>OX387271.1:23821447-25071447 GCA_947562075.1 Orthosia gracilis | reverse complement strand
TTGTCTGTTTGTCTGTTTAGCTGTGGTACCAATAGCGGTGGTACCAATTGTCAACGGTGGCACTTAAGCCCTGTTTGTCTGTTTGTCTGTTTGTCTGTTTGTCTGTTTGTCTGTTTGTCTGTTTGTCTGTTTGTCTGTTTGTCTGTTTGTCTGTTTGTCTGTTTGTCTGTTTGTCTGTTTGTCTGTTTGTCTGTTTGTCTGTTTAGCTGTGTATGTATCACGTAAAATGTACGAAACCAATGTAGATAACTTTTATACATAAATATTTTGCGTAAATTGAAGTATTACTTATTTTCATTCGTTTCATCGCAATCGGTTCACACTATCAAAAGTAATATTATAAATTTAAAGTGTGCAATAAGAAAAATATCACAACACACGCGATTTAGATACTCGGACAGTTGAACTCCATATTCGATAGACTGCGTTGTGCAGTTGTCGTCATTTTAAGAATTATTTTTTAAAGAATGACCCTCGAAAAAAAATTGGTATGTAGGAAGGTTCATATGTAATGAAGTAAGGTAGGGTAGACAGTTGGTAGCGAAGCTAGTTTCTAATAATTATGTGATTTTGCTTGTTGGCTAAATGTTTAATAATTTTAACTCTATCCTCTTATTTTTACCTTTCTATTAAAATTCGCAATGTATATTTCTACCAGCTAGATATTTCATACTTATAGTATTTTTCACAATCGGCATTCTCTCCACCATGCATCTCACATGTTTGCTAGGTTCCAGACAAGCTCAGACTACATAATGTAAGCATCTTTCCTAAACAAAAAAATACATATTATGTATCTGGAACCAATTCAGCTATGCATGTTGATTAACAACTGAGATCCGTATGTTAGCGCAAGTCTTTTAAACATGCGCACACACCTGCCATCTGAGGGTAGTGGAGAGAATTGATAGGGCTTCATATTATTAATAAAAGGCAGAGCAACTTTTGTCTAAAATCAACTTGTATTTACGAGCAAAAACGGAAGGAAGGAACAGGCCATAGATGATAAAACACTAGACAAAAAAAGAGTACATTCGGAAACATTACCTCAACATCCCCCCTCAATTTTAAGAACATTAACCCCTTGACAATGAAATAAACAATGTTCTCAAAATTGAACTTAAGTTTACATTCTATAAGAATACAATACAATATCATAACTACTACAATATTCTTCTCAAGTATAGTGTACTACCTATACTATAATATTTATTATTTATACTATCTTAACCATTTTACAACTCTATATTCCTTCTTAATTTTCTAATAACATTTTCCTTCTTTTAACAAAATCATAAAGTTACATTATATATCTCTAACACAGTTTGAAATAATTTATAATAAACATCAACACTTTCTTTCTATTTTATAACTCTCTTACATTACCCGTTACAACTTATATTGAGAAATAAGTAAATGAGGAACTAAAAGAAATCAATCATAATTCCACCTCAAACAAAATTATAAATGATACGACATCCATGCATTCACAATTTTTTTTTTTTTTACAATGTGTCCTTTGACCTTCGAAAAGAGAAACACTATGTTATTATTACTCAACCTTTACTATGTCTGACCCTACGAATATACACACTTGGAAACAGTGCTTTGATTATTAGACATAAGACCACAAACTCATTGCAGTTATTAATCACTTAGATCATTATTTATAATGATCTTTATACAGAATTACAATACATTAAGTTTTGCAGTAAAATAAACATGTTTATTCAATGGCAAAGCTTTGGTGAATATATCTGAAACATTCTCATCTGTTTGTACATAGGACACAGAAACAATTTTCTTATTTATTACATCTTTTATATAGTGATATTTAATTGATTGCTTAGATGCCTTAGTGTTTATTTGACTTTGAATAATCTTTATTGCACTTTGATTATCTATCATTAATTGAGCTGAAATGTTATCATAATCGTCTAAAAATTCAGAAAGGACACCTTTAATATGTACTAACTCACTTACAGTGTGTGCTCCTGCTATGTACTCTGCTTCTGCTGTACTCAATGCAATACAGGATTGCTTCCTAGAGAACCAGTGTATTAAGTTCTTACCATGATAGATAGCTCAGCCACTCGTGCTTTTCCTGTCAGATTTATCTGCTGCCCAATCTGCATCTGAGTAAGCTAGCAACATGTTATTACGTGCAGATATTCTATATAAAAGTCCTAGGTCCGCAGTTGCCTTTAAATAACGTAAAATTCTCTTACCAGCAGTCCACAATTCTTGAGTTGGTTTATCCAAAAATCTACTCAAATAAGATACTGAATAGGTAATACGAGTATCAGGCCTGGTATTCATAGATATATAAAGTAATGCACCTACTAACTCTTTATATTGTACATCAATAATTTTATCTTCTAAATTAGCACTGAAGCTTGTTTGCATAGGTGTACTAATTCCTTTACACTCTGTCATATTAAAACTTTCCAATAACTTGTATATCATACTTGTTTGTTTTATTTCCATTCCGTCCTTATTTCTTTTAGTTTCTAATCCTAGATAATTCTTGACTTCACCTAAATTCTTTACTTTAAATTCTTTTTCCATTAGTTTTATCAAATCATTATCATTTCCGAGCAGTAATATGTGTTCGACATAGAGCACTATTAGGGTGCTTTTCTTCTTATATAAGCATGAGTCATGTGCTGACAGTGTATATCCATGTTTTGTAATAAATTGGTGAAATATTGAGTTCCAGCATTTAGGTGCTTCTTTCAATCCGTATAGAGATTTTTTTAATTTTAAAACTTTTCCTTCTTGTACACTTAACCCCTTTGGACATTTTATAAATACTTCATTATCAAGATCTCCGTTTAAAAATGATGAGGGCACATCTAACTGTTTTAAATTCAAATCTTCCTGAATTGCTTGGCTCAACATTAGTCTAATTGTGGATATTTTAGCCACTGGAGCATAGTTATTCCCTGTATTTTGTAGTTGGATTCCCTTTGCAACAAGCCTTGCCTTTTTTGTTCCGTCTTGGTTAGTTCTAAACAGCCATCTCGTATCAATAGCCTTTTTTCCTTGTGGTAGAGCGGCTTCTTCCCATGTTTCTAACTTCTTCAGCGATTCAATCTCTATCATAATAGATTTTTCCCAATTTTCATCTTGTACAGCTTCTTCATAGTCTTGTGGTTCTCCTGATAATAGACAATATGCTATATTTATTTCATGTTCATAATCTTCTAATAGTTTCGGAGTTTTTATTTCTCTTCCTGATCGAGTTACGTATCTTCTTATATCAGATTCCTGTCCATGTATACCTTGTTGATCAATTACTACACTTTTCTGGCTATCTTCTGTTTCCTTCCGGATTCCTTCTTGGTTTCTTTTTGCAAAATTTCTTTTTGCAAAATTTCCCTTTGCAAAATTTCTCCTTTTCATTAGATATCGATTTCTCATAATTTTTATGATCTTCTTTGTCCTTCTTGGTTCCTTCTTTGAGTAATTTTTCGTTAGATTGCTCATCTGTATGTTTGATTTCATTGTTTGTTACATCTTTTTCTTGCATTTCCTCTTCATCTTCTTTGTATTTTATCTGAGTTTCATCAAATCTTACATCCCTAGAAGTAACAATTTGGTTTTCTTCAGGATCCCATAGTCTGTATCCATTTCTCATATAACCAACAAATCTCATCACCTTAGCTCTTCTTTCAAACTTACCACCTTTTGGTACTTGTACTACCCATTCTTTTGATCCAAATACTTTTAATTTTGATAGATTACTTTCTCCAAACATAATTTCGGCTGGCATTTTAAAATTAATTGCTGATGATGGACATCTATTTATCTGATACATGGCACACTTTACCGCTTCTCCCCATAAATATTTAGGTAGTTGAGTTTCAATCATGAGTGTTCGTGCTTTGTTGTAAATAGTGCGGTTCATACGCTCTGCAGCTCCATTAGATTGAGGCGAATAAGGCTGAGTAAACTGAATTTCAATACCTCTTTTGTTACAATATTCATGTAGAATTAGATTTTTAAATTCACCCCCATTGTCACATCTAATTTTTCTTGTCTGTTTACTTACCTGTGTTTGAATGAATTTTATATGATTTATGATATTTTCAGTAGCCTCACTTTTTCTTTTTAATAGAAAAACAACACAGAAGTGATTATAATCATCTAGAATAGTTTGAAAATATGCCTCACCATCAAGAGTTGGTGTGGTGACAGGTCCAGACAGATCAGTGTGCAACATCTCACCTATGTACTTTGACCTTGGTTTATTAACAGGTTTAAATGGTAAACGACTTACCTTCAAGACATTGACTGCATGGTTTGCTTGAGTACGGCAGGTCCAGTATAGCTAGGTGTTTTCTATTGGCATGGTCAAGCCTCTTGTGCCACAAATCATCATCATTTTTACAAGACATGGAGTGCTGCATGTGTGATTCAAAGTCAATGACATAAAGTTTTCCTAACATTTGACCCTTAATCTTTAAAATATCACTACTAATACTGACAGATTGATTATAAAAATTTACATTTAATTGTTTCTCATTTAACTTTTGTACTGAGAGTAAATTATGAGACAATCCCTGTGTAATTAGAGCATTTATCGTGATTTCTATATTTTTGTAAAATACAACTAGGTTACCTCGTTGTTTAGCAAGTGGAAACTGACCATTAGCTACAAAAATCTTAATTGGTTCCGGTAAATCAATAATATTTGTCATGTACTTACAATAATCCAACATAACCAGGTGTTCAGTTGCTCCAGAATCAATAACAAATTGAATATAGTTATTATTTAACATTACTTTGGCACTATTTATACTGACAGCTGTAAAAGATAGTCTGTGTTCACTCGCACAATCATCCTGAACTGTATGCGCCCGATCAAAGTGTCCTTGACCTCGTTCACTGGTAGTACCTCGGTATCCTTGACCTCTACGGTTGTTATATCCTCTTCTCTGGAATGGTCTTCTATTATTATGCCCCGACCTGTACTCCTGTCCATAATTATGTCCTCGACCCAAATTGTGCTGCCGTTGTAATTGCTGTGGACACTCAACTGCTATATATCCTGGTCTGTTGCAGGAATAACAAGTGAGAAAAGATGCTCCTTCACTGACAGATGTGTTACTTAACTTTATTTCAGCATCCAACAGTCTCGCTTTAGTAAATTCCAGTGTAAGTGACTTTTCAGTTGACATTGTTTCTATCGACGTTATTACATTTTCATAATACGATGGCATCGCTGATAATAGTTGACACACGAGATCCTCCTCATTTAATTCACAACCGATCGCCTTCACATTGCTCACAGCAGTGTCAAACCGGCAGAAAAAATCTTGTAATTTTTCACTTTCTTCACATTTAATCGTAATTAATAATTTCTTTAGATGTAATCTGTTGCAAATCGACTTTCTTTCAAAAGTTTCTGCTAAAATGTTTATCATGGATTTAGCACATGCGCATTTCTGCACAATTTCCAGATATTTGTCGTTCAAGCATTTAACAATTAAGGAACGTGCTTTTGCGTCATCCTTTTTGAATATTTTAATACCTTCACTGCTTGTACTTAGATCATCACTCTTACTGATTTCTTCAATTGTATAAAGTACACCCTTTTCTTCTAGGATCAGCTTTAATCTAAATTTAAAATTACTAAAGTTAGAGTTTTGATTTAGTTTTGGGAGTACTTCTTGTTCAGCCATTGTTTTGCTATTATATTTAAGCGTTGCGCAGTGGAAGCGTTTGTTAGGGCTTCATATTATTAATAAAAGGCAGAGCAACTTTTGTCTAAAATCAACTTGTATTCACGAGCAAAAACGGAAGGAAGGAACAGGCCATAGATGATAAAACACTAGACAAAAAAAGAGTACATTCGGAAACATTACCTCAACAAGAATCATGCAAAATATTTATCATTGTGACCGTTGACATATAATAATATATCAAGGACTGTAACCCAATTAATACCGGAAGTGAAGCGAAATAGTCGAAACGCCTATCTCACATGTTTGCTAGGTTCCAGACAAGCTAGATACATAATAATATGTCATTTTTTGTTTAGGAAAAATGCTTCCTCTTTCTTTCTTTTCCGTGTGAGGCCATCTCTGGTGTCCGAGTTAATTAAGCCACCTCAAGGAACCCCACAGGCCTCTGCCTTGGTGATTTGAGACTTACGTTAACTATTTAAGTCCAGGTTTTCTCACGACGTTTTCCTTCATCGTTGCATGTGATGTACAAGATAAACCTAGAAATTACAGTCGGTAATAGCTGTTACCTGACCCACCATAAAAACGAACAAATTTGATGTAATATTAAGGTTTATTTAATTTGCATCAGTTTTTTAGACAAAACATCTCTCGTAATTAGCAGTGAAAAATATCTCAACATGACTTATATGATCATTTTCAAGCTTAGGCTCAACGGGGACGGCTATTTCCTATGCCGCCCGGGCCGTGGTTGCACGCATCATTCATGGGTGACAACACAATGCCCACACCGGGTGTTAGCCACGCTAGCACTGCCACTGGCTCTTCTACAATTATAATCATTTTCGAACAACAACAGTCAAAGTTCCCTCAGTATATTAGTATAGTATTGTGTTTGAAGTTTATCAGTTTACAAGTGTAACGTGTCTCAATTCGGTTGTTACAGGCTTGCGCGTCCTTGGCCGCTCTCGGTCTCGCTTCGGGAAAAAACGATATCACGGTAAGTTTAATTATAATGTTTACTGAAGACTACGAATTCAATCGTAGTCTTCAGTCAACAACTTGAGTGCTTTAAAGATAACCTAAGTAGGTGCCGCTGTTTTTAGGATGTTTCACTGCAATAGCGTAGCTTACTAGGATTTATCCGAACTCGAGGAAGAGTTGAGCGGGATAGCGGGATATGCGGGAGCGGGTACGATGGAGTATTGACAACTGAAATTTTGTCTTTATTTGGTAACAAAATTAGGCGAACTCATTGAAGAGATCTTTCCTAAAATCCAATGTATCACACTAGCCGTGCTAGCAGCGCTGCTCTGGACGCGCGTGGATCACAGGGCCAGTTGGTACAACCTGCACTGACTTACCCACCTCGCCACCACGAACCCGTGCTTATAGAATTGAACACTATAATTCTCTGTATCGTTTAGCAAACTAAACATTGTTAATTTAAAAAATGTATGGTCATAGGTGTCAGTAGCACAGCTGGCGCGGATGGAGCGGCCGAGCATCATCACGGCGGCGGCGGCGGAGGTGGCGCCGGAGCAGAACCCACCCTCACGCACACGGGGACCTCACAGGCGCATGGGACTTAACGAAACAATAAAAAATAATTTTAAAAAAATAACAGGGTAACTACCTAACACAGTCTCACTTAAAACTATATCATGTAAGTCTACGTGCTATGTGCCGAATTAAGTTTTTAGTAAAACCTCAATAAATAATACTTTTCACATGTTTATTGTTCGATTTCCTAGTAAAGGACAATGTCCACTACTGACTTGCAAAACACGCCATACTGGACTCGTCTCTCACAAAGGATCAGATTTTATGAACCTAACAATATTTTTTTCTTATCTTATTTTGATTTCTTACGAGTTATAAGTGAAACTTTGTAAAGAGTGAAATAAAAACATATTTTTTTATAAACACATACACTTCCTGTACAAACCTCTAGTCTGTATCGTGTAGAACTGTAGAAACATAGACAAATGAATTAAAAATGAGCTTGTGATTAATACTTATAAAACTTTATTACACTTTACTACTTATAAAACTATAATACAGGGAGACTTGAGGCCATCGATTGCTAATCTTCCAGGGGAAGAAAGGACCTAACCTTATATAAATGTTACCAGCCAAAATCGAATTCAGGCTAAATTAGTTTCCTATGCCAAACCCGTTTATCCTATGCGTGTCAGCATATACAAGTTTACCCTACGAAGAATAGTACTTAATAAATTAATGGTCTATACTTAAAGCGACTTATCAGGTAGGAAAGTCACATTCTTGCCTGATAAGTCGCTTCAAGGATAGGATATTTACAGGAACTAACACGAAGATGATGGGGGAAACTTCATTCGCTCGCTTTGCTCACTCACAGTAATCCCGTTCATCCCCTTCGAACCTAACCTGCCTGTGTCGGGGTGCCTTAAGTTCCCGAGCTCTCTTGAACTAATTCATTCAGAAGCTGTCGGGGCCGAGTCATCATCCAGTCAGTATTTCTGCCGCTGCGCTGGCGGCACTCCGTCTTGGTTGAGTGACAATAATAAAGGGGCTAGGGACAATCTCCGCTTTAACACATTCCAACTTTACATTTTGTCACTTGCAAGTGATTCAATAAGTTTGGTCAAACATGCTTGTCCTGGGCTAAACTAGTGTCTCTTGAAACGCGTAGGTTATACCGATGTAACCTAAATCGGTTATGGCCGGTAAAATAAACAACTATTAGTGTTCTTATAAATATTTTTTTCTTATTACATTGTAGGTTTAGAGTTCCTATCAAAACAAAAACTTACTATTTTAATTTATGTCAAACCCCAAAAACAAGTTTATTTATTTATTTATTTCAGGTTAGCTTACAATTGTTTACACATAACATTTCATGTAATTACACGATATACATTTATAAGTGCAACAATTAATTACAAGCTGCCTCATGCACTTATTTGATTGATTATATATAATGAATTAAATTAAAAATATTATATTGATTGATTATAAAATAGCAAATGAATAAATTAAATTAGGATTTAATAGATGATGATTGGTGATGATGGTTTTATTTGGAAATTTGAAAGCTAAATCTGATTTATTTTGATTTCGGGTACGGAACCCTAAAAATAGGTACTGATGTATTTACATTGTGACTAACTAAGTACTGTTAACATCATTACTTTAAAACTGGTTTATGATTAGCTACCATTATTGCGCCTATTTAAAATTCTCGTAATGACGTTTCAATCAGGTACATACTTTTTGTTATAAAAACTAACATATTATTATTATATAACTGAGTTTCCTATCCGAGTAATGTATTATATATGTATATACAGCGAAAGTACAAAGTTAAAAACCACATGGAGGTAAGTTTCGACAGGAAATAGTGGCTCAGCTCGGCTCGACAGTCGCGAGTACGTCACTGACAGTGCTCATTGGGGTCGTTGAGCGCGCTGCGCCGCCAGCCGAAAAGGAAGTAACCGAGCGTGAGGCCCAGCACCACAGCGAGACACAGCCACACGTTGTACGTCATGAACACCAGCATCAGCAGGTAGCTCAAAGTGGACTGCAGCGCGTGCAGCGCCGTCTGCAGCGCGTGCACGCCCGAGCACAGTAGTGCGCCGAGCGAGCGGCTCGCACCCACGCCCGCGCCGAGCTCGTTCTTGGCGATGCTCTGCTGTGAGTCGGAGCGTGCGGGGGGCGCCGCAAGCGTCTCGCGCCAGTACTTGAAGCCCTCGTACAGCACAGCCGTCAAGAAGATGGCCAGCGCCGAGCCGAACAGCTGCCATTCGTTGGTCGTGTTCCAGCCTTTGAACAGGATCTCCGTGCACACGCACGAGTGGAACTGCACAAATACAACTCATAATGATTCTCCCTCTTCGACAACCTCATACATTATTAATTTACTTTACACGAAAGGAAGTCAACATCATAAATATGGTGTCACTAAGTTATTTAGTAAAATAAAATGTCGGACGACGAAGATGTAAAATATATATTTTATTTTTACCTCCCTGGTGACATCATCTCTGAGTATCTGGGCGACCGAGCTCTGCTCGGGTGAAGATAGAGGAAACGACATTTTCTAAGAATTAATTAAACCTAGCTAGATCGATTTATCGCCCCCGAATATATATATATAATACTAAATTTCATAAAAATCGTTGGAACCGTTTCCGAGATTCAGATTACATATAATGTCGCCGCGTAGGCGTGAATTTGTCAATTCATTATCCTACTTAATCATTTTAATTGTCTATTAATACAAACTCGTTAATCCTGTCATCTCTGAGATACCGCTAGAACTATTTCAATGTCTATTTAAGTTGGTTTTTCGGTTCAGCGCCATCTATTGGCTTATTGTGGAATCAGTTATCGATTTGTTTGAATGAAGATCATTTGATAAGCTAATTTCAATGTTTAATTAATACAAGATGTTTAAATAAAACGGGAACACTTATTGTAGAACTTTTGGATTTGTTCTCATTTTAGCTATTGCACATTTGACGAAGTAAATATGTTTGGTTATGACCTAATGTGATTAAATACTATAAAGTCATAAGACTATTTTACACAGCTATGTAATAATGAGAAATCTTCTGATCAGTAAGATATTCAGATCACCGGAAACTTGGATAGTTTTGTGATTAGATGATTATTTTAATAATTATCTACGAACAACTTTGTATTTGTGAGTATTGGGGTTGTTTAATGTTAAATAAAATAATTAACTGAGCAGCATTTTTGTATTTTTTGCTAGCTTTTTAAAACTATCCAAGTAATAAGTGTCTAAACAAACACAATATGGCAGTTCCGCCCACTTAGAACGCGCATCGCGCGTACTGTGTGTGTAAAAAATAATAACTGATTTATAAATCTAATTGATTAGATGTTTGAAAAACCTAATAAACGTGTAACGCTAATTGTCATAAAGTGATTGTGTAAACAATAAATAGATTGAAAGCGTATCCTGAAGTTTTTTGCTAGATCTTCTCCAGAGATCGACGAGGGCTTTGCGGTCTAGCGAGCCACACAATGTGGCTTCAAGTTCGTCTGAAAACTCAAAGTGCCTGTAACGAAGTCAAATAAATACTTTGAGTTTTAATCCAGTGTTATTGAAGTTCACCCGTTCCTATCAAGAATGAAGGAATTGTCTCTAGGCATTGGAGTTGATGATGGTGGTAATAGTAATAATAAATAATAATCCATAATCCAACGAAAAGGTCATGCGCGCATACTTTGGGGCTACAGAGGGGGGAAGTAACCTGACTGCGTACCGTGGTCGAATGCTCTCTCTGTTTCAGGTGCTTGAGCCAGCTGTCAACGTGTCGGCCCAACGTCTATCGGATCAGGTGCGGATCATCAAACGTAACCGTATGTTGGATGACGCCGTACTTGATAGACTGTGTGAGGAATCACGGAGTAGCCGTGTCTCGCCTACCTTTCCACCGGCCGTGGTGCAACTGCAACCCAGTGTGTCACCGCGACCCGACCATGTTGGAGAGGATGACGACGACGGGGCTGTATCCTTGAGTACCCAATGCAATGCTCGATTGAGGAGCGCTTTGAAGTGTGCATTCCGAGAGTATCGTTCCACACCGCCTGAGCTTAGACCTCGATTACCTCGTCTGCCTATGCATAAAAAAATAAGGGCGCTGGTGTGTGCTCTAGATTCGCAGCTACCAAATGTTTTTGATAGCAGCAAAGACCTTACCGATACCCATTCGATCTTGTACTGTGCAGCTGCAGCGGCATGTCGTGTAGCTAACGTCAAGTTTCCCAAAACTGACAGAGCTACACGATCAGCTATACCAGCTTGGCAGTGCAGGATTGAGCGTCGTATCGGTGAGGCTAGAGCACTCATCGGCAAGCTTATCTGCTTCAGGGAGGGCAACACTCGTCCTAGAGTGATGCGCTTTGTGAAGCGGGCTTTCTTGGGGACTGATATCAGTTCCCGAGATTATATGTCCCGCGTCCCGAGGTATGGCAGAGCAAGGAGCTTCACGGACGCTTCTACCGGGTTCTACATGGGCCCGATGTAGATCTTTTAGCGTCCGTGGCCTGGCTGCGATTTGGTGACCTTTTCGGGGAAACCGAAGGTTTTGTCTTTGCGATTATGGAAGAAGTTATGATGACGAACAACTACCGGAAATACATTGTGAAGGGCGGCACGGTTGACATCTGTCGGGCATTTCACCGGCCGGGGGAATCAATCCGTCACATTATCTCCGGTTGTTCTAGTCTAGCTAACTGAGACTATTTGCATAGACACAACCTTGTAGCCAGGATTATCCATCAGCAACTCGCTCTTAAATACAGTCTTGTGGAATCGGAAGTGCCTTACTATAAGTATGTGCCCGACCCAGTTCTCGAAAATGGCAATGTCACATTGTATTGGGATCGGTCTATCATCACTGACAGGACTATTGTTGCCAATAAACCTGACATAGTGGTGATAGACTGACTAGAGCGTCGCGCAATGATTGTTGATATAGCGGTCCCCCATGACGAGAACCTCGTGAAAGCTGAGAGAGATAAGCAAAGCAAGTATCTTGATCTGGCTCGCGAGGTTGTCGACATGTGGGTTGTGAATACAGCAGTCATTGTGCCGATAGTCGTGACGGTCAATGGCATAATAGCCAAGAGCCTCGACGAACATCTGAGGAGGCTCTCGTTGGGCAGCTGGATTAAGGGCTTGATCCAGAAAGCGGTACTCCTGGACACGGCGCGTATCGTTAGGAGGTTCCTCTCTCAGGAGCCCTGACCACCGGTAGCTTGGACCCTGTTCCCGATACCGGTGGGCTACTATTTTTGTATTTTTAAATGTTTTATTTTATTTTAATTTTTACAGAATAATATTTAAAAATGTAAAAATATGTATATAAAATGAATAAATGGAAAATAATAATCCTATAATTCACAGGTACTTCGAACCCTATAATTCACAGGTACTTATGAGGCAAATAGAAGAAAACTTAATACTTATACTAATACCTACAAGCGAATAGTTAAATTAACTAAACGTGCTCAAAGTACATATAAAATAAAATCGGCAATAAATAAATCAAAAGCGACATGGGAGATCATAAATCAGTCAAAACCAAAATTACCTAAACACACAATCACAAACATTACAACTGGGAATAAAAATATTACAGATCCCCGTGAAATAGCTAATATTTGCAACGACTTTTTCATTGACAAGATTAAACCTGTTTTTAATACTGGAATAAAAGTAACTTCGAATATATCCAAATCAAACCACTCGATATTTATGGCACCAAGCCACGAAGACGACATAAAACAAATAATAAAATCCTTGAAAAATACTAGGAGCGTAGGACATGACGGTATATCCACAGAAACAATAAAGTATGTGTCAGAATGTATTAGCGGACATTTAAGTTTCATAATTAATTTATTCATATCACGAGGTATATTTCCAACCAAACTGAAGATCGCTGTAGTAAAACCACTTTACAAAAAAAACGATAGAGATAAAACGGAGTCATATGAGGCCTATTGCACTAGTTCCTATATTTTCAAAGATATTTGAAAAATACTTATACGAACAAATTCATAAATATTTAGTAAAAGAAGACATCTTGACTGAAGAGCAAAAGGGTTTTAGAAAAAACAAAACAATCAATTTGGCCATATATGATTTCCTGAATAAAGTTATCGCAAATGTTGACCGAAATATACCAGTATGTTCTATTTACTGTGCTATGACTCAAGCGTTTGACTACGTAGATAACAATATCTTACTTAATAAATTAGAAGCATACGGAATAAGAGGAAATATCCTAAAGCTTATCGAGTCATATCTAAAAAATCGGAAACTATACGTGAAAATTACAAAACTAGATAAAAAAACCAAGAATGAAAGGGTCTATCGGTCGCGTGATAGAACAATCACATATGGTGTGCCGCAGGGTAGCGTACTTGGTCCCCCTCTATTTATCCTTTATGGAAATGACCTGCCAAAAGTGACGCACCATCATATGACGCTATTTGCCGACGACAGCACTGTTACTATTGACTTTAAAGATAAACTAAATTATGACAAACAAATTTATGAAAATGACGTAACTAATACTATACAATCAATTAAAAAATGGCTAAATAATAATAACCTGAAAATAAATATTGACAAGACTAAATTAATGACATTCACTCAAAAAAAAAATACATTACGAAAACAACCAAATAAATCAAGTTCATCAAATTTTTTAGGTTTAACCATAGACCAAAGATTAGATTGGAAGACACACACGATAGATTTGGCAAAACGACTTAGCAAATCCTCATATGCTTTATATAAACTTGCGCCAGTCACAGGAACGGACGCTACTCGATCTCAAAATAACCTTACTCTAAGAGCTTATGGTCACCCCCCTGAAGTGAAATTACAGCCAAAACCGCTAGGCCTAGAAGCTTGAAATTCGGCACGAAGGTTCCTTAAGTGATGTGAGTGAGCAATAACGAAGGATTTTTGGAAATTTCACCCCCTAAGGGAGTAAAAAGGGGTTGAAAGTTTGTATGAAAAATCTAATTCCTCCGGCTAATATTTTTGAAAATTGGCACAAATAGTAATCGAAGTAAATGATAAAGATTGTCATTATTAGTTTTTCTAATCTACCCCAAAAAGACGATTTAGGAGGTATTGATCTTTGTATGGAAAAATATTATATCTTGGGTTAACAAACTTGAAACAGCCTAAATACCTATCATCATCATCATTTCAGCCGAAATACGTCAACTGCTGGACAAAGGCCCACCCCAGGAGTCACCACATTGACCAATCCCGTGCGTTTCGCATCCAGCGCATTCTCGCAACATTAATCAGGTCGAACGCCACCCAGCCGAGTCGGATTCGACGGTTGACCTCTTTCTCGAAGTTATACATACCCAACTGGACCGTTTGTCCCAGGTAGACATAATCATATACAACTTCGAGTGTAGAGTCTACGATCTTGATAGGAGTGGGTGCAACATGGGCATTCATCATCCCCTTGGTTTTGTCCATGTTCATTTTTAGACCCACTCTTTCGGAAGTTCTACTGAGGTCATCACGCATTGTACTGAGGCCCTTCATAGTCTCCATGACCAGCCATTTTGTCGTCGACAAACCGAAGGTGAATGATGTAATCGCCATTAACGTTGATACCTAGCTCTCTCCAGTCCAGGAGCTTGAAGAAATTCTCCAGCGCAGCAGTGATCAGTTTCGGAGATATGACGTCTCCCTGTCTCATACCGCGCTAGAGAAGGATAGGTTTCGAGGTCTGATCCTTTAGACGGACTGACATGGTGGCATTTTTGTTCAAACACTTCAATACCTCGATATACCGGTAGTCCATCTGGCACCGTTGGAGAGACTGCAGTACAGCCCAAGTCTCGATCGAATCGAAGACTTTCTCGTGGTCCACAAACGCTAAGCAGAGAGGCAGGTTATACTCTTCGGTCTTCTGTATAACCTGCCGCAGCGTATGTATGTGATCTATGGTGGTGAAGCCTTTACGAAAACCGGCTTATTCGGGAGTCTGGAAATCGTCTAACCTGCGCGCGAGACGATTCGTGTTGACTCTTGAAAACAACTTGTATACATGGCTAAGAAGTGAGATGGGCCTATATTTCTTCAGCCGGGCATTGTCGCCCTTCTTGAAGAAGAGTACCACCACACCCCTGCTTCTGCCTGTGGCGTTTTGCCTTCGATGTTCCACCTGCCTGCCGGTGTTCCACCCGCTTTCAGGAGTTCGACCGTGATTTCGTCATCACCCGGCGCCGTGTCGTTAAAGCTGTTTCAGAGCCATCCTAATCTCGTACAGGGTGACCTCCGGGATGTCTTCAGTATAGTGTAGGGTCAATCTTGCTCTTGGAGCGATTGCTAGATTCGCAACGGGTTTGCTGATTGATCTGTATAACAGCACAGAATTTCTCGATCTTCCTCAAAAGCTTCGGTTTGGTGGATACGATCCTGCCATCGTTGGTCTTCATTTTCGTGAGCCGGCTCTGCCCAATAGTCAGATCCCTTGAAAACAACTCCGAGCCTTTATTTCGCGTCTTTAATATGCTCGGTATTAAAGCGGCGGAGGTCTCTTTTCAAGGATTTAGAGATCCGTCTATTGAGAAGTCGGTATTTGCACGCCTCATCTGAAGACTACAGGATCATCTCACGCCTCTCCTTCATAAGCTTGAGAGTAGGCTCATAGAGCTTTTTGTTTCTATATGTACGACGGGTCTTGAAAGAACTTAGACCCAACCGTATGGACAGTTTCCACAAAATCATCGTTGTACGAGTAATCGTCCACGGAGCTCCCTAGAAACTTGAAACGATTCTTGAGTTCGAGCTGGACGGAGCGTGGATTTCATCAGTCGAGACCTTTCAAGCTTAATATTAGCGTTCAATGTGCGCCTTACCATGCGTTGATCGCTTATCACCGTATTGATCACAGAGACATCATTGAACATTTGCTTCTTGGTTGACATGATGAAGTCAATCTCATTTTTCGTTGCACCATCGGGCTCTGCCAGGTCTAATGCCTGTGTTCACGCTTACTGAAGAAGGAGTTCATCATAAAGGCTACTGGCCAGTTTTATGGAGAAGGAGGGCTCCTTCTCCATAACACTGGCCAGAATGTGACCCCGGTGGTGCCGACATCCAACTTCAAATTGCCCCACTTGCAACTCATCATAGTCTCGTTTGCCCAGTTTCGCATTGAAGTTCACCATAACAACGGTGAAGTGAGTTTTGAAACCATGCATGGCTCTCGAAATCTCCTCATACATGATCTCCACCTCGTCGTCGGCGAGTGCCAAGGTCGGGGCGAAGACCTGTACGACCTTCAGCGAATATCTCGAGGATATTCTGAGAATAAGGGCGACACAGTCTCGATCTTCACCGAGTTATTCACAAGGGACTTATGGATGATGAACCCAACAACACTCTGAGATTGACGGCCACCCTCTCGTAATAAAGCAAATTACCAGATTGGAGGATCATCGATTCCTCTCCCTCTCTTCGGTCTTCAGATAACCCTATAATACTCCATCGTATCCTGCTCAATTCCTCTTCGAGTTCGGTTATCTTCTCATCGGTCGGTCGTCGGTGTTTGTTGGGGTAGCCGGTTCACCTCCGGAGATTCATAGCACCCCATGCCATGCCGTAACCTCGACCGCTACCGTATTCGAGGGTAGGCAGGCTGCCGGGCACTAGAAACCATTTTCAATTTGTGCTATCATGGGGGGAGTTTTGCCATAATCGCCACGCTTGGCAGGCGGATTGGCGATCGCAGAATGGTTATTACAAAAGCACAGAGAACGCTGCTGTCCATTCTCTGGTTAGCTGGTTGCACAAATACTAAACTAATTAAATAATAAAGATTGTTATTATTTATTTAACGAAACACGCCCCAAAAGACGGTTTAAGGGGAGTTAAAGTTTTTTTGAAGAATTTTATGTCTTGGGTTAATAAACTTGATATAAATACCATTCAAATAAACAATAAAGGTTGTCATTATTTAAAGTTTTTCGAAATGAACCCCAAAATAAGAATTTTAGGGTTTTTAAAAACTCGACCCTCAACGGGGCAAAAAAGGGTAATTAAGTTTTAAGGGGTGTAACCAAAAATTTTATTATTCTTTAAGTCAAATAACGAATCGTCACAAACCAATAAATCTAATAGCTTATGTTTAGGCGCCTTCACTAACTGCACATAAGAAAGTCATGTTTAGGATAAAATACGAAATCACGCGAAAGAAATCGCGGCCGGAATATGTCATAAACCAATGATTGATTACAGTGACAAAAGCATTTAATATTTCGCAGGCGATCGAACGAACTATCTTGCTCTCTTCCTACATTCCTCTGCCGGTCCCATTATGTACGCCTTTACCACGGACATCAAATCAGAGCGAATTAAACCTTGACCGTGAACTCGTCGTGACTCGCTCTGCAACAACACGCTCGCCCTCCACCAGTCACGCGCTCATGACCACCATGGCGTGGTCATGGCCGGCGCACGGGTCGTCGGCGTCGTGCTCGTGCGCGCCAGCCGTGTTGCGTGTCGCCATTTCCATCAGCTCCAACATGCCCAACATGCCCGCCATACAACAACACACCCGCCCTCCACCAGTCACCCGCTCATACTGACCACCATGGCGTGGTTGTGACCGGCGCACGGGTCGTCAGCGTCGTGCTCATGCGCGCCCGCCTCGTGGCGCACCGCCATTTCTGTCAGTTCCAATATGCCCGACATGCTCGCTCTGGAACAAAAACACAGTTTGCAATCACATGCGAGATTAAAGACGCGATGTTGATTTCCGTCTATTTTTTTGTTTAATTTTTATTTAACAATTTTTGTACACACATATAATACAAGGACAAGAAGAAGGAACAGAAAAATAGGTACAGAGGTGATGCTT
This sequence comes from Orthosia gracilis, assembly GCA_947562075.1. Taxonomy (NCBI): domain Eukaryota; kingdom Metazoa; phylum Arthropoda; class Insecta; order Lepidoptera; family Noctuidae; genus Orthosia; species Orthosia gracilis. The sequence goes on along the minus strand of OX387271.1, from coordinate 25,053,338 downwards.
ATTTCTACTGAAATCTCTTCCAGCATACCTGCAAAAAGAATATGATAAAAACCTAACGTACCTAACCTACCTACCCTACCCACCCTCAACATACCCACCCTAGAGAATTATATAATTACGTGGAGAAAAATAATATACTTTGTGAAGAACAAAAAGGACTTAGACAGCACAGAACCATTAATATGGCAATTTATGAGTTTTTGTATATTATTTATTAATTTTATTTATTTAACCATTAATGTACACACACAAAATAAATAGACAAGAAGAAGGAACAGAAAATAGGTATAAAGGTATGCTTATTTCTAACTAAATCTCTTCCTGCATACCTGCGAGGTTGCAAAAAAAGCACCGTACCCCGTGTGTAGAGGGGAAATAAAAGAAAAATATTTTAAACAATTCACAAAAAAGAAGAATACAGTAAAGATAATTATTTTATTATTAGAAACATGGATAAACGATCCCCCATATGTGCTATATTTTGCGATATGACTCAAGCGTTTGATTATATCCATTATAATACATAACGAAATAAATTACAAATCTATGGCATTAGAGGTAACGTGCTCGAACTTATAAAATCTTATTTAGAAAATAGAACACAAATAACCGAAGTTAGCCGCTTTAATGTAGTTAATAAACATGAAGCGATAACAAGATCACAAGAACGTGAAATTTTATACGGTGTACCACAAGGAACAGTTATGGGCCCGTTTTTTGTTTATATGTCAAAGACATGCTCATGTCCCTTGAACGACCTATAACAATGTTTGCAGACGATAGCACAGTAAAGATCCCTTTTAAAAACATAATTACGTATGAAAATGACATTAACAGCCATGCTATTCTCTAAGAGATCTCTTGACTCATTAATTAAATGGCTAGACAAGAATAATTTAATTATAAATTTAAATAATAATTTATTATAGTAACTGTTTTGTTGGAAACAGAAAATGTCGTTGACTTATTTACCATTTGGGTATTCGTAATAACTTCAGACTCTGGTTGATGATCATGTTGAATTAATGATAATTTTTATAAGACAAGACTTTCAAATCAAATCGGGCAATGTAAGAATATTCGAATTTCAAACTCCTTTGTCGATTTAATTTTGAGTTTGTTTATATTTAGGATTTTGATAATGATTTTGTTATAGGATTTTTAGTGAATACTTATTTAGATTATAATTCTAATATTAATTGCATTGGTGTTTAATTAATTATAATTATGTAACGTAACGGAGGCGGTCACTGGCCCCTGAAACATAGGTGCTGTTACTTAGCTCAGCTTCAATTTACAAAAATGTGAAGCCCTGAGGTTTCTTATTTTCTGTAAATTTTGAAAGTAATAAACCATTTATTTATGTATTATTATTCCTTGTGCTTTTGGCTTAAATCCTTCCTTTTCTCGAAGTCATGGTATAAAATATAGTATGCAACTCTTGAATAAAACGGATTTATATCGAGGGCCATGATTCACTCGCGTCGCTCAGGATTCTAACACTTGAATCACTCGCTATGCTCGTGATTCAATCATCATGAAACACTCCCTACGGTCGTGATTCAGTTGTTAGAATCCTTCACTTGTTCGTGATTCATCTATGGCCCTCGCTTTAAAACCGTCCTTTATTCACTAGTTGCATAATATACTATTATACCATTCTCTAAAAAGCTTATTTTATTCACTGAACACATTGAATAAAAATAACTTTTAATCACTGTTTTGGTGTTTGAATTTAGAACACACCAATACACATTCTACCTCCATCTCTATGCTATACAACCTCCTTGCGCATAAAATACTCGATACAAACATCTTGTGCAAACAATATTCGACTGCCAAACTCCTTCGTCGATTTTTTGAGTTTGTTTATATTTAGGATTTTAATAATGATTTAGGTCTAGGATGTTTAGTGAATACTAATTTGGATTGTAGTTCAAATATTAATTGCATGGGTGTTTAATTTATTATAATTATGTAACGTAACGGAGATGGTTACTGGCGTCTAAAACACACCTAGCTCAGCTTGTACCTAACCTACCCTACCGACCCTACCCTACCTACCCTACCCTACCTACCCTACCCTACCTACCCTACCCTACCTACCCTAACCTACCTACCCTACCCTACCCTACCTACCCTACCCTACCTACCCTACCCTACCTACCCTACCCTACCTACCCTACCCTACCTACCCTACCCTACCTACCCTACCCTACCTACCCTACCCTACCTACCCTACCCTACCTACCCTACCTACCCTACCCTACCTACCCTACCCTACCTACCCTACCCTAGGGGTATGAAAAATAGATAGTAGCCGATTCTCAGACCTACTGAATATGCATATAAAATTTGGTAAAAATCAGTAAAGCCGTTTCGGAGGAGTACGGTAACTAACATTGTGACACGAGAATTTTATATATAAGACTAGCACTTTGCCCGCGACTTCGTTCGCGAGATTTCGTTTATCCTATAAATGAATCTATTTATGTGCAGTTAGTGAAGACGACCAAAAATAAGCTATTATTAAATCAATAAAATTGGGGTATAGTAGATATACAGGATTTATTGGTTTGGGACGATTCGTTATTTGACTTAAAGAATAATACATTTTAGGTTACCCTAATTAAAATCCGGTTAAATTCGGTTAATAAAATCCGTCCCTAAAAACTACCCCATTTTGCCCCGTCGAGTTTTGAACAACCCAAACTAGTTTTCTTCTCTTTTTTTATTCTTCGTTTATGTTAGTAAGATTCCGCAGTAAGATAAAACTTTAACACCCCTTAACCATACCTGGGGGGAAGTTTTAAAAAAGTTTTTATGTAAAATTCGATTATTTACTTTATCCTCAAGGAATTAGATTTATCATACAAACAAATTTCGCCCCTTTTAACCCCTCCTTAAAGGTTGAATTTCCAAAAATTCCTGCTAAGTGCTACCTAGAACCCTACGTCAAAAACGAAAACCTGTCCAGTAAGATTCTTAGCTCGGGGTTAGATACGAAAAACTTATAATGACAACCTTTATTGTTTACATAGGTTGGTACCTAAGTCAAGTTTCAAGTTTATTAACCCATGAAATATGATTCTCCAAAAAAGCTTTGACACACCCTACATAGTCTTTTGGGGGAAGATTCGAAAATCTAATAATGACAACCTTTATTATTTCTTGGTATTTATGTCAACTTGCAAATTTATTAACCCAAGAAATAAGATTCTTCAAAAACACTTAAACACTCCTTAAATCGTCTTTTGGGAGTTGTTTCATGATAACTCGTTGTGTTTAATGATAACTTTTATTGTTTATTGAGGTTTTTATATAAGTCAAGTTTCATGTTTTTTATCCCAGGAAAAAGGATTTTTCAAAAAAAAAAATTATATCCCCTAAATCGCCTTTGGTGGTAGTTTCGAAAAACTAATAATGACAACCTTTATCATTTACTTAGATTACTATTTGTACCAAGTGTCAAAAATTTTGGCCGAAGGGATTAGACTTTTGATACAAACTTTCAACCCCTTTTTTACCCCCTTAGCGGTGGAATTTCCAAAAAATATTTCTTATCGGATGCCTACGTCATAGAAAGAACACACCCTCCAAGTTTCAGATCTCTACGATCAGCAGTTTAGCTGTGCGTTGATCCGTCAGTCAGTCATTCAGGACAAAGCATTTTATATGTATAGATTATTACATTGCCCGATTTGATTGACTTGAAAATAGCAATAATAATAGCATAATTATAAAATCGAATCATAAATTTAAAATATTTACTGAAGCCATAAGTCTAAGTATTAGTAATATATTTGAATGTAGTGGCATAGAACTAATAGAACACAAAATAATAATATTATGTATTTATCGACTACCAAAAAACGGCAAAGACTATATAGACTTATTTTTCACTAGACTAACGGACTTATTAAATAAAATATGTTTCACAAGCAAAAAGGTTATAATTTGCGGTGATTTTAATATTAACAGGTTAGACGACATCCGTATAACGTATCCCGACAGTTTGAACAGTTATTAGCGAGTTATAATTCAAAATTAACAATAAATCAACCAACTAGATTTAGTAGCATATTGTCAATACATGTCGTATTGACAATACAGCCCATAATATAAGAGGGTCTAAATAAAAGTTCTAGAGCTCTCGCTATCTGATCATACAGCACAAATTTTAACGTTCGCTGTAAAGAAAAGTTATCACATCACACACTGGTTCAAATCTAAACGTGACTGTAGTGAAGATAACGTGAGGAAATTTATAGAATGCATTGAAAGCCTTAATTTTATAGAATGGTACACAAATAATGTCCCTGAAAAGGCTTATGAGGCATTTTATGAGCTTTTTAAGCTAATTTATGATCTGTTTCCCAATCATACGAGTTAAAATACCTATTTCCAAGAAACCTAAATGGCTAAGTAACAGTATCCGAGTATGCTCTAAACGAAAACGTCAACTACTTTGGAAGTATAGGTTAACATCAAATCCGAAAGATAAAAGTACTTTAAAGAATACACAAAAAGGCTAAGAACTATAAATAAAAAAACACAAAAATCTCGAAACAACTATTATATTAGGTCCTTACCTTAGAAATTAGCGTTTTGTCGTACTGGCCACTTTGATCTCAAATATCTCCTCTTTGGTATGGAATTCCAATTTTAAATTTATACAGCTATTTACTCATCCTTTTGTGTTTGGAAAACCGTAATTCATTTGTTTTTTTCCACTTTTGGTTTTTTCTTTGCGCCAGTCAGTTTACAAAATGGAAAACTAGAATTATCGCGTTATTTACGAGTACGAGTTCCGTCGTGGCACCAGTGCTGCAGAAACGGCTCGAAGGATTAATGATGTGTATGGCAACGGTGTCGCAAAAGAAAACACAGAGTGTTTTTGGTTCCAACGTTTTCGTTCTGGAAATTTCGACCTGCAGAACAAGCCTCGTGGACGGCCGGAGACCAAAGTTGATAATGAAGAATTGAAGGCTATTGTGGAAGCGGATCCATCGCAAACCACGTCTGAGTTAGCTGCAGGCTGCGGTGTTAGTCATAAAACTGTTTTAATCCACTTGAAGCAAATTGGGAAGGTGAAAAAGCTTGAAATGTGGGAACCTCATGAATTGAGTGCAGCAAACCGACAAACGCGCGTCGACTGCTGCGTTACATTACACAACCGGCACAATAATGAAGGGATTTTAAATCGAATCATTACCTGTGATGAAAAGTGGATCCTGTATAATAATCGGAAACGCTCATCGCAATGGCTGAACCCTGGCGAACCAGCCAAATCCTGCCCCAAGCGAAAATTGACTCAAAAAAAAATTACTTGTGGGCGTTTGGTGGACTAGTGCCGGTGTCGTTCACTACAGCTTTCTTAAATCTGGCCAGACGATTACGGCGGATGTCTATTGTCAGCAACTGCAAACCATGATGGAAAAGCTAGCTGCTAAACAGCCGAGGCTGGTCAACCGCTCTAGGCCACTGCTGCTTCAGGACAACGCTAGACTACACACTGCACAAAAGACGTCTACCAAATTAGAGGAGCTTCAATTGGAATGTCTAAGACATCCACCGTACTCCCCGGACCTTGCTCCAACAGATTACCATTTTTTTCGAAATTTGGATAACTTCTTGCAAGGGAAAAAATTCAACTCCGATGGGGCAGTCCAAAGCGCCTTCAAAGATTTTATTGATTCCCGTCCGAATGGTTTTTTTAGTAAAGGGATCAATGAACTGCCTATGAGATGGCAAAAGTGCATAAATAGCAATGGTACATACTTTGATTAAATAAATATATCATATTTAAAAAAAAAACGACTTTATGTTCCTCCCTTACAAAACGCCAATTTCATATGTAATGACCTAATATTAATTCAGCTACCAACAAAGTCAAAGCAATATGGTAGATAGTTAATAAATATAAAACTGTAACTGCCAAAGAGAATATTAATAAAATTAAAGTAAAGGACAAAATAATAACGATGTCGGAAGAAATAGCTGAATCTTTAATTATTAAAATTATTTTATAGTATTTTATTAAAATTTTTAATTATTAAAATTATTTTATAGAATAGAATAACATTTATTTGCATAAAAATGTGGTAAAGAAGATGGTACAAAATTAAATACAGAGCATACATGTTTTTGCTTAACATTATAAGCGTGCAAATTTTTCATGCATACAATACAGTCATTTAAATTTTTTGTCAAAAAACTCTTTCACATTATAAAAACTATTAGTGGACAGCCAGTTATACAACTTAGTTTTAAATAATCTGGTATTAAGAATTTTTAGGTCTCTTGGTATCTTATTAAATATTTCTACACACATATACAAGCAGCTTTTATTATATTTAGTAAGCCTTGATATATAAAGAGACGGTAGCGGTAACAAACCAAGTTTCTGAAATACCGGCCGACAAGATTCCCGGATTGAAGCCCATATATTGTTCGAATGCATTTTTTTTGTGCAACAAATGCTCTATCTTGATCGGTGATATTGTAACACCGATTCAACATACGCATGATATGATGTTATTGCCGTTTGGACTTTTATTATATTCCTTTTTTTAGCGCATATACAAACTTATTTATTCGTTTCGAGACAGTATCGACATGGGTTTTCCAGTTTATGTCTTGATCCAGAGTAACGCTTAGGAATTTAGTTTGCGTTTTTTAATTTTAATTTCGTTAGTTAATTTTATTTATATTAATTTTGTTATTAAATTTGGAATTATTTGATCGGTTAAATTGTATATAAACAGACTTTGCAATATTTAATGACAAATTATTTTTATTTAGCCATTCAATCAGTATGTCAATTGTGTTATTAATGTCAGTTTCATGGTCGTCAATTGTATTATTATTTTAATCATAAAACTGCTGTTATATCATACCACGCATATGCCGAATCGGTACTATGGGCTTGTAATGTGGGGTAACAACGTCGACTTCTGTAGAGCATTCATAGCTCAAAAAAGTGCATGAGATTAATTTGTGGACTTAAATCTGAAGACTCATGGCGGCCAATATTTAAGAAACTTGGTTTGTTACCGTTACCGTCACTACATTTACGAAGTATGTATGTTCAAGTAGGTAATGAAAAATAAACAATTATTTAAGACTGCAAATGATGTGAATCCTCGGAGCAGACGAGATACCTATAGATTACTGTTGAATGATTTGCCTAGGCCAGCTAAGTACAATAATAACAGCCTAGCAATGTGTGTGCGCATTTATAATAAAATACCGAGGCATTTTAAAACATTAAATACAGAATTAAACTAAATTTTATAAATGGCAGCTTGTACATAGTTTTTATAGCATAAAAGTACAGATAACAAAAATATGCTTTAAATTGTTAAAACATATTTTTTTGTTAGTTGTCATCTGTTCCCTCATAACTTCTAAACTACTTATCATAATTTGACAAATGACGTGTCGTTAGAAGCGTCTTGTTTGTCCACTGGTTATAGGTTATGTAAAGTCACATTAAATTGAATATGGCACCCTCTAGGGTATAGGTACATCACTGGTTATAGGCACCTCTACCCAAAGATAAGAACAAAAAGAAAAATCGCTCCACCTCATCATGTGTGGTATCGTTGAACAGAGATTTTAAAATGAAGGTACAATTTTTTTTTCAAGCGTTTCGTGTGCGAGATATATCCCGTCAAAGTCATGAAAACAATATTTTTACCGACTACGTCGTCGCTAAGTGTTTGTTGATCGGTATGTATGTTTAAGTATGTATGCATTTATGTTCATTTGTTCTCTGATAACTGAGTTTATATAAAAAATAAGTCCAAAAACTTAAAAATCACGCTCTAAAAAGTATGAAAAAAGGAAATATTCTCATCTGGAATTGTTATGTACACACTACTCGATATGTATTGGGTATTAAATAAAGAACTTACATGTAATAAATATTTTATTGTATTTCATACAGATTCATAGTGGTGTTCAGAGTAGAAACGTGATCGTATGCTGCTTTGCAGAATGTATTATAGGTGGCATACGATCACGGCTATCTTCTGAACATCACTATGTATTATTGTATTTCATACATATTGTACATATTGTATGAAATACAGTAAAAATATTTATTACATGTAAGTTGTTAATTTAATACCGCAGCTTACCTTCGATCCTGGCTGTCATACCATTATTATTATAATAATTATCTATGACAATAGTTATCCGAAAGTCAACTAATTCCTCACGATTAGATAAAGAGTAATATGGTTATATATATTTAATTATAGTTATATATATTTTATTATTTATCAGGTGACCGTTCATCTTATCAACAACACACAAAACTGAATGGGATAGCTAATATATCTCGGGGTGCCACTGATTCCGTTGTGATTAGAGGGACCAACTTGGTTGTGAGAGTTGTATGTACATAATGATGCGCAGGTACGGTGGCCCCTTAGGGTAGAGTTAACATCAGCTTGTAACTACCTAATAAATTAACTACAAAACACTAACACCAACACACTACTTACTCAGGTAATAATTAGGTACTATTCATTTCCTGGTAGTGAGTAACAATATTGTTAAAAAGTGCCTTTACCTTTTGCAATGTCAAAAAAATTATGTGGTTAGCTATCTAAACTCATCGGCCCAAGGGTCACCCTCGGTTAGTTTCGCTGTTCTATGTTGTGTTTTGTTCTTGCTAATTCTCTATTTACCTATCTGCTTAAAAGTATTCAAACTCACAGAATGTTCTCTGTGAACCGATGGTGTTGGACCTTCGAGTGACATTAGAAATTCAATGAATCGCACTAATTGCACTAATAGCTCAGTCACGCACGCAGCATGCTTTTGCAATGTAAACAAAGAACTGTCCTAAACAACTTCTTATCTTAACACTTTTTTAATTTATGTTACTTGACATAATGCTACCTTATCATCCTTGGATTTCCTAGGATTGTTCTACTATCAAATGAGTGAGTATGAGCACGTACCGTTTCAGTAGCAGTGTGTCTGTGAGGTCCCCGCGCCGGCTGAGCGTCGTGCCGTGTCTAACGGAGAGGGAGTGCGCCGGCGCCGCCCGTGGCCGCACATATATCGCCGTGGCTGTATCTCTGCCAGTCAGGCGTGGAGGTTATCTCGCGGCCGGTCCGTGCATCACCAGGCACCGCCGACGCGATGATTGTCAATTAGGCGTGTAAGCCCTTTGTATACCTGTCTACAAACCTTCTCTATCGATTTCATGAACGGACACTATATGAGTTGAGAGATTTGGGAGACGATATCTTATCATCCTCCAGAGAAGACCAGTACCAGGCTTCTACATTCACATTATGTATTCATTTATTTAACATTAACGTAAAACGGCTATCGACCAATTACATTAAATACTTTGACGTAGCTCAGCGGCGCCGACTTCGTGGGTGTGCTCGGGGAAAGCCCCCACGAGAGGCAAGCAAACAGTGGTAGCAGAGCACCCATGAGAAGTAAACAGTGCATAGGCCACGATCATATCCGAGGCGGAGTGATGCCACGGTGCCATTTGCTTTAAACAAGTCTTCAAAGGGCAAGAGCTGAGCACCCATGGGATTCCACCTCGGGTCTTGAAGTGTAGGGGGCAACGGACGTCCCCGAGCCCATCGCCGCTGGATCTAATTAGGGAGGCTGTTGTCACCTGCGTTACACGAAACGACAGGGAACCGTGCCTATTCCCAAGCCAGCACTCGAGCACTGGGCGGACCGCCTCGATAGTGACGAGGCTGGCTGGCGTTGCCGTCTCCCGGATCCGGCCTCAAAAGTGGTGGTCTCCTTGAGAAGTTCCCTGTTGATGCGCTTACGCGCCCAGCACGGTTAACATTCGCGGGGTCGTTGGCAAAATGCGGCACAGGGTGAGGTTGGAGTCGATCTACGACGGCAAGGAAACTCGCAAAGTCAGCGAGACTCTTGCTGGGCGAAAAATACGCACCAATCGTGCCAATGCAGTCAGCGAGGGCAACCCGCCAATTATGACCACCAAACCGTCGAGTTCTCCAACCCGGTTATCTCTGGGTGGGATGAAATATGGCTCGGTGACACAGCCACGTGAATCGACCACTCTGCTATGCTCTAGAGCAAGAGATCCTGAGTTCTTGCAGAGTGATATGTCCTAATACATATCAAGGTCAACACTGTCAAGTTTCATTGTCAGTTCAACGCATAAACCGGGAAAAGGTAACAAACAGACAGAGTTACTATCGCATTTATAACAGTTGGTAGAATAGTATGGTTTACCCCTACTTACCTTAGTACAAAGGAATTCCTTGGTTTTAGAAAAATGTGATCTATCTAAGCGTGGCCGGATCGTCATTAGATAGTGAGTTAGTATTTTTTCGAATCACTTAGCTTCTTGAAGCATATTTGTTCCCACGTTACCCCAGCACTGGAACACTGCCTGCTCATACAACGCGCATCCAAGGTTGACCGCCGCCGCCCCGGCGCGTCGCGCTATGTTGTGCTGCTAAGAGGAAGATCGAGAGTTGGGGCTCGGGGAGACCCGACGAGCCTATCAGAATGCAACTATTGTGAAACGAATTGGTCGGATTTCCCGATTATTATTCAAAGTTATTTAGCTTTATCATTTAGTCGTAAGTAGATAATTATATCTGTCTTTCTTTATCATTCGGACGAAGTTTTGAAAGATTACGGCGGTGCGGTCCCGATAATACCAAACGCCCGCTGACTCACAAGGTCATGCTGTCGGACCTAAAAGACAAAGTTTTCTTTGGCCTAATAATGACTAGTAAGACTGCAGAGTGCTCCGTGGAAGCATATTGTGTAATCCACGATCATCTTATGAGCACGAGGGGTGAAGGGCCACAAGTTCAGCTAGGCCCAGTTGCGGACGTCATCGAGCTCTAGTTGCTGTGAGGGCAATGCGGTGAGGCGCTCACAAGTCGCATGCGTCGCGTCGACGACGGGCTTAGTTCTGCTTCGAATTATATATTTATCTGATACCTGAAGTGAAAACACGATAAAGAATTTTTAATTAGAGTCGTGTGCAAAAGAGTTTTAATCTGAAAACCACCCGCCTGCGTAGGTACCTACCTATTTCAAATTAACAGTGTAGTGCATTAAGTAGCTTAATATAGCTAGGTGGATCTCCTCATAATATTATTCATACAATTCTTGATAACAATGGGGGATTAATGCAGTACATGGTATTAGTTTCTTGAATACTTCTTTATGGAAATAAAAACTCTACCTGTTCCATTATTGAAGATAAACATTCGGTTCCACGATCAGTCGCAGTGGTATTAGGCTTTCCAAATCTTAAAATTAAATTATTGACGAATGTTTTAGCTATACTTACGGTTTCATTCGTTCTCAAAAGATAGGCCTCTATGAACTTTGTTATATCTTGACACTGCAGTGCGAACTTACTATTTCCTTCAATCATCATCATCATCATTTCAGTCGAAAGACGTCCACTGCTGGGCATAGGCCTCCCCCAGACGTTGCCACATTGACCGATCCCGTGCGTCTTGCATCCAGCGCCTTCCCGCAACCTTAACCAGGTCATCGGTCCACCTAGTGGGAGGCCTTCCAACGTATCGTCTTCCGGTTTGCGGTCGCCATTCCAGAACTTTTCGGCCCCATCGGCCATCCGTTCTGCGAGCAATGTGCCCTGCCTACTGCCACTTAAGTTTGGCAATTCTTCGGGCGATGTCGGTAACTTTGGTTCTGCTGCGGATATCATCATTTCTGACGTGATCACGCAAGGAAATTCCGAGCATGGCCTCTCCATTGCCCTTTGGGTGAATTTAAGCTTTCTGATAAGGCCCATTGTGAGCGGCCACGTCTCGGTGCCATAGGTGATCACTGGCAACACACACTTGTCATAGACTTTTGTCTTGAGACACTGCGGTAAATTGGACGAGAAGATACCACACAATTTCCCGAACGCCGCCCAGGCGAGTCGGATTCGACGGTTGACCTCTTTCTCGAAGTTGGACCTACCCAACTGGACCGTTTGTCCCAGGTAGACATAATCGTCTACAACTTCGAGTGTAGAGTTACGATCTTGATAGGAGTGGGTGCTACATGGGCATACACCATGATCTTGGTTTTGTCCGTGTTCATTTTAAGACCCACTCTTTCGGAAGGTCTACTGAGGTCATCGAGCATTATACTGAGGTTCTCCATGGTCTCAGCCATGACCACTATGTCAACGGCAAACCGAAGGTGAGTGATGTACTCGCCATTAACGTTGATGCCTAGGCCCCTCCAGTCCAGAATCTTGAATACATCCTCCAGCGCAGCAGTGAACAGTTTCGGAGAAATGACGTCTCCCTGTCCCACTCAATGCTGGAGAAGGATTGGTTTCGAGGTCTGACCCTGAAGACGGACTGACATGGTGGCATTTTTGTACAAACACTTCAACACCTCAATGTACCGGTAGTCGATCTGGCACCGTTGGAGAGACTGCAGTACAGCCCAAGTCTCGATCGAATCAAAGGGTTTTTCGCAGTCCACAAACGCTAAACAGAGAGGCAGTTTATACTCTTCGGTCTTCTGTATAACCTGCCGCAGCGTATGTATGTTGTCTATGGTGCTAAAGCCTTTTCGGAATCCTGTAAATCGTCAAAGCTGCGCGCGAGACGATTCGTGATGACTCTTGAAAACAACTTGTAGACATGGCTAAGAAGTGAGATGGGCCTATAGTTCTTCAGCCGGGCATTGTCGCCCTTCTTGAAGAAGAGTACCACCACACCCCTGCAGCATGCCTTTTGCGGTTTTCCCTCGAGTATGACGGCATCAAACAGATTCTGAAGGGCCATAAGGACCGGTTTTCCACCCGCGTTCAGGAGTTCAGCCGTGATTCCGTCATCACCCGGCGCCTTGTTGTTTTTAAGCTATTTCAGAGCCATTCTAATCTCATACAGGCTGACGTCCGGGATATCTTCGGTATAGTGACGGGTCAATCTAACTCTTGGGTCGTTTGCTAGACTCGCAACGGGCTTGCTGATTGATGTGTACAACTGCGCATAGAATGTCTCGATCTCCCTCAGAATCTCCGGTTTGGCGGATACGATCCTGCCATCTTCGGTGTTCAGTTTGAAGCTGTTTGAGCTGGCTCTGCCCAATAGCCAGATCTCTTGAAAAAACCTTGGAGCCTTTATTTCGCTCAATCGCGTCTTTAATACGCTCGGTATTAAAGCGGCGGAGGTCTCTTTTCAAGTATTTAGAGATCTGTCTATTGAGCTGCCGGTACTTGCACGCCTCATCTGAAGACTGCAGGATCATCACACGCCTCTCCTTCATAAGCTTGAGGGTAGGATCATTGCGACCTTTGCAGATGATTCTGCAATTATGGCTACCGGATCAAGCCACAGAGAAGCAGTAGAAAAAGTTCAACTAACTGCGAACAAAATCTATGACTGGACACAAAAATGGAAGATCAAACTGAATGAGTCAAACTCGATTCACATCGATTTTTTTTTTTCAATTGGCTGGCGCTTTACCACTATCTCACCTGATGGTAAGCGATGATGTGGTCGATGGTGCAGCACGCTTGCCTAGAAGTAACCATTTCACTCTTGACTTAAAGACCCATAGATTGTAGCTATCGGGAAACACAGACTCCGGCAGGGAATACGACTCCTTAGCTGTACGATAATAAACACAAATAAACACTTGGACTATCACCCAATCTACATACATGGCATGCAAGTGCCTTATGCTAATACAGCCAAATGCCTTGGCATAATTCTCGACTCCAAGTTGCGTTGGAAAGCTCATGTCAAAAAGAAAAGACAGGAACTCGACATACGTTATAAAAGTATGTATTGGTTACTCGGAAGGAAATCCTGTCTATCAATACATAATAAAATAACCATATACAAGCATATACTGATGACAATTTGGACGTATGGTATCCAACTTTGGGGCTGTACTAAACAAAGCAACATCAAATTAATCCAACAATTCTAAAATAAAGTTCTAAGAGAAGCTGTAAATGCACCCTGGTACATAAGAAATGACGATCTTCACCGTGACCTTAAAACGGAATTCGTCACCACCATCATCCAAAAATTTGCTGAAGCCCACGAACACAGACTTCATAGACACGTGAATGTTGAGGCTATCCAGCTGCTAGACAATACAGACTTAGTGCGTAGGCTAAAAAGAACTAAACCTTTGAATTAGTGTAGTGTATAAACTGAATGAATAATAGTGACAACGCTGTGCTATACATATAACACATGAACATAGTGTTTTTATAAATTATATCAGACTCTAAGAAAGTGCTACGGACTCGTGTACTCGTAAAAGTGCAAATGGACTCTATTCTTAGTTTTAACATGATCTAAAACGTAACATATTAAGTTAGAGTTAAATTGCGTATTAGTCTTTTAGGCTAGATCGTAATTAATTATTAAGAAATTTGTTCTTATTAATAAAGTAAAAAAATAAATTATTTGATAATGGTGCTTTATTAATTGTGCAAACATGAAAACCACCGTTTTGTGGTTCTACTGCAGTCGGTTAAACAAAAACCACTTGTCCAACAAGTATTTCACGAAGGACTGTTCAATACGGCCCATCGCATAAGAAGCAACTCGACTGGAGACATTCCAAAAACAATATCGAAGGATATAGTCGATGAGAATCCACTCTCCAGCTGCCAAACAAACATGTCACAGTGTGAAACCCAAACTCCAAATCAACCCTCCAACCTGTGTCTTGGTAGTGAAACGCTTAATAAGCCTGACATGGTCCCTTGGCAAAAAGTTCCAGGAACAAATAACAAAAGAAACCGTTCCCCAGAGCTACTCAAAACTATCCACAAACTTCAAAAAAGAAGTACAGACAGATAACAGATGTTTAACAAAAACCGGCCATAAAGGTAGAAACTAGCAATAGCTTCTCACTACTCACTGAAGATCTAGGGCAGAAGAGTGATGAGACTAATAACATAGATTTCACCAAGCCTAAGAAAATATCTAATACACCCCCAATTATCCTATATGGCATTGAGGATCTCAAGTAGCTGACTGATTTCATTCATGAGGCAGTAAGAAAAGAGGACTACTCATACAAAATAATATCCATAAATCAGCTAAGCATTTTTTCGAAATCAGTAGAATGTTACAAAATTCTTATAGAACACATAAGAAAGGGTTGATAGGACATACCTTCACGAGAAAAGAAGATAGGTGTCAAAAGTTTGTAATAAAAAATCTACACCATACAACTCATAAAGAAGCGATTTTGGAAGCCCATGAAGTAACCGGAAATAGAGTAAGAGGCGAGATTGTTAAAGCCCGTAAGAAAAATACAAAGGAACCATACAATGTATTCTTTGTAAATATAGAACCAAATGAAAACCTCCCACTTATCAAATCCATAGAATATATGTATCACCAAAAAGTAAAAATAGAAGACCCTAGAAGAAATAAGACTGTTGCCCAATGTACACGGTGTCAGCAATATGGATATACTAAGAATAAATGTATGAGACCCTTTAGGTGTGTCAAATGTGGGAGCCCCCATAACACAACAACTTGCACAAAGGATAAAAACGCCCCGGCCATATGTGCACTGTGTCAAGGAAGTCACCCTGCAAACTATAAAGGCTGTTTAGTATCCGAAATCTATTCTAGAAAATCACACAAAAAATATGGCGATTAAAATAGTAAACCTGAGCAAAAACAAACAAAAACACCTACATTAGATAGCGATAAATGGATGCCCATAGTACAACGACCACAACCACCTATATTGAATGTGAAACCTACCGGGACGCATTGAAAGAACAAATAAAAGATAATTCCAATGGAAGAAGTGAACAAAATAATTTTGAGTCCTAAGAACTCCATACAGCACAGTCAGCTCAAAATGACAACCAAACCCATATTAAATATGAAAACAAATTACTAGGAATAGTCACCAAACAAGCACAAAAAATTGATTTGTTAATCCAACAAATAGGGACACTAATAAACCACACTAATTGGTAAGAAGTAATGGCCTCCTTACGAATTGGAGCATGGAATGCATATGGGTAAAGAATGAACTAAAAGTTTTACTCGAGGTCAACAAAATTGATATCATGCTTATCTCTGAAATCCATATAAATGAAAGAAAAACATTCAAACTCGAGGGTTACAATGTGTATCATACTAACCATCCAGATAGCTCTTGTCATGGTTTCACAGCGGTGATAATTAAGCAAAACATATAACACCCACAGCCAGGTCCGGGAAGATTACCTGCAAGCGACTACAATCACTATTGAAAATCGAGATGGACCTGTAAATGGAAGTGCTGTCTATTGCCCACCCAGATATTATATAATTAAAGATGAAATATTTAAAAAATACTTTGATGACCTTGGAAGCAAATACATCTGCGTTAGAGATTGGAACAGTAAACACACGCACTGGGAGACTCGACTCACCACCACAAAAGGAAGAGAACTGAAGAAGTGCATGGACACTCTAAGTTTAACAGCCCTTTCAACTGGTGAACCAACCTATTGGCCAACAGACATGAACAAGCTCCCTGATCTATTGGACTTCTTCATTGTTAAGGGATTTACAGATACCTATCTTGATATTGGAAGTTGTCTGGATACAACTTCAGATCACACACCAATTGTGGGCAAATTTAGTAGAACCATAATTCACAGAAAACCACAATCAACCTTATATAACCACAAAACCGACTAGGCAGCCTTTGCAGAGTACCTAGAGAACAAAACAGCGTTGAAGGTGAAACAAATAACGGAAATTGACATAGATGAAGCAATATTCTATATAACTAATTTGATACAAGAAGCGCTTGGCGTAGTACACCACACCTAACAACAATAAGAAAAGACTCGAACATCTCACTACAAATACGGGGGAAACTAGCTGAAAAAAGAAGGTTAGGAGAGTCTGTTAATTGATTAGGCATCCTGAAGATAGAAGACTATATAACAGCTAGAAAACTCAAGGAAGTGATAAATGAGAATGAAAACCACACCTTCCAACAGAAACTGTCATCACTATCTGCAAAGAGGTGTGATGACTTCACTCTGTGGAAATTCACAAAGCGGTTGAAGAGGCCACAACAGCCAGTTCCACCACTAAGATCACAGCTGGGAAGATGGGTTAAAGATTCTAAGGAAAAAGCTGAACTTTTTGCACAATATCTCTGTCAAGTGTTTCAACCAAACGTAACTTCAATAACTGACTTTGACCGTGAGGTGAACTCCTTCCTGGAAAGTGATCAACAATTATCGCTACCAATAAAACTTATAACACCGAGAGAATTGTGGAGATTTATAAGGACGTCAAATAATAAAAAAGCCCCTGCTTTTGACTTGATCACTGCTAAAGTCCTGAAACAACTGCCGAAAAAACCCACTGTCTTTCTGACAATGCTATGTAATGCCATTATGAGAATGCACTACTATCCCAAATTTTGGAAGCTCTCCCAGATATGTATGCTACTTAAACCCGGCAATGCACCCACGGAGCCCAGGTCATACAGACCAATCAGCCTTTTCTAACAATGTCCAAACTATTTGAACGAATGCCGCTTATGGCGGGAACACGGGAACGCGTTAGCATACAACCGCGAACCCGCCGCGGCTGTCCGTCTCCGGACCCTCCCCTGGGGTTTACCCCCATCACCGGCGCACCAGAACACACTGTACGCCGTGACCACCCCAGGGACCAAACCAGCACATGGTCGCCAGACGACCCCATGTATGGCACCCTTGATCCCCCTGTGACGGGTCAGGACAGTGGCCCCGCCACCTACCACTTTTCGGCCGCAGGGGATAGAGAGAGCGGCCAACGCTATACCGACACTCCTCCTCCCCTGCGGCCCCACCGCGTCCGCCATCAGACGGTGTTGACTCCGCGCAGGCCGCGGTGGGCAGGGCGAGCGGCGCACCGTAATACCGGCACTCCTCTCCCGCTGCGGCCTCCAACCCCCAGCCGCGATGCCTACTATACCACATCTCGGCCCGCCTCAGTTGCCATGGCGCCCATACGCCACCGCAACCTACTTATTGGCCGCTACGTCGTCGGCTTGTCGGCAAAAGACCTGACGAGCGGCCCCTCCTCGGGATCCTCTTCACTTCACCGTGGTTGTCCAAGCCACGGTTACTGAGCCCCCCCGCCTCGACAATGCGGGAACCCACCGGGGGGCCTAACCTAACCTAACCACCAATTTGGATTCCGGTAACAGCACTCCACGGTTGAATAGGTCCATCGTGTGGTAAACAAGATAAGCCAATCGCTAGAACAGAAATAATACTGTGTTGCAGTCTTCCTGTATATCCAAAAGGCATTTGACAGAGTCTGGCATGAAGGATTGAATGTTAAAGGTTGGAGTTGCTGCAGTATAGCTGTGTTTAGAGAGCAAGGAGTTAACTAGAAAGGCATTTGCATCCTGAGGGGATGTAAACTCCACGGATGCTGTGTAGAAATTAAAGTATCGATTATACCTACCAACCGTGAAAGTTGTAATTCTTCTGCCTAAAAAAAAACTGCCGCAGCTGTTTTGGTGGAGTGTGACTGCACTTTTGACCCTTAACTATACCTCACGCAGTTTTATTTAGGTAGTTGTTCACCTCTTAGTGTTACAGGTGGGCATTCTCCTCTACGAAGTGTGAATGTGATTTGTATATATTTGGATACACTTGGTTTAATTTTCCATTTTTCCAGCTACTCGTCTATTTTATACAGACGAGTTTGCAGCAGTGCTGCTGCCACAGTAGGATCATTTTGACTTGCTAAGTATGCAGTATCATCTGCATATGTTGCTGTTACTACATTCTCACTGCAAGGTAGGTCAGCTGTATTTATTGAGTACAGGACAGGACCAAGCAAGGAGCCTTGAGGTACAGAGGCCCCAAAGTCTTACAACTGTGAAACTACATCACCAAATTAAACATGGAATTTTCTGCCCAGCAGGTATGAGGAAGGTATTTGATTAATATTCAGGAACAAAGAAGTATCGCTTGTAAACTTATTAATTCAGTTTTTAATTGGCACCATTTAGCTTCTGTTTCAAATCTCAATTCGATTTTATTCGATTGACAACACTTTATTTTTCTTATATAATATACTTGATTTCGATTGGATGCTATAAGCGGTACCTGAGCGGGTGAGTTCTATTAGCCAATGAAAAGCGAGGAGGGCCTATGCTGGCTCTCTCGAGTGGAATCTCTCGCCAAGAGTCGCGGAGATAGAAAAGAAGCGCGCGGACGCGCGTTTCAGAGTTGAAAAGAGTTGAGAAGTAGCCTAAAATGCCGTGTATAAACTGGAAAAAATGTGTTTTTGTGGAGAGAAGGCGAAACGATTGGTGACCGAATCCGCTGCTTTGATAAAATTTGGAATAAGGACTCCCCAAAATGGCTATAGTTACCTGCCTTGTGCATGCAATATCCACGTTATGCCCACAAAACCGAGGTTATACTGAAGGTAGCCCCTCCTGTTTCCGATATATATATATTTATATGTGAAGTATTATTATTAGTAAAAACGCAGACGAAGCCAGTGCCAGTGCCGTCACCAGCCTAACTTAATTTGTGTACACTTAAGAATATAAGTTGCTATGAAAAAAGCAAGCTTTTTATTTCTTTTTAATAAAATATTTTAAAAATACTTAAATAAAAAAAAATGATAAATTTATTAGGTATATTTATTGACATTAAATGCATTTTGGTTTCGTTTTTTATAATACAATAGTATTATTCTATACACGTTAACATCTAAATAAATAGAAGAGTGCAGAAAATCCCTTCCCATGGTCAACCGTCCCGCAGACGTACTCACACGACGGCACGCGAGTCGCGACCGACGCGCGAGCGCTCCCGCTCTGCGTCTGCGCGGTCAACTCGTATCAAGTGCCACTTTCTGTCCACGTTGCTAGCGTACTTATACATTCACCTAAGCGTCTTAGAGAAACAATGATATTATTGTAAGCTCTTAAAATTTGATATTTTTTGACTATTGTTAAAAATATTTATATTTTAGGTTAATATTCAAAATAATTTACAACTGACTTTATACACTAAAGTTCAACAAAGCGCACACAACAACGCGTTAAATGGTAAAGGTCGAATCTACAGACCACTCTTATTATACAAACATAGTTTAATTTACAATATTAATTCGATAAACCGGAACGATAATTCAATCGAACGAAGATTCGATAGAACGTTCTACTAGCATCAAAACTTTAATACTGCATCAATTAGGTAATGTAATGGCATCTGGGGGTTACCTTGTAAAAATAAAAACAATAAGCAGTCACCGCGACCAGATTCAGAACAAGTTTCGCTGCGGCGCGCGGCAGCCGTACGCGAACGCGAATTTATAACTTCGTCAAAGTCAAAATCTGTGGCGTCGGTACTTAAACATGTGAGCAAAGTTTAAACCATGAAGCATTTATGTGTGGCGTCGCCTTTATGCGGCGGAAAAATTATGGAACGAGTGAGTAACATACGAGTACGACATGAGCACAACGCATCCAGCCGAGCTGCCGCGTGCACGATTGGCCGGCTCCTGTTCGGCCCGCACGATACTGGCACGAACTCTGCGGTCTCACAAAGCTAAATCTTTGTAACCGAAATAGCACACAGTTCACAAAATGCATGTTGGAATGGCCTTGATCAAGGTAGACTATGAAGTTTTTGAGCTTTGCTAAGTAATCGATTCATACATTATGTATTAATCTTTTTACTATGTTCGTATTCGTTTAAGCTAATATGAACAAGCGTTGGAAGGAAAATGAACATTAACTTTATACAAAATAAGTTCATTTTCGCTTAAGTTAGCGTTTAATACGAATATGCATAGTCTGGGTGCGGTCTGTGAATATGTTTGTACTTTTTCTCACACCGAAAAACGAAAAGGTTTTTTCAGCGATACCACTAATATTTTGCACAAAACAGCTAGTTGACAAGTACGTTACAATTTTGTAAAGTAACGGATACACCGATTGGTTGACAGCCACATTCGAGCCCAAGTTCTGACCAAGCAGAATAAAACTGTTATGAATTGACTCTTAGACAAACAGCATTCATGTTTTCAATCGTCATAAAGCCGACAAAGTTTTTATAAAACTCCTGATATGAGCGCCCGCGGGTAAGCCCACTTTTGTTTTTTAGCAGGATTTTTTCAAATTGTGGGCGTCGCAGACAGACGGAGCTATAGCAGCGACACAGGGCCTGCATGCAAGCCCGGCACCCTGGCGCCCGCGGGTGAGATCGTCTAGCGAGTTGATCAGAGTGGTAGCGTCGCAGACAGACGGAGCTATAGCAGCGACACAGGGCCTGCATGCAAGCCCGGCACCCTGGCGCCCGCGGGTGAGATCGTCTAGCGAGTTGATCAGAGTGTGAGCGTCATCAAATATACAAACATAGTTACTATAATGTGTTTAGAAGTTTAGAAAGTTAAAATCTGGACGATTTTAGAAGAAGGAAGCTTCGTTTCTTATAATTTATATTTATTTCTAACCTTAAATTTACGGTTTGTGTCGGTATCAAACTCAACACGATACATTGTACTAAATGAATATACACTTACAGTCAGGTAGGTATTTGTTCGTCAATTTATAAATAAATCAATATACAATAATAAGCCACATAGCACAGCGCGCGTAACGTTACCACACGCGCCACCTCACACCCCAGTACCGAATGCGCGAAGAGTCGCAGAAGCGCCGCGCGAGCCACGCGAGCACGCACGCTAGGTGGCGCGCGAGCCACGTGAGCACGCACGCTCGTTGGCATGCGAGCCACGTGAGCACGCATGCTCGGCGGCGCGCAAGCCACGCGAGCACATACGCTCGGTGGCGCGCGAGCCACGTGAGCACGCACGCTCTGTGGCGCGCGAGCCACGCGAGCACGCAAGCTCGGTGGTGCGCGAGCCACGCGAGCACGCACGCTCGGTGGCGCGCGAGCCACGCGAGCACGCACGCTCGGTGGCGCGCGAGCCACGCGAGCGCACACGCTCGGTGGCGCGCGAGCCACGCGACAACGCAAGCTCGGTGTCGCGCGAGCCACGCGAGCACGCACCTTGGTGGCGCGCGAGCCACGCGAGCACGCACCTTGGTGGCGCGCGAGCCACGCGAGCATGCACCTTGGAGGCGCGCGAGCCACGCGGGCATGCACGCTCGGTGGCGCGCGAGCCACGCGTGCATACACCATGGTGGCGCGCGAGCCACGCGGGCATGCACGCTCGGAGGCGCGCGAGTCATGCGAGCACGCACGATTGGCACCACGCCCCACGCGCGTCATTCGATCGCTGGCACCGCACTACTTTATTACAATTACCTAAGTTTCTTATAAGATCCGTACTATTACTTCAATGTGCCACGGCTCAGTCACACATCGTGAAAAGCCATAAGCACGATTTCCAAAATACTTCCAAATATATATAGAATAAATTATTAATACAAACAATAAAAAGATACAATGAAATACAAGAATCGAATTCTTGCAGACGCGTGTTTATATGTGTAAATTAAATAATGGGTATGTTCTACAAAGAAGAAGGATTAAACGTGGTCAGGTGAAGCATGTGAGTGATCAGTTCGGCGTGGCCGGCGCGGCTCGCCGAGCGCTGGAGACGCGTGCGGCGCAGGACGGCCGCTAGGAGGTCGCTAGGAGGCCGCTAGGAGGCCGCTAGGAGCTACACGAAGTCCTCGTCGCCAGCGCGGGCGCGCACTCACACGAAGTGCTGCTCGCCGCGCGGCAGCATAGGCTCGTCGTCGTCATCCAGGCCGGCCGCCGCCCAGTCTCGTGCGCGCGGCGCTAGCAGGCCACACGCGCGGCAGCCGAAGAAGTCGGCGCAGTTATGCAGCGGGCCGCGCGTGAAGGGCGAGCGGCCGCCGCGCGCCACGAAGTGCCGGTAGCGGCTGCGGTTCAGCTGCTCGTTGGTCGTCATGCCCAGGCACACCACCAGGTACAGCTGGCAGCCCGTCAGCACGGTGACCCAGAACAGGTGGAAGAGGGCGTTGAGCATGACCCACGCCACCCAGGGGTTGCAGCGGCACCAGTACCACAGCACGCCCGGCGCGCGGTCGTCCTCCACTGGGCACTCGGCCGCGAAGTACTGCGCCCCGCCCCACAGCATCCAGGCGCACATGAGCAGCAGACTGGCCAGGAAGCCTATAAAGTAGCGGTGATTGTTGGCACCGATGCAGTTGCCCACCCAGGGGCAGTGGTGATCGAACTTGGCCACGCAGCGGTTGCACACGGAGCAGTGCTTGGAGCGCAGCGGCCGCCGCACCAGGCACGCCGAGCAGAAGCGCGCCGGCTCGAAGCCGCCGCGCGACGACTCCGACAGCTCGATGATGGTCTGCAACGCGAGCGCACGCGGTGCCCGGTTATATACTAAACTTAATTAAGTACTAGCAATTTCAATATTATATCTTTTCTTATTTTATTGTATCTGATCTTAGGGACCGAGTCACCTGCGTCCGCAGGAGAGTTCCCCTTTTGTATCCCTACACGTGGTTCCCTTGTGGTGCTAACCAAGTGCTACTAACGCACCACGAGTTGGTGGTAGGTTTCAACCGATGGCTTGTGCCACCCCACCGGACAAAGAAGTACCGCCAAGCGGCCAAGCGGTGCTCCGGTATTATGCCCGGTGTAGCCAACTAGAGGAGCTGGATCGAGATAGCTGTTCTACTGCAGGCAGACCAGTCTGGTTCAAGTATAATGGACGTATGATCTGACTGATCTTGGAAGGTAGCGGGGTCTAAGTCACGGTGCGCAGCTGGCCTACTGCTGGTAGGTGTGGGCCCAAGTAGTGTGCTAGCCACATATGAAGAACTGCCCCGCCAACTGTTGAAACATCTCGGCATGCACCATCGCCGCTTCATGCTGGTTGGCGACCAGATGAGAGGGCTCGATGGACATTCCCGTCTCCAGACTAGTCCCCCAATCGCGGCGTCCTTTCAGGCCGTGTCTGTGGGTTAGCAGCTTGGAACCTTATCTCACTTCCTTCCTTCACTCCTAACAAAACAAATAAGTACAACTTGGTGGGAGCTGAACAGCGGCAGCACAGTACGTCTCAGAAATATCAGAGGTCTGGAACTATGCACTCTAAACACATCGTTGATTACGCAATACACTGGGGTACTCTCCTACGGATCATATTCTATTCATGGCATTCCGATGTTAAAGAACAATGGTTCTCGCATATAAGTGATACTCACGCGCAGCTTGTCCTGGCGCGAGGCGGAGATGACGCCGGGATCGGAGCGCCAAGAGCGCAAGAACGTGAACCACAGTGCGCCCGAGCTCAGCGCGAACAGCAACGAGGCGCCCGCGCCCACCACGCCCGCCACGAACACCGCCCACGTGATGTAGAACCACACCTGCCGACGTCACAAGCCGACATCATTTCACCTTCTAACACTATCAAAACACACATCACCCAATAAGTCCCCAGTCTACCACATAGATACCACCACTGTTAAAAAACTCATTATGATTTCTGAATAGTACCATCCTTTTCTCGAAGCCATTCAGGACATTTTCGACCACTAGTGAATTCGTTTTGGATTAAGCTAGAAGCCTGAATTTTCAGTGAGTAAGAGAAAATAAAAAACCCGGACATATTCCTAAATTACTTTCAATTTAACTTGTAGTTTAAGAACTATTGCAAGTCAAAGTTCCTTAATTTCGTTAGTCACTGAGTCACTCACCAATCATCAAAATTCTAAGATCTCTCACAAGCTTCAAATTTTGTACACAATTAGTGTTAGCAAACCAAGGAAAAAATAAAACATCCCGCAATTTCAGTCCCATTGCGTAGATATACAAACTGCAAAAGCAGAAACTGACTGACTGATCGAACAACGCACAGCCAAAACCTCCTAGGCCTAAAAATGAACTCGATAAACTTGAGGAACCGTCGTGCCATGAAATTTGTCACGAAGGTTCCGCAAGTGACGTAAGTGAGCACTAAGAAGGGATTTTTGTAAATTCTACCCTAAGTGGGAAAAAAGGTGGTTGAAAGTTTGTATGAAAAATCTAATTCTTTCGGCTAATATTCTTGAAACTTGGCACAAATATAAATCTAAGTAAATAATAAAGGTTCTCATTATTAGGTTTTCGAAACTACCCCCAAAAGACGATTTAGGTGGTGTTGAAGTTCGTATGGAAGAATCTTATTCACTTGAAACTTGGCACAAATACTAGTCTAACAAAATTTTAAAGGTTATTATTATAAGTTTTTCGTAAAAGTCAATTTAAGGGATTTTTTTTTTTTTTTTGCACAACACCAACCTAAGTAAACAATAAGTGCCTTTCCACACGCCCCGGTTGGCGGGTAGCCGATGCCGGGTAACCGCGCGGCAAATGTTTAGCCATGTATGCCGTTACATGTGAAAGCTAACATACATGACTATACACTTCGCCGCCGGGTTCCCGGCACCGGCTACCTGCCAACCGGGGAGTGTGAAAAGGCACTAAAAGTTGTTATTATTCGTTTTTCATGTTGAAGTTTGTTTGGAAGAATCTTTTTTCTAGGGTTAATAAACTTGAAACTTGGCACAAATATTAGGTCCTTACCTATGACATTGGCGCTTTGTCGTACTAGCCACTTTGATCTCAAATATCACCTCTGGTTTGGAATTCCAATTTTAAATTTATACAGCTATTTACTCATGGTTTTGTGTTTGGAAAACCGTAATTCGTTTGTTTTTCCTCTTTTGGTTTTTTCTTGGCGCCAGTCAGTTTACAAAATGGAAAACTTGAAATATCGCTTTATTTACGAGTACGAGTTCCATCGTGGCACCTACAGAAACGGCTCGAAGGATTAATGATGTGTATGGCGAAGATGTCGCAAAAGAAAACACAGTGCATTTTTGGTTCCAACGTTTTCGTTCTGGAAATTTCGACCTGCAGAACAAGCCCCGTGGACGGCCGGAGACCAAACTTGATAATGAAGAATTGATGGCTATTGTTGATGATGAAGCGGATCCATCGCAAACCACGTCCGAGTTAGCTGCAGACTGCGCTGTTAGTAATAAAACTGTTTAAGCAAATTGGGAAGGTGAAAAAGCTTGAAAGGTCGTGAATTGAGTGCAGTAAACCGACAAACGCGCTTCGACTACTGCGTTACATTACTCAACCGGCACAATAGATTTTATGAAGGGGAGAAGGGATTTTAAATCGAACCATTACCTGTGATGAAAAGTGGATCCTGTACAACAGCCTTTCCCAAAGTGGGCGATAACGCCCCCTTCTGGGCGCTGCAGGCCTAAAGGGTAGAGACCCAGAAAAAAAATGGGGGCGTTGTGTAGAGGCTTGGGGGGTGATTTGTAATATCAGAGCCCTACCAGAATAGTGCACGTCGCAACTTGCTAGGCTCAATACGTATCTGTTCTTGTGGGCTCAAAAAAATAAAAAACTGGTTTTTGTTTATTTGCAATTAATGTATATATTACTGTGCAGTGAGTGTGATAAAAGTTAATAACTGAACATTATTCAGTTTTACTAACTTTCAAAATAGTGGCATAGATAGTAAACCCACAATATGGCGCCCAAAAACCGCCATTTTTCAATTTTCCAATTTTAATGGAGGCAATGACGCTCGCAAGGTTAAGATTTTCGTAAGAATCATCAAAATCGGCCAACGCGTTTGGTCTCTGGAACGCCAGATACATACATAGACTGATAAACACATTACCCTCCTTCGGCTGTCGTATAAAAAGTAAAATCACAAATTGCGCTGAGCGTTTCTATACCGTAAGGATGGCAATCCTTCCGGCATGGGCACGCTCAGCATTTGCGGTCGCTGGTATTTTTTTATACTAAAACATATTAAGCAGATAGAGTTAAATCACACCACACCACACGATCAGCCTTTTAATGTTCCCACTGCTGGACACCACAAATCTCCTCTCTGTGAGAGGGAATGGGCCGTAATCGACCACGCGGGCCCAGTGCAGGTTGGTGGATGTCACAAGTCTTTGAATTTTTGGTTCTAAGACATGCCATGTTTCCTCATGATATTTTCCTTCAACGTTTTGAGAGCAGTGGTGATTAAACAATTTACACAAAGTAAAGCGCCGGCCTGGGTTCGAACCCGCGACCCACAACTTGTAATTGCACATGCAAAACAGGATGCGGAGCATCTTGTGGGTGCGGGAAAAGTGGTTCAAACTGCACTGCTGCTTGCTTAGAATGCAATGGTGACAGCTGTTCTAATCCTTTACCTACAATCTACATCAACGAGATCGACAACGACGACAATAATGAACAATAGTGTATATAGTTGACGATATTTTTTTTTTGTAAATCGTTATTTTTTGAGAAAATCTAATAAATTAACATTAAAGTTACTATGCAAATATATTAAATATAAAATAATAATTTATTAAATATAAAATTGAAATCTTTACTATAAACATTTTGTTCCCCCTTCCACCTCTTATTTTCCAGTAAATTGTTGTTAAAAATTGTTGTAATCGAGATCGGCCAATTTTTATTTTTTAACTTTATTATTTGAGCTTTTAATAATTCAGTCAAACACTCGTTATACAGATTCATTGACTAGCCCTGGATTCCGAGATTTTACAATTTTTATGTCTTACGGCGCTCCACTATATCTAGGAGGCTTCTTAGACACCGACTGCATGAGCTCTCGACTCTCAACTACAACTTGTGAACATCTAATATTAGTTAAGAGATTGCTCAAACTCGGTTCGATATTTCTCTCCGTCTAGTTCATATATCTGTCCTGTTTTATTGAATATATAAAATAAAAATCATGTCAATTGGTCGCTCCGTTTCGAAATGAAAGTAGACACAAACAAACAAATAAAAAGGCAACAGACATACAACAGATAGGTAATTTTCGTAGATAGTAGACCGCGGGCAATCATGTTTTACATGATTGCCCGCGGTCTACTATCTACGAAAATTCTCTATATCATCATGTATCTTTTTTTTTTGGTGTAAGCTTTGTTGGTTGTCCTTAAATAAATAAATAAACGTATTCCTCAAAACAAAAAAAAATGTCGGAAGTAAAAAAGAAGAGACGGCAATACTGTGCGGAATATATTAAATTCGAATTCATTGAAAATCCCACAAACCCATCGTCGCCTTTGTGCCTTCTATGTCTAAAAACATTTTCGAATGAAGCAATGAAGCCTTCAAGACTGCAAGATCATTTGAATAAAATGCATCCAGTTAAGAAAGACAAGAATGTAGCATATTTTCAAGACCTATAGAAGAAGCATAATACTCAGCCAAGTGTAGCAAAACTATTTTCGGCGGCTGCTAAGCAAGATGACGACGGACTTCGAGCTTCGTACAATATCTCTTTGAAGAAGAGTTAATTTTGCCAGCAATAAAGGAAGTAATAACTATTGTGCTTCCTAAACCGGCCGCAGATATAATCCGAAAAATTCCTTTGAGTAATAATTCTGTGCAAGGAAGAATTGTTGAAACGGCTGAAAACATTGAAGGATCATTGTGCGATCACCTGAGGACAAGTCAATTCAGCTCGATGAGTCTACTTTACCAACTAATGAAGCATTGTTGCTGTCTTACGTGAGGTTTATTAAAGATGAGAAAATATGTGAAGAACTATTGTTTGCTAGAAATTTAGAGACCGATACAAAAGGCGAAAGCATATTCAATACATTGAAAAAGTTTTGTGATGAGAAAGAGATTCCCTTGAAAAATATTATATCAGTTGCTACGGATGGCGCTCCGGCTATGACAGGGTGCTATAAAGGCTTCGTAGCGTACTTAAAAAATAAAATTCATGTCCTTGCTGTACATTGCGTTATTCATAGACAACATTTGGTTGCTAGAAACTTAAGTGATCGACTATTTCAATCACTGCAATTATGTCATCAAAGCATTCAATAAAATCCGCAACAGCTCTTTGAATGATAGATTATTTCATCAGCTTTGTGTTAGTAATGACGAGGATTTTAACCGTTTGTTACTGATACTGAAGTTCGTTGGCTATCAAGAGGCAATTGTCTGACTCGATTTTACAACCTGTTTAACTTTGTGATAGAGTTCTTGGAAACTAAAGATACAGGATTGCACAACAAGCTCATTACATCAAAGAATGATATAGCTTACATGACAGCACTGCATAAATTGTTCAACGACATGAATCTCCAACTGCAAGACGATGAACTAAATTTAATTAAAACAAAAAACGTCGTTGCTGCTTTCGCAGCCAAACTGCTTCTACACAAAAAGAATATTGGCAGACGTGAGTTTCACAATTTTCCGAATTTATCAGTATCCTGCAGTAACGACGATTTGTTTGCTTACTGCCAACATTATGAAAACCTCCACATTGACTTCACCAAACGATACCAGGACATTTTGAACTTGGAAATACCAGACTGGGTGTTGGATCCGTTTTCAAATGTCAACACAGCAATGTCATCTCAGCTGGAAAAAGAACTTATAGAATTGACAACAAACGAGGAAATAAAAATCAAGTTAAAAAATGGTTACCAAGAATTTTGGCTACAAAAACCGATCCCACAATTGTACCCTGGATTGTGATCAATCGTTCGATGATTCTTGATAGCATACCCATCGTCATATTTGTGTGAACGTGGATTTAGTGCTGTGGCAACACTGCTTACTAAAAAGAGAAATCGTTTGCATGTTACCGAACGTGGCGACTTGCGACTGTTTTTGAGTAAATTGGAACCTGATATCAACAAACTTATTAAACAGCATCAGATTCATCCTTCACATTGGTTTTTATATAAGAATCGATTAAGTTTGTTTTATTTTGAATAAAAGATACTTTGTTTGAATACTATTAAGTTTAGTTTCAATAATCATTCTCATTGGCAGGTAAGAGTTAACTTGAGACCTGAGCGCCGTTGTGTATTACCTACTGCGCTCAGGTTTCAAATTAACTCTTGCGAGTTATAGCAAAAGTCTCGTTTAGAATTAATGTTTAATCTTCGCTAATATAGCTCACAATAATTGATTAATTTAATTTGAAGTTATAGTGGTTTTTAAGTAGGTGAAAAAATGGGGGCGCTAAAAAATAATTTATTCGCAAAGTGGGCAGCAGACAAAATAGATCGAAAAGCGGGCCAAGAGGCTCATCGGCAATAAGGCGCTGGTGTCAAGTCAAAAGCCTTGAATATCGTCGCCGAGTCACCAGCTTGTCGGCTTTTTATCGGTTATCTTTCGGCGAATGTGCGATGGAATAGCACGATCTAATTCCACCTAGCCCGTTTCATCACCGGATTACCAGACGTACGGCAATGCGCCATCGGCACAAAACGTTTTGAGAACACTTTCATTATGCTTACAGCTAAGGAGTGGAATTCCCTACCGGAGTCCTGTATTTCCCGACAGCTACATTCTAGGGTTTTTAAGTCAAGAGTCAATATGTTATTTCTAGGCAAGCGTACTTCACCGTCGACCACATCATCGCTTACCATCAGGTAAGATAGTTGTCAAGCGCGAGCCTAATGAATACAAAAAAAGAAGTTCAAACCCGTGGGCACGGCGTGCGGGGGTGCTCCTCATGCCACTAACAAGCTCAGCTCTGCGTCCTGTGCACTAGCACGCGTGTAATGTGCTGTGCGCGCGACCAGCAGTAGCAGCTAGCGAGACGACGGGTCGGTTACCTTGGTGGCGAGATACACGCTGAGCGGGAAGATGTTCTTGAGGTCGTCGTCGAACAGCAGGTTGCTGAGAAAGTGTAGCGCGCCGTAGAAGCACACCAGCAGGAAGGCCTTCACTACGTACAGCGCGTCCATCTCCAGCACCAGCCCGGTCAGGTAGAACGCCACGAATGGCATCACCACAACACACCACCATCTGAATTTCTGTAACCGAAAAACCACTTTTGAAACCAATGTTTGTGAAACTTTTTCATTACTGCGAATGAGAAAAATAATTAGAATTTGTCGAAGAAACAAAAGAGATAATATAAGAGATATTACGGGAGAGTCACACCTAGCCATAAAATTGTATTTTTTTATTATGTTTTCAGCAATTAGCATTTCAGCATCAGATGCAACAGTAAGGAGGGGGATATGCTATGACGCAGGCGACGCAGTGCCCTAACAACCAAGTATTTATAGAATAACAAGCTTTTGCCTACGGCTGCGCCCGCGTGGCCATTATCTCACTATCCAAAAGAAATACATTAGATCACACTATCCAAAAGATTAAAAGGGTCCTATTTTCTAACCCGGTTCAATGTGCCAAGTTTCACGTCCGTACGTAATTGAAATTAACAATGAAAGAAAGAAAAAATATTTATTTGTGACCCGCTACGGTAGCGGTCGAGGTTACGGCGTGGCAAGGAGTGCGAAGAATCCCCGGACGGGGTACGCGCTAGTGGCCGCCCCAGAATGGGGAGAAAGGCACAAAGTGGACAGGACGAGATTTGGCGGACTATATCCGCAGCCGTATCCTTAAGATTTCGGCCCATATGACAAGATGTCGGTGGGGTCATGGGTGGTTGGTGGGATGGCCCTGGCAACATTAAACACGCGTACAATCCGGACCGCCGAGAATATTATCGAACTTGAGGAAGAATTGGGCGGGTTACGATGGAGTTTCATAGGGTTTTTTTTTTATTCTTATATTCTACCGCGGACATAGACGTCCGCGCCCTTTTTTACAGTATTAATTTGTTTAATAAATTTTCATAATATTTCAATTATTGGACTCCTACGTCGGACATTATTTCTAGTCTTACTTAACTAACTTAAGTCTACGTGAGTTCATCGTACATATTTTTTTTTTTTTTTTTTATATATCTATTTTCTACTTATCTTTATATTATTAACTATTTTGTTTACTGATTTCTATTGATACAATGCTTATGTTATTTACTATTTTGTCTACTCATTTCTATTTGTACACTTTCGGGGGAGATGCATGGCAGTGCGAGCAGACCAGTCCCGGCCGACGGTCCCCGTTCTAGAACCCCGTCGTTAGGACGTTAAGCTGAGTATGACTGACTCGTTCCACCATGCAGCTTTACATGTATTTTTTTTTCATTACAGGATTTAGACAGGGTGATGGTTTGGGTTTGGGGAGGTGTTTGGGTTAGAGTTGTTGGATAGAATTTGTTAGGTGGCGTTTTGGTGATGTCTGCTGACCAGGGACTTCACTAGCGTGAGCAAGGCCTCTATGACGACTACGTCTCGATGCTGCATGGCCGTCTTAAGATTGTAGTTAACGACCGTTTTAGTTGGCGCATCCATCGCCCTCTTAGCAAAGCGGCCTGTGGCGTCATCGGCGTCGTCGGTGTAATAGACGCAACTAACTGTATGTCTGGATACCGCCACTACCGCGTGGGAGATGCTGTCGTGGACCTGAAGCCTTCTGGACTTGGTGTTGATGATGATGACACTTTCGTAGGTCAACCCCTGAGCCTCGTGTATGGTTAGCAGGCGCGACCCTTCGCCGGATCCAAATCCCTGGCTCGCAAGAGAAGCTTTCTCCCCCTGCGTATGAACCAGGAACAGTGTGTTTTGGGCAGTGCTCGGTATTTGCGCCCCTGTGTAACCTTTCACCTTCAGGGAGCGGACCCGCGACAGCGACGACTTGGAGGAGTATATACCGGGGTATATCTCACTCAGTACAAACGCCACGTCCATAGGATTGCGGTGTGTGCAGAGAAACTCCTGGGTGATGCCAGCCACCAGGTCTGGACGGGTATACCTAAGCTCGAAAAGGTTCTCTCTGTCCAAAAATGGAAGCTGGTTAACGTCTCCGAAGAGGACAAGCTCGCTTGCTCCAGACAACTTTACTGCCATGACTATGGCCCCAAAGTGGTTCATAAGAGCCTCGTCTACCGTAAGACGGTAGCATTTGTCTTGACTAATATAGGGTTATCTGAAGTCCGAAGAGAGGGGGAGGACTCGATAATCCTCAAATCCGGTAACCTGCTCTATTTCCGAGAGGGTGACCGGCAGTCCCAGGGCGGTGTCGGGTTTATCGTCCACAAGTCCCTTGTGAATAACGTGGTGGAGATCGAGAGTGTGTCGACCAGGGTGGCATTCCTTATACTCAGAATATCCTCAGGGTATTCGCTGAAGTTCATACAGATCTACGCCCCGACCTCGGCACACCCCGACGACGAAGTCGAGACCATGTACGAGGACATTTTCAGAGCCATGCATGGTCATAAAACTCACTTCACCGTGGCCATGGGGGACTTCAACACGAAACTGGGTAAACGATAAGCTGCGAGTGGGACAATTTGGATTTGGACGACGGAACCAACGGGGTCACCTACTGACTAGTTTTATCGACAAGGAGGGCCGCTATATGATGAACTCCTTCTTCCGAATACGTCAGCACAGGAAGTGGACCTGGCAGAGCCCCGATGGTGCAACGAAAAATGAGATAGATTTCATCATGTCGACGAAGAAGCACATATTCAATGATGTATCTGTGATCAACGCGGTAATAACCAGAAGTGATCAAAGTAAGAGGCACATTGAACTTAAATTTTAAGCTGGAAAGATCTCAACAAATGAAGAATACGCTCCGTCCGGCACTGATTCAGATCCAAAACCCTGAAAGCTTTCAGCTTGAACGCCATAATCGTTTGGAGTGCCTAGGATGCTCCATGGATTGAGCGTAATAAGTTTTCACCAATAGAAAGCTAAATTATCAGGAAGTAACATAAGCTAGCGTTGTTGAGCGGAATAAGCGCTCCAAGGTCTTTGCAAGAGATTGGCTATTGGGCAGAGCCAGTTCACGAAACTGAAGACCGACGATTGCAGGATCATATCCGCCAAACCAGTGCTTCTGAGAGAGATCGAGGGTTTCTTTCGGCAGTTATGTGTATAACTGCCGAAAGAAACCCTCGATCTCAATCAGCAAAACCATTGCAAAACTAGCAAACGACCCAAGATTTAGATTGTCTCGACACTATACCGAAGACATTCCGGAAGTCAGCCTCTACGAAATAAGGATGGCTCTGAAACAACTTAAGAACAAGAAGGCACCGGGTAATGACGGAATTACGGCCGAACTCCTGAAGGCGGGTGCAAAACCGGTACTTAAGGCCCTCAGAAGCTGTTTGATTCCGTCATACTCGAAGGGAAAACGCAACAGGTATGGTATAGGGGTGTGGTGGTATTCTTCTTCAAGAAGGGCGATAATGCCTGATTAAAGTATAGGCCCATCTCACTTCTTAGCCATGTCTACAAGTTGTTTTCAAGAGTAATCACGAATCGTCTCGCGCGCAGTTTTGACGATTGCCAGCCTCCCGAACAAGCCGGTTCCCGAAAAGGCTTTAGCACCGTAGACTACATACATACGCTGCGGCAGGTTATAAAGAAGACCGAAGAATATTCTGCCACTGCTTAGCGTTTGTGGACTGCGAGAAAGTCTCCGAATCGATCAAGACATGGGCTGTACTGCAGTCTTTCCAACGGTACCAAATCGACTACCGGTACATCGAGGTGCTGCAGTGTTTGTACAAAAACGCCACCATGTCAGTCCGACTTCGTCATCTTTATCAAGTCATAAAAATTTCATAAAAATCAAAAAAAAAAAACAAAAAAAAAAAAAAAAATTTCAGAGATGTATAAAAAATAAAATAATGTCAAAGAAAATACTTAAAATGACTTGCAATATCAAGATAAAATTATGTCAAAAAAGTGCAGTAAAATCATACAATAAATCAGGGTGGATGAAAACCCAAAAGAATAAAATGTCAAAAAAAGCACATTCATATCATAAAATAATGTCAAAGAAAAATACAATAAAATGTCTTGCAAAATCAAGATTAATAAAATCAAATGATGTCAACAAAGTGCAGTAAAATCATACAATTTCATAAAAAAAATCAGGGTGGATGCAAACCCAAAAGAATAAAATGTCAAAAAAAGTACCAGTTTATAACATTAGCAGGATTTTATATATATTGGGGCCCTGCTCTTGGAATTGGACGCAAAAATGTTTGCGTAGCTTAGAGACTTGTACTCAGCTACAAATTCCAATAATGTATTGATACCCCCACACTACCCATATTGTAGGTGAGTTCACAACCATTTAAACTCACATACATCTATCTGTAGGCCATACAAATATTTATTTCGTGCGGGAATCGAAATGGCGACACAGAGCGCAGCAGCCATTTGAAAACTCGTCCCGTCAAGTCAAAAAGGAGAGCTGCTGTTTTTATACTATTATTACAGATATGGAAGTTACTTTGTAGACTAAAGTTTCTTCAAACCAACTAATGCAGAAAAGCTTGCCGGATCTGATGAAAGAGCATGCAAAGCGAGCTTGAAAATCTTAGCACCCAGGCTCAGGTAGGCCAATTTATTTTTGGCAGACAAGAGACCTTGTAAAACGTTTTAGGTATTTAAAGTTTATGTCTGGAAATGAAGACAAAGCATGGTGTTACCGTAAATTGTGAAATAGCTCAAGAAACTTATTATCATTGGCAGTCAGCATGGACAATGGACATACCTACAAGTAAAAAGATATTGATAACAAAAAACATATTAGAATTCCGTTCACTAAGCAATATTTGATAATTGGTTTAAAATAGATACAGTAATCTTACCTTATCATATGTTAATCTCCTAAATAGGTTCCTTTTATTTGCAGCTATTGAATGTTCTTTTATTTTATCTGCTACTTTAGTGCCCACCCACAGCGAGTCAGCATTGGCCTGCAGCATGGCCAGCGGAGTCACTCCTCGCAAGTTGGGCACATCTAAGCTTGCATCACCCTGTTTGTTTAATTACATTATTCAGTACAAAACATTATTTATAGAACAATGGATGGTTTTGATTGATATTGAGTACACAGCTAAGATTATATGGCGCTACACCTCTGTTTGTTTCTAAATTGGTGGTTACCAATCTTTCTTAACCTGAGATTACTTTGATTTCTTTGTTGTAAGCTAGCACCAGCAGTTCAGAAGAAAATTTCACTGTGTCGATCCAAAAATAAACTTATAAAATAAATTCATAACCGTTTTTAGCAACTTCACTTAAAACAATGCACTGGGAATAACAATGAAATGTGATGAGGACCTAAGAGCAAATATTAAGTTTAAACTTTAAAATGACTATCAACCATAATGATGATAGCATTTGAAGGTCCTTTCAAATGTTATTTTAAACAGTGTTGACGGTATACCTACCTATTCTTAAAAATCAAAAGTAACTAGCTTGGCTTTTCAAGTAGATCTCCATCACAATTCTAGTAGGAACACTGTTGTTTTTGCTTTGATCATTAACAATGCTACATGGTTGTTAAGGAAAATTGAATAGAAGATAATATGTGTAATTTAGAAGTAGTAGTTATAGGTATCTGTATCAGGCATCCCTCACTGACGCATACGAAGAGACTCACATATAGGATGAGGGTGGATATGGCAGTGGTGTTTCGGGCCAGGATGGCCCAGTGCAGCGCCGTGTTGCCGTGGGAGCGGTCGGCGGGCCGCGGCGACGCTCCCAGAGTGAGCAGCAGGCGCGCTGGGTCCACCGCCGACACCTTCCAGCACGCCCACATGAGCGGCGTCATGCCGGCCGCGTCCGCCGCGTCCGGCGCCACGCCACGCGCCACTAGGTACGCCACCACGGCCGTGTGGCCGAACTGCGCCGCCAGGTGCAGGCAGGCGCAGCCTTCCGCGTCGCGCAGGGAAGGGTCAGCGCCCGCGCGCACCAGCAGCACCGTGGCCTCTAGGTGGCCTTGACGCGTGGCCCAGTGCAACGGCGTGGACTGCAACTCGCCGCCCACCGCGTCCACCGCCGCGCCTTTCGTCAGCAGGTACTGGATGATCTCGCGCCGGTTATTGATGGCCGCCCAATGTAATAGCGTGACGGTCTCGTGGTCCGGCTGGTTCACATCCCAGCCTGCCTCCACCAGCTCCTTGACTCGAGCGAAGGCGCCGTACTGTGTAGCCTTGACTATGTCGAAGCCGCTGTAGTCTCTCTCCAGGGGAGCCGGTGGGGGCTCGCGCGGCGGCGGGCCGTCGCCGTCGGGCTGCGATTTGCCGCATTGCCCGCTGGCGGCGGCGCCGCATGTACTGTCGTACATAATCCTAACACGGGCCAAGGGACATGGGCATTATAGGTACGACTCGACTAGAATACACTGAACTTTGGTGCACTACCACAATATACGCACAATTTAAAACTATGCCAATGACTCGATTTTAATCGAAAATATTATAAATTACAACCAAACCAACAAACACATACATTATACTTATTGACATTTCTGATTTCTTGTGATTGAAGCAGTGTTGCCAGTGGCAGATAGTCAAATCTATACATATAAAAGAAGAAACTGAGTGACTGACTGACTGATCGATCAACGCACAGACAAAACCGCTAGGCCTAGAAGCATGAAACTTGGTAGAGAGATACCTCAAGTGACGTAAGTGAGCACTAAGAAAATATTTTTGGAAGTTCCTCCACAAAGGGGGTAAAAAGGTGGTTGAAAGTTTGAATTTATATTTTACAGTTTGTAAATTGGACACGAAGTTTCACATTTACGCTCTTGGTTGGTAAAAAGAATTTATACATTTATTGGTTTTTGAAAATTCCATCCCTAAGGAGGTAAAAAGGGGGTTGAAAGTTTGTTTGAAATTTTACAGTTTGTAAGTTGGACACGAGAACTTTTAGATTTACGCTTTTCGTTGATTACAAGAATTAATGTATTTATTGGTTTTTGGAAGGGAGTAAAAAGCGGGTTGAAAATTGGAGTAAATATTTACAGTTTGTAAATTGGACATATGAAATTTCACATTTACGGTCTTGGATAGTAAAAATTATTTAAATATTTATTGGTTTTTGGAAATTCCACCCCTAAGAGGTTGAAAAAGGGGTTGAAGAAGGGGTTGAAAGTTTGTGTGTAATTTCTGCAGTTTGTAAATTTGACACATGAAATTTCACATTTACGATCTTTCGTTGATAAAAAGAATAAATGTATTTAATGGTTTTTGGAAATTCCACCCTTACGGAGGTAAAAAGGGAGTTGAAAATGTGTAGGTATGCAATTTCTTCAGTTTGTAAGGTGGACATGAAATTTTCGGATTTACGCTCTTGATTAATAGAAATAATTAATGTATTTATTGGTTTTTGGAAATTTGACCCCTAAGAGGGTTAAAAGCTTGTATGAAATTTCTACAGTTTGTAAGTTGGACATGTGAAATTTTAGATTTACGCTCTTGGCTGATAAAAAGAATTCATGTGATTATTGGTTTTTGGTAATTCTACCCTTAAGGGAATAAAATAGGGGTTGAAACTTAATATGAAATTACTTTAGTTTGGAAGGTAAAACATCTAAAATTGTACGTTTTCGCTTTTGATTAATAAAAAAACAATGAGTTTATTGTATGCCGGAAATTCCACCCATAAGGGGGTGAAATGGTGACAATTTGTTGGGCTTATATATTTAAAACATGGCATAAATACTACACAAAGACAAACAGCAAATAGTAAACGTTGTCATTACAAGTTTTTCAAAACTACTCCTAAAATACGATTTAAGTGTTAGCGTTAAAGATTTTTGAAGAATTTTACTGTAAAGGTCTTTTTATGATGTTCCTAGCAAACGAAAGATATTTGTTTGAAATAAATAGTCTTATTTCTTGGGCAAAATAAAAAAATAACATTCGTTTTTCGGAACAAAAGACGATTTAAGGGAAACTTCAAACTTGGCTCAAATAATAAGTATAATAAAAAAGTAGGTTGTTATTAGTTTCTATATTTTCGGAACTATCCCCAAAATAATGTTAGAGGGTGATCAAGATTTTTGAGGTATTTTACTGCACATAACTTCTTTTTATGATGTAGGGAAGCACTTAGAAGGGGTTTTTGGAAATTCAACCTGTAAAGAGGTTAAAATCGTGACATTTATTGGTATGAAAAATCTTGGTCCTTGGAAAAACAATAAATTGCCATCATTAGTTTTTCAGATTATCCAAGAAGATGATTTAGGGGTGTCAACGGTTTTTTTAAGAATCTTACGACACTAAGACTACATCTACCTTGATTTGGAACTACCGAACTAGACCGTTTGTCTCAGCCGAACAAATAAAAACAAAACTTCAACAAAAAGTGTAAGGCGAAACAAACTTAGGTTATTTTATGAGTTGCGAGTGACGTTTATGATCTCGTAATTTACGCAGCATTCGTTTTCATACTCAAAAATCGCGACCATTCTTCTGCTCTTCGGATTCAGGAGACTTGCGGCCCTCGTCAGGACATCAGTCCAACTTGTGCGAGCCCTTGCAATGTTGCATCTTCGAATAACGACCTCACCACTCCAGAACCTTTCAGTCCCATAGGCCATCTGTTCAGTGAACAATCTGGCCTGCTTAATGCAACCAAAGTTTGGTCATTCTTAGGGCTATGTCGGTTACCTCTGGTTTCCTGTCAGTGTTTACGAGTGGGATTCGATGAATACCTTCTGTAAAGTCACCGATTTTCATGAGAATGGGTGCTACATGACTGTTTATAATTACCTTATTTTTATCCATATTTATCGTAAGACTCGTGCGAAAGCTCCACTGTACCGTCTTCTTCATAGTACTAGATGGTGAGTGGTGTACTCGCTATAGATCATGCGAACGAAGTCGCGGGCGAAGTGCTAGTATTACATGAGACATCTCAAAAAGTAACATTTTCATGAGAATAGTTACATTATTTTATGTGGAAAATGGCACTAATACGCTCACTCGCTCGCCGGAATAAGCGGGATGGATGATTTAGAAATACACGAAAGTGAATGAATAAGCAATATTTGTGTGTCAAAAAATCAGATGCGACAACACGACGAACGAAAACTTTCTTAACTGCGTTCTGTTTCACGATTATTTTTTGTTTGCTGAAAAACAATACAATATATTTTATTAAGTTCTAAAAGTAACGTAAATTTGACTCATGTTACATGGAGGTTACGTAAGAAGGTCAAAAGTAACGTGAAATGTAACATATGTTACATTCTGGCAATGCTGGATTGAAGAGTTGCCATTGCATTAAAAAAACATTTTTTTAATTTTATTTAGCAAATATTTTAACTTTCCACCCTTTGAGCAGAATGTCACATTATTGTAACTTCATGTAAATCTTAAAACCCCTTCTAGGCAGTCGGAACAACCGCCCAACCAAGGCACCCTTGGTCGGGGCTCCAACCAAAAAAGATCGTGTAGACAGTGTTTGGTCAACATAATTGAGTTGAGCTTCCAAAACAAAAACCTTGGTTGGGAGGTACGTGCTTACAACCAAGGGCAAATAGAGGACGTTGAGACTAAATCCATATTTTCTTTTTTTTGGTGATTCATATTTATTTGATAGTGTAAAATAAACATTTGATATTTTGGGTAGAATCCTATGTATAATCCTAATAGTGTTATACCCTCTTATATATTCGCATGCACGAAGAAGAGATAAAGCCACTGCAACTTTCTGATACATTTGAAACGCTATGAATGAGATGACGTCTCATGCTCGTTTGACTGCAAGACCCCAGAAAAAAAATGTGTCAATTACGCAACTGTGTTTCTACACGCACGAGCTAGTTGGCACGTTTGTCACTTTGGTCAGGCGAATGTTCCGACTGTGTAAAAGGCCTTTTAATTATAAAGGAATGGATTTTCATACTTTTATTTCACAACTTTGTTCGCGTGATTAATATAAACACTGATTAAACACGCCATATCACAATTTTTGCACCAAGATTCTATGGGTTTAAATCACAGAGAGACGCAGTAGAGAATGCCTCAAGGTGGAACCACATTTTCGTGTCGTGGCGTGGCGTGCGTGGCACCTCCTTCGAACCTAACCTATCCTTGTCAGGGTGCCCTAAGGTCCCGAGCTCGCTTCGCTTTCAGTTGGACTAAATCACATTTTTTTTCTCACTAGTAATATTTAAGTAAAAATATACCTAATATGTCCATAACTGTGGGGTTCCATGGGGTAGGGATGGTACAGTGGGGTAGCCCCCCTACCCCTCTTTCCTTACCTCTCATCCCGCCACCTAAAACGATGGACATTTACGGATTTTGTTTATTCTAACCTGAAAAAAATTATTCATGGATATCTCAATAACCATGGGGCTCCGAGTGGTGGGGATGGTACACAGGGGTAGCCAAACCTTCCCTCCTCCCCCCTACCCTCCCCGCGCCAAAAATCATCGGCCCATAATGGAAATTTTATCCTAAAAAAATATGCAGAGCCATTTTATGGTTCGGTACCATGCTACCCCATGGATGTTCGGCCTAGTGTCACCCTGTGCCAATGCCATTTTGGGCCCAACTCAATGAAAGAAAACGATGAAAACAACAGAAAATGACAGGAAAAAGAGTGTTGCTAGCAAATTCGAAACAGTTAATTTTTGTCTCTGTTCCTGTTCTGTCTGTGTATCATTTCATTGTTTCACTTCGTGGAATTTTATTTTATTTAGTAGAATTATCAAACGATAAATGTTAACTTTGTTGTGCAAAACATTACATTAAAAGTACGGTACATAGCGAACAATATTTTCTAAAAATAAACTGTTTAAGTTGCGCAACATGGCGATTATGGCTCAGCTGCTTTGATCGTTTGTAGTGAAAATTTTCAATGATAGGGTTTTGCGACGACGACACGCTCTACTTAACATCAGATTTCAACTCGTTCAAAGAGTACAGTTAGTTGTAATTTGTCGGTTATCATCGCGTAGTGTGATGAGACAGCTAGTGTTTCTGTGCGGCTGAGGCGCGGACTTGTCGAGACATTGCTCTGAAGAGCTGTTATTTTTGGTTGAGAAGCAAGTCGGAGAGAATCCGTCAAGCTGGAGCGACTACCGGAGTACCTGCGCGACACCGTCGACTGGTTCATGGGGTGAGTGGCCGTACGCCATTGTTCATACAAAACTTGTTGTTCTTCACTGTTGCACGCTCCTTTCATAATGTCTTCCAGTCGAAAGGTACCACCTCTGTCATACCTATAATAAGCCATTACTAGCTACCAGTCTTGCGTTCACAAATGGTAACTGTGTTTTCAGCAACTGTGTTGTTAATGTAGATACCTAGTTGACACTTTAAACTTTCGGTTTTCCCTAATCATTTAGCATTAACTTTTAATAATACAAGCAAAGTATTAGTATTCCTAAACCAGGCCCTTTGGTATTATCATAAAATACTTTTTGTTTCAATGTTAGACTGGTAAGAATAACGACAACTGACAACATGCAAGAAACATTATGTTGTTTATTTAGAATTAATTGTCCCAACCAAGATTATTCATTTGAATTCCATCAAAAAACTTTAAGAAGTTACACACAAAAAAGGTTAGGTCAATCTAAGAATCATTGTAGACTACAGCAAAAACAATGCTTCTTAGGTTTGAGTCTTAAACAGAACTAGAATTTACCAGTGGCTCCACCAGCTTGATAATTATCCTAAAGGAACCTTCTGAGGGGAAAAAATTATTCTGTGTTAATCCTGGTTATAAACTATCCACGTACCAAATTTCATCCATATACTTTCTGTAGTCTTGCATGAAAGAATAACAAACATCCGTACAACGTCATAAACTTCTACTTTATAATATAATAAAGGCCCACTTGCATGAAAAACTTAACTCGAGAGTTAGTTGCTAACATGAGGTCAAATTGACAGTGACAAACTGTGAATTTAATTAACCTCATGTTTGTAAAGTCCATATAGGTAATAATATGTTATAGGAAATGTATGAAATCAGGAATTCTATACAATTTCTAGGAAATCTATAGAATTCCGATAATCAACTGGAAAAGAATGAAATAAATAGTATTTCACACAATTTCTCGGAATTTTATAAAATGCCTAAACGGCAATATGAAATCTATTAAAAACAAGATATCTAACTAGATAGCCCATTAGGGAGTAAATGAAGGTGCGCGGGGTATTGGATATTCAATAGTTCGTGTGATCATTGATTGTGTTCTGATTGAGGAGCTTGTGGCTAAATTATAACAGCTGCACAGGTCAAACTTCATGGCTAAGCAATGCTTGTCGAGGTTACTTGGATGGCTGACCATATTTAGATAACGAGATTCCTACGTACTGTAGGAAGTATGCTAAGCCGTTGGTCATTCATTACATAAAGTCAGAAGCCAGAAAATCTGACACTAGTTTTTCCAAGAGGTATCGTGTTACCCAGTTCCTGGGTTGTGGAGGTTAGATAGGTAGTCGCTCCATGTAAATACTGATACTCAGCTGCATCCGGTAAGACTGGGAGCCGAACCCAATAAAGTTGGGAAAGGCTAGGCAGATGATTTACCTAATAGTTTGTTGATTGTGTGCTGATTATTTTTTAGGATTGTTGTACTGAGAATCTTAAAAACATAATATTATTGGCTTTATTTATTAATTATTCTTTTATTAAACACTTTTCCTTTATCCATTTAGGAATTGTATACAATCCTAAGATATGTATGCATTTCCAAGGAAATGTGTGTGTATTGATTATTGATAGAATTATCATTTTCACACATTTCCTAAATAAACCTGGAATTCTATAGATTTCCTAGGAATTGTATTACAATTCCCAGTTTTCAAAGATTTCCTATAACATAATAATATACAGGATGAATTTTTCAAATAGGCATTTATAGCCAAATCTGAATCTCATCATCATCATATCATCCGAAAGACGTCCACTGCTGGACATAGGCCTCCCCAAAGCGTCGCCACATTGATCGGTCCCGTGCGTCTCGCTACTCCAGAACCTTTCTGCAATTCTTCGGGCTATGTCGGTCACCCTGGTTCTCTTGCGGATCTCTACATTTCTGATTCGACGCAAGGAAACTCCGAGCATAGCCCTCTCCATTGCTCTTTGAGTGACTGTAAGCTTTCTGATAAGGCCCATTGAAAGCGACCACGTCTCAAAGCCATATGTCATCAATGGCAACACACACTGGTCATAAAATTTCGTCTTGAGACACTGTGATAAGGCGGGCGAGAAGATACCGCGCAACTTCCCGAACGCTGCCTAGCCGAGTCGCATTCGACTGTTGACCTCTTTCTCGAATTTCGCCCTACCCAACTGGATCGTTAATTCCAGGTAGACATAGTCGCCTACAACTCTCCGACCTTGTTAGGAGTGGGTGTAACATGGGCATTCAACATCACCTTGGTTTGTCCATGTTCATCCTAAGACTTACTCTTTCGGAAGCTCTACTGAAGTTATCGAGCATTGTACTGAGGTCTTCCATGGTCTCAGCCATAACCACTATATCGTCAGCAAACCGAAGGTGAGTGATGTACTCGCTATTGTCGTTGATGCCTAGCCCTCTTCAGTCCAGAACCTTGAAGAAATCCTCCAGTGCAGCGGTAAATAGCTTCGGAGATATGACGTCTCACACCTCGCTGCAGAAAGACGGGTTCCGAGATCTGATCCTAAAGTCGAACTGACATGGTGGTGTTTATGTTTAAACACTTCAAAACTTCGATGTACCGGTAGTCCATCTGGCACCGTTGGAGAGACTGCTATACAGCCCAAGTCTCGAT
This sequence comes from Orthosia gracilis, assembly GCA_947562075.1. Taxonomy (NCBI): domain Eukaryota; kingdom Metazoa; phylum Arthropoda; class Insecta; order Lepidoptera; family Noctuidae; genus Orthosia; species Orthosia gracilis. The sequence continues at coordinate 25,008,879 of OX387271.1, read as the reverse complement.
AGACTCGAAGGCTTTCTCGTAGTCCACAAACGATAAACTGAGAGGCCGGTTGTACTCTTCGGTCTTCTGTATAACCTGCCGCAGCGTATGTGTGTGGTCTACGGTGCTGAAGCGTTTACGGGAATCTGGCTTGTTCGGGAGGCTGGAAATCGTCAAACTTGCGCGCGAGACCATTCGTGATAACTCTTGAAAACAGCTTATAGACATGGCTAAGAAATGAGATGGGCCTATAGTTCTTCAGTAGGGCATTGTCACTCTTCTTGAAGAAGAGTACCACCACACCCATGCACCATGCCTGTGTATGACGGAATCAAAGAGCTTCTGAAAGGCCATAAGTATTGGTTTTCCACCCGCCTTTAGGAGATCTGTCGTAATTCCGTCGTCACCCGGTGCCTAGTTGTTCTTAAGCTGTTTCAGAGCCATCCTAATCTCATACAGGCTGACGTCCGGATATTCTTCCTCGAGTTCGGCTATCTTCTCGTCGGTCCGGAGTGTTCGCGTGTTATGTTCCCAGGTCCAGTCGTCGGTGTTTATTGGGGTAGCCGTGTCCATTCCGGGGATTCTTCGCACCCCTTGCCACGCCATCGCCTCGATCGCTACTGTTGCCGGGCTGCCGGGCACTCGGGACCATTTTTTCTGTGTGTGTTTTCATTTTGTTTTGGGGGGGTTTGCAATAATCGCCACGCTTATCAAGCGGGTTGGCGATCGCAGTTTGTTGTTGTGTGCACAGGGAACGCTGCTGCCCATGCTCTGGAGTGTCCCTTAGTCGCCTCTTACGACACCCATGGGAAGATATGGGATGGTGAAATTCTTCATAATTATAGTTAGAAATTGAACCCAGCAAGCGTTTTGGAAAAACACTCGCTTTATTATTACACCATCTGATAGTGTAGTAATTTATATAATTAACTGCGGGTGCCAGTGGCTTCCTCGTTCGAAAGTTGAAAATTATCCCAAGGGAACATATTCTCGGGATAAAACGTAGCCTATGTCAGTCTATGTCTAAATTTCTTTCAGATCCATCTATCCAACCAAACATCCACATCAATCAATCATCGATACATCATCATCATGTGTTCAAGAAGTGAAATATCACGACACACACAATTCAGATACTCGGAAAGTTAAACTCCATATTCGATAGATGGTGTTGTGCATTTGACGTCATTTTCTGAATGATTCTCCGCGGTAGAGTGACCCTAGAGAAAAACGGAAAAAAACACGGCAAAACTGACACATGCAAATGTCAAATAAATTCTTTTAGGGCATATTATCTCTTGTAGTCTCAAATACTGTAATAGGTCTAAAAGAAGTTATATATAACAAGAGGCCTAATAAGCCCTAAAATAATTAATTTGACATTTACATGTGTAATTTTTGTCTCTGAGATAGAGTTTCGGTAGGTAGGGTAGGTTAGGCAGTTGACGGGAGCGAAGCCGCGGGCACAGCTAGTTTATAATATTTCTAGATTTGGTTTATCTATGATTGTTACACTGTTTAGCTTTATAATACAAGCAGTATGACGAGATAGACACAGCATACAAAACAAAATTATATCAACAATAAAGGTTTAATAATAGTGCAGAAGTAACACTTACAACAATAACTAGTGGGTAGTTTTAGAAATACAGTAGACAGAAAAACGACAAGGCAAAAAAATTAATATGGTGGTTATTTACTTTCGATGGAATTGGCGTTTGAATTTTTGTGGAATACCCCAACTAGCACACAAGCTGCTTATCCCAGTTGTTACTGAAACTTTTTTTTATCTCGAATCACAGTAATTTTTTAGTATTGTTACCTTGATGCATATGCTAACCATGGAAAAATACTAAAAAAAAACTGAGTTTTCAGGAAACCTCGAAAAATGCGGATCGTTTTAACGATCAGTAGTAATAGGCAGGTAGGTTAACGCTCATATAACTGCCACTTAATCGATTGTATCCTATTTTAAATTAAAAAAAAAACACAGTTATTACCATGAGAAAGGCTTTATTATCTAAATAAAAAACGTAAGTTAACAAACAAGTCTATGTAGGAGTATGGTAAGTAACAAAACATGTTTTAGCGTGCAAATGAATTTTACATTTTTGACAGGTAAAGTTTGTATTTTTTTTGCAAAGCGAACATCGAAGCTGAGTGTTATTGTACTCTACAAGATGATCAACTCTATCGTAGCGTGAAGTTTCCCTGTAAGTTCTAGGAGTGGGACAAGGACCGCGTTTCTCATTTTTTTTATACGTTTCCAAGATACCTCTGGCGATAGTTCTCCGGAATGTGAGATGATCGTACTCTCCTCCATTACTTTTGTAAAGTTGCCACGCATTGTGAGTCGCCATGTCCAAGCAGTGACAAAACAATGAGAAATACCATTTCTTGCCACGGATAGATGTACGATATAGACCAATGTTTTGGTCGGACCTATCGACTCCACCCATGTTTTCATTGTAGCTTTTTATAATTGCAGGCTGATCGATATACACATATTTTTTCTGCTGCTGCGAGAACCGTTTAGCTTTATGTAAGGGCTCGATGTTTTCCGAATTGGATGCTACTGACACCACACTATTATCATTCCATTTGCAAACCAAAATATGCTCTGGTTGGCTAGACTTGTACTTGAATGTGCCTCTTTCTGTCTTCTTGAATTCTTTATTGGACGGCAAAGGACACTTTTTGGTACGGTCCTCGCGAATTGTTCCAGTGGCTTTGAGCCCTCTGTTACTCAATTCGTGGAAGAGTGGAATAGAAGAAAAGAAATTGTCAAAGAATAAGTGACAAGACACACCTGGATGACGAAATTGTAAATGATCAGCAAAACGCAAAATCACACCAGCTCCCATACCTAACTGCCTATAAGCCGGTGGAATAATTGCTGCATGGCCTTGGTACGGATCGAACCATAGTACGTATCCCAATCTAGTGGCTCCAACCCAGAACTTATATCCCCATCTAATCGGTTTTCCACGTATGAATTGTTTACAGCTGTGTCCTCCATAATAAGGTACCATAGCCTCGTCTATGCTGTACATTTCTTCCAAAGGACTCATATTCAGGAATATTTCATTCAGGATATTGAAAAGCGGTCTCAACTTTGCAAATTTGTCACTTTCAGTAGTTATCTGAGCATTGTCACAACAGTGGAGGTGAGTCATGATAAATGTAAATCTATCCCTTGACATGGCGTTATAAATAATACTAAAATCAGTGTCTGATGATTTTTCCCAGTACATGTATCTTCGGGGAACTACAATATATCCACTGTAAAGAAGTATAGCAAGGAAACACTTCATTTCACTCGTTGTCACATTGCCCACTTTGTTCTTTTGAATCGCGTAATTATTTGTATATTTCACCAATAATTCGATAACAGAGTCATCAAACATACAGTCAAAGTAATACATGGGCGTTTGAAGGTGTCTTGGACCATAGTTTTCTTGCCATTGTGGTCGGTCGTGAGGATTATGGCGACTTCTCCAAGTATAATTTTGATTTTTTGGTACGGTTGGATCAACAAAAGGAACGGCTGATGTGCTGCGAATAACTGGAGCTGAATTAGATGTAGATGGCTCAGGTTGACGATCTTCCACAATTAGGGGTTCTTCGGTGGTACGACTTCTTTTTGCTAAAGAAGACAAGGGTACACTGTCCTCGTCACTTTCGAAACACATGTATTCTATCTCAGCAGGAGCTCTTAGCTGAGAACCTAGATAGAAAAAAAATACAACAACTGACATGAGAAAATAACGTAAAGATTCTACATATATACAACCTAGATTCGACATCTCTACAAACCTGGAAGATTGTTCAGAGTTACAAACTCCTCATCACCAGAATCTTCATCTGTGACATCAGCATTTGCGTTATCTGGTGGTAAAATAGTTATATTTCTTGGAAATGGGGCATCATCATCTAATTGTTCCAATTCGTCAACGATTTCATTGAGAGATAATGGCTTATTGGTATTCCTGGGGCTGAAAGAAAAAATACATCCCCAAATTACGACCGATCGTTAAAACGATCATCAAATATAATATCATTTGTTTTTTATAAATGGTATGACAAGATCAAATTTTAATTCACAGTTTTGTTAGACAGGTAATAAATTTATAAAAAACGTGCATAAAATAAATTTCAATCACAAGCTAGTTTGTAAACACTTACCGTTTTGAAGACATAGTGAAAGTTGATTTCGCTAATACGCACTAAAATACAAAATCACTTCAAAATTATGACTTTATGATTATTTTCGGTGCACTGAAACACTGTCAAACGATCACTGCGGCGATTGGTATACAATAAGCAAAAGTTATCCGCTCGTTATTATTTTTAAATTGAGGGTATTCCCCAGTATTTTTTTTGATCTTTATAACGATCGGTCGTTATAAATGGGTTATACAGGCATTGTATCTGGTAATTGTTCAAGTTCTGTTCAATTTCCCTTAAGATGTACAGTAGTATATTTAAAAACCCTTTAACACCTAGATGGTACAGTAGCCGTTTAGTAGCAAAAACAAATCTTATTGTGATAAAAGAGCAAGCAATAGCATCGGTAGACAGCCATAAGAAGTATAATTGAGTTAATGGTGTCTTTTTTACCACCGTGAGATGTAAAAGAGTACTTTAATAGATAAAGGGGTTTAAAAAGAGTTATAAGTTGCTTATATAGCGCTCAAGAGTAAAAGGACGCATTTTGTAAAGCCTAAGGTTCTTTAACGGAGGTTTTTAAGGATGTTGTATTACTAATCTCTAATAGAGCTGTGTAGCTCTAGAATAGCGCTTTGAGCGCTATAAGGAATCATACGAAACATTTTATACAGCCATGGGGGTTACAGAATAGTGTTATAGCACATTGAGTATTTTAATAGTATTTATTAGCGCTCTATTTGAGACTAGATGACCCCCGCGGCTTCGCTCCCGTCAACTGGCTATCTATCTACCTACCACTACCTACCTACCACTTCCTGCCTACCCTACAAACAAACTCTTCAGCTTTATAGTATTAGTATAGATTTTGATAAAACTCCTTCTCAAATGAACAAATTTGATTACCCTAAAAAAGGTTATAGTGAGTCAATCTTAAAAGATAGACATGCTGTCGCGGACTTTTTTTTAGAACTTTTAAAGAGGAACAATTCCATCATACATTATATTTGCGTAACTGTTTACGCAGCGCACGCAACGGAACAAAATTTTTTTTGCAACATTTTTTATTTATGCTCCGCTCCTATTGGTCGTAGCGTGATGTTATATAGTCTATAACCTTCCTCGATAAATGGACTATCCAACACAAAAATATATTTTCAATTCCAACCAGTAGTTCCTGAGATTAGCGTGTTCAAACAAACAAACAAGCTCTTCAGCTTTATAATATTAGTATAGACTAGCTGACCCGGCGAACTTCGTTCCGCCTAACAAATTTCTAAAATAAAAGTTTTTTTCTAAAATAAACGGAGCCTAAGTTACTCCTTATTAAATCACCTCCTGCCAATAAAAATCCCGTCAAAATCGGTCCAGCCATTTCAGAGTTAGCCGGAACAAACAGACAGACAAAAATTGTAAATAAAAATATTATGGTGTATGTACCGTATATATATTCATATACATGTAGTAAAAAACAGTTATTTCAATATTAAAAACAGACACTCCAATTTTATTTATATGTACTTATAGGTAAAAAACGGTTATTTCAATATTAAAAACAGACACTCCAATTTTATTTATATGTATAGATGTATAGATTTATACAGCGGAAATTTGATGTATAGCTGTACATTGAAAGGTACATGTTTGCGTTAATTAGCCAATGGCGGAAAAATAAACGTTACTAATGCTATTATATCGTTTCAAGCCGTATAGTAGCTATTATACTATCTGATAATTGATCCGCCATGTTAGAATTTAGTGAGTGCAAAATGGAAAGAAAACAGTCATGGAATATAAAAAACAGATAAACGTATTTTTTTAAGGTTGTTACGACATTTTGGAGAGAGTATTAATGCATCCACTCGTAACTTTTGAAATAATTAAAGTCACCATTTTTTAACTGTGGCCCTAATTAAACTATATGTAGCCTTCAAAGTCTGATTTATGTTAAAAATAGCTTTTACCCGCGGCTTCGCTCGCAGTGAAGCCAATATTTTTTTTTTTAATAAAAACTATCCCATGTTACTAGTAATACCTCCAAGAATATATGTACAAAGTTTCATGATGATTGGTTCAGTAGTTTTTGCGTGAAAGCGTAACAAACAAACTTACATTCACATTTATAATATTACTAGCTTTTACCCGCGGCTTCGCTCGCAGTGAAGCCAATAAAAAAAAATAATAATAAAAAGCATCCTATGTTACTACTTCAAATACCTCCAAGAATAATGTACAAAGTTTCATGATGATCGGTTCAGTAGTTTTTGCGTGAAAGCGTAACAAACAAACTTACATTCACATTTATATTATTAGTATAGAGTATATATAGTATAGGTGTAGTATAGATATAAGTAAGAATACAATTTCATAACCAACATATCAATATAATTTTTGCATTCAAAAATGAATATTATGAGGGCGCGTTAAAATTTTGACGATAATATACAAATATATTGACACCAAACTGGTACTCGCACTGATATTTCACGTACACAAAGAAATAAAACAATGTTAGAATTACCGTAGTTATTTTAATAATCCAATCCGTATTAATGTTTCCTCAGTTATCACTAAGTGTACGTATGATTAATTTTATTAAAATTTATTTAGTTGACACCACATTAAATAACTAACATTAATTATTACTAATTTAAAATTTTATTTACTAAAAATACTTATAATGCAGATAAGCCGCAATTTAATGGAGAAGTGTGAATAAAATATCATAAAAAAGAAGTACTAGTGTTGTCTCAAAGTTATGTGCAAGTGCAATGCTTAAAAAACCATCTTCAAAATACAGTGCAAAGACGGTTTTGTTTGCATTTAAAACTATCAATGTTGTGTGAATACGAACAATAAAACAACCAGTGCAGTGCAAATAACATTAAATCTAAGTGGAACATTAACCTATAATACAATTTAATTGTTTAAATAATAATAAAAAAAACAGTTTATAAAAAGTGACGGTTGAAGTAAAATAAAAAAGAAGTTCAAAAACTTCGTCTAATAAAAACGTTTATTTGGTTGTATGTTGAGGACACCTATTTGGACAATCTACATTGGTAACAAGTTGGCGCAGTGGTCTCGGTTGCTACCGTGTGAACTACGTGAATCGAGTTCCGTTCCGACCGGCAACATTGACTTTTTGCGACGTGTAATTAGTTAATAATCGTATTTCTAGAGATATCGCCGAGACGCAAGTTCAAATCTCACTAGTTACAAATTATTTGTGATTTGGGTTGAAGTTTCGTAATTGAAATTAAAAATGAATTTCTTGGAGAATATTACTTTCCGGCGGACCCGCACACGATCTGAGCCTAATGATGATCAAAACGACATTATGTCTCAAACATTAAACTGTACGACGAGTAGTTTACCTGACATATCCGAAGACGAAGACATACCACAATCAAAAATATTAAAAGATGAGATCGCTAGACTAACATCTCAGCTAAACAGTGCGCATAAAGAGATTGAATTATTATCACTGGAAAACAGTAATTTAAGGAAAATAAATGAAGAATATAATAAGAGAAACGACATGTATAAAAAAATTGTAAACAGTCCAGGAAAACTTAAAGCGAAGACAACATTAATGACGCCTAAAAAAAATACGAAGTCTAAACAAACGCAGACTATTCAGACCACTGAAAAAGACCATTTGTCACCTACGAACATAAATTTAACTAAAAGCACCAGCAGAAACGTAAGCTCATCTAACTCAACTAAAAAAATAAGAGCCGAAACAACTATAGAAAAACCTTCCATAAAACACAAAATATGTCTCGTAAGCAGCGAAACATCTAACAGGTTATATACAATTGCCCAAAGAACTAATTTATGTAACTATGAAATCTGTCACTATAGAAAACCCACATGCGGATTGCGGCAAATTCTTTACAAAATTGAAGGAAAAGTGCAAAACTTTACGCACTCAGACTATTGTGTTATTTACATTGGAGAGGAAGACTTTCGGAAAACACAGAACTATTTGGAATTAGTAATGTATGTTAGAGAAAAGTTAAAAGAATTGAGTCATACTAATTTTATAATTTGTTTACCCACATTTAAATATATGATAGATGCTAACGTAATGTATAACAGCCGCGTAGAAACATTCAATAACCTAATTTGCTTGGATATAGACACATATAACTATGCATATTTGCTTGACTCAAATCTGAATCTATCATATGACTGTGACACCTACAGCAAACGCTATGGAACTTTAAATAACAGTGGTTTAAATATAGTTATATCAGATTTACAAGACCTGATTCTTAGCCTATGTGACCTGAATGCTACGCACTCAGAAGTGAACTGCCTACCGGAAATCAACAATAGCCTATACGATTTTTCAAATGATTCACAACCGTCAAATTCTCAGTTTTTTCGTTAACTACCTTAACATCTTACACCAAAACATAGCTGGTCTAATTAATAAATCTGATATGCTGGCTGTAAAATTGTTGGAATTAATTGACATGGGAACTTTTATAGATGTTATTTGTGTTACAGAACATTTCATGCAAATGGGTTTTGAGAATTTAGTGCATATTCCGAATTTTTGTCCAGCTGCTTTCTTCTCTAGAAATACTAAGAGAGGAGGAACAGGTATTTTCGTAAGAGTAGGATTGCAGTTTACAGAAATATCGGCCATAGCAAAACAATCGGTTTCAGGCATCTTTGAATGCTGCGGTGTAGAAATAATAGCTTATAAACTTATTATTGTTTGTATTTATAGAATCCCAAAATATAACTACGACATTTTTTATGATAAATTGGAATATATTTTAAATAAAATCTGTCTATCTTCAAATAAGAAAATCGTCTTGTGTGGAGATTTTAATATTGATGTTTTGAAAAGAAATAAAGTTACACTAGATCTTGAATACTTTCTTATGAAGTACAATTTAAAATTGGCGCTTTGTTCTCCCACTAGGTTAAAAAGTCAAACCTGTATTGACAATTTTGCTTATAACTATCGGAAAGAATGTAAAGCTGAAGTTGTAGATCTGATCCTTTCGGATCATACATCCCAAATTCTTAAAGTACCAATAAGCAAAACCTGCAATTTAAAATTTTGGAAAACAATAAAGCAGGACACATGTATGGAAAACTTAATTACTTTTAAGAGACATCTTAGCTGTCTATTTTTTTAAGCGAGTATATGAAGCTAAGGTCGCAAATGAAGCTTTTAACAATTTCATGGAAGATTTCATACTTCTATATAGGTTATGTTTTCCGGAAAAAATTATAACCATTAAAACTAGCAAGAAAACGAAATGGATATCACGCGGCATAAAAACTTGTAGTAACAAGCAAAGGCAGTTACTTTGGGCATATCGATTAAATTCAGATTCAAAAAAGAAATTAGTCTTTAAAAACTATACCAAACTCTATAGGAGAATTATCAGCTTAACACAAAAAGCACAGAATAATCATTTCATAAATACCGCACAAAACAAATCAAAAGCTACCTGGCAAATTATAAATAAATCTAAATTCTGTCTGCCATTGGAGCCTGTCATATGCGTGAAAAGAGATAATTTGACATTTACAGACCCCGTGGACATTGCAAACGAATTTAACGATTACTTTATTGACACAATTGAGAATAATGTTAAAACTGACATCACATTAAATAATACAAATATAAACAATCAAAATTTAAATTCACTATTCATGCAACCTGTAACAATTGACGATATAATACGAATAATTAGCAGCCTTAAAAACACAAATACTGTTGGATACGATGGAGTTTCCACAAAAGTATTGAAATTTACCAAAGAACTAGTAGCACCTCCATTAGTCCATATAATTAACTTGTGCATAGTTGATGGCATTTTCCCGGACAAGCTCAAAAAAGTAATAATAAAACCCCTGTATAAAAAAGATGATAAAACAGACTTTAAGAATTATAGACCCATTGCAAAAATTCCAATTATTTCTAAAATTTTCGAGATGGTAATCTATAACTCTTTATATGCCTATTTCGAAAAGTATAATTTATTTTGCACAGAACAAAAGGGTTTCCGTAAGAACACTACGATTAATATGGCACTATTTGACTTGCTAGCTAACATCATGCCGTCTGTCGATAAAAGAGAGCCAGTCTGTGCAATTTACACTGACATGACAAAGGCTTTCGACTATGTAGACCATGAGATTCTGTTGCACAAACTAAATAGTTATGGTATAAGAGGGAACATCTTAAAGTTAATAAAATCATATCTGAGTAATAGGCTTCAATGCACGGAAATTACTAGGATATGTCCTAAAACTAAATTAGAAACAATATATATATCTAAACCAAGACATGTAAAATATGGCGTCCCACAAGGTAGTGTATTGGGTCCGCCACTTTTTTTGATATACATAAATGATCTCCCGAAAGCGACAACCAACAAAATGGTTCTTTTTGCAGATGACAGTACAGCTATAATAAAATGTACTAATTCAAATAATTATAATACTGACATTAATTCTTGCTTAAGTGACATTATACATTGGTTAGATAATAATAATTTGGTTATAAACCTGAGCAAAACCAAAGTCATGCATTTTTATCAACGCCGTGAAAACCCAAATGTTAGCATTTCCTACAAGGGCTGTGATATTGAAGAATCTAATAAGGCTAAGTTCTTAGGTATTACAATTGATAGCCAACTTACATGGAAACCTCATGTTGAAGAACTATGTAAGAAACTTAGCAAATCCGCATATGCTCTTTTCCAACTCACAAAGAAAGTTAACAGTCAAGCTCTTCTGACCGCGTACCATGGACTGGTTGCCTCTAATTTGCGGTATGGCATTATTTTCTGGGGGCAGTCCACTGATAGGGAGCTGGTATTTAGGCTGCAGAAGCGATGCATCAGGTCAATGTGCGGTCTTAAGACAACTGATAGCTGTGTTCTCTATTTCAAATCGTTAAAAATTTTAACCTTGCCTTGTTTATTCATAATGGAAACGGCTTTGTTTGTAAAATGTTATCCTCATCTATTTAAAAAACTATCAGAAGTCAGAAAAAATCCAACTCGGACACAATACATCAATCAAATATGTCAAGTTAAATGTAAAACCGCACTTATGAAAAAAAGTTTTTTTGGTATTGCCCCACTCATATACAATAGAGTACCTAATATTATAAAAAATATGACTACATTAAAATTTAAAATGGCGCTTAAAGAACTTTTGATTATGAAAACTTATTACACGATTGATGATTTTCTTAATGATTATTCACTAACTGATTGGCATACATGTACATTGACTTATTTTATTTTAATTTTTATTACTGTGATCAAGCTGACATTTTTAAATTAATATTGTTTGACATAGTTATTATTGCGATCCTCTCATTGACTTATTTTATTTTAATTTTTATTGCTGTGATCAAGCTGACATTTTTAAAAATAAGATTATATTGTAAATTCTAATGATCTGCCAATTAATTTTGATATACTTATTATTTGGAATTGTAAACCTTTGCATGCCCATGTGACGGTAAAATATGGAGAACTTTATTATAAAAACAACTATGTACTCTACCCATGTTTGCAAAGAAATAAATGATTGATTGATTGATTGATTGATTGATTAATATTAGGTCATTACATATGAAATTGGCGTTTTGTAAGGGATGAACATAAAGTCGTTTTTTTTAAATGTAATATATTTATTTAATCAAAGCATGTACCATTGCTATTTATGCACTTTTGCCATCTCATAGGTAGTTCATTAATCCCTTTACTAAAAAAAACCATTCGGACGGGAATCAATAAAATCTTTGAAAGCGCTTTGGACTGCCACATCGGAGTTGAATTTTTTCCCTTGCAAGAAGTAATCCAAATTTCGAAAAAATGGTAATCTGTTGGAGCATGGTCCGGGGAGTACGGTGGACGTCTTAGACATTCCAATTGAAACTCCTCTAGTTTGGTAGCGCTTTTTCCTTTTCCTCTAATTTGGTTATTTCTAGCGTTGTCCTGAAGCAGCAGTGGCCTAGAGCGATTGACCTGCCTCGGCTGTTTAGCAGCTAGCTTTTCCATCATGGTTTGCAGTTGCTGACAATAGACATCCGCCGTAATCGTCTGGTCAGATTTAAGAAAGCTGTAGTGAACGACACCGGCACTAGTCCACCAAACGCTCACAAGTAATTTTTTTTGAGTCAATTTTCGCTTGGGGCATGATTTGGCTGGTTCGCTAGGGTTCAGCCATTGCGATGAGCGTTTCCGATTATTGTACAGGATCCAATTTTCATCACAGGTAATGATTCGATTTAAAATCTCTTCATTATTGTGCCGGTTGAGTAATGTAACGCAGCAGGCGACGCGCGTTTGTCGGTTTGCTGCACTCAATTCATGAGGTCAACCTTTCAAGCTTTTTACCTTCCCGATTTGCTTCAAGTGGATTAAAACAGTTTAATCACTAACACCGCAGCCTGCAGCTAACTCGGACGTGGTTTGCGATGGATCCGCTTCCACAATAGCCTTCAATTCTTCATTATCAACTTTGGTCTCCGGCCGTCCACGGGGCTTGTTCTGCACGTCGAAATTTCCAGAACGAAAACGTTGAAACCAAAAACGCACTGTGTTTTCTTTTGCGACACCGTGCCATACACATCATTAATGCTTTGAGCCGTTTCTGCAGCACTGGTGCCACGATGGAACTCGTACTCGTAAATAACGCGATATTTCAAGTTTTCCATTTTGTAAACTGACTGGCGCAAAGAAAAAACCAAAAGAGGAAAAAACAAATGAATTGCGGTATTCCAAACACAAAAGCATGAGTAAATAGCTGTATAAATTTAAAATTGGAATTCCAAACCAAAGAGGAGATATTTGAGATCAAAGTGACCAGTACGACAAAACGCCAATTTCATAGGTAAAGACCTAATATAAAGCGTTGATATTTATTAGAACGATACAGGAGCGCCGAAATAAGGTGAAGATTGTATAGTGGCGCTACTGAGCTTTTTCGAAATCTCATGTTGCTAATCATCGCCTTTAAACAACCTCTTTAAAGCCATTATAACTTCCATTTATAAACACTATAGACCCATTGTAGAGCCTGCAAGCTACATAATATGGGCCTATTTGGCGCTACAAGAGATCTGTAGCCGCTTATAGAACCACTATATTTCTTTCTAATGGAGCCGAGGCCGTTATGAAACTCTTTCGTCCGGCTACTGTGCAGCTTCTTAAAGCGCGATCCCCAACTTTCCTTGCTTCAATGAATGGACTTTAATTGACGGTCGATGTCAGCGTATCACCAAGAAGGACGAGATGGCCCGTTATCGGCACGGTTACAGCACGGAAAGATGGAGCCAAATCTACCCGATTTGGCTCTTTTTTGAAGAAAAAAACACGCCTGGATCTTAGCAGCATTGAAACTGACTAGATTTGCTTTGCCTCATTTGGAGACTGCCTCCAAAACAGGTTCAAGCGCTCAACCAGGCCTCCCGAGGAGACCGGACCTGAGGCCCAGTAGCCCGTGCGCCGGATACGTATCTTATCTCTTAGCAACAGAGCTGTCGTGTGCATACCCAAAGGTTCCAGGTTTCAGCAGGTCTTTAATGTGCAGCAAGAACAATGTTGCCGAGAGCACCGTCTCCTGAGGTACTCCGGCGTTAATACCTAAGTGACCGGACGAGCAGCCATCGATAACCACTCGGATGGACCGATCCCTCAAGAAGTCTGCAAACCAGTCATACAGACCACTAGGCAGACCGAAGGAAGGAAGCTTACCAATAGGGCTCATGTGCCAGAACCTTTCGAAAGCCTTCGATATGTCAAGGGAGTTAGTTACTTGGAGAAATTTGTCCATATACATGGGCAGAAGCAGTGAATAAATAACATTGAAATGTGTGTTTGTAATGCCAAAATACCAGCTTTCTACTGAAAGCATTTAAACAATAATGTATGGTAGGCATATATATATATATACACCACTGGCTGTCCACAGCTTAATCTAGACAACACACGTCGGTGAGCGATGAAGGTACCTACAGCCAATGTAAGGAAGCCTGAAATTACATAAAGATGCTTACTTACCTTCTACACTAATATTATAAAGAGGAAAGATTTGTTTGTAAGTTTGTTTGTAATGGTTAAACTCAGAAACTACTAAACAGATTTTAAAAATTCTTTCACCAATAGAAAGCTACATTATTCCTGAGTGACATAGGCTATAGGTTTTTTAATCCTGAAAACGGGTCCTGTGGGATGGGCCACGGGAGCGAAGCCGCGAGGAACAGCTAATCTGTACATATACATAAAATTGGAGTGTCTGTTTGTAATATTGAAATAACCGTTTTTTACTACACGTATATGAATATATATACGGTACATACACCAAAATATATTTTTTACAATTTTTGTCTGGCTGTCTGTTTGTTCCGGCTAATCACTGAAATGGCTGGACCGATTTTGACGATTTTTATTGCCAGGTAGCTGATGTAATAAGGAGTAACTTAGGCTACGTTTATTTTAGAAAAAATCTTTTATTTTCGAAATTTGTTAGGCGGAACGAAGTTCGCCGGGTCAGCTAGTAAGTGATAAGGTAAAAAAGAAATTCAAGATGACAAATAAAAATTTCAATACCTAAGAAAATAATAAATTATTTTAAGTCCATAGACGAAAAAATTGTACATTTTAGCTTTGTTTAAGGAAAGGTTATGAAACTTGTCACCCTCCTAGATCTCTACTCTTCTTCGTCGAACTTGGCGCATTTCTCACATTTATGTTTTGGTCGGGTTTGGTGCCTTTTCACATTTTTATGTTTTTGGTGGGATCATTATACAAAAAATTAAAAAAATGTGGATATTTGATGCTCTGTCTACCCTCCTAGGCATTAAGCATGATGTAATGTATGTTTAGACGAATCATTGTATTTGTGTTTGTAAACTTATACTACCTTGCCCTTTTTAAAATTCAGAATAGCCCTAGTGAGTCTGTCAAGTTTAGGTGCCAATCTTCGAAACGGCGGGCATATATGCAAGGCACCTACATTTTTTCTAAAACTAAGTAGAAAGATTTTTCGAAACTGAACCCATATTGGTGTTAAAAGGGCTACCCGAGAGCCCGACTACACTTTGTATGAATACCTAATTACATTCCTTCGGTTATGAAACTTATCGTTTATAACATAAAATGACCAATTTCTAGCATTGGCCCTTAAAAAGCCTCTCAGAAGCATAACCATTTGTTTCGGGTTAGAGTTGAATTACTGTGAATAGATCTGCAGTTTTCTAAGCTGTGAAAGATGGTAAATGCTTGTTGGATGGATTTTGCGTAACAATAAGCGTCAGTGTCAGAGAAAGAATGTTTACAGTTAGCAGTGCATTGTGCAGTGTAAACATAAGTGTTGTTTGGTGTCTCACGTCGCCGTCGGCCGCGGCGAGGCGTGTGGGGCGCGCGGCAGGCGGTAGGGCAGCAGAGCGGCAGTGCGCGGAGTCCCCGCGCTCACAGGTGCGCTGATAAGGCGTGATGTCACCGCGCGGCGCCGGCGCGTCCTCCCGCCGCCGTGCGCCGTCAGACTCAGTCGGTCGCTGTGCGCAAACGTGAGCGCCGTTTTTTTTTCCGCTAGAGACGGGCTCGCTCCGCGGTTCCGTTACGCGGATAGTGTTGCTCTCCGCGGTCGCAGTGTGGTGTCGTGGTGTGACGGTGTCAGTGGGTCGCGTGCAGAGAGAGGCGGAGTGCATGGTGGTGAAGGCGTGGGTGCGCAGGATGAACGCTGCCGGCAGCGGCGGCGGCTGCGAGGAGAGCGGCGGCGGGCGCGGGAGCTCGGGCGCGCGCTGGCCGGTGGGCATCTTGCGGCGCAGCGGCGCGCGCGCGGCTCGGCGCGTGCTGCACGTCAAGTACCGCAGCGTGCCGCCGTCGCCCGCGCCGAGCCCGCCGGTGCTGCCGCTCGACATCGACGACACAGTCTCGTGCTTCTGCAGGTGTGTCCCCGTCTTTTGGCCTATGAGGTATAAAACAAGTGTGTTCTACACTGAAATACCACATTAATATAGCAAAGAAATAAACGGAACTCTAACACTTTTTAAAATAAATGTTAGTTATTCCATCCAACTTTGCTTACCAAAGATTGTAGCAAATTCTTTGTGCAAGCATTAAGTAGTCTTGCTATAACAGGGCAGTCTGACTAGATTTTTAGAAATGAATCGATGCTAAGCAGCAATTGGGCGCCATATTTGTTTCTTATGTAAGTGATTAATGTACAAATGACTAACTATACCGGTTTGTAGCTGTTTGTTGTTTCCGCGTGTTGACGTAGCGGTGGTGATTACATCGGCCTACTTGCCGCGGCGCAGCGGCCAAGAGGCGCGCTTATCGCGTGTTATCACTCACTACACCTGCGTGACGTCACACACCACTTATTACTATGTTAATAACATTCAGCTAAGTTGCATTGTCTTTATTGTTTTGAATTTCAACATAATTTTCAGCTACTGCTACACCACAACCAAAGACAGCAAGCACTGCTCACGTCAATAGTTTCAGAGACAGTGCTGTCCAGTTCTCACGTCAACAATTGTAGTAGAGACAGCACTGCTCACATCAACAGTTGTTGCAGAAACAGCGCTGCTCACATCACCATCAGTTGTTGTAGAGACAGCGCTGCTCACATCACCATCAGTTTTTGTAGAGACAGCATTGCTCATGTCAACAGTTGTTGTAGAGAGAGCGCTGCTCACGTCGACATCAGTTGTTGTAGAGACAGCACTGCTCACTTCAACAGTAGTTTTAGGCGGAACACTAGTCTAGTTACAGCGACAGCAGAGTCGTGTGCACGAGTACGGATTGTGAAGCAGTGCGCACTGATTGCCACCACTTGACTCCGCCGCGCCGCTAATTGTGCCACTTGCGCGCCGGCGCCGACACAACATTATATCAAAACAACGCACGGCAGACTCGTACTGAGCGTACACGTCGCCAAAAAGTCACCTCGATGGACAGTGGGCCGACTGTCCCTTTCCTTCCCTTCTTATGCGACTCGTTAATCATATCTATGAAAATAATTAGAACTTGATACGTTTGATGTTTACGGAGTTTGATACGACAAATTGACGCTCTAGACAAATTGACAATTGATAACGTTTGGCAATCCCCATACATTTTTGATATTCCACCTATCGTTATCGCGACGCTTTCCTAACAGAATGTTTGTCTACGTCTAGAGCTTCAGGCCTAAAGAGAATCTTAGATTGAAGTGTAAATTCAATATGACTCAATGTAAGTCATGTAATGTAAGTCACGTAATGAACAAACGACAATTTTTCCTTAGGTGGGTTTTTTTAATGCGTTTTTTCCGCTTTATTTTATGTGATACTTCGATCGTCAGTTTTTCCATACGATTATTTTGGTTTTAGTAACTATTAAGTAATCTGTGGTTTTCCGTCAACGTCGCTAAAAGTATTGGGTCGGAAAGGAAAAACCTGCTGAATTAATTAACAAAATTATCAAGATGATGAGGACTGACTATGGCAACTACAAAAGTTGAAACTAAACTGAAAAATTACGCAATTACCTTCAGCGTATTTAGCCGATAGTTCAATTTTCACAATCATTTTAGATTTAGGGACCACATGTAAAATAAACAAAGTTATGTCTGGAGAAAGTACGGTTAGCCAAAAGATTTTGTATTAGGACTCTGCAACCGTTGTTCCGTATGGTGCCGGACGTTAAGAATTTCACCATCCCATGTCTGCCCGTGGGTGTCGTAAGAGGCGACTAAGAGACGAACCAGAGAATGGGCAACAGCGTTCTCTGTGCTTCTGCAATAAGCATACTGCGATCGCCAACCCGCCTGCCAAGCGTGGCGATTATGGCAAAACCCCCTCAATGAATAGCACAAATAAAAAATGGCCCCTAGTGCCCGGCAGCCTGCCTACCCTCGACTACGGTAGCAGTCGAGGTTACGGCATGGCAAGGGGTGCTAAGAATCTCCGGACGAGATCCGGCTACCCCAACAATCACCGACGACTGGACCTGGCAACGTACAACACGCGCACACTTCGGACCGACGAGAAGATCACCGAACTCGAAAAGGAATTGAGCAGGTTGCGATGGAGTATTATAGGGTTATCTGAAGTCCGAAGAGAGGGGGAGGACTCGATAATCCTCAAATCCGGTAACCTGCTCTATTTCCGAGAGGGTGACCGGCAGTCCCAGGGTGGTGTCGGGTTTATCGTCCACAAGTCCCTTGTGAATAACGTGGTGGAGATCGAGAGTGTGTCGACCAGGGTGGCGTACCTTATACTCAGAATATCCTCAAGATATTCGCTGAAGGTCATACAGGTCTACGCCCCAACCTCGGCACACCCCGACGACGAGGTAGAGACCATGTATGAGGATATTTCCAGAGCCATGCATGGTTTCAAAACTCACTTCACCGTTGTCATGGGGGACTTCAACGCGAAACTAGGCAAACGAAACGAGGATGAGCTGCAAGTGGGGCAATTTGGAGTTGGACGTCGGAACCACCGGGGTCACCTACTGGCCAGTTTTATGGAGAAGGAGGGCCTCTATATGATGAACTCCTTCTTCAAAAAGCGCGAACACAGGAAGTGGACCTGGAAGAGCCCCGATGGTGCAAAAAAAAATGAGATTGACTTCATCATGTCAACCAAGAAGCAAATGTTCAATGATGTCTCTGTGATCAATTCGGTAAAAACCGGGAGCGATCACCGCATTGTAAGAGGCACATTGAACATTAATATTAAGCTTGAAAGGTCTCGACTGATGAAGTCCACGCTCCGTCCAGCACAGATCCAGGTCCAAAACCCCGAGAGCTTTCAGCTCGAACTCCAGAATCGTTTCGAGTGCCTAGGTAGCTCCGTGGACGAATATAGCGACTGGTTCGTAGAAGCTGTCCATACGGTCGGGTCTAAGTTTTTCAATACCCGTCGTACAACACTCTGATCCTACCCTCAAGCTTATGAAGGAGAGGCGTTAGATGATCCTGCAGTCTTCAGATGAGGTGTGCAAATACCGGCAGCTCAATAGACAGATCTCTAAATCCTTGAAAAGAGACTTCCGCCGCTTTAATACCGAGCGTATTAAAGACGCGATTGAGCGAAATAAAGGCTCCAAGTTTTTTTCAAGGGATCTGGCTATTGGGCAGAGCCAGCTCACGAAACTGAAGACCGACAATGGCAGGATTGTATCCGCCAAACCGGAGCTTCTGAGGGAGATCGAGACATTCTATGGGCAGTTGTACACATTAATCAGCAAGCCCGTTGCGAGTCTAGCAAACGACTCAAGAGCTAGATTGACCCGTCACTATCCCGGACATTTCTGTACGAGATTAGGATGGCTCTGAAACAGCTTAAAAACAACAAGGCGCCTCGTGATGACGGAATCACGGCTGAACTCCTGAAGGCAGGTGGAAAACCGGTCCTTAAGGCCCTTCAGAAGCTGTTTGGTTCCGTCATACTCGAGGGCAAAACGCCACAGGCAGGGGTGCAGGGGTGTGGCGGTACTCTTCTTCAAGAAGGGCGACAATGCCCGGCTGAAAAATAATAAAGCACGGTCGTCGTGTATGTACCGCGTGTCAAAGAAAATTGCGAACAATCAATCAATTCTTTCCTTGTTGTGTGAATGATGGTGACATATAATAAAATGAAGCTGTTAAGAACTTCCAAATGACATAGCATTTGAGCTGTACTGTATGGGCTCCGCATATAATAACCTATCCTTCTTTTCAGTTGTTGTCCTTTGCTCTGCTTTGTTGGCATCAACCTTAATGTAGACTGATGTATGGATGCACATTTTTTTCGACTGCATAAGTTAGGAAATCTAGAACCCCTTTCAGCAGTCTCGCTTGGAACCACTTCATGACGAGAGAGAAAATGATATTTATTATTTCTGTTACAGGTGAGTCGCATGCTCGCTCGCTCACCATTGTACGTAAGTGCCCACACACAGCTACGCCACATGCCAGCTTCACCCGCGAAGGCACTTGCCATACTTGCTATTAGAAACGCACCGTGCTTCTTGTTGCAACAATGTTGATTTTATACAAAGCAAAAATAACATGTATTTAATAGTATTTGTAAAAGACAGCTCCGCCTAATCCTGCGGGGCATATATATATGCGTGATGGAATGTTATGTGTTCTGAAAGAAACTGACTCATTGCTCGAGTGGTTCCAAGCGCTACGTATGAGTATGAGGGTTCGATTCCCAGATCGATCTTTCTTCCATACAAATGTAGACTAGCGATTACTCCACTGTTTAACAATGTATTTTCAAAATAAAAAAAATATATCAATTTGTCTCATCATTATCTAGCCCTGCATTAAGAGCGCGTACTCAATTTGCGACGAAAACTTCATGTTTTCGAGTTTTTCCCAGACCTATATCGGAATGATGGGAAAAGATTAATCAAAGAATATTACGGATTTAGGAAGTTTAAGTCTTGATTTAGTGCACTACAGAGTAAAAATATAATTTTTAATGTTAGTACTGTAAAGAGAAGACAATCCCTTCATGGCGTTTTACAAAAGTAGACGTCAGAGTGATCTTTCAGGACGAATACAACCATTGTAATGTGCTAAAATGTTTTATTTTATGCGTTTGTCCAACAGAATATATAGTCTCAAAGTGCATTACGTAGCCTAATTGCGAAAATATTGCTAGTATATATCAAAAAAACAATATTAAAAAAGTACAAAATTGGCTCACTTTAACATTTTTTTTTTACCAGTATTTAAGGAGAATCATAACAAATAAATTTATTTTATGAAATAAAGGTTATTCTTCAATATGCGGTTTTTGTTTCAGTTAGTTTTATGTACGCATTTATTTTACGCGATTATTTTAAAAACACTATAAATCCTCGCGCACAATTGTTTGCCGATCAGTGCGTGCCGGGTCCTCCCAGCGACAGGACGTATCACTTTTTCCCGCCGCCCGCAGCTCGCTCGCGTAAACATCGACAGCGTAGGCGACTCATAGCGCGACACGCCAGTATTGATACTTTGGCAATTTTTATTATTTGGTAAGTAATTTTGAAAAACGTTATCTACAAATAATATCATTATTTAAATATCAAATGGCGTAATCATAAATAATAGTCACAATTTTACATAAAGTGTATTTTTTTTCAGAAATGGGTAATAAACGAAAAACGTTGGCTTTCGCCAGACAAGCAAAAAGGTGAGTTAGCCTTTATAGGCTTTTTAACCGACTTTAAAACTTTTTATTGACCAGAAACATTTTTTCTTGGGAGCGTCTCCAGATGGTCTGTTCGATGAAGGAATCATCGAAATTAAATGTCCCTATTCGGCGCGAAACTTGAATGCTGAACAGGCCGTCATAGAAAAAAAAGTTAAATTTTGGAAAGTCGATGGATCTATAAATACCAACCACGACTGGTACTTTCAAATCCAAGGACAGCTCCATATCAGGTGAGAATCAATATCACTTCAGCTCTCTACTCTATTATAAATTTTATGTAGTCCACAACATGTCCTTTGTTTGCTTCTATTCTTTAATTTTCTAATAAATTATAATTTATTTTCTTTAATTTTCTAATAAATTATAATTTATTTTCAGTCAAAAATATGTTTGTCTCTTTGCGGTATGGACAGGAAACGAATTTCCATTGAAGACCACAAAGATACCAAGAGACGATATGTTTTGGGCGACAAAAATGGAACATAACCTATTGGACTTTTATGACAAATGTCTTTTGCCCGAGATAATTGACCCCAGGAAAAGTCGGTCAATGACCATCAGAGATGTACGATATTAAAATAAAAAGATCTAAACTTCGTTTCATTATAATTTTACCAGTAATTATACGCACACATGATTATTTTTTAATTATTAAAGTCTGTGCTTAGACGGTTGTAATCCAGCGTCCCATCCAAGGCGGCCTTGCGTGTTGCCATACGTCTAAACGGCGGATGTAATCCAAATTTTGATTTGACCTTCAACCTCCTTGGTCACATTCTGTACAATATTTCTTAGGTATGATTTACAGAAATCCTCATTCTGACACAGTCATCAAATATAAGTTAACCAAAATTCACAAAAGTGTCTCATGAATGGTAAAATAAAAATTTGTGACCTTTAAAAAAAATTTTGGCGGCCTTACCCAAAAATCAAATTCTTACAATAAAATATAAAAGTATCAAAACGATTCATTTCTAGCTCCGGGCTCACGCACACTGACGAACCATTGTGGTGTGCGTCAATACTTCGCCGTTCTTGCAATTTTGTACCTACGCTAAATCGAATACACGCTCTTAAAACAAAAAAGTAAAAAATAAAATATTTGATAGTTATGAGCGTCGAAAGTTCCAAATTTAAACACTGTTTTTAACGCATCTTTGGGCGGAAATAAATACCATAAGAAGAAGGATAATTACAAAACGACCTCCATACAGGGATAGATTAGTAATTCAACAATGCAAATAATTTTATTTTGAAAATATACATTCAGTCGTTTTCTCATGATACCTAGACTCCCAAAGGACTGTTTATAAAATTTCGCGCGCTCGTTTTCGTCCTAAATCATCATCCATTTCGATAAAAATTTGCAAAAGTGCTAATTCGTACGCGAACTAGTTTCTTACTGCTCATCATAGCATCTATCTCTTTCGCACGTGTTGTCGGATGAGATAGTATGCATTTCAACCTCGCGCACAAAATAGTTCGTGCCGTCAGCCAGGGGAACCTTAAGGGGTATTAGATTTGGATTAAGTGCTATCGACTTAAAGCTGCACATTTTGAAAATTATTTTATATTTTGTTTGTTGAATTTTCACATAACTTAGACATTTTTGAGTCTTGGACTTGATACGGTTATATCAGATAAGCTGATAACAGCCAGAAAAATTATAGCACTGCTTAAGGAATGTTTTTGTCAATGTCATGTTTCCCATAAGCTAAAATTAATTTGTTTTAAAGTCCAAGGTATGGTTCAGT
Organism: Orthosia gracilis; assembly: GCA_947562075.1. Classification (NCBI taxonomy): domain Eukaryota; kingdom Metazoa; phylum Arthropoda; class Insecta; order Lepidoptera; family Noctuidae; genus Orthosia; species Orthosia gracilis. The sequence goes on along the minus strand of OX387271.1, from coordinate 24,985,794 downwards.
GCTTGACGTTTGGCAGTCTCAATATTTCTAAAGAACGATGGGCGTTTTGACCGGCCCGATATATACGAATGAAAGTCAACTGATAACTGAAAGGTCTAGTTATAAGCTTTTAATTTTCTTCTAAGACGTCATCTCTTTTAGGTCCCGTAGAATGAAGATATTATGAACTAGTTGTACCCGCGGCTTCGCTCTATCGAATATGGAGTTCAACTGTCCGAGTATCTGAATTGCGTGTGTTGTGATATTTTACTTCTTGAACACTTTAAATTCATCTAACTTTTGATAAAGTGAACCGATTGCGATGAAACAAAAACTAAGTAATGCTTCAAATTACGCACATTTTTTATGTATAAACGTTATCTACATTGGTTTCGTATATTTTGAGTGATGCGTGCAAAACTAAACAGACAAAAGAACCAAAAATGCTGGAAATGGGTTCTGTTGGTTATCTTTTAACAACCTGGCGATTTTTTTCTGGAAATATTTTCGTTGTACAAAAACGACTTTTCTTCAGATTTATTATATATTATGTTATTGACTAGCTGACCCGGCGAACTTCGTTCCGCCTAACAAATTTCTAAAATAAAAGATTTTTTCTAAAATAAACGTAGCCTAAGTTACTTCTACCTGCATCAGCTACCTGCCAATAAAAGTCCCGTCAAAATCGGTACAGCCATTTCAGAGATTAGCCGGAACAGACAGACAGACAAAAATTGTAAAAAAAGTTATTTTGGTGTATGTACCATATATATATTCTTATACATGTAGTAAAAAACGGTTATTTCAATATTACAAACAGACACTCCAATTTTATTTATATGTATAGATGACCTTCAAGTACTCTAAAATTCATGAAATTGAATCGTATTTATTTCTTACCATTCTTAAGTGTAAAAGTCGTATAAGTTCTACCACGGCAAAGTCTAAACGTGAGTACTTGTTGATACACGAACAGTAAGCTCTTGGCAAACCTAGAAGATAACGACATCCTGAGTAACCGCCACTACCCACCGAAATCGGTCTACATACAAACATTGACTCAAGTGCATCATGCTGATATTTGGCAGATCCGTCCCAGAGGTGAGAACAGTACTCCATGCATGACCGAACTTGCGCTTTATACAAGTTGAGTAACTGTTGAGGTATGGTGTACTGTCTCACCATTGCAAGGATCCCCAACTTTTTTGCAGCCTAGCCCTGGCCTCAATGAACGGACCGAAATTGAGGGGCTATGTCAACGTAATACCTAGAAGTTCGAGTTGGTTCGTTAATGGCACGGTTTCAACACGGAAAGATGGGGCCAGGTGATTGGCTTTTTTTAGCGAAAAAAAATACACTCCTCAGGAAGCTGCAATCCAATCACACAGACCACTAGACAGGCCGAAGGAAGGAAGCTTACCAATAAGGCTTTCGAGCCAGACCCAGTCGGAAGCCTTCGAGATGTCGAGGAAGACGGCCAGCGCTTCCCCGTGTCTCTCGATGGCCTCGCTCCAGATGTAGATGGCTTACGCTAGAAGATCCCCAGTGGACCGATTTCGGCGGAAGCCGTATTGGCGGTCACTCAGTATTTCGTTTGCTTCTAGGTAAGTCAGGAGCTTACCGTATAGTACAGGTACCATACACTTTGGACGCTCGACCGCCCTTTTTGGGCACAGGCTGTACGTTAGCTTTCTTCCAAAGCCTTCGGCACTTTGGCAGTCTCTATCGAAAGCCGATATAGGTGCGTCAAGATCGGAGACAATTCAGGCGCACAGGTTTTAAGTAAAATTGCTGGTATCAAGAATATAATAGAAATATATTTATTCGACGCAGGCACAACACAACAGCTACAAACATGAAGTAAAAGATAAAAAAGAAGTGCAAAGACAAATTGCGCTGAACGTACCCATACCGAAAGGGTATCACGCCGGGGCCACTAGCTTTGTTCACGTCAAGGCTACGCATCACCCTACGGATGTTCTTCTGATATTTGTTTGCACCGAATAAGCTCCGAAACTACTGGACCGCTTTTAAAATTTTTTTCACCAATAGAAAGCTAAATTATCAGGAAGTAACATAAGCTAGCTTTGTTGAGCGGAATAAGGGCTCTAAGGTCTTTGCAAGAGGTCTGACTATTGGGCAGAGACAGCTCACGAAACTGAAGACCGATGATGGCAGGACCGTATCCGCCAAACCGGCGCTTCTGAGGGAAATTGAGAGATTTTTATGGGCGTCAACCAATAAACCCGTCGCGAATCTAACAAACGATCCTAGAGCTAGATTGACCCGACATTATACCGAAGCAAAGACAAACTGGACGTCAGTCTGTTTAGGATGGCTCTTAAACAGCTTAAGAACCACAAGGCACCGGGTGATAACAGAATTACGGCTGAACTCCTGGAAAACCAGCTCGCCGCTGTACTGGAGGATGTCTTTAAGGTTCTGGACTGGAGAGGGCTAGGCATCAACATCAATGGCGAATACATCACTCATCTTCGGTTAGCCGAAGATATAGTGGTCATGACTGAGACCATGGAGGACGTGAGTACAATGCTCGATGACCTCTGTAGAGTTTCCGAAAGAGTCTTAAAATGATTATGGACAAAACCAAAGTGATGTTGAATTCCCTTGTTAAACTCACTCCTGTCAAGGTCGGAGAGTACACTTGAAGTTGTGGACGACTATGTCTACCTGGGACAAACGATCCAGTTGAGTAAGGCCAACTTCGAGAAAGAGGTCAACCGTCGAATCCGACTTGGCTGGGCAGTCAACCTTTATCATTTACTTTTTGTGCCAAGTTTGAAGTAGCTGTATTAGCCGAAGGAATTAGATTTTTCATACAGACGTTCAACCCCTTTTTACCACCTTAGGGATGAAATTACCAAAAATCATTTCTTAGTGCTTACTTACGTAACTTGAAAAACCTTTCTGCCAAATTATAGATATACGTCAAGCGGTTTTCGATATTTCGTGATGAATGAGTGAGTGACTTTTCGCTTTTATGTATACCTATAGATAGCTAAAGGTTTTTCAAAAACATTGGGGTTTTCCAAATCTAATTTTCGTTTCTTGGATCTGTTTGCGAAATATTAAGCTTTAAAGTGGTAATTTTTTTCAGAGTCGGCACAACTAGACCGTTATTTTTGAAAATGTACCTTCAAAGTATTGGGGCGCATATGGCCACGTCAAGAATGAATCAAATTAAAAAAAAAAACTGGCCAAGGGCGAGCCGGACTTGCGCACGAAGAGTTCCGTACCATAATCGCAAAAAACGGCAAAAAAATCACGTTAAATATTTATTTTATGCTGTTTTTAGTATTTGTTGTTATAGCGGCAACATAAACACATCATCTGTGAAAATTTCAACTGTCTAGCTATCACCGTTCATGAGATACAGCCTGGTGACAGACGGACAGACAGACGGATCGTGGAGAGGGTCCCGTTTTTGCCCTTTGGGTACGGAACTCTAAAAATTGAAACCCGAATACAGCAAAACGCGCTCTGAAAAGTACGAAACAAGAAAATATTCTTACGAGGATAGCAGTTGTAGCACAATATGCCATCTTGCCATAAAAAAATATTCACTAAATCATATAATAAATCTGTAGAAAAGTCGTTTTTGTACATCGAAAATGAAGAAACTATTTATTTCAATAAGAACTACGATTCGAATGTTTCTACCGGCGATCTTATACTAAGCAAGTATAGATCGCCACAATTGCAGCTTTTACGCTGCTTTTTTACGTTGGTTGTTTGTTCCTATCATTGAATAATTTTATTTTACTTCATTGAAAATATTCATTTGTTTTAGGTTTGTAAATATTTGGAGATTTTTAAGAAGACTATCTCCTTAAGGGCAATACTGCAGTATTCAAATTATTAAGTGACGCTGGTTATAAATCATTATTACAAACGCTCGCCTCTACCCGCAATGGTACTCAAATAGATAATATTTTTTCAAACTTCACTTGTGAAGTTGGATTTAATAATTCCTTCTTCAGTTACCATCGGACCCACATAGTAGGGCCCGTTTTTTAGACTTTGTGAGCAGCTGAAACCGTTTTAATGTTCATGTAACAACAAACACTATTACTTGTCCTCTCTTACGTAGCTCGGTCTTCGTCATAGTTATTATATTTAAATTTCTGTTTCATTTAAAATAATTATATGGTATTTATTATAATATTTATTAGTCTATTGTTTTAGAAAATATTTATGTATTTTATTAGTTAGATAGTTTATTAATATCAGATTTTAATAATTGTTCTTTTTCATTTTTTTATTTTGTACTCCTGCCACTGTTGTGTCCTTTTTAACCCAAAGGTTGACTGGTAGAGAATGCCTTGCTGCATTAAGTCCGCCTATGTATCACCATTGTACATGAAGTTTAAATAAATAAATAAATAAATAAATAAAAACCCACTTCTTAGTCCGCATTATTATACAACTACGGAACTCTTTTAGTGCGCTTCTAATTTCACAATAATTTATTTTTGGTCGCCTTCACGAACTGCACTCATGCACTGCGTATCACATAAAAAAGTCAGTATTATCCTACAAGGATAGCATATAGGATTAAATTACGTGAACGAAGTCGCGGGCGGATCTATATCTAGCAATAGAATAAACGACAAAAAAACAGTAGTATAGGAGGTACTTACAGTTATCAATTTAAAAACAAGATTTCCTTTTATATCTTTGTAGGCGTGACCATGCTAAATTTCAGCTTGGTAGTATCCATATTTGAAATAAACGGCGGACGGACATAGCTAAACTGTAAGGGTTCTTGATGTTTTATTAAGCAACACTTAGAATAGGTTCAGTTAGTTAATTAATTTACGTTCTTCGCGTTGGGCAACATTAACTGCCGCTAAGTCATTCATCATCATAGTAAAGTCATAAAAAAATATTGTTGATCACTTTTGACAACAATTTTCTGTAAATGCGTATACGAGGGCGGCACTGAAAATTTCGGGAATCAAGGAAGTGACACAACATTACTATTTAAAAATATATTTATTGCTTTTCGAAGTATTCTCCGCGAAATTTGACACATTTTTCCATACGATGGAACCAATCATTGAAGCAACCATTCCATTCGGAAGTTGGGGTCTCCAAAATGGCCGTTTTGTAGGCGTCCACAGCTTCTTCAGGTGATGAAAATCTCTGACCACGCAATTTATTCTTTATTTTAGGAAAAGTATAGAAATCATTAGGGCTTAGGTCGGGGCTGTACGGCGGATGGTCTAATAATTCTATGTTTTCTTGCTCTAAAAACTCTTTTGTTCTGTGCGCGGTGTGAGAACTCGCATTGTCGTGATGGAGGATGATGCGGCGGTTGCAGTTCTCTTTGCGGAGTTCAGAAACGACTTGTGGCAAACAAATGCTAGCATACCATTCTGCATTAACCGTTCTTTGTCCCTCAAGAGGAATAATCGCAACATGGCCGGTTTTGGAGACAAACGTGGCCACCATTTTTTTTGCAACACTCCGTGAACGAACAATTTTTGTTGGCTTTAACTCATTTTCGAACACCCAAACTCGTGACAGGGGTTTATTTCGGGTTCGTACGCGTATATCCAGGATTCGTCACCTGATACGATGTTGTATACAGCATTTGAGGATCCTGCGTGGAATCTTTCGAGAGTTCTGACGCACCAAGTAACGCGAGCCGCTTTTTGCTCTTCACAGAGCGAATGCGGTATCCATCGGGAAAACAACATTTTTACACCTAATTGTTCATGCAAGATTATTTGTATTTGACTCATGCCAATGTCTAAAGTTGCCTGAATTTCGCGGTATGTCACATGTCGATCTTCCTCAATCAGCTTACGCATAGCATCAACGTTTTCTTGGGTGACTGCAGTTTTTGGAAGATCTTGACGGGGATCATCACTGAGCTTGACACGTCCACGTTGTAATTCAGCAAACCAGCGATAAATTGTGGTTTTGGATGGGGCTTCATCATCAAATGCAGAAATCATCCGGTCAACACACTGTTTTTGTGTTAAACCACTTCGAAAGTCATAATAAATCATCGCTCTTGCATTTTCTCGAGTCAATTCCATTTTCTCAACGACTAAACAAGTTTGACAAAACCTTGTGACAAGACTGAGAATCTTTTTTTAAATAAATAAATGGTATTCGATTTTTAAAACCAAGGAGTTTTCAATTAAAAAGATTTTAATATGACAGGAACAGTGGAAATATTCCATTCCCGATACTTTTAGTGCAGCCCTCGTATATCGCCTTAATGATGGTAAAACCCGCATCAATCAGATTCAGGCACACACAAAATCGACTTTATGTGATGTGTAGGTGCCTGTATATTGATGCTTCCCAACAAAAGGTACACACAAAATTTAATTGATTAAAATTGAAACTATTTTATTCTGTAAATAGGAAAAGTATCAAAATCACTTTTACACGGCGCGGCACGCGTTATGTGAAACTTAATAATCTAAAAAAGAAGACAAGAGATTAACGCAGACGCAGCCAGACCGAGGCTTTCATCATTCGCGACTTGTGTAGTCGGGTGATATCTGCAGTTATCACGTTGTCATTAGGATGCTGGGTTACCGTGGCGGACCTCGAGACTCTTTAGTTAAATACTATTGTGGCTCTATTAGCCGCCGAGTGCTAAAGCTGTGTCCGTAAGGCGCAACTCACAGTTGCGACTGATGTGAGCAAAGTCGCTTAGCTTGCGGACTCGTCTGAGCTCTTATTCAACGAAGATAATGTTGACAAAGAAACATGTCGAGTATTGAAAGTGAGGACGATTTTCTGGAATTAACGGCGGATGCTTTACGTTCTCCACAAAGAAAGAACATAAAAAGAAGAGTTTGGGTCCATGACATAATGGCGAGAAAATTTTTGATGGAATTATTAAGCGTCTACATAATTATGTGACCGAAAGAATTAGATACCGATGAAATAATTTACTAAGCTTTATCAAACCAAGGTTATGGCCTATCAAAGTCTGGCAAAAAATCGTCATAATTGAAATTCAATTGACTGGTGATGATAATAAACAAAATCATGGCTTCTAGCTTCAGGCTGCGTTGCCATGGACAATCATTCATCTGTCAACCGGCATACTGACATTATACTATTAACGTAACCTCTAGATTTCTAGAACTTCAAACTGGAATATCTTTAATTCAATTCAATTAATTTATTCAGTAACAATTTATATTGCGTTCGAAATAATCAGCATGTAACAGTAGGTATTGGATGTACAAATAATTAATAAGCATACAATTCAATTAAAATAGAAATTAGAATAACAAGTGAAACAAATTATTCAAAATAATCGTGACTTCGTGTAAAAGTATAACTGAAGATTAAACTGTTCAGGAATTCAAACTCACTTTTATGACATATTTTTCATCGGCAGACGCTAAAAAAATGCGTTACGATATATATTATAATTGTTAAACATGAGTACAGTATGAAGGTCTTATGTGTGTGTGTTCTTCTGACGACAGAGACGCGTCTCGCACATTGTGCACACCGTCCGCGGACGTATTCGGCTGATAAAAACACCCAGCGGGTTAGATGTCAATCAATCAATCAAAATAGTTTATTTCAATTAAACCTTTTAGGTACTTATGAATAGTAAAACAAAAAAAAAGATGAATCTAGTATTCGCAAGCATCAATAGTTCTCTAAGGAGAAGAATGTGCAAGAAACTCCACGGATATTCTTTTCCATCAGTTATAATTACAAGTATTTGGTTAAATACTCTTGATGGCAAAATACAATGAGATGTCTATCAGACGTCCGAACGGCCAAGGTTAACGTCCGCGACTTACGTCCGATAGTTATTGTACATTCATTACCCAGATACAATATAAGTCGCGTCCGTACGGCCCGCGGCCTCCTGCCGGGCGAGCGCGGCCTCTGTGATAGACTTGTGTCGCGTATTTTATCACGGTTTTTACTCCCAAACTGTGATAAAAATGTGTGACTCAAGCTTGTCACGGTAGGCCGTACTTGCCCGCCTGCACAACGTCGCTCTCGCTCCGCTGAAGTCCGCTGCGCCGGCGCCGCCCGCCGCCCAGTGTAGCTGTTGGCGGGCGTGAAAACGGCAGCGTGCCACCGCGCCAAAAACAATCATTACCTACTTTGTTTGCGCACGCGCAATGAATTCACGACAATTGGACCCATGCTAAATAGTGGGGTTAATAAACACATTATAAAAGGAGGCCAAGTGTGAGTCGGACTCATTTCATTTCATTTATTCATTCATTAACAATATACATTGTGTTTGAACATATTATCATAAAATTAGTATTTCTACAAATTAAATTTCTACTTCACAACCAAATAATACACCAAAATAAAAAACCTATTCACGCACCGAAAGTTCCATACAAACAGCTACATCCACCAAAACTATTTTGATTGTATTGAAGAGCATGAACACTAAATTCCAAGTAATTTTGATAAGAAACAATTTATTATGCATACAAATTTTAACACACTTTTTACCCCTTTAAGGGATGAAATTCGAATAATTCTTAAATATTTGTTTCTTTAAATTGTATTGAAGAGCAAAAATACTAAAACTCCAAGTATATTTGATAATAAACAATTCATTTGTCATACAAATTTTAACACCCCTTTTAAGATATGAAATTCGAATAATTCTTAAATATTTGTTTCTTTAATTGTATTGAAGAGCAAAAATACTAAAACTCCAAGTATATTTGATAATAAACGGTGTCAGCGCCAAAATCCAAATTCGCGATTCTCCATATTATTTATTTTATTAAATCTTTAAAATACGCAATATTATTTTTCTAATTATTTTTTTTTCAGATTCTTATATTTCCGAATTCTTAGGTTTCTTCATTGTTTATTGTCCTAATACCGAAATATTCCGAATGAGTACACTACAAAAAGGAAAATAAACCGATTGTCATAAATTCTTTCATCTGATAATAAAACTTAAAATCAAAACCATTTATTTCAGCAAATAAATTAAAGAAAGAAAAAGAAAAAGTCTAGAGCAAAATGTAAACTATATACTACGTGTGTAACTGTATAAAAAGATGGGTGAAAACAATTCATTCCCTTTCAAATATTTTCTGAAATAAAAAGGAACCTGTTTTTTTAAAGAAGTCTTATGGTTCACATATCAATACTGTTACTTGAACCAACATGTTATAATTTCTTTAAATATTCTTCAGGTGATATTGCGCTTTTAATAAATCATCAATGACTTTGCTCCGTATGTATTTGGCAATTTTTAATTATCTTTTCATAAAATAAAGGCCTTTGCCCTGCAGTGGGATAGTAAAGGCTAATAAAAAAATATGATGCCACTTTTTTCAGAAAATGTATAAAAAAGAATAAATTACTTCTCCCGACCTTTTTATTTAAACGGAAGTGCCAATCTTCTAAAGCGTTGGTTGTCCTATGGCGTTCACTAGAACAACTCCACAAATCAAAGCAGATTTTGGTCATCCATAAGTTGAATTGTGTGTGGAACAAAATCTGTTACAAAGTTTTTATTGTGACTGTACTTAAATGTGCAAAATACAGAATGTGGAATAAAATGGAACATGTAATAATAATGAGAAAGTGTAAAAAAATGAATATGAAAAATTAGGAATATGTAAAAATAAGTAATAAATTCGGAAAAATAAGAATATGAAGGATTAAGAAATTGTACAATTTAGACTTCGGAAAGCATCGCCGACATCAATAAACAATTTATTTGTCATACAAATTTTAACACCCCTTTTAAGATATGAAATTCGAATAATTCTTAATAATTTGTTTCTTTAATTGTATTGAAGAGCAAAAATACTAAAGCTCAAAATATATTTGATAATAAACAATTTATTTCTCATACAAATTTTAACACCCCTTTTTAAGGGATGAAATTCGAATAATCCTCAAATTCTTGTTTCATTAATTGTATTGAAGAGCAGAAATACTAAATTCGAAGTAATTTTGATAATGCACATTTTATTTTTCATACAAACTTCAACACCCTTTTTACCCGACTGGCGAAGGAGGGTTATGTGTTTATCAGTCTATGTATGTATGTTTGTTCCTATGTGGCGTTCTAGAGACCAAAGGTGTTGGCCGATTTTGATGATTCTTACACCGAACGATTCGTAACTGGCTACATTCAAATTGGAAAATAGAAAAATGGCGGCTTTTGGGCGCCATATTGTAGGGCCCCAATTATTTTTATAAGAGGTGATCAAAATAAAGGGTTTAAGAGGTGATTTCAAAAATATAGAACATTTATATGTTTTACTGTACCTAATTCGAAAACGAAAATGTTAACTAAAAATAAATAAAAAAAGTTAATTCGAAAAATAAAAAAACCCGACTGCTTGAGAAGCGAACTAAAAAGACGAAAATCATGCTGTGCACTTGGCGTGTCGCGTAGGTGCGTTTTAGGTGCGTTTTCACGCAACACGCAGCGTGATGCGTGGCAGTGTGAAAACCGCCTTAGGGATAATTCTATTACGCACTAGTGTGTAATGTCATTATTTTATTATGCAATTGTGTGTTATCGCTCGGTGTTTGGTCATGAAAATCGATGTAATAAGGCTCACTTTACGAGCAAGTGTGTTGAAAATGATATTTAGTAATAAGTAGGGGAAAAAGTTTCTTCGTATTTTTTAAGAAAATTCAAAACAGTTTTTAATATAGTTTATTTACATTTAACTAAAGTATGTAGGTACCATTTTATTCGATAATTTTTTGCCATCTTGTAGGTAGGGACATGATCCCTTTGCTATAGAAAGTTTGGGACTTCTGATCAAAATACCGCGACAAGTGGTTTTGGCCTCTCGTGATGTTAACCTGACACTGCCTCAAGAATTCTGAAGAGACCGAAACAGGTGGAAATCTGAAGGTGCAAGGTCAGGACTATACGGCGGATGCATTAACACCTCCCAGCCAAACTTTCTTAATTTTTGCTGAGTGGCTAAAGATGTGTGAGGTCTAGCGTTATCATGATGAAAAACCACACCCCTTCTGTTGATTAATTCCGGCCGCTTTCTCTCAACTTCTTGATTTATCTCATCAGTTGTTCGCAGTAGAGTTCAAAATCGATGGTCCTGCCTGGTGGTAACAGCTCATAATGAATAATGCCCTTCCAATCCCCTCTCCAATCTCATCTCGGGACCCTGGGGTCCCGGTCTTTCGTAAGGCGTGCGAGGGATCGAAGCCAACTCGCGGAGGCCTTGTTAGCCATGTATCAGGAAATGTGACACCAACCGACGATTATCCCTGTATGCACTACGCAAGTGCACCCAAAGGACAATACCCGGTTGGTGCAGGACTATTGCAGAATATGGAGAAAAAATTTCTTGGGCTATGGGTCTGGTAGGTTTAGTGGATCGGTTGCCTAAAACTATAGGAGGATTACTGGCCCCTGCCTGACTCCTGTTGAACTACACGGCAATAATATGGCAGGGGGTGACTTGCACATTCAATTAATGGGCCCCCATAAAGGGTCGCCAGCGCTTAAATGACGTAGCGCCAACATATCCGGAGGTGCTTGAAGAGTGGAGAGGTATACCACGGCTATGAGGACAATCCCGGAAGGATGGTAAAGATTCCTACCAGCATCTTAGTGGTTTAACTTCCATCCTCTGAGCACGTTTGCTTTTGCGAATCCCCACTCAAGCCAGCCATTTAAGGCAAGAGAGTGGTGGGAGCTCTGGTCCCCGTCAGTTTTCAATCCGACCGGCCAATAAAGGCAAGCCAGAGATGAGGAACAAGGCTTCTCCCTGGAGATCAGGTCTGTGGGGTCGCCACTGCCCACCAGCTCGCCACAAAGCTGCCGTGCGGATTGTATCTCTCTTAGTCTGGCCTCTCATTCTAGGCATGTTACAGCAAAGCAGAATCTACCGGCACAAACCTAGAGATTATTGAAGCGCGCAACCCCACCACGATGTCAACGTAGAGATACTGCCGTGGGGTTGATATTATTATCATTTATTTTCACGTTTTTTACTGTTGACATTTATAATTATTGTTTTAAATTCATTGGTGTAGTTAATTATTATAACTTTTTCAAGTATTGCCACGCCATAGTATGTGGCAAACATTTCGGTCACATCTTCTTGTTATGATATCCTGCTTGCACACATTATTCTCGACCTGTGACGCGTAAGGCCGATTGTCGAGATTGGAGCAATAGTAGATTTTATTGCTCCAATCTCGAAATCAGTCACTCAGGTCGAATATTATATTTTTATGTTTAAGCAAATAAATTTATTATATTATCTTATCGTTATAATTGTAGTCTAGAAGGAATTATTTCGAACTGCTCCACATAAAAAAAAATCATGTTTAGTAGTTCCTGCAGCCTGTGGACACTCAGGGCCTGATTTGGGCAGGTCGAGCCGGGAGGCCCTCCGTAAATGAGACCACATCAGTCGTCACTTTAAAATTCGCTATTTAGGAACCTGCGTAAATGTACAGCCTCTTATTTTGATTATTATAGCCTTTATTGCCAACAATTTCTGATTGATCGTTACAGTAAAATCCATACTAATATTTATAAATGCGAAAATAACTGTCCGTCTATCTGTCTGTGTTACATCCATCCCAACTTCCGCATTTATAATATTAGTAAGACTAATAATTTCTCAAGAAAGGCGGGCCTATAATATTACGGCGCGATATAAAAAATAAGCTATTCAATTGAAGGTACTAATGCTGGGCAGACGAAGTCGCGGGCAACAGCTAGGACGAAATAAAAAAACTATGCGAGTGTCGGCGAATCAGCCAGCGTGCTGCGTGACACGGAGGCCTCTTCCAACTTTTTCCACGCTTCTCTAATTATAGCTGTTCGATGCCATAGTGGACCCGATATCCTTTGATGGCATCTTACTGTTATATTTCTACAATGGATTAAAAATCTTAGGTCCCTTGAGAATTCAGATCCCAGTTATATCCAGAACTATCGATGTTTTAACATGTCGCTGAGTCGCTAGCTTTTACCGCTTCCCAAACAGGAAACATTATCACGCCAGCATGGACCTTGACCTAGTAATGCGGGGGATCCATGACACGGTCCATGATGCGATTGCGAACACTGAACAGTACCTACAGACTCAAGAGCCGACCACTTGTGTGCGTTTAAGCTCAAATTGCAAGTAACATTAAAGAGTTCCTGAAACTCGTAGCTATGTGTGATAGGCGTCAGCTCATCAGTCACACGAAACTATAAGCGAGTACGTATGAATTAACTTTTAGCTGTGAGGTTAAGTTTGTCGTCCGTGATCGGAAAATAAGCCTATCTTGAACTATTATATATATATATATATAATAGTTCAAGATAGGCTATATATATATATATTATATATAAATTTCTTTTTTGTCCGGTTTTAATTTTCAACGGACTTTTATTAATCAGAATTTTATTATTATGTAGATGAATATGTCATTCATGCAACTTATTTTTTCCGACTCGTACTAAGTAGGTCACAGTTCTCTAACATTATGCCTCAATACCTGTTGGCATTGAAATGGAACCGGTTTGACGAATATTTTGCAGTTTGTAAATAAGCCGTGTGTTTAATATGTGCATTTGTATTTCGTTATTAATTATGGAAATAGAAAACATTTATTCAGCACACAGATAGCCAGACACACCACAACAGCAACAACCTCAAAGTAAAATAGAAGAATAATAAGAAAAAAAATTGCACTGAGCGTGTCCCTGCTGAAAGGGGTACTAATTAATGCCAACTCAACACGCCACACGGGAGAGGAAAAATAAAATAACTATTATAATAAAAAGCACAAACAACAATATGTCGCCAAGCGTCCGGCGAGTCCAGCTGCTCCGCTGGCGTTGACTGGCGCCAGCTCCGCACAAGTCTGGCGCAAGCTGACAACTCCGGCCACCGACACGATAATAATATGCTTCATGTACTAACATATAATGTCCACAAACGTCCGAGCGTCTTACTGAACTGTTGACTAAAAGGCTAAACTTCACCGCTAACAGTACGATGTTCGTCAAGTACAAAAATAGCACCCAGACACGTCCCACGAAAGACCTTGTGGTGATTGTGGGCTGCGGCGCGTGGCGTGCACATACGCACTACGCACCTGAAATGAATCGCATTCATGCACTATTTCCTTTTTTGAACTCTCCGACTCTCGGAAACAGGCTTTACTTTTATGTTTGCTCGACACATAGAGAAGATCAGCGTTGGGCGTGACCAAAAACCTGAACGTTCTTCTCAATCAAACACGAAACTGCAGTTAAGCTAGCGGTAAGGTTCGGCTTACGTCATCTTTTGTCATAAATTCCAGATTAGATGGTGAGTTCTTGGAGTGGCACGCTCGGTCGACACATCGTCAAGGTGACTCTATTTAGGCATTACTCGCTAGAAGGCTCACGTGTCCGGCTAATTGCAGCTTCATTAACGTAATTATGATGCAGTCTTCAAGTATCATTTGTTTAGTTGCCTGTTGTTTGTTAGCGTCACGGACTTGATTTGAACCCCGAGCCTGCTGGTTACTGCAAGCGGATACGGGGCGATGCGCTAGGTTGAACCAGTTCTAGCTAAAATATGACAAAAAAAACTATGACTAGGTGATAATAGGAATATTAATGAAAATGTTGACGACGCCCACTGTGTTTATTTTAAAAAACTTTCGCGCCGTAAAATCGAGGCTTTCCGCTACTTGGATCAGTTGTTTTTTTAAGAGCATACCTAATATTCTGCAAAACTAGTCTAGATACTCGTGTACAATCTTTAAATTGCATAAAATTTAAAGATTATACACGAGTATCTAGACTCATTCGCGAGTTTTTCTTGGCGACTTCACGTCCGCATAGTTATTTACAGATATGCTTATTTCATTATTTCTACTACATAGCTCTAATGTTCTGTGAAATTGTCGAGCAGATGGCTGAGCAATGGAAAGTCGCTCAGCTCCGGCAGCTCTATATCCTGCCTTTTAATCCATGTCGCCCGATACGGTTGCACGTTAGTAGCGCTGCCGAAGCGAAGCCTGCGTTGCAAATGCGCCAAACCAAACGGCCAAAAGTCGTCGAGCACAATAAATTAGTGGCAATAAAAAGTTGTTTTGGTAGCGAACCGCCACGCGCCACCCGCCAGCCCGCACGATGCGCACGATGACGAGCAGCAGCAGTGCCATCACTGACCGGTGTGTTTGTTGTTGCAGGTGAGTGCAGCCCCGCGGGCGCCACGTGCATGTCTCTATCATGCTGGACTGCCTCTGGTAAGTCCTTGCTGTACTGCTGTCCGTCTGCGCTCCTACTTTACGCGGACTCTTTCATTGCGTACATACCGCTCGCGTATGACACGTCGCCTTACCATTTAAACCCACGTGACTAGTTTTTCCCACGGGTACACTCCCGTGGTTTTTTCCACAGGTTCGTT
Organism: Orthosia gracilis; assembly: GCA_947562075.1. Classification (NCBI taxonomy): domain Eukaryota; kingdom Metazoa; phylum Arthropoda; class Insecta; order Lepidoptera; family Noctuidae; genus Orthosia; species Orthosia gracilis. The sequence goes on along the minus strand of OX387271.1, from coordinate 24,970,414 downwards.
CATTTGTTTGGGATAAAGAATATGCTAATTAATATCCAATGTTTTTCCCCTTTGATGGGGCAGAGGGCGTCCACTGTAAGCCTTTACATAGATAGACTTTAAGATTGCGAGAGCTCGAGCTGGCAAGCGCACCTAACTTTATTTCCTAGATTTTTGAGAGTTATTGATACAACAATGATAACCTCCCTTTTTTGAAGTCGGTAATAAATGAACCGTTTTCTTCGTTCCCTGTAAAATTAATTTTGGCGGATAGATCTTTATTTGTCACATGATAAGTCGATATCATATATCTTTTATGAGACTATTTAAACCATATGCGAAGCAAAACGCTTACCAGGTTTACGGAAGACTCAAAATTGTACGAAATTCTTACCGAGGGCATGAGCATAAGCATTACACAAACAAGTAATTTCCTATGTGAAGTCCTCCTGCTCCCTGTTTCATAATTATATACTCGCACTTCTGACCTCAACCATTGTGAGCAAATCCTTTCGATAAAATTCGAATTCGTCCCTCCATCTTGACCGTGGTCTGTCGCAATGTCGCCCGGCATCCCATGTTATGGACTCACTCAATCAGTAGTTATTTTAGTTCTCAGCTCATCTGAATCTTCTGGTGTCGCGCGGCCCCCTCCTTCTCCTGATGGATGTGATACGAGTATGTTGGACATTCGCATCCATCAAAAGGACGTTCGTAGGGTGCTACGCAACCTTGCCGTGAACAAAGCTAGTGGCCCCGGCGGGATTCCGGCAATTGTTTTTAGAACGTGTGCGCCTCAACTATTTCCGATCCTGACACACCTGTTTCGCCTTTCGTATGAGACGGGAAAAGTGCCGAATGCTTGGAAGCAAGCTAATCGACATCCTCAGTGACCGACAATATGGGTACCGCCAAAATCGGTCAACTGGGGATCTTCTAGCGTATGCCATACACATCTGGAGTGAAGCCATCGAGAAGCACGGGGAAGCGCTTGCCGTCTCCCTCGACATCTCGATGGCTTTTGACAGGGTCTGGCATGAAAGCCTTATTGGTAAGCTTCCTTCATTTGGTCTGCTCAGCGGCCTGTGCGATTGGATTGCAGACTTCCTGAGGGACCGGTCCATTCCAGTGGTTATTGATGGCCGCTCTTCTGACCTACTGGGTATTAATGCCGGGGTCCCTCAGGGGTCGGTACTCTCAGCAACATTGTTCTTGCTGCACATAAATGACCTGCTAAAACCCGGCACCTTTGGGTATGCGGACGATAGCACTGTTGCTGGGAGACATGTGTCCGACGCGCGCGCTACTGGACCTCAGATCAGGTCTCTTCGGGAGGCCATGGTTGGGCGCTTGAATCTGTCTTTGAAGGCAGTCTCCGAATGGTGCGATGCCAATCTGGTCAAGTTCAATGCTTGGAAAGACCCAGGCGTGTTTTTTTTATCCGCTAAAAGGTGCCAATTCCACCCAGATCGTTATTTCCGAGGTGTGACCGTTCCGATAACCATCTTGAGATTCTTGGCATTCCAGCCCGTTCCATCATCGGATTACAAGACGTGTGGCGATGCGTCATCGGTACATGGTGGGCATCCCATCCATACGCACCAAACGTTTTGGGAATACCTTTATTATGTGAACAGCAATGGAGTGGAATTCCCTATCGAAGTCTGTATTTCCTGATAGCTAAAACCTATTGAGTCTTCAAGTCTTCAGGTGAGATAGTAGTCAAGCGCAAGCCTATCATCAATAAAAACAAAATAAAAACAAAAAAGAATTGAATAATGCGGTACACTTGTCTGGCTCAGTCCCACTTAACATTACCTAGCAGCTATACAGATAATTGCCACGAATTCGGGTTTTGGCGCGCAGTATTGTGTCCCTTACTTTTGTCGGCGAACTAAAACAATGTAAATCAACTAAGGTTTATATGGGAATTGAATTAATAGCCGTCTTGTACTAAACGTTCAATTTAGCTGAGGACCCGAAATGTCAATGTCATCGACTCTCGCTATTGGCTCACGAGGCTCGGAGCCTCGAGCAGCGGCGCGCGCCCGCCAGTACCAGGGAGTGGGATTGTTTGACATTTCGGGTGCCCAGTTGTCTTGACCGTGCTGTAACGGAAGTGTACAATGAAACCAACTAAGAGTAACGCAGTTTTCTTCGGCAACAACTTGCATGTGTGCAAACATGCTGAGCTGCCGTTCATTCGATGCTGGCGAGATAGTACGTGATGTCAGTGTGCCGCGCCGGCAGCGGGACGCGGGCTCGCGGGTGTTCGGCGCGCCCTTGACATTAGTGCTTCCGCACTGCCGCCACCCACTACACCAACTGGGGGGAGAGCAACCCGCTCCGCCCGCAGCGCACCGCCTCCACAAAACTCAGTGCTCAAAAATCCCTTATAATTATATTTTAACCAATTTTCCAAAAACACATTTCACCACTAAAACAGTTCCGCGCGAAAATAGTATCTTGAAGCAAACTTCGCCGTCGGTGCTCCGTGAACTTTTCGGTTCACCGAGCAGTTTTAGCAGTGGGATTGATCCAACCGCACTATTCCCAAACCACTGCAACTCCAGAAAGCCAGAATCAACAGTGGCGACCACCAGCGACTCTTTATACCTATTGGCACGGTAATGATTCAACACCAATTATCTCCTTTTAATTTTATTTTGCAATGTATTTACAAGAATTTTAGAACCAATTTTGTTTGTTTCATGTTCTTTTTAAAACTTACTTTGACTTACGCTGTTAATGATGTGCATGCGTGTAAGTGTCTTGCTTACACAGGATCGTTTCTTGATGTTTCTTTGAATATTGATGTGTAACTGAGTGCCTTGTTAATAAATAAATTACCCTGAAAAACTTGGATTTTTTAACGTATTCACTCGTGATAAAGTAAACGATCTCTTATGTCAAAATGTTAACAATAACGAGGTTTCTCCTTACCGTCACTATACGGCGCTTATCCAGTTTCAATACAGATTGACGTTTACGTTAACGCGATTGAGCGTGAGTAAAAACTCGAACAAGGCCTAAACACATTAAGAATATCTCATGTAACTTAACGTATGTTGCAATGTTTGTATTCGTCCGCAATGCCGGCGAGTGAGTAACGCGACTGTTTCATCGCCGCGCCGCGCCGTGACGCAACCCTCTCTGGGCTTGGCTCCATTACACAACGCTCATTGATGCAGCAAGATGTTTGACCTTGGCCACCACGCCCATCACTAATTAGTAAATTGGCTTTCGGTTGAAAACTAGATACGGATTCGGTAGAAAACAATATATTAGCCTACAGGTACAATAGCAAGCGCCACCGCCACATCTGTACGGTGACTTAAGCGTCGTGGTGGAGCTGCCACGCTCCAATAAATTCTTAGATTGTTCCGATAGATATTACAGTACTCGTCAAACTTCTTGGCCACCCTGAGTTGGTTTTCCGATGCGCAAAGCGCAGCGTGGTGCAGTTTTTGTATGAGATTTACTACTGCGCAGCCATTATAGCCAACTTCAGCACGGCCAAGAACTTTGGCAACTACTGTACTGTACTTTACATTCGTTTTAGTTCCTTCAATGGCTCATAGCTCCCACTGTTCTAACGAATTCTTCAGAAAAACGGTTTAGATGGTGTCGCTATCGAAGCTGCTATGAGAATCCACGGCATCGACACAATCGATCGCGCAAACTTGTATATTAACGTGAAGGCTGAAGGCTACCGCCAGCAACTGAGGTCTGCCTCAGTTGCTCAGTTGCTCAGTTGCTGGCGGTAGCCAGCAACTGAGCAACTTTGAGGCGCGACGTAACTTGCGGTCTCATGTTCAGAACCTGCACTGGATCGAGAGCAACTTGTTGCTCAAGCGATAATACTCATGTCCTCGAGCAATAAAGTTTGTAACTTTTACAATAGTATTAATTTATTCTTTGCTTAGAAAATACTATTATTTATTCAGGTAACTAAAAGCGATACCTAGGTGATACTGATGTGTAGACAGATCGCTTATTATAATTTTTTGTGTAAATATCTCAACTTTAATCACGAGCTGCGCAACGTCACAGTAAAAATATACAAACAGTATGGAAACTACCTACAAACGCTACTAATGACAGCACTGCAGAAGTGCCCGAGTGGTCTCGTCGGCGTCGGTGCGTATGTTTGTGTGAGTGTGCCGTTTCGAGCGTTTGTAGGTAGTTTCCATACTGTTTGTATATTTATTCTGTGGCGCCGTGCCGTCCGTAGCCGTGAAAATTGAGGTCATTGTTTACATTGTTTGCAAAACTACGTTTTGTCGAGTAGGTAAGTGCGTCGACGTCAATGATTTTGGGCCCCCTGCCTCTCCCCCCACCCCCAGCCCCTCGCCCCCTCCTCTCGCATCCCTTCAATGCCTCGCGCCACTCTCCGCATCGTCAGCTGATCGCGACGCGACCCACTGCCCAAACACTTCCTTATGGCTTTGTTGTGCTTTTTAAAAGCGAGTTATAACATAACGGACCATTCAACCTTGTATTGAATGTTTCAAAATTATGTTTCACTCAGTTTTCTAAAGACCTTCGTCAGGTAGTTAAAATTACTTATAACAATACGGATTTACCATAAAAAGCCAGAAAAATAAGAATCAATAGAACTAATGTTTCAAAGTCATGTCAGACAGATTAGGAGGGGGGTCTGGCGGTCGGGGGGTCTGCATGGCGGTGCGGCAGTGAGAGGAGTGGCGGACGGGGACGGGGGCCGGGGGTGGCAGCAAACGGCAGTCCCGCGCAGGCCGCCTGCCCGTCCACATGTGTAGCGATGCTTGGCGGAGCGGACGCGCTCTCAGCTGTTGTTGTTCGCGCTGGCGCCGCGCGCGCCTGCCTAGTGTTGTGCCCATGTGCTTGTGACTGATGCTGCGCTCCGCGACCCCTGGCGGCACGGTGGGCCTGCCGCCGCCGCCGCACGCGCGCCTGTCGCTATTCGACTCGTGCCACCGCAAGATCAGGCTCATCGGCGGAGGACCCGTGGCCTTCCTAGGAGGACTTGTCGCGTGAGTCACTACTATTTGATCCAAAGCTCTTACGAATATTCCTTCTGGAAGAAACGATAGCGATACCGAAAGCGAGGGTTTGATTTACAGTACAGACATGCAGGTCTTATTAATATTAATGCAAATCTTAGTAATATTATAAATGCGAAAGTTTGGATGTATGTTTGTTATTCAATCAGCCCAGAACGGATCTGGATGCAATGTGCTATTCCAGATTATATCTATGTGTTCATAGACGGAATAGCACATACACTACCTACATTTTTCGCTGGTATTATGCTCCCTTGGGATGATAAAACACTATTCACGGGTACTGACATAAGTCATGATAATTAGAACGCGTTCTTCAGATGTAGTGCAAGCCTAGTATGTTCAAGAGCCGATGATAGGTTTTCGTTAAAAAACATTTACATGAAGAGTCAGATTAACTGCTATAAAACTGCAAGTCAAATTTTACAAAACAATTTAGCAATGTTAACGTAACTTTTAAGTCGTTACTAATTATTATACTAATAATGATTCATTATCATTAAGAACTCGTTGTTGTGACATCTCGTATCAAAAAAGGCGTCAACAAATAGGTAAACATTCCTTGTTGGTGCGAATAGTTTTAGTCCGATTGCTGTGGCACTGCTGATGGCCAACTACAAGACGCGCCTTTGATCGTGGCCACTGGCAGAAAAGAAAGCAGTCGCTGATTCCGGCCCGTAACGTTATAGATTAGGTACCTGTGACAAGAAACACGTGTTTATTTTTTTTTGTCTCGAAAAGCATTTGTAAAGCGTTTAGGTTGATTGGTTATTATTTTTATGGTTATTGCAGGTAACTAAGAAAGGCAAAGTAATATTATGATTTTTGACCATTTACAGCATTGTTGAATATTTTCATTAATTAGGTAATTAAGACACATTAAGAAAGAAATAAAATAAGTTTATTTGGCATGTAAAAAACCGACTTCCAAATAAAAACACCACAAAGTGAAAAATTACTTAAATTTTGGAAGGCGGTGTTCCCGTTTTCCTTTTTGACACAGACTTCCAGAAAAAAACTTGCAAACAATCCCAGAAAAAAACTTGCAAACAATCGAAAATAGAACCTCGTCCTCTTTCTAAATTCAGTTAAAAAGGCACACAACTGTATCTTAGGCAAAGAAACGTTGACAAATATTAATGCATTGTGTAGAAGCGAGGACGGCTACTTGAAATGTATGTAGATGTCGGAGGACGGAGCCTCAGATGAAGCAGCCAAATCGTTGAATTGGACGTTACCGAGTAGTGGCCAGCGCGCAGTGGGTCAGCTATATCATTAAATGTTCAATGTTTGCCGATTGGCCAAACATTGTCTATTCATAAATCACACTCACACTTATCACACTAATATTATAAAGGCGAAAGTTTATGAGTGTGTATGTGTGTTTGTATGTTTGTTACTCTTTCACGCAACAACTACTGAACGGATTTGGATGAAATTTGAGATAGATCACAAGCTGATTATTGTCCGGAATAGCACATAGTTATTTTTTATCCCGGGAATATGTTCTCTTGGAATAAATTTCGACATCCACGCGGGCGAAGCCGTAGACTGAAGCTAGTCGTACATAAAATACTTCCAAGTACGTTGTTGACCGCTAGCAGCGCCATAGCTCGTTATTGACATCTGTACATGCTATAGAAAGTGTGACAAATAATGTGAAATTAAGGCAGAAAATAGAGTGAAATTAAATTATATTTATCTAATTAACTATAGTCTGGTACCTACTAGTTATAGAGTTCCGTTGTGTGCCTTCGTGAAATTAAATGGTGTAAACAATAAACAGACATGCGATTGCAACGATTGCAGTCATTCATTGAAGAGTTGTGTTGTATGTATCCGAAGTTCTTCATCAGAACTTTACCAATTTAAATGGGATAACCTCAGGCAAATACTCATTTAACCACAAAAATAATTTTCTAATTCGGTCAACTGCTCCTTTTTCGGTTATCAAAGGTAAACCGGATAGTCAAGGCCTGGGCCCTCAGCGCTCTACGCTGACGAATCGTCGGGTAACCTATTGAAAACTGATCGATGTGCAGACACATGATCTTAATTGCATGATCTATTTAGATAGCGGGCAAGTTTATTGTTGCTGCATTCAGGTCTAAGTAGCACACACTGTACAAGCATGGCCTTTAGAGAAGATAATTCAGTCGATACAAACACCGGCACCGCACGTAGTGTTCCAGTGACACTGGTTACCTGTTACCGCCAGTCAAAGCAAGGCAAGTGTCGACGTAGATATGCCGTGTGTTTGAATGAATCCCTTTCGCACAGCCCATCCATGGTTTCTTTGATCTTCACCGGGCAATGCACTAGACGGCCTGGCTCTGGCGCGTGGCGGCGGGCTTGCCTGCGGTCCATGTGCGCCGATCCTCGTTCAAATAGATGAACTTTTGACTCGTTTCTATTAGTGTGAATTCCATTGTTTGGTTTGATTTCACAGCTGGTGTATCCAGCTTGTTGTTCTCACTCTTCTTTTCTCTTTTTTCATAAATAGGGCACATAAGTACTATTTTCAAAATGAGTAAGCACCTTCATATCAAGGAAGATTTCAATGAACGACGATGTTATAGCCTTGTGTAATTAAAAAACGCTGATTATATCATAATATCCTCAATTATCAATTCTGTTATTGTATTGAGTTTTCTCTCCCTCTATCACTGAAGAGAAAGCTTATAGACATGTGCATTATTCCTACCGCCTATAAAGTAGGGAATGCATTCCGGAATTTCGTAATTCCGGAATTCCGTAACAATTTTTCGGATATTTCAATTCCGGAATTGAGAGGAGTAATATCGGAATGCCGATATTCATAATTTTTTGATATTTTTTATTGCATTTCCTGTGAGACCTAGGTCCAAAGTTATGGTTGTTAGACTATGTGGATATCGTAATTGCTCCATGTGGTGTGTTTTTATCGATAACATTAACTGGTTTTTACGACCTTCAAATTTTATTACTACAATTCCGGTAGGCCGCATCTCTTCCCGGGCCTGCCGTGTTGCCGTTTGCTTCTGTATCTGGCCAACTACGTGGTTATTTTAGCATTTAGCTCAAAGCTCCTCCGGCATACGATCGATGTGACCAGCCCAGTTCTACTTCAACTTGGCAGCCATGTGCCCTACATCAACAATTTGAGTTTTGGAATGCCGTGACAAGTATGCATTCCGGAATTGCGGAATTTCGTAACTCCGGAATTCCGTAACAATTTTTGTGATTTTTCAATTCCGGAATTGAGAGGAGTAATACCGAAATGCCGATATTCATAATTTTTTAATATTTTGATTATTATTTATGAAACTGTTAGGCCTGGAAGGAGACTATGTATTATGAAATGTACGTGACACATGATAAATACTACGTTTCAAATATCGTGTGTTTTTTATTCATATTATTAATGTTTAATTCTACTGTGTTATAAATCGGGTCCTGCAACAATTTACTCAGACGCCTAACATCAACCAACTGGGGGTCTCACCTCACGTTCGTTCTTCGTTCTCGTTTACTCTGCTTCTCGGCTGGCGAGGCCTTCATCGTACAACAAGGATGTAGCTGTAGCTCTTAATGACACATGCCGTACAATTACCGGCTGCCTCAAACCAACCCTGGTCAGCTTACTATACCCCACAGCCGGGATTGCTCCTCCACACGTCCGGGAGTTGCGAGTGCAGTCGAGAAACAATAGCAGGAGCGTAACACCAGACACCCACTATTCGGTGTACAACTACTGACGCAACGGTTGAAAAGCAGACACAGTTTTCTGAAAACGGTGGTTCCCCTGTCAGGAGACCAGGCCGCCGCCCGCTGCAGACTTTGGCAGAATACTTTTCCCCCACCAACACGTTATTTACCTCCAAGCGTGCTTCTTCCCGAAGGATCTAACCTTCCGAGGTCTACATGGAAGTCCCTGAACCGCCACAGAACCCAGGTAGGAAGGTGTAACTCCAACCTCGCAAAATCGGGTTACCTCAACGTAACAACGGCAGGGTGTGCATGTGGTGCTGAGTCGCAAACCATGCTACACCTCCTGTCCTGTCTTCTGTGCCCCAAAACATGCAACTTTAAGGGAGTGAAACTAAAAAGTCATCTGTGGTATAAAATACGGATCACGCGATCGAAGTCGCGGATGTTGATGAATCTGGATGAAATTTGGCACAGAGAAATATTATATTAATTCCCTTATATATAATACTAGCTGCTTACGCGGCTTCGCTCCCGTCATCTGGCTACCTACCTTCCCTACCCTACATACATGAATGTTGCGTAACTTTAACCGCTTACGCAGCGCACGCAACGGAAGCTCTCAAAAAGGAATATTTTTGCCCGTTTTTGCAACATATTTCATGTATGCTCCGCTCCTATTGGTCGTAGCGTGATGTTATATAGCCTTCCTCAATAAATGGACTATCCAACACAAAAAGAATTTTTCAATTCCAACCAGTAGTTCCTGAGATTAGCGCGTTCAAACAAACAAACAAACTCTTCAGATTTATAATATTAGTTTAGATAATAAAAATATATTACCGTGGGATAATTTTAGAAATTTACGCAGATGAAGCTGCTGGCAGAAGCTAGTAGTCTATAAAAAAACAAAGTTTTATTTTGAGGTACGGGATTCCATACATCAATGAGCATTCTCCTTTTGATGCTGATTAAAACAAGCGAAGTAGTACAGTATGATCGATCAGTATCTGACACGTATGAAGTAATGTCGGCAGTGGGCCACACCGCACAAGTAGGGCACTTGTGAAGTGGAGGCCAGCTAGTCGTTATGCGGCACTCAACAGCCGGCGGTCCGCGGTATCGCGCTCGGTATCGATCAGCACCAGCCGGCCTGCAGCACCGCAGCCATAGTGGGCACCGCGCCACACGCTACCACGCCACTACGCCACCACGCCACCCGCCACCACCAGCAGTTTGCACCATGCGTTAAAGTACTCAACTACTTTTTTGTAAATCATTGTGGAAGATTTACCTACCTCATTTATTTCTATGAAATGTATGGCAATAGTTTTTCTAACCCCCGACGCAAAAACACATGTACGCTGGCCTTTATACACTCCTCGTGTTATAAAGGCCAGCGTACACCGGGAACTGCATGACAGAGCATTTTATCTTTACCTAATTTATACTTATTTAGTGGTAAAAAGATACAGAAAATGATTAGAGTTCGACCCCAAGGTATCAAAGAGGATTGCAGTTCGCGGCATTGAAGAGGATGCCGCGGTGGAATGCGACGTGACGCGACGGGAAATAACGACATGCTGAGGGACGCCAAGGGATGCGACATTATGTGCAGGAGTCCGCTAATATACGATCACGCAGTCATCCGCAGTAAGCGGGGGTGTTTGCTGGTATGCCGTGGCAAAATACTCTGCCTGTCGTTATTGGAGTGTGCGCTGGCCGTTGACAAAATCCCCTGCGTCCCCTGTCGTCCCTGATGCCCGCTAGCCTAAAGTGTCTGTCTGTGGAATCATGCTATATATCATACCAAGTCTACTTGTAATTGTATAAAAGCATGAACCTTAAGGCGATATATACGCCCCAATGTAAACGCAGTACTGGCCGTGCGCCCGCTCGATGCCAAAATATCAATATTGAACCAACTTTTGAACAGTTTTGTTTGCAAAATATTATTTGATTTACATATGCTATGTCAGTTATGAAGAAATCCCAGCCATAAATTTTTCTGTGTAAAAATATTTTTAAACATCCAAGTCATTTTGGAGGCGTATCCAACACTTGCGAAAAATATATTATTGCTAATTTTTTTTTAAAGCAAAACAATTTGTTTTACGAAAAAACCATGTTTAAAAAACTATGTACATGAAACAATAATATTTTTTTTTTTTCAAACCTTTTAACCTAGCCTAACCTTTAAACCGTTACTAAGGAGTATGCTTTAGAAAGTTACCGTTTTACGGCACTTAAACGGATGTAGACCCTTAAAAATAAGAATTTTAAAAACCCCCGACACAAAAACCTCTAAAAACGTACAACATAAGCGTCGCACTCGCGTTGGGGCACCGCCATAGATAATGTTGATTACGGGTTTGGTACTTCACGTCCAATATACAAATGTTTGATAGTCGTTTATACATTGAATGATAGATACGTAGTGTTGTTGATTGGTGTGGTGCGGCGGTGGCGGCGGCGGCAGCGTTACAGTTGTAACGGGACCGCCCCGCGCGCCGCCGCCGCAGCCGCCGCCGGCCCCGATACGCGCCGCACGCCCCGCACATGCCACTAACAATATAGCACGGGCTGCACTGGTTGTGAAATTCCTCGCCTAGAGGTAAAATTGTATGTATTTTATAATGTAATTACATAGGGGTAATTAATATCTGGAACTACTGATTTTACGGCTGTACGAAAATTATTTCATCAGCTTTCTGCTGCAGCTTCGCTCCTACGGCTTCTCCTGCAGATAAAGCCGAAAAAAAGAAGTTACGAGGCGCATCCCGTGATTTTATATCACATTACCTTATTTTTTTGTTGTCGGGGGGAAAGATTCAAATAGCACCTTCATCTGTGTAAGTTCAAAGAATAGCGCACAGTACGATTTTCATTGCAACGCATTCATTGCTTCATATGTATATTATGTTCAGCAATCCGTCTACTCGACAGCATAATACATGCAATGAATGCTGTTGAGTAATCAAAAGGGAAGTAGAGTGCTTCGTGCTGTCAACACAGAGAGGATGTTGGATTTTCAAGGCAAAGACCACAGAGTGTGGGATTTTCACCTTACTAAAATTACCCCGGAACCCCCCCGTGCACCCCAATCAGAGCACGTCTGCGGAGACTACTGTAAAGGGGTCTCCCTTGATCACTCGATAGGCGGCCAGAGTTTCCACTCGGAGCGCCACAATCTCGGGAGGCTTTAACAAAGCCTAAAAGTGACTGTATTCTGCCTGCAAGCAAGGGAGCAAATTATTTATAAAATCATTTAAAATCATTAAATTAAATTAAAAACAAACTATAACAACATGCATGCATTCCAATAAATTAATTAACAGTTGTCCATAAGTAAAAATTAAATCATAATCTACAAACTCAAAATAAGTAAAGTTATCAAAATAAAAAGAAATAATATTAAAAAAAAAACGACAAAAACTAAAAATAGATCCATAAAATATATTCAAATGTCAAGACTAAAATTTTAATATTTGTAGTAACCATTATTTCGCACGTAATTGGTCGATTGATGGGATCAAGTCGTTCGCCTTGCCGAATTCACTTAGGCAAGGCTGCTGGAGCATCACGGTCTTAGTGAAGGAGATCATTTACCTCCAGTGTTCCTAGTGCTTCTATCAGAGACCTGATTAACTAAGATTTAATTTCCAAATTCTTTACCAGCCGGCGTATAATATTATAGACTAATTTTATGGAGAAGATTGATTAATGGTAGATTACGAGGCGACAGTGCTGGCGTATCGTTAGTACTCGCTACTCTCTCAAGCGGTGGAACGGCTGCTTACACGCACCGCATCGCATCGCAGCGAGAGCGCATACCTGTTGCCCAGCGGTACTCGCACCCTGCACCTACAAATACATCTTAAGAGGCGCCATTGCGCTATTAAAATAGATGAAAAAAAAAGTGTGCGGTCGAGGGAACCCCAGACGAAAATCTACATCGCGTCATTCATCTCGCATGTGATTGGTCGATTTGGTCGATTGGACAGCGGTTAAACTCTTTGCGTTGCCGTATTCACTTACGCAATACGGCTGCAAGGGCTCGTTTTTTCATGACGTGATGATTTCTACCAGGCAACTCCTACCGCAAGCCGCTTTAAAGAACTTCTTTACAAAATGCATTTTCAACCGATTTCAAAAATGTAGAAGGTGCTCAACTTGACTGTTTTTTTTAATGTCTGTTTATTTTATTTTTATTTTATTCATTTGGCTCACCAACAATTGTATACACTGATACAAAGATATATATGATCTAATAGAATAGTGATATCTTCGCTAACTGGTAACCGATTTTTATGATTTCCAAGAAAGAAAGAAAGAAAACATATTTATTTGTGACCCGCACAAGTGACACGAGAAATAAGCAAAATCAAAAAAAAAATATCAGGAATAAAAAATAAAACTTCGTGCGAGACCAAAAAGGCTCGCATCTCAGCATGCGCAGCGATATCTAAAAAGTTATCCTCCGACTGCACAGCACAATTTTACTTCTTGTTTACGTCTTTTTAGTTCGCTTCTTAAGCAGTCGGGTTATTTGATTTTTTAACAGATTTCAAAAAAGGAGGAGGGTTCTCAATTCGACCGCATCATCCGATTTTGATGGTCCTTTTTTGTTGGAAAGGTGTTATCCCAAGTGTGGTACCATGATAAGGAAACCAGGATCTGATCATGGCATCCCAGAGAAATCTAGGGAACTCCCCACATATTATAGGCGTACCTATAGCGATTTTGGTATTATTATCAACAATGCAATCATTTGCATCCAGAAAGTGTCATTTGGTGAAATGAAATTGATGAGGAAGACCACAATGGCCACTGGAACTCCGAAATAGCACAATGTATCCTAGATTATTTATTTAGACTTCATGCACAAAAGGTACAAAGGCGGACTTAATGCCTTAGGCATTCTCTACCAGTCAACCAAGGGTGGTGAAGAGATAACATGGCAGGTGCACTGTTTAATAATAAAAATATAACCAGTTATTATATAACATACTAGTCGTGTTTGGGCTTATTGGAATCGTCATGAGATGTACTTTGGCTATAAATTTGGATTTTCATGGTAATTGGAGGTACCTACCAAAACTAAAAACAGGAAACTAAAAAACTTTTTAACAAAAAATCAAACCAAATTCCAAAACAAAAAACTACAAAGCGAAAAATATCTTTCTTTTCCGAAGTCGGTGTCGAATAACGGAAAACAATGGGAACACCGACTTCAGAAAAGAAAGTTATTTTTTGCTTTGTAGTGTTTTGTTATGGAAGTCGGTCTGATTTTTTGTTAAAAAGTGTTTTTCGAATTACTTTGAAACATATTAAGTGTTATATATTTTTAAACTACTTCCCAAAAAGGAGGAGGTTCACAGTTCGGATGTTATATATATATATATATTTTACGCGGCACGCAGATGTGTACAATTCACCCTGGTATATTCTCATTCCATCGGTTATGTTCAAGTTCATGTTATTCGGGTAATCTGTTCTGACATTATTGTGGACTTACTAAAAAGAGAAAAATAAAAAAAAATCCGAGAAAGTGCAACCGACTTCCAAATAAAAACACTACAAAATGAGAAATTACTTCAAGTCAGTGTCAAAAAACGAACCGAAAACCGGAACAACGACTTCCGAAACTGAAGTTATTTTTCATTTTGTTTCATTTTATTTAGAAGTCATTTAAAAAAAAAAAACTGTTTTAATATACCCAATGACACTCGCAAGGTTAAGACGAATCGATTGACGTAAGAATCATCAAAATCAGCCTACGCGTTTGATCTCTAGAACGCCACATATGAACAAACACATACATCTAAGACTGACCATCCTTCGGCAGTCGGGTAATAAAACTAGAGAAGAATACGAGAGAACGGCTTTACAGCCGTTATAATGTGCGTTGTGCGTGTGTACAGTGTCATTTCGCAATGCTGGCGAGTAAACTTCTGTAAAGTGATAGTAGTCGCTCCGTGCGCCGACTAGGGATGCTAATCTGAGATCGATAAATCAATTAATTGATTTTTAGCACCGAAAAAACGATTTTTATCGATTTCTAGTACTGAATCGATCCAGTGAATCACCCTTGAAAATCGAGTTTATTTTTTTCCGTTGATATGAACCAAAATATTGTTTTAAATTTGTTGAATGTACTACACAAACAAACGTAAATAAATAAATAAAAAAACAGTTTTCTGTAAATAAAATTTATGTCTTTTTTATACCTGATACTTTAATTTAGTTGTAAAAACAACAATAATTAGTTGAAAAAGTTAAAAGATCGATTATTACTCGTATGGTTTTCTTTTTGTTTTCTGTAATTGGATTTATATTTATATTGAAAATACAAACACAAATCGAAAAAAAAAAAGATTACTGGATAATCTATATTTGTGGATCGATTTTTTAAATTTCGATTCGAATCGATTCAATAATCGATTTTTTTGAAAATAATCGCCATCGCCGCCGCGCCGCGCCGGTCTCTGCGCTCCGCGTTGCTCGCTGCGAGTGTTCTCGCTCTACATACGCGGCGCCGCTTCCTGTGCTCGTTTCACTTGCTCGTGTACCTTTTGTTATGCCGTAACATTGTTTCGTCAACTCTTGTACAACGCTATAATGTGAAAAAATACGATTAAGGTTAATTTACCTAATTTATGGCGGCAGTTTTGTACGACGCAGAAGTAAATCGTAAAACCAAATAAGTTCGCGGTTATTTTCCTTGCGTCGCGATAGAGACACTTGATCGAGCGTTAATTGGCTTGACAAATATGTACATATTTGTACCTACCTCTTTGCTAGACTTTCTACTGCGTAGGATAATAGTGTATAAGTTTTTACAACATGCGATATTAAGATATACCTACAACAAATTAAGCAGAAATACATTATTTTTAGGTCCCGTACCCGAAGGGTCCAAACAGAGCCCTATTGCTGTCACTCAAGTGTCCGTCTGTCACACGGGTTTTTCAGACAAACGGTTGGAGCTACAGTATTCAAAATTTCACAGTATATTAAGCATCTTGTTGACCCAAAGCCATACAAATTGTCAAAAAATAATTTTAAATGTTGTAAGGGCTCCCACACAGGTAAAGGAGGGCGCGAAAAAAACATGTCGGGGTACCCTATCGAGTGGGATATCGTTGTTTAGAGCTCGTTGATTACATGAATAGTGTTTGTTATAATCATTGTATAACAAAGGAGTGAAGCCAAGTCAGAGTGAACGTGAACGTGCACTTGCTCTTCATGTTGCTTGGTGTGCCATTCATGTAACTATAACTTTATTATAAAAAGCCCTGTGTATGTTCGTGAAGATCTTTATAGATAAAACCGGTAACGTTTAAAAAGTTAATTTGTGTCGAGACTCAAGTGTCAAATCGAAAGAAAAATCTATCATCATTACAAACAATATTTCTACTGTTGACAGGCAAAGGTTCATTTAAAAAGATCGTTTGGTGTTCTTCCATTGTTTGACTAAACTTAAGACAAAAAAAAAAAACATAAACCGCCGCAGTCGCTTCAAGAGCCGACTATTCTATTACAAAAGCCGTGCCGTGGATGAGTTTATGAACGCAAACCAAAGAGATGCGACGCGAGCGGGCTGGGGTCACCGGGGATTCCCCGATTTAAATATTTCACGTCTCTACCGTACACGTTTCCAAACAGAAATCAGTCATTCTATCGATGATAAAACTGATTCAATAAATGCTTTCTAGCAATGGTATGTAATTTCTTATACAAATAAATAAGCGTCTGTTTGTTTGTAATTTTAAAATAACATCTTTTCACTAAATGCATTATGAAGGAACATGCAGTACTTAAGTGTAACGAAAACATATGTCTCTGTCTGTTTCTTAATCTTCGAAATGTCTGCACTGATTTTGACGGGTCTTACACTGACGGATAGCTAACGTAATAAAGAGTAGGTACCTACTATCGGGCCAAAAAGTACCTACAGTCCTCTAACTTTGAAAGTTTATTGCTCAGGCTAATAAAATCTAGAACAATTTAATAGAGATAATAGTGATTGTTGCATCGAGCGCAAAGTGAGTTATTAATGCACGAGTGTTATGTTATGCACTAAATTAACACGAGTTCGTTCTTCGTTTCTTTCTAGTTTTGTGATTGTAAATATCTCAAATTCTTTTCTCTAATTTGAGGTAAATACCTATAATATTTTTTAATTATACTTATTTTAAATCTTACTAGGTAATCATTTCATGTTGGTATTTCGTCTTATTCAATAATATAATGTAAGTAGCTAAGTAAATAGGTAGATAGCGTAGTAGATAGAGTGGTTGAGCGGCTTCAAAATTTTTGTATAAGGTTCATATTTGGTTTACGCAAATATGACCATGTTGCCGAATTTCGCGTAAAGCTCAAGTGGATGCCAATTCGCCTTCGCCGGAATGCTCATATTCTTTCTCTTTTGTTTAATGTGCTCTTTACTCCTTCCACTCCTCTTTACCTCAAGGATCGTTTTCAGTTTATCTGCGATTCCCACACGAAATCTCTAAGGTCATCAGATAACTTGCGACTTAAAATGCCAATGCATTCCACAACTTTCATGGATAAATCTTTTACTGTCCAGGCTGCTCGTCTATGGAATGCATTGCCTGACCCAATAAAAAGTGCTCAGTCGTTGCCTGTATTTAAAAAACTCATCAAAGAACATTATTTATCGCTGTGATGTGCTCTTGGTTTTTAGACATAATGTGCTATGAATGTCGTACATCATTTATTTTCATTGCTTATATATTAATTATGTATATATTTATGTATCTATTATTTAGCATTTATATGTATTTGTGTTTCTAGTAAGTATTATTGTATATAGTATTATTCTATTTTGTGTTCATTGTTAGAATTGTCGCACCACTGACAACCCCATGTCATGTCCAGGTAATCTCTGTCCATTCCAGGTTGCCTGGAAGAGATCGCGGAATGCGATAAGGCCGCCCATTGTATGTTTTAGTATTAAGTTTCTTTCTTTCTTGTATATTATGGTGTACAATAAAGTGTATATAAATAAATAAATAAATAAATAATAGCCTAGTCTAGGAAACTACAGTACCTGCTAGTTTTTTTTAACCCGAGCGTCGGTCACTTCTGTTGGTCACTCGTGTGTCACTTTATCACCCTATCCATTTATTTATTTATTAATCCAGGTATTTTACTCGGTGTTAAAAGCGAAATACCTACCTATTAAAAATAGTAGGTTAGGTATATATTTTTCTTTATAGACTTGCCTTTCGGTGGTTCCAGGTAATTTATAAAAATGTTATCTCGGGGTGCGTTACAGAAGAATTCAAGTTACCGAAAACAGCACAATATAGTTTTAATTGCTCTGTGCCATATTAAATAAATACTTGTACGTATTTCAATCAAATATTCACAAATCGCACGCTTACTACTTACAAAACCGTCACACCGTTCGTGACTGTTTGCGACTGTAATGTATCGAGTGTTGGCTGAACTCGAGACGCGTACGTATCACTCGCGTTCCGAACGTTTGTATGAAGATAGAATACTGTTAGATATCTCTACCGTGTCTCTAAACAGTATTTCAAAGTACGATGATCTATATTTCTGCGTCGTTCGTGAAAGCAAACTGTCGACTACGTTATATCCCTTTTCAATGAAGCTGATAGTATAGAATTGTTTAGCACGCAATTAGTGAGATAGGCACGGTCACACGGCACACAAATCTCGGTTGTTTGACAGTTGTCCATTAGAGCCGTGCGAAGCAGGGGCGCACTATGAAAAATGATATTGCTAGTACAAGTCAGAAAATAGCCGAAATTTTATTAATATTTTTGAGATTAGGTGATTCCAGATGGAAAAATTACAATTTATTGATTTCATAATGTTGTTAACCTGTAAACTTAATTCTGATTGGCTGTTCGATGGATTTCATAATGTTTGTCAACCTGTAAACTTAATTCTGATTGGTTGTTCGGTTTGTTCGATGAACTCCACTAGAATGCACTTCAATGTGACGTTAAGATGCGTGGCCTTGAATAAAATCGGTCGGCATCGGCAAGTGTGGACGCCATGACGCCATGTTGATGTTGTTGAAATCACAAGACCGAGATCATTAGTTCATCGTATGAGCTTTTGTCCTTTGATTACTCATTGTAAATATCACTGAATAAACGTGACTGTGATTTCTGCTTCAACCTAAGTTTTGATTACTGGTTAACCGGAGTACCCCTGCATCATGGAACCTACACTTAGAGAAGAAGATGTCCATGATGTCGCTTTGTCCTCTCGCTCCCGCCGTCATATTCATAAAAGCAAATTTTTTTTTTCAACTTTGACGGGACGTTTTAAATTTAGCTGAGCTTGCCTTCAATGTAAATTTTATTTAATACCGTGGGCACATGTAAGAATCAGCTGCTGAAATGTGCAGTTTTTACCCGACTGTCGAAGGAGGGTAATGTGTTTATCAGTCTATGTATGTATGTTAAAAATAAACTCTATTTTAACACAGCGAAATGCTCAGTGATGACATTTACGCGCGCGAGGAATACCTTAGCGTACGAATACAAAGTAGAGGAAGCCCCGATGCAGCGAGTGTCTCAGTCTCAGGTACGAGATCTAGGAGTACTGCTTACCCCGGATCTAACTTTTCGGGATCACATTGTTAAGATATGCAAGAAGGCGTACAGAAACCTGGGTTTCGTGCTGAGACAGTCGCAGGGATTCACCAACATTACCACGTATGATGCTTTGGTAAGGAGTCACTTGGAACACATTGCGGTGATTTGGGCACCTCATGAAGCGAAATAGGTACAATGTCATACTGGAGCGTGTACAGAATAAATTTACAAGACATTTGTATTTTAAACTTTATGAGGTGTACCCATTTTACCCGCTGATGTATCCTACACTGTTTGTACTGGGTATGGTGGGGTACAACGAACACAGAGTGCGCCGGGAATTTACACTTGCGGCGTATGCGCTAAACTGCTGGCCGTGCCTGTGGCCAAAACCCACCTTCAGTCAAAAACACCCCTCACCCGCACAATATGTGTGCTAAACGAAGTGCATGAGAGACTTGACATATTTTCGTGAAATCTGAGTGAATTCGCAAAAGTTTTGTTGAATTATGTTGTGGGGTATCAAAATAAAGGGTTTTTTTAGGTGATTACAAAAATATATAACACTTATATGTTTAAATGTACATAAATCTAAAAAAAATTCTAAAAGGTTGTAAATAAAAAAAAATAATTAAAAATAACAAAAAATCCGACGACTTAAAAAGCGAACTAAAAAGATGTATATATCCTCCGACTGCACAGCATGATTTTTTATTGTTTACAGCTTTTTAGTTCGCTTCTTAAGCAGTCGAGTTTTTGATTTTTAAATTAACTTTATTTCTGTAATGCTTGTACCCATCGACCATGGTCGATGCTTGTACCTTACCTGCGATAATAGATTCAGCAGTAGATTTTTGTTTGCAAAACTCTAGTAGAAAATTAATACTTATACTATCTTCAATTGCATGGGGCCTTCATGTTCACGGGGCCCTGGGGTGAAGCCGAAATAGCCATTAGATAGATCCGCCCCTGGCTATCTGTGATCTTCTTCATCAATTCGACTTCACTAAACGATACTTTCTAAATGTAATTGCATGCCATGTTGATGAAAATACCAAAATATCTATATGTATGCCTGTAAAATTTGAGGAGTTCCCTCGATTTCCATGGGAGCTTCTCATCAGATTGTGACTTGGTGACAGTGGGACTACCTCGACAGTATACCCTTTCAAACAAAGATAAAAATAATTTATATGCCATAACATGTATTTACCGACCCTAGACATGCATCCTTAAAATATAGCACATTCATGTTTTGCCTATCATATCAGGCGTACAAATCTAAACCAATACTATAAAGAGGTATAGTTTGTGAGGTTGCAGGGGGTAATCTCTGGGTCTACTGAACCGATTTAGATAAAATTTGACATGGAGATGGTTTGAAATTGAAACAATGGGAAGGATATAGTATAGTTTGTATTCCACGCGTTAAAAAATCCACGCAATCGAATTTGCAAATTTTTTAGAGATAGCGGAACAACCCAGCCATTGGGCCAGCCCATGTTCGGCTATTTGTCAAACTTTTAGCGTGCGAGGGTGGAGTCTGCCTATTTTATTTAGCCGTCCCGGGCCCCCGATAGGCTTAGTTCGCCATTGTATATCAATTAATTTATTAAGGTAAAATGCTTCATTAATAATTATGTAATCACAGCTCTTTTTTTGTTAAAATCAGGTTGGGCAAAATAAAATTACCTACATAAGTTTCGAAAAGTCGTGAAATTGTTTGACGCCGTGGCGCGCGACTTATTGATATCATTGTGATAAGCTTTGTATGTGTGCGCGTGTGACGTCAGACGTGAGTGCTGATGATTAGTGGCGCGACCTTCGCGATCGATCGCGCCGAGTGGCGACGCGTCACATCGGGTGATCGTGCGTCACGTGCTCGCGGCACCCGGTGTGATGTGGGCGACAACAACACGGACATTGCTACTGCTACTGCAGTAGTTCTGTTTGTTTAGCGCCGCAGGCTTGCCCGCGGACAACTCCGTGTAGATACTCAATTATTGTTTGGATCTGCCATTTAGTACCTATACGAAGCTGCAAGGCCATTACTGCTACCACCCATAATTACTTATTTAATTTAGTAATTCAACTATTTTTTCTTGTCTTTGCAGGTAAGTTACTGATCCAATCGTGCAACCTGAAACGCACATTTCTCAAGAGCGTGTGCAACGGTTTTGTAAGTCACGAACTCACGACTGAATAATTGTCAGTTTTACATTAAAACGATGCGGGTTGTAACTGGCAATGTACGGTTAGTAGAGCACACCACGCAAGCTATGGACTGGGTGCTCACCACACAGCAAGTTTCAGAGCATACGGTGATAAGTTGTACTTGTGCAGGATACTATGTGTGTGTATGTAGCGTGTGGTGCACCGTGCGCGGTCGCGGTATAACGCGATGTGACGCAAGAGCGGCGCAATCTTGGCGCGTGTCGCAAGTGTTGCGCGAGTGGCGCACGGCGGCGGGCTGGCGGCGCACTGCACATGTCTTGCTAAACTTTATCAACTTGCAAGTGCTAGCGACACGCGTGCTGCTGTAGAAATACCCGCAAGAACTGAGTCGAACTCGCACACCAAGGGTATCGTTACTTGCTAGGCATTGTAGTATGCTGGCTGAGTGAGCTGTGTCACCTGAGCGGACGCGATACGTTTATAACAGTCCGTTCTAGGACAATGTGGGCGTTACGCCGATTGTAACAATATGGTAGGTCACCACAACTTTTGCACCAAAAAACAATACTTTGAATTTCCTTGAAATCCAAACAATGCAGGATTCATTAAAAAATGGCCTTTTTTCTCAAAATTGACCTACGACGGTGACGGTGATGTAACCCAAGTTGTTATATGTAAGTGTATCTTAGCACTTCATTTCATTCAATGGCAGCTAAGTTTAAACCCAGCGCGATAATGATGTCCATGACAAAATACTTCCTTACTTTCATTGGTGCGTTTACAAACATTTAACAACACAAAGACGTTTACACAAAGAGCCAGACTCGGAACAACTATCTGTAGGCCATACAAATATTTTGCACACGTACAAGCTATAGATATAGGAAACTCCTAACAATACGAGCCCTTTCCAGAATTACCGCTTTCTGATTCAAGCACTTGATCCAGCTGCCTAACAAGAGCCTCCTAAGGTGTTGGTCGCAGCTCGTGGCTATTAAGCCATTGGCTGACACAACTATCGGTACAATGAACGCTGAGTCTACATCCCACATGTCGACCACCTCGCGAGCCTCATCAAGCTTGATTTGCTTATCTTTCTAGGCTTTCACTAGAACGGTTTTATGTCAGCAATCATTACACGCCGCTCACTTCAGTCCACCACCATTGTATCAAATTTGTTTGGCTACGATAGTACTGTCAGTCCTGATGATGATGGACCGGACCCAAGTACAATGTTATATTGCCAGTTGTCATTCCCGAGAACTGGATCGGACACAACCATAGTACGGTTACGGCACTTCCGTTTACACAAGTGTGTCCCTATCTCAGAGCAAATGCTGCTATTAGATATTCTAATCGTGATTGTATCTATGCAGGTATTCTCCGTTACTAGACTAGAACAACCAGAAATTATGTGGCGGATTGATTCTCCTGTACGGTGGCTTGGCATGCCCTTTGGTCCGTGCATGCCCGACAGATGTCAACCGTGCGGACCTTCACATTAAATAAATCGCCCGTAGTAATTTGATAATTTCCTAATTGTACTGTGAACCATCACAGTACCATTAGATAATTGTCAAATTACTTAATAATATGACGACCGCCCATAGAAAGCGAAGGAATTGAAGGTTTCGGCAGTTTTATGTGGGAGTGTGGGACTTTTACTTAAATTAACCACCCCGGTAATGAGCACGTAGAAGGGACCCCGTGAGCTTTTTAAAGATCACCCGAACCCCTTCTGTGCAACGCCTTTTAGGGCACATCCTGGGGAGACTGAAAGAAGGTCTCCCCTGAACCTCGCTGTACACGGCAGCACGTTACTACTGTGCCACCGTCTTTCCTGGAGTCACTTAGAGGGCGGACAGAGTCCCCAGTCTGAGTGCCCGCGACCCCGGCGTCCCGCCTGCTTATGATGCAGGTGGGGTTTCGGCGTTTTAGGCATCGGAGCGGTTTCCATCCCGACGCCTTCTTCTCTGAATGGGATCGGACCTCTCAAGATCCCGCTTGGCGGCCTTCTTCTGGACCATCACGGTCTTGAAGAAGGAGTCCATTTCTCTCTAGTTTTCTGTATTTGCCAGCATGGCCCTCACAACTACTGGCAAAGACAGGTCTCGACCGATCCTGGCGACCAAGACCTGCCGCTCAGAGGCCCACGATGGGCACTCCTCGAACCTGTGCTGTGCATAGTCAAGATCGCCTCCGCAGTGGTGACAACTTGCCGTGGTCTCTCGCTCAATCCTGTTCAGGTACTCACCGAAGCAACCGTGCCCGGTCAGTACTTGAGTAAGCCTGTAGAAGATGCGCTCCTTTCTTTTCAGCCAGGCGTCAAAGTGCGGCAGGACGGCTTCGACAACGGGCTTGCGCGAAAATTGCGACTTTTGTAGCCACTTGCGCCACCGCTCGAGAGCGTGTCGCCGTTCCTGCCGTCTCAGAAGGCGGTAGTTTGGACTAAAGCGATTCCTGGCACACTATCACCATTTTGGCGGATGGTGCGAATTCGGTTATAAACCCTCGCGTCAATGTCCACCAGAGGGAAGCGTGCCAGGAGAGTTGCCGCTCCAAAGGATATCATTCGGTAATCTCATGCGATACGAATGGCCATTTTCCGCTGCAGGCTATTAATTTTGTACCTGCAGCGTCGGATACCTGATAGTCTGCTTGACCAAACAGGCGCCCCATAAAGATCCATCGATCGCACGACACTTGCGTAGTGGCGGCAATCTTCTACCCAAGATGAGGTTAGGCAGCAGTCTATTCATAGCACCCACTTGCCTTTTAAACGCGGGGGACCAAGCACTCGAAGTGCTCTTCGAAGCCTCACCGTCCTGGGTAAAGTCAAGATACTTAATGTATCGACCCACCTGGACTTGCGCATCTCCAACTGTCACTGACGAGCTGGGTGGCTCTCTGCTCTAAGTGGGATACCTATTGGCAAAGGATTTAACAAAAAATTTAACCGTGTTCATTATATTTTCGGCTGGTTTAACTTATATTGCTAATGAATAGACCAAACTTGCCATTAATAAACAAAAGACAAAGAGAAGTAGCATGTATTTATTTAAAAAAATCTTGCCCTATTTCCCAAGAGTCCTTTAGCTTTAGTTGGCCATTGAAATGCGACGCGGCAGTCATTTGCACCTGGCTCGACAACGTACCCAGGCTTGTCGCACGTTGCGTGCCACGGCCAACTGTTTGTGTAGTCGAGTGAGTCGTTCAGCAGCCGCCGCGGCTGTCCTATGTGACGGTAATCGGTACATCATGCTAGTCCTTTTGCAAGCTAATTAGGGGCACAAGAGGTGTCGACAGTGTTCCCCGCGTGCGCCAGAACAACAGGTGTCTACCACCCGCCCCCACCCCTGGCGCAACGCGCACCCGCGCAATGACGTCATCTGCCATACTTTGAACGGCCACTGTATGTATAGGCCTCAGAAACACACAGGCTCAGCGGTTCGACCCCGAACAATATCAATTTGTATTAATGTTTTTCTATCTATGTGTGCCGCAGATAAATAATAGCCGCTAACGTTCTCGACAGGGCAAGATACTATCTTAAACTTAATACTTTGTATACTTAATGAATTATATTAAATTATAATTCGAATATAACTCTGTCTGTTTGTTGGTTGTCTTTCACCCCTACACCGATCTTAATGATTTTTGAATATGTACATATATTATGTTATGTGTACTTTACAGGTAACACCTAAGGTTTTATACAATGCGAAAAAAAAAACACTAAAACGAAACATACAAGAATTAGGCAAAATTAATATATATCTTTGTACAAATAAAAGCTATTTCAAAAACATGACATAACAAAAACATAGAAGAAAAAAAAACAGAAAATCTTACAGAAGTACTGTACAAAGAATACCAATACAATTATTTACTAATCTAACTTTCTCTAATCTAATCTTTTCACGAAAACTGAAACATTGACGATACATGTATCCATCAGCCAGCAAACCCGTCACACTCCGGTGCTGATTTCAGAAGGCCATTTAGCATCGTGATTCGTGAGCGCCCGAACTAGAGGCGAGTTAGCTCGGGACACCAAAAGCCGGTGACTTAGTAGTCACCGGCTTTTGGTGTCCCGTAGTCTAAGCTCCTACGAATAAAACGAGCCGTAAACAAGTACTGCTTTTCTGAAACATAACCTTATTAATCGTCAAGCTACTGACATTCATGTTATCTCACTACACTAGCTTTTGTCAGCGGCTGCGCCCGCGTGTCTGTCGGGAATTATCCCACAGGAACATACTACCGGGATAAAAAGTGCTGGGTGCTTTTCCAGACTATAATTTATGTCTAAGCCAAATTTTAAATAGATCCGTTCAGCAGTTCTAGCGTGATTGAGTAACAAACATACATCAACACACACATCCATCCCAACTTTCAAATATTTATAATATTGGTAGGAAGTAGGATAAAATACCGGGACTGGATGTCCTCAAAATGTGGCAAAAAGTCCTGTGAAATGGATGACACTTAGATCAAGCAGCCGGGCGAGATACTGGGGAAGGGTACTGTGAAAGGATTGAGTCACACAGTTTTATCACAGTTTGGGAGCAAAAACAGTTATGAAATGCTTGACTCAAGCCTATCACAGAGCCCGTACTCGCCCGGCATGAGATGGGAAATCCAGCCCAAGATGAAAATGGGCTGTTGCAGACAGGGACTCTGTCCGTTCTGAGTGGTTAACACAGCCACACAGCCAACTTAGCTTCACCCAGAGGCACAGAAGCCTTCAGCCATTTATGGCTAAACAGGCTTAGCGGAGTTGTACATTGTCGTACAACTTAACATTAAGAGTAAACTGTGGTTAATTCAGGAAATACTTAGTTACAAAACAGCGTGGCCTCGAGGGGCAAGTGCGTGACGCGGGCCAGAAGGTGTTCACCGTACAGTGTACAGACAGTCGCAGACCTTGAGCTCGCCGGCGGTGGCGGCGGCGGCGTCACGCTGCAGAGGTTAGAGCGCCCAGATCGATACAGCAGCTATGTTTACGCGATGCGTGCTCGCTTACAAGAGTTACAAGCTGGGCTGTTCGATGGCAGTGCGAGGTTGCGAGCTAGCGATCGCTTTGTTTGTGACGCTATTTAATTTTCACGTACGCATGTAGCCGGGTGCGGGCGTGAGGCGTGCGGCCTGAATGTGAGCGTGAGTTCCGTGTGGAAAGCGTGTTGTGTGTGTTTAAATGCGAGCGCAGCCGCGGCACTCGTACTATTTTTTTACAGTTATTTTTTATTGTGTTTTATTCGCTAGAGAGCCACGCCCGCGCGCCCGTGACTCGAGGTTAGCTTGATTTTATTATTACTACTAATATTATTAATGCAAAACGATGGATGCATAGATGTTTATTTCTGAATCACGCCAGAACGGCTGAACGTAAAATTTAGCTCAGTGATAAATTATAGTCTAGAATAGCACATGGGTTACTTTTTATCCCGATATAATGTTGCCTCAGGATAATAAAACGCGAGCGAAGCTGCGGGCATAAGCTAGTGTATGTATAGAGTCTGGCAAACGAAAGTACAGAATGAAAAAGCGCGGCAAATTTGAAAAATATCGGCATAGCAACCCCAAACCTAGTATGAAATACCTAGAATCACCATTAATGCGATACTTTAGAATTATGTATTTTTCTTCGTCTGAATAAAAGTACTTGAGGTAGGTAATGCTTAAGATATTATTTATTTTATGTTTTTATCCATGTACTAGATTTTATCCACCCTTGCAGCAATTAGGCCGATTACAATTATTATTATGTATTCCATGTAGCAGAGATGAGAATGTTGAGATGGATGTGCGGAGTGACGAGTTTGGATAAAGTAGCAAATGAGTATATTAGAGGCAATTTGAAAGTGGCGCCAGGGACAGACAAGTTGGAAGGAAACCGTTTGACCGGTATGGTCATGTGATGTGGAGGGATGAAACGCATGTTACTAAAAGAGTTAGGAATATAAATCTGTATGGATGGAGAGGGAGAGGAAGGCCAAAGAAAAGATGGATGAACTGTGTAAGGAGTGATATGAAGAAAGGGAGTCTAATAGCGTGACACGGGACAGGACGGTATGGGATAACATAGGATAAGAGCAGGAAGATGATTAATTATTAATACGTATCAATCTGAATAAAAAAACAACAGTATTCTAAAATAATTTTGGTTTATTCACTACCATGATCAAAATCTGAATCTTACTTCCATGTGAAAAGATTCATTAGAGTCACTGGAATCACTGTTTTTCTGTAATGCTGTCCCTTTCTTTATATATATTTTCAACATGTATGACATGATCATTCATTTTCTTTCACTCCTCTGGAGTTATGGTTTCAAACGACTCTTTTATAATTTCTCGAACTCCACTGCAGACAGGGCAATATTCAATCATATCACTGTCTCCTCAACTCCTGCTACATCCGCCAGACTTCCTGAAAAAGAAAAAAAAAAGTGTTAAGTAACAATGCAACATTTATTATGGTATGATAAATAACCATAATGCATTATTATGAAGGTGTTTAACTTATGATAAAATGAATGTGAATCATAATAGAGAAATAGTTTTTGCATCCATAGTAATTATGAATTAAAACAAAGTATCAACTTATTAGCGTCATACTAACTTATGAAAGCTAACACCACACGTAATCAATCTTGTTTTTGTTTGAATTCGGCGTCTTTCTCCTTTTGTTTTTCTTGATATTTAGACATCATGCAAAACCACATCTCCCGTACTCCACTTTTAATAGTTTTATTAATTTTTCACAGTATAAATGCTATTAACAAGATCACAACAACACGCCTTCTGGTTTTGGAAAATTGAGATTGACATTAGTATAGCATTGCCATATAAAAAGTTTGCGAATAATCAAATGTCTACTTTCGTCTGCCAGACTCTAGGTACTCTGGTTATTATGGTTTAATACCTTTTAGACATCGTTCTTTAAGATAAATAAGAACGTAGAAGAATCAATCAACATCATCCGCAGCCCGACTTCGCCCACTGCTGAGCACAGGACTCTCTTCTTGTACCAATCCCCACATAATCCGTCAAGCTGTTTGGGCTGTAGAGCGTGCTATAGAAATGGACATACATACATACGCTAGAAAAACATTATCCACCCGCAGTCGGGTAAAAAGAGTTTATTGAGTCAGGCATGTCGCATACCATTAAAAATAAATGGAAAAACAAAAATATTTCCATCGCTTAGCATAATGCGGGGAGACATGTACATACACTTCTGAAATTTGGCACACCTGTTGAGAAGCTCACATAGACGCTACCGCGCTACGTAAATGTGAATTTTGTGCAATTCTAACAATATTACGTACATACGTACAGTACAACTATTTACTTAATGTCCCTCGGCAATCATCGCATTACCGAATATAAACGAATGCTAATTTCCATGTCCATTAATTATTAGATTTATCGTGTATAATCATTTGAATTCAGAACTAAGTACTTTACTGTTGTTTTGTTTTGATTTCCATGTGAAATGTTTAAAGCTGTATAAATAGCAGCATTCCTCCCATTTTTTAAATAAATTACATTATGTTGAAAGAATATTAACAACTCAATATACTTCCAAGTTGACTGAGAGCGTCCGGTCTGCACCAAGTGCAAAAGGCAACTAATAGAAATCCGATGCACAAAATTGTGATTCGCATGGCTCCTGAAATTTTCAATAAACTACCTAAAGAAATAAGGGCAATGAATACCGCCTTATTTAAGAAAAAAATAAAGATCCTTTTAGTTGATAAATGTTGATAATTTGAATGACTACCTAAACGATACATTTTCCAAACTCAAGACCTCACAGTGAGATCAAGTAATAGAACAATTATTATGCATGTATCTTTAAATAATTTATATGTTAATGTATTCTTGAAATAATTTAATTATTATTTCCTTTATTTAATTTCTTTTCTGAGCCGTGTCCAGCAGTACTGCTTTCTAGATCAAGCCCTTGACCCAGCCGCCAAACGAGAGCGTCCTAAGGTGTTGGTCGAGGCTCGTAGCTATTAAGCTATTGACTGATGCGACCATCGGTACAATGATCGTTGTCTCCACATCCCACATGTCGACAACCTCGCAAGCCAAGTCAAGATACTTGATTTGCTTATCTTTCTCGGCTTTCACGAGGTTCCCGTCATGCGGGACGGTTATTTCAACAATCATTGCACGCCTCTCGATTCGGTCCAACACCGCAATATCAGGCTTATTGGCTACAATAGTCCTGTCAGTGATGATGGACCGATCCCATTACAATGTGATATTGCCATTCTCGAGAACTGGGTCGGGCACATACCTGTAGTACGGCACCTCCGATGCCACAAGAGTGTATTTCAGAGCAAGTTGCTGATGGATGATCCTGGCTACAAGGTTGTGCCTATGCAAGTACTCTTCGTTAGCTAGTCGAGAACAACCAGAGATAATGTGGCGAATCGATTCACCCGGCCGGTGACATGCCCGACAGATGTCAACCGTGCCATTCTTCACAATAAATCGCCGGTAGTTATTCGTCATTATACGTTATTTTAATAAATTTGTAAATAGTTATTATATACATAAAAATATATTATATTGAATTTGTATTAGATAATTGAGTTGAATTGAAACTGTAATTGAATTGGAACTGTACTGAAATTGAATTGTTATTGGTTTGTAGTTTGCTGTAATTGAAATGAACTTTTTACAATTACTTATATATTTTTTTGTTGTTGAATCTTATTTTTACAATATAATTTAATTTTAAAAGTGTAATGCACGAATAATTTAATGTAGTAGAATAAATTATATTATTTATTTTATTATTAGTTACTAGCTGTGCCACGTGGCTTCGCTCCCGTCAACTGGCTACCTACAAATTCATCTACCCTACCTACCTTACCCTAGCTACATTACATACATTATTGTTGCGTAACTTTAACCACTTACGCAGCGCACGCAACGGAAACTCTCAAAAGGGGATCATTTTGTCCGTTTTTGCAACAATTTTCATTTATGCTGCGCTCCTATTGGTCTTAGCGTGATGTTATATACCCTATAACCTTCCTCGATAAATGGACTATTCAACACAAAAAGAATTTTTCAATTCCAACCAGTATTTCCTGAGATTAGCGCGTTCAAACAAACAAACTATTCCGCCTTATAATATTAGTATAGATTTGTCATGATTACTTCGTCCATAATTGCACACACAAAACCTTCGGTTTCCCCAAAGAGGTCACCGAAACGCAGCCAGGCTACGGACGCTGACTGATCTACATCGGACACATGTAGGGCCCGGGAAAAGCGTCCGTGAAGCTCCTTACTATGCCATACCTCCCTGCGGTCGTTAGGATCAAGCACTATAGGTTTGCGCCAGTTCTCATTCGCCAAGTAGAGCGGGGTGAGTCCCTTGCCCACTGCTACTACATCTCGATGCATACCCTCGTCGGTGTGTACAAAATATTCCTGTTATTAAATATTCATTAACATAAATAGTATATTATATATATTTTTTAAATATTTTTGTAATTTAGTATAATTATTATATAGAGTTCTTTACTTTTCTTCTCTTTTAAGAGAGTATAGCACCTAACACACGGGCCAGGACCAAGTGTGTGAGGGGAAAATTAAATTGAAAAGATGGATGATAATGTAGAGGAAGTCAGGAACTGCCGAGTTATGCGGCAAGTATTGAGGATGGTGGCTTTTTGGAGCAGGTACAGTGTGTGAGAAGGCATGTGTAGAGTGTCAAGACTTTGCGTGAGAGCTTTTGGTACTACACCGGTAAATGAAAGTACTGTAGGGACTATGTGAATGGTTTGTACTTTCCACTGGGTTTTAATTTCAATGGCGAATTCTTGGTACTTACTGAGTTTTTCGGATATTGTTGATTGGATGTTGTGTGAATTAGGTATAGCTATATAGATTATTAAGTTTTGTCTGTAATTATTGTTCTGTCCCAATAATTTTTTTGATTTCTGTTTTCTAAAATTATTTCTGGTTTAATTCAGGCCTAACTTCCTGATATATCTGTTCTATTGTGTCTTGTGGTAATAACTTCTTTTGTACTATTGCTCTGCGCTGGTCACCTATCCTTTGTCGGCTAACTTGTATAGATGGGTATTTTTCTAAAAACTTAGTGTGAAGCGATGGAAGGTATGCATTTTTGTCTGTATCCATATTATTAAGGTGAAGGTAAGTGCGTCTGATTAATTTGTTCATTTTAATTAATCCATTTCCTACGAGCTGTTGCAGTCTAAGTGGTGGGTACAGTATCGTCGACAATATTTGTCTCCTGTACAACATCCGCTGACTGTATACTGATTAATGATGATGATGGCGTCGGAAAGACGCGAATACATTGTGAAGATGATGGAATTGATGGAAAAAGAGATGAGAAAGATGACGAAGAAAATTGTGAAGTTTCGTCATCTATTTGAGGCATATTTGCCTGAACTTGTTTTTTTGTTTTAGATCTAGTTATCATTATGTTCAAACGAGTAGTTAGGGACTTAAGAAGTCGACACACAGCAGAGCCCTGCGTTCACTGTGGCAAGGGTAGATAAAACTGGAGGTCCCGTATTATCCAGAGTTGGCGTACTAGCGACTGAAGCAATCCCCTAGCCATGCAGCCTTGGCTTGGATTTGTAACTCTCTTAGTCTGGCCCCTCACCCTATATCTATCTCGACAAAGTTACCTCTACCGACACAGACCTAGGGTTCACTGGAGCACGCAAGCCCCACCACGTCGTCAACGTAGAGATACGGCGGTGGGGTATAATTATTATTGAATGAATTAAATAAATGATTATTGAATGATCTGTATTAATATCATTTTAAGGAGGGCATTACATTACTTCTTCATCATCATCATATAAGCCAAAAGACGTCCAGTGCTGGACATAGGCCTCCCCCAAGCGTTGCCACATTGATTTCCACACTAATTTAATATCTCAAAATATTTTAATCTATT
The DNA here is from genome assembly GCA_947562075.1 of Orthosia gracilis. Taxonomy (NCBI): domain Eukaryota; kingdom Metazoa; phylum Arthropoda; class Insecta; order Lepidoptera; family Noctuidae; genus Orthosia; species Orthosia gracilis. Next base: position 24,937,956 of record OX387271.1, on the reverse strand, counting down.
TTTATATGTTTCAATGTCAATCTTGATTTTAATAAACCATGAACACCATTGTAACAGTGTTTTCTGCAAAAATAAATAATTTGATTTGATTTCGATTTGACGACTGAACTGATGAAACCCGAAGTTTACCGAGGGACAATAAGAAAATGAGTGGAACTGTACGTACCTACAGTATCGAACTGAAAATCTCCTTTTTATGAAGTCGGTAAAAAGACATACAAATACTAAAACATCCTATTTGTAACAAATATATTGTTATAATAGGCTGTATGGCAACTTTCCTCGCCTTTAAAATTCGAACATGCTCCACGACAAAAATCTCCAAACATTTGTTACAGAATATTGCAAATGTTTTTGTTTTATAAATAGTATCTTAGCCAATTTATCGAAAAACATAATTTAACACGTGCAAGCATTTATCAATCCCGCCTCGGCTGCAATGAACAACGTTGCCTACTTGTATCAAAATCTAGTATTGCTTCACTTCGGTAAAATATCTAGTTAACCTAGACATGTTGGAAAGCCCGTTTCTAGTCAACTAGATATTTTACCGAAATATAGTTTACCATGTTTGAAAGCCCATGGCGACAGGTTTCTAAAAAAATGTTTTGCTCTACACTGTAAACGGGCCACCCTGTGTAGGTAAGGTTATTCGCGCTGTGAATGAACCTTGAACTCTCCAGCACATGCGACCACAACACCACACACAGCTGTTACACAACATACACATTTATTCACAGTCGCGTTGTCAACTCCTTTCCAATGCTTTATCTACCTGCCTTAATACGCCCTCAAACCAAGGTCTTGAGAAAGTTCACATTAATTCCAATAGTTTTACTTAATTTTCACTTAATTCGACTGGTATAAAAAAAAAATCGGAATTAAGACTGTTTTCGTTTTTTTATATTCAGCGGAGGCGCTCCTTGATTCGGAAGACTTAGGTCTGAGAAGGACGTCGTAAGTAATAGTGACGTTTCGGCTCGATTTGTACAGAATAGATGAAAGCTTTGGTTTTTCCGGTCACCTCAATCCATGGCACAGCATAACGCAGTGCGAACATCGCACGATAAGCTTATTGTTGATGCGTGACAGAGACAGTTTTCATGTCGTTTTGTCTCGTTCTGACGGGAAGCGGGTGTGTGTCGCGGTGCGGGGTAAGGGAGGGGGCGTGCGCAGGCGCAGCGCACTCGTAGTTCACTCAGTGTAGGCGCGTGGCGGCGGCACAGCGCAGAGACGAGCAGTCAGCGCCGTGATGTGCCACGCAGTAGTGCTCGGCGTGTTGTTCTCGCTGCCGTCCTACCTGTACTCGGCCGTGCCGTTCAGGTGAGCTCCTCACTCGTCGGTAGTGCCGCTATGTGCCCGTCTCGCGTCCCACTGTGTCTGTTTCTCTGTGCTTTAGTCTCTGTGCCTCGCTTTGCGATACATATATATGTGTCTGTGTGATCTTGGATATTTTTAAAGATTAAAATGCGTTCACCAATCTTGAAATGGTTTATACTTATTTGTAAATGATAACAATCTTTTCTCTAGCCGTTAACAAATGTGCATCAAGTCGCATAAATTGTCAGGACCTCACGGATTACTCATAGTGGAGTAGCACTTTCGCGTCAGGTTAATGATTTTATAATGAAGCAGTGTGCACGGAACGCATACGAATTGACGCATTAAATATTGCGGTCACGAGCGATGGCCACGGCTGCGGCCGCTGCGGCCTCCGCCAGCGCGCCGGCCGCTCCGCGCGTTACGTAACGAGCCCGGCGCCATGCCCTCCTGCCTGGAGCTGCTGCTGCTCTGGCTCTCCCTGCTCGCCGACACTGTACTCGGCAAGTTAGTATTGCGACCAATCTGCACGGATCACAATTCATCGTTAGCACTCAAGTATATACTGCCTACAAAAGTAAATTCCCTTAGCAGCAGACCGGTCCTTTCTATCTGCTTGTTGTGGTACGTTACAGCACTTACTGATAAAGCTATCAGCGGGTGGCTCGACACTGCGATTCAACTGATTAGCCGAGTGAACCTAATGCAGATAACAGAACATAATATCACAAACATAAAAGTGGCAATATTAGTCTTTGTTTAAAGCAATCCCTCTTCTGGCAGAAGTAAGGTCTAAACGCGAAAGTTCACAGTACACCTAATGATAATTACAAAAGAAAATGCAGTTGAAGTAACCTGTCAAGCAGAAGTCAAATAAATACATTGATGTATCACGTCACATAGGCACTTACCCGCTTAATCAGTTCTTTGTTAATCATATTGTATTACTTAAATGTCCAATAGGTAGTTATTTCATGTCTGGGGTTGTTTTTTATTTATGTCTCGTATTTATTGGCTTATTTTAAACTAACCACCAGATCTAGTAAAATGTAACGGCAAAAAATCACTTTATTGCCAAAAATAGTAAATGATCACCAAAATTAAATCTCCATTTTAGCATGAAAAAAGAACCAAAAATTTTACAACTTGTGATCCTAATTATACTCGAAATTATGATTGTATAATCCAAAAATCGTTAATGACTACAAAAAATGTAACAGTATTTTAATATAAAATGGCATTTAAATATGTAACATTTTCTTATCCTATAAAAGTAAATTATTCAAGATAAATTATTACCCTATGATATTTTAAAATCATTAGTAAAGTCTGAGCTTCTTATGACTCTAAAAAATAAATATAACTCCATTTAGATCTCAAATCTTTTGTCGGCGTAGTCAACAACCACGCATATTCTTAATATTGAACTTGGCTCCCTTTTTCTCTCCTCCCGGATTTCTTTTACTTTACTAAGTTTCTTTCAATTATTAATACTTTTTGAAAAAAAAAAGTGTATTCTAATGAAGCTGGTTAGATATAAAACTATGTAGGTACCACTTCACTAGTCAGTCAGCCATTTAGTCTATATGAGTGAAAAGTTGTTGCAGAATGTTGAACGAAACGCGTAAGCGCTATGAAAATCTTGGCGCTTCCGTCGTTTGTTCGTGAGAAAATTATACCTTAGAAGCGCTCTAGCGCTGCGTGTTTATACTGTTTTGTTAGACGACTAATTATTAATTCAGCGCTGCAGCGAACTTTAGTTTAAACTCTTGTCAAAATGGAACATGTCCTTTGCTCAGGATAGCTTCTCTAGTACGTAGTACATATTATCTCAATGTTAAAACATGAGATTTTAGTCAACAACCCAAGTTTGACGCCCAAAATTTTGACGATTGTGTTGTGTCAGAAAAAAAAATCATTTCATCTATCAAATTAATAGAAAACAAATATAAAAGAAAATTGATTTCCAACATGATGGTGTGATGCGCGACGTAGTCTGATCGGTGTACCGTGTGGCGTGTGCCACTGGTGATCCTAGTCAGTGGTCGCTCGTCGCTCGAGGCGCGCCTGCACATTGTACGGTTCACACAAAGCAAAAGGCGCGCGGCGCGGACCACTTCACTAAACTGCGACCTCTACTGCTGTTATGCCATAACCCACTTATAACACTCACGCATATTTTAGCGAGCCTAACTATGACAACGTAAACTTGCTGTAGCAGAGTGTGACTGAAATACCAGCCTGTGACTGTGCCACCATAGGGCAACGGCCTTTTCATACATACGAGGCATGCCTTTTAAGCTATGTCGTTTGAAGAAAAAGAAACACAACTAGACCACCACGTAGCTTATTACACTTTTCCATTCGCTCAAACCAGTTTATTCCACTCTAAAGTGGGGGTTTTCAAAATGGCTGATTTGAAAGCGTCGACTGCTTCTTCACCGGACTGGAACCTTTGACCACGAAGACTTTTCTTAATTTTAGGAAATGTAAAGAAATCTTTAGGGCTTAGGTCAGGACTGTATGGAGGATGGTCAAGAATTTCTACTTTTTCCTGCTTCAAATACTCAATCGTTTGACGAGCGCTGTGTGAGCTTGCGTTGTCGTGTTGCAAGATGATGCGTCGCTTTGAGTTAGATTTTCGAAGTTCGGCGATGACTTGTGGTAAACAAACTGTGGTATTCCACTCTGCGTTAACCGTTCTACGATCTTCAAGTGCAATAGTCGCAACATGGCCGGTTTTCCAACGAAGGTGGCCACCATCTTCTTTGAAGTGCTTCGAGAACGAACAACTTTAGTCGGCTTTGGCTCGTCTTGAAAGACCCAGATTGTAGATTGTTGTTTGGAATCAGGATCGTAGGCATAGATCCAAGATTCGTCACCACTGGTGATGTCGTAGACGTGATTTGACTCTACTCGGTTGAACCTTTGCAGAGTTTTCTTCTACCGTCTGACGCGGGCCGCAAGTGATCGTCGGAAAGCAGATGCGGTATCCAACGGCAAACTAGCTTTCTCACACCAAGCGCTTCATGCAAGATCTTCTGAATGGTTGTCCCTGAGATGCCTAATAGAGCCTCTATCTCTCGATACGTCACAAGACGATCTTCGAGAATTAGTTGTCTCACAGCAATTACGTTATCTTCAGTGAAGGCGGATTTTGGGCGTCCTTCGCGAGATTTGTCACTAACACTAGTATGTCCACGCTGGAATTCTAAATACCAGCGTTCGACAGTCCGCAAACATGGGGCTCCATCACTGAACACAGATGTTAGCTCTTTAAAACACTGAAGCCGTGTCAGGCCTCTTCTAAAGTTGTAGAAAATTATTGTACGAACATTTTCCTTCGAAAGATTAATTTTCGTACGTAACCTGACAGATTCCAATCGACGCTGTGACTAAACAATAGCATTAATCCTAATACTTTCAACTGTTTTGAGATTCAAAATTTATACCAGCATACATTCGAATATAGAACAGTTCCAAATTCAAAATTGCCGGGAAATATGGAAACGACAGAACTTAAAAGGCATGCCTCGTACAGACGGCACAAGCATTAATAAACACGTTTGACAACAAGACGGAGACGGGTTGGTGTTTCAAACGTATTAATTACTAGCTGACCCGGCGAACTTCGTTCCGCCTAACAAATTTATAAAATTAAAGAATTTTTCTAAAATAAACGCAGCTTAAGTTACTCCTTGTTACATCAGCTACCTGCCAATAAAAGTCCCGTCAAAATCGGTCCAGCCATTTCAGAGATTAGCCGGAACAAACAGACAGATAGACAGACAAAAATTGTAAAAAATGTTATTTTGGTGTATGTACCGTATATCTATACATCTATACATATAAATAAAATTGGAGTGTCTGTTTGTAATATTGAAATATATAGCCGGGTCAGCTAGGATATTCATATACAAGTAGTAAAAAACGGTTATTTCAATATTACAAACAAACACTCCAATTTTATTAAATGTATAGTATATATACTTATATACATATACGTCCAAGTTTGACCTAGTCCAGGGCAAATTGGAGGTGTAGTGGCACAGACTGGAGAGTGTTGACCTAAAATTGAGCAGAACCAAAACGGAATACCTGTTCTGCGATTTTGGCGGTCTCCAGTTCCGTGACAAAAGCTCTCGCTGGAACGCCCATACCGATCTGCTGCGTCTTTCAGTACCTAAGGTCGCTTATCCAAGGGGATAGCGAGGTATAACGAGAAGATACGCACCAGATAAACTCAGAATGAATAAAATGGCGACAAATCACTGGAACAACTTGCGACCCACAGATGCCCCTCAAGTTAAAGGGCAAAATCTACAAGTCTGTGATCAGACCTGTCATACTGTATGGATCGGAATGTTGGGCTGTGAAAAAGATGGATGGAAAGAGATTGCATGTAGCAGAGATGAGAATGTTGGAATGGTGAGGAGAGAATGGATAAAGTGACAAATGAGTATATTAGAGGAAGTTTAAGAGTAGCGCCAGTGACAGAAAAGTTGAAAGGAAACCATTTGTCCTGGTATGGTCGTGTTACTATAGTTGTGAATATAAATGTGGCTGGATGGAGAGAGAGGGGAACGCCAAAGAGAAGATGGATGGACTATGTGAGGGGTTAGAAAGAAAAGTTAGTGACGGCGGCAGGACGGTATGGATGAGGAAAGCGTGTTGCGCCGACCCCAAGTTACATGGGATAGGGACAGGAAGATGAGTCCAGGTTTCCTCACGATATTTTCATTCATCTATGCCAGCGATGTCTAAGATGAACTTGGAAAGTATAAGTACATTTTTACTTGCCCGGATTGATCTCATTGAACCCACGATCCCAATTCCGAAATACGACATTTAAAAAAAAAAAAGATGAGATCTGGGAAGTAATGACAGACGGAAAGTAATGAAAGACCTAATTTTTCTAAATTATTCTTATATTTTGTTACGTGAAGTTAGCTACCTATTTTGTTTAAAATGAGGTCCTTCTTTAAGGCGTTTATAGTCCCCAATGTTAACGCGGTTCTGTACGTGCGCCCGCTCGGTGCCAGAATATCAACATACGACCTCTTTTTGGACAGTTTTGTTTGCAAAATATTTTTTTAATTTCATATCCTATGTAGGTTAAGAAGAAATTCTAACCATACATTTTTCTGTGTAATAATATTTTTAAACATCCAAGTCGTTTTGGAGGAATATGCAGAAGAAGCGAAAAATATCATGTAGTTAATTTTTTTAAAGCAAAATTATTAGTCTTTTGAAAAATCCATGTTTTACAAATAATGTACATGAATATATTTTTGTTCAAACCTTTTAACGTAGCCGTTACTAAGAGGAATGCTTTAGAAAGTAACCGTTTTACGGCACTAAAGCGGAGTAATGGCTTTAAGTTAGCCATCAGTAATTACTTCGCAGAATTTGATCCTTATTAGCGACACTATCAGATGCTTTAATATTTTTTTTAAATCAACTGATTTGATGTCTGGTAAGGAATATCCATTTTTCAAAAATCGAATGATGCAGATTTAGTTTACATCAAAATCGGGCCTGGTGACTCCGTTGAGTATTTTTCGCTATTCCTCGTGGTTTCGGACCATCCATGGCTAATCGTAATTATTCCGTTGCATAACTATTCGGTTATTGGTCCCACTTGAAAACTCAGCCTATGTACATAAAAAAATACATAAAGTCGAACATATGTAGAACCTCCTGTTTTGAAAGTCTATTAAAAATCCGATGATGCGTTAAAATAAGGTTGCTGACTCCTTTGAGTTTTTTTCGCCAAGTTTCGGATTTTGCCATCCACTTGCCCATTTGGAAAGCCCAGCCTGTGTACAAAATACACCTCCATAATTATGTTTTCCTAGCATTTTAAACTAGTACGTACTATAGGTTAGACTGTGCGGCACCCTAAGGGGAATACAGGTGTGAGCTCACCTATGTTATACCTCGTACAATTCCACTTTTAAATAAAATATATTTATGGCACCCACGGCTTTTCGTTACAAAAAAGTTATCAAAAATCTAAATAGTTTATTCCAAATAAACCTTAGAGGTACTTTTGAATTGTCAAACAAAGAAAATAAAAAGAAGACTCTAGTTGCAAATTCGCGTAGCGTCAGTAGGTCTCAATGGAAAAGAATTTGCAAGAAACTCCACGGACACTTTTCCATCAGTTTCAATTACAAGTTTTTGGTTACATCATTCTTGTTGAAAAAATAAATATATGTGAGAACGATGTAAAAAGACGTGCACGTAAAAGCGTCTACAGTAAGAAACAAAAATTTAACCAAAAAAATGCAATAACAGGCCGAGGCAGCTAAGTTATGACCAATCCCAACTGATGGCGCCCGTTCACGAACATGACGCATGATCCGCACCACTCAGCTCAACCATCATGAAGGGAACCGAATGATCCAACATATGTGGCACCATCAGAGAGAAATTAGAGAGAGCATGACACATTCAACTGCCAGGGCACACAAAAGTCAACGAACGACACATAGGTACAGTGAATGGTAGATTTACAGTCGGTACATAGGACTCACACATGTGCTGTGCAGTTATGTAATAGGTACTAAAAGAAATTGAGTTTATACAATACAAATATATTCATACAGTCTTCAGCAGGTCCAACAATACTTCAAAACTTTTCTGGCCTAGTGCTCTAGTGGCTGCGGAGCAGAACCATCATTATTGCGTCAAGTATTTTTATCAGTGATGTAATCCCCCAACTTATAATATGCTTGCCTGCCTAGTGAGCGTTTTATACAAGTTTTAAATTTCGTCTCATTCAGTTCGAGGTAGGTATATAAATAATAACATTCAATACAGTACCTCATAAAAGATGATGCTACTTTAGCCAGCCTGAAACTTGGTTGAATTAATTGGTCCCTATTTCTAGTAACATAATTATGTCTGTCGCCGTTTTGACTAAAAAGATTTAAATTCTTCCTAACGTACATGATGTGTGATTCCATAAATATATTGACAAGCTACCGTCATGATGTTAATGTCTTTAAACAGTTCCCTTAGAGAATCGCGCCGGCTAAGATTGTATATCGCTCTGATGGCTCGTTACTGCAGAAAAAAAATTGACTCAATGTCTGCAGCACTTCCCCATAGTAAGATAACGTAAGACATTATACTTTGAAAGTAACTAAAATGCCTCGCGGTATCTACATCAGTAAACTGACGTATTTTTCTAACAGCTAAGCTGCCGAACTTAGCCGCCCTGCAAGTGATAATAAATGAGGACCCCATTGTAACCTTGAGTCTAGCGTGATCCCCAGGAAAACCGTTTTATCGACGAATTCTAGCTTCTCCCTGTTTAATATAATGTCTACTTTTACTACATATATGTATAGTTCGAGGGCATACCTCATTTGTTTTGTAATAAAAATGTAAAATGACATAATAATAGTGTGATGATGGTGTAGTTGAGAATGTGCGTCTGTCGTGTTACAGGAAGGCGCGGCGCAAGGAGCGGGAGGGCGAGCCGGCCACCGACCCCAAGTTGTACCTGCAGGAGGCGCTGCTGGAGCGCAAGCTGCCCGAGCTCGATATGCGGCAGCTCGTAGACCTGCCGCTCGGCCTCGACTACAACGAGTGGCTCGCCTCGCACAGTCAGTACCAGTGTCACATCCTGCTAGCCTAGCGTATTAACCTTCGACACTCTTACCACGCCTGCAATCACGATTTTATGTCTTTACTAGCTGTGCCCGCGGCTTCGCTCCCATCAACTGCCAACCCTCCTCTACTTACCTACATACCTACCCTAAATACATTCCTACCCTACCTACCTACCCTTTTTTTCAAGGGTCTTTCTTCCGCGGAGAATCTTAACACCGCCATTCAGAAAATTAATACAAATGCACAACGCAATCTATCTTTTGATAGAGTGAACAGATTGCGATGAAACAAAAACGTAAGTTTAGTTACGCACAATATTGATGTATAAAAGTTATCTACATTGGTTTCGTACATTTAACGTGATGCGTGCACAAATAAACAAACAAAAATTCCAAAAATTCTGGAAATGGTTTCTGTTGGTTATCATTTAACGCCCTGGCTATATTTTTAGAAATATTATCGATGTACAAAAACGACTTTTTTACAAATGTATTATATTATTATGTATTAATTTTATAGTAGGTGTGCTAGGAAGACTCACATCGCATAGCTCATTGAGGCTCGTTTACTTTCTACACAATTCATTAAATGCGTCATCATCAGTAGAAAAAATCCTGTTTTAATAAAATAAGGTAATTACATCCACGTCAAGTCGTTTTGGCGAAACTCCTAGCCATCTTCAAAGGCATGCCCATGACTGGGTGGTCATGGGCATGCGGCGCGCGGTGTGCCGACTCCTCCGTCCTTGCTCGTTTCTAAACGATAGCGCTGAACTTTACTTGGCAATAATTTAACTGAACTTACCAAGTATGTCTATAAAACGGTCTTGGTGGGCCGTGGCACAAGGACAAATGCTGTTATTTCCTTGTTTGATTCGGAATCTATTAAAGCTATTGATTGTGTCGCGCTAAGCGTAGGCGGTGAGTGACGTCACGTGACGCACGCGAGCAAACGCGGACGTTCCGCGTGACCAGCTCGGTCCTCGTCCTTGTACCTTACAGGCGTTTCCTGCCCTCAACATTTATATTTTATGCACAAATCATTCGTCTACAATAGATTTCGCCAATTACGAAGGCATTATACTTTAGACATTGACACTAGCTCATCAGCGGCTTCATAGCCTAGAAGGTAATTACAGACAGTAGATCGCAAATGCGCCGCCGGGCGCCGCTGCTCTACCTCGCAGCACGACTTATCTCCGTCTGCTCGCGCGACTCTTTCTCTACGCTTTCCATTATTTTTCCATCAAAAAGATAGTGACTGTCATCTATTCGGGTTTTTACTTATTTATAAACCTCCACTGGTGAGGGATCCTGGGATCTGTACTCATATAGAGCTAATTGTCAGGTTTTTTACTAGGAATTTCACAGAAATATCTCGTAGTTACTTGTGTAACATCCCCGTACCACGACAAACACGTATAAAAAGTAAAAAAAGTTAATTTAATTAAGAAAAACCCGACTGCTTAAGAAGCGAAAAAAAAAGATGTAAACGTTGGCATTAGCCAATTAGCATTCCTGGAACCCTTTTTTCTGAAGGGTTTCCAGCTGCTGTGTCGTGGACTCCTGGCCTTTCTACGTTACGAAAACGTCGTGCCATATACACCTCGCTTCTGACTCGCGAGATTTTTGGTTAAAAAGAAAACGTTACCGTCTGTCAACAATCACCTTACACTTCAGATTTAGCACCATGCGACTTCTGGCTCTTCCTAAAAATAAAAAACGTGCTAAATGGGAAACGATTTGACACGATTTCCAAGACTGAAAAGACTACGTGCTACGACACAGCAGCTGAAGGCTCTTCCGAAAAATAATTTACAGAAATACTTCCTATCTTGGATCGTTTGTTGTGACTTGTGATTATTGGATCGCAAGCCAGGGAAAGAATTTTGAAGGATATTAATTCTAATATGATATAATGTTATTACTTTTGTCGTAATTAAATTATTCAAAATTATTTTATTTTAATTCTTGATCACCCTAGTATCTCGTGGAGACTTCTGTCGCTCGCTCTCGGTCGTTGTGTAACGTGCTGGTGCGTGTTGCAGCGCTGGCGCTGTTCGACCACGTGAATCTGCTGTACGGCACCGTGTCGGAGTTCTGCTCGGCCGCCTCGTGCCCCGATATGACGGGCCCGGGTGGCCGGTCCTACGCCTGGTACGACGAGCGCGGAAAGAAGTCGCGAGTGGCGGCGCCGCAGTACGTCGACTACGTCATGACCTTCACGCAGAAGACCGTCAACGACGAGACTGTCTTCCCTACTAAATATGGTGAGTTGAATGCACAAGCGAGAGCAATCGGCTTCAGTGTGTTGCTTCTGGATTATTCGTCTTACACTAAGCTAATTTAGATGTGATCTCCACTCCTTTGGAAGTTTCATGTCTCTACTCAGTAATCAGAATGAGGCGATGGTGTTCCTCGATCGGTAGTGAAGTAACGCGTGCGTGTTGTGTTGCAGCGAACGAGTTCCCTGGGTCGTTCGAGGGCGTGGTTCGGCGCGTGCTGCGGCTGCTGTTCCACGTGGTGGCGCACATGTACGCGGCGCACTTCCGCCAGCTGGCGCTGCTGCGCCTGCACGCGCACCTGCACCTCACGTTCGCGCACCTCACCGCGCTCGACCGCCGGTTCGCGCTGCTCGACCACAAGGAGACCGAGGTGACTGTTCACTGCTCTCTGCTCACCCTCACCCAGGACTACTTGGCTCGGCCTACGGCGGCGAGAACAATTTGCGTTATGTGAAAACTAGCTCCGTAACATACACTCAGTTTGTTTTGGCTCTAACCCAACGGAATTGCCATTGTAACAATCAGGATGAGACGAAAATAAGTCATGTATCATAAACAGACCCACAACAAAAGTCAATGACCGAATTGGTGCATTTTTGTCAATAACGAAACGCGTACCATTTCATCACGAACTACCATACAAAATTATCTTTAGGGGTTTAATTTTCAATAAACTACCTTCCTTAGTGTATGCCCACATTCCCCTGGGCAAAATTTCATGCTTCTCCAATTAATTTTAACTGCTGGGTAGTGGGCAGCAGTTAGACTGAGAGTCGTCTGTTGGCGAGCAAAGAGGAACGGCCATTAAATGCCTGAAATCTTCCTGAAATAGACAGAAACGAGTTGCCAGCTTGTCGGTTTTTTATCGGTTACATTTCGGGGAGTGTGCGATGGAATTGCATGATTTAATTCCGCCCAGCCCGTTCCATCATCGAACAACCAGACGCACGGCGATGCGTCATCGGTACATGGTGGACATCCCACCCTTACGCACAAAACGTTTTGGGGACACTTTCATTATGCGTACAGCTAAGGAGTGGAATTCCCTGCCGGAGTCTGTGTTTCCCGATAGCTACAATCTAGGGGTCTTTAAGTCGAGAGTGAATAGGTTACTTCTAGGCAAGCGTGCTTCATCGTCGACCACATCATCGCTTACCATCAGGCGAGATAGTGGTCAAACGAGAGCCTATAGATAATAAAAAAAAAAAAAAGAAACTGCGATAGTCCTAAATCCATAAAGAAAGAATAAAATATTTATGCTGAATTAATGCTAAAGGGTAGAAATATAACTATTATCTATCTAATTCTTTACAATTCTTTTTAAATACATAATGGAGGGTACTGTTAATTTGACACGACTGCGTGCAATTGAGGCAAACAGCAATATTTTGTTAAAGCAAAACTGCTACACGAAAAAAACTTGTTTCAAAAATAATGAACATGAATCAAAAATAAAAAATTTTTTTTTCAAACCTTTTAACCTAGCCGTTACTAAGGAGTATGCTTTAGAAAGTTACCGTTTTACGGCACTAAAGCGGTGGAAGGCTTATGAAGGCGTATTCAATTATCCAATGTTAACACGGTAACGGCCGTGCGCCCGCCCGGTGCCAGAATATCAATATTGAACCTCCTTTTGGACAGTTTTGTTTGCAAAACATTTTTTGATTTACGTATCCTATATAGGTTAAGAAGAAATTCTAACCATACATTTTTCTGTGTAAAATTATCATTAAATATCCAAGTAGTTTTTGAGGAGTATGCAAAAGAAGTGAAAAAATATCGTGTTGTTAATTATTTTTTTAAAGCAATAGTCATACGAAAAAATCATGTCTCACAAATAACGTAAATGAATCAATAAAAAATAATCCATACTAATATTATAAATTCGAAAGTAACTATGTCTCTCTGTCTGTATGTAACCATTTCACGCCTAAACCACTGAACGGGTTTCAATGAAATTTGGCAAGGAGATAGATGGCATCCTGGGGAAAACCATATGCTAACTTTTTATGTCAAAAACATATTAGGTATGGATGGGTAGGTAGGGGGGTGGGTAGGCTATGTATGATGGTAGGTATGTAGGTAGCCAGTTGACGGGAGCGAAGCCGTGGAGAAGAGCTAGTAAATATAGTGTTTAAACCTTTTAACCTAGCCGTTAGTTACCACGGGGTCCCAGCGCTAACAGAAAAAAATAGTCACGAACCGAGTAAACCCTTTAACTTGCAATTCGCTGCTAACACCTGCCCATCTGAGCCGTGGAACGGAACCGAACGCGATCGTGTACTTATAAAAATAATCAGTGTACTCAGACGAAAAACGCTAGTTACGTCGGCACGGTTTCTTTGTATGGGATGAGGCATCTAGTATTATATTATCTGTGCCGTTAATAAGGAGTATGCTTTAGAAAGTAACCGTTTCACGGTGCCTTATTAACAAACGGTTTTTATAGAATTGTATTTGTATTTTCCGAAAGGTTATTAGGCAGAGGTGCACTGGGCCCGGGCATCGCACCCCGGACCTCATGCTCAGCACTAAAGCTTGCGACCACCTCACCAACGAGTCAGTTACACAATTAGTGCGTTTAGGGGTCAATCATTATTTTTAGTTGGACAACTGTCCCTACCGAAGACCCGTAGTCCAACTAGTTGGACATTATAGTTGGACCACGATCCCTAAACGCAATTAGTGCACAGTTAGCATTCATTTACCATAAATCGACCTTTTATGTATCGTAAATTTTATCTAATTTGAATAATACATAATTGTAAGCATCGTATACGTGACAATATTTATTAAATTCATATAAAACATATAGTTGGTAGGTTGTAAGAATCACATGTCCTTTGCCTTTCTGACAGTGGCGTAGCATAGGTTTATGCTGCCCAGGCTGACCGGCAAATAGGTATAAGCCCACGGCATTCATCTCAATCGTGAACTTTAGGAAATCGCTGGTACTTAGCGCTTTAAAGTTATTTACCTTTCTGTCCGTATGTCACCACCGATTTTCTCAGGAACGGGTGGACCTAGCAAGTTGAAATTGATACCAGATACTGAGGTCTATAGTCTCTATTAGGTGTATAAAAATCAACCTGGACCAGGTCCTGAGTCAACACGTTAAAAAGATATAAGCAAATTTAGATTTTCGCGAAAACTTGTAAGTATCAAAATTTATGTTAATTTCAACTTATTTATTTTTCTGCATTTTCCTTTCACATGTGCTGTAAGACCTCGCTTTTAACCAAAATTGACAATTCTAAGTCAACCAAAAGTACCCTATAGGTTTTGGGTCGAAGACCTAAATGGTAGTTCCCGTCGACCTAGAATCACGAAATTTGGCAAAAAGTAAGGTCTCACAGCACAAATAAAGGAAAAATTCCAAAAAATAAAAAAGTTTAAAATTAAGGTAAATTTTGGTACTTCCAAGTTTTTGCGAAAATCTAAATTTGCCCATATCTTTAAAACTTAAGCACCCATAAAAATGATACCAATTTTATTATGGCGGTATAATGGATAGGCACGGAACCCTCGGCGCACGAGTTCGACTCGCACTTGACCGGTTTCTTTTTATGAAAAAAGGTTATTAATAATATTTTAATTTAAAAAGTTATGAAAAAGTCTACGAAAAATTGTAATTATGTATTGAATCCATGGTACTCCTTTTCGCGACGCACGTTTATGTCAAAGATGTCGTGTATTTTATGCTGTTGGCACTCTGCTCAATAAATAATTTTCCCATATAGGCATATTGAACTAGGTCAAAAAGCACCTACTGCACAATATTTACATATGTTACTCTATATGGGCTTAAACATGTGTGGCAAATTCCATACGTGTATGTTTGTCCACGCATTTCTCCGAAACTACTATTTTTTCATTTTTATTATTGATGATAGGCTTGCGCTTGACCTCTATCTCAGCTGATGGTAAGTGATGATGTAGTCGACGATGAAGCACGCTCGCCTAAAGAAACCTATTCACTCTTGACTTGAAGATTCCCAGGTTGTAGCTATCAGGAAATACAGACTCCGTCAGGGAATTCCACTCCTTTGCTGTACGCATAATAAAAGTATTCCCAAAACGTTTGGTGCGTATGGGTGGGACGTCCACCATGTACCGATGACGCATTGCCACACGTCTTGTAGTCCGATATTGGAACGGGCTGGGAGGAATTAGTTCATACAATTACAACGCACACTCCCCGAAATGTAACCGATAAAAAACCGACAGGCTGGCAACTCGGCGCCGAAGTTCGAGGTTCTGGAGCCTAGATTCGACTTCATTGCCGATGATCTTCTTGGCCCGTCTTTCGACCGATTCAAGTGCATCCTGCTGGTACTTGGCAGATCCGTCCCAGAGATGAGAACAGCATCAGCTCCATGCATGATCGAACTTGCGCTTGATACAAATTTAGCAACTGTTCTGGCGTGAAATACCGTCTCACCTTCGCGAGGATCCCCAATTTTTTGACAGCTGCTGAGCTTTTGCCTCAATGAACGGACCAAAATTGAGCGTCGATATCAACGTAATGCTAAGAACCTCAAGATGGTCAGTTACCGGCACGGTCACACCTCGGAAAGAAGGAGCCGGGTGGAATTGGCTCCTTATAGCGGAAAAAAGACACGCCTGGGTCCAGCGACCACACAGCCCCTAGACGCCTAATAACAGGCGAGCGTTGTCTGTCAACACATATGACTAAAAGCCGCCGTAAACACTTCCGCGTCAGTCAATAAAAAATTGATGAAATAAATATTATAATGGCCTCTTGTACAATACTTTGGAATGGTAACAACAACCAGACTTCGGGTTTCCGGAAAATGGCATAACATTACATTGAAAAGTTAATAGTTACATAAACATAATAAGATTTATTTTCTGATATTATTTATCGGAGTTCCATTCGGAGACTGCTTTCAAGGACAGACTCAAGCTCCCAACCATGGCCTCCCGAAGAGACCGGAT
The DNA here is from genome assembly GCA_947562075.1 of Orthosia gracilis. NCBI lineage: Eukaryota > Metazoa > Arthropoda > Insecta > Lepidoptera > Noctuidae > Orthosia > Orthosia gracilis. The sequence goes on along the minus strand of OX387271.1, from coordinate 24,921,770 downwards.
CTGAGGTCCAGTAGCGCGCGCGTCGGACACGTATCTCTCAGCAATAGTGCTGTCGTCCGCATACCCAAAGCAGCCGGGTTTTAGCAGATTATTTATGAGCAGCAAGAACAATGTTGCTGAGAGTGCCGACCCCTGAGGGACCCCGGCATTAATACCCAGTAGGTCAGAAGAGTGGCCATCAATAATTACTTGAATGGACCGGTCCCTCAGGAAGTCTGCAATCCAATCGCACAGACCACTGGGCAGACCGAATGAAGGAAGCTTACCAATAAGGCTTTCATGCCAGACCCTGTCATAAGCCTTCGAGATGTCGAGGGAGACGGCAAGCGCTTCCCCGTGCTTCTCGATGGCCTCACTCCCACTCATCCCCAGAAGACCAATTTTGGCGAAAGCCATATTGGCGGTCACTGAGGACTCGTTCCATACTCTTGCAGAGGATGGACGTTATGGATTTGGGTCTGTAGTTGGCCGGGTCAGCCCGAATGTCCTTCTTGGGCACAGGCTGAACGTTAGCTTGCTTCCAAGCATTCGGCACTTTTCCTGTCTCATACGAAAGGCAAAAGAGGCGTGTCAGGATCGGAGACAGTTCAGGCGCACAGATTCGGATAAGATCGTGATCATTCTTTTTTTATTGGATTAAGTGTCTCTCAACTTAGGGAAGAGTTTCATAAAAATCGGTTCAGCCGTTTTCAAGATATGGACAACAACCGAACTCCTTAGCAACAAATAGTACGAATGTGTAAATTAAGTTACTAGGGATATTTTGTCAATTCTTTAGGTACCTTACAATAAAGATTGCTCACTTATTAGTGATAGGGTACTAGAACCAAAAGGAGAGAAATAAAAGCTTTTTCACAATTACCACCGTTTTTTTGAAGTCGCCAAAAAATAAATCGACTTCTAAAGAAAAACACTAAAAAGTGCTAAAATTATGTTCATTTTAGAAGTCGGTGTTGAAAAACGATAGAAACTCCAAAGACACCGACTTCCGAAACGAAAGTTATTTTCGAACTTTTTAGTGTTTTTCACTAGAAGTCGGTTTATTTTTAGTAAAAAAGTTTTTTGGTCATCCAATTACAATAGTCCTTTTGGACCTTTTTCGTTGGATTTTGCTGCTCTGTCTGCGCTGATCCTATTTCGAGGAATCTGTTTCAGCTCTCAAGATGCGTTTATCACTCCACGAGCATGATGTACGACCTGAATGTAACCTTGCGCTGTGTGTCGACAGGTGCTGCGCGACCTGGAGGTGGCGCTGCGCCTGACGGAGGCGGCGGGTGTGGCGGGTGTGGGGGGCGGGGAGGGCGAGGACTTGTCGCCGCGCCGCTCGCCCGTGGTGACGCAGCCGCAAGCGCTGGGCGCGGCGGGCGGCACGGCGTGAGGGGGCCACGCGTGCCCGAGGTAGCCCCTACACCCGCCCGCAGGCGCCGGCCCGAGCGCCCGCAGCGCCCCGCGCCCCGCGCCCCGCGCTCCAGCGACCGTTACGCGAGTTGAACAATTGTTAATTCTATTGTAAATATTTCGATCTGTTAAGTAGTTTTAGGTGATTACGATTAGTTTTTACTTATAATTTGTGATCGCTTTGGTTGTAAATAAAAGTGATATTTGTTTAACTAATAAATTGAAAGCTTTATGAGACTCATTCGTTTCATTTTTAATCTATACCTGACGAGGATGTTAACCAGAGCGGGGGGAGTCCAGTCAAATTAGCGGTAAACCTCGGAATGAGGACAAATAAGCTGCAAACTCGTATACACCTTCATTTTGGCGTTCTAAAAGTTGCCCCAAAAATCTCATAAAATCTCTTGTCTCTTCGTAAGTTATAAAAACAGATTTTTAAGCTCTTTGACCTTGAGTCAAAGAGCACAAAAAACTTTTTTTGCTTATTTCTCGGCAAGTTATGATTTTACTGGAATTTATGCTGAGGCATTCCTTGTTCAATTGTGCACATAAAAATTCTACAATGATTCACTAATATTCATTAGTTAACGTTATATGAGCTAAATATATTTCTTTTCCCAGTGCCGTAGGGATAATTTTGTGCGCACGGTTGGCGCAGTGGTTCAGCGATTGACTTCTGCGCGTAGGTTATAGGTTCGATTCCCGCACGGAACAAATATTTGTATGTCCTACAGATTGTTCCGGCTCTGGGTTTCGTGTATGTGAGTTTATATGTTTGTAAAGACACCCACGATACAGGAGAAATTCCTAGTGTGGGGCAACGTTTTAATTAAAGAAAAAAAAAAGAAAACCAAGCGGGCGAAGCCGCTGGCAAAAGCTGTATAAACAAGCACAAAATAATGGAATATTGGGCTCTTAATTCACATTTTAAAGAATAATTATTTGAACGGATCATTCCAATAGATAGCGCTGTTTTACATTATCGAGGTTTTTGGCTCGATTATTTTAATTTGGATTTTAAAAAAGTTTTGGAAATTGTGAAATCGTCACTATTTAAAGCAACGGTACCTGGGCGACCGAGCTCTAATAATAATAGGTAATTCATTTATTTTCAGAGGTAGTAGTCCGTAATAATACATTCATCTAATCTAATACCTTTGTACACGACGTAAGATTGATTGTGCGTTGAAGATGTGTTTAGTGTTTTTGATAAATGAAACGACACAACTGTTTCGTAACTCTTTATTGAGGGTAACAGGTAACTAAAACTTAAAACGACCGAACATAACGCCCACCAAAAGGAGGACCCTATGTCCTTTTACAAAAACAATTAATTGGGCTACATAACAATCTTATCGTTCTAAATTTTACAAATGATTATAGTAAATATACTATACGAAACAAACATTTCAAGTGTGCATTGTATAGTACATAAATAAAAAAAAATATTAACTTTGTACAAGAAAACACTTACGGTTAGTTCAAAACCCTAATAGACGTCGACCCTTCGTGACGGGCAGTGCTACAACAGACAGGAATAATGGCGCGTGATGGACAAGCGACGAAGGAAGAGGATCTGCCGGTTACCTGTAAGATGGGCATTTCAGGCGTGCTCTGTTTCGACTTCCCATACCTTCGGTAAAGAAAATGCGAAGCGGGAATGGCAGTCGTTTTAATAAAAATGGCGGTGTCATTGTGTTCAAAGATGTTTGGTAAGCCTATAAAGGGTAAGTCTTTGATGATAATTTAGAATGTACCTAATTGGCGTTAATTGTCTGCATCTTAGAAACACTTTAATTAGAAAATGTTTGTATGTACATTCGTAAATAATAATTATGATTTATTGTGAAACGAAATGTGAGGCCTTAAAGGCAAGTATTATTTTTTGGAACAAAAATAAATGAAACTATTTTTCTAATAGTGATGCAATTAACAAAAGGTCCGTGTTTTACAAATAAAATAAAATCTTAGTCTTAACAAAAGGTAAGTGCTTTACAAATAAAATAAAAAATTGTGTGAAGCTTGTATTCATGGCAAACAATTTTATTTGGCATTTCAAAACAAAAGTTTAGTAAAAAAAAAGGTAGATAATATGTGAATAGTGCACACAGATGTGTCAGTCGAAAAACTTCTTCGTATATTGAAAACAAAAACCGAGTTGTGTTTTGTAAAGCTAATTTTGGTCTGAGAATACCTTACTTATGTTGTGATAATGGAGAGGAAAGTGTATCCAATTAAATGTCCGAAACAGATTATTGAGTCCTGAACTCTTTTTTCTTTTTTTTTAAATAAATCTTTGCCCCACACTAGGAATTTCTTCCTGTATCATGGGTTCGTTTACAAACATATAAACTCACATACACAACACCCAGAGCCGGAACAACTATCTGTAGGTCATACAAATATTTGTTCCGTGCGGGAATCGAACCCGCGACACGCAGCGCAGCAGTCAATCGCTCAACCACTGCGCCAACCGTGCGCCCTAGCTTTCTAACTCGAAAAGGATACCTACCATTAAACAGTGGTTTGCATAACGGTATTGAATGATATTGCCAAATGGATCAATAAAAACAATGAATTATAGAACGGAGTAGTACATGTAATAAATTCATCATCATCATCTGCCTAGCCTTTTCCCAACTATATTGGGATTGGCTTCAAGTCCAACCGGATTTAGCCGAGTACCATTTTTTCACATGGAGCGACTGCCTATCTGACATCCATAACCCATTAACTGAGTAACACAATACATCTCGGCTAGACTGGTGTCAGATCTCAGGCTTCTGACTACCAGTAACAACTGTCAAAGATCTTCAAATGACAGCCGGGACCAACTGCTAAACATTATCGGCATGTAATAAATTGTACCACCTATTAAGGTCTAAATATTTCTAATAATTCATGGATGAAATTGTTCTGGGGAGTACTGAGGTTGTAAAACACACCTTATAAGTTATGGCCAAAGAGAATATAACCACTAGAGAGCTTATAGGCCGATTTCTTCGAAGCACACGACTCACTACCGCGGGCCGGGAGACGAGGAAGAACGCGCGGCTGCAATTGGTCAGTTCAAAGTAAGTTGCGTAGGTATGGCTATCGTTAGGGTTGATCAACTCGATTAAGGGAAAATTGTCGATATCGATAAAATGGATTTTAACATTATTAAAAATACTCAATTAAAATCATATAAATATTATTTAATAAAAATCAATCAATTACAAATATAAATATGTGTGTCGGGGACATAGAGAAACAAAAAGTATTTTTCCAAATCGGTCAAGCCGTCTACGAGTAATCCGGGAACATAATACATAAGAAAATTCGACGAACTGAGAACACCCTCCTTTTTTTAAGTCGGTTAAAAGTAGGTAGATATTTTTTCATACATTTTTTATTAAGTTTAATTTTATTATAATCGATGTCGACTTCAGCTATTAAAAGTAACAGCACAGATATTTACGATAAAAATACAAAGGGAGAGAAAGGGATAGAAGCATTAGAATTGTCTAGTGAAAGAGCGAGACTTTTCCAAAAGACATCAACGCGGGACTCAAAATTGTGCTCGTTTACCCCATCCACCATTTTAACTAGATCCCTGCGGTGTCTCATAATCTGATTAAATTAAAAATAATTTTCGTACTGTTTACTTACCGATGAAAAGTTATGCCATCCTTTTTGTAACTAGATGTCTTGGCATGTTTCCCATACCCCTTTACGGCGCATGAGGGCATTTTTATGCGTTATAATTGCAATAAAAAGATAAAACAATTTGTATTTATTTAGCGTGCATACAGGTCTAATAACTGGACACAACTAAAATGGTTACTAGTACCGAAGCCTTTACATAGGCGACAAAATACTAATAGTTTTCGAGCGTCGGGGCACTGTATGCGCCGTCAAGTGGTTATATCGTCGTTGGTTATGGCGAAATAAGAAGCCACAACTAAAGTACCTACTTATTTAAATGTTTTGGTTTTACTTTGTTAATAAAAGTCATAGATATAGTAAAATTTTAAATCTATGATAAAAGTAGAAAACGAAATTTGACAAGTCAAAGAGAAATAATGCATTGGGTAAGCGTTCGTCTTTACCTGTTTGAGTGACAAGAAGCGAGAGGACCGAACGCTAGGGGCGCGGGTCGTATCCAGATCAGGGATGTTGCGGATGCCGATTTTTTCACATCCGAGGATGTGAATGCGGATGCGGATTTTTGAAGGCTCATATCCGCAGATGCGGATGTTTAAGATCTTATATATATATAGTATATGAATGAAGAATTAAAACAATGTTAAAGTAATTATTATAATTTTTATTAATGAAAATTAGTATTAAGTATATTTTGCTCCAATTTTTATTTAAGTACTTCATTTACTAATTTTCATATTAGTAAGTGAAGTTAAAATTAGGAGCATTATACTTAATAAAGAGTAATATTGCCGCCTTTTCTGATTCAAGGCGGTTACGCAGAGGTTCGTAAATTGAACCCGCGCTACTAAATATATTTGGTTCAATATAATTCCATATATTACTTTGTGTCGGTGGTGACATTGTAAAATAACTGCACCTCGCTGGAAAAATAAAGAATATTGTTTTAAAACGGTAAACATTTACCTGAAGATTTCCCAAAAAACAAGTATTTAAGTAGGTACACACAATGATCATTGTATCACAACAACATTCAAAATCTATCTATACGACAAGTATTCCACAGCGCAAACAAACACGTTAGGATTTATTTACAGTAAACAAACAAATGATTAAAAATGTAGCACCACAACAAACGCGTCGGATCTTGTCCACCAATTTTTTCGCTTCCATTGGTCATTGTCACGTGCGAACGGCACGCGCCACTCGGCGGCCCCGCCCATTTCTTTCTTGTCGCAACTTGTATTACATTCGCATCCGCATGAAAATCCGCATTGATTATTGATTGATTGATTTTTAAAGGTCTTTAATGACATAAAGGTATAAAAAGTTAACACGAAAGATCTTATTCTAAATGGAAACTAACATACATCGAATAATGTTAAGTAGGCTAGATCGCCTCTTTTAACATATAATATTAATGATTTTTATGTTGACAGTTCCTGATTAACAACAATACATCAAACAAAGTAAATTATGTAGGGTTTGCAGACCCACATTTTTAAATTAAAGTTTCACACCCACCCCCATTTTTTTTTATTTGCATGTTTCTATACAAATAAAGCGAATTCTTAATAATATTCTTTTTTAGGTCTAGTAGCTGATATTTAATCAGTTCAATATTATCAATACAAAACAATGTACCTACATGTCGGGTTTAGTCAATAGTACGGACGTCAAAACAAATCACGAGTACGCCACCTGTCGGCAAATCAAGAACAACTACGCTGTGGCGCGCTTTCTCTAACGACCTGCGTGGTGGGGACAGCAGAATATAGCAGTTGAGTACTGACCGCCTTGGAGCTAAGACGTCGTAGAATCAGTGTCGATCCGTAATTTGAGTAAGCAAGATTGTAACTGAACTATTTAAATAAACCCAGTGTATCGAATAATTTGTGTTATTTCATATTCACGACTGTACCCACCGACCCGCCCACACACGATGTCTTAACCTAAGGGAATACATCCTGACTTCCCGATGGTTTGCATCTATCGGCCAGCCATGATGCGACATCAGAATTGGGCTTCGGTCGTGCTAATGAGATCACACGTAAAAACAATGCTAGTGAAAACGGTGGTTACATTCTTGCAAAAAAAATGCGGTGTCTGTTGAGATAGAAACAGTAGTGGTTCGTTTCTGCTACTACCCTCAGTCTTGAATAATGAAAAACCAGTATAGAGCAGAGCAGTAAGGAAGCTAACAACAACCAAGGAGCTGGACATGTCAAGGAGGAGCGTGTGGACGTGTGGAAAGATCCATACACACGGATCTTTTGCCAATCTGGTGAGTCGTTTTCATTTCGTAATTGACTATGGCCAAGAGTGTTCATTATTCAAAATTCTTGTTTTGTGGCGGTCAGTGGATCGTCGGGGTGGCCCGTGTCAGGTCATTATATCATGTTAGTTATCGATGGTCAAGTTTAGGTGTTGTTGAAGAGTTATTTATTATTCTACTATCACTGGCGGTAACCCTTGACCTTGGCTGACTATCATTGTTTGGAAGTTAGAATATGAGTACCTACCTTACACTTCAGTCTGGAAATTATGATAATTCCAAATGAAATATTTTGCTTAGCTTTGTAGTGTTGTAGTTTTATGTAATGATAGTTAACTAAGTTTGAGAAGAAGCATAGTATTCTCATTTTGTGGTCGGAGGGGCAAACTATCTAAAAGGCGGTAAACCCTACCAGGTCTCGTCAATTGCGGTTTAAAATGCCACTGACGCTATGGCATTCATTGGAATATCTAAAGCCCATATACCTACTTGGGCACTTGGGACATGGTAAAGTGTGGTTCATGTTTTGGACATGGTCTCTGAACTCACATTCAGTGTCCATAATAACTCATTTTGCCGTACCGGTTTAGGTTACTACACCGGTTAATTTCCATCAGACCTGTGTATGGTTAAGATAACCGTGTAAACAAGTACTCTCGTAGTGTTATTCATGTTTCAGATACCATATTGTGTCGCAGTCGCAGTGGAGCCTCTGCTGCTGCTAGCAGTTCAGATGCTATATGCGAAGGCTGACCTTTCAACATCTGAGAGGTTAGGAGGAACGGCAGATTAGCAGTCGGTGTTAGCCGAACGCTATGACTACAGCTGCGTGGTTGGGAGCGCGCAAGTTTGGAATGGAATACTCGGTGAGTCGCTTCCATTTTATTTCGATAGTGTAGTCGAATGTTCTCTAGTGAAGAGATGCTATTTCGAGTTTTAAGTGTTTATATTTGATCACTGAATTGATAGTGGTAATATCTAGCAATATCATTAGGTAATTAAGACACACTTGTAAAAAGCAAGTAGTTAATCGTTTCCTATTGGCAGTATAGTTTCAACATTTGGTTCAGTACGAACTTTAGGATGAGATATCCCATAAGAAGGAGATGAGATATCCTTAATGACTGCAATACTAGCGATTTTCAGTGACAAAGCGAGTTAGTAATGTCGTAGGGCCATCGCAATTGTATCGAGTTAGTAACGGTACTGGTCATTTACGTGTATTCAGAACAAATCTTATGTTGCGTCACGATTTACGACCACTGTCTTCAGATCTGAATTCACTTGCTTACTTTTAAAGTAATATTAGGATAGCAGTAGATCTCGCGATCGTTTTCCTTACATAAACACTGAGGTAGTAAGCGATGCGATAGTAAATGGTTACTGTTGATATTTGATTTTAAAGATATTGATCCGAGTTAATTCGTGAAGCTCCTTAATATTATCAGGGTTAGTTGTTTCTCTTTTATTAGCAGTCGGTATGATCCAAAATCTTTGAGAAAAAAGCGCGAATCTTTTGGAAAGGATCCCAGATCACCAAGTTCCTTGAGAATTAGACATCATAGTTGTTGACAGTGGTAGTGAAACCAAATCTGATTAACATGTCTACTCATGCAACAAATTCTTGACCGCACCTCATGAGTAACATGTGGCGATAGGTCTACGAAGAGGTTTCGTTGAGTATGCATTGCCTTTGAATTATGGTAAAGAGTAACAGATTTGTTACAATTACTTTATTTAGTTGTTGATCGTCGGATCTTTTTCTAATCAATAGTGTTGTGTGGGAAACTCTAGTGTGAAAAATAAATGGGCCCTTTATTAAGTCCGCGATGGGTGATTATGACAGGACAGTGATAGTTATACCATAGATTTAGAATTTTTTTGCTACGCAAATTTTATTTTATTATTTATTTTATTACTTTGAGTAGGTTTAAGAATGTCATATTGTTTGCATTTATTAGTTTTACAGTGTCTTGAATACATGAGTGCTCTGCTCACCAGCAAATTGTTCTGTTGTGTAAATAATAATTTGTAATGTTTATGTACCTACAGATGCCCAAATAATTCTGTGTTAAGAGAAAATGGATTCGAATTTTAAACAGAGATGGGTGGTATCTACAATATGTAGTAAACATTTCGTATTGAAATACCTACTGCATACTAAGAAAACATCGACGAATCCTAATGAAAGAATCTATACCTAATTTATTTGTGCCTGTAAGAATGACACTTCCTATCGTATGGTTAGTTAGTGGCTAACCTAGATAGTATTCTGTATAAGCAAGAATGTATTTTGCCCAGTTTTTATAACAGTTCAATATAAACAACAACGGCAGCAACCCTTTAATCTTTTTTCTTATTGTGTTCACCAAGTATCGATATCGATACTGAACAAGGACTTTTTAACAACACTTTTTTAACTAACACATGGACAATTTCCCTCACAAATAGATTTTATTTTTTTGGTTTCGCTTTTCATCTGACTCTGTTTATCTTGTACATACTATATCTATAAGTTATACAATGTTAGGACTGTACATATACGGCAAGTAACTGGTACCTTGCATTTGTAAACTGAATGAATAAACTCTGAAGCAGGCAGTTGAAACAAAGTTGTTTTTCTTTCACATAGTTGTTACGTTGAGTAAGATCCATTTTAATAAACTCCTTACAATGACATAAGGTATGCTTTTCACTACAAAGTACACAACTTTTATCCTTAACGACATTCACGGCATGGTACGATCGCTCTTTAATTGTGCGATCTTTATTTGTCACTGGTTGTATCATTTCCAGGGTTCTAAATTTAGATTCTAAAAAACCTTTTAACTTTTCCCATGGTGGCATTTATTCGGACTTTTCCTTATAAGCAAAGGTTTCCCACTCTTTATGTGATTATTGGTCCAACTTCTGAATCAGTCGGTGTTAATTTTTAAGTTTTCGAGATTATTTATGCACTCTGTCGTAGTATCTAATAATGTCTTGACGCTGTTAGCTGTCTGAGCGGTGATTTTCTTGTGCTAAAATAGTACATTACGATATTAGTGCGTTATGATGGTTATAACATGCGAGGCGGAATTTCAGCCCGAGCCGAAGGCGAGGGCGTAATTGAGCCGAGCATGTTATAACCAATACGCACGTATATCGTACGACGTTTTTTAACACATTTGAACAAAAAAAACATTTTCCACTTCAAAAAATTTTCATACGTGGTTATGTATCTGTCTTTGGATATTGACGGCAGCAAGCTGTCGCATGCGGTTCGCGCTTCTGTTAGTATATCCGGTGGAGTTGAAGTAATATATGGCTCTTCTTCATTATTGAAAGTTGTCATATTTAAATTTTCACAATACAAGTACAAAGAAAAGAAAATTTGAGAAAAATGGCGCGAGGATTATTTTCTGCCGTAGCTGCGTGAAAATGTTGGCAAAGACGTTAGAGCATGCAGCCAAGTTTTTAAATTACCGAATAAACTGATTTTTTTTATTTTAAATAAACTGAATCTGTAAATGCACACTGTTGCTTTCCCGCCATCTTAACAGCGCGCTAGCGCTGCCTACGACTGGCGCCGCGCGGCGATTAGTTCGAAATTTGAATAGCAACAGCGCGCGAAATGGCAAATAATACTGTTATGGAATTTGTATGGACTATAACTTAACTATTTGCTTTGGTAACACACGCGTTTTTTATGACCCGCTTTACATATTTAAAACCGGTGGAATTACAGCAGCTTTACGAGCAACGGTGTTAAAAAAGTCTTTTCAAAACAGGGAACACAATAAAACGTTTGTTGCCGAATCTGTCTTTTAACAATTGCCATGCTTGATCGTTTATGAATTACTCTCCGTTACTTGAATGTGCCGTAATAAAATTCCAGCTTCACCGGTAACACCATGGTATAATAATATACTCCGTGGTAACACTAGATTTTAGGTAATGTAGCTTTTAAATGTCTCTGATTGATGTATTGTTGTGCACAAGTGATGTAAACATGTCCTGGTATGTAGGCCACTCCTCATATTTTCCAGTAAAGTTTGGCAGTTGAATCCGAGGCAGTTTTACGACTAAACATTGCCCTTGTAATACTGATGTGCTTGAAGTTGTATGCTCAACATATCTGTCAAGTCTGCTTGTGAGCAAAGATAAAAGTATTCAACCATGAAAAAGTCTTCATTAAGAAAATATGAGATTTCACCTCGCTTGTCTCTCGGAGTACACTGTTTCAACATCTCATGAGCTTGCTTAAAAGAACTCCAATACTCTTCAAGGCACTTCACTCTAGCCCTTATACACTCTGAAATTTAATTAGTTGTTTTCCCGCGGCAGAACGACTTGCCTTAAGGAGTACTTTCGAAGTATAGAGTTAAAGTAAATAAATAACGATGTTTCTGTTTTAAAATAATTTATGATTAAACGAACTTACCCTAAGTGAAGTTCTATCATAATTATACGAAGTGCCTCGTCCGAAGAGATTAGTTCCTTAATTAATATTGATTATTTACAATGTAGTAACGCGTAGAGGCGGCTACCCAATTCACTATGTTTTAGAGTTTTTTTTTTTTTTTTCTCCTTGCAACCCTTTATTTTTCCACTTGTCATTTAGTTTAGAGTTACTAATGTTTTATAGATATTTCCAGAACGCTTCTGGGTTATACCTTAGGGTTGGGAGGGTGTTACTAATCTCTTCGGACGAGGCACTTCGTATAATTATGATAGAACTTCACTTAGGGTAAGTTCGTTTAATCATAAATTATACTTCGTGCCTCGTCTCTCGAGATTAGTTCCTTAATTAATATTGATTATTTACAATGTAGACTTTGAGAGTTAAGTTCTGGAATTATCACATAAACTATGATGAATTTTTGAAGTAAAAACTTTCTTTAAAATTCTTAATTATATTTTTATAGACTAACCAGCATGGTTGTCCATAGGTTTCACACATAGGTTCTTAATCAGTTTATTAAGATATGTTCTTAATTATCTGTTTTGACAAATTTATTATTTACATTCTTATTCTCATTGTTACGAGTATAATGTTTATAGATTAACAATCACAGTTGTTATTAGGTAACAAAGGTTCATATTCAGTCATTTTCTTAATTATCTTTATTAACAAATTATATTTTACCTATTTATTGTCATTAAGTATTAAAGTTTTTTATAGACTAACAATCACAGTTTATTTTAAGTAATATTGGTTCTTAACCAAAATGTTTATATATATTCTTAATCATCTTTTTAACAGAATATTTAATGCCCACTTAATAACAATATTAAAGTTTGTTTAAAGAATAACAATCATAGGTGTCATTGGAAAACTAAAGTTCTTAATTAACCATTCAGATAATATTATAAATATATCTGTTTTAATAAAATGCAGTTTTGCTTTCTTATTGCTATTGTTAGTTTCCTTATCAATACATTTATACTCATACTCCTTCCTAAGTTAAATAAGATATCTTTAATCACAGCTAAAGATTTATCTTGCTAAATCATTTTAATCCTTTACACTAAAGGTCTGTTATAAAGTTTACCAAATGCACTTGAGTTTTAACTCCAGCCTGCTGTTTTTAGTATCTGATAAATTGTCACACCTGGCTTTAGAAGTAGCAGCGTGGCGTGTGCTGTGAGCTGCAAGGTGCAAGTGGTATTATTTAACTTAGTAGATCTGTATCATTTTCTTTTGTATCCAGTAGTTTGGATAATGTTGCTCCTAGGCAGGAGATGGTGCTGAGTAGTCTTTGTTTTGCTTCTATGGCCTTGTTTATCAATAATTTGGGAATTTTGCTGTATGGTATAAGAACCCCAAGTTTTGTCACGTTCAATGTCAGCGGTTATTTTCCCTGCGGAAGGAGCTGAAGGGGAAATACCCGCCTGTGGTCTCTAGGGAGACAGACCTCATGTTACAAGATGTTCCAGACAGCTGGCCACTTCCTTGAGGAGTTCGGCCCCATCACCATACTCCGTGTTCAATGTTGAGTCAACCCCAAAATTTTGAGAACATCTGTGTTTTGTCCAGGCTGGGATTGTGAGGAAGATTACTAGTGTTTGTGGTTATTTTCTTGGTCGTATCCGACTTCAATTGTTTCCATTTCATTTCTGGCGTCGTCGTCTAGGACTTCGCCTGGAATGATTACAAACAATTGTTTTACTTCCGGTTGATAACCGAGTTATGCAATCTGGTGGGTGTAGCAATTCCAAAGAATTGAACGAAACCAGTGAGCGTGGCGTCGTCGTCTAGGACTTGGCTTGGAATGATTACAAACCATTGTTTCACTTCCGGTTGATAACCGAGTTATGCCATCTGGTGTAGCAATTCCAAAGAATTGAACGAAACCAGTGAGCGTGGCGTCGTCGTCTAGGACTTGGCCTGGAATGATTACAAACCATTGTTTCATTGCCGGTTGATAACAGAGTTATGCAATCTGGTGGGTGTAGCAATTCCAAAGAATTGAACGAAACCAGTGAATTATTGAATGTTGTGAGACAGTCCGATGACCTGTTCGAGTACATTCGTTTGATAAAAGAATTGAATTGTATTTCATAATCTCGTAAGTATGCGGTGAGACAGCCCGATGGCATGTCCGAATGTATTATTTGTTTCAGAATTATTGAATGTCGTGAGGCAGTACGATGATTCCTGCTCGATTACATTCGTTAGGTAAAAGAATTAAATTATGATGATCTCGTAAGTATGCGGTGAGACAGCCCCAATGCATTATTTTGCTTTTGGCTTGCCTGAAATGCATTATTTGTTTGAGATGCAAGATTAAGGCGTAGGATTGGTAAAATAGTAGTAGATATATATAATAATATATTTTAACAGATTTAGGTACCTTGTGGGTCTAAATATGGCGTCGACTCTTGAGACGATTTTGTTTTACTTCGAGTCGAGCACTTTTTAAATTGTTCCCAAGCTTTTTCATTTTTCTCCTGATTCTCTTGTAGATGTTCCTCGGTTGACGATGATGTGTCCTTCTTGGCATTTTTCCACTTTTAAAAACTGTTCTTTTTATTTAAAAGTTTAGATATGTGTTGAGTAGCAACGCACTATAATCGCGAATGACAAGTGGACAAATAAAGAGTTGCAAGGAAAACCGATTTAGAAATGTTCAAAGTAAAATTAGCTCTCACGTGTAGTGATACGGCATAAACTAGCCTGCGCGCAACAATTTCAAACGAAGCCGCCGGCGCCTATTTTACCCGTGCGGCACGCGCGGCTGTGACCCTGACCTACTTAGTTTTCCCGCGAATGTCGTACGCGCAGCACGCGCCATCACTGTAAACTGCAATGGATCGACATTACAATTACACCAATGTGGAGTACGTCGCTATGGTGCAGCTGTATGCTAGGGCTGATTATGACTCCCATGCTGCCCGGCGACTTTACGCAGAGCGGCAACACTTAGAGTCGCTCCGTCTTCGCGGGGTTCTGAACCCCCAAGTCCCATCTCCACGTACGATCGTAGCGGCGACACAGCGGCTACTAGATCATGGACAGTTCCATGCACCGGCACATGCACAGGGCAGAGGTCGACCAGCCGTTATTTTGCCAGCGCTCGACGAGGAGATCATCGAGTACTTCGAACGGGATCCGCGTCGAAGTACGCGCCAGGCCGAGTTTAGGTTTGGCGTAAGCCAGTACCGCGTCTGGAAACTACTCAACTCTGAAGGACAGCATCCTTATCATTTTCGCGGTGTTCACGCTCTCCACGAAAATGACCCCCAGAACAGAATTGCGTTTTGTCAGTGGTTGATCGCCAACCAAGATAAGAACATTTTGTGGACGGATGAATCGACTTTTACGCGAGTTGGTATTTTCAACCAGCGTAACGAACATTTTTGGGCAACAAATAACCCACACGTTATTCGCGAGTGTTCGCATCAAGTGCGTTTTAGTGTCAATGTGTGGGCATAGTTTTTTTGGTTAATTTTTCTTAGTTTTCTTTTTTAATTTAATTTTGTGTTCAATAAATTGCAGATAAAAAAGTATTTATGACGGTCCTAAGCCCGTAAAAGTATGAAGGGAAAATTTGAATAACATGTTGGATAACAGCTGATTGAAAAGCACGTGGGTCAATGGCCTCGCGGCCTTTAATAGTAACACTAGACGTAACGTAACATGTATTGTAGGTAATACTGACGTCGCACGCGCCGGCGCCGCAGCCCTCAAAGGAAAGCGATGCATGAAATGGTCAAACCCAAATAAGCTCTCGCACGTGGTGATACGGCATAAAAGTTTGCACGCAAAACAAACGAGCGAGCCACAAGCCGACAAAGCAAAGACCGATTTATTAAATGTTTAAAGTAAAATAAGCTCTCGCGTGTAATTATACGGCATAATCTAGCCCGCGCGTAACATGATCAAACGGAGCCGCCTTCGAACCTAATCCTTTCGACGGTGACCTAGCACCCGGTTCAACGGCCTGCTGTCGTTCGGCCGTAGATATCGGGAGGTATACTATTGGTTCGTGATCGCTTTCGAGTTTAGTTTTTCACAATGTTAAATATGCCAGTTTTTGTTTCTAATATTTTATATAACTACGAAACGATTGTATTACATAGACAAAACCATTTCGCTGCGGGAAAACAACCATTTAAATTTCACGGTGTATAACCGTTTGTAGGCGTGTTTTGTTCCCTCAAGGTCGTTGTCGACTGTCTTCGTCTAAAGGCCTTATCAGCCCAAAACATAAAAAAAAATCTTCTCGTCACGCACCGACAATGTCTGTTTTACGACAGGTCTACGCGGGTATAATAGTAGTCTATAGTCTATGTCTACGACCGACAACGAGCAGCAGATGAGCAGATTACTGAAATGACCATAGACAGTCATTACTTTATTCGTAGTCATAGATGTGACGTGAGAACTGTCACAACAGCAAAACAGCACAGATATTGTCAAAATCGTGAAAATTTTATTAAGATAACCTAACCTAAAATAGGTTAAACTATTTTTTACATCTTTGATCTTGATAATATTTCCACAATCATGTTCCGTCTACCTTACGGGGAAAGAGTTGATCCCATGGAAGAGAAGCGCCAAGCGCGTGAGAACACCATTAGCAGCGTGATTACCTTTGCCATACTATGTGCAGCCATCAGAATTGGTAAGTTAAAATTATAATTTTTAGTTATTCGTTCTCAACTAATTAAACCAAAATTTAAATTGATAGGCAGTAGTATAGTAGGAACAATTTCTTAGTGTTAGGTACTCGGATTATGAAGAAGGGAAATTAGCAGCGAGTCCACAGTTAGGAAAATCAGGGTAAATTATAAACCTCAAGATGGTCAGGCAAAGTCAGTAAAATTAAAAGCATGTTTCAAAAACATATTATATTAATATATCTTTAAAATGAATTTGGCCTGAGTGATTTTGAAAAATGGTCAAGCAGTCAGGTTTTTTTTTTTACTACGCAGTGTGTCCTGTGGGACACCCTGATAAATTAGTCATAATTAATTTCCAATTATTTGAGACTTGTATGAAAACCACAAATTCAATTGTTTAATAAAACCATAATATGCCATAAATTGTTTATTGGTACCTATTATAGCTATGATGAATATATTTTAATAACATATTAGCCAATTTAATAGAAACTTTACCTTCAGTTACATTCAGTATTGACTTGGTGAGCAACATTAGCTGCCAGTTCTCCTAACTTCAATGGTTATGCATTTACATGATTCTTGTCAATACAAGGTTGGTCATCAATAATAGTCTTTCAGTTCATTTTCAAGAAATAATGTTGATTATGCAAATGTATCTATGTTCATTATTTTTGTTTACAGCTCCCATCATTCTGGAACATAGCGGTCTTCAATGATAACACCAACATAGTACCGGTTGCAACTAGGCAAAGATTAACTAAACATGCTGGGTGATGCAGTCAGCAGCTCATGCTGCATGATCTATCAATTCTATTAGAAAATAATTAATTCATTTTAAATAAATCATTAAGTTATAAATCGTTTTTTTGTATGTGTGCATACATGGAGATTTCATTTTTTGTCTGCATACAGACTGCTGCAAAGGCGCTTTGTCAAACTGGGCATACTCAATGTTAATCGCACTTCTACAGCATTAGAAATTATTTTTAACTAGCTGTGCCCATGGCTTCGCTCCTGTCAACTGTCTACCTATCTACCCTAACCTACCTATCATACCTTACCTGCTCCACCTACCCTACCTTACCTGCTCCACCTACCCTACCTTACCTGCTCCACCTACCCTACCTTACCTGCTCCACCTACCCTACCTTACCTGCTCCACCTACCCTACCTTACCTACTGTACCTACCCTACCTGATCCTACCTACCTACCAATTTTTTTCTTTCATAAGAACCTTCTCCTATCAATAAGGAACACAACAATAAAAGGATTAGCGAAACCGGTCCAGCCGTTCACGCGTGATGCCGTGACCAAGGGAAATAGGGATCCATTTTTATCTATAACTAGCTGACCCCCGGGGCTTCGCTCCCGTCAATTGGCTACTTGCCTACCTACACTACCTACCCTACCTACCCTACCTACCCTACCCACCCTACCCTACCTACCCTACCCTACCTACCCTACCCTACCCTACCCTACCCTACCTACCCTACCCTACCCTACCCTACCAACCCTACCCTACCCTACCTACCCTACCCTACCTACATACCTACCCTACCTATCTACAATTCTTTTTTTTTTTTTTTTTAATTTTTCTTTCATAAGAACCTTCTCCTAACAATAACAAACACAACAAAAAAAGAATTAGCGAAATCGGTCCAGCAGTTCACGCGTGATGCCGTGACAACGGAAAACGGGTTTCATTTTTATATTATATAGATTATAGATTCAAACTGCTTCAGTGCGCGCAACATAGCTGTATATTATAAGGACCTTACTCGCCAGTTGTGCCAATTGGTGGGCACAAAAACGTTAGCTCTCATTATTTTAGAATGTTCACTAAACACTTAGTAATTTTTTAAGTTTTTTTAACAAATGGACCCTCAACCAGTCATACACACAATTTGACACAATACCCTAAAAACAGTAAAAATTTACAATAGTCGCCTATTGTAAATTTTTACTGTTTTTAGGAAATTTTGAAAGAGCTATGTAGTTTTTGTGTGGCATAAGATTGCTGTTAACTTTGTATGTGGCACCCGGTGGTATATAAATATCGATAGTTGGATGAGTCGTCCATACGAGGCATGCCTTTTAAGCTTTGTCGTTTCCATATTTCCCGGCAATTTTGAAGTTGGAACTGTTCTATATTCGAATAGTGTAAGGTATTAATAAATTATATAATTTAAGGTATATAAAAAAAAATATCAATAAAAAGGAGTAGTTGTAATGTAACTTTAAAAGTGACATCATCGTAAATAGTTGTGACAAACTGAAAATACTCGCGGAGCTTAGGACCTGGTACTGTTGGAAATATTATAATTCTGCAGTCTGATACGATGTCGTAGTCGTCAAATATTTTTATAACATTAAAACAAACAAAATACCCATTTGTATAAAAATTATAGTAAAAAAAGCAGTATGATATTTTTATAACATTAAAACAAACAATAATAATCTTTTACCACATAACGTATTTTGAGAACTCGTTCATTACTAAAACTAAAAAGTCTGAATAAAGAAAAATATTATAAAAACAAAAACCCGACTGCTATTTAAAAAAAGTTTTTACATTACCTACATTTTGACAAAAATGGGTACTTACCTTGTGAATTCTAGTTTGTTACCTTTAAATATTTTTTGTTTATTTAAGTATTTTGCTTTTATTGTTAAGTGACAAGTATTTAAAAAGCGCAATGAGGACTTATTGAAAAAAATACCACAATTTCTTTGATTGGACATTCTGGGAATGGAGATATTGGTAATTGGACATTTTGGGAACTGGACGTTTTGGGAATTATACATTTCGGGAAATGGCCATTTTGGGAATTGGACATTCTGAACCTGAACGGTCACGGTGTAAATTTTCATTCCAAGATTTCCCTATTAAAAACGCTATGAATACTGCCCAAATTTATACAAAAAATACTACTCCTAAAGAAGTTAAAGTGACTAAAAATTTTGATTCAAAAGTGTTGATTTTTATGAGAAATTAACTTTATAACCCGACCAAATTAAGTTGTTAACGGTATTGAGCTGTTTAGGAGATTTACGCTCATGCACATAAATAGAACAATGGCGAAATCTTAGCTGGCTTAAATTTGAGCTTCTGAAAGTTACTTACCTAGTTATATACGAAAGAAATCCAATTTTTTTAAAGTACCTATACAAATATAATTTTTGAGTACATTAACTGGTTCACCACGGATAGTAAAAAAAAAACATAAAAGAAAGTTATTTGATTTTTTCGTTGACTTTCATTAGGTCAGTGTTGCCATTTTACACTTATTCTGCCAAGTGACAAAATTAAATAGTGACTGTAATAAATATATAACTATTATATTTGTTATTACAATAAAATGGAGTAAATAAATTAAAAATATAGTTTACATGTCTAAGTGTAGGTGTTCCTTGCAGGTAGATAAGAATACGTAGAAATAAATGAATTACTTAATTTCAATAAATGATTGAAGGCAAAAAGACTAGTATCAAAGTCAAAAAAATATAGCATGGTTGTTGACGACGACCTTTTGATAAACGTCAAAGTCGCTTATTGTAAGTAAATTTACTCTTTCCAAAGAGTATATTTTACATTTCATGCTAAAATAACTAGGTTAGGGCAATACTAATGCGACATTGCCCTTTTACTTCCACGAAATTGAATAATATTACCTATTAAACACATTATCAAAGGTTACCCAGACATAACCTGAAAAAGTTCATGACCGAATATCTATTACTCTCGGCGTTCTCAAACAAAAATTCTTGCACACACTAATTCAGAACATGAGCCTGAGTTAAACCAGATATTTTTCATTTTATGACGTAGGAATTTAATCTCAGCTAAAACAATGTATGAGCTTCTGCCATTGTCCTTTATGGATGTCTGAATAGGCTGCATTAACAAAGTAGATAATAAAAAATAACACCCACGGTCCACAGATATTATGTCAGTGTGGAAATTTGATAAAATCGACCTTAGGTAGGTACTGAAAAAATACATACCTATTTAGTGGAGCGCCGTAAGGCATAAAAATTGAAAACCTCGGAACCCAGGGCCAGTCAATGAATCTGTATAACGAGTGTTTGACTGAATTATTAAAAGCTCAAATAATAAAGTTAAAAAATAAAAATTGACCGATCTCGATTACAACAATTTTTAACAACAATCTACTGGAAAATAAGAGGTGGAAGGGGGAACAAAATGTTTATAGTAAAGATTTCAATTTTATATTTAATAAATTATATTTGCATAGTAACTTGAATGTTAATTTATTAGATTTTCGCAAAAAAAAACGATTTACAAGAAAAAAATATCATCAACTATATAGGTACATTATTGTTCATTATTGTCGTCGTCGTCGTCGATCTCGTTGATGTAGATTGTAGGTAAAGGATTAGTACAGCTGTCACCATTGCATTCTAAGCAAGCAGCAGTGCAGTTTAAACCACAACCCACAAGATGCTCCGCATCCTGTTTGCATGTTACAAGTTGTGGGTCGTGGGTTCGAACCCAGGCAGGCACTTTACTTTGTGTAAATTGTTTCATCACCACTTCCACCAACCCGCACTGGGCCCGCGTGGTCGATTACGGCCCATTCCCTCTCACAGAGAGGAGTGTATCTATGTATGTATCTGGCGTTCCAGAGTTCAAACGCGTTGGCCGATTTTGATGATTCTTACGCAAATCTTAACCTTGCGAGCGTCATTACCTCCATTAAAATTGGAAAATTGAAAAATAGCGGCTTTTCGGAGCCACATTGTGAGCTTACTATCTATGCCACTATTTTGAAAGTTAGTAAAGCTGAATAATGTTCAGTAATAAACTTTTATCACACTCACTGCACCGTAATATATACATTAATTGCAAATAAACAAAAACCAGTTTTTTATTTTTTTGAGCCCACAAGAACAGCTACGTATTGAGCCTAGCAAGTTGCGACGTGTACTATTCTGTTAGGGCTCGCGTTAACAACACCGAACAGCTGCTGTTGCATTCTCTAGCCCCCCTCCCCTCCCCTCATCTTTATACCTGCAGTCCCTAGAGACCCAAGATCAAGGTTGTAATAGTTCTTCTTTTTAAAATATAACCTTAAACTCATTTAAATAAAGGAAAATACCGAAAAATTAATAATTATTTATAATAATAATTAATAAATTGGGCGCACGGTTGGCGCAGTGGTTGAGCAATTGACTGCTGCGCTGCGTGTCGCGGGTGTAATTGCCGCACGGAACAAATATTTGTATGACCTACAGATAGTTGTTCCGGCTCTGGGTGTTGTGTATGTGAATATATATTATATGTTTGTAAACGCACCCACGATACAGAAAGAAATTTCTAGTGTGGGGCAACGTTTTTCCAAAAAAAAAAAAATTAAAAACAGAAAAAAAATTGAGATCGCACAATTTTTTTTTTAACATTTTGTTATATACTATTGAAAACACATTTCCAAAGTTTTTATAAAGATTCATTGACTGGCCCTGGATTCAGAGGTATAAATCTTACGGCACTCCACTAATTATAATATGTTATCTTTTTATACTTACGTTATTAATATTAGCAACATATCTGCAGTAAATTAGGATTTTAATACGCCACTCGGGAGCCTCCTTTCATGCAATTCCTTGCCCGCTATTGTGTTATTTGGTATTTTGCCTGAAGAGAAGTGGTATACGAGCGTGCCCGGAAGATTTTACGCTAAATAGTCCTGTAATATCTATAGCCTTCACATTAATATTCTTAGAGCTCTTTTATTTCGATTAAAACCGTACTTTTCCGTAAAAAAATTATGCAGCACCTCGCATCGGACAGGTTCGATTTTAATTTGAAAATTAAAGTATGATAGTAGTTGAGAAAATCTCCACAGTGTTCCACCTCTGAATCCAGGGCCAGTCAATGAATCTTTATAAAAACTTTGGAAATGTGTTTTCAATAGTATATAACAAAATGTTAAAAAAAAAAATTGTGCGATCTCAATTTTTTTTCTGTTTTTAATTTTTTTTTTTTGGAAAAACGTTGCCCCACACTAGAAATTTCTTTCTGTATCGTGGGTGCGTTTACAAACATATAATATATATTCACATACACAACACCCAGAGCCGGAACAACTATCTGTAGGTCATACAAATATTTGTTCCGTGCGGCAATTACACCCGCGACACGCAGCGCAGCAGTCAATTGCTCAACCACTGCGCCAACCGTGCGCCCAATTTATTAATTATTATTATAAATAATTATTAATTTTTCGGTATTTTCCTTTATTTAAATGAGTTTAAGGTTATATTTTAAAAAGGAGAACTATTATTAATATTAGCAACATATCTGCAGTAAATTAGGATTTTAATACGCCACTCGGGAGCCTACTTTCATGCAATTCCTTGCCCGCTATTGTGTTATTTGGTATTTTGCCTGAAGAGAAGTGGTATACGAGCGTGCCCGGAAGATTTTACGCTAAATAGTCCTGTAATATCTATAGCCTTCACATTAATATTCTTAGAGCTCTTTTATTTCGATTAAAACCGTACTTTTCCGTAAAAAAATTATGCAGCACCTCGCATCGGACAGGTTCGATTTTAATTTGAAAATTAAAGTATGATAGTAGTTGAGAAAATCTCCACAGTGTTAGCAAACTGCTTCAAATTGTTATTAATGTCTGGCTAATGGCGACCTAGGTCTCAGCCTGCCATGCCGCCATGCTCTGCGACCTCTAGGTCTCAGCCTGCCATGCCGCCGTGCTCTGCGACCTCTAGGTCTCAGCCTGCCATGCCGCCGTGCTCTGCGACCTCTAGGTCTCAGCCTGCCATGCCGCCGTGCTCTGCGACCTCTAGGTCTCAGCCTGCCATGCCGCCGTGCTCTGCGACGTCGACACAGTTGCTGTCTTCCCGGCGCCGCTGCGCTGTGCGCTGCCAATGACGACGCCGCGGCGGTGGACAAGTATTGTCTCAAAAAAATTAACGGTACCATATCGACGACACGAAGAGAATCCGATTTAGTAAAATGAAACTCGCAACTGTTTTTGTAATAAATTACACTGAAGTTTATTTTTCATCCTGAATACATATTGACCAATGTTACTTATTGAATGTTGCATTTGCATCATCAGTTCACAACTTTTAACAACTCACATACATCTTATGCCTTAGGGCAGTTTTTTTGTTTTTATTTATCTAGTTACAAAATTCTAAAATTTGATAATACAATGAAATTTAAGCATTCTTACAGTTATCACTAAGTCCATTTAGCATTGAAAATAAATGATCATCATGATATTAATAATAAAAATTGATTTAAGGTTTTCATATATATATTTTACAATTTCAACTAAAACACGCTCACTGCAGGGAGGGGCAGATCGGGGTGCAATCATACTTCCAAACGAACACTATACATTGTATACATTTGTAAAAAGTATCAAAATCGAGTAAAAGGCCTACAAAAAATTATCTCGAGATACTAATATTCGTTTACGTAGTAACCTAAAAATTGTCCTATTTAACCCTGGAATCGCCGACGACGGCAGTGACGCGCGGCGCGTCTAGCGTTAAAGGGTAACAAACGTAGGTATTTCAACTATTTGGCTTAATTATATTTATATAATGAGATGAGCGCGAAATAAAAGCGGTGCGGCTCATGAGCCGGCTCGGGTGCAGGCGGGGCCGGGCGGCGCGACTAGTGCGTCACTGTGTCTGTGTCTGTGTCTAGTCTTCCGCCGGCTCGGGTGCAGGCGGGGCCGGGCGGCGCGACTAGTGTGTTTGTGTCTAGTCCTCCGCCTCCTCGTCCTCCGACTCCTGCTGCTGCAGCCACGTCAGCCACGTGTTCACCTGCACAGGGGACACGCTATACTATACATACTGCGCACATATCTGTATTCATTGACGGTGGTTCAGGGAACTAGGTGACAGTGTGTACGTTACCCCAACAAGAAAGTGGCCCCTAGATTGATATGAGTGGAACGTATAATTAGTGCGTAATCTGCTGTGAACGTGTGCCACATAATAAATTAGTGCGTGTCGTAGTTTTTGAAAAAATTCCTGCTAGAGTAACGTTGCTCCAGCAGGAAAATTCTAAACGAATGATCGGAGGTGAGAAATATTGTGCATGGGCGAGAGAGCTTATAGTTGTGCAAAAATTTGCGCCGAAAATATAATTGGTGCGTCATCAAGTTTTCGAGATATTGCATTTCCTGCTGGAGTAACGTTTTGCAAAATCGTGTATCTCTAAAACCATTGTATGCGCGCTTGTAGAATTAACATACACGGGTAGCTCTTGATGTGTGCGTATTTGTGCCGGAATTATACAGACAGTACTATAATCCCTCCTTCAGATATTAAGCATTAGGTCATCATAAATATACATTTTATTTTTTTTGACATGTCTGCATTTATTGCGTGTTTACCTAATTGACATAACATTATAAGTTTTTACTGTTGAAATTCATTCATTGATTGACATTATCCAATATTTTCTATAAAATTATTATTTTTGACATTTATTTTTGTATTTCTTGGATTTTATTTTGGACATTCTAAAAATATTTAATAGATTTATTTTGACATTCCTGTATTAATTTGATTCTAACTTTACCCTTTTTTTTATTTTTTGAGTTTTCTGAGATGTTTTACTATTTTGGTTTTGACATTGAAGTTTTTACAGAAAATTAATTAGTTGTCAGGAGAATAATAACTATATTGATTTATTCAACACTAATTCTTTCTATAATTTTGATATAATATTGTGAAATTAATGGTTAAACATTTGTACGCCTAATGGCAAAGAGAACTTACAAAACTGTAACATCTCGCACACCTGTGTATCTGTAACCTATTTTTACAAATAAAGAATCTGAATTAAATTTAACCAAATATTTATAATTTTCAAGGAATTGCACATTTTTGAAAACCCGAAAAAAATTGAGACGGATTCATAAATAACGATGTCCTTCGCAAACCTGATGACGCACCATTTCTGCACAACTATAAGCTCTCTGCCCATGCACAATATATCTCACTCCGATCATTCGTTTAGAATTTTCCTGCTGGAACAACATTACTCCAGCAGGAATCGCTTTTCCGTTTTTTTCAAAAACGACGACACGCACAATTTTTTTATGTGGCGCACCTTCACAACAGATTACGCACTTATTATACGTTCCACTCATATCACTCTAGGAGCCACTTTCTTGTTGGGGTAACGTACACGTGTACAGTGAACAGCGCTTCGCCTTTGCCGGGGTAGGTGTCCGTGACGTCCTCACACACCTTCAGGTTGTACAATGTTATGTAGGTGACATTGTAGTGTACAGTGGGTTGGGTCGTACCTGGAACAGCGCTTCGCCTTTGCCGGGGTAGGCGTCCGTGACATCCTCGCGCCAGCGCAGGAAGGCATCCTCTTCACACACCTCCAGGTTGTACAGGTACATAAACCAGCGCAGCAGCATGCCTGTGGACCAGAACGTCTTTCGAACATTGTCCTCAACTACTGGAGCCTGTTATGTCATGTCGCCCTCCCGTGCGTACAGCAGCGGGGGCCTAGTCTCAATGAGATAAGTTATCCACAAGATTTTTCATCCTTAATAATAACAGAATTGTTTGGCTTGAAATGTATATTTTTTTGTAAGATGCTCATTTTCTTACTGTAAATAGCTAATATTTACAAAATCTTTTACTGTGATCTTTTACAATGACCAAAAACATTCAACTGACACTCCAAATGTCTTGTAGTTGCAATGGTTGAGGTCAACACTGTATAATAATATTTTCATAAGCGTCAGAATGATTGTACCAGGTTTGGATATTGAGTAGCTGAACGTGTCCGAACAATGAAATCATGAAATTGACGCAAGTAGTTTCGCGATTAATTTAGTTGAGTCAAACCATTTTTGTTTGTTCTATTTTTTCGGCGAGTTGCGTCCACTATTTCATTCAAATGCTAGTCTAATTATAAGTGGGACTTGTAATTTTAGTACAGTTCATTAACTGTTGCCGCTTGTGCAGCATAAAGACTCTCACCCTTAGGGTAGCGGTGCTGGTGCGCGTGCACCTGCACGGCGTACACGGCCGCCAACTGCAGGTCGGGCTGCCCCTCCAGCAGCGCCGTCAGCAGCGGCGCGTAGGCCTCCAGCAGCTGCTTCTCGTGCTCCAGCGCCGCCTTGTCGGCCGCGCCCGCCGAGCCTGCCGCTGCCGTCACGTGCTCCGCCACCAGCGCCACCAGCGTCGACACGAACGCCGAGTTCTGCCGCACCGCCGGCTCCACGTTAGCCTGCAACAATCCGCACACCACATGTTACACTCAACAGTAAGTTTTTTTGATAGATTAAAAAAAAAAATGGCTTGCTACTATTAAGCTTGTTGAACGGACACTATGTTGACTGTCAAGCGGACGTGTGTCGACACACTAGACATAGTCAATCATTAATATAGAAAGGAATTATTTGTTTAGTTTGGTACTAAATGTGTTCGATAAGACTAACTTATTCTGAATTCTATAACAGTCGAGCGTCTTACACATTGACATACAAATAATAAAAAAATAGTCTTGGGAGGAAAATAGAATAAAACGACCACCGACCTTGATCCAGCGGTAGAGCGCTTGCGGCGCGGGCTCGGCGGCGAGCTGGCGCTGCAGCTGAGCCTGCACGCGCAGCTGCGGCACCAGCGCCGCCAGCCCGCGAGCCTCCAGCGCCTCCAGCGCGGCCGGCGCACTGGGCTCGCCGGCGCCCTCGGGCAGCACGTGCGCGCACACGTTGAGCTTGGCTTCCTCGCACAGCGCCGCCAGCCGCGCCACGCCCAGCGCCTCCGCCAGCGCCTGCAGCACCTCCAGCAGCAGCGGGTGGTGCGCGCCCCCGTCGCACCAGGCGCCCACGTCGGCCAGCGTCACCAGCCCCAGCTCCACGCTCAGCGCCAGCAGGCGCGGCAGGCGCGCGTGCGGGTGCGCCGCGTGCACCAGCGCGCGCAGCGTGTCGGCGGCGGGCGCACGGCGCACGGCGCGCACGACGCGCACGCATGCGCGCATCTGCGCCGGGTCGCCACGCGGCCCGTGCAGCGCGTGTTCCAGCACGGCGGCGGCGCAGCGCCGGAGCAGCTTGTCGGGCGGCGCCAGCTCGCGCAGGCGGCGCAGCGCGGCGGCGGGCTCGGCGTCGCCGGCGCTGTCGTCGGCCGCCGCGTCCGCCGCCTCTACGGCCAGGCGGCACGCCTCCTCCTTGTTGGGGCCCTGCACAGTGAGCCGATCAGTCCGGGGGCGAGAGACACACACGACAGAGCACGACCTAGAGCGGGCTGAGATCGCTCACCTTATCCTTCTTCGGCTTATCTTTTTTGTCGGCGGCGGGTTTGATAGTGATGGCAGGCTCCTTCAGCAGCGGCGGCGCACTGGCGAACGAAGGCGTCAGCACGTCTGCGGACAGAAGAGCGGGTAAACTCGGGCGCTGTACGCGAGGGTGTCGGTGTGTGGGCAGGGAGAGGTACTCACTCTGCTGCACGGGCGCCAGCGGCAGCTGCGGCTGCGGCTTGGACAGCTTGTTGGCAGTGAACATGAGCGAGTTGGCGGCGGGCCGCATCTGCACGTCGTGCAGCGCGCCGGCCGTGTACACGCGCGCCTTGTTGGAGCGCGACGAGCCGTCCTGCAACACACAATTTTCGTCCCTTTAAGTTGATTCTTTGATAAATATTTACCACAAACTTAAATATCACTCGTCTCACCATTCCCAGTGTACGAGCAAACCCGTTTATTAAGACGGCCATACACCTTGAAGATAGTACAGATATCTAGTAGGTACGCTTAATCTTATTACATTTTGAAACCATTGAACGATAACCATATTTTGCTCACGAAGTGATTTCGATTATCGACTCGCCGACAAAGAGAAAATGTGCGGGTAGCGCGGCGCGTGTAGGTACTAGCCGGCGGCGTTGAGCTCTATCTATAGAAAATCAGCTCCTAGGTAGTGTTTTTGAATTTATTTTCAGCTCTTTTTTTGTGATAGAAGGGTATTAATGTTTATGTTTTTCAAAAGTAGAGAAATTATGCACTGAATCCTTGGTATTTATATTGGCATCGGTGTCAGACACATAATTATATAATAGGCGACTGTTTAAGTCTAAGGCTATTGTTACATAAATCTAACAGACACTGTATACAGAAGCTGTGGATGAACCTTAATAAATAAATAAGCAGAGAATACTTGACTTGCAAGTAAAAAAATAAACATTTATTATTATCTTACAAATTTTAGAAAAATTTACCGCTAATATGCAGCTACTATATATTATGTAAAAATGACTAATAAATAATTACATTTGGCCTGCGCAAATATGATCACATTTCTGAATTTCGGACAAAGCTCAAGTGGCTTCCCATACGTCTTCGCCGGGATTCTCATATTTTATTTCTTCTTTACAGTATTCTATACAATCCTACAACCCCCTCTTATCTCAAAGAACGTTTCAAGTTCCTTCATGACACACATAATAGATATCTGAGGTCATCGGAAAACTTGAGACTAGAGATGCCGATGCATTCCACCAGCTTTTATGACAAATCTTTTACGGTTCAAGCGGTGCGGTTGTGGAATGCTTTGCCCGTGTCAATAAGGCGTGTTCAATCTCTGCCCATTTTTAAAACTATGGTAAAGAATCACTACCTCTCTCTTTAATAGTTGTTTTTCTTGATTTCTCTGTTTTTGTTCCTTACTTATTACTGTATATATTTGTCTATATAATATATATGTATATGTATTTATTTATATATAAATAGTACACCAAAGACTACCTACAGTACTGTTTTTCCTTTCATTTTTAAAATCCATCCAAAGGTTGTCTTGAAAAGATCGCTTTTAGCGATAAGGCCGCCCATTGTGTCACCCAGTGTAATGTTTACTTCTTCTATACTTTCTGTAACTTTTATGGTGTACATAATAAAGAGTATTCTATTCTAATAGGATGGAAACCTATACTGGACAATTTTACCTTTTAATTCTTTTAACTTTTTGATTCTTTTTTTTAGAATTAGGTACATTTAAACATATAAGTGTTATATATCACCTCTTAAAACCCTTTACTTTGAAACCCCACATGATAAAAATTTGGTCTCCACAATATGGCGCCCAAAATCTGCCATTTTTCTATTATCCAATCTTAATGAAGACAGTGACACTTGCAGGGTTAAGACGAATCGATTGACGTAAGAATCATCAAAATCTGATCTCTAGAACGCCACATAGGAACAAACATACATACATAGACTGATAAACACACTACCCTCCTTCGGCAGTCGGGTAAAAAGCACCATCCATGCTTGCATCCTGCTGCTGCTGCATGATTGTCTCACTATCTAATGTAGGTCGCGCGTGTAAGCGCAAAGATGCGAGCCTACTTATTGCACAACTCATTACTTAACAATTTTAAAAACTATGTATGTGCACCATACAACTTACATTACCATTTCTATGATTAGAAATTGCGTAAGTTTAATAAAACAATGTTTGCTCAAAGCCTTTTAAATAAAGAAAAGGCAGCTCTATGTTGTCTAGTGTACAATCACATTGCATGGTGCAATCAATGGAACAGTCATGACTATACTCCATTTGTTTAGGTAGCTAACTAAATGTAAACAATCTTAACATGTCTTTTATCTAAAAAAATGTCTAAAAATTGAATCTAAAAATGTTTACAATTAGGTATTTACTTAAACCGATGTTAGGTAAGTAACTAAATTTAAATAATATTTGTTGGTCTTTTATACGATTTATTTTATATAAAAAGACATATCAAGATTGTTTACCTTTAGTTAACTACCTAAACAAATGGAGTATAGTACAAAATTTCGAGCGGTCGCCATCTGATTATGGCTAGAAAACCAATTGCAGATAAAACTAGGAAACCAAATAACTTAAAATAAATATTTTTATTTAGTTTTGCTTGATTTCGTATAATTTCGGGAATTCTCGTATGACTGATATGTAAGTGACCCATTTCAGCTTCAAACACGACGTCGTTGATCAGCTTTTCCGCTAATAGTCGTTGTTCCTTTTCCAATCCTCTCAATTTAAACGCAATCATTTTTGCAAAGGCATCACACTGATCCATTTGGGTAGAGAGACACCTCGGATTCTCTGGCACACAAGTCAATAATTTTTTTTCAAATCCCGCCTTTTGATCCTGACTGGTTCTGACCGGCCAGGAACATTGAATTGGGGCCTTGTTCTGAGATATATCTTGAGTGAGCCTCTGAACTGACGGGGAGCTAGATGTGTCTCGCCACATTTCTTGTTTCGTTATAAACTGTGCACCACTTTGTGAAGAATAAATCTGAAATAAAACAAGCGCACTACTTTTGAACAATATATAATTAAATATATTTTTAAGTTAATATATATGTTACGGCTAATACCCGAAGTGCGGCTACACCTAGTATTAGCCGGAGCTTAGGGCACCCCGACACGGACAGGTTAGGTTCGAACGAGATGGCGGGAGCTGAAGTGAGCGAGCAAAGCGAGCGAACTCAGCTCCCGTCATCTCGTTCGTGTTAGGTTACTTTAGACCCTGCGGGCGGAAATAGGAGCCCCGCGCAGCGGGGCTCCGTCGCGTGGCTACACCTAGTTCTAACCGGCTAAAACTAGGTGTAGCCGCACTAATACTAGGTGTAGCCGCACTTCGGGTATTAGCCGTAACATATACACACGACAAAATATTAACGCCAGGAATATGTTCACTTGGCCCAACAATACAAGGAATTTTGAGGAATTCTTTATATTTTTCAATCAGTGAAATTTAAAAAAATCAAGATGGGAATGAAATAGTGAAAAATATTAAAAACCGATGGAACTTGCCTCAATGGCTTGCTTGTATGGGATTGGAACCCACAGCTTGGTTTAGTTTCACTTGTAAAAGTGTTAACTTTAACATTTCTTTAAAAGAATCTGGCCAATTATGAGTAGGTATTTCATTCGGTACTTACCCAGTTATTGTCTTGTCCAAATTGGAACTTACCGTGGTCAGTTTTTCCACTACTGCTTTTTGTTTGTACTGTTTCTTCTAACTTTTCTAACAACTAATTTAAAGTAAATCTTACGAAGAAGCCGCTGGCAGGCTAGTTATCGTCAATCAGCATCTGCTCGCGGCTTCGCACGCCTCAAAATTATTCCAAGGGAACATACTCCCAGGAAAATATGTGTCCTAATCTAAGACATGGTCTACCCGTGAGCCAGAACGACAGATACGAGAGATTGTCGATTTTTTTTTTCATTAATTTCTTTATTTTCGCAGATAATTTTTTTCACACACACGGCTCCATCGTATCAATGTGGTGGTGTTTGGCCGTCTATTCGCAACTAGGGTGGTATCGAATTACTGATTTTACCTGTACTTAATGTAAGAGTAAGTGTGCGCTTACCTTGGAGCCGTTGCCCTGCTGGCTGGTCTGCGAGTGCTTGTTGTAGTGCATGTTGTTGCCCTGGCGCGGGTAGTAGCCGGGCGCCGAGCGCTGGCGGTAGCCGTCGCGCGGCGCGCCGAAACCGTTGCCGAACATCTTGTCGGGCGGCGGCACTAGCGCCGCAGCCGGCTGCAGGCTCAGGCCCGCCAGCACGTCGTCCAGCGGCCGCGAGCGCAGGCCGCCGCGGAACAGCGAGTCGCGCTCGCGCTCGCGGTCACGTTCGCGCTCGCGGTCGCGGCGCGGCACGTGCTCGTCGTCGTGGCGCAGCTGGTGCATGGGCACGGGCCCCTCGGCCGTGACGGCGGCGCGCGGCACCCAGCCACCGCGCCGCAGCTCCACCGTGTCGCGCAGCATAAAGCGGATGCGCGGCGCTAGCTCCCGCGAGGCCGACAGCGTCTCGATGCGCGCGAAGTACTGGTCCATGAGGCCGCGGCCGCGTTCGGAGTCCAGCACGCGGCCGCACGTGCGCACCAACTGCGCCAGGCACTCCAGGTCCTCGTGGTGCTCGGCGGCCGCGCGCCGCGCCAGCAAGTTCTGGATGCATCGGTGAAGGATGGACTCGGCCAGGATTTCTAGTTTGCCGAGCTCTCCGATAAACTTGATATTGCCGAGCATCTTGCATTTTGCAAGATGTCGCTTTTCCTCCTCTTCAGGCAGCAACGCCTTGTCCTCGAACGCGGCGAACGCCTAGCGGAAGTAACCAAAATTTAAAAACCATCGTCGTTTAGAGATTGCACTCGCTATAGAAATGTCTGCCGAGCGGTACCTGTGCACGGTTCTCGAACTCGGTGCGGCATTTGTTCAACAGCAACAGCTTGAAGGTGCAAGGCTGACCGGGCGGCTCGAAGTTAGGCGCCTCCTCGCTCAGCCTTTTGCACAGCTGTGCATACATCGACGAGTACTTCGGCTCATCGAGTGCCTTCTCGAAAATGAGAAGGATCACTCCCTTAAGCACCTTGTCGGAGTCGAGCTCCAAACCGAGCAGATCATCGCTCAGCTTCTGGAACTTCTCCGGCGTGAGTTTGTTCAGGATACCTCGAACCTGCGGACAGAGGGCGGCGGGTTAGCGGGTTAGCGGGTGAGCGGCTGAGGGGCTGGCAGGGCGCCGGATGCGGCTGGCGGCGGCGGAGTGTACCTTGCGGAATATGACGTCGTGCTTGGCATCTCCGTCGGGCACCTCGTGGTGTCGCAGGGAAGAGGGCGGGACCCAGCGGCGCCTCGGCGGGGGGACGGATGTCCTCCCCGAGGCGCGCGGCGCGGGCCCCGGCTGCCGCGCGCTGTCCGTCTTGCCGCCGGTGCTGTCTCCCGCGCACTGCCGCGCTCTGCTGTCGCGTGTGCCGCGTGAGTGCCGCGCTGCGGCGCTGTGGTGCTTGCTGCGAGCCTCCGCGGGGGGGCCTGCAAACCACACATTAACAATCAACTAAACAATACTTATTTATAAATAAACACGTAATTATAATACAAATGTATTATTAACTAGCTATCGCCCGACTGGAATGAATCATCATCATCTTAATGCCCTTGTCCCATGTTACTTCGGCTCGGCGCAACACGTTGAAATGAATACAAACAAATAAAAAAAAAGTGTTTTTTGTAATGTATAAATGACAGGTTCTTAATAAATGCATATGAAAATTAAGTTCTCGCGATACTTCTTGGCCGTCCTGAAGTTTGCTTTCCGATGCGTAAGGCGCAGCGCGGTGCTGTTTTTGTATGAGATTTATTACTGCGCAGCCATTGTAGCCAACTTCAGGGCGGTATTGATGAGTACTGTACTTGCATGCAAAAAAAACTATTTAGAATTTTTGTCCGTGTGTTCCGGCTAGTGTTGCCATCCGTCCGGCAGGCTTAATTCGCATCTTGCAAGAGCAAAACGTTAGCGATTTTTGCGCAATAATTGATCTTCAGTGCAGAAGTTTTAGAGTTTTTTGCGGTTTTTTTTTTAACAGGTGCATTTGACAAACAGTGAGCGATTAGCAAGCAGTTGTGTAGGACCTACAGTGTAGGTAATGCCGACTTTAAGACATAAAGCGTTTGATCGCGCGATGATTGATGATTACCGTTTGTTACATAATAAGCCTTCGTGTTGCCCCGGATTCGTCCTAGTTTAGAGGGTGTCTGGAGTGCGTCCGGTCTGGGTTTTTAAGTCTTCAAATCACCAACGGCAGTTTTACACAGATTTCTCCGTCAATTGTGGACCGATTATGAAAATTATTTTTTTGGAAGGGTATGATACCGAATTGGTCCCATTTAAATTTGGTAGAAGATCTGATGAAAAAGTTCGGCGATATTCAACGTAACTTTGCAAAAATTACGGCAAATCATCCGAGATTGCATGCCTGTTTGTTGTACACTAGCTGCTGTCAGCGGCTTCGCCCGCATTAGAAGTTTTTAATCATCCCAAGGGAACATTATACCGGGTTAAAGAGTAGCCTATGTATTATTCCAGACTATAATTCATCTGAGTGCCAAATTTCTTCTTGATCCGTTTAGCCGTTCTGGCGTAATTGAGTAACATACATCCAAATTTACGTATTTATAAAATTAGTAAGAAGTAAGATTACTATAGAAATTGCCAACTAACTAGGTGCCACAACAAAAAAGTGAAAAATAAAACAGTTTTTACAAAAAAAATACAACCCAGTTCCAATTAAAAGTTAATTGAAAGTTGTTTGTATATTTTTGTAAAAAAAAATAATAGTATATTATGCAACTAGTGAATAAAGGACGGTTTAGCGAGGGCCATAGATGAATCACGAACAAGTGAAGGATTCTAACAACTGAATCACGACCGTAGGGAGTGATTCATGATGATTGAATCACGAGCATAGCGAGTGATTCAAGTGTTAGAATCCTGAACGACGCGAGTGATTCATGGCCCTCGATATAAATCCGTTTTATTCAAGAGTTGCATACTATATTTTATACCATGACTTCGAGAAAAAGAAGGATTTAAGCCAAAAGCACAAGGAATAATAATAAATAAATAAATGGTTTATTACCTTCAAAATTTACAGAAAATGAGAAACCTTAGGGCTTCACATTTTTTGTAAATTGAAGCTGAGCCTTTGAGTTTGAGTTACCTAAACAGCACCTGTGTTTTTTGTGGGCCAGTGACCACCTCCTAAGTCACATAATTATAATTAATTAAACACCAATGCAATTAATATTAGAATTACAATCCAAATAAGTATTCACTAAACATCCTAGACCACTATCAAAATCCTAAATATAAACAAACTCAAAATTAAATCGACGAAGGAGTTTGAAATTCGAATATTCTTTGCACAAGAAGTTTGTATCGAGTATTTTATGCGCAAGTAGGTTGTATTGCATTGAGATGGAGGTCAAATATATATTGGTGTATTCTAAATTTAAACACCAAAACAGTGATTAAAAGTGCTTTTTATTCACTGTTTTCAGTGAATAAAATAAGCTTTTTAGAGGGGGAATGGTATAAACTACATTTAGTCTAAAAAAGTTATAAAAATAAATAAAAAGTTCATTTATAACCATTAAAACTATATTTGATTCTACTGAGTAGGTAACTTAGAAAATAATACTCTGTTCATATTTCCGGCAGGCTTATTACGTATCTTTTGCAAGAGCAAAACGATAGCGATTTTCGCGCATTACAGAAAACTTTTCAATACAGAAGTTTTAGAGTTGTTGGCGGTTTTTTTTTTAAATAAGTGCATTTGACAAACAGCGAGCGATTAGCAAACGATTGTGTAGGACATACCATAACTACACTGCTGACATAAAGCGTTTGATCACTATCGTTTTGC
Source organism: Orthosia gracilis (assembly GCA_947562075.1). NCBI lineage: Eukaryota > Metazoa > Arthropoda > Insecta > Lepidoptera > Noctuidae > Orthosia > Orthosia gracilis. The sequence goes on along the minus strand of OX387271.1, from coordinate 24,886,125 downwards.
TCTTGCAAAAGATACGTAATAAACTCCAAAATACGAAGTTTTCACGCTTCTTATCCTGGTTGGCAGATTTTAGAGATGGTTACCCTAGTTCCGGCTAATCTACGAAACGGCTGGCCCGATTTTGACGCCAGTATCTTTCAGTGGTAGATAGCTGATGTCCTATGGAGTAACTTTATCTACTTTTATTTAAGTAATAGAACGCTGCACAAAAAAAAGTCCCGGGCTATTCATAAATATTTATGAATTATAGCATTTGTGTTATATCGGTGTATAAGCTAAATTACTGTAAAGTAATTTAGCGTTCGCGACTTTGAGCGTGTCGATGGCGGCTCGCTCGAAGCGAAGCGTTAATCAACGAAAACGATTCACATTAGTGAGCGACAAATGTAAGATTTCGATCGTCTGTATCGTCACATTTACTCGATTTTGTTTAATGATAAATACCTGTCGATTGTCTATATCGAGCAAATCTGTAGGCACTTTTGGGTAGTTACACTTAACGCGGGTGGAGTTAGCGCAGAACGTCCAATTATCAAAACTTTCCGTTTCCTTCATTGTAAAGTTAGTAAATAATTACGTAAAAAGGACTATGTTCATTTTTTTACATAAAACGTTCAAATAACCAAATTTATCTAAAAAAAAAACTATGAAACGCAAAAATAAGTCAAAACCATCGAGATAAAAAGTATCCACCTAATCCGGGATATATTATATAGTATATTGTCTACCCGTGTACCTAGTTTCATCTTAATCCGTTCAGTCGTTTAGTTTAGAGAAGAACAGACAGATATTTTGGCAGATAAAAAATAGTATGTATGATGATAAAAGATATTAGGAGACAAAGGTAGAACTAATTTTAATCAACGATTATGACGGTGCGGTTCGGTGGTATGCCGGACATTCGGACGCGAATGTGTGGTAGATAGATATCGAATTCGAGGTGAGTTTACGAAAGTGATTACTATTGTTACTGTTTAGTTTGCGTTGAAATCATGAGAGAGATTGCGAGGTTATTCGGCTGTAGGCGGTTGGGGCGCGGAGGCGAGGGCGCGGGCGCGGGGTAGCGCGCAGGTGAGGCGGCGGTCGTCGGCCGCGCCCGCGCCGGCCGTAGACCCCGTCGCCCGAGCGCCGCGTCCTGCGAGTCTCGTCCTGAATGACCCGCGACCGGCCCGACCGGGTCACAATATAACGCGAGCATTTTCGGTATCAAACATTTTCGTATGAATTTACGAGTCAAGCGCGTCGCAGATGATTATCATGAGAGATGTAGTGCGACGCACTGTGTTACAATTGGGCGACGACGCACGACGTGGCGGTGGGGGTCGATAACGTCGCGGCGTGAGGTCGACGCCCGCCGGAACCTTGGCGCTGCCGCTGCAAGGTCGCGCGCCGCCCGCCGTCCGCCAGCTGTCGCCCACCGTCGAGACGCGCCTCCGCTATCTCTTCGTTTATACTTATATTATTTTTAAATACTCAATCAGGGTAGCCCCCTCTATCAATGCCATCTTAGACGAGAAGAAGCTTTTTAAAATATATTCGTTTTATAGTTATCTGGAATCAGCACTAGCTCACATTTCAAGATTCACAATGTATTAAACGAAACGAGTTTATTCACCTCTATAATCCGTACATTCGCTCCGCAATGGCATACGTTCGGCTAAATCAATCGCATGATAGCAATTAAAGTCACAATAACGCGTATCAGTATTATCTACATAGTAGGGACGTAGTCTCGTGAAGCACCCTCGGGTATCTGAACATGAACAGTGGAGGGATGACGGAGCGGTGGCGCGGGCATCCCCGAGCCGAGCCGACCGCCGCGCGCCGTGCGTCCCGGACAGGTCGACGACCTGCATTGCAGCCCGCACCCCAACTTTCTTCTCTACTACCCCTGTTTGCCCTTGCCGCCCTTATCTATCGATATAAGCGAGTTTCATAAATCAATTCTCCGAAAAACTCCTAAAACTACATTTCGATTTAGACTACCTACCTACGTCCGTCAAACATAATTTTTACTCAGATCCAACATCATAAAGCTAAAGCATGATAATAGAGTAACTAGAGAGGTTAACAGGCAGTCAATGTAAAAAAATACTGATATTTCGGTTTATTGTCATAGATTCCCCTTGAAGATTATCTGTAAAAAGAAATTACGAGCCAAAACGCGGCGGCTAAAAGTGGAAGAATATGGTGCACCAGACGCGATCACGACTTCCCTATAAAGGCTTTGCCAAAACGATTTCTCGACGCTGCGCTGTTAAACTTTGTCAAGGGCTCTTGCAATTAGGTGGTATAAAGTTTGGTAATCAGATTCGTGGGATATGGTAATGATAACGTTCCTCTTGTCATTTATGAATTTTGTATGACCCTCTGATGCTAGTCAGGCAAAAAATGCTACCGTCAGTGCCCTGCATTATCTAGCTCTTTGCTAAAAGGGGTGAGTAAATGCATAGCGGGGCTCATGGCTCAGCAATTATAGCCGCACGGGCTGATCGAATGTAAAAATTCCGCGTGCCGAGGTCGATCCATGGATGGGTGAGCACACATTACATATGGAGATCCTTTCGTTCCTCGTAAAACTCGTTACGCCGTTGGTCCTCGCTTGTCGTTCGAATATCTATGACAGTGGTTAAGGGCCTCCAGCAGAAGCCTGACAATCTGTCTAGCCCATCATGTAACCCAGTGGCTGGGATGTCAGGCAGTCCGCTTCTTGTAAAATACTGGTAGTCAGCGGCACTCAGTTAGTCTGAAGGCTTACCCTTAAATAGTGTGGAAAACGCCAGGTAGATGGTGGTCAGGTGTCACAGGGTGGGGGGTGTATCAATCCTATTCGTCTATATTTCGTTTGGTTGTTGCTGACAAGCCTCAATAGCAATGTGAAATTGGTTTTCAATCCCAGTTACGTTCTTATTTAAAAAATGCTCGGTGGATTACAAGTATTACGATTAAACAAAGTCGAAAGAAAAACCTTGCTTTGCATTAATTAACTTGTTAATTTTACAAGTATTAATTCCTACCCCTGCATCCTGTCCTGTACCACCGTACTAGAGGTCGGCGCCGCATTGTGTTTTATTTAAATATAAACTAGTAAAAACCAAAATAAAGGGAGCATGTGATTTCATTGATTTTAGCATTATTTTTCTGTAAAAATCTATATATTAAAATAAACTAAATCCTATTCAATGACAGGATTTATTTTGTTTGAAGAAATACATGGCTGGTTCAAGTAATAATTGGAGGTAACAATTACCGAGTCAATTAAAGATCCACCAATGATCCAATACATCATGCTGCTCTAAAAATAAGCACTACATTAGATCGACCACCTGAGCTGTCTCGGTGCTCAATTTGAAGCGAATGCGCTGCAACAAGTTTTGTCTCGCGTATACTTGTAAGACGCGATTGGAGACAATGTCACGAGGCATGGATCGTAAGACGCGTTCCGAGACATTACATATCTTAACACGGGCATCACCGCTGTAAGATGTATTCTCACCGCTCCGATTCTAAAATCGATTATAATTGGTACGTATGTCAGCTGCAAGTATGATAAGTTTTAAAAGCGCAATAGAGGGTGCGAGGGAAGCGAATGGGAGGCGCGAGTGCGACCTAGTTTACATCGACGGCGGCAGCGGCTCGATGGAGCGGGCGAGCTTCGCGTCCCTAGCGGTGGCGCCTGTGCCACTCCGCTACCATTGACCCAGATTCGCGGAGCGGCCCCGCGCCCGCGCACCGCGGCGCATCACAAAAACTACCACGCGAAGGCCCTGGCCTGACCCGGCGCCGCCTACCTGACCTACTAAACCTTCCTGTCTGCCCAATAACGTCAAGTCGGTTTGGTGGAAACTCCCATCGATTGGATCAACAACATGCTTTTTATTAAAATACAACGTTTACTTGTTTCTTAAAATGTATCTTGTTGGCCACGACAAGAAGTCGTTCCTGATGGACAACTTGTCCTATAAATTTTGCTTAAATCTCATGTCAAGTAATTTGATTGGATGTGGTTATTACAGACAATCCCATCATAAAGTACGACAACGTATTTCATAAAAAAAAATACATTTTGCTATAAGGTTTTTATGCTGGTTTATATTCACCCGCGTGAAATTCAAAAAAATATCTCGAGGCATCATTTGCCCGGTTTATAAAGTATACTTTGTGCTATTCTTGACTATAATCTACCTCTGTGCCAAATTTTATCCAGATCAGTTCAGCCGTTCTGGCGTGATTGAGTAACAAACATATATCGACACATCCCTACTTTCGCATTTATGATATTAGTAAGATAAGAATTCATTCGATATTGTTTAACAGAGTAATTATTTTATATCGTACGCAATTTGAGGTAATTTAATACTCGTCAAATTATTATTAGGTCTCCTAGTTCAAGCGAAAGTTCATAGATTTTTCTTCGCGCAAAAAACATTAATAAATAATTTGAAAACAATCATATTCATTCTATATGCCTTGTTTAATTCTCAGGTCTTCTGGGGCTTACCAGTTTATTTCAGAGAGTGCCATTTATTTATTATTATCAACTGGAAGAAAACTAGCCCTGTGCGCTGGAACTGGATGGAAGTGCCATGCATTTTTGTGATATGTGGTGCAAGCGGGCAATTACAGCATATACTAGTCATGGGCGTACTCAAGTGAGCTAAAATTAAGACAACTCGTGTGTAGGCAACATGTAGTAGGAATTTATGCGGAGGGCTAAGACTCTAGGGGACCCTGGATGACATAAACAAATGGGGCTCCTCCGACATACCAAGGTATGCAAGAAAACTTAAGAGAATGTCAAATGAAGGAACGAAACGAACTCAATAGTTCTAGGCCCGGTCTTCGAGAATTTAAGATTTTCTTATGACCTTGCATAGGGCTTATTCAGAAAAAGATGAATGCAGAATACACGAGCGAAAATAGCGATATAGAAATTTTTGCATACGCCCACGGCTGCCAGCTCGCAACTTCTGATGTTGGCTATATTTTTTATACCATATTTTACTATTAACTGGCGCACCGCCCCGGCTTCGCCCGTGATAAATTATACACAAAAACTTGCCTCGTTTCTCACTCTTTCTATTGGTAAAAACCGCATGAAAATCCGTTCAGGGCTTTTTAGGGTTCCGTACCCAAAGGGTAAAAACGGAATCCTATTACTAAGACTTCACTGTCCGTCTGTCACCAGGCTGTATCTCATGAATTTTGATAGCTAGACAGTTGAAATTTTCACAGATAATGTATTTCTGTTGCCGCTATAATAACAAATACAAAAAAAAAAAAACAGAATAAAATAAATGTTTAAGTGGGGCTCCCATAGAACAAACGTGATTTTTTGCCGTTATTCTCGATAATGGTACGGAACCTTTCGTGCGCGAGTCCGACTCGCACTTGGCCGGTTTTTTATTCATTCTCAAATATTGATTTATCAAATTACCAGATATTATTTATTAAAAAAAAAAAAAAAATTTAATCTAAATCGATTCAGCGGTGTAAGCGTGAAGAGGTAACAGACAGACGGACAGTTGCTTTCGCATTTACAATATTAGTATGGCCTCCCTATCGTCTGGTGTTAGTGTGGAGTTACAACGACCCTCACAAGGCGTGACGTCGGCCCCGCACGTGCTGTCTCTGTCTAGCAATAACTTGCCTATTTTTTTTATCCCTTGGGTCACTAACTATCAAATACACCCGGCACGGGTGTATGTGATAGTGTGCGCCTTGCCACTTCTAAGAATCAACAAATGTAAACATATTTCTTCAAATTCTTAACCAAACCGGCTGCGGTCCTGAGTAGCTTCGTGATATACGGTATAGACCAGGGATGGCGAACCTTTATTAGAAAACGTGTCATTAAATTATATATTTTTATAAATGTGAGAATGCCGTGCCGCCAAATAATCTTGAATTGGTGACTTAATAAAAAAAATACTAACTATTAACTCTTTATTTGCAGCCCGAAATTCGTACAGCAACAATATTATTTACAGATTTATGTTTTGTCGATATAAAATTAGAAGTCGATGATATTCCTGCAATTTCAAATTATCTAGATGCTAAATAAACTTATAATGGCGTGCCCGAAAAATGTTGTCGTGTGCCACCTCTAGCACGCGTGCCGTAGGGTCGCCATCCCTGGTATAAACCGTCCTTCCCGGTCTGCTCCCGCACGCGTCCAAGTAACCCGAATTTTATGTGGGTATATTGGGTTAGTCTGAGGGTCCCGACCGGGCACATGCCGTAACTTTCAATCGCTAAGTATATTTTTTTTTTATACTATTGTATTATTACTACCTGAGCTCCTCGGCTTCGCTCCCGTCAACTGGTTATCTACCTACCTACCTACGTACCTGCCCTACCGATCAATCTACCTGCACTGCCCTATCCTACATAGATAGGGTAGGGACCCTATCTACCTACCAATTTGGTAAACTATTTATTTGAATAAGAAATAATACTACAATACGAATGTAACCAACTTTTGTTTCTACCAGCGATCTAATTAAAGTTTAGAACACAAAAGCTGCTATTGTGACTTAACTATGATAGTGAGATATATTCTTTCGCAGACTTTTTTGTTGTTTTTAATGAGTACTTTAATTATGTAGTACATACTTTTTATTTATCATTAATAGTTTTCTTAGCGCACGCGAAATAATGAATTTTATAGGCAAAATTTTGCAACTTTGGGTTACATTATTGCAATTTTCATAAGGATCTCTAATTTTTATGAAATTAATTTATAGCCTATGTCACTCGGGAATAATGTAGCTTTCCATAGGTGAAAGAATTCTTAAATAAAAATAAAAATTTTGTACAAACAAACACACAAACAAACAAAAAAATCTTTCCTTTTTATAATATTGGTATAGATGATTTGTGTGGTAAATTAAAAGCGTGTTTTTAGTTTATTTTTTTTACTATTATTTATTTATATCAAAAATTAATAGTCAGTAAATTGATTAATTTGTGCCATAAATTAACTGCAAGGCTTATTTTTGATCTCAATAAAAAGAAGGTTAATTAATACTTATGACTTGTTGTTTTATATTTTTTATTTTATCAATGAATAAATAAATAAAAAATGGTAATTTGGCATATTGATTTGAGAATGAATAAAAATCGACCAAGTGCGAGTCAGACTCGCGCACGAAAGGTTCCATACTGTTATCGCAAAAAACGGCAAAAAAAACACGTTTGTTGTATGGGAGCCCCACTTATATATTTATTTTATACTGTTTTTAGTATTTCTTGTTATAGCGGCAACAGAAATACATCATCTGTGGAAATTTCATCTGCCTAGCTATCACAGTTCATGAGATACAGCCTGGTGACAGACAGACCGCAAAGTCTTAGTAATAGGTTCCGGTTTTTACCCTTTGGGTACAGAATCCTAAAAAAAGACTTTGTTTACTGGTTCAACAGACCCACCAGTCACGCGGTAAGATTTTTACCCACCAGGCAGACCAAAAGTTATAGATATTTAATTGGTATTGATTATTATGAAATAGTCAGGGTAGGTACAGATTGGTTTTGGGTTATAGTTGTCCCCAAAAATGATTTTCACAGAAATAAATGTAATAATGGGTACCAATATAATCAAAAACACTTGGGGACTCCTATTGCTCAATCAACAAACAAATACTCCGGTAAATTATTTTGGAAAAGTGAGAAATTTGATTTTAAGCCCTGTGGCTGGCATTATTACAAACAATTATCTTATTTAACTCCGTTAGAGGCTGAATCTTCAAAAATCTTAGTCAGTGCTCACTGACATCTTACATACACACAAGTCTCTTGTGCTACAATTCATGCTTCTAGTTAGACCAAGCAGATCAAGCTTTTTTTTTGTGTCAGTGATTTTAAGATTTTTATTCAAGGCGACTGATTAATGCACCTTCTATATGGAGCTCTTTGCTATGGAATAGCTCATTCTGTTTTTAGGGTTTGGTACCCAAAGGGTAAAAACGGGACCCTATTACTAAGACCTTGCGGTCTGTCCATCTGTCACCAGGCTGGTTGTCATGAACCGTGATAGCTAGACAGTTGAAATTTTCACAAATGATGTATTTCTGTTGCAGCTAGAATAAAATAAATATTTAAATAAAATAAATATTTAAGTGGAGCTCCTATACAATAAACATGATATTTTTGCAATAACACTATGGAACCCTTCGTGCGCGAGTCCGCCTCGCTCGTGGCCAGTTTTTTAAATAACAATGACACAGTACAGTCCATACAAAAAAAAATGGGTAGAATATCTTTTTTTTTTGAGTGCTGCCTCAACAGATAGCAAGTATGTATTGTATTAATTAGATATTGGGTAGTGTTGCCTTCTTTGTGAAGACACCAATAAATAGTACATTATTGTTGTTTTGATACAGAATATTATTATATATGCTTTGATATAGAATATTATGCTTAGCTTAGTGGCCAGTCAGTACCTCAAGTGTGCAAGACTCAAAACTTGTTCAGATGACAAATGCAAGTTATTATACAGTTTTGTTGTCTTCTATGTACACAAACACACTTGTAACAAAAATAAAATTATGAAGGTCGAATGTATGAATTGTGATAATAATATGATGAATTTAACAGGTTCATCTTATAACAATTGTAAGAACCATAATATTGTAATTTAGTACTTTACACACAAACAAATCGAATTATTGCAGTTTTTGCGATAATTAAAATATAGATAAATACCTGTAACCTGCTTGCATTGTTTTTAATGAATATTGTTATGTGCCGAATGTGATAAATTGATAGGTAGTTCTTATCAAACAAAAGATTCATGAAAACATTATTTCATACTATTACGAATTTCGGGATGACATCGCAGATAAAATTGATTCAGAAATGATCGTAGTCATTCGTTAACGGTATATGCAAGCGAGAAGCCGTAAGCCCGAGGAGGAGGCACGTACGCACCGCAGGTAACATGGGGACGCGTTCGGACGCGGCCCGCGGGCGACCGTGGCCCGCTAACGCAGCCTAGCTATACCAAATCTTAGCGGCTAGGTTAGAATGCACTTTACCACGACAACCAATTACCGCTTGCATTTTGACATTACTCCTGACCTCGCATAAGGTCACGATAGAACGTCCGAGATGAATCTCTTCCTACAGCTACCATAATGTGGAAGTTGAATAAAATGGCTCACAAAGGTGACGCATCGACACGATCCAATCGAATGATCTTAGTTGATCTAGGGTTATTTCCTGCTCGATCAATAAGACTTTCGCACGTACACGACTTTGGTAGGAAATATATGCACTAAATACACCATAATAAATAAAATTCACAAACTTACGAAGCGATGAAAGTCAATTTCGTAGAAAGCACACGTACCGCGACACGACAAGCGTGTTCTTTTACACACATATAACTGACAAACTCACACGGACAACTTGACAGTTACTTGCTATTTCTATTTGCTAATGCCATGTCCGACTGCTTTATTAAACAAATGAGAGTTGTTTAATGTGAAATGTATTAGTTATAAAAATACTGGTTATTGGACAAAATAGTTTAAATATTTAAATATTAATACTATCATATTATTTTAGCTTTATGATAAAACTTGCTTAATTACAAACCTTTAACATTAAAAGTTTTCAATAGTTTTAACGGAAATGACGGAACTACCAACATTAAATTACATTAAAATGGTATGGATACGTTCGCAACTCCGTCACCGTTGCCAGAATTTAACTTTTGTTACATTTATGTTATTTTTCACCTTCTCATGTAACCTCTATGTAACACGAAACAAAATGTAACTTTTACGTTTCTTTTAGGACTTAATAAAAAATATCGAAATATTTTCCAGCAAACAAAAATAATAGTGAAACGGAACGCATCTAAGAAAGTTTTCGTTCGTAGTGTTGTTGCACCTGATTTTGTGACATACATATTGACGTATTGCATATTCACTCGCTCACTCACGTGTATTACTAAATCTTCTATCCCGCTTACTCCAGCGAGTATGTGAGCGTATTTAGGCTTATCACGCACTGTGGTTTTTATTTTGCGACGTGTGGAATTGTATAAAGCTGCACGCATTGCGGTAAAAAAATCGCGTAGAAATAATACCGGATGGCATCCGTGTTTTGCCACAATCCACTGAACCGCGACGCGGATTAAATTCGCGCGAATATTTTGAGCTCTATGAACAGGTAGAAAGATACAAAAATCACGCCGAATTTTATCCGCAGTGCGTGTTAGATTCAGTACGCGGACAAAGATTCGCGAGAATAAGTGCCGTTTTCCACATAAAATTAAGGTAATGTATCTTTTCTCATGAAAATGTAACTATTGTAGATGTTTCATGTAATATTTAACTTTCTGCCACTGGCAACACTGGACTCCGTCCGAGTGAGATGCGTTCTGTTAATCCTAAAAATCTGAAGACATAGCTCATTGTTTATGTTCAGTTTGAATAAAACAGGAGATTGCAAAATTAATGGGCATATCAACGAGGCGATCCGATAAATGCCGTCGTCGTTTTTTCATTTTCTTTTTTTTTTGGTTTTCGAGATTTAGTCGATGAATTTATATTGCAAGCAAGTCAAAATCGCCAAAGCAATCGAAAGTCAAAAAAGAAAAAAGAAGAAAGAAGAGTACGGCAACTGAAGTTAATATAATAGAAAATTCAAAACATTTTTTAATACAGTTTATTTAGATTTAACTCAAATAAGTAGATACCTACCATTTTGTTCGATAACTTTTTGCCATCTTGTAGGTAGGGACATGATCCCATTGCTATAGAAATTTTGGGACTTTTGATCAAAATACCGCGACAAGTGGTTTTGGCAGTCCTCTCGTGATGTTAACCTGACACTGCCTAAAGAATTCTGAAGAGACCGAAACAGGTGGAAAGGTCAGGACTATGTGACTATACGGCAGATGCATTAACACCTCCCAGCCAAACTCTCTTAATTTTTGCTGAGTGGCTAAAGATGTGTGAGGTCTAGGCGTTATCATGATGAAAAACCACACCCCTTCTGTTAATTCCGGCCGCTTTCTCTCAACTTCTTGCTTAAATCTCATCAGTTGTTCGCAGTAGAGTTCAGAATCGATGGTCCTGCCTGGTGGTAACAGCTCATAATAAATAATGCCCTTCCAATCCCACCACACACACAGCATCACCTTGTTTCGAGTTAACCCGGGTTTCGCCAGTCTGTGAAGCCTAACCGGCCTTTGACCACGACCTTTTTCGCACGTTCTTGTCGTACGTGATCCACTTTTCATCAGCTTCGTTAAAAATGGTTCGGTTTCATTACGTCGTAATAAAGAATCACAAATGAGTACACGGTTCATTAGGTTTCTTTCAGTGAGCTCGTGAGGTTCTACCCAAATATCGAGCTTTTTTGTGTACCCAGTTTTTTTCAAATGCACCAAAACTGTTTTATGGTCAATTCCCAGTTCTTCAGCTACGTCGTAACTACTGAATCTGATATGCCGATCTTGCTCCACTATTTCAAAAAGGCATCCATTTTATCCATAATAGGGCGACCAGAGCGACGTGCATCTTTGACATCAAAATTTCCGGATTGAAAACGCATATACCAAATTTGTGCTACTCTCACAAACACTGCACTAGGTCCATAAACATCGCAAATTTTTTTCGCGGCTTGCATTGCATTTTTACCTTTTTTGTAGTAAAATTTTAAAATAAATCGAATTTCTTCATTAGATTCGTTCATCTTGACAGTACGAAAAACAAATGAAAATTGTTTGCGATGAAAAAATCAGAAATGAATGTGGTTGATAGAGGTTTACGTAAATATTTCAGAAATAAATTATGCGTGCAGCAGTGCAGCACCGTGATAGAAGTGAACCTTCTGAAAAAAATATAGTGTGATAATATCTTTCTTCTCTCCAGTCCAGGGGCTTTACAGTGCAGGGTGTGCGTTGCACGCGGGCGCAGTGGCCCTAGGAGGCGCCACGCGCTACTCGCCGCGCGCGCCCTCAGGCTGCGGCACTTTCAATGACCTACGTAAAAAGAGCCCAGGTTTGCATACATTTTGTATGAAATCTGGACCTTTTCTTATATCACCGAGCGGCTTTTACAATAGTAATAACGGAACCACATTTACGTGGCATGGCGTGTCGTGGCGCCTGTCGACGCAGTTGATTGGCTACAAAACTCGTTGCGTTATAACGTAGTCTGGAACAGAGTCGTTTATTGGTGGATCCCGCGCCACGCCACGCCACGCACTCCACTAAATAGCACCTTGTATAATAATACTCTGTGCCGTACCGTCCCCGCGTCTGTTTGCGCAGATATCGCGCCTGCACCGTATCTGCGCCGTGTCTGTACCGTACCTTCGTCTCGCCGTCTTCTATTTGCGTTGCCCCTAAGTGTGGTTCCGACTGAACTTGTATTTCAACATGAAATAAACCTAAAAACAGATTGTTACAGATTATATTGGTGTAGTAGTGAATGTCGCATCGCTACCAAAGTCGCGTTGAATTGTTTTGATTCGTTTGAAAACATGCCGACAATTATATTGCCCGTGTTATTATAAGCCCGAATTCAGCTGTTTAGAATGCAAAATAAAGTTCAAATGGGGATGTGAACTGCCATTTCTTCACGATAGGTGGCGCATCGTCGCTATGGCTATTGAAAGCTGTCAAATCCATAAATTTTGTAAACTATCGTTCAGTAAATTTTATATTTTTCAAAATATGCCCCTGTGTGCTGTACCAGGATGTACCAACTCCTGGTATTTTTTTTTTGGGACTATCCCACCGCACTATTCCCGAACCACTGCAACTCCTGAAAGCCAGAATCAACTCCTGGTCTGTGTGTGATGTAAAGAAAGTAAAAATGATTTGACAGCAGCCATTGCGCGCCAGCGACATCTGCGCTCAGCTTTGCGTTCACATTCCCATTGGACGTACGTCACGCGCGCGGTAATTCTCAAAAAGATGTGTACACGTGGCGCGTGCTGCACTTTGTGTTCTACCGCTAAACGTAATATTGCGAAATAAACCTTAAAGCAATGGATTAAGTATACTATTTAAGTAAACTTGTAATTATGAAGTAAATCGGCTTTTCTTTTGATTAAAATATACCTATTATGTAAGATTAGTTATTAACTGCCACAACTGTTGCGACTCACCGGGGTCAGAGCTTTGAAATAGCCACAAAGTTGTATTTTGTTATTCTTGTCACTCCTTCCTACCTTAAAATACTTTTTACCCGTGTACAGTGAGTCTCGCATTCAGTTTTTCCAAATCCGTGAAATGTTCCCAATTGATACTGAACTTTGTACGTTTGACATGAGGTCATAATCAGGGTTCCATTCTATCAGACAGAGAGCGGTCACGCGGTCAAGCGTTCAAGAGGAAAGTTTTGCGTTCGAGCGTGCAGTTGCTCACGAAACCCGCGTTGTTTTTTTTTTTTTTTTTAGCGTGGAGAAATGCTCATGCATACTGCGCTACCACGGGGAGATAGTGCAGTTATGTGGGACTCTAACCCACTAAAACTCCACGGTGTCCTCCTGTGCCGCTTATGGCGGGAACACGGGAACGCGTTAGCATAGAACCGCGAACCCGCCGCGGCTGTCCGTCTCCGGACCCTCCTCTGGGGTTTAACCCCCATCACCGGCGCACCAGAACACACTGTACGCCGTGACCACCCCAGGGACCAAACCAGCACATGGGCGCCAGACGACCCCGTGTATGGCACCCTTGGTCCCCCTGTGACGGGTCAGGACAGTGGCCCCGCCACCTACCACTTTTCGGCCGCAGGGGATAGGGAGAGCGGCCAACGCTATACCGACACTCCTCCTCCCCTGCGGCCCCACTGCGTCCGCCATCAGACGGTGGCGACCCCGCGCAGGCCGCGGTGGGTAGGGCGAGCGGCGCTCCGTAATACCGGCACTCTCCCACCGCGGCCTCCAACCCTCAGCCGCGATGCCTACTATACCACATCGCGGCCCGCCTCAGTTGCGATGGCGCCCATACGCCACCGCAACCTACTTATTGGCCGCTACGTCGTCGGCTTGTCGACAAAAGCCCTGACGAGCGGCCCCTCCTCGGGTTCCTCTTCGCTTCACCGTGGTTGTCCAAGCCACGGTTACTGAGCCCCCCCGCCTCGACAATGCGGGAACCCACCGGGGGGGAGGTAAACAAACACCCAGACCAACTCTATCTGTAGGTTATACAAATATTTGTTCCGTGCGGGAATCGAACCCGCGATACCTTACGCAGCAGTCAATCGGTTAACCGCTACGCCAACCGTGCGCCCAACTGTTGGACGTTCTACGCGGTACCACTATTTCCACCATATTTTTTGACGATAGTTCTTCATCGAAAGATGAATTAATGATTTTGTGGTCATTATCAACATCAAAACGGAAAAGGAAATACTGGGTGATGGATTAAAGATGAAGAGATTTATTATAATTATTTTCGGATGACAAATGATTCCATCAATGAACTATATGACAAAGTTAAACTTAGGGCCGGAGCTAACTTACGGCATAGCATGGCAAAGGATTATTTCGTGAACAAATGATTTCCGACCTTGTCGCGGCACCGCACGGCACTTTTCAGCATACCAAATCATTTTGCCGCTGCATGCGCGGCATTTGTACAGAAATAAAGGAATTTCAACGCTAATGTGATTGAAATAAGGTTGTAAATCATATGTCTACCAGAAATCCTTTGCCGTGCCATGCTGTCAGTAAGCGCCGGCCCTTAGTTAAACAAGATACTAACTGAAGCAAAGTCATTTCAGAAAAAGAAATATTCGTGCTACTTTTCCTCGGTTTTTATAATCGTCATCCTTCGCATCGTATAAAAAACACCTTTACCCGTCATAATTAGCTTTTCAGTCTGCATCTTTCAATCTTTCCAATTTGGTCCGAAACAGCAGTGACCGCGCGAACGCGTACGTTCTGGTTGACGGACGCGGTCAGAATGCCTGCTGTGTTGGTATATCTATGTAACGTAATACAACACAACGAACGAAAACTGACCTCTTGAACGCTTGACTGCGTGACCGCTCTCTGTCTGATAGAATCCTTAGAATGTGAAAATTTGATAGATGTAGGCAGCTTGATGCGAGGCCCAGCATTTGTGTTAGTGTTTGTGTGTGTATCTGTTGTTTCCCAGCAACATTTAAAATTACTCAATTTTCAGTTTTACACCTGAATCTCCGTTCACTGTTGAAAATACAAGGTGTTTGGTAAACATCATAACAAGCCAAGACGTACCTACCCATGTTAACTTGTTGTTAATGTCAATAAATGGAAATTGTAAAATAAAATTTCACTCTCCATACAAAATGACCAATCAGCTGATTTCCATTTATTGTTATTGATATAATCTATCTACAGAATCTATTTAGACATGATAACATTGGTGTGTTTTGGCTTGTTAGGGTCACCTTGTATAATTCTAAACACAATCAACTGCACATTATGGCATCCAAAACTGTGAAATTTCTTCAATCGATTTTCAATTTAATCTCCAAATTTTAGAGTTTATTATCTATTGGGGAAATTTGACAGTTTGTGGTAATGTGCTGTTATTTGTACGCATTTCATTTTGACCACGTGCTTACTAGAGTGCGCTAGGGTAATGATTGCACACGGGCGCTTCATGGGCTAGAGACGTCTCTGCTTCTTATGTAAGGCTTTTTTTTTTGGGTTGTTTATCATCCAATACTCGGAGTCGGACTTTTACTGACTAAAACCCTTTGCTGCCATCTCTTTGAGGCGCGCGTGGTACACTACGCGCCGTCGACTCGGGTGTGGTTCTTATCGGACATCGAGCTACCCATTACTCGCCGTCGAAGCCTGCGCCTACGGTGGCCGGAAATCGGCTTGCGACTCCCGACGTCCAGGGCGTCTCCTGCGGTGGCCTGGGGCGTGAAGGCATCTCCGTTGCGTCTTCCTCACGCGTTCCGCCTCCTCCTTCGCGAGCATTACTGCTTCACAGAAGGAGGCGACAGCTTCCCATTCCCTTTCGCCGCAATTGTGGCGTGCCCAGCGCTGGGTTGCGACAATCGCTCTCACCATGTCGCCATGAAATCTTGCCGGAGCTCTGTCCGCACCTCTGTCCGCCGAGCCGCGATTTGACGCGGCCACGAAGTTTCGCCCCGGCGTTTCGCCTCCTCGCGCCAATCCCAAATGTTCGCGAGGACTTTTGCCTCCAGATCACATGGCGGCAATCCGGCAAGGAGGCTCGCCGCTTCACCGGAGACCGTGCAGTATCCCCGGACCAGCCGGATGGCCATGACCCTTTGGGACACGTTCAACTGGCGTGCTGGTCGCCGCCTCAGGGACCGCGCCCACACCGGTGCCCCATAAAGGGCCGTAGACCGCACGAACCCTGCGTAGAACCTCCGGCAGGAGTCGTTTGGACCCCCTAGAACCGCACTGCGGTTTTTGAAAATTCGCAAGATTTGTTTCCACACATTCTGCGACATATGGAATTGTATGAAGCTGCTCGCATTGCGGTGAAAAATTCTTGCGGCAATAATACCGCAAGAAATCCGTGTTCAGTCACAGAATCGACAGCAACGCGTTGCGATATAAAAGTCACGTAAATATTTTGAACAAGTCGAAAGAGACAAAAATCACGTTTTTTTATGCGCAATGCCTGTTATTTACGACAAGAGTTATGACTCAGTGTCACACACACAGACTCAGTACGTGGACAAAAATCCACGAGCTTGCCACCACCGGTGTGGTGGCTGGCACAACTAGTGGCGTTTACCATCCTGGTGGTGAATGACACTTTTTTAGTGTCATCTGCACCTTTAATAATTATAGTAAGGTGGTCGATTCTCATTACTTACGCAGGTACAGGGGTGCATTATATCGCGTAAGTGACAGATGTATACAAGTCATATAAATCTGTCCCTTACACACACTCAAAATAACCTTACTCTAAGAGCTTATGGTCACCCCCCAGGATATTATCAATAGAAATTGAAAAACATCGCTAGATATCACAGCAATAAAAATTAAGTAAAATAATGGCAAATATATGCAACTTTTGGGGGCCGAGTCACCCACAAGTCAAGTGTACCCTTTGTTTCCCTACACGTATTCCCTGGATGGTGCAAATCCAGATCACTGTGCACACTTACCGTCACTTCAGAATGCGCCACGACACTCCACGCTACATAAGTATGTTTCCGCATTAAGTCGGCACGCCAGCGATTGCGTTTCCTAGGCAGTCTTTGGCGACGAAACCTTTACTTCCTACTTCCAGGTTCTTCTACTGATGGCTATTCCCTAATGCAAAAAAAATAGATGCACGACCTCAGTGGCGCTAATTGCTGTTCATTGTACACCGACTTGGAAGAGTTGTGTTGCTAACTATTTTGGTGTAAAATTTTATATATTCTATTCTGATGTACACAGATCTTGTCTATAGCTCAACAGCCATGGCTCCTTACTGCACATCAACAGGATAATTCAAAACAGCAGCTGAAGGCTTTTTTGCAGTGTTGGTGTAATTGATGTACCTATGGTGTTTCAATACCCTTGTTTTATAAATTAATAATTTACTCATTAATATATTTTTTTAAACACGCTTTTTCGTATTCTTCTCGGAAACTTTTTCATTTGATACCCATATCATGGCAGTGCACAAAAAATAACTAGTCCACCATTTTCGGCATACATACATACTTTGCAAGTTAATTAAAAGCTTGTAATAAATACATTCCACTAGAATGAGTTCAAAATTATAAATAATATAGTGGTAGCTCTTCGGTTGTGTGCTGCCAGCGGAGCTGTGGGGATAAATACAAGGAAATAAAATATATATTAGAAAAATATACTATTTTATTAATATTCAGTTTGTATTTGTTGCAGCATATTGATTGCATATATTCAGACAATATAAAATTAAGATATCGGTGCATTTTGAATACAATGCATTAACTGTTCGCTATAGGGAATGTTATTCACTTAGATTAAGATCTCATTAAATTTTCAAAATATCACGTCATGACGGGTGGCGTCATGCTAACGTCCACAGTGAGGGTCGTCCTCGTGATTTGCTACACTCATACACTGGCCGCATGCGCATGCGCCGACAGCTGATGGGCTCCTGAGCACTGATCAGGCACCAACTAGACTCCATTTTTTATTTACTCTTATTTCATATTACAGAATAATAATATTACAGAACAGAATTTCATATTACAACACAAAGTTCTTCGGAATCAACGACGGTTGGAAAGATCGATGTGGTAAAGTCACGAATGAACAGTAAGTGTTAATCGAGTTTGGTTGCTGCGCGCACTTCTGGCTAATAATAACACAACAACTTTCCTATATTCTGCTCGGCTGTACTTTTTCATTGCTGCGTATTACATTAGTGTAGGTACATCAAAATTAGACGAACATTTCCAAGTGAGATGTTACTTTGAATTTCACAATTTATTGAGCAATGTGCAGTAAAATATATTTAAGTATGCATGTCACAGTCAGAATTGATATTCGTCAAAACCACTTTTGAACAATAGGGGAAATGCATGTTATATTATTTACTTGAATTAAGAAGACACATTAATACAAACCTAAGAAAAGTAATAAAAGTCAAATTTAAGTACTGGTTGATGCTCAACAAAATGTTTAATTCCTACAGTTTCCTGCTACAGTTCGTAAGTTCGTTGTTGTCTACATCTCTTTTTTGTCCCCAAATCAGATGATTTGTTAATGTTTTGTGTTTACGTTAAAGTTAGCGAGGTTAGGTTAGTGAGATGTTCACGCAGCTCGTTATATTCGTAATCTTGTATAGATTGTGATAGCGTATGATATTGATACACTTGAAACTGGTGCTCTCTTATGATATCGGGTGGTGATGGGATTCATGAAGTAAGTAATGCTTTCCGTAGAAGCCGATTTTTAATAGAGGAAAGTGTTTTAACTTATTGTTGGTCGGCTGGTTTTGAACGAGTGACAGTTTTGACTGTAACATATAAAATTAAGTACAGTTTTGAGATTCAAAATATAATTCAAACTAACTTAATAATTAATTGTGTAAATATAAAAATATTATTTAAAATGATTTAACATTGATATCAAATTGCACATAAATAAACACGGTACACATAGGCCGCAGCCCAGCCGCTCTGAGTCCACTCTGACAAGCGTCGTGTCTTCTTGGCTTCGTTGTATTGCCAACGTAAAAAAATAACAAATTATTTATTTAAACTTAGTCTATTATATAATTAACGATTGGTCCATTTTATTAATGTACATTTTTATAAAAATATTTTAGTACAAAACTTAACGCTACTGTATACAGGCGATCTCATCGGGAAAGAAACATAAATTAAGTACATGGCGGCGGCTGCACAGCTCACAGCGCTGGCCGGCTGGCGGCTGGCTGCTGGCTGCTAGCTGCTGGCACGTCACATGCCCGACTCCGCGATGCCCTCGTCGTCTGCAACAGAAACACGAGTGAGAGGCGTGCCTGCCACAGGCTGAGGCAGTTAGTACACAGCACACAGCACACGGGGCATGCCACATGCCACATACACTCACGCGCGCCGCTCCGCCGCCGATCGCTCTAGTGCTGTACCGCTGTATCGCTGTACCGCTGTATCGCTCTAGCCCACACCTAGCGTTCACACTCACATGGTTAACCTCCTCTACCCATTGACGCTGAGCACTACCCGCAGACTCCATACGATAAAAACAAATCAATTATACATTTGAATAATACTTTTGAAACAAAATACCGATTATTATACGGCAACTATGGTAACTACAAAAAAGTGGAGTGCAAAATGGTAGCTATAATAGAGTAAAGAAGTGGGTCTTGGTGGGTTGGGTGGTGTACCTTCGAAGGCAGCGTTGAGGTGGTGGTTGTGGTTGTTGTGCGGCGGCGCGGCCAGGTCCTGCCCTTCCAGCACGGCCACCAGGCACTGGTGGATGCAGATGTACTGCTGCTCCGTCTGCACCATCCACACGCGCTCGCGGCGCATGGCGTGCACCATGCCGAAGATGTCGATGAACTCCGCGTGGTTCGCCAGCTGCGCACAACACAATATACATATACATATATGCAGAGCACACCTTATTCAAAGTGTCTTTGACACTAACGCGAGAAAAAGTACCATGAATTCGGAACATAACTCTGGACCGTAGCGTCGGAATTTTTCGTCTTCACTGTAATCTGTTCAAAATCGTTATTCCTATATAACCCATTTATTCTTATTTATGAATAATTAAATTAATAAGAAATTGCGTGCGGCGAGCCGCGTATAGGCCAGTGAAGCTGAACTCGATCGTGAACTTTTGGAAATCAGCTGACGGGTAACGTTTTCGAGTTTTATTTACGTTACTGTTTTTAGTGGCAAAAGGAAATTAAGTGTGAGGCCAAACGAACGTAATTTTGTCGAGTTGCGTAAAATGCGTCGCGGCATTTACGTTCAACTGGAATTTGGTTAGGTTATAAGACTGACCGGCCCACGCCGGCGTTGCAGTGCACCACCACGGGCAGCGCTCGCGGAACTAGTGTGTACTGACCTGCTGCAGCGCGGTGTCGAGCGTGATGAAGGTGCCGGAGCGACCCACGCCGGAGCTGCAGTGCACCACCACGGGCAGCGCTCGCGGAACTAGTGTGTACTGACCTGCTGCAGTGCGTTGTCGAGCGTGATGAAGGAGCCGGAGCGGCCCACACCGGCGGTGCAGTGCACCAGCACGGGCAGCGATCGCGGAACTAGTGTGTACTGACCTGCTGCAGCGCGGTGTCGAGCGTGATGAAGGTGCCGGAGCGGCCCACGCCGGCGCTGCAGTGCACCACCACGGGCCGCGAGTCAGGCGGGCAGCGCTCGCGGAAGGCCCGCACGAAGCGCGCCAGGGTGGTGGGCGGGTCGGGCACGCCGAAGTCCGGCCACGTGGTGAAGTGGAAGTGCTTGAGGACACGCTGCTCGGCGCCGCGGCACAGCATGAGCTCGGTCACGGTCCAGTCCGGGTAGCGCGACTCATTGAGCGCCGTGACGGCGATGTCGCCGTAGTACACGGGCCGCGTGTCGTAGGGCCAGTAGCGGTCGCACTTCTCGCGGCCCTTCTCCACGCAGCGCGTCAGCATGACGATGGCGCGGCTGCCGGACTCCCAGCACATGCGCCAGAAGTCGTCGCGCGTGCAGTGCAGCGGGCCCTGCGTCACGATGAACTCGCGCGGCGAGTTGTGTCCGGGCACGTAATTGGCGTTGATGTAGTCGGAGCCCTCCTCGTCGTCCACGGGCTGCAGCTTGTAGCGCGAGTGGTCGTAGGGCAGGATGTTGGTGAAGCGGTTCTTGGGCCGGTTGACGGGCAGGTCGGCGGCCGAGCACGGCTGCTCGCGCCCCACGTGCTTCAGCTCCTCGAACTCCTCGCTGAACCTGCGTCACATACATACACTTACACACAACCTGGGGCGCACAGCCAAACAAAAACCGACCTTGCGATTGTGACAATAAAATAGAAAATAAACTTTTACTAGCTCGAGGGCGCATTAAGTGACTTTCGACTTTTTTCAAAATAATGTAATGTTGATGTTTATTTGGTGCTGACAGACGGGCTGCGATGAGCCTTCCCAGCCTATTGATTCTGTGAAAATGTAGGTGTAGTGAGCACGGATTGGGCTGTCATTCCAATTGATGCCAGAGATTGACAGCTCACTTAATGAAAATGTAGGTGTAGTCAGCACTGTGAGATTTTTGCAGAATAGCACTACAGATGTTTGTTAAATGATGAGTGATTTTATTTCTGTAAGTTTGTTTGTTCAAACGCTTTTACAAGTCGATCATGTTTTTTATAAAAAAAACTTTTTCACAAAAAAATACTACCAACTTCCAACTAAAAACACTACAAAGTGAAAAATAACTTTCTTTTTCGAAGTCGGTGTCTTTGGTGGTGGGCAACACGTCCTCAAAGCCCTTCCCATTTGGCAAGGGAGTGCGCCAGGGCTGTATTTTGTCACTCATCCTGTTCAACATTTATGGGGAGTACATAATCCAAAAAACCTGTGAGGATTGGAACGGCAGGGGTGTTAACATCAATGGCAATAAAATCACCAATCTGCGCTACGCTGACGACACCATCTTGTTTGCAGCAGACGAAACCGAGATGAGCACTCTATTCAACAGGAGGAATACAGTGGTGAGATGGGGCTTTCCATTAACCGGTCCAAAACGAAGATCATGGTGGTGGATCGCACGTCCAAACTAGGGCTCAGTGGTACACTCGACATCAAAACAGTTAATCACTTTATTTACTTGGGCTCTAGTATAAGTAACAATGGATCGTGTGAAGATGAGATTCGCAGGCGCATTGGAATGGCAAAGAGTGCCATGTCGCAACTCGAGAGAGTATGGAAGGACCGCAGCATTTCGAACAAGACAAAACTGTCACTTGTCAGCTCCCTTGTTTTCTCCATATTCTTGTACGGATCAGAGACGTGGACTCTAAAAGCCGCTGATCGCAAACGCATCGAGGCTTTTGAGATGTGGTATTACAGGAAGATGCTGCGTATCTCGTGGATACAGGACGAACAACTCGATATTGCAGGACCTCAAAATTGAAAAAAGGCCTAGATTGTCAAATGTGTGCCTCCGCAAGATGTTTGACTTCTAGGGCCATATTGCCCGTAAGCCTGGTGACAACTTACTAAAGGTAATTGTCACTGGCAAAGTCGAAGGCAAACGGCCTAGAGGCAAAGTCCTATACGCTGGTCAGACCAAATCCGAACCACGCTGAACATCAAAGCCTCAGAAGTCGTGCATATTGCTGAGAGTAGGAGCGGGTGGAGAAATATCATCAAAGAGAAAGTTTTGAAACCATAATGTGGTCACGACCTCCATCATTGGGGAATCGACGCGAGGAGGAGGAGGAGTCTTTGGTAGGTACCATTTTTTTTCGTTATGGACATCGATAGAAAGTTATTTTTCACTTTGTAGTGTTTTTAGTTGGAAGTCGGTAGTATTTTTTGTAAAAATGTTTTTTATTTTTCACTTTTTAGTTGAACCTACCTAATAGGCAAGTTGTTTAGTAAGTTACTTTAACGCCAGAATAGATAACCCGAATATCATGAAACTTGAACATTACCGGTGAAATGAGAGAATTGCTTACCCCTTAAGAGCGTAATGGCGTGATGTTATGTTATGAAATGGTGTAATCAATAAAATCTGTACACAATTGACGGAGATATCGGTGAACATAATGCACAATTCCATCCGTCGAATATGGACAATCCAAGTTATTGCGTATGTTGTGATATTTTACTTCTTGAACACTTTAAATTCATCTAACTTTTGATAGAGTGAACGAACAGATTGCGGTGGAACAAAAAATAAGTAATATTTAAAGTTACGCACAAAATTTTTATGTATAAAAGTTATCTACATTGGTTTCAAACATTTTACGTAATGCGTGCACAAATAAACAGACAAACGAATAAAAATTCTAAAAATGCTAGAAATGGGTTCTGTTGATCTTGATTGTCTCCTTTAACAGCCTGGCTGTTTTTTGGAAATATTTTCGATGCATTTAAACGACTTTTCTACAGATTTATTATATGTATTGATGATGATATTATTAACAAAGAGGCAATTGTTCCATTAGAGACTTGGATAACTTAAAAAATCCAAAGCTGAATTAAGTTTATTCAACTTGCGATGGTTTTGTTTAATGTTATGTTTTCATATAACGCGCGAGAATGTTACGTTTCGTTACACGTTAGTACTCGTAGATGTATTATTACTAATTAATACGACATTAAACGAGATCCGGCTACCCCAACAATCACCGTCTACTGGACCTGGCAACGTACAACACACGCACACTTCGGATCGACGAGAAGATCACCAAACTCGAAGAGGAATTGAGCAGATTGCGATGGAGTATTATAGGTTTGTCTGAAGTCCGAAGAGAGGGGAGGACTCGATAATCCTCAAATCCGGTAACCTGCTCTATTTCCGAGAGGGTGACCGGAAGTCCCAGGGTTGTGTCGGGTTTATCGTCCACAAGTCCCTTTTGAACAACGTGGTGAAGATCGAGAGTGTGTCGACCAGGGTGGCATACCTTACACTCAGAATATCCTTAAAATATTCGCTGAAGATCATACAGGTCTACGTCCCAACATCGGCACACCCCGACGACGAGGTAGAGACCATGTATGAGGATATCTCAAGAGCCATGCATGGTTTCAAAAATCACTTCACCCTTGTCATGGGGGACTTCAACGCGAAACTGGGCAAACAAGACGAGGATGAGCTGCACGTGGGGCCGTGTGATCCTGCTGTCTTCAGATTAGGCGTGCAAAAACCTGCAGCTCAATAGACAGATCTCTAAATCCTTGAAAAGAGACCTCCGCCGCTTTAATACCGAGCGTATTAAAGACGCGATTGGGCGAAACGAAGGCTCCAAGGTTTTTTCAAGGGATGTGGCTATCGGGCAGAGCCAGCTCACGAAACTGAAGACCGACGATGGCAGGATCTTATCCGCCAAACCGGAGCTTCTGAGGGAGATCGCGACATTCTATGGGCAGTTGTACACATCAATCAGCAAGCCCATTGCGAGTCTAGCAAACGACCCAAGAGCTAGATTGACCCGTCTCTATACCGAAGATATCCCGGACGTCAGCCTGTACGAGATTAGGATGGTTCTCAAACAGCTTAAAAACAACTAGGCGCCGGGTGATGACGGAATCACTGCTGAACTCTTGAAGGCGGGTGGAAAACCGGTCCTTAAGGCCCTTCAGAAGCTGTTTGATTCCGTCATACTCGAGGAAAAACGCCACAGGCATGGTGCAGGGGTGTGGTGGTACTCTTCTTCAAGAAGGGCGACAATGCCCGGCTGAAGAACTATAGGCTCATTTCACTTCGTAGCCATGTCTACAAGTTGTTTTCAAGAGTCAACACGAATCGTCTTGCGCGCAGGTTTGACGATTTCCAGCCTACCGAGCAAGCCGGTTTCAAAAAAGGCTTAAGCACCGTAGACCACATACATACGCTGCGGCAGGTTATACAGAAGACCGAAGAGTATAACCTGCCTCTCTGTTTAGCGTTTGTGGACTACGAGAAAGCCTTTGATTCGATCGAGACTTGGGCTGTACTGCAGTCTCTCTAACGGTGCCAGATCGACTACCGATACATTGAGGTGTTGAAGTGTTTGTACAAAAACGCCACCATGTCAGTCCGTCTTCAGGATCAGACCTCAAAACCAATCCTTCTCTAGCGTGCCGTGAGACAGGGAGACGTCATTTCTCCGAAATTGTTCACTGCTGCGCTGGAGGATGTATTCAAGGTTCTGTACTGGAGGGGCCTAGGCATCAATGTTAATGGCAAGTACATCACTCACCTTCGGTTTGCCGACGCGTAGTGGTCATGGCTGAGACCATGGAGAGCCTCAGTAAAATGCTCGATGAACTCAGTAGAGCTTCCGAAAGAGTGGGTCTTAAAATGAACATGGACAAAACCAAGGTCATGGTGAATGCCCATGTAGCACCCACTCCTATCAAGATCGGAGACTCTACACTCGAAATTGTAGACGATTATGTCTACCTTGGACAAACGGTTGAGTTGGGTAGGTCCAACTTCGAGAAAAGGGTCAAACGTCGAATCCGACTGGGCTGGGCGGCGTTCGGGAAGTTGCGTGGTATCTTCTCGTCTAATTTACCGCAGTGTCTCAAGACAAAAGTCTATAACCAGTGTGTGTTGCCAGTGGTCACCTATGGGACCGAGACGTGGTCGCTCACAATGGGCCTTATCAGAAAGCTTAAAGTCACCCAAAGGGCAATGGAGAGGGCAATGGAGAGTGCCATACTCGGAATTTCCTTGCGTGATCTCGGCAGAAATGATGATATCCGCAGGAGAACCAAAGTTACCGAAATAGCCCGGAGAATTGCCAAACTTAAGTGGCAGTGGGCAGGGCACATTGCTCGCAGAACGAATGGCCGATGGGGCCGATGGGGCCGATGGGGCCGAAAAGTTCTGGAATGGCGACCGCGAACCGGAGGACGATACGTTGGAAGGCCTCCCACTAGGGTAATGACCTGGTTAAGGTTGCGGGAAGGCGCTGGATGCGGGACGCACGGGATTGGATGATGAAGAAATGATGATGATGATGATGACGACATTAAGTAATGTGCTTAAACCTAAACAAAACATAAATGCAATCGATAAATAACTAATGTTAACATCCATGCAAAATAACAAAGTCTCAATATTTTAACACTCTTAAACATCATTAAATCCTTAGCGTATTATCAAAACTTTTTCTTTTCTGGTCATACGGAACGTTGCAATACAATGATATTATGGTGAACGAATCATATTTGTATTAATCTGTGGTTGATATATAGACAATGGTTCAAATGACGGTACTAAGAAGACCAGGGCTTTTTTAAGTTTTGTAATACGGACTAATGTAGACCATGGTTCTGCAGATAAGCCTGGACTTGATAGGACAGGTTTAAACCAAAGTTTATAATTTTTTTTTGTAATAAGACTGAATGTGTTTAAAAGATATTTAAATTAGTTATAAGTACCAAAGACTTAGGATGAATAAAAAATAAGAATTATTTTTTAATTGTTATTATTTACGAGTACTAGTGGTACAGGTGGGCTCGGGTATTATTATCCAACATCATAGCTGCATTCTGTATTCCCCGAAGGTTTGGGCGGAGGTTCAATACTACACACACACTTCCAATGCTTATGTTTATAATAAACTGATCATTTAAAATGTCTGTTTTGTATTCGCGTGAATATAAATAATTTTAAAAACAATAATGGTCAGTTATTTTTTTTAGGGATGCACTAAGCATAGTATTGTATAGCATACCTGAAGTCGGAGTCGGCGGACATGAGGCGGTAGTGGTCGATGAAGTCGGTGACGCGCACAGGCCGCTCGGTGCGCAGCGGCGGCATGAGCGGCGCGGCGGGCGCGGCGCGCGCGCGGCGCCGGCGCAGCGCCGCCAGCGCCACGGCGCCGCCCGCCGCCGCCGCCATGCCCACGCACGCGCCCACGATCCACGCCGTGTTGTCCACCTCTGCACATGCCACGTCACACACTCAGACACCACTCCAACACCCGCATTATTACACTACTATACATACGTAACTAGTCATATTAAGTACGTTCTAGCTTCTGCGGTTTGGCCCGCGTGGTATGTTGATAGAAACTACCATAATATGTCCTTCTCAAGCTTCTACGTTATATCTATGTAAAATGAAAACTGATTTTTTACAACTAGTTTCTTAATGTCCCTCGGAAATCATCGCATTTCCGAATACAAACGAATGCTAATTTCTATGCCCATCAATTATTAGATTTATCGTGTATTACAAATTATTATTTGTATACGGAACTAAGTAGGTAGAATTGAACTCGCTGATTCCATAAACCTGAGATCCCTCTCTACAAACGAAACCTATAAGTATTTGGGTATGTCAGAAGCGTTAGGTATCAACACTACTGACATGAAGCAATCGTTGAAGGAACGCTTCCTTGGCCGCCTGAAAAAGGTATTCAATCGCCTTCTTTCGGGCGGAAACAAGGTGCGCGCCTTCAACGGTTGTGTCATGCCGGTATTGATGTACTCTTTCGGCATACTCAAATGGACTCTTACTGAACTCGACGCCCTGGATAGGCGGCTCCGTAAACTGCTGACTGCATATCGAATGCATCACTCACGATCGTCGGTCATGAGATTGTATATCTCGCGGAAGTATGGAGGCCGAGGCTTTTTAAATGCCAAAAATCTCCAAAACCGCGAGATATGCAATCTCAGGAGATAATTTCTGCACACCAACGTGCATCTCGATGCATACCCATGCATCGAGATGTAGTAGCAGTGGACAAAGGATTCACCCTGCTCTCTTTGGCGAGTGAGAACTGGCGCAAGCCTGTAGTGCTTGATACTAACGACCGCAGGGAGGTATGGCAAAGTAAGGAGCTTCACGGACGCTTTTTTCCGGACCCAATGGGTCTGATGTAGACCAATCAGCGTCCGTAACCTGGCTGCGTTTCGACCTATTTGGGGAAATCGAAGGTTTTGTCTGTGCATTTATGGACGAAGTTATTATGACGAATAACTTCTGGAGGTTTATTGTGAAGGACGGCATGGTTGACATCTGTCTTGCTCGACAGATGAATGTCACCGTCCGGGTGAATCCATATGCCACATTATCTCTGGTTGTTCTCGTCTAGCTAACAAAGAATACTTGCATAGGCACAACCTTGTAGCCAGGATTATCCATCAGCAACTTGCTCTGAAATACACTCTTGTGGCATCGGAGGTACCGTACTACAGGTATGTGCCCGACCCAGTTCTCGAGAATGGCAATATCACATTGTACTGGGATCGGTCCATCATCACTGACAGGACTATTGTAGCCAATAAGCCTGATATTGCGGTGGTGGACCGAATCGAGAGGCGTGTTGACATTACCGTCAAAAGCAAATCAAGTATCTTGACTTGGCTTGCGAGGTTGTCGACATGTGGGATGTGGACACAGCGATCATTGTACCGATAGTCATGTCGGTCAATGGCTTAATAGCCACGAGCTTCGACCAACACCTTACGAGGCTCTCGTTAGGCGGCTGGGTCAAGGGCCTGATACAGAAAGCAGTATTGCTAGACACGGCTCGTATTGTTAGGAGGTTCCTCTCTCTGGAGCCCTGACCGCCGGTAGCTTGGACCCTGTTCCCGATACCGGTGGGCCTCTATTTTTTTATATTTTTAAATGGTTTTTTTTTTTAATTTATTTTTATAAATATTTTAAAATGTAGATAATAACAAATTTAATGAATAAAGTAAAAGGACATGTGAAGTATAACATAACATTAAGCTTGTATTCCCCGAAGCATTCGGCAGAGATAATACGAAGTATATGATGAATAATTCAGTATCTATAACAATATATTTTACATAAATATATTTTACCCGCGACTGAGTCTACGCGCTGTAACATGAAACATATTATCCTACGGCACTTAACAATAACGTAACTTACTACTGAGTTTTTTTTGTAATCTTATCACTAATTGCAGAGATTACCTTTACAAACATAACATAAATGAATAATTTTAATATTAATTTAGATACCAACAGTATTTGAAACTAATACAGGAGAAACTCAGTGTTTAGAACGGCAGAAAACGAAAGGTTATGTGCTCTTGTAAGTATCACTTTGTCTTCTTCTTAGCATGTTGATGGCAAATATAAAAAGTTAAATATTGTGTTTGGCCCAGAATGAACTTTGTGAGACATTAACTTATCGTGACATTCTTGTAATGTTGTCAAAACTAAATTTTATTCTATTATAATCCATCAAGAAACCATAATTAGTTAGGATGACGTCATCGTCTAATCGGTGTTTATTTATTAATCTAATTATGTATTTTAATTAAACTCTTTTTTTAGTTAAAAATATGCTAACTCTAGTTAAAAAGGTTATAGTTTATTTTTGTACAAAAAGCATTTTCATTTTGCAATGAAACATATAGAGACGGACAAGAAACAAAATTATACTAACTTATCGTAAGTTGGTTACGTATCTGTCCGGGCCACTGATGGCCGCAGTACGTCAGGCCGCGAACCACGACTGGGACTCAGTTATAATGGTACATATGGCGTTGCCATGTTGCAGCACTACACCACACGTGTATTCTCTGATATATTTCAGTCAGTTACTGAGCGTTATCAGTAAGGATATCACACGATACCGTTATCAGCACATTTAAAATGTATTAGGTATAAGTGGTCTGTAATCGATCTCGACACTCGAATCAGTGAATCCGTGTAGCATACATACCAGTGTAGACGACGGTGTAGGCGGTGTCGGTGAACTTGTCGGGCGCGGTGAAGGCACGCAGCTTGACGTAGTACTTGGTGCCGGGCTTGAGCGGCCCGTTGCAGTAGGCGCGGCCGCCGGCATCGCAGCGCTCCGAGCCGATGGTGAACTCCTCCACGGGCGACGAGTGGAACGGGTAGTACGGCTCCGTCACCTGGTAGGGCGGCCACGCGGCCAGCGCGTGCACGTCGCGCCACGACGGCAGACGCGCGCCCGTGGCGTCCGGCGCCTCGCCCAGCACCAGCGTGTACGCCGTCACGTTGCCGTTGGCGGCCGAGAAGTAGTCGGCGCGGAAGCGCACGGCCACCGTGGACGACGTCCGGCGCACCTCGCGCGGCGTGGCGTGCGCGCCCGGCGCTGGCGGCGCGCCGATGTCCAGCTGCGCCGCTAGCCGCGCGCCTGCGCCGGCGCCGGCGCCGGTTTCCGCGCGCACGGAGAACCAGTAGGCGGCGCCCGGCACCAGCCCCGACACCGTGCCGCCGCGCGCTGCGGATCCAAACGTTCGACCATACATACTCAACCACTCATTATGAAAATTATCATATTGAAATGATGAGGGTTTTAGAGAAAATTCACGCCTTTCCTCGCCACTTTGAAAATGTAAGTTACGATGCTGATATAAATTTAACTTAATGTCGCTGTGCGGCGCGTACTGTACGTAGTGTAGTGTCGCATGTGGGTGTGGGTAGGTTACCGTCAGGCGGGAACTCGAGCGTAGTGATGCGCTCGGGATCACTCTGCGGCGCGTACTCCAGCAGAAAGCGGCGCAGCACGCCGTTGGCGTCGGCCGGCGCCAGCTCCCAGCTGAACGACAGCGCCGAGGGCTCGGCGTGCGTGGCGCGGAAGTGTGCGGGCGGCGGGGGCGGAGCCTCGCGCGTGGCCACGGCGCCAGAGTGCGCGCGGGACGCCGCCCGCAGTCCAGAGCCGCGCCCCGCCCACACCACCACCGTGAACGTGTACAGCGTGTGCGGCCGCAGCGCGCCCACCTGCACAACATATAATGTTACTACTAACAACATCGCAGGTGACATTCTATAAAATATTTTAAAAGATGCATCGGTACATATTAAATTCACGCTGAGTCCTATTCTAGCTGAGACTTAAGACACAGGCATTATGCTTCAAAACATACAACACTAATGAATTTTACTCGAAATTTGCCAGCCTTCTCAAGCCCGAGCGCGCAAATTCCGCATTGAAACTTATTATAACAGTTTTAACATGAACTGCTGGATAGGGCTGTCACAAATACAAATCTAACTAGATGACGCGATTGTATGTACTTCACGTGTCAAAAAACGGAGTAAAATTACGATCAATGATCGTAATCTGAGCTTTTCATTTAGATTTATCGGCACCGGAAATCCACCGAAATCTAGAAAAATGCCTAATTATGCCATATTGAGCTGTAAAGACTGTATAGAAAAAGATGGTCGAGGCATTGGACATGTTTTCTTTCATTGGTAAGTAAATTTGTTTTCAAATTGTATATGAAAAAGTGGCACGCATGGTTTTCATACAGATGAAGGGACTTGCGCTATCTAGTTAGATTTATGTGTGTGGGGGCTGTACTGACCGTGATGCCGAGCTCTTCCGTGGTGTGCGTCTGCAGCTGGTCGGTGCCGGTGAGGTACTGCACCTGGAAGTCCGTGTAGTCGCCCGCTGGCTTGTCCCACGCCAGCGTTATCTCGCGCGCGCCGATCTCCGTGGCGTTCAGCTGCGTGATGGGCCGCGGGACTGCGGGTGTGAGGCGATACGTTACAACATAGCCACTAGACGTGACGTCACACTGTGCTCGAGAAGTCTCCAAGGACAGACGACCACGGTATGCTTTTCTAAGTGCCAAAACATTTGGAAACTGTATTCTGGTCGTCCCGTCGCGGCGACGAATTGCGTTAGCACGCATGTTTTATCACAGGAGCCGTAAAATATAGGTGTACGTACTAGTAGGTACTCGTATTTAGTACGGCTTTTTAAGGCATTAAACATAAAAGATAACTGAGAAGGAGTATGCGATTCGTGGCCTAAAGGGAATCTTCCGGGGCGGAATGCGGCTCAACTGGCAACCACATATTAGAATGGTTACGGCACCAGCTTGTAATATCGCCACGAGTCCGAGCCGCTGTGTGCGGCTGATCCCCACAACTCGATTCGATCGAGCGCGCCGCGTCGCAACGATACGCATGTAGTTGAGATCAAACGGATATCCGTTATCCGGCCTCTGGTAATTTTTATTAACACGCTTTTATTAGCTTGGTATGTATGTATCAATGTAACGGAATCTTTGAACGTGATTTTAACCTTCTTCAAAACGTCGGATCAATTTGAAACCTTGCACATTTATCAAGGACCGATGATAATCCAATAATTTAAATAGTTTGTCCCATTGTCCTTACCAGGATCTTCAGATCTAGCGATTTTTTTATTTCCGATACCCGGTAGTGTCTTTGTGCCAAGTAACAAGGCACGTGCTAAGACATAAGCATGGCTTAATTTTGATTTACATCCGAAGACACGGTAGTGCCTTGCACAACGTTTTAAATAAGTGTTCGGGAGACCCGCCTGAGAAACTATCATACACAGGGCAGGCAGTAGGTACGCTACTTACCCAGTTCCATCATAGGGAGGTAGTTTCATTAATAAACTGTTGATTAAAAACTAATAATAGGGAGAGGTGTCTTATGGCAACCCGGGGGAACGGAGCTCGATTAATTAAATTTACACTTTCAGTTTCGTAAAATATGACGACATGAATTTAACTAGATGATGCGATTGTATGTATTTCGCGTGCCAAAAAACGGAGTAAAGTTACGATCAATGATCGTAATCTGAGCATGACATTTAGCATTATCGGCACCGGAAATCCATCGAAATCTAGAAAAATTCCTTTTTATGCCATATTGAGCCGTAAAGACTGTGTAGAAAAAGTTGGCCGAGGCATTAGACATGTTTTCTTTCATTGGTAAGTAAATTGTGTTTAAATTGTTTGTGAAAAAGTGGTACGTTTGGTTTTCATACGGGTGGAGGGACTTGCGTTATCTATTTAAATTTATGTCTGTGGTTACACTTTTTTCGGTGTAGCCCTTCAGCCCGCAAACAAATCAGAACTATAACGTCCGACAAGGAACTCCGTCCCAAAAAAACACGCTGTTATGGTAAATTGAAGTAAAAAGTAAAATCTTAAATAATAATTTAAAAAACTAAAAAACACGCTTTAATTAAATAATTTTCAATTAATTTAAATTAAGTATAGTGTGATTAACAAAAATAATATTTAATTGTAAAAAACATGAGGTGCTACTGCTATTAATATTGACAATTTAACCGTATAGTCGGACGCGGTTCATTCTAGCGCGCGACAATCAAACCTCCGCTGGCTCAGCAGCGGTTCATTTTAGACCCTAGATTTAAGTCATACGACATCCTAATTAATAACGTAATTATTGATTAAGATGTCTATTAGAGCACATTGACCGATGACCTGGCGAAGATTGCGGGGATCTGCTGGATATGAGACGCTCGACACCGGTCAATGTGGAGCTTGGGGGAGACCTGTCCAGCAGTGGACGTCTATCGGATGATATGATGATGATATCTAATCAATCATATTTGGGGGCGTTAATTAAAACAGTTGGATAGAAAGCTTACATGTTAGCGCAAGTTTATTAATTTACCTTTGTTACAGATAATATAATACTAGCATACAGATAGATGCCTCATCCCATACAAAGAAATCGTGCCGACGTAACTAGCGTTTTTCGTCTGATTAAGACGATTATTTTTATATAAGTACTTCGATCGCGTTCAGTTCCGTTCCACGGCTATAGATGGTGTTAGCAGCGACTTGCAAGTAAAAGGGTTTTTTCGGTTCGTGACTATCTTTTCTTTAAATACAGTGACAATTTGTTTTCGATTAAAATACCAGTGTATTAACACTGAAACTTTTAACTGCCCAACGGCATTTAAATTTTCAGATAAAATATAAACACTATAACAGTAATAAAAGCGTTTAAGTATAATAACTTTTTACAAAAAAATACAACCGACTTCCAAATAAAAACACTACAAAGAGAAAAATAACTTCAGTTTCGGAAGTCGGTGTCAAATAACGAAGAAACAGAATACTTCCGGTTGACCTACAATTGTCAATTTTGGTTAAAAGCAAGGTTTTATATTACAAGTAAAGGGAAAAATCAAAAATAGTTGAAAATTAAGGTAAATTTTGGTACTTACAAGTTTTCGCGAAAATCTAAATTTGCCCATATCTTTTTATACTGTTTTATACACCTAAAAGGGACAAAAGACTTGCTAGGTCCACCCGTTCCTGATAAAATCAGTGGTGACACACGGACAGACAGACGGACAAGAGAGTGAACTTATAAGGGTTCCTTTTTTACTTTTTGAGGTACAGAACCCTAAAAACATTAGAATTGATAACCTCCTCCTTATGGGCAGTCGGTTAAAAATGGGACCACACAAGACGCACCAACTTTCAAATAAATAAAGAATCATCAAAATCGGTTCACCTAGAAAAAGTTTTGACATGACAAAATTAAAAAAAAAAATACATTCGAATTGATAACCTCCTCCTTTTTGGGAAGTGGGTTAAAAACATGATAAGATCTATAGGGAATGTCCTAGAAACAAGGGCGGGGTAAAAGGGCGCGGGGCGCGGGGTAAGTTGTCGCGCCGATCCGTGCGCGTGATTGGGTGCTCAGTCGAGCCTTGCCTCCCGCTCTGCGCCTTCGTTCCGTTTGCTCCCGATTACACTTGTGTGCATAAAAGTTGTACCCTTTGTTTTTGTTGTTGTTTTAAATTTAGTTTTTGTTACGAGTGTGACTAGTTTAATTTGATTACAATGCCAGGATCACATAACTTTACGCAGACATGCCAGAAAAATGGTATACGATGTGAATTGTTTCACGGAGAAAGAAACTCAAACAGAAAGATCCGGTAAAACGGACTGCAGAAACTACCAAAACGTCAGAAAGGACTGTTAGACGTATAGTCAAAGAAGGTAGACATACCGAATTCCTCACTATCTTTAGGACACCGGGAAACTGGGAAAAAAGAGGAACAAAACAAAGCCGATCACAGACATCGACAATATTGACCAGACGGTGGTAAGAATCTGTGTGCATAATTTCCACAAAATAAATAAATAGCTACCCACAGTAGACTAAAGACGATATCAATTTTAATGGCTCGGAGCGCAGTCTGCGCAGGATTTTAAATAAGTTAGGCTTCCGGTGGAAAAAAATCCGAAAACAATAGAAAAATTTAATAGAAAATCCACATTAGATTGCTAAGGATAGACTTCCTTAAATGTATTTTTAAATATAGGGAAGAAGGGAGACCTATTATTTACACAGGTGAGTCATATGTTGATTCATCTCATTCGGGTATGTAACAATTATCATTCTTTGTTCTCGCCTATTTGTATTTTGTAAAATTACCATCCGGACTTAAATCCTATAGAAATGGCATGGGGGGCAGTTAAAGGTTATGTAGCTAGCAAAAACGTTATATGGGATGTGACCAGTAGGTATAATGGTCTGGATGAATGGCGGCAATTATGCGAGAGAGTTAAAAAAAAGAGGATGACTACATCCAAAGCGACCATATAGTGGATTCAGTCACTGGACGTTTCATAATTTACGTCGGTGACGACAGCGACTCTTCCAGCGACGAAAGTGACGATAGTTTTGTCGAGAATGATGAGCCAACTCCTTCCACCAGCACAAGTGTTACTTTTAATTTGATTTCAGGGGTAGCAGTTTTATTAACACTAGCTGACCCCCGCGGCTTCGCTCCCGTCAACTGGCTATCTATCTACCTACCACTACCTACCTACCCTATAAACAAACAAACAAACTCTTCAGCTTTATAATATTATAAGTATATATGTATAGATAGTGACAAGGACTCGATGTAAAACACTGGTACTCAGCTGAACCTGGTAAGACTGGAAGCCGACCCCAATATAATTGGGAAAAGGCTAGGCAGATTGATTGATTTCAATATCGATTTATGGATAGTTACAATTTAATTAATTTATTGAAATGCATCATTTTAATTTTTTTATTAGTTTACTTAATGTCTTACAATTTATATTATAAATAATTTGCACGCTTGCTTGCAGGCAGAATACAATTACTTATAGGCTTTAAGATCTTCCCTTCTGAACAATGTATTTCTAGCAAATAAATATTTTGATATGATTTGTTTTGATTGAGTGACAACGAGGACATCATTTTTAATATTATTTCTTTTAAATATTTTTTTTAACTTATGACTGCATATATTTAATTTATAACACTTAGGCCAAGTTATTTTTATTCTTCTAAACAGACATGATTAAACATAAATGATGTCAATAACCATAGAATAATAACAAGCAATAAAAGTGAGCACCTTTTTGTTGCACTAAGTGTACAATGCGCGAACCACTACGCAAAAACCTTGCCAACTTACGTGCCGGGCGTTATACCAGTTTTTAAATCCGGGGACAGTAAATAAAAATTATTATAGACCAGTATCCGTGTTGCCAGTTTTCAACAAGGTATTTGAAAAGATAATGCTCATTCATTTTAATACGAATAACGTCGAGTTCGATAAACAATATGGTTTCACCAAAGGATGTTGTACAACTGACGCTAGTGTCACCTTATTAAAACAAACCTTCAATGCGTGGGAAGAGGCACAAGATGCCATAGAAATCTTCTGCGACCTATCGAAGGCGTTTGATTACGTTTATCATGAAACATTACTTCTGAGACTTGAGCATTACGGGCACACACATTTCGTGTCGAGCATAAAAGGTCGAGATTTGTAGTAGCGAGCGATGTAGCATATTTCGACGGGGGCCAAAGGCGTCGAAAGCTACATGCGAGTGTTAAAATAAAGCCAGGACAGATTCTTTTTCCACTACCTGATGAGCTTACTTAATTCAATGCAAATAAGTTCCAACAACAATTTATTAGAAACGTCCAAACTAAAAACCACAGACTATATACATACAATCAACGCGCGCTTTTTCGAGAGGTAACAGGTTCAGTAACATTCTGCCGGATGGGGCGATGGAAAAAGCGCGGGCGTAGCGGCAGAATGCGTCTACCAACAGTAGCCTATTCAGTTAAGAAAAATAATTACGTTATTGTTACATAATGACATCAAAACTTCATACAAAAGTCATTTCGTAACTGTTATTATTTAATTTTGTTTTTTTTTTTTTTTTTATAATCTCAATGTTCATATTTCGAAACGAATATCTTAGGCAATGTGTTACATAATAGAAAAGGTAGTGGACACAATCTTATTTGAATGATAGAAGGCAATTAGTTCAAATAAACGGTGTCAATTCGTCTGGTTTATACGTGAAAATGGGGCGGACCCCAGGGCTCGAGTAGGTCCTGTCTTATTTTTAGTGATGCGATGGTATCGTTACACTTACACAGGC
This sequence comes from Orthosia gracilis, assembly GCA_947562075.1. Classification (NCBI taxonomy): domain Eukaryota; kingdom Metazoa; phylum Arthropoda; class Insecta; order Lepidoptera; family Noctuidae; genus Orthosia; species Orthosia gracilis. The sequence continues at coordinate 24,848,838 of OX387271.1, read as the reverse complement.
GCGCTTGGCGCTGCACAGGGTGTGAGGTGACGTTGCGTGACACGGTCCACATGGTGACGTTATACAGGCGCCCCGGCACTAGGGCGCCGAACTCCACCGCCTGCCCCGACGCGTTGGCGGCGCGGCTCAACGTTAGCGGCGGGGAGCCGGCGCCCTCGAGGCGGAAGCGGTACGAGTCGAAGCGCGAAGCCGACTCCGGCGTGCGCGTGTAGATCACTTTCTGCAACGAGCGATACCATGCTTAGTACGTGCACACGACCTGGCAGGCCTAAGGTAATTAAAAAGTGTAAAGACAAACAAATAAGGCATAAGAATGGCTCAGTTGCAACAGAATATAACATATATAAATACTACTTATAGTTTGTTAATGAAACGCAGGCATTCGTGTCCTGTGTAGGTAAGTCCAAACACAGAATACGAGTGAACTAGTTATACTGTTTTACCTTATAACTATAAACACTTTTTTAATATTAATTGTTGGTACTCACCAGAGTGGTAGACAGGGTGTCGTTTTCTTCTCCGGTGCCGACCTCGTTCACTATCGTCATCTCAGACTGTATGAGGGGGCCTGAAACGAGCGCAGGCCGTGAGCTGCTGGAAGGAAATGGCCTTCTTCTGATCCCAGTTTGGGCAGAAGGCGTCGTGGAGGCAACCGCCTCGATTCGAGGAGAGATTGTCAATATCCCTTTACATTCTTCCAACGGATGTGCTCTAATATACATTGTACAGAGAGGGTTCCATGGTGGTCTCTTAAGGACGTATTTCTTTGTGCTGATGGTGGTCACCAGGGTGGTTTTAGTGAGTTATAATACCCCACTTCGTGTCCTTTTTCCCTAAAAGTTCCAGGCATCAATTTAAGGTTTCACTCCGATAAAAATGGCATGAGCAGCGCAGTACACTACGATACTACTTAAATGTGCCATCAACTACGTATTGCCTGAGTTAGTTCATTTAAATTTAAAACATACATAGAGAATGAAGTAAGCGGTCCTTATCCGTGTATAAAGTAAAGATGGGGAAATAATTGTAAGACAGATTAAGCGACTGTGCGGCCAATATTTATCTTTTTCCAGCTCGAAAATTGTGATCTAGTTACGCTACAGGCTCGCAGGTCACTTCACAGGCGCTTTGTGTATTTCTGTATAGAGAGTGTATTATTCTGTAGCTAGCTGTAGGTGTAGGATTAGGACTCACGGGTGCGCGTTTCCATGGCGAACAGGTCGCTGGACAGGTTGTAGGAGTGCGCGGCAATGTCCAGCCGGTAGCCCGTGCCCGGCTCCAGGCCGTCCAGCGCGGCGCGCACGGTGCGCTGGCCCGGCGCCGGCGCCGACAGGTTGCGCGCGCCGGCGGCGCCGCCCGGCGCCAGCGCCCACCAGCGCAGCGAGTACCACTCCACGCGGCCGCCCGGCCGCGGCCACTCCAGCGTCATGTTGCGCGTGTCCACCAGCTGCTCCACGTTGCTGACGGGGTTGGGCCGCACCGTGTGCTGCTGCTCCAGCGGCGCGCCGCTCTCCACAGCATCCCCAGCCGCGTCCTCGCTCAGCGTGTCGAGCTGGATCAGGTAGTGCTCGCCGTGCGTCATGTTGCTGATCTGAAGAGGGGAACCAAGGATTATCATCGTCATCATCAATTGCAGTATATTTTAAGGATTTCCAATCTTCTAAATTACTTCGGCATTCTTATTTATGTATAGAAATTATAGTGAATTTTCAAATCCATATATATAAAAGAAGAAACTGACTGACTGATCGATCAACGCACAGCCAAAACCGCTAGGTCTTGAAGCATGATATTTGGCAGGAAGGTTCCCAAGTGACGTAAGTGAGCACTAAAGGCCTATTCAGACCTAAGCGGTATTCGCTACCGTCTGCGGCAGAGAAAACCCAGTGGGTATGCGGTAATATTACTGTTCAGACCTAAGCGGTATTCGCTACCGTCTGCGGCAGAGAAAACCCAGTGGGTATGCGGTAATATTACTGTTCACACCAAAACGGATTTCGCTATCCTTGTGGGTAGAATAACGCGCGGTAGTCGAGTTTCGCTCAGAGAGGTAAGAAATTTTCGTTAGTTAGTCATTTCTGAGTCGCCAAAGAATATACACGTCAGTCACTTTGTAATTTCTGCAGAGCATCTGATTTTAGTGATGGATAGTGATGAAGAGGAAGTTTTACTTTTATTAGCTTTAATTGACTCACCAGTTAAGAAAAGAATTTGGATCCATGACATCAACAGACAACACCGAATTCATGGGGAATTCCACACTTTATATCCAAGATTAAGATTGGATGAAGATCGGTTTTTTAATGCATTCAGAATGACGACTGAGAACTTCGATGAAATATTAAATATGATAAAGGAAAATATCAGCAAATCATTCACTAAATATCGAGAACCCATATGCCCTGAAGAACGCTTAGCAATAACGTTGAGGTAAGGAAAACAAATTTGAATATTAATTGACGAAAATCTTTATTTTAGATAACTAGGAAGGAACTTTGGTCTTTTACAATACTAACACAACTTTTATCTTAACCTAAACCTTCTTATTAGATTTCTGAGTGTTTCTGTTGGTCGTAATCTATTTCGTGTTCGTAATCGAGACCTTCTCCAGTCAGTGAAGGTGCTAGAGGTGATAGAGCATTATCTTGAATACAACGCAGAGCAGACTGCAGTTCAGAATCATTAGTAGACTGGGGACTACGAGAATAACATGATTGTTGAGACATACAACGATCATTTTGGCTTGTGTTAGGCTCACTACGAGAATAACATGATTGTTGAGACATACAACGATCATTTTGGCTTGTGTTAGGCTCGGTGGTGTAGTAAGATCGCAGTGTTGTTTCTCGTTGTAGACTACGTTCTTGCTCTTCTTCCAATTCCGCTTCCATCATAACTTGAGCTATTTTCATTTTTGTTATAATTTTACGTCGCTCCGAAAAACTGTCAATTGTTTTTGCATATCCAAGCATAACATGTTCAATCGACGATAATTTATCTGCTTTTGTATTCAAGTACGTAATCACTTTATCGACAGGATGTTCGTTAACAGAAGTCCTTTTTCTGGAACCCGAACGTGAAGTATAACGTTCGGATGATGCTACTGAACTTGACCGTTGTGTTGAATTTTCATTATTAGATTCGGGTTCAGTAATATTTTGGGTATCAGATACGCTTTCTTCTTCTCTTGCCACATTAGTATCAGTTGGAGCAAATCCTATGTGATCTTTTAAAAATTCCATTGAAGATGCCCACTGCCATTTGCTGTAACGACTGTAAGATTTAAACGCACTTTGGCCTGTAGTGGTTTTTGTAGTTTTTAAATATTTACCATAAGTGTCACGTAGATTTTTCCATTTCACTTTGGCTTCATCGCCTGTAAAAAATATATTTTATTTATAATCTATTCAATTACTTTTATTCATTAGTTATACTTAGACTAGTTTAAAACCCTGAATTTGTTAAGGTAAGTAAGGTGATAAATACTAAGGAATCTTAGAAACCAAATTTATAGTAAAAATGGCTTAGACCTTGAGTAAAAAAGCTTATTAATTTTTTTTTTTGCAGATTTTTAGCAAGTGGAGATTCATTTCGCTGTATTGCAAACAGTTATAGAGTGGGTTGCTCAACTGTCGCAGAAATTGTTGATGAAGTTTGTGATGTTATTTGGACTACATTACAACCCATATACATGAAGCCTCCTACAGAAGAAATGTGGAACTTAACATCTGAAGAGTTTTATAATATGTGGCAATTCCCCAATTGCCTCGGCAGTATTGATGGAAAACATGTCACTATAGTTTGTCCGCCTAATTCAGGCAGCAATTATTTTTGCTACCTCAAAAAATTTTCTGTCGTCCTTATGGCAATAGTAGGACCACAATACAATTTTTTATGTATCGATGTTGGAGGTTTTGGAAAAAATAGCGACGGTGGAATTTTCGAAAACTCTGTCATGGGAAGGAGGTTTAATAATGGGACTATGAATGTTCCAAGGCCTAAACTATTGCCGAGAACTAATGACGTCACACCTCATGTGTTAATAGGAGATGAGGCATTCCGATTGCAAGCACATGTAATGAAACCATTCAATCAAAGAGTTTCTAGGGTTGATAGAAGAAAGGAAAAATACAATAAGCGCCTATGCCGAGCTAGACGCGTTGTTGAAAATGCATTTGGATTACTGGCTCAAAAATGGCGAATATATTTCAAACCCATGCACCTAAAAGTGTCTACAGCTAAAAAAGTGATAAAAGCAACATGCGTACTCCATAATTATTTACGCTCTAAAAATTGCAATACCCCGTACTTGCAAAATATGTATTTTACTACTCAACAAAATAATGCAATGAACAATGAATATCAAAATTTTGAAACTTTGCAACTTTCAGGCGATAGGGTACGTACACAATTTGTCAACTTCTTTAATGGCGGTAGTCGTATTTAGTACCCAATTGAAAGATAATATAATAATATATTAAAAACTTACCACTTATGTTACATTTTTCTCCTATCTCATCCCATATTTTATTTTTCAAAAATATATTTTTATAATCCGTAAGTGACATATCATATAAAACTGGATTGCACTTCACCATCTCAATAAATGAATCGTTATTCGTTCGTTTCGATGACGCCATGTTGCAAACGCGTCCTTTCGCTAAGGAATATCGTGCGTAACTGTTGTCATGTTAACCCCGCTTGCGGAGTGAGGGGCGGGATGCATGCCGCTGCTCCCGCGCGGTATGTGTACCTCTACCCACAGCGGCAGCGAATATCGCTCAGGTTGCTCTAGCCGCGGTACTTGATACTAAATACCTGATCGAAACCCGTGCGGTATGTACCTCTACCCACAGCGGCAGCGAATATCGCTCAGGTCGCTCTAGCCGCGGTACTTGATACTAAATACCTGAGCGAAACCCGCGCGGTATGTACCTCTACCCACAGCGGCAGCGAATATCGCTCAGGTTTGAATAGGCCTTAAGAAAGGATTTTTGGAAATTCCACCCCAAAGAGGGTAAAAAGGGGGTTGAAAGTTTGTATGAAAAATCTAATCCCTAGGGCAAAAATTCTTGAGATTCGGTACAAATAGTATATAAATATAATATAAGGTTGTCATTATTAGTTTTGAAGGGTGTTGAAGTTAGTATGGAAGAATCTGATTTCTTGGGTCAATTAAAATGACACTTGGCACAAATACTATCCTAAATGAATAATAAAGGTTTTTATTTTTATTTTTGACAACTACCTCCAGAAGACGATTTAGGGGTGTTAAAAGTTTTTTTGAAGAAACTTATTACTTCAGTTAATAAATTTGCAACTTTTCTATATTAATAAAAACTATGGTTCTTAATAATAAATTACAGTCTAGCCTTAATAGACTAATAAGCAATTTAACTCTAACTTATTGTTATATTGTAAAATGTTATGACTAAGAATAGTGTCAATTTGCACTTTTATACAGTTCGGTAGCACTTTCTTAGTCTGATACGTTAAAAACACGTAGTTCACGTGTTACATGTATAGCATAATATTGTTTGCTATTATTTTTCACTTATTGAACACTACACTAACTCAAATGGTTTAGATCTCTTTAGCCTACGCACGATGTCAATGTTATCTAGCAGCTGGATTGCTTCCACATTCACATGTCGATAAAGTCTGTGTTCGTGGGCTTCAGAAAAGTTTTGAATAACGGTGGTGACGAGTTTCATTTTAAGGTCGCGGTAAAGGTCATAATTTCTGATGTACCATGGTGCATTAATCCCTAATGAGTCTTAAGTTTTCAAGATATATACTCAAACCAATAAATATATTTAAGAAAGCCAATATCATTTTATCATGTGACAATAATCTAATTAATGATTCTGTAATAAATTCGACATCTTACAATAATAGTAATAGTGATTTATATAATAATAATAATTTGGCATCGACAGCTCATAATCCCAGTAATAATATTTTAAATAAGAACAATAATTTGACATCACATAATAACTCTTATAAATCTTTGTTCTTAAACCCTGTAATTCCATGACATTTACAGAATAATTAAATCCCTAAAGAACACTAAAAGTACTGGATGACATTACAACCTCTTCAATCAAAGAAGTAGCGCATGTTATCAGCCCAATACTCAGTCATATCTTCAATTTGTGTATTGAACACGGTGTTTTCCAGAGTAAACTGAAAAAGTCTGTAGAAAGCCACTATTTAAGAAAAATAACAAGCAGGACATGGCATCCTATAGGCCTATAGCACTGATCCCTATATGTTCTAAGATATTAGAAAAAGTTATATATATTGCAATCAGTACTCATTTTGAAAAATACAATCTGTTTGCAAAGGAACAAAAAGGCTTTAGAAAAATAAATCAATTGAATTAGCAATTTTGACTTTAAAACAAATTTATATAAATATTGACAAACGTGTTCCCGTGACTGCAATGTTTATGAACATGACCAAAGCATTTGACTACGTACGCCATGAAATACTTCTGAATAAACTGTACAATTATGGAATAAGGGGCAAAGTCCATAGATTATTAGAATCTTATTTAAGTGACACATATCAGGTTGTAGAAATAAATGACATCAGCTGTTTAAATGGCACAGAGCAAAAACATCAATCTAAACCTAAAAGAGTACTATACGGTGTACCACAAGGTAGCGTGCTAGGGCCGCCCTTATTCTTAATTTACATCAACGATCGGCCTAACGTCACACTACACCCTATGATTATTTTTACTGACGACAGCACAGATATTTTTACTGGTGAAAATATGGATACTTTTGAAGCGGATGTAAATAATACCCTTAGTGTAATAATTAACTGGCTGACAAATAACAACCTGGTCATCAATTTAGAAAAAACTAATTAGTCACATTCCCTCGAAAGAGTAAAAATAATTTCAACATTCAACATGATGGTACAGTAATTGAACAAGTCAGCTGCGTAAAATTTTAGGGCTATGGATAGATAATGATATGACTTGGCAAACACACATTGACACAGTATGCAGTAAACTGAACCAGTACTCATATGCTCTTTACAAATTGTCTAAAGTTGTAGATCAATCAGCACTATTAACTGCCTATCATGCCTAAGTATCATCAACCCTAAATCACACTATTATATTCTGGGGCAACGCCACAAATAAAGAATCAGTGTTTAAAGCGCAAAAAAGATGCGTTCGCGCAATTGCTGGTATCTTTGTTCCTGAATCATGCGAACCATATTTAAAAAAAATTAAAATTCTAACCTTTCCATCAGCTTACATCTATAAAGTTGCGGTATTTGTTAAAATAAATAAAAATCTATTCGGTGAACTAAAATCAAAAAGATATACACTTAAAATATCTAGTATACCACATAGAACTGCTCTTCTGAGCAAAAGTATTTTCGGAATGGCATCTAAAATTTACAATAGGATACCTGTGGACATTTTAAACACCAAGAAACTGCCACTATTCAAATTTAAATTACGTAATTTTTTAATTGACAAAGCTTACTTACTACACGATCCAAGATTTTCTTAATAATTAATACCTACTACAATCTGTCACCATGCACCTAATTCTTATTTTGTACGATTTACTTTATTTGTGATACCTATGATTATTTTGCATGTTGACATAATTATTGTATGCCTACAGGGCAGGACATAATGGAACTGTAATTTACCTAACATCTGTCTGTATAACCTATGCCCACAATAAAAAGATTTGATTTGATTTAACAGCATCTCTGAGTACTTTATTTTGAAATTTCATATAATTATTATAATTGCTTATATATTATAATTTTGTTGTATACTAATAGACAGGATTTCGTTCCGAGTAACCAATACATATTTTTGTACCGTATATTGAGTTCCTGTCCTTTCTTTTTGACGTGAGATTTCCAACGCAACTTGGCGTCAAGAGTTATGCCAAGGTATTTGGCTGTATTCGCATAAGACACTTGCTTGCCGTTTATAAAGACTGGGTGGAAATCGCAGTGTTTATTAGTGAAGTCAAAGTGAATCGATTTTTACTCATTCAGTTTGATCTTCCACTTTTGTGTCCAGTTGTAAACTAAGTTCACAGCTAGTTGAATTTTTTCTACTGCTTCTTTGTGATTTGAACCAGTAGCCATAATAGCAGTGTCGTCAGCAAAGGTCGCTATAGTGTTGTTTTCCAGCTCTGGGATATCACATGTGTATACCAAGTACAGGATTGGACCTAACACACTTCCTTGTGGTACTCCGGCCTTAATAGTTAAGGCCGGAGTAATTTGAAACTTGACATAAATAACAACCTAAATCTATACCAATATTATAAAGAGGATAGATTTTTTTTGTTTGTACCGAAAAGGCTTCGAAACTAACGGACGGATTTAAAAAAATCTTTCACATATGGAAAGCTACATTATTCCCGAGTAACATTGGCAATAATTTATTTTCAAAAAAATTGTCGATCCTTATGAAAATTGCAATAATGTAACCCAAAGTAGCAAAATGTTGCCTAAAAAAATCATTAATTGGCGTGCACTGAGAAAGCTATTGATGATACATATAAATTATGTACTACATGATTAAAGTACTCATTATTACCTACAAAAAAGCCTGCGAAAGAATATATCTAACTATCATAGTTAGGTCAAAATAGCAGCTTTTGTGTTCTACAATTTTATTAGATCCGGTAGAAACAAAAGTTGGTTACATTCGTATTGTAGAATTAATTCTTATTCAAATAAATAGTTTTAAAAATTGGTAGGTTGGGTAGGTAGCGCAGGTGGGGTAGGTAGGGTACGTAGGGTAGGTAGGCTAGGTAGGATAGGTAGGTGGAAGGTAGGTAGACTGCCATTTGACGGGAGCTAAGCCGCGGACACAGCTAGTCTTTAAATAAAAAGTAATATCTGAATTGATAACCGTACCTCTGCCTCGGTGGCGCCGGGCGGCAGCGGCGCGAGGCTCTCCCAGCGGCTGTCGTCGGGCCCGTCGTGCGCGGCGGGCTCCAGGCCGGCCTGCGTGCGGTAGCGCAGCACGAAGCCGCCCAGCGCGCTGGCCCCCGGCGCGGGCGCCACCCACGTGACCACGATGCTGTTGGACGTGGCGCGCGCCACCGCCAGCGAGCGCGCCGGCAGCGGGCCTGCGAGCGCAAACAGTTAAGTCACGCCGGTCACACCGCACAGCTAGTCGCAAGGCTCACACGGGCCTGCAAGCGCACACAGTTAGGCCGGGACTCCACCAAAGCGGAGACGAGACGAGCGGAGAGGAGATGTTTTTTAAACAACCAATAGAATTGTGTTATTGACACATCTCCTCTCCGCTCAGCTTCAGTGGAGATCGCTGTGCAGAGATGTGTAATATTTGTATGGCGCGATGGAAGCGGAGATGTGAGTTGTGCCCGGACGACACTCAGTGGAGACGAGAGTTGTGAGCGGCGTGCAATGAGCGATGTCATCCTCCCCCTCTCGCCCGCCAGCAACCCGCAGAGCCCCGCGCGCCCGCCCGCCGGCAGTGTTGCCACCTTGGTGATTTTGTCACTAGATATGGCGATTTTTCAGAGCTCTTAGCGAATTTTTTTCATTGTTTAGCGACTAATAAATTTTTAGCGATTTTTCATTATGAAATTTGGCAACAGTTATTTGAGACGCATTAAGCACTCAACGCCTCGCACCCGAGCCTAAAAACATCTCTTCTCGCACAGCACACAGCACACCGCACACATCTCCGCTTTGGTGGAGTCCTCCGAGCTGAAAAACATCTCTTCTAGCACAGCACACAGCACACCGCACACATCTCTGCTTTGGTGGAGGTCCGGCCTTACAGTCACCCCGGTCACTCCGCACGGCTCGCACGGGCCTGCGAGAGCACACAGTTACAGTCACCCCGATCACTCCGCACGGCTAGACGCAGGGCTCGCACAGGCCTGCGAGCGCACACAGTTACAGTCACCCCGGTCATTCCGCACGGCTCGCACGGGCCTGCGAGCGCATACAGTTACAGTCACCCCGGTCATTCCGCACGGCTCTCACGGGCCTGCGAGCGCACAGAGTTACAGTCACGCCAGTCATTCCGCACGGCTAGCCGTGGGGCTCGCACAGGCCTGCGAGCGCACACAGTTACAGTCACGCCCGTCACTCCGCACGGCTAGTCGCAGGGCTCGAACGGTATACTCACGGACGGGCTTGAGAAGCGTGTGCCACTCGCTATGCAGGCCGTAGCTGACGGCCGCCACCTGGATCTGGTACACGGCGCCCGGGAACAGGCCCTCCAGCTCCGCACTCGTCTCAGTCGTCGTCAACTGCAACATTATTGCCAATTAGTGAACTGTTATTTTACAAGAGCTCCTACGGCCAGCCGCTTCTACGAGGTACACGCCGTGAAACCGACAAACGATTTCATTTGACAATAAAAATGAAGCGCTGTTGGTTGGAAAATGCGTTACTTGAGAACGGCTGAACCGAATAAGGTTTTTATGAAATAAATATTGGAGAATGTTTAGGGTTGGAGTGAGATTAAAATGAACTAAGATGAAAGATTATAAAGATAACAAAAAAAAAAGAAAAACAAATAGGATAACGATTAATACTAATGAGGTGAATTAGATGAGATTGAGTCGCGGCCTATATTTTTTAATACTGACACAATTATTCTTATTATAATATAGAGTACATTACACTGAGAAATTCTAGTCACTTTCACTATCATCTCAGTTTTGCCCTTATCTCAACATTTCAATGGCTAATGACTGGTAGAGAATGCCTTGCTGCATTAAGTCCGCCTATGTATCACCATTGTACATGAAGTTTAAATAAATAAATTAACCAAGTAATCTTTACTAATATTATAAAGCTGGAAAAGAAGTTTGTTTGTTTGTTTGAAAGAACGCGCTAATCTCAGGAACTACTGGTTGGAATTGAAAAATTCTTTTTGTGTTGGATAGTCCATTTATCGATAAATATTATAGGCTATATAACATCACGCTACGACAATATAGGAGTGCAGCATAAATGAAAAATGTTGCAAAAACGGGCAAAATTATTCCTTTTTGAGAGCTTTCGTTGCGTGCGCTGCGTAAGCGGTTAAAGTTACGCAACATTCATGTATGTAGGATAGGTAGGGTAGGGTAGGTAGGTAGCCAGTTGACGGGAGCGAAGCCGCGTGGGACAGCTAGTTAATAATATAGACCAGCTTTATGTATCAGTTATTCATACATGTGCACCTGAAGACACTCATTCAATATTATTAAAACTATATAAATATTTTATCACAAAATATTCGATCTATTTCTCGTAACTTCTAAGTCTACAAACACTCTTACACCGCATTACTTTTCGACTGCGATTTGGAAGTATTGACCGAATTCTGGCTACCCTTTACTAGTAACTACAACATTCCAATCATGCAAAACTACAATATATTTAAAACTTCCAAAGACAAAAACCAAAGTGATGGTGTTGTGGTATATCTAAAGTCGAACTTATTAGGTACCTGTTAAGAACCAAACCTCTATCGATCAGCCTCTGGCATTATAATAAAGATCGGTACTGATCTAGCGATAGTGTGTATACGAGTATATCGCTCACCATCAACAATATAAATAGTTTTATAGCTGCCCTCAATGTGGTTCTCCCTTCGCTTCATCCCTTCAAATCTGAAATTATAACCGGTGATTTAAATTTAGATATAAAACCTAACGTATCTGACCTGCGTTCTCACGAATACTTGAACTGGCTTACTTTTCATGGTTTTCTTCCTGCACATGTTCATCCAACCAGAAGTGGAAATTGTCTGGACCACGTGATCTTAAGAACAAAGTGTCCCACCCATAAATTCGTTTATAGCTCCACAGTAACCGATCACTTCTCCAATTTATGCATCCAAAACCAAGGCTTGAGAATAGCAGCTTGCTCTACAGTTACGAAGATAGATTGTGAGGGGCTTGATGAAAGTATTTTATATAGGCAATTAGATTTTAAGCCTCTTTTCGATGTGGGAGACACTAATATTGTTACAGATAAATTCATAAAACTTATTAGTTCAGCCGTTTCTGATAATACGACTGCCAAAAAAGTTTCCTCTAAAAAGAAGATTTTAAGGCCCTGGATTACTCCTGGTATATTGCAATGCATAAGGAATAAAACCGCGCTTCATAAGAAACTAAATAATACTCCAGAAAATGAAACCATAAAAATTACGTATAAGAGATATAGAAACTTTTGTACTAGTATACTGAAGAAAGCAAAAATATTGTATGATACACAAGAATTGACTAAGGCAAATTAATAACCCAAAAACCTTATGGGATATCATCAAACGTCTTACCAATATCACAAAAATTTAAAACACAGCATCACAATTATTTACACTATCACCTTCACCTACACAATCATGCAATACCGTTAATACATATTTTGTCAGTATCGGCGAAAAGCTTGCAAATGATGTAATAAAAGATAGAGGCACTGAAGTATCTAGTCTGCCCCAAAACACATGTAATCCCTCATCGTCCTCGTCTTTTGTTCTAGAATGTACTGAACCCGATGGAATTATTATAGTGATCAAATCAAAATCTAATGCTGCTATTGGTTGGTATGGCATATCGCCTAATTTTTTTAAATAATATGCATTTATCCTAGCACCTATTCTCAGCCATATTTTTAATATTTGCTCTGAAACTGACACCTTCCCTACATGCCTTAAAAAGGCAATAATTCACCCAGTTTTCAAGGGAGGGGTAAAAGTCTTCGAATACTTTTGACAAGGCACCTAGAACGGCTATAGGGCGGTAATTACTCCATCATACCGTCTCCTCCGTTATCAATAAAATACTGACTAATTATCTTGAACATCATAACTTGATATCTTCGCAGCAATTTGGCTTCCGCAAATGTAAATCCATAACTGACGCAGTACAAGATTTGCTTAATAATGTGGTACATAATTTAGATAAAAACAAAAAGGTTTTAACTATATTCTTAGATCTGGCGAAAGCCTTCGATACCGTTCCAGTTTCTATTCTCTTAAAAAAACTTAAAGGTATTGGTGTCAGGGGCTTACAATTAGATCTTTTCCAAAGTTACCTGTCAAATCGAACTCAAATGGTTAGAATACGATACTTATAAAAGCGATGAGCTCCCCATCTATTACGGAGTACCCCAAGGTAGCACATTGGGTCCTACGCTTTTTCTCGTTTTTACAATGGAAATATGGAACCTTGGTATTACAAAAGCCATAAGATTGTAACTTTTTGCAGATAATACTGCTGTAGCCTTTATTGCACAGCCAGGCTTCAACATAACCTTACACTGGCTTTATTCTCACTCACTTACACTCAACACATCCATAACCAACTATATTACATATTCAATTACTCAAGCCACCCAGCCAAGGATTCCTATATACATTAAAGCCACACCTATAAATGTCTGCAAGGAAATTTTTCCTGCCTCTGCCCATCCCTAAATACAGTTGTTTAACTTAAATACCTACGTGTATATATAGACAAAACTCTTAATTTTAAAACCTGTATTAACCAACTTACCAGTAGGACCCGCAAATTAATTTACATTTTTAAAACCCTCCGAAATATTGCGAATCCTAATATTATACGTGTAGTTTATTTTTCCTGGTGTTTATCTATGATTACATATTGTATCACATGCTGGTGTGGTGCTGCGAAAACTATATTAAGCTCGCTCGAGCGAACAGAGGTACTGAAACTAACAAACAAAGTTTGTTTGATTTATGGATCATCTAACTTTAACTGTAAAATTTTTTAACTGAAATTTCGTCAAAACAAAACCTATGATGAAACCGAAAAGTACCTCAGTGGGTGACAGTGACAGGTTGAAGAACAACTGGCAAGACTTACCAAACTAAACATGAACACACACACATGCATACAATCACACACATCCATACATAACAGTTTCAATGCTGCTAAGACCCAGGCGTGTCTTTTATCCGCTAAAAAGAGCCAATTCACCCGGCTCCACCTGTCCGTGGTGTAACCGTGCCGTTAACGGACCATCTCGAACTTCTTGATGTTACGTTGACATCTACCCTCAACTTCGGACCGTTCATTGAGGCGAAAGCTCAGTTAGCTGCAAAAAAGTTGGGGATTCTTGCAAAGGTGAGACGGTACTTCACGTCTGAACAGCTGCTCAACTTGTATAAAGCGCAAGTTCGGTCATGCATAGAGTACTGATCTCAGCTCTGTGATAGATCTGCCAAATACCAGCTTGATGCACTTGAGTCGATTGACAGACGGGCCAAAAGGCTTATTGGCAACGATGCTCTAGTCGCGTCAAAGCTCCAGAGCCTCGAACATCGACGCCGAGTTGCCAGCCTGTCGATTTTTTATCGGTTACATTTCGGGGAGTGTGCGACGGAACTGCATAATTTGATTCCGCCTAGCCCTTTCCATCATCGGGCTACAAGACGTACGGCTATGCGCTATCGGTACATGGTAGACATCCCTCTCATACGCACAAAGCGTTTTGCTAATACTTTCATTGTGCGCAAAGCTAAGGAGTGGAACTCCCGTCAGGAGTATTTGTTCCCTGATAGCTACAACCTTGGGGTTTTTAAGTCAAGAGTGAATAGGTTTCTGCTAGGCAAGCGTGCTTCACCGTAGACCACATCATCGCTTAACATCAGGCAAAATAGTGGTCAAACGCGAGCCTATAGATGATATATAAAAAAAAACACATTAACAAACAGTCACACACACACAAACATTTGCACATAATACACACACGCACACACACACACTTATAAACACACAAACACACATGCACTCAAAAATAAACATTGTTGTAGTATTAAATTACTTCTAAATTATTGTTGTTTTAGATTTCCTTGTACTAGTTCCATTTTCACATTTTGTATGGGACAGGGACTGTTATTCCTTAATACAGGTTATTCTGTAACCTAGCTAGGAAAGCAGAACTTCACCCACCTGATTGCAAATGATATGGTACAATTATTAGTCCATAATATTTTTGTTAAATTCTCTTGTAAATAATACACTGACAGTTTTACTATAATATTTATTTCGGACACAAGTCCATAAAGTCACAAGATGCCTTCTGCGTTAGTAAATTTGTTAGTATTACAAAACAACACCAAAACAAAAGAATAAAAAGGTGTTAGTAGTTTGTTAGTAAACAAGACAATGTTACACACATTTTTTTTATGCAATTGAGCCGGTTTTGACTATTCTGCCAGTGTCACTACTATACTTTATAATATTTACACACACGTTCCGCACCAATTAGAATTTTAACTCATTATCGTTTTAAAAAATAGGCAAAATTTGGATTAGTTAAGGAGAAAAGTGGCATAGGGGATAGAGGGAATGGAAGTTGGTTGCGACAGGAATGTTAATGTTTTATTTTTTATAGAGGTCAAAGGTTTTATTGTTTAATGAGCAGGAGAACAATTTATGGTCCAAAGTACCCTTTGCAAGACAGACCGGGTATGTAGCGTTTGAAATAATAACAAAAGTTCTAATGATCAAATGACCTAATTTCATTTAATATACTTATTTTAATATAACAATCAAATGATACAGTGAATTATTGATATAATTTCATTTAACCTAATTTTATATGGTATAATGAACATTTTATATAACCCACATTTGAAATAATATTCAATTAGTTTTATATTCAGTTACTGTAATATTCAAGATCTATAAGTAACGTTTAATATAATTTAGAAACGTCTACTTTGTCTGTACTATAATCTTATATATAAAATTCTCGTGTCACAATGTTAGTTACCTTACTCCTCCGAAACGGCTTTACTGATTTTTACCAAATTTTATATGCATATTCAGTAGGTCTGAGAATCGGCTACTATCTATTTTTTATACCCCTAAGTGAAAAGGGTTGTACACCCTTAACATTTTTTTTTATTTTTTGGACAAAACTTTTTGTTTATATTTTTCTATAATGTGGCATTAAAAAATACATACAACCCTAAATTTTTACCCTTTTATCACCAATCCCTATTTTATAATAGCCATTTTAGTACTTTAATCCTTTTTCATCCTGGTCGATAACTGATCAATTATCGACTTTTTTGTAAATGTGTTTCACTCTATTTCGATTAAAATTTCCCTGAGCTTATGGCAAATCTAATTTTTTTTTATAAAAAATGGTAGGGTAGGCAGGGTAGGTAGGGTATGTAGGGTAGATAGGGTAGGTAGGAAAGATGGCAGGTAGATAGATAGCCAGTTGACGGGAGCAAAGCCGCGGGGGTCAGCTAGTAATATTATAAAGAGCAAAGATTTTTTTGTTTGTTTGTTTGTAGCGAATAGGCGCCGAAACTACTGGACCGATTTAAAAATTCTTTCACCAATAGAAAGCTACATTATTCCTGAGTGACATAGGGAGCGAAGACGCGGGGAACAGCTAGTTTTGTATTTTTTTGCAAAAACTGATTAGATTTTAAACGCCAGCCTTTCGCAATCGCATTTTGCAAAAACAAGCACCACATAAATATTGCTTAGGTGGATGGATATTTTTTTATTTTTCTTTCTGTCATACATCCAATGATATTCTAGTAAACAGATATGTTATGAGCGCGCGCATTGTGAAGACTCGAAAACGTCCTGATTGGGACGTATAGTCTTTAGTCTATGTGTCGAAGCGCGATACGCTTTGTTGAAATAAAAACAAAATTGAAAAAATGACATGTGTATTTAGAAAGTGTACCAATTATGATACTAAAGTACATAAAACAGAAGGGATCTCATACCATATTACGCATTACATAGTACGCAATACACTTCAATTTATAAATTTATTTAATTTTTTTTCCTAATATCGTTTGTTTACACAAACACTAGCCGTCTCTTTTTTTCTTGTTGATTTTATCAAGCCATCCCTTTCGACTTGTAGTGAAATGTCAGATGAATGAAAAGTGTGCATGTATGCTGCCGCTGCTGCGCGGAACACTTTTTTCGTTTATTTTGTGAGTGTATAACGTATCTGTTTACTAGAATATCATTGCATACATCTAAAATATTTATTGTATGTCTTGACTATTGCGATCTCGATATTTACACCGGCTTGTAGTTAAATAGGTCGAATCTGTTCCAAAACCGAATGGGGGCACCCCGACATCACGTTATCTTTTGGCTGCTACCCCTAGAGTAAATAAAAACCGGAGGCGCGAAGGAAGAGCAGCCCCCGCTCGCTGTAACGAAGCATAGACTTCCGTGCGAGCAGTGGCGGATGAGGCTAGGTGCCGGAGGCGACCAGCAAGCCGAAGCTGCGGAGGTGAGCATGGGTGCCTATCCTTTGTTACGTAAGGGCGAAGGGGTTGCTCTTCCCGCAGCGCCGACGACGATGCAGAAACAACTTTAGTGTTTTGAGGTTAGTTTACATTTTTTTTTTCTCAAGAGCGGTGCTTTACCTTAGAAAATTAGTTAATATGAAAATTAGGTCAATTGAACGTTATATAAAAAGAGCATTATACTAATTGAAATTTATATGAAATAAATGTTATACTAAATGTTATTAGAGAAAATTAAGGTTATATGAAATATAACATTAGATCACATGAAACTAGGTTATTTGTCTTTACAGCCAATGAAAATTATACCATGTGAACGTTACTTCAAGTGATGTTATACTATCTGTTATTACACCATACATTACACACCCCAGCAAGACCACACTCGCACAGTGAACTATCCCGGACATGTATCTTGATCAGAAACACTGGGTTACAACAGTGACCGAGTCTTGGTCTACACATTGACGAAACAGTTCTCTTCGACAATTTTGGGCATTTAAAAAACCAAAGCTTACGCTGGATTTCGGGCTGTATAGCGGCATAATAGAAGCCCTTGGTTTTAGAAGTCGTTTCCCATGTTTCAGTCCACGAGTTAAATAACTAGGGTCTGGCACCATTCCGCAAATCGTAGTTATGAGCCACGTAGTGCTTTCGATCAACCGGATTCGATGTGGCATGCTTTGCTAACGAATCGTTTCATATGCGGCAGAGAAAACCGGGAGAGTTGGGTATTGACAAATTAGCGAGGAGAGTTGTTTAAGCTCAGTGCCTATTTATCAATAGAGCTTAAAGACAAACCGTGATCAAGTAGCCATTGGTTTAGTGAGGACAGAGAGACATTCATCGATAGAGCGGCATCCTGAATGGAACTGCCAGTGACCATTAATGCGATATCGTCAGTATTTCAGCACAGTTTATAGTTTTCAGTCAAGATTTTGCAGTTGAAATTGCCTTAATTGAAGGCATAAGGGCAGATCAGCGGTATAGATATTATACAGTGGGGGACCAAGAACAGATCCTTAAGGTAATCCTCTCCAGACTGTTTCTTTTTTCAGAGTCAATTTCAGGGGTCCTTAATTGAATGATGCGATTGTTAAAGAAGCTATTGCCATATCAATGATATGGCATTCTAGCCGGGACTCTCAGCTCGTGCCGCTTTTGCCTGAGAGATAGGAGGAGCACCGAATCATAGGCAGCTGATATGTCCAGAAAAACTGCAACCACAGACTCTTTCCTGGTGAGTCCACACCCTTAGCCAGCTGGGCCTCTGACGTGAGGATACCCAGACTATCAGCTGTGCCCAAACCTTTCCTAAAGTCGAACTGAGTCTTTGGGAGCGGTTTCCTGTTTTCTACCAACCACACTAACCGGTTTTTAACTAAATGTTCCACAAGTTTTATTAGTATAGACGATAAAACAATAGGTCTGCATGAGCAATGATAATTCGGATCTTTGCCTAGTTTTAGTATTGGGATGATAACTTGAACCTTCCATTCGGTGGGAATGTAGCCGGAGGAAAAAAAAAAATTTGCTAAGTCCAGGTTATATTGGTGATTTTTTGGACCAGCTTTGTAAATAAAAGAGTAAAGGAATCCATCCACACCCATTGCGGAGTATCCAAGCTAAATAGCATGTTCATTGGGTCATTAGTGTTGTCTACATCATTGATGCCAACACGAATGTCCTCTACACTTGGGACATAAGCTGGAGCGATTTTTGAGAAAACTGGTATCCCAGTTCTTCTGTGAGATTATTTGAAGAGGCATGTATTAAACTGCTCCTAAAACACTTCAACTTTCGCCACACTGCCAAAACCGAAGTGGACGTACGGCAAACTACAGTATTTTGACCAACCTACACATTTTTTCTTTTAAAAAATTTCCTTGACTTAGCTAATATCTGATTGAAGGCGATGAGGTTATCCAGGTTCATATTGCAGTTAACTGTCTTTTCAGCTTCATTCCTGGCTCTGATCATGTCAGTGCATTCCTCATCCCACCATGGCGGGGAAGGAAGATTACCCAAATAGGGTTTTTTGGAAGGGAGGCAATCATCTGCTGTGGAGGAAATGGTAGAAGAAAAGGAAGAAAAACATTCCTGTGAATTATCGATGCCAACCCTTGGAAGGGAAGATACTCTCAAATCTTCGATTTTAGAATATAAATTGGGATTTATATTCTAAAATCGAAGATAAGCCGCTAAAATTAGACAGTATTTTAAAAGAGTGGGGAAACTTTAGTGGAATTTTTTCATGATCGGCTATCATGATTCACCAAGCCTATACCAAAGTTATCGCAAGTATGTGATCCCAACGATAATGGTGGCAATTAAAATCACCCATAACAAGTATTGGACCAATAACACTGCATAACAAATAGATATATAGATGGTTTAAATTTGTTTATTAAAAATGTAAGATCAGGCTTTCTTTTCGGAATGTCAGGGGACTTAGGAACATCTTGGATGTAATAAAAAATGGAAGTCAGTTTTAGGGCAATGTGGTCAGGTAAGGATTGTGTGTGATTTCAAGTAAAGACATTAACATATTAGTAATTGACTCAAAAATATTTTTTGTTTTTTTTTCTGTCTCTATGACATTGGTTCTGCAACTTCCTTTGGAAGTGCACAACGGTTTCTGAATGGGGAGAAGGAGTGGTTTTCGGTAAGGTCTAAGTGAGCTTGTCTATTAAATCCAGGAGAAAAGGGAATGCGGGGTTCAGGTTTTAAAAATACCGTTTTACGGTATGAAACTCGAGGACTGGGATTTATTTAAAGCAACCTTGTTGCGAGGGGAGGATTTGAAGACATCGGCATATGATCTGAAAACCGTTAACATACCCCAATTGCCTCCACATATGAAATAGATTTTTCCGCCATCAGAGCCTTGAAGCTCTTCCGTCGGCCCAATTCTGGACAAGCACTGTTGTTTGCAAAATGGTAGCCAAAACACGAAACACAGAAGCTATTTTCAGAGGTGTCTTTACATCCATCACCAGGATTATTTTCACCACATTTAAAGCACCTAGGCTTTGACCGACATTAAGTGCGTGTATGCCCACAGCGGCATAATATAGTAGGGTGTATATATGTCGACTGGAAGAGCTTAGTAGTTTGTGTGGGTTTTCACTCAGCCACACCAGAGGAGGACACCTTACGGCTCATTCATCTGGCTTTGATGATAGAGCCACATCCCTCTGGAACCTTAATATTGCTAATTATTTCATCCTTTGACTACTCAACCGGTATGTCTCTAATAGTACCCATTCTTGTAATGTTAAACTGTGGGATGGCAACAATGTAGTTATTTTGGGTTAAAATTTTAAAACTGTTTGCATCTTGATGCGACTTGAATTCAACCGAGACAATTCCTACCAATACGGTTGATTGTCTAGGCTTATGTTATTAACGTTATTTGTCGTCAAAAAAATACCAAACTTGATTGGTTGTAACACAGTGCCTGAAGTTTATGATCTTTCAGCGAAACATGCACAATGTAGGGTGGGTTGTCCTTCATTGTGTAGGCAACTCTGAAGGTAATTTATTTTGCTATTGGGCGGGGTATTATTCGTAGAAGGGGAGTTTCGGTGACCCTTTTACGGCTAGAGGTTTCAGTGCCCTTTCTTTCTTGTTTGAGTAATTCAGGATTATTGGGGAGCGTTACGGTGAGGACGGGTAGAGATCAAAAAGTTCATCGCGAGGTTCAGGATCGGGGGGCTTGTTCAATCTCATTTTGGCTACTTAATATTAAAAAAAATAAGGCAGGCAAACCTTAACCCAAGAAAAAACACAAGGAATAGTCTCGATCAAGTTTTACACGCAAAATATTCACTTAAACCGAGAAAATTCTTAGCACTGACATAAGCACGTGTTAATACCTTCACCACTACCACAGAAATCCTGACAATTAAATCATTGTGATTTAAATTTCGTAGACTAAACTGACAACTGCCAATGACCTTATTTTTTTTAATGTTGCAAGCGCGGAGCATAGTGTTGTAGGTATGGCTCAATCATAAGTGAGTCTTCGAATCGATGTGACATGACTCTTCAATTTAATTTTAGTAATCGTTGTGGTTACAACTATGTAATTAAGCGAATATATTCGAAGGCGTCGGAGTGACGCGAGTCGGACTGACCGTGTTGTAGTCCCCGGCGTCGGCGGGCGGCGCGCGGTGGCGGCGGTAGCGCAGCTCGTACTGGTCCTGGCGCGACGTCACGTCGGACGCCCAGTCTAGGCGGAGACCGCGCGCCCGCGGCCGCGCCGGCAGCAGCACGGGCGCCAGCGGCCGCGTGGCCAGCGTGGCCGTGCGCGCCACGGACGCCACGCCGCGTGATACGGCCGCCACGCCCACGCTGTAGTTGCGGCCCGGCAGCAGCGCGCGCAGCGTCACGCGCGTGTCGCCCGTCGTCAGCGTGTTGCTGTCGTCGCGCGATGGGCCCACCTCGTGGTACGACACCTGCAGGGGGCATACGGAAGTGGTGAGAAAAAAATGTATATTAATAGAAAATTAATGCTACGAGTACGACCTCCGACAGTACAGTACAACTATTTTCTTAATACCCCTCAGTAAACTTTGTGTTTCATCAGTCGTCGGCTTTTTATCAGATTTCCAAGTTGATTGAGAGCGCCCGGTCTGCACCAAGGAGATTTTTTTTTTTACTGAGCTTAGACCAGTACACACGAGTAATTTTAGAGCTCTCATATTTTATTATCTGAAAAATATTAAAAGCGTTTCTTAAATGCAAATTCTTTATTAGAGTTGTGCATTAACCTCTGGTGCACTCAGTCCGCGGATAAACTCTCCTTGACAACGCTTCCTACGCTACCAGTATTGCACTTCAGTACAATGGACCTATACGAGGCATGCCTTTTAAGTTCTGTCGTTTCCATATTTCCCGGCAATTTTGAATTTGGAACTGTCCTATATTCGAATGTGTTTAAATTTTGAATCTCAAAACAGTTGAAAATATTAGGATTAATGCTGTTGTTTAGTCACAGCGTCGATTGGAATCTGTCAGGTTACGTTCGAAAATTAATCTTTCTAAGGAAAATGTTCGTGCAATAATTTTCTACAACTTTAGAAGACGCCTGACACGGCTTCAGTGTTTTGAAGAGCTAACATCTGTGTTCAGTGATGAAGCCCCATGTCTGTGGACTTTTGAGCGCTGGTATTTAGAATTCCAGCGTGGACATATTTGTCTAAATCTCGCGAAGGACGCCCAAAATCCGCCTTCACTGAAGATAACATCATTGCTGAGACAACTAATTCTCGAAGATCGTCATGTGACGTATCGAGAGATAGAGGCTCTATTAGGCATCTCAGGAACAACCATTCAGAAGATCTTGCATGAAGCGCTTGGTGTGAGAAAGCTAGTTTGCCGTTGGATACCGCATCTGCTTTCCGACGATCACAAGGCGGCCCGCGTCAGATGGTGTAAGAAAACTCTGCAAAGGTTCAACCGAGGAGAGTCAGATCACGTCTACGATATCATCAGTGGTGACGAATCTTGGATCTATGCCTACGATCCTGATTCTAAACAACAATCTACAATCTGGGTCATTTAAGACGAGCCAAAGCCAACTAAAGTTGTTCGTTCTCGAAGCACTTCAAAGAAGATGGTGGCCACGTTCGTTGGAAAAACCGGCCATGTTGCGACTGTTGCACTTGAAGATCGTAGAACGGTTAACGCAGAGTGGTATACCACAGTTTGTTTACCACAAGTCATCGCCGAACTTCGAAAATCTAACTCAAAGCGACGCATCATCCCGAACCACGACAACGCAAGCAAACACAGCGCTCGTCAAACGATTGAGTATTTAAAGCAGGAAAAAGTAGAAATTCTTGACCATCCTCCATACAGTCCTGACCTAAGCCCTAACGATTTCTTTACATTTCCTAAAATTAAGAAAAGTCTTCGTGGTTAAAGGTTCCAGTCGACGCTTTCAAGTCAGCCATTTTGAACACCCCCACTTTAGAGTGGAATAAATGTTATAATAACTGGTTTGAGCGAATGGAAAAGTGTATTAAGCTACGAGGTGAATACTTTGAAAAATAATAAAAAGTACTATAAGGTTCTAGTTGTGTTTTTTTCTTCAAACGACAAAACTTAAAGGGCATGCCTCGTACTCCAAGTTGTCAAGCTGTGTGGAAGAAATTCACGTCAACATTCACTTCAAGAATGGCCCAATATGAGGAAGACTTGAAGAATGCCAGTGGGTGAAGCTCCGCACAAGACAATTGCCAGCTTATCCAAGGACTTTACCGAGTTCAAGGGCTTGGTCTGGAAAACCTTGAGCTCACTTAAATCCCAGATGGAGTTGCTTGTGGTGGGCCTGGATAGGCATGAAATGGCATCCCGTGCAAAGGTCCTTGTATTACATGGCTTACCTGAGGCAGGTGAAACTGATCATAACAAAAGTTTTCTCAAAGTTTTGTCAGAGCGTATGGATATGGGAAGCATCACACTGAAAGACCTAACAGCCTGTCATCGCCTCGGGAACAACACCAGCAAGCCTCGTCCACTATTAGTGCGCTTTGAAAGGGTTCTGGCCTGACAATTTCTGAGTTCCTCACCAAGCCCAGACACAAATTATTTATGAATGCTCGGAAGTACTACGGCATATACAAGTGTTGGACGTCTGAGGGAAAAATAGTCATCCAGGTCTCAGAAAAATTACGTCATAAGATAGAGTCTGCAATGAAGTACCGAGAGATTGTCGTTCGGTTCCCTGTAACAGAGTTCTCAGCCGTAACATCGCAGCATACAACGAAGGCCGTGCCCAAAAAGAGAACACGTAAACCAGCGAAATGATGGTACTGTTTCATGATTCTTCTGTCTGTTTTCTTTTCATTATCATATCATCCGTCAATTGTGGACCGATTTTGAAATGTTTTTTTTTTATTGTTTTTTTTCGAAATTGGTCCCATTTTAATTAACTTCGAAGATACATGACAGAACTCTTCAATAAGTAACGGCAAATCTCTCGAGATTGCTGCAATCGCATGTTTGTTTATTGATTTATACCATTTCATAACATAACATCAAGCCAGTACGCTCTTAAGGGGTACGCAGATCTCTCATTTCACCGGTTGTATTCAAGTTTCATGATATTCGGGTTATCTATTCTGGCGTAAAATTAACTTATTAAACAACTTGCATATTAGGTAGGTACAACTAAAAAATGAAAAATAACAACTTTTGTACAAAAAATACTACCAACTTCCAAATAAGAAAACTACAAAGTGAAAAATAACTTTATTATTGGAAGTCGGTGTCCATAACGCAAAAAAATGGAGCCTACGAAAGACACCGACTTCCAAAAATAAAGTTATTTTTCAATTTGTAGTTTTCTTGTTTGGAAGTCGGTAGTACTATCTAAAAAAAACTTTTTGTAAAAAGTTTTTTTTTAGATTTTTGTTTGATTTTGACCGTGACGTTTTATAGATTTTTGTCATTAATGTCACTCATGACTAGTGTATCTCTAAATTCTGCCAAACAGGACAAGAAGCATGAAAACCCCGGCTTTTGGAGCTTGCAAACCGGACATTTGAACAGAGTATTTTTTTTAAGTTACCTACTCAGTAGAATAAAATATAGTTTTAATGGTTATAAATCAACATTTTATTTATTTTCATAATTTTTTTACACGAATACAGCTTTAATTTAAAAAAAATACAACCAAATTATACTTCCAATTAAAAACACTACAAAGTCATCAATAATTTCAATTTCGGCAGTAGGTGTTTAAGGTTTCGTTTCTTCGTTTTTTAATGCCGACTGCCAAAATTGAAGTTATTTTTAATTTTGTAGTGTTTTTAATTGGAAGTCGGTTGTATTTTTTGTAAAAAGTTTAATTTTCCCTTTTTTGTCATGGCACCTAGTTAGTGCGCAATTTCTATAGTAATCTTACTTCTTTCTAATATTCTAAATATGTAAGTTTGGATCATAGATTTAGAATTTTTTTGCTACGCAAAAAGATACACGAAGGGTGCGAGCGAGAAAACCTAATCAAGTACTAAACGCCCAAGAGAAAAAGAGAGAGTGAATGAAGTACCAATATGTCATTTTTTTCGCGAGAAGGGGTCCATAGCGTCCCTTCTGTTTTACACAGCGGTGAATTTCTTGCATTTAAATAATAATCTTTAGATTTAAATTGATAATATTAATTATGCAACTATGTTAGCTTATTCTGTGAGTGAATGTGACGTTACAAGACGAAATAACCCCAATAAATACATGTTTCATAGGTAAATACAATTTTGTTCTTGGATTGTTTCGAACCATATTTTGACAAATTTCTGCTAGTAATCGGCTCAGAAAAATATTCTTACAATAGTATATTGATTTCCATTGTTTTATAAAAGTATAATATTTCGTATATTTAAACAGAATTTGCTAAAATATAATGTAAAAGAGAAAATTGCTTGTTTACGCTAGGGCTTGACAAAGCGGTGACGTCAGGAGTATCGATAAAAACTTAATCTTTGTGACATCATGGCATGAATACAAACTTATTTAGTCAAGTTTTTTTTAAATAGATTTAAGTTAGGATTAAGAAGATGTGTTCATCTAAACTGTACTTTAAGTTGCATGTTTATTATATTAGCCTTTGTTTTTCAAAATGTTTCGGAGAGTTTTGATGTTTTATTACTTTGAGTAGGTTTAGGAATGTCATATTGTTTGCATTTATTAGTTTTACAGTGTCTTGAATACATGAGTGCTCTGCTCACCAGCAAATTGTTCTGTTGTGTAAATAATAATTTGTAATGTTTATGTACCTACAGATGCCCAAATAATTCTGTATTAAGAGAAAAATGGATTCGAATTTTAAACAGAGATGGATGGTCTCTACAATATGTAGTAAACATTTCGTATTGAAATACCTACTGCATACTAAGAAAACATCGACGAATCCTAATGAAAGGATCTATACCTAATTTATTTGTGCCTGTAAGAATGACACTTCCTATCGTATGGTTAGTTAGTGGCTAACCTAGATAGTATTCTGTATAAGTAAGCATGTATTTTGCCCAGTTTTTATAACAGTTCAATATAAACAACAACGGCAACAACCCTTTAATCTTGTTTCCTATTGTGTTCACCAAGTATCGATATCGATACTGAACATGGACTTTTTACCAACACTTTTTTAACTAACACATGGACAATTTCCCTCACACATAGATTTTATTTTTTTGGTTTCGCTTTTCTTCTGACTCTGTTTATCTTGTACATACTATATCTATGGTTTGGATTGTTATCAATCACGCCAGAATGGCTAAACGGATCGAGATGAAATTTGGCACACAGATGGATTATAGTCTGTAATAGTACATTAGGCTACACTTTATCCCGGCATAATGTTATAATGTTCCCTTGGGATAATACAACACTTTTAATGCGGGCTATGCCGCTGGCAGAAGCTAGTGTACGATAAACAGACATGCAATCTCGGATGATTAGTCGCAATTTTTTAAGAGTTCCGTTGAATATCGCCGAACTTCTTCATCAGATATTCACCAAATTTAAATGGGACCAATTCGGGATTATACCCTTCCAAACAAAAACGATTTTTTAGAATCGCTCCACAAATAACGCAGTAATCAATGTGAAATTGCCGTTGGTGATTTGAAGACCGGACTACAAATAAAACCCCGCCCGGACGCTCCCCGGACGCGATGTGGAGGGGTTGCTATTTATCTCCGTGGCGATATCAGTTGACCAGTCTCCGAGTGTTTACACAAAGTTTTCCGAACACATTTTACTTCATTTTAGGAGTCTATTATAGTCGCAATTGCCAAATTAATTACTTTTCTTAATTTGAAGCTCATTTGGAAAATCTTGCCGCGCTATATGAGCATACGCTCATTCTCGGAGACTTCAACACCTGTCTGCTGAAAGGACATTCGCGCACCCGTAAATTCCAATCTCTTGTCTCTTCTGTTAATATGCACTAACTTTCGTTAAATGCTACTCACATGGCTTCTCACTCTTCTCCTTTTCTATTAGATCTCATTCTAGTTTCCGACCCTAGCATAGTAGCCACACATGGACAGCTTCCTGCTCCTTTTTCCTACCATGATCTCGTTTATCTTTCCTACAAGATTCGACCTCATAAACGCAAGGCCAAATTTCTTTCTCTTCGTAGTTTTAAAAACATTGATTTCGAGCGTTTGAGAGCTGATGCGGGTGGTATTGACTGTTCTCCTGTATACGCCTGCAAGGATATGGACACTATGGTGTCAATCTTCAGCAAGACAATGTTGGATTTATATGAAGCACACGCGCCCTTAAAAAAGGTGAGGGTCAAATACCTTCCTGCACCATGGCTATCTCCAGCAATAAAATCTAGATGGTTAAGCGAGACAAAGCCAAGCGCCACAGGAACAGGAAACGACCGACTGAGGAAAACTGGGACGTTCATAAAGGGACCGGTAAAGTCGGAACCACAATTACGTGTCGTGGCGTGGCGTGGAGCGGGATCCACCAATCAAACGACTCTGTGCCAGCCTACGTCATAACGCAACGAGTTTTGTAACCAATCAACTGCGTCGGAAGGCGCCACGACACGCCACGCCACGTAAGTGTGGTTCCGGCTTAATCGCTGCAGTCGTCTGTGTAGGAATGCGAAAAGGCATCACATTTACAAATCAATTGACAACGTCAACACAAGTATGGCAATTTTTAAAGACTCTTGGTATTGGTAAAGCCTCTAGCAAGAGTTCTTCTGATAAGATGGACCTTAATGCACACTTTTCTAGGTCCCCAATTACCCTCGATGACCATGTTAAATCTTCCACTCTCAACGATTTCTTTAATCTTCCTTTGCCAGCAAATACATCTTTCTCTTTCCACCAAATTACTGAACTAGACATTAAGAAATGTATCCTTTCCATCTCCACTAAGGCGGTAGGTGACCTTCAACTTAGGATGGCCTTCAACTCCAAATGTTCTTACCTATTTTAAGTGAAATAGTTCCTGTCGTTACTCACATAGTAATTTTTTCTCTCTTCAATAACTCCTTTCCTTCAGCTTGGAAGAAGGCTCACGTCCTACCGCTTCCTAAAGTTTGTAATCCCTCCTCACCATCCCAGTTACGTCCTATATCCATCCTCCCAATCCTCTCCAAAGTCCTCGAGAGTATTGTTCAGAAGCAACTATCCTGTTATTTGTCCTTTAATAGCCTGTTGAGTCCTTACTTATTTGGTTTCAGACCTGGCCATAGCACTGTTCTGTTACAACTCTAGTCAAAATAACTGATGACATAAGACTGGCTATGGAAAATAAATGTCTAACCATATTGGTTCTGTTGGACTTCAGCAGTGCCTTTAACTCAGTAGACTTCGACATTCTCTTAGGAATACTTTCTTCCCTTAATGTCTCTGCTCCGGTAATTGAGTGGTTCAAAACCTATCTTCGGGTTGGCTCGCAGTCTGTTCGATCCGATGAGGATTCCTCTGAATGGTGTGACTTAGCTGCAGGCGTTCCTCAAGGTGGTGTGCTCTCTACTCTTCTCAATTTTTATAAATGCTATCACTAAGGTCCTAACTTCTAACTTTCATCTCTATGCAAACGACTTGCAGTTGTATCGCCATTTTAAAATGAATGAACTCGCTGAGGCTGTGGCTGCCATCAATGATGATCTTGAAAATATCAACAAGTGCACTAAATCCTTTAGACTCCTCCTAAATCCAACTAAATCTCAGGCGCTCATTATTGGTGGCAAATACATGCTCAATCTTTTGGATCCTAGTCTCTCCCGCCAGTATTGTATAATTCAAAGCCCATATATTATTCTAAAAGTGCGAAAAGCTTGGGCGTCCATATAGACTCTAATCTCTCTTGGGAGGTTCATATCGCTGATGTGAGTAGGAGGGTCTACTACTATTTTCAGTCTCTTAAACGTCTCCAAAAATTCTTACCGTTTCACACTAAGGTCACTCTTGCTCAATCTCTTCTGCTACCGCTCATGGACTATGCGGATGTCTGTTTTCTAGATGCAACGGAGGTACTCCTAAACAAACTCGAACGAATGCAGAACTTGTGCATCCGCTTTATTCTTGACCTCCGAAAGTACGACCATGTGTCGGAATGTGAAAATGTGTCGATGGCTCCTTCTCTGTTACTGCAGTGCATCTCTGGAACTCTCTTCCACACTCCATACACGATAGTCCTTCTCTTGATGTCTTCAAGAGGAAAATTAAGGAAATTTTCCTTTCAACGCAATGAATTATATATATGTATATATTTGTCTTTATAAACGTAGCTAGGTCTTTTATTAATTATCATGTTACTTGTTTGATGAAAATTTCATTTGGATAACTCCAGCTCGCCTTTGTACATGAATTTTGTTAAATTGTAATGTCTTGTTGTACAATCAAAAATAAATAAAAAGACAATGAGCAACTGATATAAATCCGACAACTGACGAAACACGAAATTTGCCGAGGGACATTAAGAAAATAATTGTACTGTACATACTTTACGGTCAACCCGTAAAATTCAAAACTTTTTACGTTAAATAAGCAGTTTTGGACCGCGTGCGCAATTTACTAAAATCATTCTATCATAAATGATCATTGTAACAATTAGCTATAGCATAGCATTATATCAATAAATTTATTATTATAATAACCTCTATCACATGTTATCATGTATAGTATGTGACGTCCCGTACACATACGAACTGGAGTGGAGTATAGTGACAGTATGTTGCTGTTTATTACGACTTACTTTGTACTCGTCCTGCGTGCTGCCCTGCGCTGGCGCCCACCACAGCTCCACGGCCTGGTCGGGCGCGTGCTCCCAGTGCAGCTCGCGCACGGCCAGCGGCTTAAGCGTGAGCTCGGTGGTGGCCGGCCAGGACGTCACCTTGCCCGACATGGTCTTGACGGTGACGGTGTAGGGCGCGCCCGGCTCCAGCCCGTCGAAGGCGCAGACGGGCGTGTCGTTGCGCGCGCGCACCACGGGCGCCAGGCGCCGGCCGCCGCTGCCGGCAGCGCCCGCCCCGCTCACCGACACCTGGTACTTCTCGAACTCGCTGCGGCACAAATGACACTCAACTTAAACATCTGCATGCGACTGTGTTTCGTTATTTGACTTAAAGAATAATAAATTTTAGGTTACCGCCACAAAGTAAAATCCTCACCTAAAAACTTAATAACCCCTTTTGACCCCGTTGTGGTTCGAGTTTTGAACAACCCAAATATGTTATTCACTCTTTACTTCTCTTTTTTATTTTTCGTTTGTTAGTTTGATTGCACAGTAAGATTCCTCGAAAAATCTTTAAATCGTCTTTTGGAGATAGTTTCAAAAAATTAATAATGATAATCTTTATGGTTTACTTGGGTTGGTATTTATCTAAATATTCAAGTTTATTAACCCAAGAAATAAGATTCCTCAAAAAAACTTGAACTCTCCCTAAATCGACCTTTGGTGGGTAGTTCAAAAAAACTAATGATGACAATTTTTACGGTTTACTTAGGTTGGTATTTATGTCAACTTTCAAGTTTATTAACCCAAGACGTAAAATTTATTTTAAAAAACTTTAATTCATCTTTTGGGGTAATTTCGAAAAACTAATAATGACAAACTTTTTCATTTACCTGTATTACAATTTGTGTCAAGTTTTAAGAATATTAGCAGAAATTAGATTTTTCATACAAAGTTTCAACCCCTTTTTTACCCCTTAGGGATGGAGTTTCCAAAAATCTTTTCTTAGTGCTCGTCACTTGAGGAACCTTCCCACCAAATTTCATGCTTCTAGGCCTAGCGGTTTTGGATGTGCGTTGATCGATCAGTCAGTCAATACGGTTTCTTCTTTTATATATATATAGATTAAGCAAGCGCGATAATCGCTCGCTAGGCGCGAGTTCTTTGTGGGTAGAAACCTTTGCTGGCGGGCGAACACGGCCTACTGTGACAGGCTTGTGTCACACATTTTTATCACAGTTTGGGAGCAGAAACCGTGATAAAATGCGCGACTCAAGCCTATCACAGTGGCCGTGCTCGCCCTGCTGGTACTAGTATAATGGAAAGTGTCGTTATGTAAGTTGTGATACCTCTCCTCGAGCGGCGGCAGCCAGGTGACCTTGAAGGAAGTCTCCTTGAGGTCGTTGAGCGGCGCGGTGACGTTGCGCGGGCGCAGCGGCACAGTGCGGTACTGCGCCGTGGTGGGCGCGGAGATTTCGGGCTCCGACACGGTCTGCACAGAGATGTTGTAGGCGCGGCCCGGCACAAGCCCCTTGAATGCGGCCTGAGCCGGCCCGGGCGGTTCGCCCTCCTTCTCCACGTACAGCTCGGAGTCGCGCGCGTCGGGCGGCACGATGGACACCTGCACACACACACCACCGCTCAAGCAGTCTCCAGTGCTAGTATCCACTAGAAACACATTACAATAGATACCACAGAGAAGACTGATGTCATCATGATGACTGATGTGATCATGTGTGGGCACACCCACATGACACTCTCAGTCAATCAGTCTTCATAATAATTTATGTGCCTCATCAGCGGCCGCGTACAGTAATTTTGTACTAATGAACTCCACGGATGAGAGTAGAATATAGAGATTTCAAGCGTGTCATTTGTACACTAAAAGAAGGGCGCGCTGGCGTTTCTGAGCAAGCATATTCAGGGTGAAAATTTGATAGCTGAGTAGCTGCGGCTTGCTGAGAGAACACTGAGAATATATCTGAAATATTTCAGATAGGCTTTTGGCCTGTCCAAAGTCCTGTTCCTGTCATAGTCCAACTTCACATTTTCAAAAGGGATCCCGAACTTGCACGGCCGTTTATTTTCATTTGATCTGGTACGGCTTGGCGCAAAATTAGATAATAATGCAATATCACGAAACCTTTAAACATAGTCTACAGTTAGCGAACAATGTGTGTTGTTTGTGCGGTAAGTAACAAAGCGGACGTAAGTGTGGGTGACACATACCTTGTAGTGCGTGTAGGCGCCGGGCGGGTAGGGCGGCTGCCACAGCACCAGCAGCGTGGTCTCGTTGCGGAACCACACGATGAACTTGCCGGGCGTGTTGGGCTCTGCGACACGTCTCACACGTCACCACACGTCACGACACGACACACACCCGCCACATATACCTCACTACTGGCTCGGTGGCCGTCCGAGCGACATACAACACTTTCTGCGCATGCCTTTTAACACTTCCAATCTTATTCACAAAAAAATCTAACCATATGATTAGTTTAAACACTGATTAGCAGATTATAAATTCATCTGGCCCAGTGTTAACGGCCCCGACTTAAGTGTCGTGTCGTGGGATCGAACCTAGGCAGGCGCTTTGCTTTGTTTAAATTATTTCATCACTACTGCTCTAAAAACGGTGAAGGAAAGCATCGCGAGGAAACCGGAATGTCCTAGAACCAAAGATTCGAAGACATGTGACATCCACCAACCCGCACTGGGTCTGCGTGGTGTGTATTAAGGCTCTTATCCTCTCTCACAGAGTACTCTCTCTCTCAGAGGGCTGTGTCCCAGGATGAAATTTAAATTCTCTTTAGAAAATTTGATTTAAACACAAACATATCATCACGCCTGTATTCCTCGAAGATTTAAGCAGAGGTACACCTTTAAACAGCCACATTTCGCATCTTAATTTGAATTAAAAATCTACTAATCAGCTCTACACCTAATCTATAGTTAGCAAATTTTTATAAATAGTTGTTGTCATTCGGATTGCCAGATCGGTACAAGATACCACAGACACAAATGGAAACAACAACAAAATGAAAACTATTAAACATCACTGTGCGACATGCGTTATATTATATACTAAATAACAAGTACGTATTGTTGGTACGATACAAATGGAAAATTGTACATGATTGTAAAATGTGGTTGCCCATATAATATTTATTGTTGAATTATATATAAATCTAAAGGCTCATTTTGACTGGTCGATAAGGCCCGCATTTGCGAAACTTTGTGAGAGTCTCCTTACACTTTACACCGACCGATCATTGGTCGCAATGCCTACTACGGGGAATCCCCGCAGACGGTGCACCGAACCCTTTATCGACGAATGTATTTCATTATTTAGGCCACGCGCCGCCTGCGGGAAGTACCCGCATGCTGTATTTCGATAGAGATTATCGACCAATGAAAGTGAGCCTTAACCAGCTTAGCTGAATCATGCGTTATTTATATAATTTATTACTTTTTCAAATTATATTGTGTTGTTGTGACCGTCCTTTGTAATATGGCGAATGCACATTCAAGAAATGCAAATGATAAGCACCTCAAGCTTATTAATTATATTTACTTGCACATTTTGAATATGAATGACAGTTTGTTGGTGTTGAAAAACGTCATTTGATACAAATGGACAAACTTAGTCATTGTAGCCGAGGTGGAATAGATACCCGAGCCGAAGGAGACCCCATTATGAAGCCAAGAGACAAAGTTTTTCTAAATTCCCAAAATATTTTTGAACAAACCACTGAATAAATAATAGTACAGTACCCATACGATGGAAAACAAATCATCCCCTTTTACCTGTATGTATGTTTGAATGTTTTTCACAAGATTGTAGGCGTGATTAAAATCTATAAGCATGGGCTAGTAAACTACAAGGGCGCCTTGTTGTTTTACTACGGAACCGGAACAGATGAAAGTAATATTAGATAAGTACGAATAATCGTGTCAATTATTTAGTTTCGATGATGCTGATGATCGAATCGAGTGCTGTTCATTGGATTGATTGATGGAGTCTTGCAGGCTGTTGCATCGAGCGCGCGACCGGTTCAAAGGGCGCAGGATACTCAACATTACGAACACATGGAACATCGAGAACAGTTCAAGGTTAATCCTGAAAACTGGTTCCGATCGAATATGTTCCAGTTCACGTATACACGATAGTGCGGCGGACGAGTACCGACCGGTTAGAGGAACAACCAAATTATTTATGTACATATCTATATATGCGTGACTGTTCGTGAGGAAAATAACAACTTTACACATTCGTTGAACACACCTTCTCGCACAATACATGTATCTTCAATGTACACATTTGAACTTTTAAAACCAATAAATAATGAATCCATCAATAAAAGAGTCGACTTCCTATTTATATTCTTTTAGTTAGGACCTATTTGTTATCTTTAATATAAGTCATCATTTCTGTTATTGAATAGTTGACATTTAAACGTTTCGACGGGACATGAATAATTATTTCAGTGCGAGCGCGAAACATTTTTATGAAAATGAGTGTAAATATGTTGGTGGCGCACGAACGGTAGCGGAATGTTCTCAACACATTGTTGTACAGTGAGTGACACACTGGGTGCTTAGAATAACATTGTCAGCAGAAACTTATCGACCTTGATACGAATACAATCCGCCGTCCACGTGAGTACCGGTCATTTAGACACACGAACACGCACAAACAATGCTCGCGCTGGAGTCAATAGCTTGCTCGTACTGACCACCAATACTTGGAACACACTCCTTTACGACATGTGAAAGCATAGACAAAAGCATGCAAAATAAGCGGCCCTCATGTTACACCCGACTTCCTCTCTTGTAATACCATCATATTTAAAGCTTTGCAAAGCTGTTAAGTAAGTTTTTAATCAAATCAATGTCAGTCGTCGCACAAATGAACGTCTGAGAACTGTTGCGCCCGGAGACGGGGTGCCAGCTGTGACCACATCTGTTGCGCAGGAGTCAACCGATCGGCTGTGACGTCAAAGCAGAGCCACATAAATCGTGGACATTAGAGAAGCGATACCGGAATCACAACTGACATTCATCTTTGAATGTGATTCTAAGAAAATTATGATTTTAGTTTTAGTTTTCTTAATATAATTATTTATTAGTGTGTTTTTCCTTATTTGGACGAATAAGGAAAAGCACACTAATAAATAATTTGCTTGCCGTGATCTTTGAATTGACTAGTTTATCATTTTGGCATCTATATCATCACGATATAGATGACTCAACTTGTTGCTGTATGACTGGTTATAATATAAAAAACAAACTACACCACTAAATAACATCTAAGGAACAGCTTCCTGCCGGTGCTTAGTGAAGTAGGCTACTTGCTGTACTTAGATCGTGGCCACTATAGGTAGTGAACGAGAATGTATCCGCGAGTGAGCGCTGCGTAAAGAGAGTCGTAACATGAGGGTGACAAGACGAGAAACAACATGCCATCTGCTCACCAGTGTCCTGGGAGGCCTGCGCATGGGAGAAACAAAACCATATTATATTAGCACAGAGTTCACGTCATGTGTGCGAGCACCGAGCCCTCGGTATTGAGACACGAGGGGCTCAGAAACCCAAGTGCACCACTTCCGGAAATATTAGTTCACACATGAAATTCAAACTTAGCATTAGTGTAGGGACCACAGCGTTTGTTGCTTTAGTATAGTTTAAGGGATGTTCCTGTGTTTATCAGAAAAAGTATAGTATGATAATGGCCCGCGCCCGGCTACCACATGTGCATCACGGTACACAGGACGACGCCATCACTAACATAACATTCTCAACACATTGTTGCTCTATGACCATTTATTATTATTAGTATGCTAAGTAATAAATCGTGCAGTGATGAGCTAATTATGTGTTGTATTTACATAATGATTTGCTATTTAAAAACTTGATGAGTGTCCATAAAATGGTGCCTTTTATTTGATAAATCCTTAGCAGTTTTCCCTCTCGGGACAATTATAAATATTTTACTGTTTTATCTTCCTTGTAATAGAATGAATCACACGATGTAAACCTCCTGCGCTTGTGTTTGTGCCAGTTTAATGTAAGGATAAAATAGCAATTAAATAGTTATTATTTATTCTTAGTTTCACCACGCCGCATTTGGAAGTTCCATCCGCAACTATCCACATTTGTTAATCATCGAATACGCCCATAAGTGCGTTTACACTACTTGTGCAGTATCAGCGCTTGGCACACGTTCCTCCAGAGAGGCGGTACCTCCTGATTCATGTTTGCTGGCTCAAGTCCCGCGTATTTCGTCCGCGTCGCTTCAGGTGACAGTTTTCAGTGAATTGATGCAACAATGCCAATAAAGAAGGATTGGCATTGTTGTAACGTTGTTACATGTGCGTATTTCATGCGCTGTATATATTAAATACTTATTTCATGCGCTGTATATCTGGCCGTTGCATGCTGGAACACCTTCATGATTGCGCGACTTTGTCATTGATGAGAGTTGTCCCGTGGGTACCTACGAGACGAGGAGTGCGTGCATTAGTAAGGCTCGCGACGAGTTCGGTCGTGCTGATGACACGATGACGTCCGCCGTCACAGCGATGATCTCATCTCATCTCGAGCGGCCGGAGCTCGGATCCCATTCACTACATGCCTTTTCTTCTTTACAAGATGGCTCTAAGCAAGGAACTTGTGACATGTAACTGTATGTATCATGTTACACATGTTTAAACAAATAAATTTATCTTTATTCCAAACATAACCGGAAACAAGTCGCTTAAGCTGGAACCATACATTTGATACTGGTTCTTCTTTAGTGTTGTACGTACACACGTTTTTCGTTTAAAAAGCTATAGTTGTGCAGAACTTGTGTCAAAGTAGCACTTCCCCGCTGCGCGCCGAAAAAGGAACAATGAGAGATAAAACAATACCCGCGTAACTGTTGTCACTAGCGTCACCGCGCGGCCACACGCAGAAACATTACTCTGCACACAAGATGCGCTAAGATCTAAACTGGCAGTGTTAAGCTGTATTCATTGGAAACAATTGTTACAAAATATTTCAGCAGTATGTTTCCGTTTTGCGGGAAACAAAGTTGCGCAACTATCTCTCAGGCGCGCGTCATCAGCGCGTGGACCTTCTGTGTGTGGCTGCACTGCGCGGTGCGCGAGACTCTCGACCTTCAGCGCAGATCACGCGCTGCCGATGCCGGTGCCGCGGTGCATGCCGCTCACACTCACTACAAACTTCTCCGAGCTGTCCATGAAATTGCTAAAACACCCGCCTAACAAAACTGTCCTGTGCGAAAGCATATAGCTCGTGAAGTCATCCAGTTAGCACGCCTACACGTTTCTGGAACGCGTGATAGCATACATTATATCTGCGCGATGTTAGTGTAGTTCTGCTTGATTACCGCAGCGCTACGCCGCGGAATGTTCTGCAACACTGGTGACTGGACGCACTACAGAATCGTGCCAACTAGCTGCGATGAATTTATTTCCGCCAACCAGTTTACTATTGTATTAAATAACGCATAAAAAACTTTATATTGCGTTCCTAAACTCAAATTGTATATAGGTCACACGGCAGCTAAACGTAAGTGAAACTGGGCTGGCCACATGTTTCGCATGCGGACGATCAAAATTACCCACACAATGGGTCCCAAACAGCACGCTGCAGGCTCAGGAGGAGATGGTGCGATGAGCTAGACTGCTAGAGCTACACTCATTACTAAAAAAGTCTGAGCGCCATCGTTTATATCGCATCCTCGTAAATGTATAACGCTCATAAAACTGATACTTTTTAGATATTTGAAAAAAAAAATCCGCACGTTAGACAAGGTCTTCAAGCTTAAATTATGTGATTTCATAGGTTTCGCGATCTAAACAAAAGTGAGCACTCCCTGTTTGACATTTCCTGGTATTGAAGTTGCGAAGTGTTGGTCACCGCTGACCTCAGCCAATAGAAATAGGCTTCCGCTCTAGAGGTCATAAGGTCAGTATCACTCGCTGTACGAGCCGAGCTGCTAGATGCACTAGGTGCGCTCGACAGGCGAGCACCATGCCACAACCAGCTCTGACTAACCGAACCTAACTAAGATCGTCCTTTTTTATGGGCTATTATAAATCGTTTTGATAGCGATGTCATGGTCGCATTATGCCTACATCTGACGCCGAAATAGTGGTGTGACGCTCACAGTAGCTGGTGGCACACGTGGAAATGTCAAGGCAGCATTACTCAATAATCTAGTTTACAATTCGCAATAAGCCCAGGGCGACGGAATCCGCCGTTTTTTATTTATATCTGTATGATTCATCTAGCGCGAACTATCACGCACTGAAAGTTTAATCTGTAGCGATCCTATTTTTACTAACAAACCCAAAACTACTGACTAACTATGACGCTTAGTGTGAAGATGGTGAAATGAGACCTATTGATGATGGTAACCAGACGCGGAGAGATTTTGTAGCTGGGTTAGTTGAAAATATTGATAAACACAGGTATTTAGGCAACATCCCTTAACATATGAATATTGTTAGACAGCTGCCAGTGAGATGGAGGAGGGTAGAGACACTCACTGGTGGTGAAGTTGCGCGAGGCGTAGGCGGCGCTCTCCTTGTCGTGCAGCAGCGTGAAGGCGTGCAGCTGGTAGGTGGCGCCGGGCGACAGCTCGCGCAGCACGTACGACCAGTTGCCGGCGCCGTCCACCGAGATGTTGCGCGCGCCGCCCTCCGCGCGCTCCGTCAGCGGGATCACCTGCACACACATCGTTGCTTGCCTAACCTTTCATATCCTGTGCCTCCGACAGAGTATACATGAGACTGCTTCATGATTTAGCACTTAATGCATGAGTTACTAAGAAACCGGATTTGGTGAATGTTAAGATCCACCGATTCCAATTTCAATAGAGTAAGTCCGACATTATTTTAATCATTTTCTTGAATCGGAAATACCTACAACTGTTTATGTCAATATACACAAAGGCCATTCTGTATGTCTTTTATTCAGCGGTTTACAAATAACATAAAAATGAACACAAGCCAATAATTGTTAGAAAAATGATAGTATTAAATCGAAGGTATGTAAGGTTTTCAGAAACCTAACACGAAGGGGATGAGGGAGCATAGACCGAGCGAGCAAACAAACCATACCGTGTCGGAGTCCTATGCTTACCGAAATCGTCGGGAAAAGCATTTCAAACGGATATTTAGCAGTTAGCTTGGCGATTGTTAACATACACGAGTCTCTCACGGCGCGCGGCGCTTTGGACATCCAAGCCACTCTTGAAGATTCAGTGACGAATGAACACCTCCTTTCTTAAATATTTCTCCATTTAATTAGATATAACAGGCACTAACAATTCAGTAGTTAAATTTAAGACGTGCACATTATCGCACGAAATAATAGACCTTCTTTCCACAAAATTAGCCATTTTGATAGCAAACTTTTACCAAAACTAAAGTTCAGTAACCACTGTTGCCTGTTCAAGTGAGGACCTTGTTTGTAACAACACCAGCGGAAGGCGTTGTCGTTGTTGGATACTGGGCCAGGCAAGGTATTTAAATAAGGAGCTAGACGCTCGTTTTTTGTCATCGACACGGTAATAGGAAGAAGAAGCAGTACCCCTACCCACTATGTATTGTTGTATAATAAGCTAACAAGCGTGCGCCATCGCCGGCTCACCGGCACCGGCACCGGCACCAGCTCACCAGGAACACGGCGACATGCTCGTCGATTCTTCGCGAACTTTTTGTCACATTGTTCGTAAACAATGAGCGAGATGGCGGAACCGATCAATGTGTCACAAGAAAATTACGACTATGAAATAACGTCAATGAGACTATACAGATAGATATATTACACTACAGAGAAGCGTTTCAGATAGGTAGTAGTTACCTTTTTACGTGTTAAGTGTTGAGATATTGCCATATTATAAATGTATTCTTATAAATTTTGTTTTACAATTTGCTTTGAATATCAAGATTACGTAAAATTTCGCAAATCAATCATATAAATAGGATTGTAGGCTGGTTCACGCCGCCAGGTACTTCCTCTTCTTGTTTTCGCATCGACGGTAATGTCTCTATTATGGAACAACATTTGGGCGCAGCAGCAGGACATGTATTACGTCGTCAGAGTTGTTCTCGTCGTCAATGGCATGGGTGAGACATGTGGGCATTACTCAAATGGGACGGCTGTGTGTCGTATGAATAAAATTGACAATACATCATTTGGAAAAATAGTGTATTGTCAATGGGTAGTTATCAAATACTTTAAAGTACCTACTACAAAACGAATTTACACATTATTACTAACAAAATAGCGTCCCAATTACCACAATTTGATCGCTACCTTAAATTTGAGACGATACGAGTATAAATAGAGAGGAATCACAGAGGGCTTGGACGCCAACGTCAAGGTAGTTAGGAGTATTGTGGAAACAAGCGCACCTTAAATCTAAATCCAGTGTAGTCCCCGTGCGCCGGCGGCGACCACGAGATGGAGGCCTGCTTGTTGCGGCCCAGCGTCACCGTCAGGTTGGTAGGCGGCTCGGGCGCTGTGCGGGGACACTCATATTACAGTCATGATCAGTTTTACATCATCAAACAAGGCAAGCAAGTAAATTGCGGCTCATTATTGCGGATGGCTCACTTTACGTTTTGTTTTAGCAAAAACTATGTGAAACCGTCGCACTTATAAGTTATAATAGTGACAACGATCTTAAAGCTAAGGCACGCATTATGATAATATCACAAGCAATAAAAACAATGAAAGCCAGCAAATAGTCGATGTAAGAAGTAAATGAAGCCTACCAGTGATGATGGTCTGGTTCCACGTGAGGAGGTCGGCGAACGTGGCGTTGGAGTAATATAGCATGAAGTGGTACTTGGTGCCGGGCAGCCCCACGAAGTTGATGGTGTTGGCGCGCGCGGGCACGGTGATGTTGGGCGCGGGCGATCCGAGCGGCGGCCGGTAGTCCAGGCGGTAGCTGCCGCCGTCCTCCGCCTCGCCGCCGCCGCCCGAGCCCGGGATCTCGATCACCAGGTCGGCGCACCCGCCGCCCCGCCACGTGCTCTGCACACGGATCAACCAAATCTCATGGAGCTCTTTTCAAGATTGGGCACTCAAAGAAATATAAGGTGGAGCACCTATATTAGGTATGTTATTTGCTTGCTCTACATTTTACCAACATTGCAAATAAAAATCATTTTAATGGGTATTTTAAATCAGAATGAGGTGGATATAGTCTTCTTGCAGAGTGAGTATTCATTGTGCTATGAGACATTGCTTCTTGCTAAATTTCATGATTCTAGGTTAACAGGAAATACCCTATAGGTTTTGATTCCCTTGCGGGTGTCAAATATGCAGCCGAATCTTTGGATTGCATTGATTTAGAAGTTTGTTTCTTTTTGTCTAGCTTATTATTGCTTCATGAACACAAACATACAGAGGCTGACTAATACCTTGGGCATTTTCCACCAGTCGCCCTTGGGTCGAATTTGGGCCATTGCTCGCCCACTGCTAGGCAAAGGTCTTCCCCAAGTCCTTTCAGACATTCTTATCTCGAACCAGCCCTCAAGACGTGTCCAAATCATTTCGCCCCGGTACCTCTTCTCAATACCGATTCGGTGGGCTACTATATTTTATATTTTGAATGTCTTTTTTAAAGACTAATATTTAATAATATAAACAAATATGTATATATTAATAAATGCATTATCAGTTAAAAAAGGAAAGGAGAGTAAAAATCTGGTACTATAATGTAACAGATAAAAAAAAGATGAGATGATGATGATGATGATTATTTAAAACAAATTGTTGGTGAGATATCTGCTTATTAACTTATGATTGAAAATATGACTTTGTATTTCATAGTTTCTTCTTTTGAATACATATCATTAATATCATTTTACTTATAACATAAATAAACAAAATAATCACGAGCTACATATAATGATATCATAATTTGCCAAAAGTCATGCTTTCTATAAACAATCATCAACTGAAATATTTGGTAAATTAGATTGATGAAATGTTGGCTTATTAACAAGAAATTAGCTCAAAATTGGCTTAATCAAATATTATATACTCAATAATTAGTTTTTATATTAATTGTATATAGTATAACCACAATCATTTTCCTCATCAAAACCTGTTGAATAGGAAAATGACGAAGATTATTAAATTTGATTCCAGTAAGAGCAACAAAAGCTGATAATTATTTAAGTTTGGTTTTCCTCCAGAATCAGTTAAATCACACAATAACAACAATCTTTTGTTGTATTTATTTATTTATAATCACCTAACACTTTGTATGCACTTTTGGATGTGTTTGAAAAGACATGTCTCATAAAAAAGTTAATGACATCAACATTTGCAAATATCACATCAGCAGAAAAAGTACAGCTTATTGTGACAAGGGTTCAATTAAATTACTTTCTGCATATCATTGAGGTCCAAGTAAAATAAAATTGAGATCCTTAATAGGAACTTCAAGTGTTTTGAAGTTACACATAAAATAAAATCATATACAGACATAAGGCCTGTCTCAAATTTATATTATATTGTGTAGTATACATAATAAGATATATATAATAAGATGGGTATTATTTCCGAAGTAACATCAAACTATTGTAAAATGTGTGGATATTATGTTTACCCATAAAACACAACAAGTAATCACATGGATATCAAAGACATGTAGATGTCGTATGTTGTGTTTATATAAACAACAACACAGCCAGTGGACGGGTACTGCGGTTGCAGGGTTCGGGGATAGGCCCTGGTACAAGGGACGTGTGACAAATTTCGTGAACTCACCGCGCAAACGGCGAGCAGCAGTGCCAGGGCCGCGGTGGCGCGCGCGCTCCCAGCCGTCGCTTGCACAATCGACCTCTTCCACATCATTGAAGGCGACGACTGTCCGATTTCACGACACTTTCTCTTCAACACAACACTGTTATCCTTATGGATATAATGCAAGGCTCATTGGACGGGCTATCCCTGGTATTCATATCTTCATGTTTAACTACAGTATAATATCTACGTTACAGCACGTCTTTATTCTTATTTTATCACATTACAAATTTCGTCTCGCGACCTTTCTTGTCGGGAAATTGTCAAATAGTGATGGAATAGGTATCGATAAAGTTTGCTTGAGTATCGATTTACAAATATTATTAATCGATTAAACAGACAATATCTATATCATAAACACAAAAACCATTATATATATTATCTCGGATACAAACCAAGCGGAAAACGTGACTGCGCGTATGTTTAAACATATAATTGAAATCCCCGTTCTAACTTAGGCGTGTGCTCTTCGCTAGCGTTCGTTCGGTATAGGTGAAACAAAATAGTCGTCACAGCTCGTCTTCACCGTCGTCGACGGTGAAGGCGAGCGATGTCCAACGGAGATTCGCACTCACTTGCGGTCTTCCGCTTAGTCTGTACCCATTAATAAAATAATTGCATCGGATCGGACAACTTAGTGCCAAGTTAATAAACTCACAGTTAACTGTACATTATTAAACTACATGGTCAAAATAACTGTGCACTTGAAGCAGTCAATGTCAATCTGTGACGTTTGATTATCGCAGTCTCGCTGTATGAGTCTGTAATACACATCTGGTGCCATTCAAACAAGAAGTGGAGTGAAGTGAGTCTGTAATACTCCGTTTAGTGCACGAGGCGAACGTGGGGCGCTGTAGGGGTCGGCGGGAGTTATTTTGACCTTGTACTTAGTATTATATCTTAATTAGTACATGATCTGAAACTAAGTAAGATTATGTTCAAGGTAAGCATCCTCACATGTTTAAGATAAATCGTACCATTA
Organism: Orthosia gracilis; assembly: GCA_947562075.1. Taxonomy (NCBI): domain Eukaryota; kingdom Metazoa; phylum Arthropoda; class Insecta; order Lepidoptera; family Noctuidae; genus Orthosia; species Orthosia gracilis. Next base: position 24,805,006 of record OX387271.1, on the reverse strand, counting down.
ATTTGATGGTCAACGGCTTCTGCTGTGCTGCCATCTTTGGACCTTTGTTTATAGTAGTTATACTTGTATAATTTTATTAAAGTAAACTACCTAGTATCTAGATTTTATACTTTTGAAAAGTAACAGTTTGTAAGATCGGAATTAAAATTGAAATTAAAATTCAAAATATTCAAAGTTTATTATTAACGTCAGTTCTAGCCATTTTAAGTCTGCAGAAGGAAAAAAATGTGGGAAATCGAAAATTTGGAGATGGTAACACCGTCTATACTACGAAAAAAAATTTTGATAGTTGTGTAAATTCTAGTAGTCTGTGAATTCTGATTAATTCCTGGTAAAGAATTGTCAGTTTAGTACGATGATGTGTGAATTTAATACAGTTTTTCACTGTGGGAGACCGTTTTTAGAGTGTGTGATTACCACAAAATCACAAAAGTAATTTGACACGATCTTCTGTAAACAAAGTGAACAGGCGTATGAGTATTTAAAAAAATGTTCCTAGAAGGCAAGCAAATTCATTAGATCGATGTATACGTCAACTTTTCGATGTCTTGTAGACATTTCATTTTTTTTTAACTTTTAGAGGTCACTAGACGCAACGTGCGGTTCCTTCACATCTTGGAATTTACATATCATGTAATACAATAACTGCTGCACTCCACTTTTAATAGGTTTAACCATTTTCTACTTAAATTTGTGAAAAACAATGTATAGCCTATAAAACAAACCTTCATTGTATTTAAAGAAAAAAATGTTCACGAACCGAGTAAATTCTTTTACTTGCAAGTTGCTGCTAGCACCATATATCTATTATAAAACATATTCGACAAAAAATATTAGGTGTGATCAGACGAAAAACGCTAGTTACATCCAAAGAGTATGTATGTAACACTACGTCGGCACGGTTTCTTTGTATGGGATGAGGCATCTGTATGCTAGTATTATATTATCTGTGGTACAGCGTAAGCAATCTGACAGCTCCAGCTCAAATACCACGAAAACGGAAACATTGTATTACCTAGACAGAACGTATTTACGACTAGAGATGAAGCGTATATACTAGAATAGATCCAGGGATTAGGTATTTAACGAGACTAGGCTGCACCTATTCTAACTTTTAAAATACTTGATCCACCTAGTCTCACTGTGCCTCAGTGCACGGCACCCGCGGCCCGCGCGAATCGAAGTACCGACTGTACTGGACTATGCTGCTATCTCGCTTCACCACGTCGTCGGGACGCGGTGAAGCGAGATAGCAGCATAGTCCTACCTCATCCATGTTTGCCAAAATCATTCGTGAGTCAGTCACTTAAATTTGAACCTTAATTCAAAAGGCATAAAAGTAACGCGATGCGCACTCGTATTTACAAAGATCATACGTGTGCCAGTCGTTTGAATTTGAACCATATCTCAATGGCATAAAAGTTACGCGACGCGCACCGTGTTGTAGAAGAATATATTCTGTCCTTTTTTAACTACACTATTCCGCAGTCTTTCCATCCTTTTCTGTCAATACTCGAGATCGAGACTAGTCGGGACTAGGCACTAGGCAGACTTTAAGAATAGGTAGAATAGATACTTTGACAATACTCGATGCGAATGAAGACTATATGATGCAGTCGAGTATCAAGTACGGACTCGTGCGAATGTGAACTTGATTTTCTGATTTTCTACGTGTATCTTAAAAAACAATGATTGTAAACAGTTACGTGATTTAAAAAAAACAAACAGTGATTGTAAATAGTTACGTAATTAAATAAAACAATGATTGTAAATAGTTATGCGATTTAAACAAAAACAAAAGCAATGATTGTATATAGTTACGTGATTAAAAAAAAAAAAAAAAAACAAAAAGCAATTATTGTAAATTATGATTCAAAAAAAAAAAAATATGAAGTACTCTGAAAAATTAATTGAAATCTTTTAAATACGCCAACAATCTTCAATGTAGATAAATCTATACGTTGACAGTCCTAAGCCTGTGTAAAGTATGAAGGGAAGATTACAATTCATTACTGCGTACGTACTACGTACTACACGTATCGTTGTTACGCAAAGACTAAGCATCTATAAAGTATGCGTATTTCATGGACTAGGTGGAACAGGTATTTGGATCGAGTATTTGTACGGACTTGGACTAGGTGCACCTAGTCCAAGATTTGCCTAGTACGACCCATCTCTATTTACGACGAAAAAGAAACTGTAAATTCTTGCGTTCTTGCTTATAGCACAGATAATATATTACTACAGTACAGATACCCAATCCCATACAAAGAAATGTCACCTCCTTAAGTCTGGCTATTGGTTGGGCTATTTTTTCTTTCTCAAAATTTTAACAGGCGGCAGCACCAGTGACCCATTATAGCCCGAGACTGTATTTTTCTAACGCCATCTAGTAGTTTGCCTAGATACTAAATGACTGACTGAGCGAGGAATCGCATCATGTAGATACTCAGAGACGTTATTTGCCATTGAACGCTTTCTTTGTATTCGTAGTAATAACAATATGTATGATCGGGACAAACTCCGCTCAGACCGCGGTAATTTTTTAAATCTAAGTGGTCGCATTGTTTAGCGAATTTCACGATATTCACGAATATTCCAAATCAATCAAAACTATAGGATTCCTTGTAGAATTCAATGTAGGTAGGTAGCTTGCTTCCGCGGCAACGGAATGTCATTCCTCCGTTATTCTTTTCTGATTAATTTCGTTACAGGATCCAAGACAGTTAAATTTAATGTCCGGGGCTTCGTTCGAGGCGGTATGGTCCAAGACCTTAGCCTGCCCGAGCAGGTCGAAGGAAAAAAAAAAAAAAATGTGCTGTCTTTCATTATGTCAAATTTCCCCGCCGCCGCAAAATCAAACAAAACGAACGATCAAACATATTATAGTTCACTCAGTCGCTGTTTTAACAATGGTGGTTTGTTGAAAGCGATAATAAGTAATACTAACTTTAAATAAGTAGTTTATAGCAATACGTAACAGTACAATATCTTTAATACATTGTGAAAATGGTTGGCAATGATACAAGCGTTTGGTCACAGGATGAAACTATTAGAATTCTCATCGCTTCGGATATCCATTTAGGTTATTTAGAAGAGCATCCTGTCAGAGGCGAGGATAGTTTCATTGCTTTTGAGGAAACTTTGTCACTGGCTGTTCAATATGATGTGGATCTGGTGCTACTCGGTGGTGACTTGTTCCACCATGCGAAGCCATCGCTCAATTGTATTTTCAAGTGCACGGAGATCGTTCGCAAGTACTGTTTTGGCGATAAGCCGGTAAGCATCGAGTTACTGTCAGATCAGACAGTCAACTTTTCAAGAAGTGTTAATTATGAAGACCCAAATTTGAATGTGTCATATCCAATTTTATCTATCCATGGTAATCATGATGATCCTGTTGGACGAGAAGGTATTAGCAGCCTCGATTTATTGTCCACGGGAGGCCTGGTCAACTATTTTGGGAAATGGACAGATTATACTCATGTGAACATTTCACCAGTACTTTTACAAAAAGGCGACACTAAGCTCGCATTGTATGGCCTCAGCCATCTCAAAGACCAACGCTTGGCAAACTTATTCCAAGAAAAGAAAGTAGAAATGTTGCGGGATGAGGAACATGACTGGTTCAATATACTTGTGTTGCATCAAAACAGAGCTGAAGACAGAGGAGCTGGTAACTTCATCAGAGAAGATGTGTTACCGAAATTTCTAGATTTAGTAGTGTGGGGCCATGAACATGACTGTGAACTGTTTGACATGAAAGGCAGTAGTGAAAAAGATCACTTTAATGTTATTCAGCCAGGTAGCACTGTTGCTACATCATTGGCTGCAGGAGAAGCTCGACCCAAACACTGCGCATTGCTGCAAATACATAAAAGTGATTTCATTCTAACAGCTTTACCTTTAAAAACTGTCAGGCCATTTATTTTTAAAACAATTGTTTTATCAGAACACAATCTTGGTGATGAAGATGTCAATGAAAGTGAAAAGGTGCAGGAATTCTTGAAACAGAAGGTGAATGAGGCAATAGCAGAAGCTGAAAGTCTGTTATCTGGTGATCCTAGACAGCCAACTCTGCCTTTAATCAGACTTAGTGTATTTTACGAAAGGGAGGATCAGGTGTTCAATAGAGCCCGATTTGGGCAATACTTCACTAGCCAAGTTGCCAACCCAAGTGATATCCTTTTATTGAAGAGAGAGCGTAAAATACGCGAAAAGCGTCAAGGACAACAAGGAGATGAGGTCAATGTGGCAGACTATGTGGCTGATTCCACTGATGTGGAAACATTACTGCGAGCCTACTATGAGGCTCTGCCGCCGGAGCGCCGCCTCGCTGCGCTGCCCGTCCAGCTCATGACGGAGGCAGTGCGTGACTTTACTATCAAACAAAGCGAGGAGATCCTGAGGCATGCCCTTGAAGCGCACAGGAGGCGTTGTATCACTACTTTGCTTGAGTCGAACACTGACACCGAAGTCGAAGCGATCGCCGACCGCCTGCGGGTGTTGCGCGACGAAATTGATTCCGCTGATGTCGCTCAGCTCGCAGCACTCAATGCTATGCCTGTGCCTGCACAGATCGTAGTCGAAGGATCGAGTGACGAGGAGTTGGTTAAGTCGGAAGTCGAAGCGAGCGGCCGTGGCAGAGGACGAGGGGCGCGCGGAGGGCGCGGCTCGCGGGCCAGGGGTGCGCGCGGGCGGGGCCGCGGCCGCGCGGAGCCCGAGGCGCCGGCGCCCGCGTCCCCGGCTCCCGCCACGCCCGAACGTCGCACCCCGCGTCGGACGGCCGCAAAAAATTCTGCTACATGGATTCAAAATTTTGCCTCAAAGGCCCGCCGTCGGGATTCGTCAGAAATCGACGACTCGGACTGAACGAAATTGGACAAGCGTAATTCGATGAAGCTTTTGTTTCACTATTTTTTATATTTTTACATTTATTTTTTCAAGAATTTAATGTGATAAATAGTTGATGATGTTGCTTTGGGGTGTTTAATACAAATATTTTAGTAGATAATATATCATAATAAAATAACTTCATGTACTGGGTATGCGCACTGCAGATTATGAATATAGCTTCATGCTAACGTGCTTATGAATACGAGCTGGATGGAGCCAATAGTGTTATTATTCTGTGACCGTGCATGTTATCCTACAACAGGACATAGACCTGATTACTGATAAAATGTGTAAATTAAACATCCCCACATAGGCTTGTTGCAGAATAAATTGCTGTACATCCTATTGATTGTTAAAACTTTCAATAAATTAAATGATATTCAAAAAATATTTTTCACTTCTATTTACACACCTATGCAATTCATGATTCTAGTTGACTTTAGCAATAACTGTACTAATTTTTTATTCATATTCCCATGGTGATTTACATTCATTAGCTGTGTTCATTATTTAGTGCACCTTCGTCCACTGGTTATTTTTATTATAACAACACAGCTTAGAACTCCTCCATCATCATGAATAACTTAAAGATGGCTCATAGATGGTTTGCTTCGAAAATCAGCTGGATATGGTCGTATCGTGGGGACCCATTTTGACTTCTGTCGCAATCACAAGACATATCAATATTTTTTTATTCTCATTTGTTAGCAGGGGGAAAATATGTTTCATATAAAATAAAATTCGTTTAATTCAGTCAATGTCCATGATGATGATTATAAGGATTTGGCTTCTTCAGAAAGTGCGGGCGACACAATCCCCGGCCAGTGTACGCAGTCCGCGGCCGCCGGGCCGGCCGGCTCGTCGTCGAAGCGCAGCGCGCGCCGCACGTAGTCCAGCGCCGTCTGCGCCGCCTGCTCCGGCGTGCGGCCCGCGAACGTCAGCTCGGGCGCGCAGCCCGCCAGCGTCAGCATGTGCAGCCGGCCTAGCGCGCCCGGCTCCAGGCGCAGCGCCAGCGCCTCGGCCGCGGCCGCCAGCGCGCTGCTGGCTGACAGCGCCCGGCCTCGCTCCAGCGCGCCCAGCGCCGTCTCGCGCGAGGTCGCGTCTGCACAGACAGGCAGGTCAGCACACGCAGGACACGCACGGGCAGGCCGCAGCCCGCGCACACTGCATACACTCACCCAGGCGCGCGGCGAGCCCCAGGTGGTACTCCGACACCTTCTGGCCCAGGTCCGGGCGGCGCGGCGCGTCCTCGCCAGCGTCACTGTAGCGCTCCATGGCCTTTTCGTGCGCGCGCACTAGCGCTTCATCCTGCGGGGCATCACGAATTATAATTTATACAAACAAAGCTTATTGCAGCACTGGCCCTAATTATGTTTGAAACCTTAGAACACCTATATTATTTTATTGTCACCAAACTTGTGAGCAGTTCATACTCATAGGTAGTTTTGATTTATCGCATTGACAGGTGCCAATACTCCAATAGTTTGGGTGTGAAATAAGTTTATGAGTTTGGCCCCACTAAGATGGCTCATACGCGACATATCTCAGTGTATGAGAGAGACCATAATCGGAAAAATTGCTGTGACTGAGGATGTAATTTTAATGAATAAAACATTAAAGGTAGTTCACAATGTGAACTGCGCGGTGCAGTAGCTGTATGTGTGGTAGAGCCTGTAGGTGTGGTCACCTCATTGAAGTCCCTCGTGACGCGCGCCAGGTTCTCGCGCAGGTAGGTGTACAGCTCCTCGGCCGCCAGCTGGCGCGCCGTCTTCTTGGTGGTGGAGGTGGCCACGCGCTCGTGCTGGCCGATGCGCGCGCGCACCGTGAAGTGGCGCAGGTGTGGCGGGCCCGTGTCGCCCACCAGCTCGTACTCCACGCCGGCCAGGCGGTACTCCTCGCACAGCTCGCGGAGCAGCGCCACGTAGCTGCGCGCGTCCACCGGCGCGCCCACGTTCAGCTGCCACACACGAACATCATCGTTATTGACTCATAACTTGTTTGTGTTAGTAATACGCCGCACCGTATGCAACGGCGATATTTAAAAAAAGCTATGCCAAGAGTTTGCAAAATTTTGTAAAAGTTGATGCCCTAAATCCATAAATTTGTCAAAGTTATGGTTAAAAACTTTTAAGGGTTTGAACGTGGCCGCGCCACGGATATCTTTAAAACTAAGCGTTGCAGAGACCTGAATTTTAGGTAAATAACAGATAGAAAATGTAAAAAGGAGCTGTAGACCGTATCGAGTAGAAGTAAATCGGTTATCGTGTTTATCTATCGAAGAAAGTAAGTATTAGCGAGATCTTTTTTGTAAACAATACCTATTATTATGTAGAACTACTGACAATAGCCAATTTTTTTTTTCTTAATATTCAACCCTCAATACGTTTTGAATGTTTCGATATGGCTTATTGTTTACAGAAAACTTTCTTTACAAATGCGAAAGTTTGTGAGTGTGCGTTTGTTACTTTTTCACGCTCAAACGGCTGGACGGATCTGGATGATATTTGGCAAATAGATAGATTAAAGTCAGGAATAACACAGAAAACTTTCCAAACTAACTCTAACTTGACAAATTCAAATCTAGGTTTTACAAAAAACGCAGACATCAGTGATGCTTTTTCAGCGAGATATCGGCGTTAACGTATTTTTAATCGTTTCAATGGCTCGGCCATGGGGTTTTAGTCTTATAGCGCCTGTAATATAAACCTGGGATTTTTTGTTTTATGTTCACAAATTTTGACAAATTCAAATCTGTCTTTTACAAAAAGCTTCAGACGTCTGCGATAATTTTTCAGCGATAACGTGTTATTCACCGTGTTAATGGCGCGCCATGGGATTTTTCTTAAAGCTCCTAAAATACCTAGGATGTTTTTAAGGGTTTGAACGTGGCCGCGCCATTGAAACACGGCGAACCACGTTCAAACCTTTGAAACTTTTTAACCATAACTTTAACAAGTTTATGGTTTTGGAAGTCATCTTTTACAAAGGACAATGGCAGAAGCCCATACATTGTTTTAGCTGAGATTAAATTTTTACGACTCTAAATGAAAAATATCTGGTTTAATTCAGAGTCATGTTCTGAATTAGTTTGTGCAAAAATGTTTGTTCAAGAACGCCTAGAATAATAGATTGAGATTCATTCAGTCATGAACTTTTGTAGGCTATGCCTGGGTAACTTTTAGTAATGTGTTTAATAGGTTCAATTTCGTGGAAGTAAAAGGGTAATATCGCATTAGTATTTCCCTTTCCTAGATAATTCAGCGTGAAATGTAAAATATACTCGTTGGACAGAGTATATTTATTTATTTGGGCAACTATGACGTGTATCAAAAGGTCGTGTCAACAACAAAGCTACATTTTCTTAGATTTAGATACTAGTCTTTTTGCCTATCATTAATTGAAAGTAAGCAATTCATTTATTTATACTTACTAAAGTATTCTAACCTAGCTGCAAGTACCACTTAGACATAAACTGTATTGTTAATTCCATGGACCTAAAAAAAAAGGCGGACGGAACTTCACTAAGAAACAATTGAAGCACCACAATGGCGGCTGCGTAACTATGTGTGCGTGTGTATAGGGATGCCAGATGATGGAAAATTACCCATTTTTTAAACAATACTTCAAAACGATATTCCTGGCACTTGGTTTTATTACAACTTTTTGTGAAGGATATTGTTAAAATAAAGGTAAAATAAATAAAACACATTGGATATTCAAACTATTTACAAATCATTTATGTTAAGTTTTACAAACCCTTTTGTTGATTCAAATTTTTGTATACTTGTCTTTTGCTGTCGACACATCTAGAAATCCCTTCTAATTTACAAATGTGGTGGAAACGAATGTTAAGGTATTTTTCGGCTATATATTTAATTAAAGCTATTTTGTGTTCTATTCCTGCAAATGTATGTTCGAATTCCAAATCTAAAAAAATGTTGTCTTTTGCTATAAATTTTTCTAGGATTTTGTTTAGCATATACTGATGTTGTCTTTCATTATATAGTGTTGTTTTATCTTTTATAAGTCTTCGGACCACCATCTCACTAGTGCAACAAATTTCGTACAAATCTTTTGATGGGAAACTTAAGCCTCCCCTTGTTTTTAAATTTATTAACTTGTGAAAAAAAAGCCAGTCGTCAGTACATAGCCGCGCGATAAATTTTTGGCACTTGATGTTTTTAGTTGCGTAATGACAAATGCTGCCTGCCAGATATCCTACAATCAACTTTCTATAATCATTAAATTCTTCTATTTCTAATCGTTGTGCCAGGTTGTCATCGTCTTTGGTGATTTCATTCATGAATGACAGGGAGTCATAACTAACATCATCTTCTTGTTCTTCGTGACGGTATGATGGGGTCGTTGTGTTAATTATTTTTTTGGCCGAAGAACAATTAAGCACAGCTATTTGCTCCAAAGGAACACAATTGCCAGTGGTCAGGCATCGTACTTCTAGGTGGGCCAACAGGTTTTTATAACAACCTTTAAACTGCCGAACATTAGGATTATCATTAAAGCCTCCTTGCATCCTGATGGATGAAAAAAACATCTCAAGATGATCCTGGCTCAATTTATAGGTTGGTAGGAAGACCAACTGATTTTCACCAATCAATTTGGCATACATTGATGCCCCTAAAGTTAAAGGGGAAAATCTACAAGTCCGTGATTAGACCTGTCGTACTGTATGGATCAGAATGTTGGGCTGTGAAAAAGATGGATGAAAAGAGATTGCATGTAGCAGAGATGAGAATGTTGAGATGGATGTGTGGAGTGACGAGAATGGATAAAGTGAGAAATGAGTATATTAGAGGAAGTTTGAAAGTGGCGCCAGTGACAGAAAAGTTGAAAGGAAACCGTTTGTCCTGGTATGGTCATATGATGAGGAGGGATGAAACGCATGTTACTAAAAGAGTTATGAATATTAATGTGGATGGATGGAGAGGGAGGGGACGGCCAAAGAAAAGATGGATGGACTGTGTGAGGAGTGATATGAAAGAAAAGGGAGTCAGTGATAGCGTGACGGGGGACAGGACGGTATGGAAGAAGAAAACGTGTTGCGCCGACCCCAAGTAACATGGGACAAGGGCAGGAAGAAGAAATTTGGCATACATTTGTTTCAAACTGTCAATATTTATTAACGTGCCAAGGAAACCAGTTTTACATTTTGCATCTACTAAACGTTTATAAAATACGGTAACAACATACGTCACTCGACCGTCTTTCTTTACTTGTCTTTTTGATACACATTTAATTTTTATTTTGTGCGGACCTGTATGCATTTGTGCACTGACTTACTATGGGTGCTTCAAGTGTTTCTTAGTGAAGTTCCGTCCGCCTTTTTTTTTAGGTCCATGGTTAATTCATTTACTGCGTTTTATCATAATAACAAATACAATAATAATATACTTACTACAGTCACTACTTGTCACTTGGCAGAATAAGTGTAAAATGGCAACAATAAGCTAATGAGAGTTAACGAAAAAATCAAATAACTTTCATTTATAATGTTTTTTTTTATACGCGGCGAACCAGTTAATGTTATACTTTGAAAAAACATAGTCAATTAATGAAATGTCTTTCGTATATAATTCACTTTCAGACGCTCAAATTTAAGTCTGCTAAGATTTCGCCATTGTTCTTTGTACAAAATCTTGTACCGTAGGGTCCGCGTGCATGCTGGCTACGGGCGCGCCGTAGGGCAGCGGCACAGCGTGTCCGCGGCGCGACAGCTGCTGCAGCATGAGGCGCGCCACCTCCTGCTTGTATACGTACCGTAGGGTCCGTGTGCATGCTGGCTGCGGGCGCGCCGTATGGCGGTGGCACGGCGTGTCCGCGGCGCGACAGCTGCTGCAGCATGAGGCGCGCCACCTCCTGCTTGGCTTCCTTCTTGGAGCGCGCCGACGCCGTCACCACTAGCCCGTACGCCACGCAGCGGTAGTCGAACATCGCCTGGTGCTGCGGACCTGTCTGTAAACTTTCTAATATGAACTACTGCTCTTACTATTTTAAACTTTGAGCACATTTTTAACGCTAAAAAACTTTACTGCCCTGAGTGCATAGGATTACAGGGTGCAAACAGAAACTATACGTTGGTATGCATAAGCAGTCCACAAAAGGAATATTGGGGAGCAATTTAATTTTTCGATTAATCTGAATATTACCATGCTATTTGATTGAAGGCGAAAGAACCAGACAAGTTTGGTTGTAAGTTAAAAAGATTAAGTACTTTGTGTGTAAAATAAATTCAATTGAAGATAAATTCTATTGTTATGTCTATGTATCCTGACCAGATCTTAGAATTGATCACTTCATGATGTGGCCAACCATTTCATAAAATGGTTGGATTTCATGATATGGCCAGCTTAAACTAACCATATCAATAATGTTCCAAACTCCAAGGATATTTACGTCGCAAAAAGTTGGGGATCCTTGTGAAGGTGAGAAAGTACTTCACGCCGGAACAGCTGCTCAACTTGTATCAAGCGCAAGTTCGATCGTGCATGGAGTACTGTTCTCATCGCTGGGACGGATCTGCCAAATACCAACTTGATGCACTAGAATCGATCGAAAAGCGGGCCAAGAGACTTATCGGCAATGAGGCACTGGTCAAATCAAAGCTCCAGAGCCTTGAACATCGTCGCCGAGTTTCCAGCTTGTCGGTTTTTTATGTGTCACATTTCGGGGAGTGTGCGATGGAATTGCATGATTTAATTCCGCCCAGCCCGTTCCATCATCGGACAACCAGACGCACGGCGATGCGTCATCGGTACATGGTGGACATCCCACCCATACGCACAAAACGTTTTGGGGACACTTTTATTATGCGTACAGCTAAGGAATGGAATTCCCTGCTGGAGTCTGTGTTTCCCGATAGCTACAATCTAGGGGTCTTTAAGTCAACAGTGAATAGGTTACTTCTAGGCAAGCACGCTTCACAGTCGACCACATCGTCGCTTACATAGTGGTCAAACGCGAAACTATTGTTAATAAAAATAAAAAAAACGTCGCACTTGGTTTTAGGGTGAAATTCAAGTAGTTTTTAGTAGTAGTTTTGTGTTGTAACAACATTTAACTTCACTTTTATCTTCAATTGGCGCATTATTATTATTATCAGAAATGACCGCTGCCATGTTGAATTGCAAAAATAAAACAATATCAGCAGCATATCTAACGCTACACTAATGTTTGACCATCCATATCATGAAGTAGCAGTGCGTTTAGCTGTTCATATCGATTGATCTGGCCAGACCATATCATAATGTGGCACCTGACCACATTATGATATAGTCTGGCTAGTTCCCGGCATGTAATTTGGCAAGGTTTTGGCGTAGAGGGGGTGAGTTTGTGCATATTGCGCGATCTGACCAACCACACTATAGAGCGTACGGAACGTGGACACGTCGCGATTGGTCAGTCGATCCTTGTGTCAAGCCAAAGAGACCTAAAAAACGACTTGTGCGCATCTCTTGCCAAGTTACAAGCCGAAAACTATATTTTCCATTTCATCAAATACTTAAATCATGAAGTGATAAATTCTACTATTTGGCCATGACAACTTCACAGTCTTAATGCCTGAACAAAGACTATACAGCAAATGTGCCCACCTGAGACACACATTCATATTCGGGAGTCAGGCCCATCTTCACCATCATCTCCTGCAGCACGGTCACAGCCGTCTTCATTGTATGTGTTCATATAACTGAAACAGTACAGGAATTCTCAATTATCATTTCTTATAAAATAGTGGCAAGAGGCTACATGGTTTCTTGTAAAAGCTAAAATTTCTTTTATCTTACTATATCTTTACCAATAAACTATAAAAAGGTTTGTAAATATGTTTGTACAGTACCACATTAATAAATGGCTAAATGATACACAAACAATTGCTGTCCTGTATGGCAGGCACTTTACAGAAAATCTTTATAATTATGTACAACTAGCTGTGTCCGTGGCTTCGCTCCCGTCAGCTGCCTACCTACCCTATCCTAACTACTCTACCCTACCCTAATTAATAATGGTAAAAGTAATAAAGAGATCTGGCCGACCGTAATGACGAACATATGAAAAAAAGTAAAAAGATAAGGATAAAAAGTATCCTATGTCCGTCTCCTGGTTCTAAGCTACCTCCCCACCAATTTTCAGCCAAATCGCTTCTGCCGTTCTTGAGTTATAAATATTGTAACTAACACGACTTTCTTTTATATATTTATAGATGATGTTACGTGCCATTACCACATTGACAATGATGCCATTATGTAGAAGAATTACAGTGGAATAGTATTTGGTAAACAAGGAATACTTGACAGTGATCCAAGGACATGCAATCATGTTGGTATTTGTGAAGTGTTATCAGTATTTAGAATGAAAATTTATCTTACAATATACATTACCTAAGATGAAATACAGCACACCAAACAAACCAAATGTTGGAAAGCAATAAGAAAATATTTCTTTCATATTATTCATTCTTTAGTGATATCTTACCTGGTACAGTCGGTGAAATTGTTGAATTTCTTTGATTCTTGATGATCAGTTGTTTGTTCAGAACTGGCTTGACATTGTTGACCACATGCTACGACAGATATTAAATAACACGACCAATAGAGTTGCTGGGACTGCTAGCTGGGAGGCGGAACATATCAGTTCTGAGATTACTATTTATTGTAACTACGACGGTTTGTTACAGTACAGGAGATAGTTTGTTGTAAGCAAAATCTTAGCACTTTCTACGTAGATAGACCTTGGATATTAACTTTTAAGTTTATCAAACGGCTATAATACCTAAAATTAATTATTTTAATCTGTTCATCGACTACTTGATGATTGCCATGCGATCTATGTAACAAAAACATCGAAGTCCTGTTTAATTGATATCAAAACATATAAAATACTATCAATACGTACCTTTTTGATCTGAGGTTTTATATATTTTCAACGAATTAGAAAATTCTCTGTGCACCAAATTCCGTGAATTGTCCGTGTAAATAGGTATATAAGTTTCTGTGCCGTGAATTTGTTTGTTGACAAAGTCAGAACTGGTCAGAACACAGATGAGAATGACAGAAGCAGTTCTTTCAGTGCTGCCAACTCGTATAAGCAAAAACACGTTGTTAGCTCTTTGAAAAAGCGCTAGAAAGCGCTTAATGGTCGCTGACAAAAAAGTGCTATATTCGGCGCCAAATTCAAACAAAACGCTAAATGATTTGAGACTAGGGATGTAGAAACGTTTGAAGTTGTTTTTTGTTTATGAGGGCACAATCATTTTTATTATCGTCTCACTGCACAACTTGTAAAACTCACTCAGAATAACTGTCGGAATTTTATAAATGATTGTGGAACAATAGAACGTGCAACGAAGTGAGAGTATAAATTACAAAATAGTTAGCGAGCAATTCATGCTGCAAACTCAAGGAATCTCCAACTAACCTGACTAAGAAAAAGACTAAGATACCACCATAATAAACATAGCAGCATTTAAGTGTAGTTCTAAAATTTTTTTGCGATTCGTTCCGTATTACACACATGACAGAATAAATGATCTTAGATGTGCATATCCTGACAGGATTTCAAAAAGCGTTAGATTTCGTGCTAGGCGCTAAAACGCGCTATTGAACAAAAAAAGCGCTAGATCTGGCGCTGAAAGCGCTAAGTTGGCAGCACTGAGTTCTTTTGAGTTTGACAGAAGGATGACACCTACCTGTTATTTTTAACCGACTTCCCAAAAAGGAGGAGGTTATCAATAAGACTGTTTTTTTTTTTTTGTTACCTCAGAACTTTTTACTGGGTGAACCGATTTTGATGATTATGTTTATTCTTGTTTGAAAGCTGGTGCTTGTCATGTGGCCCCATTTATGTAATTTCATCAAGATCTGATGAAGAACTTCGGAGATATACATTAGAACGCTTCAATAAATGACGGCATATCACTCGAGATAGCTGCAATCGCATGTCTGTTTATTGCTTACACCATTTCATAAAATAACATTACAATGGTACCTATGCTCTAAAGATGTACGCAAGTGTGCTAATCTATTCTGACTTCACTTTGGGCATTATAGTACCTATAGTACCTAGCCTAAAGAACTGGTCCAATACGTAACACAAGTGAAAAGTGAAAATAAAAAATATTTTTGCAAAAAAAATACAACCGACTTCCAAATAAAAACACTACAAATTGAAAAAATAACTTCAATTACTGAAGTCGGTGTCAAAAAACGAAAACAGAAGTTGAAGTTATTTTTCACTTTTTAGTGTTTTTATTTGGAAGTCGGTTGTATTTTTTTGTAAAAGCGTTTCTTGTTTTTTTTTTTTAAATTAAATTTTATACGTGCATTGGCATACCATCAGCCCAACAATGGTTAGGACCATTATTACCAGATTGTTTAATTTTTGTATAGGTCATTCTTTTATTCCGGATGATATGATGAAAAGAGTAGTGGTTCCAATAATCAAAAACAAAACTGGGGATTCATCTGACAAGCATAATTACCGCCCGATATCACTGGCCACAACCATGGCGAAGGTCCTTGACAGTCTCATGAACGCACAGCTGAACGAACACCTTCAGATACATGACTTGCAGTTTGGCTTCAGACCCAACCTGTCAACGGAAATGGCAATTATGTGTCTCAAACAAACTGTAAGATACTATACTGACAGAAAAACACCAATACAGGGTGGCCAAAAAGTCGTGGATCAAACGAAACAGGGAGACAAAGGATGTAATTTCCAACAAAAAATCTTTCTCCAGCATGGCCATAACTTCATTGCACGAAAAGATATTAATTATTTTTGTTTTTTCCATGAAACTACCGAGATTTTTTACAATTTAATCAGTAGAAAATTAAATTGATTAAAAACAATAAAACAAAAGGTGTTGTATTATGACTCGATTATGTATCAATACTACAAAAATTATATTGCAGCTCTTGGTATCAAACTTAACGAGCAATGAATTTTTATAAAAATCGTTGTTTTTATAAAAAATCTAAACTTTCCTTTAAATTTACTATTTTATTAAATTTGCACCTTGATATGAAAAAACGACCGTAAAACCAAAACTAAAGATCAAAGAGTAAAGTGTTGTACCTCATTCGAATCAGCATTAAACCAGCAAGCTTTTTTAATACAGGGTCACTTTTCCGTAATCCATTTTTTTTTCAAATGGTGGTCTTAAAGTGAGAAGTAATTTTTTGTAACGCTTCAAAATTTACGGAAAAAAATTCATTGCTCGTTAAGTTTGATACCAAGAGCCATAATACAACACCTTTTGTTTTATTGTTTTTAATCAATTTAATTTTCTACTGATTAAATTGTAAAAAAATCTCGGTAGTTTCATGGAAAAAACAAAAATAATTCATATCTTTTCGTGCAATGAAGTTATGGCCATGCTGGAGAAAGTTTTTTTGTTGGAAATTACCTCCTTTGTCTCCCTGTTTCGTTTGATCCACGACTTTTTGGCCACCCTGTATATGCGTGATTTCTTGACCTGTCGAGGGCCTGCGACCTGGTCTCTTATGATATTCTTTGTCATAAACTACTTGAGGAGACCACTGTGCCGAGGGAGCTGGTATCCCTTCTCAAGTACCTACTGGTACAGTAATCAAATAAAGTCAGGAATATAATCTGAAATGCGGAGTCAGGCAAGGCGGGTTGACCTCCCCGAGTTTGTTAACCAGCTGATTGGCAGGCTCAGCGGAGCAATGGTTGTATTGTTCAATAGACGGAACAATAGTCAATAATATTAGTTATGCGGACGACATGGTTCTGCTGAGCCCGTCAGTGAGTTCGCTCAGAAGACTTCTGGGCATTTGTGAATCATATGCCCTGTGACATGGACTTAAAAATAATGCTAGTAAGAGTGTTCTCATGCTATACAAAGCAAGGAACAAGGCACCCTCGAACGTTCCACCAATTAAGATCGGTGGGTCGGTTCTAGACAGGGTGTCTAAAGTAAAATATTTGGGTCACATGCTGACAGATCGGCTACAGGACGATGAAGACATAGAGAGGGAAAGCGTTGGCAGTCCGCTGCAATATGTTGGCCCGCAGATTCGCACAAGACACATAGAATATATAAAAGACCATAACTCAAAGAAAATAGTACCTACGAAATACACCGACTTCCAAAAATAAAATTATTTTTCACTTTGTAGTTTTCTCATATGGAAGTCGGTAGTATTTTTTTGTAAAAAAGTTTTTTATTTTCTAAATGAAAAACTTCGATTCTGTTCTTTGATTATGTTTATTTGAACCTTTAGAATTTTATTGGTCAAGTCGAGAAGATTATATCGGCCAAATGGGCGCCGTCACAATTGATTGCCATACGGGCTCGTTTTATGACATTTTTCATCACTTCGGCGAGAACTTCGGGCGACAGATTCTCGCACTCGTGTTGAATGTTGTCCTTGAGGGCTTCCAGAGTTTCGGGCTTGTTCACGTAAACACGGGACTTAAAAACCCCACAAAAAAGTCTGCAACGCTTAAATCGGGTGATCTTGCGGGCCTGTGCAAATCGCCAAAACGAGAGATGAGGCGACCCGGGAACGCTGCCTTCAGAATATCGGTTGTGGCTCGCGCAGTGTGTGCCGTTGCTCCGTCCTGTTGGAATGACATGTCCTTCAGTCCTAATTCGTCCAATACTAATGTTTTTGTTCTGGAAATTTCGACCTGCAGAACAAGCCCCGTGGACGGCCGGAGACCAAAGTTGATAATGAAGAATTGAAGGCTATTATGGAAGCGGATCCATCGCAAACCACGTCCGAGTTAGCTGCAGGCTGCGGTGTTAGTGACAAAACTGTTTTAATCCACTTGAAGCAAATTGGGAAGGTGAAAAAGCTTGAAAGGTGGGTACCTACCTCATGAATTGAGTGCAGCAAACCGACAAAGGCGCGTCGACTGATGCGTTAAATTACTCAACCGGCACAATAAGGGATTTTAAATCGAATCCTGTGATGAAAAGTGGATCCTATACAATAATCGGAAAAGCTCATCGCAATGGCTGAACCCTGGCGAACCAGCCAAATCCTGCACCAAGCGAAAATTTACTCAAAAAAAATTACTTGTGAGCGTTTGGTAGACTAGTGTCGGTTTCGTTCACTACAGCTTTATTAAATCTGGCCAGACGATTATGGCCGATATCTATTGTCAACAACTGCAAACCATGATGGAAAAGCTAGCTGCTAAACAGCCGAGGCTGGTCAATCGTTCTAGGCCACTGCTGCTTCATGACAACGCTAGATCACACACTGCACAACAGAGGAGCTTCAATTGGAATGTTTAAGACATCCACCGTACTCCCCGGACCTAGCTCCAACAGATTACCATTTTTTTCGAAATTTGGATAACTAAGAAGTGATCCAAATTGGAGGGTATTTAAAAATTAAGCAAGGGAAAAAATTCAACTCCCATGGGGCAGTCCAAAGCGCCTTCAAAGATTTTATTGATTCTCGTCCGAATGGTTTTTTTAGTAAAGGGATCAATGAACTACCTCTCGATGTCTTTTTTGTAGTTAATAGTGAGTACTTTAATCATGTTGTACATAATTTTTATGTATCATCAATAGTTTTCTCAGCGCACGCCAAATAATGAATTTTGTAGGCAAAATATTGCTACTTTGGGTTACATTATTGCAATTTTCTTATGGATCTCTATTTTTTTTTTAAATAAATTATAGCCTATGTTACTCGGGAATAATATAGCTTTCCATAGGTGAAAGATTTTTTTAAATCATTCCAGTAGTTTCGGAGCCTATTCGGTACAAACATACCAACAATCAAACAAAAAAATCTTTCGTCTTTATAATATTGGTATAGATAATCTGAATCTCGGAAACGGCTCAGACGATTTTCATAAAATTTAGTATGCGAGTATTTAGTATATATGTGATGTTGTTATGGCACACGTGCTGGAGAGTCCCAAGTCGCCATACACCTGCACTTTGGAAGACCTTACGCTCGCCACTGTCACCGCAATCGGAGTGGCCACTTACTAAAGGCCCAAAATATATAAAGAGTTTCTATCGGCTCGAGAAGAACAAGATGGTTGACGTAAATAGAAAATGAGACAGAAAAGTTTGCGTATTTTTATTTCTGATTGTCACACACCCCTCCTTCTGATTCTTTTAGAGCGCCTCCGAGCCCTCTTGCGTCTCGGGCGCATGGACCCGGTCTCGGCGCCGACAGCGGCCCGCAGCGGGCTGCACGGCGCCGACGCATGCTCCGCGCAGCATGGGCTCGGTGCGCCGCGGGCAGCCACGCACACGCATGGCGGCTTGGGACGCAGCAGTTCGAACAGTTCAAACAGGGTCAGCATTAGCATGTAGAGGAAGGCGAGCCATGCGGAGTGCAGAAGCAAGTCGTGCGTGAACTGAGGGCTGGGGATGGTGACGAAGGTGGGTGCGTGCGCCATGCGCTCAGCAGGAGTGGCGCGCGGCGCGCAGGCGGCGCCGGCCCCAGTACAGCAGTGAGTGCACGAGCAGGATGCACGCGTACAGCAGCAGCACGCGGAACACGGTACACGCGGCCACAGCGCCGGCGTCCACTGTGGGCTCGGTGCGGCCCCGTCCCATGCCCGGCGCCCAGCTATCTACCCCAGACCCGCTCGTTTCCACGCACGGGATTATTGCTTACACTTCATCTTTCCGAGGCGAGAGTTGTATCAGGTTGCATGATAAATAAACTGGGTTGTATGCACAGTTAATTGACTTTTTATTCTAATGAATTTTCAATCTAAATATTTTGGTTCATCACTGTTGATTTAACTCCTGATGACAAGTTGACGTGGTTGACGGCTTCAGTTCGACACTGACTGTCATACAGTTGATAATATTGCGTAGGTAATCTATGGTAAAGAGATTGGTTCTGGATCTCTGTTCAGACAAGTAGGCGCGTGCTCAGGATACCGTGGAAGCTAGCAACGCTGATGAAGGTAAGAGGGCCGTCCATCGTCACTTCAGCAAAAATGCTAGAAAGCAACAATCCTGAACGCGTTATCATAGGTATCTTCTTTTCTCGCTGGACTTAAGGATGTTTTATGACCTTAGAGTACATCTATCTATACTACATAGAATCTGGCAGTATACTCTGAAGAGAAGCAGATTTACCTTGCTTGCTACACCATGCATATCTACGAACCTGTCCGTGTCCTGTCCATCGCACAGCCAAAACACTGCGCTTATATTTCGGACATCACTCAGGTCAACGCTGCTGCAGTGGCCAGGAATTATAACGTCCAGGTACTCCTTAAGATACCAAAGGGATTCTTGCTTCAACATTTCTAGTTGTGTCTGGCTTAATATGAGAAGCATAAACTAAGCAGTTTAAATACTAAAAGTATCAAAAGCAAATTTTTTTTTTTTTAATTAACTTCGGTCAAGAATGAGTGGTAATTGGAGAGCCGAGAGAGAATTGCCCATGACACGCAGCGCTGCTGTCGGCTACGCGGAGGCGACAGCCGTGCTATATGGTGTAGCGAAGACGCGCCAAGAGAGGAAACTTAGGGTTGCACTAGTCGATCATTCTTCCATACAAACGTAGTCTGGCGATTACTCCACTGTTTGACGATGTACGTTCAAAATAAAAATAAAATGATATCAATTGTTCTCATCATTATCTAGCCCTGTATGGAAAAAAAAGCAAAAAAATGAAATGATTGTTATGAGAGTCGAAAGTTCCACATTTCAAAAAAATTTAACGCATCTTTGGGCGGAAATAAATACCATAAGAAGAAGGAAAATTGCTAAACAGCCACCATACAGGGATAGATCAGTAATTCAACACTGCAAATAATTTTATTTAGAATATACATATATAGTATTTTTTTCATGATATCTCCCAAAGGTCTGTTTATAAAATTTCGCGCGCTCGTTTTCGTCCTAAATCATCATCCATTTCGCTACAAATTTGCAAAAGTGCTAATTCGTACATAAACTAGCTTTATAATGCTCACCATAGCATCTATCTCTTTCGCACGCTTTGTCGGATGAGATAGCATGCATTTTAACCCTGCGCACAAAATAGTTCGTGCCGTCGACTAGGGCAACCTTAATTGAATGGCGAGTAACAACGTCAGTCGTGTTCAAACGCCGCTGCCGCCGCGTGGTAGATTAGCTTACTATCTCTTCTCTTCTCAGTGGAATAAGCATTCATCCACCTTCTTTGTTTTTACATTGTCTTAAAATAAAACAGAATGACTTAGGTACAACTCGATATTTCGTAAATTTTTAAATGATATCTCATTATGTTCAACCCTCATAAGTTATGAGTGAGAGATTCCATTCCAAATGATGAAAGCTTATAGTTAGAAATTCGAAGAAGCTTTTGTACGAGTAGCAATGTAAATAGGAATTACTTGCATTATAAAACACGATGTTATCAATATTTAAAAAAGAAAGAAAAAGTGTTTAATTGTCACAAAACGACATACAATATAAATATATGCTTAATCCTTAACAGTAGTATTTAACGTAAGTTAGTAAAGATGATAAATAAATAAAATAATAATACCATTTACTACCTACATTTTAAATAAAACAGAAAAGAAATAGGGTGAAAAAGATGCCAGGCAGATGCATGTCGTGATTGTGGCAAAAAGGCTTCCACTCAGCATAATGCTGTGCCGTGGGGGATCCACAGCAAGGCGCTGATTTTCAGTGGTCGCCTAGGACGTGACGTACGGAAACCAGCGGGAGTATCTTAAATTCTTATCGAAAACATAAAACTAATACCCGCAAAACACAGGCACACTCCGTGTTTTGTATTTCTTGTAGTAAATATTTTCCTTAGAATATATTTCGTCTACGTCCGACAAGGGAGCTGTGACACCACGCTATCGAATTTCTCTAATGGATATCCTCGAGTTACGGCTGCTTAATGTGGCCGTGCGGGTGGGACAACACATTCAAGTTACAAGTTAGCAATAGTAACTATCTGGTACCTAGTCCTTAGGAGTTTGGTACACGAGCAGGTTGCTATAAGAACGGAACTTATTACAAGTAATTCCAAATTCACCTAAATCAATCAATCTTTGGCGTTGAATAGACCCGCCCGAGCTGTGAACACTTGAACAGTGCTAGTACCGCAAAAACCGCGGCGCCGCGAAAAAAGACGATAACCGTATCGATTAACTCCTATTGTCACGCACGGTTTTACCTATTAAAATACCTACATCTTTGGTTACTTCAAAAATTCTAAATGTGTGATATCTCATTCAATGCTTAGTTAACTCGGAGCTCCGTACGTATTACGTATCGGCATAGTAAAAAAGCCATTCCGCCGCGCTATAAAACTATCACGCCTATCGATAATATAAATGTTGAAATTGGCAAATGATTCACCAGGAAAATAGCTCGTCTGTTCTCATAATGAGTTCGATATTCCGTATGTAGGAGTAGGCTTTGCCGGTTGCACGTCGTTGTACAGGCGTCGTGAACCGCTTGATGCACGTCTATAAGAGCGGGGACAGGTCGCACCTGGTGCACACCGGCGTGGGCGGCGCGAATCAAAGCTTGAAATACTTTACATTCCGTATCAACATCAATCTTTCGACTGACGGTGCGTGAGGCTGCGACTGCTGCGAGCGCGCCGCGCCTGTGTCTGCCACGCGCCCGCCAGGCGGCTCCAGCTTTTAGGAAGAAGCGTCGTCGTAAATCATCCGTAATATTAGTAATTTGGCTTGTTTATTATTGTGACGTCACGTGTGTACGGTTCGCCAGCACGCAACCATTCTCATGTCTGCAGAGTATTTTAATACGCACCAGTATCGTGTCGGACATTTCACAGTTAAATCGTGAAATATTCATAAAAACAGTATGATCTTAGTTTTGCAACCTAATTAGTAATTCAATGCTTAAATGTCCTGGGTTTTATTTGATTTCTTGCAATCTATTTTATTTCTTTTTTTTTTGGTTAAGTACGTCCCAATGAAACAAACCGGCCAAGTACGAGTCGCGGACTCGAGCACAGAGAGCGAGGGTTCCGTACAAATTGCGTACAAACGGCTACATTCATCAAAAAATTAGGTAACATTACTGAAGTTCATAAACAATGAAAGTACCGATCATTGCCATAACCACAGATAATAATAATATTAGCATACAGATGCCTCATCCCATACAAAGAAACTGTGCCGACGTAACTAGCGTTTTTCGTGTGATTAAGATGATTACTTTTATAAGTAGGTTCGATCGCGTTCAGTTCCGTTCCACGGCTAAAGATGGTGTTAGCAGTGATTTACAAGTAAAAGGGTTTTCTCGGTTCGTGACTATTTTTTCTTTAAATACAGTCACGATTTTTTATCGAATTGTTTTGCACGTTTTTACTGTGTCATTGTATCTACTAAAAAAACTTTTTAACAAAAAATCAAACGGACTTCCAATTCTTTCTTCCGTTATTCGACACCGACTTCGCTTTGTAGTGTTTTGTTTTGGAAGTCGGTTTGATTTTTTGTTGAAAAGTTTTTTTATTGCCTCTTTTTAGTTTTGGTAGACCAGGTACCTCCAATTAACATGAAAATCATTTATTGCCAAAGTACATCTCATGACGATTCCAATAAGCCCTAACACGAATAGGATACATTGTTTAATTTCGTAGTTCCAGTGGCTATTGTGGTCTTCTTCATCAGTTCCACTTGACCAAATGATATTTTCTTAGTGCAAATGATTGCATTATTGGTGAAAATACCAAAATCGAAAATATTATAGGCATACATATAAATGTATGCCTATAATATTAGAGGAGTTCCCTGGATCTCTCTAGGATCCCATCATCAGATACTGGTTTCCTAGTCATGATACCACCCTTGGGCTATCTCCTTTCCAACAATCATCAAAATAGGTTCATAAACGACGAAGTTATCCGCGAACACACATAAAAAAAAAAAAATATATATATATATACGGTCGAATTGAGAAACCTCCTTCTTTTTGAAAAATCGTATCAAAATGTGCTACAATACAAAATTTAAAGAGTGCCACGCCTCAGAAATTTAAAACCGCGCCATCTATTAATAATAATAATAATAATAATAATAAATCGTTTATTTGGATCAAACATTTTTACACATTAAATTATACCCACCAAACTGCGTAACAGTTTGTCGGCGGGATAAGCGCTCGTATTAAATCATAATTATAGATCTAAAGGTTATTAATATTAAGAATAATTCATTCCTTTTCCGATAATTCACCCATTGCATTGAAAATCACACAAATAAATAAATCAAAAACAAAATAAATTAAACATTAAAATCAAATAAAATCATTCAAATAGGTACAATGTCAATACAATAAAATAAAATAAATAATCGGTTAAAATGTATCATTAAAATCAAATTAGATAAAATCATTAATATCAAATAAAATTACATCAGATACTTACAATAAAAACAAATAGGACCAATCAAGTTCCTACGAGTATCATCCATGTTTATCATGTAAATACATTTAAAAAACAAAAATAAATAGGTTTCAATTACAAGTGTTATTTATCATGATTCATCACAGTTAGCGGCTATTTCCTTGAGCAGTACATTTTTCATCATTGGAATCAATTGTATATAATAATATATAAATAAATGGGAATTAAGAGCCCAATATGCCATAATTTTGTACTTAGGAAAGTTGATTAAAAAAGACCATACAATTTAATGATCAATTCTAGACAATTTTAATTTCACACACAATTAAATAACAAATCGATGCATATCGCGCCATCTAGAGACAATTGTTTGAACCAAATTTTCTTTGTTAGCGCTAGGATCCCGTGGCATAACGAAAAGATAAACTGGATTTAGGGACAAAATTAACTTTGCAGTTGGAAAACTGTTGTCTCCATACATCGACAAGAATCAAAGCACATTGAGGCAGGTGATCGCATTCGGTCGAACGAGCGTCTATTGTAGAAGCCCTTTAATTTGGCTTTTATAAACACTTTTTTATTTTCGCTTCGTGTGTGCGGCAACGTAACTTGACCCTAAGAAGTTTTCTGCTATTTCAATTAAGTAGGTACCTTATAATCAAGCTTGTAATGTATACTTGCTGTAACGAGGGCTTAGTTGGCAGAACATTCAGGGTAAAACCTAATTACAAAAAAGTAGGTATCATACCCACAACTTACATTGAAAACATTCCATTTTTTAATTTATTTGATAATACATAATGAATTTCTCAATTGTAGTTTACTAATTATAACGATAATAGTATTGTGTAACTATAAATTAATATTAACCCAAATGTTTGCATGTCACATTATTATGACTAAGTGTCATGGATCTGTATTATTATTTATGTTAAGACCAATATTGTACCAACACTTAATGCGAATAAACTGATTTGATTTGATTCTTCTTCGCCGTGCATCCTCTTTTGTGTTGGGAAAACGGGCTGAGGGCCGACAGCGACGGGTTCCAGAATGCGCGTGTGCGTGCGCAGAATGGGCGTGTTGGAATAGAATGCGAGGTCGTCTAATCATAATGTCTCGTTTATTGATCGACCCTCAACTCTATCTCTATCTGAAAAGTGTATACGAGTGTATTGGTGGAACAATTAAGACTAGCAGTAGTTTAAAGAGTTCGGTGTCGCGGGTACAGCAGTTTGTAATATTTTTTGCATACCATCTGCTCGACAATGTCCAAGTACATATCATGCAATCACAACGTAAAGATATAGTAGGTAAGGCCGTTTGTTCTCGACGCGACACATGACGCGACAAAATATGGTCACGATTCAGAGTTCCACATACATATTTGTATGGACCGTTTATTCATTGCACGATATCGCACCACACGCGACACGATTTACAAACGGTTTATCGGCTATCGTCGATGGCGCTATGTCGCCGCGGCTGTACAAAACAAGTAAGAGCTTGTTGATGTCACGTGGTTCGTCACTCACGCGCTTATAGAACAATACAAGTGCACTGCAGTGTCGTTGCCTGAATCGTGTCTAGTGAACAAACGAACGGACGACATACCGTCTGCAGTGTGTCGTGTGTTAAAAATCGTGACCGCAAATCGTGTCGTGCGGTGCCTCGTGAACAAACGAAACGACCCATTACCTCCCAAGGGAGATAAAATTGTATAAAACTTCCAAGGGACGTTTGAACAATTGGAACGTCAATTTCGAGTGGAAACTAAGTAAAAAAATGCCCATATGACATTGTAAAGAGGTGTGTTCGAACATTGAATTGGCCACCAATTGAACTCAAAAAAAAAACAAAACGCCGACTAATTAAGAAGCGAACTGAAAAGACATAAACAAGAAGAAAATCATGCTGTGCAGTCGGAGGATACATAGTCGCGAGCTGGCTGACCAAAATCAGATATATCCTCCGACTGCACAGCATGATTTTCTTCTTGTTTAGGTCTTTTTAGTTCGCTTTTTAAGCTGTCGGATTTTTTGATTTTTGAATTAAGTTTTTTATTTATAACTTTTAGTCAATATATTTTTTTCGAATTAGGTACATTTAAACTTAAAAGTGTTAAATATTTTTGAAATCACACCTCTTAAAACATTTCAGAAAAAATAAATTGGCCCTCACAATATGGCGTCCAAAAGCCGGCAATTAAATCGTAAATTTTTCTATTTACCAATTTTAATGTAAACGGTGACAATGATATTCGCAAGGTTAATACGACTCGATTGACGTAAGAATCATTTAAATCGGCCAACGCGTTTGGTCTCTAGAACGTCACATAAGAACACATTACCCTCCTTCGGCATTCGGGTAAAAAGGCGCGATTTCAAAAAATATTTTTGTTGCTGTGATAGAGAACAACAAAAGTGTCGGAATACGTCCTTTTAGTTTTATTTTCAACATTTAGCCGAAACTTGAAAGTCAAGCAGCCTATGAAGCATTTATTCAATGCTGAGATCTAGAATAAGCATCATACACAATATTCAAATCAGTACTTATAGCAGCTTTTTATTGTCTCGCAGTACGTGTGAAAGGTAGAGTATGCTCCTCTCGGATAAAGCCAGTCTTCGTCTTAGGCAGCTTGAACCCCTCGCTTCACTCAGGACTCTAAAAGTATCTCGTTACGCTCAGGGTTCAATATGCTGCCCGTGACGTAAGACCCTGCTTTATCCCCTTGGTGCATAATCTACTATTATTAACATTTTTTATTTACAACTTTTAGTTAACATTTTTTTTCTGACTACTTTTACATATAAGTGGTATAAATTTTTGTGATCACCTCTAAAAACCCTCTATTGTCATACCCCAATCGTAGAGATTGGCAAAAAAAAAATAGGGACTCCCACAAAATGGCACCCAATATCCGCCATGTTTTTTTTTTACTCGACTGCCAAAGGAGGGTAATGTGTTTAACAGTCTACTAGTTGTACTACTAGCTGTTGCCCGCGATGTTTAACGCAAATTATTTTTATATTTCAGTCAACAAAAGATGCCTATCACACTAAGCAACATTTTTGAAGGCACCAATTTAAAAAAAAATATAGAGATTTTTATTTTTGTAAAACCTCTGTATACACCACATTTTTAAAATCTGTGATATAGTTAATATTTAGGTGCAGCAGTTTTTGTAAATCACAGCGAACAAAAAAAAAAACAACGAAACTACACACACATGTGTGTCATTAATTTTGTTGTATTTTCTGTTTGTTGAATTATAATATTAGGTCCTTTCCTATGAAATTGGCGTTTTGTCGTACTTTGATGACGTACACTTTGATCTCAAATATCTCCTCTTTGGTTTGAATGCCAATTTTAAATGTATACAGCTATTTACTCATGCTTTTGTGTTTGGAAAACCGCAATTCATTTGTTTTTTCCTCTTTTGGTTTTTCTTTGCGCCACTCAGTTTACAAAATGGAATACTTGAAATATCGCGTTATTTAAGAGTACGAGTTCCATCGTGGCACCAGTGCTGCAGAAACGGCTCGAAGGATTAATGATGTGTATGGCGACAGTGTCGCAAAAGAAAACAGTGCGTTTTTGGTTTCAATGTTTTTGTTCTGGAAATTTCGACCTGCAGAACAAGCCCCGTGGACGGCCGGACACCAAAGTTGATAATGAAGAATTGAAGGCTATTATGGAAGCGGATCCATCGCAAAGCACGTCCGAGTTAGCTGCATGCTGCGGTGTTAATGAAAAAACTGTTTTAATCCACTTGAAGCAAATTGGGAAGGTGAAAAAGCTTGAAAGGTGGGTACCTCATGAATAGAGTGCAGCAAACTGACAAACATGCGTCGACTGCTGCGTTACATAACTCAACCGGCACAATAATGAAGGGATTATAAATCGAATCATTACCTGTGATGAGAAGTGGATCCTGTACAATAATCGGAAAAGCTCATCGCAATGGCTGAACCCTGGCGAACCAGCCAAATCCTGCCCCAAGCGAAAATTTACTTAAAAAAAAATACTTGTGAGCGTTTGGTTGACTAGTGTCGGTTTCGTTCACTACAGCTTTCTTAAATCTGGTCAGACGATTACGGCGGATGTCTATTGTCAGCAACTGCAAACCATGATGGAAAAGCTAGCTAACAGCCGAGGCTGGTCAATCGCTCTAGGCCACTGCTGCTTCATGACAACGCTAGATCACACACTGCACAACAGAGGATCTTCAATTGGAATGTCTAAGACATCCACCGTACTCCCCGGACCTAGCTCCAACAGATTACCATTTTTTTCGAAACTTGGATAACTTCTTGCAAGGGAAAAAATTCAACTCCGATGGGGCAGTCCAAAGCGCCTTCAAAGATTTTATTGATTCCCGTCCGAATGGTTTTAGTAAAGGGATCAATGAACTACCTATGAGATGGTAAAAGTGCATAAATAGCAATGGTACTTTGATTAAATAAATATATTATATTAAAAAAGAAAAATTTTATTAATATAAATTAAACCTAATATATGTCATCAATAAATGTTTGATGAACACATAGGGTTGCGAAAACGATTACATTCCCTTAAACCGGCCCTGTCGTAAAATCTGTCCCTATCTGACATGTCTTAACTATATAGACCACCGCTGTGAAATTTTCACTGGTGTTAAACCTGAATTGTTCACCGATTTACAAAACTGCTGCACCAAAATAATAACAACGAAAATACGACAGCATCGAAAGAGTAATAAATGTTTGTTGAACATATTGGGTTGCGAAAGTGATTATATTCCCTTAAACCGGCCCTGTCGTAAAATCTGTTCCTACTTTCTGTCATGTCTTAACTATATTCTATCTCTTTACTAATATTCAGGTACAAAAAGCCAAGGATTTCATATAAACTTGCGAGAGCCCTTAGTCCATGTCCAGGCTATCACAAAATTCTGTTTTAGCTTATATCTCCTACTCATAAACTCTAGAATTACTAAATTTCAGGATACCGTACAAAAATAAATCGGAACTTTCATACAAACTTGCGAGAGTGCTTAGACCTCTTTAATCCGGCCTGACACAAAATCCGTTCTTAGCGAATATCTACTAACTATCAAATACCTTCCTGCCTAATTTTAAATTTTTAGCTCAAAAAATGAAGGACTTTCATACAAACTTGCTAGAGCCTTTAGACCCCCTAAATCCGGCCCTGTCGCAAAATCCGTTCTTAGCGGACGTCTACTAACTATAACCTCCCTGCCAAATTTCATCGTTACGAGTATACGTCTAGCGGTTTTCGATATTTCATGATAGGTGAGTGAGTGACCTTTCGCTTTTATATATATAGATAGATATGTATGATAGATAGTATGTATGTTTGTATGTGGCGTGCTAGAGACGAAACGCGTAGGCCGATTTTAATAATTCTTCCGTCAATCGATTTGTCTTAACCTTGCGAGTGTCACATTAACATTGGAAAATAGGAAAATGCCGGCTTTTGGGCGCCGTATTGTGGTGGCCTGGGGGGCCAATTTCTTTTCTTCCAAACTCAGTGTGTGGAGTATTCAAATAAAGAGTTTAAAAAGTGAAGGTGCTGTGATGGTTATCGAAAAAGGAAAAATCATGCTGTGCAGTCGGAGGATACAGGTTTTGGTCAGCCAGCTAGCGAATATGTATCCTCCGACTGCACAGCACTGTTTTCTTCTTGTTTAAGTCTCTTTAGCTCCCTTTTTAAGCAGTCGGGCTTTTTGAATTTTTGTTTTTTTTTTTAACTTCTCTTATTTACGAACACTTGGGCGGTCAAGATCCAACTATCGATGTCTCAATTACATAAAAATCCGTCAAATGGTTTGAAAGATATGAGGTAATAAAGAATATTACATACATACAAACATACGAGATACCCGCGAAATACATAATCCTTTCCTTGCAGTCGAGTAATAGGTATGGTTCGTAGGTACCTAGCCTAGCTCTAAACAACAAGAATCTACAAGTAAACCTACCTGCTGCGGCATTGTACGTTGTATGTACGTTGTGTGGTGTGGTGTCCGCTCGTCTGGTCTCGCTTGGGTAATTGTAAGATACTAAAGATTCGTTGAAGTGATGGCATCTAAGAGAAAAGGGTGGAGGACATCGAGTGGCCTTCCGCCAGGAAAAGGTTCGCCGCGCGGAGTACGGCGGTGGCGGTGGGGTTGAGGGCCGCTGCCGGCGCGGCGGCGGGTCAACGACCGGCACACGCAAGCTTTTTCACGTGATACGATTAACGTCGCGAAGTGGGTCAGCAGAGCAGTGCACCGCGCGCCCCGCGCCAGCTCGCCGTGCACCGCCTAGCACCCACCACCACGTCACCACAACAACACGCCACCACCACGCGCCACCACTCCGCCATGCGCCACCGCGATAACATCTGCTTCCATAGGTACTACTTATCCGGACGTTAACACGACATTTTGCCCGTTTGGAGGTGCATTAATACTTATTTCAATAAGATACGATTTAACTTTCTGGTTCTAACAAATCCATGTTCTGACACATAACTTGCTGTTTGTATTGATCCAGAGGGCACAAGGGGCAGTTTTTTTTGTGAGCAGGGGGGACCGTTGCATATGACGCCCTGTGACGCCCCACCGCCGCTAGTGGGCTAAGTTTAAAAACCGTAAAACTGGTTGTAATAATTAAGTTGCTGATATGAACATTGGGTTGAAATCAGTTTGACTTTAAACGAAGTTGATTGTTTTTTCAGCAGGTGAAGGTTTACTACAAAATTAGGTCGTTCATACCAACTTCCATATACGGATCCCCTTGTCCGTATATGGAGGGGATAGTGTCACAATCAGCGTGTAGAACCAAGGCACAGTGATCGCAGGAGGCCTAGCTATCCTATTGGGCTAAGATGACTTGCGTTCGTGCACTTGTGGGTTATATGTTTTGTATATGCGTATTTGTCTAAATGCATTCAAAAACCAGCAATAGAATAATCCAAGATGATACAAAACCAATGCCTCAAACATTATGAAGAACAATAGAATTTACTGAAGAGGAAAACTTATTGATGTTCAGCAATTTCCGGCGAGCGAGGGACAAGTTATCTCATTTAGCGTCGCCGTGGGAGGTGATCACGCTCATTAGCTGGCGACCATGTTGCACTCACGACACACGGACACGCGTCACTCCACGCACACACACGCACGCACACCCACACTAATCAAAACAGGCAGCGCGAGCGAGTGTCAGGACTCCAGCGAACGTAACGATGGAAAATTATTTGATAGTGGTAGCGGGCGGGGCGGCGGCGGCGGCGGGCGGCGTGACGTCCACAATTTATTAAATTGACACGTCATGTTTATTCAGTCGCCTCGTCAGACGTGTCTACGTGAGGCTGTCACCGTTATCAGAACACTTGGCTCTGGGGGACACAGGTGTGAGGCGCGAACTACTTATACACAATTGTATTACTATTGAGCGGAGGATGCTCGAATGAACGCTTAGTTGCTTCCGTCTATAGATCCTCAACTGGGTTTATGCAATGCTGGGTGCCGTAACGATTAAAGCTTTGTTCCCCACGATACGAGGATTAAGAAGTATCTCCATTGGAAAGCTTTAGGTACTAACCAGGCTTAGTTGACCCATTCTGAAAGGTTTTACAAACCATTCCGTCCAAACTCCAATGAGTCGATTCGGGCTCGGGAATGCTTTGTGAAATTTAAAAGTTCTTTTACTACTACACCGTTTTATGTGTTCCGAGCAAATACCAAGACTACACCGAGCCGGGATTGTACCTTAAAATTCTGCCCCTTTCCCTTTCCCAAATAAATAAATAAACACAACGTGACAAAGAGTGAAAAGTTATGTAAAGTATGTAACTAGACTGACTGAGATCATTTTAACAACGTCATCTATCTTCATAATAATGTACATATGTCCCTACCTATTACTACAAGTTATGCGGTACTATAGGTATAGTAGCTATCACATAACTTATACCACATGTTATGTGTTAGTACCAGCACAGTTATCTGACCATTAGGTGTGTGAGGTGACCCGTCTAGGTAAATTTAGTTTAGCCATTTATGCCACTTTTTTCATAGAGCGTATAATATACCAAAGGGTGAGTTGATGATGATACTTATTGCAGTTGTCTTTAAGGTGACGGTGACGATCACCGACTTAATCGTATATGTAGAACTATGTATGTTTACGTTATTGTACATTACAACTTTCCAGTGCCTATCTAGAAAATAAAAACATAATTTAGAGTAATATATTGGCTGGTTTGCGTTACACTCAGACTCGTCGTAACGTTTTCGTATGCAAAGCTGCCATATCTCAGCCACACGCTTCGTTCCCGACAGCCGACAGATAGCGGGTTTGTCTCAGTCGCGAATCGGCGGCAGCTGCTGGGGCGTTTCCCCGGACTCTTTCATTTTTCCTACAATTATTATCATAATTATGTAATTGAAAGCTAGCAATATCACACGAATGTGATTGTGTGACTATAGGTAATGATTGGGATATTTTTTTATTGGGTTTTTGGGTCTTTTGGCTGAAATGATGATGATATGATTGGGTTACGAAATATATGGTTATTGGTATAAGTTTTCTGTAGTTATGTAAACTACTGAAAACTTTGGTCATTCCTGTAGAACTATTACGGTCTGAAATCGTTGTTTTTATATGTGTAGGTTCTAGCTAAGTATTAATAGATTTTATATATTTAAGATACTACTTGGAAGCTGACTGAATCCCGAAAAGAAAAAAAACTTTTTGACAAAAAATCAAACCGACTTCCAAAACAAAACACTTTTTTTCCGAAGTCGGTGTCGTTTGTACCCATTGTTTTCCGTTTTTCGACACCGACTTCGGAAAAGAAAGTTATTTTTCGCTTTGAATTTTTTTGTTTTTGAGGTTGGTTTGATTTTTTGTTCAAAAGTTTTTATTTTCCTCTTTTTAGTTTTGGTAGGTTCATGACGATACCAATAAGCCCAAACACGACTAGGATACATTGTTGTATTTTGGAGTTGTCAGTGGCCATTGTGGTCTTCTTCATCAGTTCCACTTCACCAAATTATACGTTTTGAGTGCAAATGATTGCTTTATTGATGAAAATACCAAAAACGCTATATATTTGAGGAGTACCCTCGATTTCTCTAGGATCCCATCATCAGATCCTGGTTTCTTTATCATGGTACCACCCTTGGAATATCTCCTTTCCACCAAAAAAGAATTATCAATATCGGTTCATAAACGACAAAGATCTCCTCACAGACATAAAAATAAATATATACGGTTGAATTGAGAAATCTCCTCCTTTTTGGGAAGTCGGTTAAAAATCCTCTGCAAAAAAAATGCACTGAACTCGTGCTATTCATTTATAAAATACGTTCCTATATTATTTGTTTGGACGGAGTTTTGAGTTATCGAGGTTACTTCTATAAAATCTTTTTAAACATTTCCCAAATGGTATTCCTTTTAGAGAATAGTTTGTATAAAAAAACACCTATCGACATTAAAGTTGTTCGGGGTGTGCTAGACTCTACCAGGAGTGTTTTTTTATCCATATCCAGCTATGTCCAAACATGGTATTTTTACCGCGCTCTCCAAAGTTACGATAACGTTGCGTTAGGCAAATACAAGCTGTCACTTGAGGCCATCCATCCATCGGTGTCAGGACCGAGTTGCCATTAATAAGGAGCCAACACATGCGTGGGACAAACCGTCCTCAGGGAACATCGCCATACTTACAAATACTGGAACGATCGATAGGTACGTAGACGACAACATATTTTTTTTGGAATTGGGTTTTAATTAGCGAAACTTCTTGTCACTTACATGTTTTGTTGGGTCCCTAGAGTTGCTGCCCTACACAGATGGTATCACACGACGACTGAGCAGATGCACTAATCTCCAACCTTTCTGATTACGCCAGTTTGTACTGTTTTATCATCATCATTATCCGCAGCCTAACTGCGCCCACAGCTGGCCTTGCTTTTCTTGTGCCAATCCCCACGTTCCTGCGGCACCCTTACGGGGGTTCTACCCACAATGGCAACAATGTTGTCTGCCCATCTCGCTGCCAGACAACCATATGCAGTCTTTGTACGTCACTCGGTCACTGCCTTACTACACTTGTCATCACTGAGCCTTGCCATGTCTCCTGCGCAACTCCATTTGAATTCCGTAACGCGTATTCCGATATCGAATACGACGTTATGTATGAACTCTATCTAATAACGTTATACCAGGCATTTAGATTCTAATACCTTATTGAAAGCAAACAAACGTATTGTACATCCACCTTGTACAGATACGATGGATACAAAGCTGCGCGGATCTGTCGCACATCCAATCACGTCACGCGCGCCAACTCATGCGTTCAAATCCCCGGTCTCTTTATAGCAAGCTCCGCTTTTGCCGTGAGATCGTTGTTTATGTTATATAAGCCATTTTATTACCTGGCGTGCTGTTCTAGAGACCAGTATATAAATGTTTCTACTTATTTTACTGCCAAAAAGGACAACTCTGTTATCCAAAGAAGATATGAAATGATTTCCTAACCTGTATTTTACTTGGTACCCCCAAAAATCATTAGAGAGCTTTTTATAAATGGTAGGCCTCAGTAAGCGTCATCAAAACCAACTCCAACATCATGATCCGATTCTAAAAGTTAGGTAGCTAGTAATAATAAACAGAAATATCATAATGTTGCCAATAATAATACTCACTTATTATTGCTAACATTACATTGCGGTAAAACGTTGATTGCAAAGACAGCTGTTGGGGCGGGCGGACGGCGTACAATACGCGGGGCGCCACGTTGTGTGCCGTATTACCGTGGGAACCTCTGCCCTCATAGTTACGTATCAAATGCAAAGCTCGGGACGAGAATTTTCTGACAAATAAATAAATACAATATATTCACGAGCTGCGGATGTTGAGTATAAAGGAGCTTAGCATTAAAATACGCGCGCTGCCAAGCCTGCCACCCGGCACTCAAGCGGCACCGAGCCGGCACTCAAGCGGCACCGAGTCGGCCGCTACCTACATTAACATTAGGCATAATCTTACTACGTACGTGAGATTATTTGCTCGTGAATTTATCCGCTTGAATTTCGAATTTTCGTCATACAAACTTCTACAGCTCATTTAACCACGATATGGATTTCAAAAATAACAAATATCGTAACTGTAGTCTGTAAGGACTCATAGAGAGCTACATATTGTCACCCTCGCCTAATCAACATCGTATCACTGATTAAGCCGTGTGAAAACGTACAGAAAAGCAAAGTTGCTATCACAATATTCTATACTAGCTGTTCCCCGTGGCTTCGCTCCCGTGGCCCACCCCACAGGACCCGTTTCCGGGATTAAAAAAATAGCCTATGTCACTCAGGAATAATGTAGCTTTCTATTGGTGAAAGAATTTTCACCAAAGAAGAGAAGGAAATCGGTCCAGTAGTTTCGGAGCCTATTCGGTACAAACAAACTATTTTATATATTGCTGCCCCGATTTATTCCTCAGCTGATACAATCATGTAACATAACTTTCATGCAAAGCATTGGCTTTGTGTGAAAAATCTCTAGAGTGTGGATTACGTTCCGTTTCGATACTATGGCAATGGAATAATTTAGTAGAGAGACCGCTATCATTCTTATCGATACTTTCTAAGTGCAAATGATTGCATTATGATGAAAATACCAAAATCGCTATATGTATGCCTATAATATTTCTTTTTTATTCGTTATAAGTAGGCTCGCGTTTGACCACTATCTCGCCTGATGTTAAGTGGAAGTAACCTATTCACTCTTGACTTGAAGACCCCTAGGTTGCAGCTATCAGGAAACAAAGACGCCGGCAGGGAATTCCACTCCTTAGCTGTACGCACAATTAAAGTATTTTCAAAATGCTTTGTGCGTATGGGTGGGATATCCACCATTTACCGATGGCTTTTTGCCGAACGTCTTGTTGTCCGATTATGGAAAGGCCTAGGCGGCATCAAATTGTGCAGTTCCGTCGCACACTCCCCGAAATGTAACCGATAGAAAACCGACAGCCTGGCAACTTGTCGTCGGTGTTCAAGGCTCTGGAGCTTTGAGTCGACCAGCGTATCGTTGCCGATCAGTCTCTTGGCCCGTCTGTCAATCGACTCAAGTGCATTAAGATGTTATTTGGCAGATCCGTCCCAGAGGTGAGAGCAGTACTCCATGCATGACCGAACTTGCGCTTTATACAAGTTGAGCAGCTGTTCAGGCGTGAAGTACCGTCTCACCATTGCAAGGACCCCAACTTTTTTGCAGCCAACTGAGCCTTTGCTTCAATGAATGGACCAAAATTGAGGGTCGATGTCAACGTAACACCAAGAAGGTCGAGATGGTCCGTTATCGGCACGGTTACACCACGGAAAGATGGAGCCGTGTGAAATTGGCTTTTTTTGCGGAAAAATGACACGCCTGGGTCTTAGCAGCATTGTTCCATTCGGAGACTGTCTCTAAAGACAGGTTCAAGCGCCTCCCGAAGAGACCGGCTCAGTAATAGCCCGTGCGCCGGACACGTATCTCTCATATTTCAGGAGATCCCTCGATTTATCTAAGATCCTATCATCAGAGCCTGGTTTCTTTATCATGGTACCACCCTTGCGATATCTACTTTCCAACAAAAAACGAATCAACAAAATGGGTTCATAAACGACGAAGTTATCCGCGAACACACATAAAAAATACATATATATACGGTCGAATTAAGAAACCTCCTCCTTTTTGAGTTCTGTGTTTTTGTGTGACATAACTGGCAACGCCGTATTAGCATGTCGAGGATGTTGTTACAATATCATGTACGCTGAAGCGAATCCATAAGTTTTGCCCAATCGGTCAACGTAGCTATAGAAGTTTTCACTTAAATAATAATCAATACAAGTACGGTTATGGTTAATTTCAAACAGTCTTA
Organism: Orthosia gracilis; assembly: GCA_947562075.1. Taxonomy (NCBI): domain Eukaryota; kingdom Metazoa; phylum Arthropoda; class Insecta; order Lepidoptera; family Noctuidae; genus Orthosia; species Orthosia gracilis. Next base: position 24,767,831 of record OX387271.1, on the reverse strand, counting down.
ATACGTTGTACTTACAAAGTGATGCCTCGCCTCAACGAAATGCATATGAAGTAGCGTCCAAGTGAATAATGTTAGCGCAAGTAGGTCCGGCCTCACAGACGATACTGCGCGAGTTCAATTTATGGCAACGATTGGAGTTTGACCCGGATTCCGGGTACCGCTCGCTTCCTCAAAGGAAGCCGCCTCGCTTGCAGCGGCCGCCGGCGCCGCCTATCACTCGCGCACCTGTTCCTGCTCGTTAGACGACCTCGATGTATCTCATCCAATCAGTTTATCATTAACACCCAGCTGATTGATATTTGCGGCCGTTTGTATCCGGTCTACATCCTTATAAGATACATTAACTTGAAAGTCATCTATGAATAAATATTAAAATGGTAGGTATTTACTTAGTTTTCACACTACGAAACTGATCTAATGCGAATAACGACGATTTCCTAGAACGACAGTAATATCTTGATGTAGTGTTCACAATTCACAATAAACACATTAAACACGCTTGACCTGCAGCTATAGTACATACCTACCAAACATGCTTCGCTCGACGAACTTTTATGTTACGGCTTAGGTCTGTGCATTATTAGAATTACTTGTAATTAAAATACTATTCGGTATTTGTATTTCAATTACTGTATTTGTATTTCAATTACTACCTTAAAATGTAGTTTGCAGACTTTGTTACTTCAACCCATCAAAAGCTCACGCTGAGCTCCTTTTTTTGTAATTAGTGTTTTAAATACTTATGTCTTCATCATCATTTCACATTTAGTTATGTTATTCTTGTTTTCTCCAAAGAATACAACAACAACAACAATAAGCAACATGATAAGCGTTTCATTAAAATCGTTCCTAGATTAGTCCACTCTCGAAAATGTATTCAGACTCGAATGTGCTTCGTTATTTGTATTTCACAAATGGTTAAAATGTTGAATTTCGCATTTTAAATACATTTTTGTAATTTGTTTTTTGATTAAAATAAAGCATCTAGATATTTTGCCCAGCGCTGCGCTTTTTAATATAGCAAATTAGGGAGTAAGCGCTGATTTTATGATTCTATTCTTGAGACTTGCTATTCTGTGTACAATAAGTTTGCAGGAATTCAGTCGCGGTCAGACATATGTATATGTCGGAATAATGCAAGATGTTTCAAGTGCGGAAAGAAATAAAAAAAATATAATATATTGTTATTTGATGGCTGTAGAGTCATCAGCGGCGTCGCCGGCACATGTCCGAGAGTGGTAGAGTGAGGGCGGAGGGCGGCGACGGCGGGCGTCGATACGGAGCGGGGCGCGGCGGCGGCAGTGCTAGGCGCGCGCGGAGTCCCCGCGCCGCATGCAAGCGCCCCGGCCGCGCCACGTGCCCGCGGAGCCGCCAGCCGCCGCGAGCCGCGCGCCGGCAGTAGCCGCGCCACGGTAGTCGCGCGCCCGCCGCCCGCAGTCCTGGAGCGGCAGCGTCGCGGCCCGGGCGCGCGCCACCACTGTGTTTACACTCGTGACAGCCCACACCGCGCGGGCCCACCACCTGACACACAGGGTTACCGGCGTCCGAGGCACTCCCACTAATAGGTACCCACGTTACATTATTACTCGTCACGGTGACCGTCGCCGCGTCGCGGTCTCTACAGCTGGAACAATAAAGTTCGCGGCATTTACTGAAACGGAACTTGTAAATTAATTTGAAGCAGAGAGCAGTGAATAACAAACCGGTGCATAAAATCATAATTTAATATGTTCCGCGTTCCGAATTAGATTTGCTTAAACAATCGCAGCGATTTACCAAAATTCGTGTTGTGTTTTAGACACGATGAATAAAACTAAAAGTTTAGCAACAACCGGCGCTGGAGAAGTTTTTTCGAGAAAGTTTATAAATCATTTTCTAATAAGTAGATGACTCTATCCGCTTTTTGTCAAAAAATTTAAAAATCCTGCTCGTGAAGGGATCTTCAATATGAACAAGAACTATTGAGTTCGACGAAGCTGTACAATGTATACCCGGATATAAAATTGAGAAATGGATGAGCCGGCAAAAAGTGAGCAGATTTAATAACACACATGATTTATGTCCTCACCGATGGTGTATATTGTACAATGGTGTGTGTGCTGTGCTTGAGTCACATAAGTACTTCATAATTTGTAAAGCTCTGACTTTTAGCCTCGAGTCTATCTTTACTCACTATTGGGAACAAAATATTTACTACTTGGAGCTTTCATGGTGTATTATGGCAGTCTACGTTTACCTGAACCCATTACCGGTGGTTTATTATGCTCTACCAATACATGTCGCCTAACAGTAACAGTTACATTATTTCAATCATAGCGCGCAGCAACCAAAATCATTTCGGCTATAGCAATTTGATATACGAATGTCGCGATAATCTCAGATTGTTTCAACAATACATGCGCCTCATACGCGAACAAATTGCTATTCGGTGTGAATACAATCAGTAAATCGACAATCGCTGAACCGCAGTAATAACTTTCATAAATTGAACGCCATCTGCACGAAGCTATAGGTACGTGGCAGCGGCTTCATGCCTACCCTACTGAACATTAGCTTCACCCCCTTGCAGTACGAGGGTAAGTGTGTCACGCGGGCTCGGGCAATGAGAACGTGGGCCATCAGTTGCCGCCGGTCGGCGAAGGCTTCGTGGACCATAACATAACGTTGTACGACCACCACTCGTTATGCCACCATCACTGATTTTATTACTATAATCCCCATTCACCCCGGGTCTGTCAGGCTCGTTGCCTGTCCCGCCGAGGGATCATGTCGACTGTAACACTGAAGCAATCTGGCTCTAATTGGCTGCGAAACATGCAGGCCAGGTGCATTGCATTCCAATTCCAGGTGCATTGCAATGCATTTTTTACGTCGTAATTGCCTTTTATGTAATACTAGCTTATACTTGCGGCTTCATCCGCGTGGATGTCGGGCATTATCCCTCGTGAAAAGTTTTTTAATATCCCAAGGAAACCTTATATCGGGATAAAAAGCCTGTGCTGCTATCTATAATCTTTTTCTGTGCCAAATCTCATCCAGATACGTTTAGCCGTTCTGGCGTGATTGTTGTAACACACATACATCCATCCAAACTTTCGCATTTATAGTTTTAGTAGGTAGTGGGAAGGAATATTAACGGGATCCAGATACGAAATAATAAAGATTCTCGAAATTTTAATGAATGAATTATAATTTATTTTCAGAGAGCACAGTTACGATAAAGTTTTAATTACGAGCAGATACTCGATGAAGCCTCTTGTCTCATGTCCTGCGCTATCAGCTGGTTATCAAATCTACAAACAGTGACATAGTTGCTGATAGCTGAGCAGTATTCTGAATTAATGAGAATCCTTAATAACCGCAACAAATGTATGTCCAAAAGCAATTACTAGTGGCAGGCAGATGTTCGCCTGTCACCGCCGCCGCCGCCGGGTACCACTGTCACAAAAATTAATTACTAGTGTTTAGCAATTGTCCAAAGTACTAAACAGAAATAAAGTCTATCACGTGGCTTCTAATACCTTTAAACGAGCTATTCTTGTATATATGTATATATTATCTGAATCTCGGAAACGGCTTCAACGATTTTCATAAAATAGGACGATCTAGCTAGGTTTCATTTTTAGAAAACATCGTTTTCTCTATTTTCACCCGAGCAGAGCTCGTTCGCCCAGGTACTTACCCATTATCACGGACTAGACTTGAAGCAGTAGTCTCAATCAATCGATATGCGGCAGGTGCAAAAAGCTGTATCATGTTATGAAAAAGTTAATTGGCTTTTATTGAAGCTATTTCTTTGTCGTGCGCCTTCGACGACCCCCACGGGAGTCAGCCTGCTGGCAGCCACCCGTGAACCTCCGCGCCCCCCGACGCAGCCACCACGCACTCAATAGATAGCGCTTCATTGTCAGTCGCTGAGCGCGGCACAAGGCAGAGCAGCGGAAAATTGAACAAACTGCGTTTGTATACACTGACATACGTACACACAAACATAACGTCCTCTAACATACACGTACTCTTTACAGTAATAAAAATAACTTTTATGGACGATGTCGCTTTGTTGTTTCAGTGTTGTGTATGCATGTTGTACAGGTTGGCGCTGCGCGGCACTAATACGTTTATCTTTCGTGAAGCTTTTACGGAGCGCCGCGCGCCGCCACGCCGGTCCCTCGCCGGCGACTTCAAAGAAAAAAAACATGTCTTTTAATGTCCCGCCAGAGTAATAAATAGTTGAGACATTGTTTTCAGTTAGTTTACCTGTCAGTTTAGAGTTCAGGAACTGGGAAAAGTTAGTGAACTAGTTACTTACGAGACCGTCTCCACGGACTAGAGTAGTTAATTTTCCGTTTCAATAACAAATTATATAAAAAACAATGTTACTTTGATTGGTTTACTTATATTTGAATAAGATCTTCAATCATAAAGTTTGGTTAATGGTAATCCTTCAAATAAGAGGAGGCAGGAACTTAGAGCTCATTAAAAATTACTTACAAATAGCAATTACAGAGCAGCTGGCCCGCCGCCCGCAGCTAAGCGTAGCTTTCTCCCCAGAGGTCGGGTCCCGTACTACGTTTAATATCCCGTGGTGTGGTTAATACTGAAGTGGACGAAAACTCGTTATATTTAAATTGTACCGCCGGAATTGTGCTGTGAGCTGATTCCTATCGAGGCCGCGGGGCGGCAAACAACAAAGCAAGGGAATACAATAGTATGGATAAGAAATTAAGATATAAATTATAAATATTGTTTGTGACCCGCTCAGTAGACACGAGATAAGCAAAACACAACGATAATAATAAATAACCCGGTGCGAGGCCAAAAAGGATCCTATCTCAGCATGTGCAACGATATTAAAAAGAAAATAACGCTGCGCTGATATTCTGATAGGGTCCACTGTTGATGCCACGGACACACGGAACGGACACGGTATGGCGTGTACGTACACGTACAGTACGTGGTACATACGTCACTCAATTCATACATTCATTTAATTTTTCTCCTTGGTTATGTTCCACGCAGTCCAGTCACGCTGACCTCGCAGGCTCCCCTGTGTTTCGCAGGGGTCTACCTTTTATAGCAGAACTTTTTAAGTCATTATATTACTATGCATAACAACGGATAGCATAAACTTCATTTCACAGAAAATCATTTGGCATACTTTCAAAATTAAGAGTTTTAATGTATGATAAATGAGTTATCATACATTAAAACTACTGAAAATAATTTTGCAAGTCAGAATCATCTTTTGGCATAAATTTCATATCGATAATCATTAAAAGGCACAACCATCATATTGCAGAAAGCTCACAGTCAGAATCGTCTTTTGGCATACATTTCATATCCATAATAATTAAAATACTCATCTATCACATTACAAAAAATTCATAGTTCATAAAAAAAAATCTATTTTATAGAAATTGCCTACTAACATTAGTAGGCAATATGATAATAACTATTTAAATTATTAAATTGACCGGGCTGAATCTGAATAATGCCCATCACTTATTGGGCCGAGTAATAAAAAGATATGTTTTTTTTTAATTATTTATGATTAGTACGATTTAGTACGATTAGTATTTGAACAACAAAGTCGACGGAGCCCCGCTGCGCGGAGCTCCTATTTCTGTCTGCAGGGTTTACAGTAACCTAACCTATCCGTGTCGGGGTGCCCTAAGCTCCCGAGCTCGCTTCGCTCGCTCTTGGACTAATTCATTGATCATAACTATAAAATTGCCCAACCGTTACGTAATAAATAAAAAAGAGGATCAAATATTATTTAGCATACCAAATATTAATTGAGTACGTTTAAACATAATTATCATGTTACCTTGAATGCAGTTCATTTATAATTTATTCGTAGATCAACTAATATAGACGCAATAATTAATACAAAGATTAAACATAAAAAACTACAACATTTATTTTTAAAAGTGCTCATTTACAATAGATTAATTAGATTCTAGAAGATCAAATAATATTGTCCCATAAAATTATTCCAAATGAATTTCTGCCATCTTCATAATTTGCCAAGTGAAATTATACCAACTAAAATTCTGCCATCTTAAAAGTATGCCATTGTAAATTCGGACATATAAACATTCCAAACGATAACCCTAACCCTACCCTACCCTACCCTACCCACTCTACCCTACCTACCCTACTCTACCTACCATACACTACCTACGCAACCCTAATTTCCCTATTCTACCAACCCTACCCTACCTAATCATGTAGTACATATTTTTTATGTATCATCAATAGTTTTCTCAGCGCACGCCAAAGAACGAATTTTATATGCAACATTTTGCTACTTTGGGTTACATTATTGAAATTTTCATAAGAATCTCTATTTTTTTTGGTCATAGTGGCTGCCACATAAAAGGTAGATATATCCTGTGAAGGACTTTTATTTAGAACTATCTAAGACAAACAATCCTACGGTACATTATATTTGTGTATCTCCAACGGTTTAGGCAGCGCACGCGAAGATAGCTCTCAGAGGGCAGTTTTTTTCCGACTTACTTGATATTTATCGTTATATTATGACCAAATTACAAAAAATATTATAAATTGTAGCCTATGTGTTATTCTGATGTATAAACTATATTACTTCGTTTAGTATAATAAGCCGTTTAGTAGGTAGTTTTTGCGTGAAAGAGTAACAAACATTCATCCATCCTCACAAACTTTCGCATTTATAATATTAGTAGGATTTTATGCCTTAAAAATATTCGTCTAAAGAAGATTATGCCAAGTGTGTTATGCCATATGAATTTCGGAGCATCAAAATTCTGCCAGATAGAGGGAACCCATTTTTGCAGACTATTAAGGGATTATGTCCGAGGATCACCGGAGGATTTCTTCTAAGCTAATTGCTTAAGCCTGGGGTCCGAAGTTTTCTGAAGTTTCAACTTAAATATCTGGTAGTGCTTTTATCTCATTCCATCAGTTCGTGGAATTACCCTCTACATGTAACACTATAATTACGATGTTCTATGCCATAAAAGTGAATATTTACATTAATTGTTCTGTTCTCGCGGTAACTAGAGTACATGACATCTAACGTTGTTTTACTGTTTAGCTATTAATAATAATAGTAATCCCTTAGTACCGCAAAGTGAATGTCAATTTAATATAAACCATCAACATGATGAGAAAGTTAAGTAAGTAGAATAGATAATTTAATTATGTATTGAACTTATTTCGTTGGATCCTTTGAAACAACTTGCCCCGTTGCGTGCGGCTCCGTCCAGCCAGCGCAGCGTAATAATGATAAATGACATAAAATGCGGTTTATTCTGTGTGGTGGTGCGTAATAAAATATGGCGGAGAAGAACAACTCGCTTCACGCCGTCCGTGGCTGTCAGTAACATCTGGCGCGGGTTGATAAGGGCACGATACAATAAACCTTATTTCTCTTCTTTCTCTCTATTAAACAATCATACATACATAAACTCACACCTTAGGTACATGCTCACGTTTTAAATATGATTTCAGGTACAAGACCGACACTATGAGAAATTGTATCAACTGATCTTGAACTAACCTTCGATCAATCAAAGCCTAAGAAGAAACAATAAAATAAACGGTGTGCGAAAAGTTCTACTCTTACCAAGGCCTAACCGTCCTTTATGAAAAGCTTAGGACAGTGTTGCAAACCTCTACGTAAAACCTTCGGACTCGTAGCAGACCTCTACGCAGCGTTAACAAACTCGTAGCGGACCCATTTACAGGATCTACGAAATCGTAGCAGATCTCTCGTAGGCATGTCTACAAACTCGTAACCGACCTGTACGTTCTACACGGACTCGTAGCACATCTCTACGTGGGATCTACGATTACGTAGCAGACCCCTACATAGAGTCTATGAACTCGCAGCAAACATCTATGTAATCTACGGACTGGTAGCAGACAGCATCACAGTGTTTACAAAATCACAGTAAACACCAACGCAGGGTCTACGTTCTCATAACAGACCTTTATGTGTGGTCGATCGAATTAGTAGCAGACCTGTACCAAAAGTCTACGACCTCGTAGCTAACGCTCTACGCAGCGTCACGTCATATGTCATGGTCTACAAACTCGCAGGATCCTCTGCGTAGGGGCCACGAATTCGTAGCATCCTTCTACGCAGGGTCTACGAGATCGTAGCAGACCTCTGCGGAGGTGTGGCAGATCTCTACGATGGCGTAGCAGACCTATACTCGAACTCAAAGCAATTCTCTACACAATGTCTATGCTGGTTTAAAGATCCTCTACAAATCGTAACTACTGTTAGCATTGCAAGGCTACTAAAACAAATATCGAGTAGCCCCAATGTCAACGTAGTACTGGCCGTGCGCTCGCTCGGAGTCAAAATATCAATGTTGAACCTCTTTTTGAACAGTTTTGTTTGCAAAATATTATTTGATTTACATATGCTATTTCTGTTATGAAGAAATTCCAGCCATTAATTTTTCTGTGTAAAAATATTTTTAAACATCCAAGCCATTTTGGAGGTGTATCCAAAAGTTGCGAAAAAATATCGTGTCGTTAATTATTTTTTAAAGCAAAACTATTACTTACACGAAAAAACCTTGTTTCAAAAATAATGAACATGAATCAAAAATAAATATAGATATTTTTCAAACCTTTTAACCTAGTCTTTACTAAGGAGTATGCTTTAGAAAGTTACCGTTTTACGGCACTAAAGCGGTGGAAGGCCCTTAAGAGAGGGCTATGCTCGGAGTTTTCTTGCGTGATCGAATCAGAAATGTAGAGATCCGCAAGAGACCCAGGGTTACCGACATAGCCCGAAGAATTGCCAAACTTAACTGGCAGTGGGCTCAGTGGGCATTGTACTCAGAAAAGATGGCCGATGGGGCAGGAAGGTTCTGGAAAGGCGACCGCGAACCGGAAGAGGTTGCGTTGGAAGGCCTCCTACTAGGTGGAATGATGACCTGGTGAAGTTTGCGGGGATCCGCTGGATGCGAGACGCACGGGATCAGTCAATGTGGCGACGCCTGGGGGAGGCCTATGTCCAGCAGTAGACGTCTTTCGGCTGAAATGATGATGATGATGATGACATGTTTTCAAGCTAAAGTAGAGTTTGACAAATAATTAACTTCAAATAATTAATTCAGAAATCAGTTGTAAATCCACAAATTCCGAAAACAAAAACTTAAAATAAATTTACATATTACAATACTCCGTAAACGATAAAAAATATATATTTGTCCGTAGTTGGGTTTTATTTTTTAAACCATGTCTAAACGTCGCGCCTCTCGCGCTCGATTTCCACAAGCCAACCCCTAGTTGAGTCGAGTAAGATAAGGTTTCTTTAATTAAGCATTTCAAACATAATAAAATCAAAACAAGACGGCGCGGTTCTTGAGACACTCATTTATTTAATTAAATAGCAAACGCAGGTGGCCGACCCAGAACAATAAATTTCTCTTTTTTGGTTTTAATGTATTTTTGTTCACTTTTAGGAATGTTGAAGAGATCAGGCATTGTGATATCATCATAATTTCACGGCAGGAGTGATCCGTTGCCTGCGAGCCATAAACTGTGTATCTAAATGTGTTATCGATGGTCGTAACAAATCCATTCCGGATCCCAAACCGTCCGTGTAGTGAGCACAGCGTCGTCGACTAAGTGCTGTGCGTCGCCTCATCGACGAGCCAGAACACTGTTCTGCTCCGTGAATGGTCACTTACACAGGTGTTACATAAAATATGACCTACATATAAAATGTAAACGTATGTAGATGGTATAGCCCATTGTGACCGATTAATGAAAGATGCAGAAAAAGACAGAGTAAGATTAATAAATTTATTGAAGAAATTAAGTTTCCTTCAAGTTACTTTAAATAAATTATTCATAAAAATATTTTTTTAAAACAAGCTTTTTTCCCATTCTTCTCAGTAAACCCTTACATTTGATACCCATATCATGGCAGTCCACAAATAATAACTTGACCGCCATCTTGGGCTGTTCGCCATATTGGATTTAGAATTACGTCACTTAGCTAACCATGCATTGTCATCCAAACTTAATATGTATGCAAAATGTATCTTAATCGGTGGAGGATAACTGATTTAAAATTCAGTTGCAAGATTTGACCGAACACACTTACATACATACATTGCAAGTTAAATAAAAGCTTGTAAAATAGATTACTCTGTTAAGTCAATATGTTTGCATAAAGTGCACGCAGGCGTGATAGAAAGCCTTGTATTTGTCGTTCAATCTCAAAAACAAGATATGATGCGTTATAGGCATTTATAGTGAGAATGAGTAGGTATAGTACTGAAATCGAATGTCCGTCATTCCATCGTGCTTGGCCGCAGTCGTACACAACACGCCAATCACAACGCTGAGTTGCATCAATGTCCATCAGAATATGCACAACATGGTCACAACGTACCCAGGCAGATGAGGAGACCGGCGATAACTGTGTGACTATACAAGTTCGTCAAGCCACGCTGACGTCACCAAGTTTCAGATGGGAGACATTCCTCCGTGCGTAGGCACTGACTGCCAAGCTTACTATATCCGAGACGAGCACGCTCCGAGGCGTGTGGATAGCGATACAATAGTTAGTTGGTAGTCGCACTAGACATTTCGCTAAGCACAAGTGCCAGTGTTATATTATCTGCGGCTCAGGTAAAGCTCAGCTTGAAGTACCTACATCACACAACGGCATGCGACACTCTAGAAACTCAGCTTAACGTACTAAGCAACTGTGTGTGTAGTAGCCATCACATAAGTCGGCCATGTAAGCGTCTTAAGTCGTAACATCGCTGACTGAATGACTTGTAAAGAGCCGGAACTTCTTTTCGCCGACGCGTTAGGATCGGCTTGGCGACCATAAATGCCGTGATAACACTTTTTCCGCCGACTTTACTTGTTTGTTTGCCAAACTTAGCCGATGCCCCACCGTCACGGGGATATTTATCGACGCCACTTAACTGTACCACTTCTAATTCACACCGCTTATTCTCTTAATTTTTACTTTCTGATCTTTAAAGCTATAATTAACTAGGAGAGAGGGAGGAGATATCAATATCGAATTGAGAGCTTTTAATAATGTTCTGAATCTAATATCGGACGAATAATTAATTAATCTATTCATACAAAAAGTAACAGACAGATAATTAACAAACCTTTTTGCTGATTTGTTAACGATTTACTGGAATTTATTAACATTTAAATTACATTTTTTTGGTCCTTATGTAAGTTGAATCTTTTCCTAGTGTAATCATTGTATATGCTTTAATAGAATCCTATATTTGAAAGGAAAATAAAAATCATAAACTGTTAATAAATAATGTATTCCATCAGAACTCGAGGATTCCTACGAAGTTGAGGATTCTGAAAATATTTGAAACATTTTGGGAAGTTTTGTGCCAGGTGAAATTGCTTATTTATTTGACTCCAAATAATACAGAAGTAATAGCTACACGTATATACGTGTAGGTACAACAAAAAAGTGAAAAAAAAAATACAAAATAATACTACCGACTTCCAAATAAAAAACTACTAAGTGTAAAAGACTATGCTAGATGACACAACCTTCCGACTCGCTACATGCCTGCGATTGGGCGCTCCTTGTGGTACTCCACATCGCTGTCAATGCAGTGAAGCAGTCGACTGCCTCGGACACCATGGTCTTTCATGTAGTAAGAGTGCAGGTCGGATTGCGCGCACGCTAGCATTAATGATCTCATCCGTCGTGCTCTTGCCACCGCCGCCCGGTGTGCCAGCTGTCTTAGAACCCAATGGCCTGGCACGCGTTGATGGGAAGAGACCTGATGGTATGACCATAATGCCATGGAAGTTGGGTAGGTCTTTGGTGTGGGATGCAACTTGCGTCGACACCCTTGCACCATCCCATCTTCCTAGTACGGTGGGCTGCGCTGGGGCGTGCCCGTGCCGCCTTCGAAAGTGTAAGAAATATATCTATATCCTATATGACCTGTAATAACAACAACAACAGAGAAGATCGTGGCTAAATAATAACAGCCGCACGGGTCGATCTTCAAGGTTAAGCAACGCTTGACGAGGTCGGTTCTTGGATAGGTGACCATTTCAATATACCGAGATTCCTCTGTGCCTCGGAAATCACGCTAAGCCGTTTTTCCCGGTTGTCATTTGAAGATCTTTTGACAGTCGTTACGGGTAGTCAGAAGCCAGTTAATGGGTTGTGGAGGTCAGATAGGCAGTCGCTCCATATAAAACACTGGTACTCAGCTGAACCCGGTTAGGCTGGATGCCGACCCCAACATAGTTGAGAAAAGGCTAGATAGATTGATTGACTAACAGTAACAACTCGCATGTATTTTGAGGGTTTTCGCAGGAGTAGACTTTTAGTTTACCCACATTTATGTTTATGTTGCCACCAGTTACGTTTAAATCCCATATTATTACGGGGCGAGGCTAGACGGGGCCAGAACCGGACACAAATTCATATTTCAGACTGCTACTGAGACATTCCAGATGGAATAGCCCTTTATCACTGTCAATGTCCCGAGTGATCCCTGAACCTGAACACGTGCAAACTGCTGGCGCCCTCCGCCCCAGACTATCTTCGCTGTGAACGAAGATTATCCTTAGGTAAAATGATTGAGACATATATTTAAAGAGATTCTTTCTTTAATTCCAAAGGATATTCTGCGATTTAAACATTAGCGTTGCGAATTCCTTCGTTAAAGCCCGATAAACAGTGATAAGCGAACCCCTGTCACGTGGAAGATAAGCCTGTATCGACGGCCGGATGGTTCGACTATCCGCACGGTATATGTACATAACCAGCAACCCTTAACCCCTTTAAGGACAGCAGTTACAATCGTGACAGTTATTAGGTTAACTTTTTGTTTCTTGGGGCTGATTTTTCAATAGTCAGTTAACTTTTGTCTGAAGAATAAATATTATACGGCGGATTGACATATTTTCTATATAAGAATCGACAAACCGCCATTTTTATTCCTACAATAAAAGTTAGAGTAATCAGTCAATAATTGGGTAGGTTCAAATAGGGAAGTTATTGATTGCAGTAAAATAAAATATTGTATAATATAGAGCTGAGTACCTATGTTGTGTGGATAATCATGTACAGATACCCCATTTGAAAGTAGTAATTGGATTGCATAAAATGATTAATTTTTCTAAAACTCTAAAGCAAAGTAAAATTCATCGTCGAACATTCTTAAACCCATCTAAAAGTTAACATAACTGAAGAGCACTCCGTATACCAGTTACTTAGTTACCCGTTCATTGAAATCTTGCGATCTTGTAAATTACGATCCATTGTTATGTAGCGCCAGTGAATCTCAGCTACTAATATAGCGCGTTACTTGCCGCGGGCGTCGTAAGGGGTGATGGGAAGGGGCAGGAGCTCAGGGGGCGACTGGGGGGAGCTCCCACCTGTTCATGGAGATATCAGTACGGAACGTTCAAGTGATCCCTGAATGGGTGCATAGGATTACATACAGTCACAGTTTGCCAGCAAAAGTAGGTTGAAAAGAAAAACCTAGAACTGAGCCCGACCTGAAAATTGAATTCAAGACCTCACGCTCGGCGGCGGCGGGTCACGCTCCGACCACTTCATCAGCGAGGCGGTTAACCATCTTACGTAGTCAGACGGAGAGGGTATGTAATGAATGTGTTCGTTAGAAGATGGATTGCTGTTACCAAGCTAAGTAAGTTAGCGCTATGTGTGAGTTTACTAAAATAGTTTGTAACTCAGTCATACAGCCGCGCGCCGCCAGCCGGTTCGCCGGCTCGTGAGGACTCTGCAGGCCTGCCCTTGTCAATGTTCTGCGGGGACCACATTAAGTGCTAGTGGACTATTGAGTAGCCACGACACGCGACCTTTCTCTACATTATGCAGATTTAGTAACCAATCTACGTATACCTAACCATACTTTTGCGTTTGATTATGATGTCAGATCTAATCTGATTCAGAGAGCAATGAATCTGTGTGTTTTCAATACAATGACATGTCTGATGAAGTGCTACTTAATTTATTTATACAAGTTTGTGTTGTGCTGGTCAGTAGGCGTCTAGCGTCTAGGCGTGAGCAGAGACGAGGATTTTTTATATTACCTACGTGTTTGATCAATGGTTGTTTATAAACGTGCTAATATTTTGAAGCAGTTTAAACAAACAATGTGGCTATTTTCAATAGATATGTATAAGATTTACAGTGCGTAAAGAAATTCTGAAAACTAAGTAACTTAATGGTATCTGTTAAATGATACATTATTTTCTCGAAGCAAAAAATAAGAAATTCCAATTGCTTTATAAAAATGATGACATTTAAATTCCCTAGAGACAGTATACCGCCTATATTTTTCAGCGAAACTAATCAATTTTATTTTTCCCCGCCCTTAGCGTCAAGATTAATATTTTGTACAAGGATTTAATTTGTAAGCGCGCTGCTTGGAGATACGTTGTGTAATAATGGCGTCCCCTTCCTCCAGCTCCGCTTGGTCGGAAGCCATCTCCTCACCTGATAGCTTTAGGTACGTGCTGCAAACGAGTTTAAAAGTGGTATTGTATTATGAGTGTGTGACGCTACGTTAAATTTTCTGAAAATTGAGAAACAAGCATGTTACGTGATACGACCGTAACGTGGCACCGACTAACAAACAAAATGAGTAACCAGACTAGACTGTAGAGCCTGACAAATCCTTATATTGCTGTTAAGTGCAAAACTTGTATAAGTTCAGCTACAATATGTTTTATACCGAGTCCGTGGAGCGTGGAGCGCCTGTCGACAAAGTTTTCTCTCGAACTCGGCGAGTGAACGCTCAAGTATGTGATCGGTTCTACGTGGAGCTGGAGCCGGCTTATTTTATAAACTTGCATACTGTGACGGAAAGCTTCGTAAATGAACTACAAGAAGTTAATGTCCAATTACACTTTTCAGGAACAGTTATGGATGCGAAATAGAAACTTATTACTAGCTTTTATTTAACTTTCCTTGTTACTCATTTAATATGTACTCGTACAGGTAACAGATTTCCCAACCGATTGAGCTGAAATTTTGCACACAAGTTTGATTTGGATGATAATGTATTAGCTAAGTGCATATTTTCTAAATTCAATATGGTAGACTCCCAAAGAAAAGATGGCAGGCCAATAATTTGTATGCACCCCACTGAGATGGGTATCAAATGAAAGAGTTTTCTGAGAGGAATACGAAAAAGCTTCCTATCTATAGATACTCTGTTTTATTATCAACATCGGTTCAGCATTGTGTGGTTTTGTGTTTCATTCTGTACATAACGTCAATTTTAATAGTAAGCTAATTAGTAAGTACTGTTTACTTCTGAGACTTAGTACTTACCTACGTACTTAGACAATAATTACTTTATATGACCTTTACTACTGTCGTGGAAGCTTATCATTATTTGAAGTTTAACTTTACAATTTGTAAACCCTCTGAAAGTGAGATTTTATAAGAGAGGCAGCCATAAAACGTTCGGTGTCGAGAGGAGCAGGTTTGACGGCGGCGGCGCGTGAGGGCTTGCGACGTGTCATCAAGTGCGCGCTCCACGCTGCACGGAGTGGCGTGGCACGGCGGCACGATGGCTCGGTACGGCGGGCGTGCGGCGCGTCGGACGGACGTGCTCGCTCAAAGCGTTGAGTTTACAACTAACACATGTAGTAGCGTCGCCGTCGCCTTCGCCGTAGGGCTGCCGCGTGTCAGCACTCCGTTTTCCTGGATTAGTTCGGGCATCGGAAGGGGTGCGTGGCGACCGAGAGATACCGAGACCATCCACGCTGAATATTAAGTTATTTAGGTGCGGCTTTGGAATTTCAGTAAAACCAGAATTCAGTTCAGCGAGATTTTTAAGTTGTGCTACTAAATAAGACTAAAAATTATACATGTCTCCATATAAGTATAGATACAGTAAAAGGCACTTTATGTGGTAACAATAAGACATAAAAAGCGCCTGCATTGCGCTTTTCGTAGTACAACTGATGTGCAGTTGACTGTACAACAAAGAACTAGTGGCTACCAAATAATTAGCAAACAAACTTCTAACAAACAACTAAACCGGCCAAGTGCGAGTCTGACTTGCGCACGAAGGGTTCCGTACAAACAGCTACATTCACCAAAATAAACAGGTATCAATACTAACGTTCATAAACAATGAAAGCACCGAACATTGCTCTAACGAAGGGACAAAATTAACTTCGCCATTCAAAAACTGTTGTCCGCATGCATCATGAGCACGGCATCAAGGCTTGGAATTGAGTTGCTCCAATTTATTTTTATTTTAATGAATTTTATATATCCTTACTAATATTATAAATGTGAATGTAAATTTGTTTGTTACGCTTTCACGCAAAAACTACTGAACCGATCATCATGAAACTTTGTACATATATTCTTGGAGGTATTAGAAATAACATAGGATATTTTAATAAAAAAATAATGGCTTCACTGCGAGCGAAGCCGCGGGTAAAAGCTTTATAAATGAATATGAAATTTAATAATGAATATTTACTTTATAAAGTATTATATTATTTTAATCATTGTGAATGTGAAGACTATGTAGGTCATTCCTTTTGTTGTTGTTTCTACAATGGGATCCTATCACTAAGACTCCGCTGTTCGTCTGTCTGTCTGTCACCAGGCTGTATCTCATGAACCGTGATAGGTAGACAGTTGAAATTTTTACAGATGATGTATTTCTGTTGCCGCTATAAAAACAAATACTAAAAACAGAATAAAATAAATATTTAAGTAGGGCTACCATACAGCAAACGTGATTGTTTTGCCGTTTTTTGCGATAATGGTACGGAACCTTTCGTGCGCGAGTCCGACTCGCACTTGGCTGGTTTTTAATTTTATTTTTTCTCAGTCAGTTCTAATCATGGCCTGGCAGTTTGAGCAATTTTTGCGGCCTACCCAAAATTAAGTGTCCTTTCCTTTCTTTGATATTGTTTGTCGAATAGTTGAGCTCCTTAAATTCTGAGTTGAGATGCACAGTAACTCACAAATGCGTACTGACTGGACAGGTCCACTCAATCTGTCTGGTTCTTTCCTCAAAAGACCATTTCAGACACCAATCTACATGGTCTTCACATGATCTGACCAAGATTATATCTGGACTTTAAAAGAGACTGTGACCTCTGAGTTTGTTTCGGCCTTTCTTCTCAGAGTATTCAGATAGGAAACGCCGATCTCATCTAGTTCTAAAAATATGTTTGACGTGTAAAAGTGTTTGTATAAACCAACTTACTAGATTTTTTTTTTACTTTTCGAAGTACTTACATTTTATAATTTGGTCGAGTATTACTCGTTAACTTATAAAGCCTTCTTAGCTGTGATAGTTTTCCTTTTAATTTCGTTACATATACTACGGCCGTGACTCACAGACTCGTAATATTCCTCACACCATGGGATAGACGAGAAAAAAAACATCCCTTTACTTGTGCGGGAGGTACATTACGAAGAATTTCTTTTCATTATTTTATTTTACCACTTTGTTGGCGTGTTTTTCTTTTTTTATAGAACTTTGTACCAAATTAAACTGTATCGTGGGTGCGTTTATAAACATATAAACTCACAAACACAACACCCAGAGCCGGAAGAGCTATTTGTAGGTCATACAAATATTTGTTCCGTGCGGGAATCGAACCCGCGACACGCAGCGTAGCAGTCAATCGCTCAACCACTGCGCCAACCGTGCGAAAAATATGTATATCCATGAAAAATTATAGCTTTCTAGCACTAAGAGTCTCTGAGCTAAGCTGCGGAAGGACGGACGGGCGGACAGATGGACATAGCGAAACTATAAGGTTTCCTTGTTGACTACGGAACCCTAAAAAGGAAGTTAACAACTATTCAACCTGTTTGTCCTATAGTAGGCGCGAGCCGTCGTGAAAAAAGGGACACAAGGGGAAACGCTAGACGCTAGAGCATCAATGCGTTTCATTGTGTGAATGTGAACATACCACGTCCACGTGAACTATGCAGCATTGGCATTGCTTGACGTGAGCAATGTCTTTGTTACGACAGGCAGGCCGATACCTAGGTTGGCAATAGGTACTACATTGAATTTACTCGGAATGGCTGGGCGATACCTACATGTAGTTTGGATGGGATCGGAACCCCTCGATAAAAATGTCTCCGAGTTTAAGTAGACATTTAAAAATAAAACGTGATTTGGAAAGGCCGGATTTGAGTAAAGTAATTGAGGGATTTGGGGCCCTTTGTTTTGTTTGAATGAGTGCAGCCATACTGCCACACACACACACGCGTAATATACACATCGACGTTAAACGGAAAGAGCGCTATTGAAACCAAACGAACCGTATGATGCGGATTTTCAGAAATTAAGGAAATATTTGTCGGATGGAATGGAAATACAATTGTTTAGACTTTATCTAGAAGCTGACGTTAAGTTGACGTTAGACATGTTCTCTGCATACTACGATGTTCATAAACCTGCTATTTTTCATAGCTAAACATTGAGGTGTCCATACGTAGGTAAGCATATAGGTATAGGTACTGTGAACATTCATAATTTATGATTATGATGTATGTTTTAGTAAAAAAATATGTGTAAACAAACGTCAATGAAGCCAGATACCCAGGGAGGACTGTATGATGACGGCGTTCAGTCAGTATACCAGTATACACGGAGTGCAAAATTAACGCGTAACTTTAACGACACGGCAACGTATACACACAAAAATATTTTACGATGCAATAACAATAAATAAGGAGCTTTGAACTCATGTCCGAACAGTTTGCAGATCGGGTGTGAGGAGCGACCAGCAAGCGGCGCGAGCAGAGTGGACAGTAGCAAGCAGAGCGAGCAGCAGTGAGCCGAGCGAGCTGCAGCGAGCGGCGCCAGTAGGCACGCTGCACGCTGGAGGCGCTGCGGCGCCACTCGCGGCAGATCGCCGCGCGCCGGGACCGCCGCGTGCAGGTGAGCGCCCCCTGGCGGACGGTGCGCGCACTCTCGACCCGCACTCACGCTTCGCTCTGTTTCAGTTCACGGAGCGCACGAAGGATGGCGCGCGCGGCGGCTCCGGCGCCGGTGAGTAGGGCGCGTGGCGTGCGGCGCCTGCGAGTGCGCGCCCGCGCTCGCAGTCCGCCGCCCGCCCTAGCTAAATATATCCCGTCCGCATTGCGTAGCGGTGACTCGTCGCTGCGGCCGCTCTCGCCAGCGCGCAGCGGAGCGGACGCACGCGATGCGCGGCCGCCGCTGACAGTTGTGTGTGTGCGCAGAGAGCGGCGGCTCGGAGATGTCGGGCGGCAGCGGCGGCGGCGGCGGCGACGCGCGGCGTCCCTCCACCTGCCGCGTGGAGCTGGGCGCGCTGCTGGCGCCCGAGCCGCGCCCGCTAGACAACAAAGTCAAGGTACGCCACACCTGCGCCTGCGCCAGCGACCGGAACTCTCTGTCTCCTGTCCCAACTATCTGTCCGCGTCATGTCTAGCGATAGGTATTGTTAGTGTGCTTCTCTTCCAGACCAGGCAGGGCTCCCCGCGGTACGCATACAAGGTGTGCAGGTGCACCTGAGTTACGTATGGCATGATGTATTATTAGCTTTACGGTTGCAGTACTGCATATCTTTATCTACGTAGCGAACATATTGCTTCAGCATTTTTTCGTTTCCAGGTCAGCATGGAAGTTATATCAGTAATCGCTACAGTATGTTGCTACATGTATGAATGTTTTTCGTCTGATAGGCGGATATGTTATTTTTTTTATTTTTGGCCCCGACAGTAGCCATGTCCGTCCATGGATATGTAAATTATGTATCTGCTTTGTTTGTTTATCTTTCCATTTAGCTATAAAGTCAATGGAGAGAGAAGACGGATGATTGCTGGAGATGCTGTAGCGAGTTGTCGGTACTTAGGCATTATTGCAATATTAAAGTAGATTTTAGGATACGTTGGGTACCGTAGTAGGTAGTGTATGTGCTTCAATGGGTGATGTGGTGGTGCCGCTTCGTGTAGTTATAGTAAGTACTCGTTAGTATTCGCGTGTTAGTGTATGTCTGTCGTCGATACTACGTAAACGACTTTATTAATTAGACAGTAAGCACTCTACTTGAATACTTAGTAGAAGTTCGTACAAAGTCAGGGGCCAATGTTTACACGGTACCTACTCGACGGTATTCTACTAATATAACTCATCAAAGTAAACTTAATCTAACTTAGGTTGTAACATCGGTGCAAGCAGCTTTCAAGTTAAGTTCGGTAATTGAAAAATTCTTTACAGTAGGTATAGCTCTATTACGCTACCGTATATAAAGCTTTGATGCCCGAAACTCTGGACATATAGGAATGTATTGATTTTTTTCCATACGAGTTCATTCTTAGGCATGTATGTGAGAAAATATCTAAGAACACCGAAACACTTTTGTGTTTCAGTATTCACTGTTTTTGCAATAATTAGGTATATATTAGATTCACACACCATAAACATTCTTTACTACAAATGTTCCATGATCCGGTTGGACTCCGGAGGCGCGAGTAAAGCTTAACAAGCGGTTCCGTCTGCTTGGAAGGCGGACCCACAACAAAATAAATGTCGCGAATTAAAATTGTTCTTCTTCCGTTTCCAAAGCTATGAGGCAGATCGGACACAAATGATCCCGTTTTGCGAAAAGATAAATGGTCGAGTAGATTAGAGTGGAAGGTCGGCGATGGAACCATACCTAATCGTACATGTGCCGATCCAAAGTTAAGCTTTTAAGCACATTGCTTTGTCGACTGAATTCTCGTCACCGAATGGTCCGGTATACGGTTTAATGAGCACGTTCTCTACGCTCCGACTTCTGACACTAAACGAGCTGAACTTTGGCTGTTGCGGCTGGGACAGCTGCGCGATTCAGCTGTGATAATATCTACTTTCCTAAATATTGCTCCTTTCGTTTAGTTTGAAAATTTGAAATCAAACGTATACTTAGGTAGTTACTTCAATAAAAACGAATAGTTTTGTTTGTAGACCGTACAGCTTCAACAGAAAGAACACAGCTTATCCGACTGAAAACACTCAAAATGCTGAGACATGTAAAAAATAATTTCTGATCCATTTGAAGGTGAAGTATGGAAATCTTTTGACATGCAAATGAGGTTATTTAGAATGTTACCAATCTTACGGCCGCCTCGCTCGCAACACCCCGACCCCTCCCCGATCCCCACCACGGGATACACTTTACTAAAGTTGATTCAAAACAGACGCTCTGCAAGTATTGAGCGTATTTGTTATTATTATTTCACTCTTTATACTTAAAGATACTCGAGCAAAGAGAAAAGCGCCATAAATATCGTTCAGTCTTACGATTACTTGCAGGTAAATTGTACCTTTTCTACTTCAGCCTTCTCTTTTGTGTCCTCAAAGCAACTTATAGCTCCCTTTTGGGAGGTATTTCCAGATGAAATGGCGACCCTAATAATGGAATTAGTCACCCTCTAAAAGCGGGTCTCGGCTCAACGCTTGGGACTCGGTTCAGGGTCTCTCTATGAGCACCTTACAGTAGATCCTTCACCGCTACGCACTCAGCATTGGGTTTGAGAGTTTGGTGTTTCGCAACAACTTATTTTCAGTATAACAAGTGTCGCACATTCGGGTACTTATCGTGAATTCAATCTGTGGGCCCTTCAGTGCGCTCCACACTTTCGCAAGTTGTTTGTTCGCAACTAATTTGAAATCTTGTCGCTTCTCAAAGTTTAGCAATAAGGTCTTGATGCCACTCTAAGAGCTGTTGACTATGAGTGTACACGTACACACAGGATACATTAAACGATGTAGGTACCTATGTATTGATTTCTTGTTGTCTTTTGGGCTGTTTAGTATATTTAGTCGGACAGTAGATTCGCAAGTGGCGTACGAGCGCCTCACCTATTAATGAAACAATAAAACCGTTTTATTTAAGTATCCCGCAGCGAAGCTCTCGTACTGCAGAGTTAGAGCTCACACGTAAACATTTACACGAGAACTAGTCATCAACTGGACACATCTGCTAGGCGGCCCTCTCTGTTGCCGGCTATAGCTTTACAATAGCCAGGTACTAGCGCCGACCAGGCGGCGCCGGCATTCCGGCGATAGCGCCCGGTCCGGCAATGCGGGACCGGTTGTAAAACGTTGCCGACTTTTACGAACGATAAAGCCGGTCGGGAATGAAGATAGCGTAAGTTAGCAGGCAACGAGCGGCGGCTCCGCGAGGTGCGCCACCCACCTCCACCCCGCGACCCATTTGCATAATGAGTGGCAGCGCTCACGTGCTGTGCCCAGCCCGGCGCCCGGCGCCCGCAGCGCCCGGTGCCCGGCCCCGGCGCCCAAAGCGCCCGACGGTCAGCGTGCACGCTCCACGTGCACCTACCACTCTGACGACAGCGCTAACGCTTCGTTATGTCGCAACTTCGCTACGTGCCCTCGTTATTATATACAATGTTACTGTCGAGCGTCACAATTCCATTTGAAATGGACACGTGCACACAAAAACGTAAGCCGACGGCTTTATTTCACATTAGGAGTAGATACATAGACACTAAAAGATGCGAGCTTCACCGTTTCTGTGGCAGCAATAGTTTTCAGTAACTACCAACAAGCTGAAACCTCGATCAAAGTCGAGGCTAGACCGTAGGCTTTGTAGAATATGTAGGTACGTGTTCATGTAGGTATCTATCTCTTAACAACATCCTTTACGAGCGATACACGACTCAATTCATTAGCTTTATCTACTCGAAGAATTCCCAGGGCGAGATCGATGAAATAATTTATTTCGCTTTGGATATTACGATCACGAATACACAAGGTGCGGTATACATAGGTACATAGGTAGTTGATACAACATCAACAATTTATTGCCCCGTAGTTCGGTTCGGTCACCGTCTACAAAAGCTTGTAATTTGATTTTCTTTGAAACGAAAAAACTGTATTGGTCTGGGTGGGCAGGTCCTTATCGCCTGCACTAGGACTCAGGAGAAAACGCGTGTCAGTACGACGTAGGTAAACGAGTATCAGCTGCTAACGTTTCATAACTCACCAGTAACTGTATTTTTTGATGTGATTGTTTATGATATCGCTGTCATCCGTAGCGCCACAGTATACATGGTATGACGGAGGAGGAGAACGTGGTGCGGCCGCACCAGGAGATGGCCGTGCTGTCGCTGGAGGAGAAGAAGTTCCTGCTGGGCGTGGAGCGCGGCGACGTGGCGGGTACGCGGCGTGTGCTGCAGCGTGCGCGTGACACCGGCCACGTCAGCGTGGACTGCGTGGACCCGCTAGGCCGCAGCGCGCTGCTCATGGCCATCGACAACGAGAACCTGGAGATGGTGGAGCTGCTGCTGGAGTTCGGCGTGGAGACGCGCGACGCGCTGCTGCACGCCATCTCCGAGGAGTTCGTGGAAGCCGTGGAGGCGCTGCTGGACCACGAGGAGCGCACCAAGAAGCCCGGCGAGCCCAACGTAAGCAGCGCAGCGTCGGCCACCTCGCACGTCAGCCGGCTCTTGCTTATCTAGTTCCGCGTGTATTACAGAGCTGGGAGGCGCTGCCGCCGGAGACGGCCACGTTCACGGCGGACATTACGCCGTTGATCCTGGCGGCGCACCGCGATAGCTACGAGATCATCAAGCTGCTGCTGGACCGCGGCGCCAACCTGCCCGTGCCGCACGACGTGCGCTGCGGCTGCGACGAGTGCGTGCGCTCGCGGCGCGAGGACTCGCTGCGCCACTCGCGCTCGCGCATCAACGCCTACCGCGCGCTCGCCTCGCCCTCACTCATCGCGCTCTCCTCAAAGGACCCCATCCTGACGGCGTTCGAGCTGTCGTGGGAGCTGCGGCGTTTGTCGGCGCTGGAGCACGAGTTCAAGACTGAGTACCAGGAGCTGCGCGCGCAGTGCCAGGAGTTCGCTACGGCGCTACTGGACCACACGCGCACTTCGCACGAGCTGCAGGTGCTGCTCAACCACGAGACGGGCTCGCCGCAGGTGCCACTGCCGGAGCCCGGCGCGCCCGAGAGGATGCGCCTGTCCAGACTGAAGCTTGCCATAAAGCTTAGGCAAAAAAAGGTAAAATCAGCTCAAATACCGCCTCCATACGGAGTTATTTGCAGCAAAACACTAATAATCTTTTAGGATATGAAAGTATTAAAAATTAAAATAAACAAAGTTTACTATGAGACCGAACCAAATAAATTTGTGACGTCCTGAAAGGTAATTTATAATGTTTTACAAATATGTAATGCAGGGTGTACCTACGTACATGCGAAGTCGAAACTTCATAGTAAGGACTGCGTGGTGGTGTGTTCCAGTTCGTGGCGCACCCGAACGTGCAGCAGCTACTGGCGTCCATCTGGTACGAGAGCGTGCCGGGTTTCCGGCGCAAGAACATGCTGCTACAGGCGGCCGAGATGGTGCGCATCGGCGCCATGTTCCCGCTTTACTCGCTGGCCTACATCGTAGCGCCGCACTCGTCCGCCGGCCGCACGCTGCGCAAGCCCTTCATCAAGTTCCTGTGCCACTCCGCCAGCTACTTCATGTTCTTATGTGAGTGGTGCACATACACGGTCCAGAATAACATATTTAATGGTTTTCATTAGCTCCGCCTAGTGTATATGGTGCGTGAAGTTTAAGGTAACACTTTTTCATCTTGAGTCTTGATTATATGCCTACAGTTCTGCTGATTCTGGCGTCGCAGCGCATCGAGACGGCAGCCGGAGGACTGCTGTGGGGCGCGGCGCCGCACGGAGAGCCCCTGTCACGCCGCGGGGCTCCGCCCTCGCTGGTCGAGTGGCTCATCCTCGCCTGGGTCAGCGGTTCGTATCCATATCCCAATTATTTAACGATTTCCCTCTTGAGGTTTACTATGTTATAAAAAGTGGCTGAAATCAGGCAAAGTTTACTCAGTGTGCCTGTATCATTGTAGGTTTAATCTGGAGCGAGGTGAAACAGCTTTGGGACATGGGGTTGCGGGAGTACGTGCATGACATGTGGAACGTGATAGACTTCGTCACGAACTCGCTGTACGTCGCCACTGTCGCGCTGCGGATCGTCTCACACTTTCAGGTAAAATCTCTCGTGGCTTTTCATATTTTATTTAGATGTACTTGTGATAAGTGCTTGGTTTTTTAAATAATATCCTTCTCTCATTCAGGTGCGACGAGAGATGGCGGCAGGCCTCCAATGGAACCAGCCGCGAGAAAAGTGGGACGCGTGGGACCCCATGCTACTGTCCGAGGGGCTGTTCTCGGCTGCCAACATTTTCAGCAGCCTCAAGCTGGTGTACATCTTCAGCGTCAACCCGCATCTCGGCCCTCTGCAGGTCTCGCTCAGCAGGATGGTGCTCGACATTCTAAAGTTCTTCGTCCTAGATATACTAGTCATATTTGCATTTTCATGTGGTGAGTGATCTAGCCTCTGAAAGGAGAGTTGCTACAATTGTTCAGACTGACAGTAACATACTGATGTGGTCGCCAGGTCTCAACCAGCTGCTGTGGTACTACGCAGACATGGAGAAGAAGCGCTGCACCACTGGCGGCACATCGCTCACCGCTAATGGGACCTTCCCCGACCCGGACGCCTGCATCGTGTGGCGACGGTTTGCCAAGTACGTACCACTAAACTTATCCATTTCCTTAATTTTCCTACAGGCATTTCAAGCGTTGTTATCTAGCTAGACAGTACACTCAATAAATACATGCTATCTAGAAATCAATTTTCGTCAATAGGAGCCAGAATTATTTTAGCTGTAGGTACCTACCTGTAGCGGAGCCTGTAGATAATATTTGTCTTTTGTATTCTGAAACTGAATAAAGTAATTACGATGTAATCACACAGGCAGCATCGTATTCTCGTTCCATCATTTATGGCGCTTGTAACACACGCCGCGCTGCTTGGCTTCGCGCCATATAGTTATTACCCTCATGATCTCTTTCATGATGGATCCAGATTATGGCCCAGACAACTGAATTGGCTCGGAAAAAGGCTATTTGCATAAATTGTTCTTTTCCTGATCTTTCTACATAGTTGTATACGCTTGTTTAATATTTTAATGAATAGGTACATTGGACTCTCTTATTTGGTTAGTTTGGTGTGTGTGTGTGTGTGTGTATTCCAGCGGACACACCCAAGTAACACAGGAAGCATTTTAACAAACGAATAATAAACTTATGTAGAACTTAAGAGCCTTATAAACTCTTCTCACCGAGCATCTTGACGCTTTATACTGGCATTTCAAAACCATTATGATGCTTTACACTTAATAACGTTTAGATAATGGCAAATCAAAATGCTTTTGTAAAGCTTTTAGATTTAGTACAGCAAACCACAACGCAGCATTTCAGCTGTTTTTAGTGTATTTGGAGATACAATAGCATTTTTAAGAAGTAAATAAATGCTTAATGCTGTTTAATAGCATATACATGAACCATTATAATGCCACGTAAATGCGCTATACAGCTTACAGCTGTTTTTAGTGCCTTAGGGTCTACAATAGCATTTTTAAGCAGTAAGATAATGCCGAATACTGCTTTATAGCATAAACTGGTATGGGAATAACATAACGAATTTACGGTGCAGTATAATGGTACACCATTATACTGCACCGTAAATTCGTTATACAATTTTGAGCTATTTTTGGTGCCATTTGTTGTCTTATCCCCTGAACAGTGGCAAAAAAAAAGCGCGGCTTTTACTTATTACTTTTAAGTAATAAGTAAAAGCACCTGTTGAACAGCATAAACGTGAATCAATGTAATGCTTGCATTTTTAAAAATCAACTGAGTTCTGTTGTATAGCTAACAGCTCTTTAAGCAAATACACGTGAGTTATTTATTTATTTAGACTTCATGCACAAAAGGTACAAAGGCGGACTTAATGCCTTAGGCATTCTCTACCAGTCAACCCAGGGTGGTGGCGAGACAACATGGCAGGTGCATTGTTTAATAATAAATATAAAATCAGTTATTACATAAAATACTAAGAATTGGTAAAATACACATACATATATATTGAAAATAATATATACTTATATAAATACATATACTTATATTAAGTAACAGAAAAGAAGAAAGTGAGATGACTCTGCTTAACTGTTTATTGTAATGCGTAAAGCTGTATATAGGTTCATTTTACTATATTCGTAAAACCTTTTGTCGGCCATATTGAGGAAAAGCACAATATTTGCTATAAACATGGTTTTTTTGTTGATGGCACCTTTTGTTGATGGCACCATAATTATATTAATAAGCCACGCGCAGGAATATGGAGATCATGCGTTCAGAAAGCTATTTTATCAAAGAGTTGATACAAACGGATACAAGTTGTACAAAAATTCTGAAACAGGTTTTTTTTTTATTTTGCTCAAGGATCCCCAAAATTCAGATCAAGTAATGGCACTATTTCAGTCTACATCAAGACTACTATACTGGTGAATCCATATAGAACTACTTTATAGACTATGGCACTAAAGTGGTTCATCAAAAGTCTTCTCTCTGGCCTCCGGCTCAATAATTGTTAACGTGTGAGTATTTATACTGTGGGCGGCATTAATTTGCCTTTTTAAACGTTCACTGGGTTGCTACAGATTGACACCATTTTGTAAATATTTTATAACCAAACAGTATTATCATTCGGACTTATTTATAAAAGCAATAAGCCTATATAGTTATAATATAGATTAATTTAATACTTTCCAACCAATACTATTATGTTAATTATGCAAAACTCGTTCTATACTAGGATAACTAAATTGTTTTGGTTATTTCACACATATATTAATATATTTTTTTAACAAAACCAAAAAATATGGAAGGCGCATTGACATTTACAGTAAACTACATTGCGCAATAATATTTGAAGGCATGAAATAACAAAAGAGTCAAAAACTTAAACAGTAGTATAAATTTTGTTTTGATGTCAACAAATATGGTGTCAAACCCTCAGTTTTGACCCTCTTCCTCCATATTATATTGCGAGACAAAAAATTAAATTACAACGATAATTGAGTTATAACATTTGTACCGTAGTATTAGAGATGTTTTTGCAATGATGTAGGATTTAATTAAGTTCCAATTCTAGTCTAATGCTTTTGTAATGCAATTAACATCTTCATTATCAATAATATTGCTAGCAAAATGCTTCTGTAATGCGATTGCCAACTTCGTTGACCGTAATGTAGCTTCTTTAATGCGATAGGCGACTTTATTGACCACAATAATGCTAATATAATGCGCCTGTAATGCTATTAAACAAATCTTATGAAACTATTTAGGATCTAAAGCCGTATAATTTATGCCCAAATAAGCGTTATAGTAGCCGTATAATCGTTTGTATTACTTCTGTAAAGCTAACTCAAAATGCGAAAACGATACAGAAATGCTGTAAGTCGGCCGTTATACTGCTTTGATGTGTTCCTTAGCCCGCGGACATATCATCATTAACATCATCATCTTTAATACATATAATACAATACATATAGTAGAAAATTAGTTTTTGTACATCGAAAATATTTCCAAAAAAATATTGCCAGAGTGTTAAAGGAGAACGACCAGAACCCATTAACAGCATTTTTGGTATTTTTGTCTGTTTATTTGTGCACGCATCACCTAAAATGTACGAAATCAATGTAGATAACTTTTATACACAAAAATTGTACGTAACTTGAACTATTACTTAGTTTTTGTTTCATCGCAATGGGTTCACTCTATCAAAAGTTAGATGAAATGTTTAAAGTGTTCAAGAAATATAAATAAAATATCGCAACATACGCAATTGAAATACTCCGACTGTTGAATGAATTTATGTTCACCGATATCTTCGTCAATTGTGGACCAATTTTGAAAATTCTTTTTTTGTCTGAAAGTTTATGTTTCCAAATTGGTCCCATTTTAATTTGGTGGAGATCTGATGTAGAAATATACAATAGAACTCTTCAATAAATAACGGCAAATCTCTCGGTATTGCTGCAATCTCACGTCTGTTTTTAACCGACTTCCCAAAAAGGAGGATGTTCTATGTTCGACATTACGTGTGTGTGTTTTTTTTATGTATGTTCACCGATATCTCCGTCAATTGTGGACCGATTTTGAAAATTCTTTTTTTGTATGAAAGAGTATATTTTTATTTTGTGAAAGATCTGATGAAAAACTTAGATATACAACAGATCTCTTCAATAAATAACGGGAAATCTCTCGGGATTGCTGCAATCGCATGTCTGTTTATTATTTATACCATTTCATAACATAAAATCACGCCAGTACGCTCTTGAGGGGTACGCAGATCTCTCATTTCACCCTTTATGTTCAAGTTTCATGATATTCGGCTAATCTATTCTGGCGTTAAGGTAACTTACTAAACAACTTGCCGAATAGGTAGGTACTATAAAAAGTGAAAAATAAAAAAAGTTTTTTACAAAAAAATACCACCGCCTTCCAAATAAGAAAACTACAAAGTGAAAAATAACTTTATATTTGGAAGTCGGTGTCCGTAACGCAAGAAAATGGTACCGTACACCCACTTCCAAATATAAAGTTATTTTCACTTTGTAGTTTTCTTACTTGGAAGTCGGTAGTATTTTTTTGTAAAAAAGTTTTTTATTTGTTAGTACCATTTCATAACATTTCGTTTTACTAAAGGGGTACGCAGATGTGTACAGTTTACTTTGGTACACCCTCATTTCACCGTTTATGTTCAAGTTTCATGATATTCGGGTAATCTATTCTGGCATTATAGGTATCTTACTAAAGAACTTGCCTATTAGGTACAACTAAAAAGTGAAAAACAAATACTTTTTTCAAAAAAATACTACCGACTTCCAAATAAAAACACTACAAAGTTAAAAATAACTTTCTTTTTGAAAGTCGTTGTCCATAACGAAAAAAATTGGTACCTACCATAGACACTGACTTCCAAAAAGAAATTTATTTGTAACTTTGTAGTGTTTTTATTTGGAAGTCGGTAGGATATTTTTGAAAAAATGTTTCTCTTTTTATGTTTTCGTTTCGGTGTGGTTTTCTGGAGTGCTACTAGATAGCGCGCAGCAGTTTTTTTTCGTATGAAGTCGATATTCTTCTCCCTAGAGTAAATAGTATTCTGTACAGTGAACGCTTGATCTAGGTAGGTAGAAAGGTAAGTAAGGTAGGTAGGTCTAGGTAAGAAGGGTATGTACAGGAGGTAAGAAGGGTATGTACAGGTAGGTAGCTAGGTAGAGTAGGATAGGCAGTTAACGGGAGCGAAGCCGCGGGCACAGCTAGTAACACCTAAGCCTCGTATTTACTGCTACTTATTGCCTGTGTCACAGTTTGTTCGAGACGATGCAGACGCTGTTCTGGGCGGCCTTCGGGCTGGTGGACCTGGACTCGTTCGAGCTGGACGGCATCAAGATCTTCACGCGCTTCTGGGGCATGCTGATGTTCGGCACGTACGCCGTTATCAACGTGATCGTGCTGCTCAACCTGCTCATCGCCATGATGAATCACTCCTATCAGCTCATCTCCGTAAGATATGATTCAGGCACAACTGGGACTTTGTCTGTTAGATTTAAGAACTTGAGATTAACTTTGGTACGTAATATGGTTGGTTTGATAATCTACGTGAAAAGGTTGATATTTGTGTCTTGACCGCATCTTGCATTTATCTCTAGTGTAACTAACTACTATCATAAAAGCGAAAGTGTGTTTCTTGGTTTGTTCTCGTATCACTTAAAAACAGAGAGATGGATCGCATGTTATTTACCTGCACGTTCGGTTTACAGGAGCGCGCGGACGTGGAGTGGAAGTTCGCGCGCAGCAAGCTGTGGATCAGTTACTTCGAGGAGGGTGGCACTTCGCCGCCGCCCTTCAACGTGCTGCCGTCGCCCAAGAGCGCGCTGTACGCGTGGCGCTGGCTGCAGCGGCGCCTGTGCGGACACGCGCGCGCCAAGCGCGAGCACATGCGCACCATCCGGGTACGAATCCGCACTTAGTTCGACAGTCGTCACTCCAGCCGGCCCACTTCCCTCCAGAAGCAGATTGTTTAGGCCTTACAGTTTTTTTCAGTAAGACTACTCATAAGGGAATTCGGTGCTCCTAGGGATTGTGTCCGTATTTGGGCGACGCCTAGGTGCGCTCGAGGATCGCGTACGCGACCGTTTCCTCCGCCTTCGTGCATGCCCTGCACAGAGGACTATCCATTCTGTTATATGACTGATGCCTGTTGTATGCAAGTATTGCAAGGCCTTTTTGATGATTTTTAACCACATTGTCTTCGCGGTGCTCATGCATGACAATGATTAATTTTGAAATCCTTTGGGTGAGTGATTTGTGCCCTGCCCCCGTACCCTGACGTGTCAAAACTATCATAGTTCGACTGTAAAAAAGTGACAGATATATACAAATCATATACATCTGTCACTTACGCACACTCAAAATAACCTTGCTATAAGAGCTTATGGTCGGGGTGACCATAAGCTCTTATAGCAAGGTTATTTATATCTGGTTTTATCTGGACTAGTTATATCCAGACTTTTTTTAATAACATACCTGTTTTATTGTTCACAGAGAAAAGCCAAACAAGCAAACGAACGGGATTTCCGATATCAGGTTTGCCATTTATTCGTCCCCATTATTGCTACTTAAAATATTTCCCCTTTGTAAATAATTTTAGCTTCAGAGATAGACAGTAATCAGCAGCACAATTGTTGTGTTTCTCGTTTTGGATGTCACGACGTTCTGCTATCTTCTTTGTTTTCATGAAGTAAGTAGTAGTAAGTAATTGTGTTGTGCCAGGCCATCATGCGCAACCTGGTGCGGCGCTACGTGACGGTGCAGCAGCGGCGCGCCGAGTGCGGCGGCGTCACCGAGGACGACGTCAACGAGATCAAGCAGGACGTCAGCGCCTTCCGCTGCGAGCTGGTGGAGATCCTGCGCAACTCCGGCATGAACACCTCCACCGTCAACGCTGGAGCACCCGGTACCACTACACAACATATTTATCAGTCTTTTGACATTTTTTCGTGCAATTTATGAAGAGCAGTGGTAACGGCCTCGACTTACGTGTCTTAGATCGTGGGTTCAAAGCCAGGCAGGCGCATGACGTTGTGTTAATTATTTCATCACCACTGCTCTAAAAACGGTAAAGCAAAACTTCGTGAGGAAACCGGCATATCATACTCGTAGAACCAAAAATTCGAAGACTTACTACCAACATATTACGTGACAACTACCAGCCCGCGTTGTGGAGTGCTGTATTATGACCCATTCCCTCTCTCACAGAGAGGGGGCCTGTGTCCCAGCAGTGGGAACGTTAAGCAGCTGATGATGATGACTTGCAATTTAGCGAGACTATTTCTTCATGCACACAAATTATTAATATCGATAATTGTCTGGAGCAGGCGGCGGCGGCGGCAAGAAGAACCGTCAGAAGGAACGTCGCCTGATGAAAGGGTTCAACATCGCACCGGGCGGGTCGCTGGCGCCGGTGGATGAGTTCTTCGCTTCGCTGCACCACGAGCACGGCGGCTCGCACGGCGCCGCGCACCACGCCTCGCTGTCGGCGCTGCTGAGCGGCCGCCTGCGCACGTCGCAGTCGTCACTGTCGGACGGCGCGGGTGGCCTGGCGCGGCCCCGCAAGCAGCCCAGCCACAAGCGGCGCTGGGGCACCATCATCGAGGCCGCCCGCGCCGCGCGCGTGTCCCGCCTCATCGGCCGCTCCAGGTCAGAGGATTCCGTCTGCGATCATGCGCGACAGTCGCCAAGGTAATGACTTGTTTTCGTTCCTAACGATATTTCCTACTCGTTCAGAAGAAAGGAGTCTTTGACTTTTACCTAACTTTAAGGTTAGATCCCATATCTGGATGGAAGACCAGTCAGACAGCTAATCTGTTTGGCAATATTGGTAAAATTTACCTTTTTGACGCAGCCGTGAGGCGCACATATTATTTTTAGAGATTGACACTTTATTTTATTTGTGTGTGGCTGTGTGCCGTGCATCATATCGTCAAATGAATTTCTTTCTTACTTTTATTTTGCATAATGGTAGTTTTGGCTCCATTTTAATTTCGAATGTCTCGATGAAACAGACTAAAGCTTAAGCCGGCTGATTTTAATTTAGTGGCAGTGACCGTTCGGACTCCGGCAGCGACTCGCAGCGCAGTCCGGAGCGCAGCACCCGCAGCGGGCCGCTGCACCCGCTGACGGCGCTGGCGGCGCTCAAGCGCAAGCGGAAGAAGTTCTCGGACTCGCGGCGCGCCGGCGCACAGGCGCGCGAGACGGCGCGCTCCGAGGCGCTGCAGCGTGCCAGCTCGGTGCCGGCGCGCCCGCCGCCGCTGGCCGGCCCGCTGCCCCGCGCGCCCCCGCCGCCGCCGGCCTCCGTGTCGCCCTCCACCACGGCGGAGAGCGTGGCGGGGCGCGGCGGCAGTCGGGAGCCGCTGCTGGCCAGCCTGGACGACGACGCGCACAAGGTGGGCGGCGCCGCCGAGCCAGGCCGGGAGGGCGCGCGCCCTGATGCTGAGTGGCGTGCTGACGGTCCGCAGGAGGCGTGCGGGCGCTGCGGGTACGAGGCGGAGGCGGGGGCGGAGGGAGAGGCGCGCGACGACGGAGCGGCGTGCGGGCGCTGCGCGGCACTGGCGCGGCTGGCGGGCGTCACGCCGCTGCACGGCCACGCGCCGCACCACTCGGCGGGCTGGCTGTGAGCCGCCACGCCGCGCACACGAGCCGTCCACGCTGCGTCATCGTCCGCTCCAGCCCTGTACGAGTGCGTCCGTCTGCCGCAGCACATTTCCTCGCTAGTCGCACTATGCTGTAGTTACATTTCGTATTAGTTCAATGAGAGACGCAAGTTAATTAATTGATCGTTCGGTGTTTATGAATGTGAATCAAATAGGTACATAGTAGCCTGCACTCGACACTAACCACTATGTAGCAGCTAGTTACAGTGAGTCAACGATCATAAGGTTCATAGTTCATATGCAGGTCCATTTAGCAGTTCTCATGCCTGGTAATACGAAAAGTTAGAATTTCAGTTTTTCTATCACACCTTTAGAACACAACGGGACAGTAATATAATAAAAAATAACGTTCCCTTTGCTAAAATATGAATTGCTGAAAAGCAATGAATTGAATATTTTTGAGTCTATACAGTACTACGTGATCTAAAGTTTACATAGTTGTGTATCTAATTTTAGTACTGCTACTTTTGTTGCTGACCGTACATACAGTTCAGATTTGGGTCGACTTTGTGAATTTACTTACTGGAATTGCCCTGAAAGCTCATATCTAAATTCAGAGTAACACAAAATTATGTTTGAAGTTTCCAATTCATATTGTGGTGTATGTTGAACGGCAGTAGATACCCTAATGTAAACCCAACAACAGCACTGCTAATGTTTAAATCTATAATAAATATTGCAGCACAGGGTACCTAAACACATAAATGTAGTTTATGTGCAACTATGTTATCGAGCTCTAGCCAACCATGTCTTCTGTATACCTCTGCTGTGCGTTGACTGACTGTAACTAGTGTAAAGGTGCTTCAAAAAGAGACATGTTTTATTATAAGTGGCAATGTATTCAACCAGCACGGCAACATTTCTGGGTACAGTCCGGGCAACAATGGGGTCTATTACCGACAGTGAATACAACTAAGCCAAAAGTTCAGAAGTACTATCAGAACCCATTCTAGTCACACATTGGAGAAAAAATATGCTCGTGTGAAAGCGCCTTTAGACAGATAGACTGTGGTACAACTGTTCATATAGTACATACTAGGTAACATAATGTTAACACAACATTATTATCAATACTTAGTGATAAATCTTCCTAAAATATTATAACGAAGACATATTTTATCAAACACCAACTAGTTAAGTAGCTACAAAATATTTTAAAGTAAGTACAGTTAGGTAAGTATTTTATTGTATGACATTTGTATGAAATTATTTTATATACGATTTAAGATAAAATTACCTAAAGTACTGACAGGGAGTTGACTTAACCAATCACACTTTCTCTTGATTTCACAAAGGTACCTACTGTTTCCAAGCTGGTCACTCAGCTAAACGAATCAGCACAGGATTGTATATGGAATTTATATGACTCACAAGTAGCGAAATGATTGATAAGTCCATGTTTCACTAACGACGAACAAATAAGCCCAAACAAACAAGTCAACCCCCTGTATATATAAGTTATCTAGTGTAAGGTATCTACTAATAGCCAATAAGTTACTAAATATAATCATGATGTGTTCCAGAACGTTTTCCAATTAAGTTACTCGGTCGGCGCACAGTGAAATAGTGCTACTATTATTACTAATTAAGGACGAACAATATAAAACAGGGATTTTAATGAAACAAGTTATACCTACTTACCTAAATATCCGATGCCGGTATGAAATACCCCTGACATTTTATAAGACACGTTAGGTTAAGTAGAACGTAGGCGATAGTTGATAATGAGCCTGGAGTCGACACATACATTCATCTCATACATGCGACAGAGTACAGCATCCACACCGGTCTCGGTCTCCAGAGACGAATTGATCGCTTCATTTTATTTATTTGAGTACATTTACAAGGGAAAATAGTAATAATCTTTGTTATTAAAGAGGAATCAGGAATATGATCGTGAATGCGATGCCGCGAGTGAAAGTCTGCGGCACTTTGCGCGCAGAAAGACGAGCACATCACCAACACCCACAAAGCGTTAAGCCGGTTCACACCAACATAGTCGGCGCCCACTAGTTCGAAATATATAAAATAGCTTATTCCGGTGCTGGCTTCGTCAGTCGGCAGTTCAAAGTGACGTAGCTCGTCGGTCCGCGGCACCACATATCGTCCTGGTGTACGTGTATCATTGTTTACGTATAGTTCATAGTGCCGGCTGCCGCCCCAGTGGTGACCGGCACGACCAGAGGCCTTCTCACGCGTTTAGTTATTGCCGCGTTGTTGCGGCCGGCCCCTCGGCCACACGCCGCGCCGGCACATAATCGATTATATTTTGTAAAGAATTGTTATTTATTTATACATTATATTTGTATATAACGGTGCGAAGTTTAATAAAATAAGCACTATTCATGGAGCTGTTTTATTTGTTTCCACAAGACAAGCTAAGTTACTTTTTCATATCTGGGAAAAACCTTCAAAAGGCGCTCGGATTTTTCAGAGAAAATACCAGGGTGTATCTATGTGATTTTTACCTTACTAAAACCACTGCGGTGAGCACCATCAGCATACGGAACCCTCGTAAACCCCTCAGTGCAGCGCCTGTAAGGGCGTAAAAAAGTGTCTTCCTTGAGCTGCAAGGGCAGCGACCAGCGAGGCAGCTACCGATCTATTTCGCAACTGACTTATGATGTGACGTTGGCCTTAGTGACTGCAGTGCGTGTAGTAACTGCAGTCCAATAAAGTCTGACGTTGGATCACGTTAACGTAACGGTCAATTTGTATTGAAACTGGATAAGTACCATCTAGTGTCAGGAGAAATCTCTTTTTTAGGGTCGGAACCCGAGTAGGTAGTCAACAAGGAACCCTTATATATTCGCCATGTCCGTCTGTCCGTCTGTCCGCAGCTTAGCTCAGAGACTCTTAGTACTAGAAAGCTAAACTTTGTCATGGATATACGAGTACATATTAATCACGCCAACAAAGTGGTAAAATAAAATAATTAAAAAAAAAACATTTTGCCTGCAGGTAGATACACGTAAAGTGGGGATAAATGAAAGCGGTAATGGACGTCAGATTCCAATTAGGTCAGATTCCATGTATGCCATTTTCCAGCTAGGACATTTTCCAACTAGGTCAGGTTTTGAGTTAGTAATAGTTTCTGGTACTCACTGTTGTGAAGGATCATTGTATGTGTGAAAGAGTGAAGCAAGTACGTATGTATGCATGTGTGTATCGCCCTAATATTCATAGAAATAGTCATTTAACCAGTCGCAAATAAATCTGCAGAAAGCAAACACGTCTTTTAGTTACTCAGGATTCCCACAAGCAAAAGTGAACCTTAAAGCTATAAAATTTTGGTCGACATTGAGCCGGATATCTGTTCGACTAACGACGTTTCATGCACTGAGCGCAATACAAAAGGACGGGTCGAGCGGAGAGCGACGAACAATAGAAGGAATTTTTGCATTTTACTAGTGCTTGTAGGACACAAGAATTAAAAAAAAAAACTGTAAAAGACGTGGAGAACCATGGCCAGATGCTTTTAGTGAAGATACCTATCAAGAAAAATAAAATACCGAGGTTATTCACCATACACGGTCCATTCTATGAAATTGTTAAGTAGTATAAAAGTTTGCTTTCACCAAAAGCAAAAAAATACCGTTTCTTTCTAAATTACCAGAAAGGTATATGTACCTGTCAGCCTATAAGTATAAACAAATTTGGTTCCATGCCTAAAGAAATCGTTAAGTTTTTAGGTTTAGCAGATGCCGAGAGCTACACTGGATATAGTTTCAGAAGAACTTCAGTTACATTGCTGGCTGATTCAGAAGCTGATATAATGACTTTGAAGCGTCATGGTGGGTGGCGATCTAGCAATGTAGCAAAATCAAAATCAATCAAAATCAAAATCAAAATAGTTTATTTCAAATAAACCTTAAAGGTACTTTTGAATTGTCAAACAACAAAAAAATATGACTCTAGTTGCAAATTCGCAAACGTCAGTAGATCTCAATGGAGAAGAATTTGCAAGAAACTCCACGGACACTCTTTTCCATCAGTTTCAATTACAAGTTTTTGGTTACATCATTCTTGTTAAAAAAAAAACTACATATATGTGAGAACGATGCAAAAAGACGTGCACGTAAAAGCGTCTAGAGTAACAAACAATTTCAACATAAAAATGCAATGACAGGCCGAGGCAGCTAAGTTATGACCAATCCCAACTGATGGCGCCCGTTCACGAACATGACGCATGGATCGGCACCACTCAGCTCAACCATTATGGAGGGAACCGAATGATCCAACACATGTGCCACCATCAGAGAGAAATTAGAGAGAGCATGACACACTCAAATGCCAGGGCACACAGAAGTCAACCAACGACACATAGGTAGATTTACAGTCGGAACATAGTACTCACACATGTGCTGTGCAGTTATATAATACTAAAAGAAATTGAGTTTATACAATACAAATATATTCATACAGTCTTCAGCAGCTCCAACAATACTGCAACACTTTTCTGCCCATCACTAATTGTTTTTGCGCCCTAATGGCTGCGGAGCGGGACCAGCATTTAGCCAAGCATTTTTATCAGCGATGTAATCCCCCAACTTATAATATGCTTGCCTGCATAGTGTGCGTTTTATAAAAGTTTTAAATTTCGTCTCATTCAGTTCTAGAATGTGGGGAGGTATTTTATTGTAACATTTTATACAGTACCCCATAAAAGATGATGCTACTTTAGCCAGCCTGAAACCTGGCTGGATTAATTGGTTCCTATTTCTAGTAACATAATTATGTCTGTCGCCGTTTTTACTGAAAAGATGTAAATTTTTTCTAACGTACATGATGTTTTCATAAATATATTGACAAGGTACCGTCATGATGTTAATGTCCTTAAACAGTTCCCTTAGAGAATCGCGCCGGCGAAGATTGTATATCGCTCTGATGGCTCGTTTTTGCAGAATAAAAATTGACTCAATGTCTGCAGAGCTAGCAGAATCATACGTAGAAGATTCCATACTAAACAAGAAGGAAATTTATGCAAAATTCACAAAAAGAATGAGACTTGATTCTGACGCGCGTCCTACTGGCGAAACACCAAGTACATCCAATGATTGGATTTTACCTACCTACACGAATAATGAACCATCTCAAATAACAATAGAATATGAAAGAGTTTCTATCTGATGAGACCGCTATGCTACCAAAAATAGTTAATTTTATTTTTACTAACTGCACATTTACGAATTGTTTCTCTAAATAAACTTTTTATCTATTAAATAATAGTATATTATGCAACTAGTGAATAAAGGACGGATTTAAAGCGAGGGCCATAGATGAATCACGAACAAGTGAAGGATTCTAAAAACTGAATCACGACCGTAGGGAGTGATTCATGATGATTGAATCACGAGCATAGCGAGTGATCATGGTCCTCGATATAAATCCGTTTTGAATTTGTTTTAAATGAGAAACCTCAGGGTTTAGATACACTTCCGGAACAAAGCTTCAGTTTTAAGTCAAGCTGGTTTTAAGTCAAGCTGTTTAACAAAAGTGAGCGAAATATAGAAAACTTGACTACACAAGGTACCTATGTGCTTACGAAAGATCTCTTAAACAAAAGAATACAGAAGAAGGCAGAAGTACCAACGAGAAGCTAAGAAGAAATGGAAGATAGGCAATTATTGTGGAGAAGGCTTTCATAAAGTCACATCATGCAAGAATTGGATTGCGGACGGTAGACCCCCCAAACCTCCAAAGCATTCTTCAAATATTGGGATGTTGACAGGCCTAGCTTTAACATGCGAAAGTAAGAAACAGAGAAAGTCTCGTTTTATGTGGATAATGGCGCTACGAGCAATTTTACCAATAGAAGAGATACCTATATTCCACATCTTCAAATAATTTGGTGAACCCCATAAGGTTATAACAGCTAACGACATTAATGGCCACAAAGAGTTATTAGTCTTGACAAACGTATGGTACGTTCCAAGCATTGAAAGAAAGAATAGCACCTTTCATTTACCTGCTCAGACATGTAATGTGAAGAATGATGGCAAAGTCATTTTAGGGAATCGTGACAAGTATGGTGGTCAGTACAAACTCAACGTTAAAGTATTGATGCCTAAGCTTGAGATAAACCAAATACGTCGTCACAGAATCTTCAGCTCATGAACGCCTAGGACACCAGAACAAGAGACATGTAGCAAAAATTATACAAAGAGAGCATGGAGTAAAGCTTGACTCAAGTTCTGCTGATATCTGTGAAGGCTGCGTCTTCGGCAAGAGCCATGAAAAACAAGATTGACATAACTTCGCAATCACCTGAACCTGAAACGAATACGTACGAGCTCCCATTGGCTCTTACAGAAACTGAAACTATTAACGAGGAGAGTCACTCCAGTCCACCTTCAGAAGCAAATGACAGCATCGAAGAGGATTATGAGTCGCTAGAAGAAGAAGAGACAGCTCAAACAGAGCCTACAAAACGAGAACTGCGTGATCAAAGCCAGGTTAGACCTCCATAACGGTTTAGCTTTGATTAGTATGTTAATGAAGCTATATCTATTCCTGAACCGACTTCATATCGAGAGGTCATGCGAAGCTCTGAAAAAGATAAGTGGATCGAAGCGATGAATTATGATCTACGAGATAATCAGACTTGGGAACTGACGAACCTACCTAAGAATAGGAAAGCACTACGATGCAAATGTATATTTAAGATTAAAAAGAACCCTGATGGTACAGTTGATAAGTACAAAGCACGATTAGTTGCTGTTGAATATACAGGTTGGCCAAAAAGTCGTGGATCAAACGAAACAGGGAGACAAAGGAGGTAATTTCCAACAAAAAATCTTTCTACAGCACTTCATTGCACGAAAAGATATCAATTATTTTTGTTTTTTCCATGAAACTACCGAGAATGAAACCTTAACTTGATGAAACCTGATTCCATAAGAAAATCGTGGATACACTCCACGATTTTCTTATGGAATCAGGTTTCATCAAGTTTCATCGCTTACCATCAGGTGCGATAGTGGTCAAGCGCAAGACTATTGACGAAATCGGCATCTACGTCAGAGAAAGGGGAAAAAAGAAAATGTTGCTCGCACTCTATGTAGATGACGGATTATTGGCGGCGTCAGACCAATAATAGGCTGATGACTTCATTGAAAATGAATTAAAAGGGTGTTTTAAAATCACAACGAAAGTACCGTCCTATTTTCTTGGCCTGGAAATACAACAACACAAAGAATGTACTATTAAAGTCCACCAAACTGCGTACACCCAGAAATTGCTTAAAAAGTACGGAATGAGCAATTGTAAAGAAGTTGGGACACCCATAATAAAATCTGTAAAAGGAACGGAGGAACAAGAAAGTCCAGACGAATTGTAAGACTTTCCTTATCGGCAAGCTGTTGGGTCCTTGTCGTATCTAATGGTTGGCACTAGACCAGACATTGCGTATGCAGTTGGGGTATGTCTCGAAACCTGGATAAACCGCCCAAAAGTAATGTACAGCAGGTGAAGAGGATATTTGGGTACCTGAAAGGAACTATCAGTACAGGACTCGAGTACAAGAAGGGTGAAAAGCGTCTAGTCTGCTAAAGCGACGCCGACCACGGTGGCGACGATGCGATTGGATGCTCCACGAGCTAGATCGTATGTTTGTATGCTGGCTCGGCAATATCCTGGCGCAGTTCTAAGCAATCCATGATTTCGCTTTCATCGACTGATGCGGAGGTAGTAGCGGCCAGTGAGGCATGTCGTGAGATTGGTTCAGGAGATTGTTCCAAGACCTAAAATCAAACCTTGATGTACCTATCTTGCGAATCGACAATGAGTCTGCAATTAAATTGGCTTTTTTTTTTTTTTTTGGGTGGGAAATCATCCAATGACTTCTTCCGCTCTGGGTGAAGCGGAAGGGCGTGTCAGACTTTTACTGACTAAAACCCACCCGTGTTCCTTCAGTTGCTTGTGCCAGGGCCGCGGTAACTCTTTTTCAAATTTAGCCGCGACCCAGACAGGCATCGGCCCTAGCGGACCCCGTCAGTTGTGCTGACATCTCTTTGAGGCGCGCGTGGAACACTACGCGCCGTCGACTCGGGCCTGGTCCTTACCATACGGCGAGCTACCCATTACTCGCCGTCCGCAAGCCCGCGCCTACGGTGGCTGGGAATCGGCTTGCGATTTCCGACGCCCAGGGCGTCTCCTGCGGTGGCTAGGGGCGTGAGGGCGTCTCCGTTGCGTCTCCCTCACGCGTTCTGCCTCCTCCTTTGCGAGCATTACTGCTTCGCAGGAGGTGACAGCTTCCCATGCCCTCTCGCTCCGTACCATAGCCTGAACCAGGGCCGGACGCGAGAGGTCGCCACCGCTGATCGCCTTCATGAGGACACGGCGGTGCTCCGCCCAAGCGGGGCAGACCTCCACCGTATGCTCCACCGTGTCCTCCGGGCGATCCACACAATGGTGCCACCCGGGCGTTTCCTCCCGCCTTATCCTGAACAGGAACCTCCCGAAACAACCGTGTCTGGTGAGGACCTGCGTCAGGCGGAAGGTGAGAACGCCGTGGCGCCTCTCAAGCCACTCCTCAAAGAGGGGCCTTATCGCCGCAATTGTGGCGTGCCCAGCACTTGGTTGCGACAGTCGCTCTCTCCATGTCGCCATGAGATCCTGCCGGAGCTCTATCCGCCGAGCCGCGATTTCTCGTGGCAGTGAAGTTATGCCCCGGCGTTTCGCCTCCTCGCGCCACTCCCAGATGTGCGCGAGGACTTTTGCCTCCAGATCCCATGGCGGAAATTGGCTTACAACCAAGGAGGGTTGTAAGCGATGAGTAACACCGAAAAACTAAGCACAAAGTAAAAACACTTGTATGTGAGACAATGTGTTTCGGAAAAGAACGTAACTTTTTTATTTTTTTTTATTGATGATAGGCTATTGAGCAAGTACCGACAGCAGAACAACTTGCAGACATCTTTACCAAGCCGGTTTACAAACCAAGATTGGTGAAACTCGGTGAAGGATTAGGTGGTTTGGATTGAAAAAGAAGAGGAAATGTTAGGAAGCACTTCCATACATGTGTTACGTTGCTATGGTTTTAAGTTTGTTATT
This sequence comes from Orthosia gracilis, assembly GCA_947562075.1. NCBI lineage: Eukaryota > Metazoa > Arthropoda > Insecta > Lepidoptera > Noctuidae > Orthosia > Orthosia gracilis. The sequence goes on along the minus strand of OX387271.1, from coordinate 24,725,113 downwards.
TCTTGACTTTACAAAACATTTAAAGACTTTAAAAAAAAGAATCATTTCAGTTTTTCTCTTTAATAGTTTCAGATGATACCACTGAAATTATCTCAGAAATCTTTTTTATACAATTTTCTTTACTTACATGTCAATATTGAAGTGACATTGACTACATAGACTATACACTTAAATCAATTTTCAAAAATCATCAATTGTCTCATAAAACTGACAGCAATACAACTTATAAAATGTGTGTGTGAGCTGCCGAAACTGTTTCTATGTTCATGAAACAACAAAAAGCCCTCTTCTAAGTCCGCATTATTGTGCTACTACGGCATCCAATTACTGTGCGTAGCCCAACACGCACTTGGCCGGTTTTTTTCTAATAGCAATTGACATTAACGCGAACGAGCACGAGTAAAAACTCTGCATAAGCATACTGAACATTAGGACCCTGAGTTCGATCCCCAGGTACCCAACGTTGGGTACATTAAATAAAAAACTATGTTCCGAACAAACAGGGAATAAAAGACAAAAATATTTTCAGTACAGTAGTTTTTTTTATTACAGATACGGTAACTATTACAATTAATATTATATTATTGCAATCCAAGGCCTCGGTCTACTCAGCGAACGATCGAAGTACGGCGACTTACGCGAACCTACAGAAGTGCGACTGCTGTAATTATGAAATACTTCACTGATGCTTTACAAGCATTTAAGCTGGTCGCTGCGGGAGACATACAGGCTTACCATCCTAGCTGCAGCTGTCGAGGGCATCGTCTCAGTTAAACGGTAAGCTGTCGTCCACAGAGAAAGGGGCGCATCTGCTTATTTAAGCAAAATTAAATAATAGACATTTTTTTTAAATTTTATCATCAAGTAAAATATATTTTCCTAAAAGCTTTCTTGTTCGAATAGTTGCATATACGGTGTGTAGGTGACTAATAGAAGTCAAGTTTCGACAAACAAATGTTAAAGATTTCTGACCTTTTCACAGATGTTTTTTGTTTTTTTTTTCTCTGTCTGTGTATCGGTATTTTTTATCTTAATTACGCTCGCTCACACTATTTACATGATGGTAAGCGATAGTGTAGTCGACGATGGCGATGCACCCCTGTTGGTATATTAGGTAGCGTGGGTTCCTGGCGCTCATAACGCCGCGAGGTCCAGCGGCGTGTAGTCGTCCTGCTTGGGCCGCCTGACGGCCAGCGCCAGACGGCCCGCCCGCTCGCTCAGCAGCACGGCGCAGCCGCGGCCGAGGGCGCCGCGCTCGGCCGCCAGCGCGATCTGGTTGACCACGCGCCGCTCCACCTCGTGCTTGATGCTGCGCGCGCCGTAGTGCACGTCGTACCTGCACACCACAACGCATCATATATGGACGAACTGCACTAGCCTATATGGAAAACATTCCAATCGATTGCATACCCAGGTAGGCAGCTGCAAACACTTTTCGGCAAAATGGGGTTTTATAGACCCGTCTGTTACCCAGTGTGAGTTTGATGCTCCTTTGAATAATATGACACACATGCTTAAGTGTCCCAAGTGCCCAAAGACCTTATGCCCCCACTAACGCCACAAACAGTGTGGCCACCTACTGCGCCCACTATATTTGAAAAAGTTTTCCATCAACTCGAGAAAAATAAAGCATCATACAAATCTCTAGGCCACCACTACAAATTTCTACGAACATTTGGCAGAAAGATCTAACACTACAACTTTTAAAACGATTTAATAGCACGTCTCGATAACGCGCGAAATGACACGACCAACGATAAAATCGCAACTGTATCGCGGTCTGTCTACGATTAGGATTTTCTTCGTAGACAAAGTCATCGGGTCAGAACGTATCGGACGTTAAGGCAGTTTTCATTGAGTAATTAATAATGAATGAACTGAAAAATAACTGCAATAGAGTTGAAAATAGTTAGCTTGATATTTACCCGTCGGCGAGCGCGCCCAGCACGCCGCCCTCCCAGCGCAGCTCCACGGCGTGGCGCGAGCTGGCCTTCTCTGCCCAGTGCTGCAGCTCCAGGTTCACCAGCGTCAGCAGCTCCTGGCGCGAGAACGGCAAGAAGTACACGATCTCATTGATGCGGCCCAGGAACTCGTCGCGCCCGAAGTGCCGCTTGAGGATGGGTCGCACCACGCTGTCCTTGAAGTTGCGGGATACCTCCAGGGACTCCTCCGGTTCTTGGGCTTTGCGTTGACCGTTTCCGTCGTGGTCAACTAATACAGACAGACCACTATTACTAATACGACGAGTAAATGTAGCTGCCTAGGTAATGTGTTGTAAATGCCAAAGGACGACACGGTGCCGTCCTGTCCGTGCACACGTGAGATTATGCTCTTTCATATACATTTTGTATGAAAGGATATTTTCAAAACTTATCGTCCCGTTCCGTCCGGATTAAAAAACAGTATGTATGCAGCGGCCTTTAATAGGCTACATCTAGGCAAGCGTAATCCATTTTTTTATAGACTTGTTTGATTATATGTCTGTAAAAGGTAATCTCTCATAAATAAACGTCCCGCCAAAATCTCAGTTTGGGTTTGCTGTATCCAGATCGACCACTGACACTATCGCTATTCCAATCAGAATACTGATGGAAAAATGTAGGACCAACAAAAAAGACCTACACATAACATTAATCGATTTCGTCAAAGCTTTTGATCGAATTCTGCGTCAGATAATGTGGCAGGCTTTTCGTGCTCAAAATATACCTAAGTATTATATTGAACTAGTCAGGGATATGTACAACAGGGCTAGCACAAGAGTTCGAAGCCTAGCGGGGCTTAGTAAAGCATTCGAGGTCAAAGTGGGCGTCCAGCAGGGTTCTGCTCTCAGTTCGCTTTTATTCAACCTGTTGATGGAATATCTCACGAGGGTTATCCCCTCTAGTATGAATTATGCTTTACGCTGAAGAGATTGTTCTGGCCGATGAAAACTCACGACTTATGCAGGACTTGAATACGTGGACACAATCCCTAAAACAATACGGCCTGAGGGTTACCAGGAGTAAAACCGAGAACGTGTTGTCGTCTATTAGTAGAAAAGTTCAATTATTTCGGCTATTAAAAAATAAGTTACAACAACAACCTCTCTGCTCGACGATGGGCACACTGGTGGCTCCGGCAGCTGTGGGCGCCACCCGTGCGCGCTGCGCCGCCCTGGCCTCGGCCTCACGCCGCAACTGCAGGCCGTACTGCGCAATTTCGTCCGCCGCCAGGTTCGACGTCATCACGAAGATGGCGTTCTTGCACTCGATCAGCTTGCCCTTGCCGTCAGTCAGCCGGCCCTGTGGGGACACCCGGACAGTACGTTATTAAACTGACAGGCGCTGTGCGCCACCGTAACAGAATGACCCTGAGGGAGTTACCTCGTCGAAAAGCTGCAGCAACACGGTGAGCACGTCGGGGTGCGCCTTGTCCACCTCGTCGAACAGCACCACGGCGTCGGCGCGCCGGGCCAGCGCGCGGGTCAGCTGGCCGCCCTCCTCGTGGCCCACATAGCCGGGCGGCGCGCCGATCAGCTTGGCTACCTCGTGCTTCTCCTGGTACTCCGACATGTCCAGGCGAATGAAGGCGGCCGGGTCGTCGCGGTGCATGTAACGCGCCAGCTGCTTGGCCAGCTCCGTCTTGCCGATTCCGGAGCTGCCCAGAAACAGGAACACGAGCGGGTGCTCGTCGTCCGCCCAGCCATTCTCCTTACGGCGCACGGCGGCGGCCACGGTCTCCACGGCGGCCTGCTGGCCCACGATGAACTGCTTGAGTCGCTGCTCCAGCGGGAAGCGGCGCCGCTCCTCGGCGGCGGCAGCGGCGGCCGCTTCCTCCCAGGAGTGCGTGTGCTGCACGATGAGATCGCGCGTGGGCGAAGGGTCGCGCGCGTAGTGCAGCGCGCGACGGCCCGCGTGGTCGCGCGCCGTGGGGTCGGCACCCGCCTCCAGCAGCGCACGCGCAGCCCCGGCCGAGTCGGCCAGCGCGGCGTAGTGCAGCGCCGTCCAGCCCAGGAACGAGGCGCGCGCGTTCATGGTGCCACAGAACTCGTCCTCGCGCCGCTGCAGCACCTCGAGCGGATGCATACCGGCGGCGGCGGCGGCCAGCGACGCGCCGGAGTAGCGCTCCTGCAGGTCGGCGCGCGCGCCCAGCGCCAGCAGCTCGCGTACGGCGGCGGGCTGGTCGTTGGCGGCGGCCACCATGAGCGCCGTCCAGCCCAGCGCGTGGCGCCAGTCGGCCGCGCTGGCGCCGCCGCCTTCCGCCTCGCGACCATTTTTACCGGTCGCAAGTACTGCTTCCACTTGCCTGAAATAACCACACATTATAGGCAGTTTTTTGAGGCAGTTTTATAAGGGTACCTTAACCGCTGAACTAAGAGCAAAACATTCAAGAAACTGCCCTTAACTCTTTTTTAGGTAACAAAAATTTTGAAAAAGTATACAATTTGCAGAAAAAAAATGTGCAGACTGCAAGAAAATGAGCAATTTACAAAAAATATTTTTGTTGTGCCAATTGATCCGGTTTCTAAGAAAAAGACCTCAATAAGGAGTGAGATTTGAGTATTAGAAATCCACAAATTCAGTATCTGTTTCTTAAGAAAGTAAATGGTGAAATAAATATAGTACATTACTGCAGTGGCCAGCAAAAGAGGCATTGATGGACGAACGTATAAATGTGGGCCGAGGCGAAGCCCAGGCACACATACGTAAGTTCATCAATGCCTAGTTGTGGCCAAGGCTTGTATAGAACTTTTCTCAAATAATGCGAAGAAATTAAAACTAAGTAGCTCCTTGAACTCATTTTGTCAAATACAATTACTTTTCAAAATCAATGACGAACAACAAACAACAATAATTTTGCCCACGTTAAAGTGTTTACTTGTTTTTTTTTTTCAATAAACAGCTTTTCTATTTGCAAGCCAGTTCGAAACTTAAATAAAACCTTTGATAACTGGTAACTTACCTCCTTGGTTCCCATGTTTCGGAGTAAAAGATCATTTAATTTCTAAATTACACCACAGATATGAATTTACCAAGTTATTTATTTGGCTGCTAAACCACAACAGGTATGGATTTTCATACAACTTTTGCCAGCCACTGTTCGCATGTATTTGGCCAGTACAGCAATTTTAATTTACTTATCTCGAAGAAGGTTGTCAAAATAATGCTCAAATATCCAAGCGTGTTTGGGAAAAAAATAATTTCTGATGTATAGGATTTTTTTGTGTTAACAATTTTGGACCAGCAGAAATTATTGAACTTTTTCGAAAAGTATCATCACCAATAGAAGCATCCAATAATTTTTGGCAATACCTAATTATTTAAAGAGAATTTGTCATATGCTTTCATGGGGTCAATCCTTTTGTCTTGGCGAATTCACTTACGCAATTAGGCTGCAGGGCATTTTCTTGCTTTATGCCCCTGTTTTTTGCAAAATCTGTTTACATATACAGTAACCAATTACTCAAATGAAGATAAAGACAGTCTTCTAAAAACATGTTTCTTTAGCTATAACAGTTAACAGTTTAGTTTATTGCCTAGCCTTGTCTTAAAATTCACACGGTGTATGGACATAAAGTCGCATTTTGAGCAAATGAAAGAAAGAAAATTCAAAATAATACAAATAAAATATTTAAAAAAAAACTATTTCAAGTAATTTATGCTAGCTTAAACATAAGGAAATTCTTTAAAAAAAGAACACTCACCGTCGCAGTTCCTGCACATTCCCAAGTTGTGCAGCTTTAAAGAATCTTTTCTCTGAAACAGTAAGACAGGAAATAAGCAGCTGATTCTGAGTGTAGCATGCCTATAGTTATTTTTTATTTAATTGCTGCTGGTCTAAAGACAAAGTATTTCTACTAGTATGAAAATGGTATGCTTTGGTTTCAACAATAAAGCCCTTTTACCAATTAAAAAATTTTTTTTTTAACAAGCTTGTTAGATTACCGTACAGTGTCATCCAAACCAAATGTGAAAATTTCAACCAAAATTTCATCTTAATTGGTTCAGGCAACTGTTTTAAAATTCAGTTGCAAAATTTGACTCTAACATATATGTAGATACATTGCTAGTTAATAAAAAGCTTGTAAAAAGAGCTCACTGTATTATAATTTCAATGCTATGATGTTTATCACATGGTATTTTTTTTTTGTAATGTGCTCAAAAATCAACTATTCTATCCTATTAAACAAGCAATATTTGTATATATATATTTATTTGCAGACATTCTAGAAAACAGCTCTAACAATTGTAAAATAAGTGTTTTTTGGGGCAATATCAAATTAGCTAGGTCTCATATCTGGGAAAATTGGTTTTCTCAAAAACAAATTGTTTGCACTATTTTTACAGAACAGAGCTCAGTCGCCCAAGTACTGAGATTTAATGACCAACTTTTTGATGTTTCCGATCATTTTAATGTTAAAGACACTGATTTATGTATATATATTTTAACTCTGGTATTGTCACACCACTAACAGCCTCACTTCGTGTCCAGCAATTATTGTCCATACCTGGTTGCCTGGAAGAGATCGCGGATTGCTAATATGTGTTTTTAGTTTTAAGTTTCCTATACAAATGTAACTTATGGTGTACAATAAAGTATATAATAAATTAATAAAACTTTAAGCACACAAATGTGCAGTGGCAGACTTAAACCATAGTTGAGAGGAATTGTGTATCTTAAGTGTTTGAATGTAAATCCTTCTTCAGTGTACCTATAAAGTAAGATTCATTGGAAGTGTCTTTGAACTGTTTATACTCAGAATCTCTAGGGCAGTTATTGCATCATATTAGTGATAGTTACATGTCAATGAAGTGAGCAAATATTCATGTACCTATAGATGATCTACAGCATTCTCTAATGGTCATGAAGGCTTGAGAACAACAATGCAAGTAGTTGTTATAGTATATGCACCATTAAAGACATGATCAGCTGCAAGTAGCGCGAGCGCTATCGTGCCAGCACTTAGCGCTCGCGTGGTCCCGCGCCTGGACTCGCCGCCCGGGGGGTCGCTGTTACTGTCTGCCCAGTTCGCCTGCCGCGCCAGCACGCCTGACAACCGCGCCGACTGCTTCAACGCAAACACACTGCGTTTGTACATACATCTAGCCGATCGTAATGTTGACATTGTTTTTCTGAATTTACTCGATCTGTCTTCTAAGTAACTGTCAATTTCTTCTGTGTGATTCCTACGTATTATGTGCAAGGAAAGGAATATAATTTAAAATGCGCCGTATCCACATTATTACTGTTTTTTTTTACGTTTTCTTAGCTCGGTAGAGCTGTCATTTTGATTTTCCAGATTTCCTGTACCTATACTTTCCTCTCTTCACTGGCTGGCGGACTGTCAATGTCAAGTGTCACTCGCACTCACTGAAAACTGAACTGACATGACCAGTGCTGCCCGATTTGTCGAACTTAAAGTCGCCTAAAATATCGTCTCAAGTAGCCTAAAATCGCCCAATTATATTGCAAATAGAGATTGGGTGGTCGACGTATTTTTCGTCGACGAAACTAGACCGTCAATTATTAGTTGAATTTATCGACTAGTCCATGACGTAAACTATGTTAAGTCGACGTTCTTTATAAACTTTGCGACGCCGCGACGCGTGTCTTCTACGGCTCGACAATTCAACGAAAGTATTACAGTTAAAATTTGAACTTCCCTTCATACTTTACCAGGCTTATAGGACTGGCTCAATAGCGTTAATTATAACGTCACACTATGCAGGCGTATTTAGAAGATCAACTGATTTTATGTACATATTTTTTTTTTACTTACAATAATATTATTTACATTTCTTATTTTTTTTTATTTTTATTTTTTTTATTGATAATTTTTTTTTTTTTTTAAACCTCTCTTCAGACGTATTTACATTTAGGAACATAATCGGTTCCACTTTGCTGGTAGTCAACCTTAATAAAATAAATTAAATAAAACCTTAATAAAATAAATATTGTTTACATTAATTAAACTCGTAAACATGAACAAACTCGAAACCTAGGTACATAAACAGCAGTTATTCACCGCTTGAACTCTGACTTTGAGCGCAATCCTATTTGTGACAACTTTCAACTTTCCTATTCCACCATGCACTCGCCGAAAATCTTCAAAACAATATACAAATGTAAACAATTGCAAACCGGCTTACCTCGAATCGTTCGCTCGGTCAACGTCCTTTCTCTTTTGCACACGTGAAACACCATATTAGCATCACTTTCTTCTTAGAACACAATGCATTTTTACTCGAAAAATGCATTCGGCCCATAGAAATATCAACTTCAAGTTCAAATTATTTTGCTCGTCCGTTGTTGTTATCTTTTCGGACGTATGAAATTGTACTAACCAACTAAGTTCTCGCGTCGTTCGTAGCGTTACAAGTCGACATGAACGTAGTGGATTGTGTAGTTTCAATTTAGCCGTCTACGAATTCGACTAGTTCGTTGATTATCGGTGGACCGTTGAATCGTTCATTGTACGTCGACGGTCGAATTAACTAGTTCGTTCATTCAACGCCCATCGCTAATTGCAAAGTAGCCTAAATTCAGCGAATATTATTTGGAGATTTTTGCTAGGATAGGTAAATATTTAAGAGACCCAAAATTGATGTACCCGCATCGGCACCAAACATCTTTTTTCAACTTTTTAAATAAAAAAGCCGATGAAGATGATGATAGAATATAGATGATAGAATACTGTCTAAAATCGCGTATTTCTGATTGTCGCCTTGGCATATTTATCGTTATTTCTTGCTTGGTACTTATAAAATTTCATTTTCAAGGATTTCCAACAGCAATTAAGCATTTATTATTTTAATTACTTAGCGGTCACCCGACGCCGACGCAATTTTTTTGACCTAGACCCAAGTTAACCTATTAGTAGATACGCTTCGATCGAAGATATATCGAAGTAAGTAATTATCTAATGATATCTTGTGAAAAGCCCCGTCTCAAAGAGGTAACACTCTCGACAAAGTCACCTTTCAATCAAAACCTATTCATTCGTTTGAGAGCTATGATGACAGATAGACATACAAATACACTGCCACACACGATAAATTTATAAATAACACGCCTGTTTTACAATAGCATCGGGGGTTAAATAATTATTTTCCGTTGAATGCATTTTTAATACTATTCATGCGCATTGTTCCTCAGTAAGTTTTGAAAAAAAAAAACTTGAAATCGTAAATAGTCACCTAACTTTATTTCCTAGGTAGCCTAAATGGCGACCAGACGCTGATCGTAAAAATTTATCGCCCCGACACCCTCCCGAATATTTTAAATGGCGAAAAGTCGCCTAAACTGGCTACACTGGACATGGCGACTGATTGACTCCTCAAGGTTGAAACATACTACTAAAACCCGACGTGATGCGACGCTACGCGACGCTATCCGACGCATTGCAGTAATAATCAATTGTGAGATTATTTATAGAAAAAAAAATGATAATGAAAATGGTGGGGATACCGCACCATTTTCTAGCATTTGACGTACCCACTATTTATAGTAACGAGTCGACTTGTCTCAAACAAGTCGACTCGTTACTATAAATAGTGGGTAATTTGTAATTTGACTTTACACTTGGTTGTGAACTACAAGCCAGTACAGGCCAGATATTATAGTGTGATTTTAATAGTGTTATTGTTTTCCAGAATTGTTATATTTTGTGAAAGTTGGACTACCCAAGCTTCACGTAAGTTATTTGATATTATAACTTGATTATTGCTAATGGTTGTATTGAAACTATCTGTACCATATTATGACCGTTATTCCTAAATTGATTTAAGGGCTAGTCATGTTCTTTGCCTTACCCTTGTTGTTTTGATTATGTAATATTGTGAAATATTACAAGATTAATGGTAATAATAGAATTAGGTCTTTATTGTGATAAACGATATTTATATGATTATAAAAGATATCTATAAATACTATATAAGAGCTTCCGTAGAGTTTCTTGCCCTTCTTCTCCACGAGAACTAGTTTAGCGAACGGGCGGTAAGCTCTCTTGAGCCTCAATATGAATTAATTGACAAGCCTAATTGAAATAAATACCTAGTCTTGTCTTTCTGTGCTTTTATTCATTAAATCTTTCCCTTATACACCACATACATAGGAACTCTGATACACAGTAAATAACCAGTAACCATCTTGCCACATATCGATACTTTTACATGGAGTTCCTTCATGGTTCTAACACACGCATTTTTGCTGTGATTGGCTGTTGAAAATTAATTTAGCCAATCACAGCAGTTAACAGCCGATTATACGGCGATTACGATTACATCATCTCTGCGACAGCTGTCAGTATCAATACAGTAACAATAGCGCTTGACGGGCCAATACCGTAACAATACGTCAGTTTGACATATGTATCCATGAAGTATAATAATTTGTCAGTGTCAGTCAATTAAAATTTGACAGGTTGTAAATGTCATGTCAGTCGTGTGTCAGTCAGTCAGTCTGAGGAGAGGTGCAAACATACTACTAAAACCCGACGCCACGTGACGTGTCGACACCCGATGCGAATCTTGCACATACAGGGTGGCCAAAAAGTCGTGGATCAAACGAAACAGGGAGACAAAGGAGATAATTACCAACAAAAAATCTTTCTACAGCATGGCCATAACTTCATTGCACGAAAAGATATGAATTATTTTTGTTTTTTCCATGAAACTACCGAGATTTTTTACAATTTAATCAGTAGAAAATTAAATTGATTAAAAACAATAAAACAAAAGGTGTTGTATAATGACTCGATTATATATCAATACTACAAAAATTGTATTGCAGCTCTTGGTATCAAACTTAACGAGCAATGAATTTTTTGCCGTAAATTTTGAAGCGTTACAAAAAATTACTTCTCACTATAAGACCACCATTTGAAAAAAAAAATGTATTACGAAAAAGTGACCCTGTATTAAAAAAGCTTGCTGGTTTAATGCTGATTCGAATGAGGTACAACACTTTACTCTTTGATCTTTAGTTTTGGTTTTACGGTCGTTTTTTCATATCAAGGTGCAAATTTAATAAAATAGTAAATTTAAAGGAAAGTTAAGATTTTTTATAAAAACAACGATTATGCCTTAGTAACTTCGAGGACATTTGAACGAGCGCTTCCCTAACCGGTGGATTGGTCGAGGCGGACCTATTGCATGGCCACCCCGGTCGTCCGACCTTAATCCCATAGACTTTTTTGTTTGGGGCTATTTTAAAGAAATAGTGTATCAAGAAGAGAATAACACCGAACAAGAACTACGACAAAAGCTCGAGTTTGCTAAGTTACAAATTCTAAATAACAGAGGTGCATTCCGCCGATTACGTGCGAATTTTATTAGGCGGTGCAGATTGTGTATTATGGTCAGAGGTAGGAACTTTGAGCATTTAATGTAAAAATTTGTATTTAAATAAAATTACTAAGGCATAATCGTTGTTTTTATAAAAAATCTAAACTTTCCTTTAAATTTACTATTTTATTAAATTTGCACCTTGATATGAAAAAACGGCCGTAAAACCAAAACTAAAGATCAAAGAGTAAAGTGTTGTACCTCATTCGAATCAGCATTAAACCAGCAAGCTTTTTTAATACAGGGTCACTTTTCCGTAATACATTTTTTTTTCAAATGGTGGTCTTAAAGTGAGAAGTAATTTTTTGTAACGCTTCAAAATTTACGGAAAAAAATACATTGCTCGTTAAGTTTGATACCAAGAGCTGCAATACAATTTTTGTAGTATTGATACATAATCGAGTCATAATACAACACCTTTTGTTTTATTGTTTTTAATCAATTTAATTTTCTACTGATTAAATTGTAAAAAATCTCGGTAGTTTCATGGAAAAAACAAAAATAATTCATCTTTTCGTGCAAAGAAGTTATGGCCATGCTGGAGAAAGATTTTTTGTTGGAAATTACCTCCTTTGTCTCCCTGTTTCGTTTGATCCACGACTTTTTGGCCACCCTGTATATGCGCGTGGGAATGCGTGTGATCACATAGCGAAGTGATTACACGCATTTCCACGTGTTAAAGATCAACAGTCGCTCTTTAGGTCAACAAAAACATTGTATATTTTTTAGTATTACAATGACGCAACTAGATGGCGTTGGCGTCGAAATAGAAGTCGCAAGGGAGATTGTTTGCCGATTTGGTATAGGGTCTTGTGAGCTTGAGCAAAATATACTTACTTACTTACTTAGTTCAGTATACAATAAGAAGTTTTATTTGTACCTATAACCCTGTTAGTATACACACAAGTACAAATTTAAGTACGGAATACCATTCAAGTGTTCGGTATTTAACACCACGCGATAATTTAAGCTTACTATATATTTAATTTACCATAAAAAAAAACATTGAAGTTGAGCTAGATCGTCTAGTTGAAGAGGGCATCATAAAACAACTAGAGATGGGTCGTACTAGGCAAATCTTGGACTAGGTGCACCTAGTCCAAGTCCGTACAAATACTCGATCCAAATACCTGTTCCACCTAGTCCATGAAATACGCATACTTTATAGATTAGTCTTTGCGTAACAACGATACGTGTAGTACGTAGTACGTACGCAGTAATGAATTGTAATCTTCCCTTCATACTTTACACAGGCTTAGGACTGTCAACGTATAGATTTATCTACATTGAAGATTGTTGGCGTATTTAAAAGATTTCAATTCATTTTTCAGAGTACTTCATATTTTTTTTTTTTTTTGAATCATAATTTACAATAATTGCTTTTTGTTTTGTTTTTTTTTTTTTTTAAATCACGTATCTATATACAATCATTGCTTTTGTTTTTTTTTTAAATCACATAACTATTTACAATCATTGTTATACACTAGGTACATACAATAATTGCTTTATTGTTGTTTTTTTTTAAATCACGTAACTATATACAATCATTGCTTTTGTTTTGTTTAAATCGCATAACTATTTACAATCATTGTTTTATTTAATTACGTAACTATTTACAATCATTGTTTGTTATTTTTTAAATCACGTAACTGTTTACAATCATTGTTTTTTAAGATACACGTAGAAAATCAGAAAATCGAGATCACATTCGCACGAGTCCGTACTTGATACTCGACTGCATCATATAGTCTTCATTCGCATCGAGTATTGTCAAAGTATCTATTCTACCTATTCTTAAAGTCTGCCTAGTGCCTAGTCCCGACTAGTCTCGATCTCGAGTATTGACAGAAAAGGATGGAAAGACTGCGGAATAGTGTAGTTAAAAAAGGACAGAATATATTCTTCTACAACACGGTGCGCGTCGCGTAACTTTTATGCCATTGAGATATGGTTCAAATTCAAACGACTGGCACACGTATGATCTATGTAAATACGAGTGCGCATCGCGTTACTTTTATGCCTTTTGAATTAAGGTTCAAATTTAAGTGACTGACTCACGAATGATTTTGGCAAACATGGATGAGCTAGGACTATGCTGCTATCTCGCTTCACCGCGTCCCGACGACGCGGTGAAGCGAGATAGCAGCATAGTCCAGTACAGTCGGTACTTCGATTCGCGCGGGCCGCGGGTGCCGTGCACTGCGTAGGCACAGTGAGACTAGGTGGATCAAGTATTTTAAAAGTTAGAATAGGTACAGCCTAGTCTCGTTAAATACCTAATCCCTGGATCTATTCTAGTATATACGCTTCATCTCTAAAAACAACTTGTAGACATGGCTAAGAAGTGAGATGGGCCTATAGTTCTTCAGCCGGGCATTGTCACCCTGAGTAACACCACACCCCTGCACCATGCCTGTGGCGTTTTGCCCTCGAGTATGACGGAATCAAACAGCTTCTGAAGGGCCTTAAGGACCGGTTTTCCACCCGCCTTCAGGAGTTCAGCCGTGATTCCGTCATCACCCGGCGCCTTGTTGTTTTTAAGCTGTTTCAGAGCCATCCTAATCTCGTACAAGCTGACGTCCGGGATATCTTCGGTATAGTGACGAGTCAATCTAGCTCTTCGGTCGTTTGCTAGACTCGCAACGGGCTGGCTGATTGATGTGTACAACTGCCCATAGAATATCTCGATCTCCCTCAGAAGCTCCGGTTTGGCGGATACGATCCTGTCATCGTCGGTCTTCAGTTTCGTGAGCTGGCTCTGCCCAATAGCCAGATCCCTTGAAAAACCTTGGAGCCTTTATTTCGCTCAATCGCGTCTTTAATACGCTCGGTGTTAAAGCGGCGGAGGTCTCTTTTCAAGGATTTAGAGATCTGTCTATTGAGCTGCCGGTATTTGCACGCCTCATCTGAAGATTGCAGGATCATCTCACGCCTCTCCTTCATAAGCTTGAGGGTAGGATCAGAGAGCTTTTTGTTTCTATCTGTACGACGGGTCTTGAAAAACTTAGACCCGACCTTATGGACAGCTTCGACGAACCCGTCGCTATATTCGTCCACGGAGCTACCTAGGCATCGAAACGATTCTGGTGTTCGAGCTGAAAGCTCTCGGGGTTTTGGACCTGGATCTGTGCTGGACGGAGCGTGGCCTTCATCAGTCGAGACCTTTCAAGCTTAATATTAATGTTCAATGTGCCTCTTACCATGCGAATATTCGAAAGAATATTGATACTAACTGACAGTCTTGTACTAATTGTCTCAAAGGACTTATAATACTAAATCATCATCAATCATAACAATCACTAAATCAATCATAACATCACAATGATCATTACAAATTACTTAATATTTTATAGGAATATCATCACTGTGGCTTTAATGTAAATTTAGAATTATTTCCTGTCCACACAACAATATTTACGTAGGTGGGTACATACTCTAACAATTGTAGGTATTTGACAACACAATAATAATTTAGGTAGGTACAGATACCGGCACGGTTCTTGAGCGCTCGGCGGAAGAGTGGGGATCGCTTTGCGCATCGTACACTTATGACAAATAAAACGCACACCCGTTTATTATTTATTTTTTCTAAGTTACGGTCTACGTAATTTCTTACTTATAAGATTAAATAATGATTTATTAAATTGAGAAATGGAAATTGAGACCAAAAAAAAAAGGTAACTAACAAAAGTATTTCTAATTTAAAATTATAACTTAGTTCTTATAGTTTGTCAAAAAATACTAAAAAATCTACAACGTACCTACATACTTTTTTTTGTTAACATTTTTGACCTCTAATTTCTTTTGTTCATTAATAAAATGAAAAACAATATAGTTTGTAAGTATAGTAGTATAGTTAGTAATGAAAAATAATAGTTTTGCTATAATTACAAACTGACATTATTTTTTTTCCTGCTATATTTTCGATAAATATCACCTTTTATTATTATAACAAAGGTCTAATTAATAAAAAAATCACATAACTTATTTGAGTTCAAACTTACCAGATAATTTAAAATGATGCAGTTTAAAAATTTGTAGCAATTAAATTGGCCGGAATTGTATTCGTCGTCGTGAGGTACGTGCAACAAGAGTAAAGAACGAATCACGACTTACGGCTATGACGCGATACGCTACGGGCCAATCACTGCACTTTCCCCGCCCCCGCGCCTCACTTCATACCACCTGAGGGACCCAATAATTCACTTTTGCGCACGTGAAGCTCAGCGCTCAAGAACCGTGCCGATGATTGTAGAGAAACATCTAGAAACTTCGAAGTTTAGTGAGCAAACCATCGATGTTTTTACATAAATGTTAAGTCCTAGAAAACATCAACACATTGATGTTACAAGAATAATATCGAAACATCGATATTCCAAGCTAGCGGATAGCTTGAATTTGATGCACTTGATAGATTTTGCCGACTTTTCGTTTCATTCATATTCATCCTTTCACTAAACGTCCCCTTCAATGTAACTGAACTAGTCTGAAGGAATACGCATTCATTCCTTTTCGTGCAAAGATTAAAAACAAAATAGTCAACTGCTTCGGAAAGACAATTTTTAAAAGCTGGTCCACATCTTTATATTCTTTATCAAGAGAATAGATTATAAGGAAAAATGCTTACAAATTTACTTTTTTTGCAGAGTGCACCCAAAAAATACTGGGATGGTTATTTTTTTTTTTAATGATCATGAATGTTGCAGTAAATATTTTAAATAAATAGAATTATTGTCTGTGTCGCATCATGGCTGGCCGATAGATGCAAACCATCGGGAAGTCAGGATGTATACCCTTAGGTTAAGACATCGTGTATGGGCAGGTCGGTGGGTACAGTCGTGCAAATGAAATAACATAAATTATTCGATACACTGGGTTTATTTAAATAGTTCACAGTTACAATCTTGCTCACTAATATTACTGATCGATACTGATTCTACAACGTCTTAGCTCCAAGGCGGTCAATACTCAACTCTTGTATTCTGTGTACCCGCCACACAGGTCGTTAGAGAAAGCGCGCCACAGCGTAGTTGTTCTTGATTTGCCGACAGGTGGCGTGCTCGTGATTTGTTTTGACGTCCGTACTATTGACTAAACCCGACATCTGCTTATTTTTCCACCTAAAAAATCGATGTTTTCGGACCTTCTTCCTTTCGATATTTATCGTACATCGATACAATTGGATCGATGTCAACAAATATGTTTTTTTTTTATGTTGTTCATCCCTAGTCCTTTTCAGTCTGGTATGTCAAAGGCAAAATTAAAATAAAAACAAAAGTCTAGGAAAATCTTCGTCTTTGGTTGAAATTTTCCAATTTCAGTGTTGCCATCCAAATACTGATAGATAGAATGACCTGAAATCTCGTTAAAAGTGTTAAAACAGATTGACAGATTCGTCAAAGTTACTTCTTAATGTAAAATAATAATATATCGTACCTACATAAATACCATTTCAAAAAAGTTTTCTCCTTTCATTTTGCTGAGTGTACTTTGCTTTGACAACTCTGTATATAAATAATTGGCAAAATGGCAACACCTAACTCTATTTCATCTGAATTTCTAATCACTGTCCTGAATTTCATGCACGCTTGTGAATTGAATTCGAAATGAAAATTTAGCTTTATAATTCTCAATTATGTTGATTTTGAGTGAGACTTGCTGACAGCGCCTTGTAACATTATGTACTTTGATGGACAAAGTAATAACATTTTATGAATAAAGACTGCTGTGGGAATGTGTTGACACTTTAAAGTGTTTGTTTGGAAAAGCGTCTTGAATTATTTATATTGCTGGTAGAAAGATGGCTTTGGGAGGATCGACGTACTTGAAAAGCGCTACAATGTTGGAGCAATTGTTGGAGGAAATAAACTTTCAAAGGACCAAGGAGATGCGTCAGCTGATGAAAGATGGTGAGTGACACTTTTCAATGTTTTATGTTTTTTTTTTTATCTTAATATTTATATTTTCCGGCTCAAAAGAATATAGCTAAGCCTGTATTTAAAATACACAACAGTTAAAATTTTCTTTAGTAAAGTAGATGTAAAGATCATCTCTTTACATTTTTTTTTTGTGGTTTTCAACCATTCTACTCTATACAGCAGTGGTCTTTTGCCTCCCATTTATTGTGCCACTAAATCTAGTCATTCAAATTCCATCCCTAGCTTACCAAGACCACCCCAGATAAATTAAACAAGGCTATATTATTTACTTAAGACTAATATCAAATTTTCATTGTTTTTACCCTGTGCATATTGAATATTCAAAAGTAGGATATTTTTCTATAAAACAATTTTTTTATTAGGTAACTAATATGAATTCTGATTGAATAACTGCTGAAGTAAGTTCTGGTCCAGTGCTAGTTAGGACTAGTGGATTCGCCTGCATGAAAGTCAGAAATGTACCCATCCCGAGAGAATATCTATATTCTAATCCATACTCTCTAGATGAAAAATGTCACTCATGTCCTTTTCCAAAGTCTAATCTATCTCCATACCAAAATTCATCATTATGAAAAAAGACACAGAACCAGGGTTTTATGTATGAAAGCATTACAAACAGACAGTAATTGTCACATTTATAATGTTACTAGCTGCCCCACGTGGCTTCGCTCCCGTCAACTGGCTACCTGCCTACCCTACCTTACCTACCCTACCCTACCTACACTACATACATGATTGTTGCATAACTAACCGCTTATGCAGCAAACAAAACGGAAGCCCTCAAAAAGGAAATGTTTTTGCCCATTTTTGCAACATTTTTCATTTATACTCTGCTCCTATTGGCCGTAGCGTGATATTATATAGCCTATAACCTTCCTAGATAAATGGACTATCCAACACAAATAGAAATTTTCTATTCCAACCAGTAGTTCGTAAGATTAGTGCGTCCAAACAAAAAAACAAACTTTTCAGTCTTATAATATTAGTATAGATATAGTATGGATGGTGTGGTGTCATGGACACTATGTGAATTTCTATTTCTACAGACTACAAAAATCATAAACATCCTTTCATATTGCAATATAATGTGAAGAAGACAAATGTTGCTATAAATTAATATACAGGCATATATAATTTAAAAACCAGTCAATTGCGAATAAAATCAGAGGATTTCATTCCATAGAGAGACAATGTTTCTTGCAAAATATCATGATACTGGGTGGGTAATAGTAGTAGTGAGACTCATTTGGCCCATTGTGCATGGGGGCTCTGGGTAACATACCTCTGCCCAAAAACAGAAGCTTCCTGATGGCTTTACAGGCTTCGCGGTACGACCTCATACAGCTATTGATGTTGTCGATGGGTCTGGACTGGCTGCATTTCGTGGTTTTTTTGCGAAAGGTAGTTCTTTCTTCGTCCAAATTTTGTCATGTTATCTTATTTGACACAAGCTGTATTTTAAATATGTTGTCGTAAAAAATCGTTATAAACTGTCTAGCGAACAGTCAGACAGACGTTTCGTTGTAATATTAGTAGAGGTATAGAACTAAAAAAAACACGAAAAAATAATTGTAGTCAACCCCGTCGTTTCGTTCGTGGTGGCCGTTGAACCGTAGCCTAAATGCGACTCACCACAAGCCCACCCATTTAATACGATGACTCCTAGCATAGCAATATCATAATTTTACGCTTGTTTGCCACGAAGGGGGCTGAGGCACTAGCGTATATATATATATAAACACCCACATTTTGCCTATGTGACTAAACGTCACGTTTTGAATGGGACCGTCCATTTTTTCGCTACTCCTTCGGTGTCCCCGAGAAAAGCTTCGGAGTCGAGACGCCGAGTTATCCTGTAAATAAAGTGAGGCGAAAACGGCGCAAGCCGTCCTTATCAATATGCCAAATCCCCAAATAAGCATTACTTTACTGTTCTAACATGCCTGCCTGATAATTTCTTGTTTTTGTAAAATATCTAATACCTTTAAACGAGCAATTCTTGTATATATGTATCTATATATATATAATCTGAATCTCGGAAACTGCTCCAACGATTTTCATGAAATTTAGTATGTACGGAGTTTCGGGGGCGATAAATCGATCTACGTAGGTTTCATTTTGAGAAAACGTCGTTTTCTCTATTTTCACCCGAGCAGAGCTCGGTCAACCAGGTACTTTTAACAATTTGGGGTGCGGTGCGAAATATTTACGTCTTGCAACTTTGGTAACTATTATTTCTTAAGATTATTTGCAGAAACTTACCTACATACGTTACCAAGGTAAGTTTTATAAGTAGCTAAAATATATTTGATGTTCCTTCACTCGTTATCTCAATTATTTACTTAAAAAAATGATCGATTTTTAGGTAGGCCTAACCAGAATGTTGAAAAAAAATTGATTATGTGTAAACTGTATTTAAAAAAAACTAAACAAGTGCGAGTCGGACTCGCGCACGAGGGGATTCCGTACAATTTCCGGCAAAATAATCACGTTTGTTGTATGGGAGCCCCACTTAAATACTTATTTTATTCTGTTTTTAGTATTTATTGTAATAGCGGCAACAGAAATACACCATCTGTGAAAACTGTCTAGCTATCACGGTTCATGAGACAGACACCATGGCCATGACCATGGGCCGGGTGACTGACAGACGGATCGTGAAGTCTTAGTAATTGGGTCCCGTTTTTACCCTTTCGGTACGGAACCCTAAGTTCATGTGCTATCCCCAAGTTCATGTGCCACCCTTATACACATTCAAGCCGCGATGGCAACAATGTTGTCTGCCAATCTCGCTGCCGGACAAACACCATTCCTCCTGCCAGTCCTTGAACTCCACTCGGTCGCGGCCTTTATCCACCTGACACATGTCATCACCGCGCCTAGAGCCTATTGCCATTAAAACAATACAATACCTATCGAAACCTACTCTAAGTAATCTCACTGCGAGCAGACTACTACACCAAAGAGTCATTCAACTTGAGTACTTATTTCTATGGTACTGATTGAATCTATACTTCTTCTATACTAATATTATAAAGAGGTAAAGTTTGTGAGTTTGTGACGTTGTAGGTATCTCTGGATCTAAAGAACCGATTTTGAAAATTCTTTCACCAGTAGAAAGCTACATTATTCCTGAGTGTCATGGGCTATAATTTATTTAAAAAAATAGAGATCCGTATGAATATTGCAATAATGTGACCCAAAGTAGCCAAATGTTGCCTATAAAATTCATTCTTTGGCGTGCGCTGACAAAACTATTGATGATACCTACATAAAAATTATGTACCACATGATTAAGGTACTCATTACTACCTACAAAAAAGTCTGCGAGAGAATATATCTAACTATCATAGTTAAGTCACAATAGCAGCTTTTATGTTCTAAATTTTAATTAGATCGCTGGTAGAAACAAAAGTTGGTTATATTCATATTGTAGTATAATTCTTATTTAAATAAAAAGTCTAACAAATTAGTAAGTAGGTAGGGTGGGTAGGGTAAGTAGGGTGGGGTGGGTAGGGTAGGGTAGGGTAATAGGGCAGGGTAGGTAGGGTAGGGTAGGTAGGGCAGGATAGATCGGGTAGGGTAGGTAGGGTAGGGTCGGGTAAGTAGGGTAGGTAGGTAAAGTAGGTAAGGTAGGCAGGTGGTAGGTAGGTAGCCAGATGACGTGAGCGAAGCCGCGTGGGTTAGCAAGTTACCTAATACATCATAACCTCACAAAGATTGTGTCGTGCATCATGTGCATGTCAACACTGTCTATGCTAGAGGGTACCTTTATAATATTATTTTGAATGAGGGTGTTATTAGAGACTCGGTATCAAAACTAGCGATACGTGTTCCGGATCTGGCTGTTTTGTGTATGTGAGTTAAAATTTTTGTCAACGCAGCCACGATACAGGATAGTGTGGGGCAAAGTTTTCATAAAAATTCCAATGTCCTATTCGCAAGATGTCCTATTAGTAGAACGTCCCATTGTCAAAGTACAGTTATACTATACTAAATTAAAATTGAAACAAAAAGAAGAATTAAAGCAATACTGTATTATGGCAAGTTAACCGTCTGATGAAAGTATTAAATAGACTTCCGGTCTGATGACGAGTTCGATGTAACATAAAACTGTAATATGGGCTCAAACTCGAAGAGTGGAGGCGACGCCGCCTGGAGAAGTAACCAGCTTCGCTTGTGCAGCTCCATGACCTCGTCGCGGCAGTCCAGTCCATGGTCGGAAGTAACAGCCCCTTCTGCGAGGAATTAATGTTCGCAAAGAAGGCGAAAGAAAGCGAGAGGATTGAATCCCTTTTTTTAATTAGTGCCGTTACCTGAAAATAAAAATAAAATGTTCAGGGAGCGGTAGTATGCGGCGAAAAATCAAATCAAATCTAATAGAAAAATGTTGACTCCAGCTGTTATCGCTAAAATTTTTGTGTTCTAACATGTTTCTTGAAATGTCTACGCTTCGAAAGGCAAACATGCAGTTGAAAATTCAATGTCATCTATACATATAAATAAAATTGGAGTGTCTGTTTGTAATATTGAAATAACCGTTTTTTATTGTATACGGTACATACACCAAAATATTTTTTTTTTAATTTTTGTCTGTCTGTCTGTCTGTTTGTTCCGGCTAATCTCTGAAATGGCTGGACCGGTTTTGACGGGACTTTTATTGGCAGGTAGCTGATGTAATAAGGAGTAACTTAGGCTACGTTTATTTTAGAAAAAATCTTTTATTTTAGAAATTTGTTAGGCGGAACGAAGTTCGCCGGGTCAGCTAGTAATAAATAATTATTTTACAAAACAACATTGAAACATATATATCAAAAAAAAATACACGATACGATTATAAATATGCACCACCTTCATCAATATGCACCATTTATTCAAATCCTAAAAATCGATAACTATTTAGTACAATGTACCTAACTAACTTTACGCAGAAATCACAATAAAAATAAAGATAATTAATTTATTCGCTCAACTGATAACTTGGACGTACCATAACACACAAAGTATTGGCTTAATGACTTTTTTGTCAATATGCATTGTGTAGTAGATAGTATTCAACAGGTTAAAGATTTTTTTTAATCTACCCTCAACTTGAGAATTATGATTTTCGTACCGCTAATTACTTGAAATTGGCCAATTGAGGAACTTCAAACGTTTACGGCCACAGAAGGTCCGCATTAGGTCATGCGGTGCAATATCTGGCCCGGGAAGTGTGATGCCTTGTGCAAGCACTCCAACGCCCGAGACAAAGGTATGATTCTGATAGGTCCCTGCGCCCGATCCACGGCGGAGGACATCGATAAGTATCTACATTTAGACTAATTTATAACTTTATAACTTAAACTGGCAATTATCACTTTTCCAACTGAACGCAAAAAAACAACACATTATATCATTTGGATTTACTTTTAATAAATATTTATTTTATTTTAAAATTAACAGTCTCAACAAAATATTGAATACTCCTTTAAGAATCTTATGTTGTGTGTGTGGTATGACTGTACCGTTGCCGTTCTTTTGTTTCTAAGACGATTTGCAAATAGATCATTTTGAGCCACCTACTACCTACCTACCCTACCTACCACTACTACTACGAACAAAGAAACTCTTCAGCTTATAATAAACGTGTTGTCAAAACTCCTTCGCAAATGAACAAATTTGATTACCATAAATAAAAAACATTCTTTACAAAAAAATACTACCGACTGCCAAATAAGAAAACTACAAGGTGAAAAATAACTTTATTTTTACCCGACTACCGAAGGAGGGTAATGTGTTTTATCAGTCTATGTAGGTATGTATGTTTGTTTCTATGTGGCGTTCTAGAGACCAAACGCGTTGGCCGATTTTGATGATTTTTACGTCAATCGATTCGTCTTAAACCTGCGAGTGTCATTACATTAAAATTGGAAAATAGAAAAATGGCGGATTTTGGGCGCCATATTGTGGGGGACCAATTTTTTTTTCTTCCAAACCCATCGTGTGGGGTATCAAAATAAACGGTTTTGAGAGGTGATTACAAACATATAACACTTTTATGTTTAAATGTACCTAATTCTATAAAAAAAATACTAAAAAAGTTGTAAATAAAAATTATTTAAAAATAAAAAAAAACCTGACTGCTTAAAAAGGGAACTAAAAAGAAGTAACCAAGAAGAAAATCATGCTGTGCAGTCGGAGGATACATTTGGTTTTGGTCAGCCAGCTCGCGTCCAAAACCAGACCTCCGACTGCACAGCATGATTTTCTTCTTGTTTACGTCTTTTTAGTTCCCTTTTAAGCAGTTGGGTTTTTTGTTATTTTTAAATATTTTGAGTAAGTCGGTAGGTGTCCATAACGCAAAAAAATTGGTTCTTACGAAAGACACCGACTTCCAAAAATAAAGTAATTTTTCACTCTGTAGTTTTCTTATTTTGAAGTCGGTAGTATTTTTTTGTAAAAATGTTTATTTTTATTTTTCACCTTTTCGTTGTACCTACCTAATAGGCAAGTAGTTAGTAAGGTATCTATAATGCCTATAGATTACCCGAACATCATGAAACTGAACATAACCGGTGAACTGTACACATCTGCGTACGCCTTTAGAGCGTACTGGCGTAATGTTATGTTATGAAATGGTATAAACAATAAACAGACTAGTGATTGCAGCAATCCCGAGAGATTTGCCGTTATTTATTGAAGAGTTCTGTTGTATATCTCCGAAGTTCTTCATCAGATATTCACCAAATTAAAATGGGACCAATTTAGAAACATACACTTACAAACAAATAAAGAATTTTCAAAATCGGTCCGCAATTGACGGAGATATCGGTGAACAAACTTACATGAAGTCGAACATAGAACCTGCTCCTTTTTGGTACGTCAGTTAAAAAAGGTTATAGTGAGTTAATCTTAAAAGATAGAAATATGCTGTCGTGGATTTTTTTTGAATTTTTAAAGAGGAACAATTCCATCATACATGATATTTGCATAACTTAAACCATTTTCGCACACGCAACGGAAGCTCTCAAAAAGGAATATATTTGCATCATTTTTATATGCTCCGCTCCTATTGGTCGTAGCGTGATGATATATAGCCGATAACCTTCCTCGACAAATGGACTATCCAAAACAAAAATATTTTTTTCAATACCAACCAATAGTTTCTGAGATTAGCGCGTTCAAACAAACAAACTCGTCAGCTTTATAATATTAGTATAGTATAGATTAACCTTACTTTATCTATATCATTCCGTCTTTTCTTTGGTATTTCTATTCATACTCAAAACTCTCTTCACATGATTATTAACATTTCTCTGTATCACAACAGTAGATAAAAGTAGAATTACTACTCCATGTCTTGTGACTTCATAAATATCGACTTGATTAGGAAACTAAGATCATCCAAAGTATCTTGATTTTAAAGTGAAATAGCTTCAAGGTTAATTATGAACATTAGAATTCGAATGATTGCCTACCTCCACAGTACATTGAGATCAAGGTAATGTCGGAGTAGGAACGGATTGTCTATTAACGTAGGAGGAAGTATAAACTCGATTTAAGAAAAAAACATTTAATTAACTTTACAACAGCGTTGGTATAAACAGTTGCATGTTCCGTATATTACAATTTTACAATATATCCTAAACAGGGAACACGTTAAATTACGGAATGTGGCTTCTAACAATGTATTTGAACTCTTGAATAGCCTCAGTAATAGACTTGGTACTGTCTACAAATATTACAAACAAGTCGGACAGAGTATATTGTCTCGTTTTGATTGAATCGTTAAGTAGGTGTGGTTTACATTCGATTGGGACACAATACATAATATTATTAATATGTAGGTAACCAGATTTAACTATATAAATACAGGTACATAGATCTCATCAAAGATCTAGAATGTGGCATTTCATTCTCAATAAATATTTACAAGAAATAAAATAAGAACGTCGGACAAATATACAATATAGAATCTTCATAAAGGCAATGTAGTAATTCTAAACTTGTAAAGACAATGTTCTTGCATTTATTAATAATGCATAGTTCGGGCAGTTAGCTAAAAATAATAATAAACACCAATGCAATGTGCACACAGAAGCAGAATATACAGCTGACGATGAAGAGATTCACCATGAACACGCGGGATAGGCGTGGCGCTCTCACTAGTACGATACCTGCATTATTGTATATGGAACAGTCTAACATACATAATATCTAGGATCGTTTATTTTCAATAATATCGAAATTAATCATAATTATAACAACTTGTAGTTTCTCTTACTTATACTTGTAAACTTGATCACACCTATTTAAGGAACCGAATTAATTTTAAAGTCATGGATGATTTGTTGTGTTCCAGGAATGCGTTTGAGTAGAACTTAACTATTAACATACTTGATACTCATTTCAGCTCACAAATTATAGTGTTTATTATTTTTTCACATATTTATTCGTAGGTTTACGTCTTGTTCAAGTACATTATGTTTGATTGTTCTCCTAATTCTATTTATCTAGTTATCCGTCACAAAATTTGATAAAATGTAATGAGATGATAAAATTGTTTAATGCAGATGGTGACTGTAACTTTTTCTCTCATAAAGATAACCGTGTCACAGTAATGGTGAAATGATAAATGATTAAAATGTAAGCAACATTGTATGTGGTGGATGTCAGTATGATAACATTTTGAAGGCACTTTGCAATTTACATGAATGGACATACAACAATCAGTTGCAACACTCGAGTTATTCCACTCGCCTCACTAAGCTTTCATAAATCTCTTTCTACATTAAAGTTATTTGTGCAACATAATTAGGGTTTCAACCATGTTTCAGACTGTGGTTTCGTAGTTCTACAAGGAACGACGTATTGGACAGATCTGTTTGTGCGCCACTTTCTGTTCCAAGAGGAGCAGTCGATAGACTGCGACGACCTGCTGTTCTTTGTGAGGAAGCGACACGTGAAAGGCTCCTCGCGCTACCTGCCCAAATACGAGGTAAGTTTGCATTTGCAATTCAGTCACTCATACTTGTAGCAATGGTTAAATATCGCAAATGGGGGCAGTACCCCCAACAATGCGAGACACCGGCCGCGGCAGTGTGATTCACTATCGCTGCGTATCAGTATCAGTAAAGCAATCACTGTCACATTAGCATTCATCCACTATCTACTGCTTGTGATTGTTACGGTGGTTAGTTATCGCAATTTTGATTATTTGTATCATCAGCTGGTTGCGATAACTTATCGGATGGGCATCAAATGAATTATTACCAGCTACGCGTCATTTTCAACTCTCGTTGTAAACTTTTTCAAACTCCCAAAGATATCTGATGGAAACAAATTAAATATTGGAACGAATATTCAAGTGTCGAAGTGAGTGTCTGTATGCTAAACAGAAGCGGTTGCATAACATGCTAATCTCGAGCGAAAGAGTAACAAATCGTGTAGGCTGAGTATGTTTGTTAACATGCAACAGTTACCAGTCTTGCTTCAAACTGAATTGTGCTGAAAACTGTCGAAAACTTATCAATGGCTTTGTGGCGCATGTTGTAACGTAAACATGTCGCCCGTGCCGGTGACACTCATATGATACACAGGCTTCTGTTTATTCGACTTTACTTCTTTATTTTATTTATTCTTGCTAGAAAGACAATAGATCTAATTCTATGTTTGTGTGATATTTAACGATATTCAATGACAGCAGGTAAAGATAATAATTTGTGAATGTATCTAGATTTCGAAATGAAATCATTCAATGGATACTTTGTTCGTGAGTGTGGAATGTAATAGGTAGTGAGTTAATGTGGGTGCCGCTGGAAGTGTAGTTGCTCGATTTCGTTTGAATCCTAATTTAGCACCATTTTTGATGAATGTTACAAATTCTAGATGGTAATATTTTGGAATACAAAAAGTATGCATTAACAACAGTTAAGTATGTACTTTATTTTAAACAATATAAAAATATTATTTCTTAGAATATGCTGCTGGTACAACAAGTACATGTACTTGTAGCTAGGGTCGCGCTCGCGACTCGCGACGCACAAGGGGGCGCAGCCGCGGCGTATTCGTTCGTCTCCAACTATACATTAATCACAGTATATTTTTTCTAATAAATACTTAGTAAGTTTTTAGATTCGAGGTTGTTCAATAACCACTTATAAACTATACAATTTACAAAAACAAAAATTCTATCAACAGTTGACAGTACATAATTGATCGATTATAGTTCTTTGTCAAATAAATCAAATCTTACAATTATATTCAACAATAAAAGCTTACGAGGTTCACTTTCTATAGAACAGTTTGCGATAGTTGTGAGGAAATAAATATTATGCTCACTTGGCGAATTATCACATTTGACACGCAGCGGTCGCCCAAAGTTCACTTGGGTCTCGCGATCGTTCTAAGCACAGCCGAATAGTAGGTACAGTGCCGAGCGACACCGCCGCACACTCACCCACGCCTGTTACAGACCGACGTCGAGGTGTTCCGCAAGGACTCCAAGAAGCTGCCCATCGGAGATCCGGAGATTGACTGGGAGGAGACGGTCTACCTCAATCTGATCGTGCATCAGTTCGACTACACGCTAACGCTGGCCATCTGCACGCGGACCAGCCCCAAGGAGCTGCAGGTCCTCAAGCGGCATTCGCAGAAGGTGAGCGTCATACTCGCTCCGGCGGCGGCAGCGTCGCGCGCGCGCGTCACTAGCTGAGCCGGCTGAAGAGCTTGGTGCGCGGCCAAGGCAGCGGCCAGTCGTAGCGCCGCGGCACGGGCCCGCGCACGTTGCGCTCCAGGTACGTGAACAGCCAGTACCACCACTCGCGCTGCACCATGTAGTGGTTGTAGCCGTTGCCGGCGCGGTGCGGCGTCACCAGCAGCGAGTGGAACGTCCAGAACAGCCGCGTGGTCACGTAGTACGCGATCACCACGTCCACCGTGTAGTGCCCGTGCGCCAGCAGCACGAACGACACGCCCATCAGCGCCGAGCCCCACATGGCCCAGTGCATCGGCCACAGCTTCTTGGGTGAGTACTCCGCTACAATGAGGTAACTTAGCACGAGGACCATCGTGTGTCCCGAGTATATGTAGTCGCCGCAGTACGTGTGCTTGCCGTTTATCGACAATCCGAAGCCAGATATTAAGTAGAACATTCTCTTGATTACTAGTAGTGGCGTAGTGTTGTTACTCTTGGGGCTGCAGTAGTACGTGGTGCTGGACACCGGCAGCACGGTCACGAACATGGTGACCGACCGGTACAGGTACAGCAGGCCGATGATGAAGAACAGGCGCCGCGCGACGATGAAACGGTGCTTGTGGAACACTACCACCAGCATGGCTACCGTCGTCGAGATCATGATGAGGTACTCGGACACGGCTAGGCCCCAGTCTCTCGCGGCGACGTTGTCTAGTATGATGTCGTTGAGCGGCGCCGTCGTGTTTCTGTCGGGCAGTCTTTCGTGCACTAGTGACAGGGACATCATGTTCACACAGACGCACATGAACAGGAAGAAGAATGATATAATCGTTTTCCATATTTCTTTGGGGTATCTTTCCTCGCGCACGGCGCCGGGCGGGATCTCCACGATGAAGTCGCCGGCGTGCGTGCGCTGCGGCGAGTGCTCCCCGTCGGGGTCGGACTCGTCCGTAGTGGGCTGCGGCGCATCCGTCTTGACGGCGCGCGCCAGCAGCGGCTGGCGCTGCATAAGCTCGGCCTGGCTGGGCATATCCGCGGGGCGGCGCTGGCTCTGGTCGCTGTGTCGCGCCGCGTTGTTGTTCAGGTCATTCCGCTTGAGGCGCGCCTCGAAGTTGATCCCCTTGATGTCGTCGTGCGCGGTGTGCGCTGCTATGTCGACATCGCAGCGCGGCGGCGTGGCGGGAGGCGAGGGCGGCGGCGAGGGCGCGCGCGGCACCAGCGCTAGCTGCTTGTGCGGCTGCTCATTGGCCAGGTACACGCGCACCGACTCAACCAGCGGCTCCGCGAAGTTGATCTGCTGTGGTGGCGACGGCTCCTTGTCTGGCGACCGCGATGAAATCGTCATCCAATCACCATTCGGCTGGATCGAACCTGGAATAGGGAGAAAATCGTGTTAGTTCATTTCATTTTGTTATATTTTCCTAGTTCCCTGATGTCTCAAACAGTCCCCTGTCATGACTTTTTGGAAAATCGCTAAAAACTCGCAAAATATGAATAAATTCAGTGGGCCTCCTTATCTAACTAAAATAATAGTCAATTTTCTTTGAAATAGAACACGGTTTTTTGGCAAATGTTAAAAATAATTGCCAGGACAGCATTTATATGGGACCTGTACGAGCTTACAGAGAAATGCCCATATATATACTAACGTGATTTTTTCTGGCAACATTAGCTCAAGATAAGGGAATTCTTCTATACAATTAATAGCCATTGAAACTTCATGGCAATCGCACTTAATGTTTACTTTACTTAAGGTTCCGTTTATTCAATTCTTAGCCGTCATCTAACCATAATTGGTTGAAATTGGAGAATGTTGTTGAACATCAACGTAGCAATTATCTGCGATGTTATTATCTATGGGTTTTGTGTTATGTTTGCAGTGCCGATCCTAACTAAGTTACAGTTGTATCTTAAACAAATGAGACGTGAAGAAGTCGTTTTGCATGGTTGTTGTGTAAATATGTCTGTTTCTAGAAGATACGTCGTAAACAAAATAAGTCCGGCAGCGCAGGCACGGTTCAAAGACCGAGGGGGATTGCGCTGTCGCGCGCGGTGAGCGGCGCGGCACGGCGGCCGGGCGCCCCTCATCGTATTGTCAGATGATGATAATTAGCCGCCGCTGTTTGTTGTGCTCGCGGTGAGCGGAGTCGCGCCGGAGCCTGATTGTGTCGCCCCTCGGCGGCTCGGCGAGCGATCATCGCGCGGCCCACCAGATTGCAATTTATTCACTACACTACAATTACGCATAGATTGCTCCCGACGGCTGATTTCTCTTTGGACCATTTATCCGCGAGTTGTTTTTGATACGCGTATAGAAAGCTCGTTAGTAGGGACCCGTTTTATTCCGACTTACCCGATCAATGTGCGAGCCGTCATTCAGCGGGAACGCGGAGTCTCATCGATTGGATGTCCCGGTCATGATATGCGCCAGATAGAAAGCCGGAAAGCCAGCCTCGCATCCAGTAAAATCACAAGCACGTAAACGAGGTCGAAATGGAAAACGATATGCATATACACTTCACTGCACGGCTAACGAAATTGCACACACAATAGGGCGTTCGAGCTTCTGTATACGAACTTGCATTCACATAGATGTTCACTACACTGTGGGAAGGCCTCGGACGCGTTAACACAAAATAATATTTTATTACTCGACGGGTTTGGCCGCTGCGAGCGTGCGTGTACAGTTGCGGCCGCGTACTAGAAAAGATGGAGCACTGGTTGGCTTCGGTCCGCCGGCGCTCGGGTGTCGTCGGGCGGGTTCGCGCACACTCGGCTCAATGGAAGCAATTACGCGAGGCGGTGACGTCACAGCGAGACGTTCCAGTCCCCCACTCCGCGCGGGTGCGGGTGCACCGGTCACCGGGCTCGCTGTCGAGTCGAGCGAGGAGCAAAGCAAACAAGCCGGCAGGCCCGCTGCGCCGACTAGCACAATGAAATATTAACCATCGCATTTCATATCGTTTACTATGATTTTACAGGTCCCAAATCGTTTACGGAGTTTGGGCGAAGAGTTTCGGAAATAATAGTGGAACAAAATCCCTAAGTCGCATTTCTATAGAACAGAGATCTTTTTGGCACAGCTTCAATACTTGAAAATTACTGAGATCATATTTTAGGGCTTGATATATTTTGTACAACGATAAATTGTATATCTTCAAACCTGAGTTAAATAAAGCACTGTTTTACCGTTGGCGATGCGCTAATTCTTAGGTTGAATATATACTTATCACTGAGCTCCGTGGAATTCTCTGAGCCTACACCGCCAGCGTTGTTGTTAGTTGATGGTGTCGCAATAGGTTTCGTTGCCAATGAACCAATGAATGAGGTGTAGGTTTGTAAACTGGCTGTGAACGAGTTCAAGATTGGAGCGTATGATGCCCTTAACCCCGGGCCATCGATGGTTCTAATTTCAATTGATGTCGCTTTATATTTTACGTGATATAATTGTGAATATAATGCTTTAATTTCAAGGCATTTATTGCATTAGGGTTTTCCATTTCATCAGACAACTTATTGACAGCTACTGCGGGCTTCCTATTAGTCTCAGAAGCCAGAAACCAAACGAGGGTCCCAGTACAATCTGGACTGTATTATACCACGCTTTTCTTTTGTTGCATCGTTGCACAGTTTTCTACCGTTCTTAAAAGCTTGTTCCCGTATTTTGAATTGATTTTTGCTAAATCTGACCAGATTCTGAACCGTTGTGGAGCTACCGGAGAAATGCCTCAAACAACACGTTGTGCCATCCAGGAAAAACTGCGATTTTTCGACGAAGGCATTCTTCCAAAGTCTTAATGTTAATACATATATCATATGCCGGATAATATACTATAATGCTTCAGTTTGACCTTGTTTCAATAATTTTACTTTTAATTTAATTAAGTGACTAATTAAGCTGTTGTAATGATGTAACTGCTGTTGAAGTTAATTCGCAGAAGAATAATGAACGCGTAATTATGGTCAACCTCAATTACGTAGGCACGTAATGTTTCAGAGTGTAAGTAGGTAATACAGCCTATTGTAAATATGTGTGTGGACTAGTGTTTGTGTGCAGAAACATGCAACATGCGTTTGTGGCGGGATTTGGGTCAAGGTGTTCAACTGGCGGGGCTACCTGGACGGAGACCGGCGACACTGCGCCGACCCACATTCAGCCGATGTGATCTTTTGCTAACGGTTCACAGGCCATCAGGTGGAAAATCAAAACAGACGGTTCAAAACATGTCAGTGACGCGAAGCGATGCTGCAAGGTCGAGCAGATTACAGTTAAGTTCTTCAGTGGCAGAGGCGATAGTTTGGAATACTTAGATGAGTTTTTAAATAGTCCTTGTAGCTACTACGTTTCATCTCATTCTATTGTTCGTTTTATGACAATATCTATTGTTTAATACGTCGCTGTCGTAAATTAGTGTTACTGAAAAACTTTTTTACAAAAAAATACTACCGACTTCCAAATAAGAAACTGCAAAGTGAAAAATAATCTTTCGAACGTATGATTTTTTTTTGCTATATGGACACCGACTTCCAAAAATAAAGTTATTTTTCACTAGTTTCTTATTTGGAAATCGAAGTCTTTTTTTGTAAAAAGTTTTTATTTTTCACTTTTTAGTTGTACCTACCTAATAGGCAAGTTGTTTAGTAAGTTACCTTAACGCCAGAATCGATAACCCAAATGTTATGATACTTGAACATAACCATAACAAATATTGGAATCAAAAGCAGAAAGGGATCACAAGTGTAATGACTCCGTGAGTGTGTGTATGTCGGTTCGGACTCCGTGCGAACGTGTAGACTGGACGTGGGCAAGTCGTACCAGACGCCCAGCGCGAATACACGTGCCTGTATTATCTGTCATCAAAGACATTCCTCTCAGGAGTTTCAGGTACTTGATTCTCTCATATGTATCAGATGTAGGTAAAGCTCAAATATTTGCATCTATGATCGTTGATAGCCATATTTTCATACTCAAACGAGAAATGGGTCAAGCGGTCGGTGATATTATTCAGTAATATTTCAAGAAATCAACTACGTAATAGAACCCTCGATCGTTCGTCATAGCTCTGCGTCATCTACATTTTGTCGGAAGCTCAATATTTTTTGTCTTGAACTATCGCTGCTCGATGCAGGTATTCTGAATGCAAATTTTACTCTATGTATATTTCACGGTTTGATCAAGAGAACTGGCCTCTCTCTCATCTCTGCGATCATTTCGGCAACTATGTATCGTTACAGAAAAGGATCTGTACTATCAATACTGTAAATAGGTTACAGTAATCTAGCCTGGAAATATAATTTACTTTAATATGTTAATTACTGTAAATAGCTGTGAGAATTCGATTACTAACTATGCATGGAATGGGATTCGCTTGCTGCATTCAACAGATACCAAAATGCGGTTAGTGGTTTATTACAAATATGCCATATATTTTATGAGGAACATTTTATCGTAAAATTTATTTAGATAGCGATTGTACCGAGTACATCTGTACTCAGTGGCCAAACTCAGCCTATCTACTGAGGATATCCGAGTTCGTTCATGATACTAGTTTTGTCCTAATATAACATCAGGATTCATTAACAACACCTTCCGCTTGAAATACAACGCTTAGTAAGAAGTTGTTATAAATATTTATATGCTCTTGTTGATATAATGACCAGTGCTGCAGTGACATTGCCATCGCAGGTAGAACTTGGATGTGGCTGACACAGGAACAAGAAGAGAGCTCAGCAGTGGCCGAAGTCTGTGGATGATGAAGATGGATGATATATGTGATGTGTTTGCAGGTGTACGCGTCCCCCAGTCGGCGCAAGATGGACACGAAGGGTGAGGGCGAGGAGATGACATACCCGCACATCTGCTTCATGGTCGACAACTTCGACGAGGTCAGTCAATACTAGGAAATATATCTATATTCATTTTATAAAGAGAGGCGGCGAATTTTCTGAGTTCGTGTATCGTCTAGGTTATCCTCGGAACCGCTGCGCCTAGTTAAAAACATATTTCACCATTTAACTGATGTATTATTCCAGATGGCAATATGCTATATGTTACGTTTATATAATCCGAGCAGCACGGGTGGGCCGCTAATGTATCTTGTCTCATGAAGAGCAGCCATTCTAGCGTCCAACTATAATTATAAATTTAAGAGTTAAGTTGAGTGAACAAGCTCGATATTCAGATGCTAACAGCTTCCTTCCAATTAATTCTGCATCTAATTCTAAATGGGGTCATAAAGGTGACTTGATGAGGATCTGAGTTGTTTGAGCGTCCACCTATCAAGATTTGATGCATGCTTCGTACTGTGATCGTGACGTATAGCCGAGTTCCACATAAGATACAAGAAGAAGGTATTGTATGCCTTGCTTGTTTACTTTATGTTGTTTTAACACATATCTTTCGGTGAGCCATAAGTGCCAAAACGCTAATGGATTGATGAGTGATGTCTTTGAGTACAGCTCTCATGTATATAGAGATATTGTTGTTGTATTTTATTAATGTTCACGGCTATTAATAACAACGCCACTAGAAACGGTCACTGCGTAAATATTTGTATGTACTAGTACAATCTCATTAGTACGATAACATTAAATTTAAATTTATAGGTAGGTAAGTTTAATGTCTGTTTAACGGTAGTGCTGGGTGTTTTATCCAACTATTCCAGAAGCTAAATAAGATAGATAAAACGTGGTTCTAAGCCCGATCGAAGAATTGAACATAATGATGTGCCTGGTCATATTATGAGACATCATTTCCTAATGTAGTTAAATCACAACAAATATTGCAAAATGCATATTATTTCCTATACTTAGGTAAACCCGACTGCTTAAGAAGCGAACTAAAATCTGTTAACAAGAAAATATCATGCTGTGCAGTCGGAGGATACATATTCGCGAACTGGCTGACCACTTGATCCTCCGACTGCACAGCATAAGCAGTCGGATTTTTGATTTTTAAATTAACTTTTTTTATTTGCAACTTTTTTGTTATTTTCTTTTTGAGTTACTTTTAAACATATAAGTGGTATATATTTTTGTAATCACCTCTTCAAATTTCCTTCATTTTGATACCCCACTCGATGAGTTTAACAGAAAAAAAATGGGACCCGCACAATATGGCGCCCAAAATCCGCCATGTATGTTTTTTTTAGCTTCACCTATCTAAGAACACTTGGACGGTCAAGACGTATCTAACGATGTCTTAACTATTTAAAACGGTCTAGCAGTTTGAAAGATATGAGGTACTTAATAAAGAATATTACACACTTACATACAAGTTAGGAGCAAAAACATAACCCTTTCCTTGCAGTCGGGTAATAAGGATATGCCTAGATAGGTAAACAAAATAAGGATAAATAGTCAAAGTCAATTCTTAATTAAGAATTAAGGTTTCAAATAAAAGTAATACAATCCTGCAAGTCTAACCATCATATTGCTGGTACCAGTGAATATATACCTAATACCAACATACTCCTAATGAAAACCGAAAATACACGAGCGATTCGTCTTCGGCGAATAAGCAAAGTTGTTTATCTAAGGTTTGCTTCAAGGTTGGCGTTTGTTGCTGTTCAGAATTCAGCAACAACTTCCAACATGGAGGCGATAATTAACTTAAACGTTTTAAGAAACAATTTGCAAGTAAAAACAGACGACAAGTAATGAGCTGTTAAAACAGTAATTATAGAAATCATTATACTATACAGTCTCTTTGCTAATATTGACACTATTTGTCTGGTCAACCCATAATATTGCTCGAGCTAAAACATTGTTAAATATAAATTACAAAATCTGTAACTGCAAGTCATCTCTTGCCTTTATCCCAATTTGTCGCCGCAGTACG
Source organism: Orthosia gracilis (assembly GCA_947562075.1). NCBI lineage: Eukaryota > Metazoa > Arthropoda > Insecta > Lepidoptera > Noctuidae > Orthosia > Orthosia gracilis. Next base: position 24,689,335 of record OX387271.1, on the reverse strand, counting down.
TCTCTTTCTTCTGTGTATAGTTCTCGCCAAACTGCTTGGCCGTCCTGAAGTTGGCTACAATTGCTAACCCATCACCGCGCCGCGCCTTGTGCATCGGAAAGCCAACTCCAGGGCGGCCAAGAAGTATGGCGAGATCTCTGTTATCTTACTTCCTTTATAATGTTTCTTCTTTCTTTGACTGCGGCGGTTTCCGTAAAGCCAATCACATTCTTACTAAAATAATTCTTGTCACTTGCATTGCATGCCTCCCATTCCTGAGCATCACATGTACTACCGCTTGCATTTCAAAATAAAAGACCACTATGCAGCATTTGTTAAAATAAATTTTACTATTATCGACAGCTGCACTTGTTCAACCTACATAGTAGATAAGCAGCTCTTCTACATAAAAAATCGCTATAGGGCTCTGTCTGTGCACGAATATGATGATAACATGATTTCAATGTTACCACTGCAGCATTTGTTCTCGTTGACTTTCGTACGTTATGTGTAGTGTGTTGTGTACTCATGTCGCCGGCGTTTGATTGTCGTCTGTGCCTCAATTCTGTCTGTCGATAAAATTAGACTTGGCGCTGCGTTCGTTCACCGACTCTTAAAACGTCCGTCCTTTGTCTCCGTATGCGACGTCTGTCTTCATCTTGTCGCTGTCATCATCGGAGTCTTTCACAACAATGTTTTTAGGACTACACGAGTCTAACGCGTAGTACTGTGATACCTGTTGGTCATTTGTATAGTTTTATTTTATAACCTCAAAGCCATGACTTTAAACTGTGAATGTCAAAACGTTTAGTTTTCTTATTATAATACAGAAATAGAATTGCTGCCTTGCTTGACTCTTAAACGTACTTGTTATACTACAATTTGTATGCATTAAACCTGTTTCAGTTATTTCTGCATTCTAATGTAGCAGCTACTAGATAGCCATGTCTATCAATCAAGCTGATGAGATTAGCGTGTTATAACACAGTTAGCGATTAGCAGCCACCTGACTGATGAATATGTCATAAGTTAAGATGTAAATTGATTTATTTTTTCTTCAAACCTTATGGCATCGCTATCAGAGCTGGTTTTATTAACAAAATGGCCTCCTTTATGGAATGTGTACTTGATTCTTCGTGGTCGACATGTTGTAGGCCACCAACGGCTCCAGCACCGGTTTCATGACGTTATCAATGTCGTGCTTGGTTTATTTAACTCTAATACCTGTTTTGCGTATTAGTACAATCGATATCTGCTCTTGCATCCGAAAAGTTTCAAGAGATCGAGACAACATCTGCAACAGACTCGTTTAGTTAAACATTTTCTATACCTACCAAATCAATTTATAGCCATGTAATATACTGAATTTTGACTTATATTTGTTTCTTGGTAATCAAATTTAAAATGCCATTCTGGAGATGATACTTCGTTGCATTCATATTTACTCTCGTAATGCAAGCCTATGAAGAAAACATGACTAAAACAGCTGAAAACATTATGAAACCACGAAAAACTGCATTTGCAACAAACTATTACAACTTTAGCAAAAATATTTAATAGTTACATTATTAATTTCGTAACATTTGTGTTTGATTGCATAACGCTTCGGAATCCAAATAGTCAAAGCAATTAGTGTGGTTCATTGATAAAAATTGAAATCGGCAGGCACGAATGCTGGAAGGAGACATGACATGTCCATTAAATAGTGTAAATGGGAGCCGGCTTTAATCCAGATCTTTCACGAAATAACCAAATCCGTAGTTGACCGATACAGCGTGTTGTCTGAGTGGGAGAATCGGCGGTCCGCCGGCCTCCCACACCGCCGCGTGCCGGGCCCGGTCGGCTGGTGGGTAAGACCTTGCGCACGGGCACTCTCGTCCGTTTGTTTGTTATCGTCGTCAGTTGACCGATATGCAAGTGCCAACTCCGCTATCGGATGTTTTGATACTTCACACATATTAAAAGATAATAATAAATACTTGAAAAGTCACTTCAATCACACGAGTCGCTGAGTTAATCGCACCCAATTACTGTTAACGAATCGTATTGCTTGTCGCTTGATTGGATTTGATGCTAGATAACTTGATACCAGCAAGTGTATCAGCAATAAAAATCTATTGTTTTTTACGAACACGGTGTTCCTCTTAATTTGCCCGTTTGTTTACCTGGACGTTTGCCCATCAGGTATAAAGTGTCCTCCTCTCGATGATTACATATTTCGCGGTAGATTCGTATGATACGGTAGCCATTGTAGCCAACTTCAGGGCGGCCCAGAAATTTGGTGAGAACTGTACACCGTGTTTGTTCAAACAGAAATGTTGTAGTTTATTTCGGGCAATAGGCACCGTGTGTAGGCGCTGTAAATATCTTTCCGCAGCTTCTCACTCACCGTGACACAGTTTGTGATTTGTATAGAATGGATAAGTTAACCTGTAAAGTTTTCTATTATGTATCCTGTGCTAATTTATGGTAGCTATGTGACAAACATCTTTATGTATAAAAAAAGTTGAGACAAAGTTTTTGGTATTCCTATCTCCGTTTTCATAATTTCAAATATTTCCTTGTAAGTAGGGAATCATCATTTGAGCCGAAAGACGTACACTGCTGGACATAGTTCTCCCCCAAGCGTCGCGCCACCCTGATCGGTCTTGTATTTTTATTTAATTTTTTATTTAAATTAATTTAATTTCAAAAATTTCCGTGACGTATTCTAAAGTTTATATCAATATGCCTAATTACCTACTAATACGCGTTGGCAGGTAAATACCTCCCAAAGCCTCAAATGCGATAAGGAACACTTGTGTTTATTTCAATTCAATGTGGAACTCAAGCATGCGCGCTACAGTAGGTACCACAAGTACGGCTCTCCTCAATGACAGGTAAATTAATTGTATGAATGGCCAGCTCTGTCAGTGAGGTTCCATATACTCTATGTCAACCACATAAAGGTTATTGTTGTGGCACTCGAACAAACGTGTTAGGGTTTATTAAACGAATAAATTGCAGCAATACACAAAGTTTTGATGATGAGCAATAAAGTCAATCAGTTTTGTTGGTGCCTATTGAATTGATTCATTAGGAGACTGTGCTGCTGTGTATGTTATGTTTATATACCTAGGTTTGTGCAGGTTCCCGTACCTGTCTTGTTATGAGGTGTGTGCTTTTTGTCTTTCCCAATATGATACAAAAATAAGAAGATGATCTTAAGAGCTTCTAAATTGCTGCGCTTTCTTTAATGCTAGCAGAAAAAGAAACATCATAATCATTGGATGACGTTTTGCGGAAGTAATTAAAAGCTGATGGTCGCGTCCCTGAACTCGAATATATTTACAGACGCTATTTTATCTAGATCATTGTGAAGCGTAGCAACAATTTGTGACATTGTTACGAGATGTATGGGCAATAAATGTCTGTCGGCGGGTCGGTGTGACGCATGTCATAGCAAAAAGTCACATTTCCGCCCATGTGCTGGAAATACTCTTTGCTCACAGAAATATTTATCAAATTAATATTGGCATTATTGCCCTGGTTCTTGTATGATTTTGTGGTGATAATCAATGTTTGTGATGCTTTGATGGCATGATAAAGTCATCTTATCTTAATGCGTTTTCAACATTACATTTAGAAACAAGTTCTTGGTAGAAGATTATATCAAAATAGTTTCAGCATCAGCTAATCAAATAGTCTGTAGTTATTAGGTCACCGTGCTTGCTTGTATGTATGTATGTGTGGTAGGTTCTCTCATATAGATTGACGCGGCACGCTGCCCCACTTACAGCACCCACACGAGCATTATGCAATAAAAGGCTAAACTAAAGGTCTTAAAACAAACTAAATGTGTCACTTGTTAGCTTTCCAGCATGTCTGAAAACACTTTCTGCAGTAAAATGAGTCACGTACAAAAGAACGAGCATTCCTTGCCAAAGCGAAACGTCATTTTTCAGCAGAAAAAAGATGGCGCAAGAATTTTAAATTAATCAATGCGTTTTAGAAAAAGGCATCAATTACCTTCCTAAATTACCAGTAACCTTAAGCCGGATGATAGATACAAAGGCTATTCATCGGCTAGCGAGAGCAGCAATGTGCAGAATTCCTGCTAAGAAATTGTGGAATCGAAAATCTATACCTGTAGGGTAGTGTTGCTAGTGACATTGTTTTAAACCTGTTCCATCCGAGAGTGAAGGTGTGTGTGCTGGAGCCGGTTATCGCGCTGTAGCAGTGCACCCGCTCCACTTACTGGCTCACTGGCAGCTCGATACCGCTTGGAAAGGTTCCAGGTGGCCCAATTGCATTGTGCTTTTGGCTACAGCGCTTACGTATCGTGTTTACTTCACTTACGTGTATCTACTGTGTATTGAGAGCAGCTTGTTTTTATCTAAGTACTAGTAAATACTTGCTCTCAATTTGGCGCACTTCAATCACATTTGAACGATAATGAGTTTTTCTGCTACTTATAGCTCTTGAAAATGTAAGCATATTGTCAATAGTGAATAGTAATAGGTGAGTCAATATTATCATTTTTAGCTCAATATTATTATACAATCGTGTGACTGAACTATTGCTGATGAAGTAATCGTGGAAGTTTTCCCAAGTGGAGCTAAAACAATAACATTGATTCATGTATTCACCGAAGAGTCGAAGAGCCGTCACGTTAGCTATGTACGCAGATCATATTTATCATCCGTCGAATTTTTACTGCGGCGGTAAATCATGCTGTGACGTCCTCGCTCGCGAAAATTTGGTCGACATCCTCACGATATTCGCGATTATATGCATCATAAAGCATGCAGGACTTGTTCTCACTATCGAAAATATAAGTTAAAGGCTATGCTGCTTCACGACCTGGAGCACAAAGAAAGCATCGTGAAAATACATTCCGAACATCATCGTAAACACGGACCATCAATATTTTATGACAAAAGATTGTCAGTTTTGGCACGACTCATCACATATACAGCCCGCCTCAACAGCCGGTGCTGTAGAGGCGGTTTTGGCGTGAATCGTATTGATCTGTCGTGAATGTGTGCAACAGTTACGGGCGCGCTCTCGAATGAGCCAGTTGGGTATCGACCGGTAATTAAATCCGTAGCACCCGCCGCGGCTGCAGGCTCGCTATCGATCAACATGTGTCTCATTATGATACTGTACCATGGCTCTAGAAGTCCAGACCTAACAACAGACTAGGCAGATTGTGCCTAGCCATAACTTGATATAGCTGAGTACCAGTATTCCACAAGCAGCGACTGCCAGTCTAACCTCCACAACCCAGGAGCTGTGTAACACAATACCCTTTGGCAAGACTAGTGCCAGTTTTTCTGTTTTATGACTAGGGTAAAAGTAGTTGCCACACTTTTTGAAATCACTCTATATATTTTAGTACAAAAAGCAAAATACTTTATTTGTAATACTGGCCGGTACTTTGGTTTGTATCTACAAATTTATAAGAAGTAAAAAAATATTTCCAAAGTTTTAGCGATTTTTGCGGATCTCTATATTTTGGGACATCTATCCCACATTCATAGCTGCCTCATCATAATCATAATTTCAGCCGAAAGACGTCCACTGCTGGACATAAGCCAACCCCAAGCGTCGCCAAACTGATCGGTCCTGTGCGTTTCGTATTCACCGGACTCCCGCAGCCTTGACCAGGTCTGTCCATAGCTGCCTAATCCATGTGAATTATGTTCAATATTGATGCCCCGCCGAGAAACACGCAAAAACTTTGATCACATTTTGCCTTCCCATGCAATCGCACACAGACATTTGACACGGTCAACTTAGTGATAGTTGAAGAATCTTTGGATAGATAAATAGCATGCGATTCATCCGCGAAACTAGCACTAAGTAAATTACAATCGGGGCAACTAATCTCCTGAGGCAACTATACCCCTGGGGCAACTGCACCCCTGGGGCAACTATCCTGGTTTAAAGCTATTCGTAAAGACTATCAAAGATCTGCAAATGACGGCCGGAACCAACTGCTTAACTTAACGTGTTTTCCGAGCCATGAAATAATCGCTTTATTAATGTGGTCACCCATCTACGAATCTACCTCTGCTGTCATTATTTAGTCACAAGCTCCTCTCCTCGCAACCTAACATCACCTACAAAGGGTTTTAGTAGTACTTTGCACTAGACGGCTAATTTTCCAGACGTTGTAAACGTCAATTCCGCTGTTATATTAGCGCCGCGCCTAGCATATTAATGAACCACTTACTTTGTAATTATTTCGTTGTTGTTTATGTACGACAGCACCCAATGTGTTCGATTACGATAGTACAGAAACGCACCAGCCAGTTTCTTTGTAGTCGCTATCACCGGTCGCGCTTGTGTTAGCTAATATAATATAATATACCGATAGCCCAACGAAACGACACACGTTTATTGTTCTTGATACAGCCGTTAATGGCGATACAATCGTTTCATGTATAATAAAGTGGTGGATTATCTCGTAAACTTGTATTATGCTACAGCGAGGAGATTGCCATCTGTGAGGTGCTTTACAGCGGCGAGCACGCGAAGATGCCCGAGTGAGACACACAATCACGCTCTTATTAGTAGAATTTAATATCAGAACTCAATCGCCTGACGAATAATTTTATATGAACTTGCGAGAAGGCACTCTTTATAAAATTGATTAACTTTTCCGTACTCATTAGTTGTTGATTTTATACTAGTAATCAACCTCTTCAAATAAAACAGACCGTAAAGAGGAATTTAGACTGACTATGTTATTTTCCTGAAACACGTGAAGTATTTTTTTTCAGTACCGACACACTTGTTTACTTTAGTACATATTTATATGCCTTTCAAGGGAATTCTTTCGTACATGCATGCGACACGACGTTCTATTCTTCAAAGCTCGCAAGTGAAGGATAACAAGAAGCAGAAGTGAGCGCAGGCGCAGTCCTTGAACAGCGGCCAGATAGACAAGCTCGGTGCACGCGCACCGGCCACGGTATTAGGTTACGCTCTCACGAGTTGCATGGTTAAAAGCCTTCGCTGCATGTGTATGCAACTTTGAAGCTACAGAACAAATACTTACTAGCCATTAGATTACATATTATAAATGGCGCTTGGTAAACCTAAGGATTGCCTCAAGAAAAGACAGGCCAATGCGCAGCAGTGAAGTCAGGCTGTGGATGTTACCTCTCGCGTTCCGCCCTGGTCCAGGCCATGGTAAGGAGCGAAAGGCCATGGGAAACTGTCACCTTCTTCTGCGAAGCAGTAATGCTCGCGAAGGAGGAGGCAGAATGCGTGAGGGAGACGCTCTCACGCCCCTATCCACCGCAGGAGACGCCCTTGGTGTCGGAAGTTGCAGGCCGATTCCTGGCCACCGAAGGCGAGTAATAGTTAGCTCGCCGTCCGATAAGAACCAGGCCCGAGTCGACGGCGTGTATTGTTTCACGCGGGCCTCAAAGAAATGTCACTAAAAACAGACGGGTTCCGCTAGGGCCGATGCCTTTTTTTTTTGGGTGGGAAATCATCCAATGACTTCTCCCGCTCTGGGTGAAGCGGAAGGGCGTGTCAGACTTTTACTGACTAAAACCCACCCGTGTTCCTTCAGTTGCTTGTGCCTGGGCCGCGGTAACTCTCTTTCAAATTTATCCGCGACCCAGACAAGAGGGCCGATGCCTGTCTGGGTTGCGGATAAATATCAAAGAGAGTTACCGCGGCCTTGGCTCAAGCAACTGAAGAAATACGGGAGGGTTGAGTCAGTAAAAGTCTGACACGTCCTGCCATTTCAGCCAGAGCGCGAGAAGTCATTGGGCAACTTATAACCGCAACAAAAAAGCCTGTGGATGTTGAGGAGGATGTAGCTTAAGGAGTCGCTTTAGCAAATTAGAAGTCGCAAAAGATTGCAAACTATTCTGATCAATCCATATGAATATTAACTCCTGAAATCATACTGATTCGCAAGTTAGTTACTATATTCAATAGATATGGTATATATGCGGTTCATAAGCTATATGTTATGTACACAGTTTGGCAATCGATACATAAATAATACTTAGTGTCGATATTACGTTAAGCATCCACGTGTGAGGAAGTTTGCCAGGAAGTGTTCCTCCTATTTCTCTTTATTTCGTAATAAATGTAAGTGCACATTAGAAGCAAGCACTCGCCACAGCATCATGCTGCAATCATCCACAGATACAGTAAATCTCGCGTACAATGAACAGACCGCGAATGAACGGCTCCTCAGTGATGCACAGTCTGCTGGCAGCTCTGCAAATAGATTATATTGTCGACATTCAGCCGTTATCTCGGTGTTTGTTCATTTGCCTATTTCGCTGTGAATGGGCTTTGTGATTAGAAGCATGTGACGTGATGCCAATCTATTACTATTTGAATCAATTGACAGTATCATATTTGATTACAAGCTAACAAAATGGTAGATCTATATTACTGAATTGAGTATTTGGAGTTAAGAACGTGTCAAACCCTACTTCAACGCCAATGTTTGATAGGTTTTTATGTAGAATTTGACAAATATGTACTCAAATTCAAATTCTTCATTTGGAAATCGGTAGTGTCTTGGAAGCGAACATTTTACCCAAAATTCGACGTCCGAAAAGTGTTTGTAAAATTTAATAGGGAACCAATTCCGTACAGTATGTTAGTTCAGTTCTTTTTCCCCCATTAATTTCCGGTCCTTCAGTATAAACAATTTCATTATCAGTCATGTTAATAATCGAGCTGCGAGTTATCTGGCGACCTATATGCGGTTCATTAGTAGTCATGCGAAAGAAATCGTTGATTAACTGCGAATCTGGCTGTAGCTATCACGAACTTTGGAACGTGACACCTAATTACGTAGTTATTTCAAATAGTTAATTGTAAATGGATTTCATTAGCGGTATTTATTCGAAAACATCCGACATTTATATGAGTAATGAGATCAGGTGACTCACTGCCTTGTACCTAGTAGGAAGTTGATATAATAATGCCATAAATAAAGCTAGTAAGTTTTAATTAAGAATGTTAAACAACTCAGGTGTCGTGCAATCAACGCTTAGTACCCACAGTTAATTAATTCTGTGCTACAATACAAAAATACCCATCTATCACTTTATCCTAAATTGCTAATCTACTAGTTTTTAACATGAGTATTCTTCTTAGTTATTGAGGTATAAGTTGCTAATTTATTTATAACTCGTGCCCATAATAATGCCCAAAGGTTGACTGGTAGAGAATGCCTTGCTGCATTAAGTCCGCCTATGTATCACCAATGTACATGAAGTTTAAATAAATAAATAAATAATAATCATTCTATTTTATAAACCTATAAATTGCATGTTCGCATTTAATATACTAACTGTAGAACTTCATAGACTAATTATAGCAATAAGGATTATTATTTGATCGATTATTCAACGTGCATAACGTACTACGACTTATTGTGTGTACGAACAACGATTTGTTTGAATCTAGAGTAAGTAAACGTTGGCAGCTTGTTAATATCCAGTGTTGGTTTAGTGTTGATGTGGGATCATTCTGTAGGATTTACCTTCGTTTGTTATCACAATTAAAATCGCGGCTATTCACGCGCTAAGTCGAGATGAAAACAACACTATCTGTGAAGACTCATTCTATTGTCACATTGTATTAAAATTCAGTCAAACTGAAGGCACACGCCAAGGTGAGGTCGGTCATTGTGTCGTTCGTCCGTTTTTTGTACACTATCTACTTCCAATTTTAGTAAACGCTAAGCACCAGCATTACGCGATACCTTGACACTGTGTCAGGTGCAAATTACTTGTAAATATACTTTAGCTTGGAGTTAATAACACTGACGTAACACGTTTTTCTAAGTAGCGAATATAGCATGTCAAACTACTGAATACTAATCAAGTAGCTACGTATCTATTTATACGCTTTAGTTCCGACCTTTGATTTCCCGGTGTTGGGTACTTGTAAGCTTGTAACACAACTCAAATAAATGGACATTTATTGGCTATGAAAAGGATCTAGTTACACATAACAAGTAGGTAGGTAGTAAATCTATGACGATATGACATCATGTGGGCTAGTTATAGTTAAATGAGTAACGTTTGAAGTATTTGAGTGATACGTTCACGGTGTTTATGGGGATTAGCATATTTAAATTAAATTAAACGGCTTGCCTGACGATATCTCATTACCGTTAACTACATTTGCGTTCCTTGCTCACTCACGCTTTGTTACAATGTTGTTTTGTAGTTTAACTGTGGTAGACAACGAACAACATTACATGTAAGATAGATGTTTTAGTGTTGTACTGTACTATGTTGTTGATGGAAAAGTATGTTCAGTTAATTTATGTTTGTATAATTTAGAAGAGTTGAGAGGATCACGTGTCTCCGCTCATGGAGTCGCACAAGTCTGACATTCAGGCGTTATCGCCGGATCAGTGTTAATTACCCAATGCGCCTCTTCCTAAGTTTTCCGTATAATGTACTAGGGTTTGACGCTTCGCTTAGTTACGTAACCATCAACGCTAAGTTTGCTTTGCCTCACATTCGATAGAAAGAAGTTAGTCTCACAAAGAAATGAACTCTTTTCAGTTTCGGTTTGTACTTTTCAATAAACATTATTTAAATACAGTTTTATGAATCATGTTTATTGAAAATTTACAAAAGTAGGTACTTACTGAAACAGGGAGTTCGATTACTTTGCTTGGTCAAAACGTGAATTGAATAAGTGTAACCACATACTGTGGTCCGATGATCGTATGGTGGAAAAGGGTAAGGAAAATTTTAGAATTCTGATATTAATTCATAGATTGTAGGTACAAATAGATGAAATTAGATAATTGTCCTCATTTAGTTCATTAGTCTGTTAGTAGTAAATTTACCGGTCCTTCCTGCTATTTACACAATGTTCTTTGATATTTTAAAAGCAATCTCGAGATCTAATATCATCGGAGAATTCATTCCGTGCATTCATTGGAAACTTTGTTTTCAGAAACATCTGACGTTCGCGAGAAACAGTGTTAAGCAACCATTGAATCTGGGGGTTATAAGCTCTTGGAGTAAGGGTATTTTGAGTGTGTGTAAGGGACAGATGTATATAACCTGTATACATCTGTCACTTACGCGATCTCAAAATAACCTTACCTATTCTAACAGCTTATGGTCATCCCCCGATCAAATCTGTTATTCTGTTGTGTAGCAACTGTTTCTCAACTTTGTTCCCCAGTGAATTTCCCAGGGCTTAATAACTGTCTGTCCGACGAATCAAATCGAGTGATCGATATCTACTCCCTTACGTCAGGTCCAATATAATGTATCTATAATTGACTGCAGCTGGTGACTCGCTCTCTACAGGAGCCTAATCTCATACTTTTCAATACATAGAACATTTTTTGCCTGTTATGTTCATAGCACAATCATAGTATGGTACGGTGCAGTGGGAACCCTTTAAGGTTACAGGTTGCTAGTCGTTACTCTGCTTTTGATTACAGGCAACGATCCCAAGATTGGGATTGAGATGTCTTTAGATTTGGGATCTAAGGCACCCCAGCTTTTTCTAAGGTTCCACTACCCTCCTGTTCCTAAGGCCTTGTATTTTGGTGCAGGTATTCTGCGATATCGTGGTGCGGGACGGCGAGATGGTGTGCGTGGAGCTGGTGGCGCGCGGCCGGGGCTGCGCCGCGCAGGCCGTCATCTTCCTCGGCTCCATCCGCTACGACATCCTTACCAGGGTCTACGACTCCAGGGTAAGTCGCCATCTTCTTCTACACGGTATGGCAACAAACCTCCATATTGCAACTTCTTTCTGGTTAGTTTTACTATTTCTTCCGAATAGGTAATTTGCGACCGTAGTAATTCACTTTTTGTAAGTTTGTAACTCTCTATTTTGGTCAGTTACTGGTGAAACCTTGCAAAACCGTGGGTAGGATTATCACTCCATTAACACAAATGTCGTGAGGATGACTTTCGTTTGTTATCATGAATATCATGCAAGCCTGGCTTTGGCTATTTACAAGCAATAAAACGAACGCCGCGAACAATTACATGAATGACATATGAATTCCATGAGTCGCGACAAAATAATGTAACCGTAATCAATACGAAAGCATGAAATATTTTTCTTTGCTTATGATTCCTTTGAGTGTGACATGGTGATGTGACATTTACTTCGTAACCTAAGCAGTGACAAATTAAATATTTATAACATTTGAAAAAACTAGAACGAGATTTTTTATTCGAGTATTTTAGTGTGGAACTCTGAATCCAAACTATGTATTACACAAAGTTATGAAATAAGATAGAAAATATTTCCAAGCAATATTAACTAAATAAGTTTTTATCAGCTTAGCACCCAATTTGGGTTTGGTTTTCTTTTTTTATTTTAATCAAGAGGTAGCTTAGTATGTATATTTTAAAACGAGTATATCAGGTTTCTGTGTTGGTGAGTTTCGAGCTCCCTTCCTAAATGAAGTGGTCGGAGAGCGTCCACGGCAACAAGTGTCATGGCGACGGCCTTTAATTGCCGGATACGGGCTGTTCGCTGCGGTCCCGGCTGTCCGGCCGGCTGATCCCAATCCCGGCTCCCCGGCTCAAGCCACATCGACACGACACCACATTTGCGTATTGGTTTTCCTAAACATCTGTACAAGGTTTATCGAGCACATCAAAGAGCTGAAGTTAAGTCCCGAAACGGGATCCATCCAGTTCACAAGCAGCTTAAATCATGACATCAGACAAATTGTAGTATCTTAAAGAAGAAATGTCGACAAACACGCCCACCGCGAGTGCCACGAGAGGCTCTTGGTTCGTGTGACAATGGGTGCGGCGCCCGGGGCTCCGGGTGCGACGTGAGAGCTCACACTCGGCTCTTCTGACTGGGCAGCCTATTGTAACGCTCTTATAAATTGTTTTGTTGACATAAACACACTTGAAAACTTTGAAATCACGCCAGCCGCAGCAAGCAGACTGAGATGATGAGTCCTAGTGATTAGCAGTTCATCAGGTAGCTTTTCAACAGACAATTACTTAATAAAATTGTTTCCTGCTTTTTTAACTTCTTTCATAATCCTCTAGGCACAGTAAATTAACAGTGATTTCATTTTATCTGATTATATGTATTTAAAAGACCTTAAAAGACCTTTGTGAGGCAAATGTCAACGCTGTTGGCGTGCCTGAATTCTGGTCAAAATAAATTAAATTTTGGAATCATCGATACGACGAAGAAGAAGTATAGTGATGTAGGTAAGTTTAATAGGTATATTCGGTAGAAGACATCTTTCGTAATCAAATAACGCCATTTTTGGGGGTAATACGGATGAATAATGCTGTTATCGTTATCGATAATATTAATCTTGTCTGTAGTACACGAATACTTTCGATAAGCTCGAGAACCGTGTGATTTAATGATGACATGGGAGTAAATGAGACTTCATTGTTGATAAATTATTCTATGCTAAAAGATTATATTGGCGTACCATTTGGTGCGGAATGAATGCATCATGCTGGGGGCTGGGCAAAATGTATTGTGAAGGAATTGTCTATTGATCTGTACCATGATTGTGCGATAATAGTGGGTACCCCATGATCACACACCACCCCTAGTAGGCACATTTATGATTGCAGCTGTCTATACATTCAGCGAACTTGATATGAAATTGTAAGCTTATGGTTAGTAAAAGATCTCTGTGCCCTATTGCTAGTCAAAATTAAAAAATACGTTCTTCTGTGTACAGAATCTTGGGAAGTTCTTGGTATTTAAAAACCACCAAGAAAATAGCTGTTTCTACGGCCGACAGACGAACAGGTTCTAGTAGCTGTGTGTTAATTAAAAGCCAGCTGGAGTCGCGTGGGGCTTCACACAACTTTGCTAACTACGCTTCATAATATACACTGGGCTGCTAAACGTTGTAGTCCGTCAGAAAGTTAACATATCCGTCATAAGATGTTCAACTGATGATCAGTCAAGAGTAAAAAGATTTTGCTTTATTGTCGATCACATCATCGCTTACATCAGCAGAGAAATGAAGACTTGGGTGGAGTGAGCTTGATTGGATATCTATCCAATCAAGCTCACTCCACCCAGATTTCACGGCACACTCCATTACCCAAGTTTTCACGGTGAGATTTTTACAGGATAGCTCTTTAGAAAAGTCGTTTTACATCGAAAACATTGCCAAAAACAATAGTCAGGGTGTTAAACGATAATCAACAGAATCCATTTCCAGCATTTTTAGAATTGTTGTCTGTTTAGTCAAGTAAAATTTAAGATACCAATGTAGATAAGTTTTATACATAAACATTGTGTATAACTTGAAGTATTACTTAGTTTTTGTTTCATCGCAATCGGTTCACTTTATCAAAAGTTAGATGAATTTAAATGTTGTGTGTCTTAACTCATTAATTATAACTTTAGATGGTAATAAAATCCTTTTAATTTTTTTATACCACTAGTTAGAAATTTTATACATCCCAATTATCGCAGATATTACAGGTCGTGCTGGAAAGATTCCTTCCCAGCCCGACCACGCTAAATATCCAGCTGGCATAGAAGTTGATGTTGTCGAGACGCGCATCTGTCAAGTTGCTTGTTTGTCGAGCTTCGTCTTTGACGTGTTACAAATCTGACGAGATGCGTTTCTGTCAACATGCGTTTTCTGGCGAAATGCGTATTTGACCACTTGCGTTTCTGACGACATGCTAGTGATCCGCAGAAAGGTGGGTAGGGTAGGTTAGTTGACGGGAGCGAAGCCGCGAGCACAGCTAGTCAATAATAAAGAAACCTACGGTGAAGCAGGCGCTCAGTAAACTTTTCTTATTATTGTAATGGCATGTTATTATTTCAATTTCGACTAAAGGTCACTGAAGTTTACTGTTGCTTTTAAGAAGTTACATAAACTTGGATAGCTGTTGCCTTGATAACTTGGGGTTCAAATATTTAGTACCGAGATCCGGAGGCTGCAACGATAGCGGTTATCTGTCTGACTTGAAGTAATCGTTCAATTTGATGGCGGTGACGTCACTCTTATCGTGTAACTACTGCTCATTGACCATTGTCCTGTCGCTTTTTGAAAGAACCAATCTATATTTGAGATGGTAGTATCAGGAGGGACTTATGAAGATTTTTTAGAGTCTTACTCAAAATTGTAGAGCGCTAAGATTTGTTGAAAGAGCGAGTCAGCTCCAACACAAGTAATGTTAATTACTTACTGGAGCTGGCTCAATTTTATATGTAACTGGAATTCTTTGAAATACAATAAACATTTATTTTATAAATTTATTTTAGAGAAGAGATTAAAATATGCAAAAGTCAGTTTTAATTAATACATGACGTCAGTTCAACAACGTATAATAAGTTAGGTATGTGGCATAATATTTACCACATAATTATATCAAACTCCAATGTTTATTGAAGCGGATTTGATTGTGATTTGCTTTAGACATTGGGAACGGGTAGGTTATCTGTTTTATCATATCTTTTATTTATTATCATTCGAGTCGTATTTTTCATATGCCCTTGGTCTTGTCTTCTTCCTTTTTGCTCAAAAAGCTGATATTTATAGATATCTGTCTTCTGATTAGAGAGTATAGATGTGACAATGAAAGGTATTTAGAACAATGCTGGTAAATCTCCAATGTCCTCAAAGATATAAAGAATTGAGTGTTTTCAGTGTTCAACAAACTATACTCACCTAAAAACAAAAGAAACACGATAATAGAGAGCATTGAGCTTAGGTATATTAATTAGCCAGATCCTTTTTTATTGCTTTAAGTCCCAACCTATCTTATGTGTACCTAATTAAACAGTTCATCTTGGAGTTATCATGTTTTGTACAAATTCAACAAATTACGGCTGTTGTCGTTATATTTACACGACAATTAGGATTTTTGCGAGAATATCAGTGTTTGTGAGGTCGTGGATCTTTCCTCAAGGAAACCTGACAAGTATAGTCGCGGTCGGTAGTAGGTAGGTATCTATCGCCGCGACCTTGTGCCTTCGAACCAGTCCTTTACGTCAAAACGCACACCCTTGCGTAATGGAAAATTCATGATTTTGCCAAGGATTACTTTTCGTGTTATCCAAATACAATTTAGCCAGATCGTATCGCTGAAAAAAATATTTCAGAATTTCTTCAGCGCCAAATTCCGTAAACAAGAAACTCAATTACCTACCACTACACTAGTCCTTCATTCAAATGCGATAATTGCGCTATAAAATACGAACGAATATTGTCTAAATGCAGGTTTATGATGGTGATGTCTTATACCCAACTTGAAAAAGATAACGACTCATTGTTTAATTCTAGGCAACTATAGAGCTGATAAGTATCTTGTGGAATTATCCATGAAGTTTTTGACACGGCTCACACTTCAGTTTTAGCGTTAAGAATATAACTTGGATCAAAGACAAAATCTTACCTAAATCATCTAATAGGAATATGAATCTTTGTTTACTAGTTACCATTCAGGATTTAAATAATACAGTCATGCAGTTAAAATTAAACAATTAATGAGTTGTAAATTGAGTGTTGTTGTTAATCCGATGTTTGTTGAGTCAAACCGAGGCAAAATAACCTGTTGAGTCAAGCCGACACAACCTTTGCTCGTTTACTAGCGTGGAAAGCTTCTGGATCATTTAATATTTGAATGAGTAATACCAAGGTCAGAGATTACTCTTGTTATTCACCCTGCGACCTTGCTGGTCTGAAAGCCGTTCAATAAGTGCATTCGGCACATAATGAGTATTTATTTGTGGAATCGATAAAAAAGCGACGACTAAGCTGTAATTTGCTTTCCATAATAAAAAAAAAATAATAGTAATAAAAAACTCGACTAAGAAGACGTAAACAAGAAGAAAATCATGCTGTGCAGTCGGAGGATACATATAGTTTGCTTTTTACTTTTTAAGCAGTCGGGTTTTTTTTATTTTTTTTTTTATTTACAACTTATAAGATATTTTTTTTAGAATTAGGTTTAAACATATAAGTGTTTAACCTCCTAAAACACCTCTTAAAACCCTTTATTTTGATACCCCACAAGATGGGATCGGAAGAAAAAAAATTTGGGCCTCTACCAATGGCGCCAATAAGCCGCCATTTTTCTATTTTCCAATTTTAATGTAGCAACACTTGCACACGCCACATAGGAACAATCATACATACATAGACTGATAAACACATTACTTTCCTTCGGCAGTCGGTGTTCCTGTTTTCATTTCCTCGTTTTTTGACACCGACTTACGAAATTGAAATTATATTTCACTATGTAGTGTTTTTTTTTTGAAGAGGGTTGTATTTTTTAGTTAAAAATGTTTTATTTTTCACCTTTTAGTGGTATGTAAGGGACAAGTGGTATGTACCAGGGTGAACTGTACACATCTGCGTACCCGTTTTGAGCATACTGGCATGATGGTATGTTATGAAATGGTGTAAACAATAAACACACGTTCGATTACAGCAATCCCGAAAGATTTGCCGTCATTCATTGAAGAGTTCTGTTGTATATCTGCGAAGTTAGCCATCAGAATTTTACCAAACTTAAAAGGGACCATTTCGGAATAAACTCTTTCGCATTAAAAAAAAAAATTCAGCAAATCCGTTTACTTATGACGGAGGAGTTATGCCTGAACATACATTAAAAAAAATATAAACATCCGAATTGAGATCGTCCTTTTTGGCAAGTCGGTTAAAAAGAAGCTATTTATCACCGGTTTTTTTTTAAATTGGCCCGTCCTAAAATGGCGGATGCTTATCTGTGATAAAGTCTCTCAGTCCTGAGCTTGACACTAGACTTAGGTAGGTACCCCTTCTCAGGTGCTAAATATTGCTGTATTTTAAAACTCGGCGAAAAGCTAACTTTCAACGCGCTTACCAATGTTACACGGACTCATCAGTATGTGTTGTTGTATAATCATCTCTAATTCCTCACACTTACGTAAGAATTACATTGAAGTAAGTATTTTTACGAACGTTCTTATTATGCTTCTAGTGCCGAAATCCTCAGTAATGCCTAATTGTGTCTGTGTCGAATAATGTGACTTTTAACAAAATTAAAAATATATTTAATGTATTATCTTTTATCTAATAGATATTATGTATGTATTTTATCTGTTAGTAGTAGGTATTTACCAATCTGATAATGCTTCCGAAGTGCCTTATCTATATTTGGCAATAATGGATTCGGAAGCACTCGAGATAACGGGCATTATTTACTTAAGCCGTGTTTTACTACATAGGTATCTAAAGCTATTCTGATTGTATTGTCAATTTGTCATTAATACATACTATTCAGATTTGTTACTACAACGAATCGTTTTTTAATAGTAACTACATTGATAAGATTGCAATAACAGGTTCTAAGCCAATAAGTAGCCACTCATTCATAATCACCGCACACTTACAGACGAATTAATAAACAGGAATTCACCATTAACTTAGCGAACATAACAATACCTAACGCTTTTTGTAAACGATGTTGAAATGTTTTACTTTCAGTTAAGAATGCGAAAAAGGTCCATAAACGTGCTGACATCGATATTTCAACAGTAAAACTCGTGTCGGTTCCCTTCATGAGGGCTCCGTTTACGAGGTGGGTTTACGAGGCCTCGGCGGCGGCGCGCCGGCCCGCGTCACTGGGCGCCGGCCCACAGCCGAGCATATACATCTCACATAACACCCTCTATTATCACTGCACGCTTTCCCCGGCTCTCGTGATGTGAATGTGTAAAATGATACAGTTTAGTCTGAGACTACCTTAACTGTGACGTTATCTTGTAGCTAATGTTCTGCGAGTTATTCGGCTGGTCGCAGGAATTGTCGCAATTTGTAGACCGTTACAGCCATTAAGGAGCGGAAGGGTCTCCTTTAGCGTCGGCGCGCGTCAGTCACCGTGTCACCGGCTTAGCTGTTCATTGGCGAGCACGCGTCACGCCGGCGTGACATCATGTGCGTCGCCAACTCGCTATACATTACGTTACCTCCAGCATTCATTTTAATCTGATGACGTACAAAGTATTAACATTCCGCTCGGCTTAGTTGTCCCAAAGAATTTCCAGTACTTATAAAATTTCCTGGAAGTAAATGAGTGCTCCATTAAGAGCTGTCCCTTAGTGTCGGGTGTGGCGTGTATTAGCGCGGCCTGATTAATGGCAGACTAATTGATCGGTGCCTGTGTGAGCAAACAGGCTGGCAGGCTGTGCCCCGACGTCAGGCAGCCCACGCTCTCGTGGTACCGATTGACTGGGAGTTATTCGTGACAGTAACACCGCAGGGTATGGGCTGCCCTATATCTACATTGTATTCTAGGTTCGTTTCAATTGGTAGAAGATTAGCAGTATGAGCGACAAAACGTTTGCTCCGTACAGTAATAAAATAACGGTGAAATCTAACTTCTATTATTGAAGTTACTGCAAGGTTTGAAGGAATGTTATCGTTTGTGTACCTATTGCATTTAATAACTCAATCCCAATAAAAAACCAGTATTGCGATTTAAACGTTACATCACGCAGTAAACCGCGTAGTAAAGATTGAATTCCTAGTTTTATTTTACAATTCGCATGTGGCCTATTTTTGACTACTCAGTTGTAACCCTATACTATGAGGGTGTCACGTACCACTCGGAAGGGTAGGTGGTAAGGGTTGACTCGTGACCCTGGCACTATGACATCAGTGCACACGACGCGCCGACACGCATGATCTCATCTCCAGACACCCTCTCACTGAGTAACGCGTAGCAACGCAATTGAAACGTTCACGACCCCTATTGCCAAAAACTTACGAGATGACATCACGACTGTGTTCCCTAAACGGTTTGGCAGAGGGGCGACTTCATAGAACGTTTTAGTACACGCAAATTTTACCAAGCTCGCATCCTTTTAACATGAAATGTGGGTGTACAAAGACTTGCAAATCGTAACTTAATACAAAGGTTCAACGCAATAGTTACTGATCGGTAGCCTCAACGTGTTATACAGAACTTTATACAGCGGTAACTTGTTAATTAGAACAATATTGCGCGGCGACGCTGTGTCGCCAGCTCGTGAAGCCTCTCGTCTGCCCCACTTCAATCTGCGGTCTGCCTCGCCGTGAAATTGTTCACGCCGGCTAAGATTACATGCTGACTGCCGCCAATGAATCGATAAACTAAACAACCCACTGGAGAAAAAACTCGATCTACTATAACTAGACCATCTGTTTCGTCGCATCGTCGGTAACTGACACTTTTAATTGCTTCCGGACTCACGTTCTACACTTATACCTAACTGTTAAATATATTAATGACACTTGAGCAGTTTCGTCCTCATGTTAAGTAGACCCAATGTCCCAATAAGTGGGTTCAAGTTCAAGCCTTCTTGACTACTGTCTTGTGATTTTATTGCTGAACTTACCGACGTTATAATGTAAGTGGACAGAGGCTGTGTAAAAAATTGAACAATAAATTCTAGGGGACCCTGAAGTTATTGTTGAGTTGCGGAAACTGTTTTCTACTGTATTGTTTATGCGCTTCATTGCTGCAGCGTCACGTAAACGATATCAAAGGAGAAGGTAATACTTGTGTATCGATTTGATGTAGATGGCGGTAGTTACTCTCTCTGATACATATATCTACGTATACATGATGAAGCATGAGTTGCAAGTCGGTGTCGGAACAATAGCAAGTTGGCAGCTTTGTGCGGGGTCGACAACCGCTCGTCTTTCACGGAGGGCTGGCCTGAACCTCTTGTAGGGCACTATAATAAAATTTGTTCATGTCTACGTCGTCGTGCTGTAGTAACTGATCACTAAAGGGCAAAGTCCTCTGTTCACGTCTCGAACTAACCTTTTTCCTTGGCCCAGTTATTTTTATTATTCATCGCTAATGAGCTTTTGATTCTGTAGCTCAAGTCATGGATCACTCGAAAGACAGAATCCCGAATTTGCAGTCGTTATTCGGTTGCTTTTCCATACTGTATCGAGATGGAGAATGTTTTTCTTTCTTGTATTGTATTGTGAGTCATCAGGTTTGTCATGTTTTGTATCACTCTTCGATGAAGTACCAATATTACAGGTTATGCAGAAGGTACTGGTTTAACCGAAACTTTATTTTCGGTTAAACCAGTTTTTTTATCGTATCGTAGAGATACGACTAAGTTTAGATTTGTTTCAAATGACTACGTATGCCCAAACTAACGACTAAATTGATAAATTATAGCAACGATTAACGCCTTGCTAACTTTGGAACAAAGTAATTGTTGCAATTGAGTCGCATTCTCTTTTATTTTAAAAATGGTGAATGTTCTAATTGAAATAAATGATTTGACTTTGTCGCGTATCTTTTAATAGCGGAATAGCAAATAGCCGTGATGACTGGTGACTGGGGAGCCGTAGGCCTCCGCCCACTGCCGCCGACGTGATTCTGTATCTATGTGACCGGTTTATCAAACGACACTACCACTACGACCAACATTACTATACTTTGAGAACTTGTTCCACTCGCTCAGGAATTTGTCCTCATCTCCTCTGAGTATCCGCTTTTTTACTGCCTACTTATGTACATGGTTTTTGTGTTGTCCGTGAGAAACAGGCTTTTGCCTCATAAGTTCATAAAAATTGACAATCATGCACTTCAAAGAATTGTTATTTACCCGTAAGGCTAAAAACCTAGTTTGATTAGACTATTGTCAAATATGTGGCAGCAAAATGTGTATACATTACGTAATTCATCAACAGTTGTTGTATCTTCAATGTTTTATTATTGTAGGTAGCATAGGTATTACAGTTCTGTGTTACTCACTCAATGCGTTTCGAGTGGACTGCTATTAAACAATGGCGTATTGTCCAATGTTATCAAAACATTTTGGTGTTGTGCCCATCAGCTGAGTTATGTGATGAGCAGTAGTCACGCTGCGATGACGGCGCGTGCCATTGTTTATAAAACACGCTTGTTCACCCGGCTCTGTTTACTACGTCTGAAAATAAACAACTCCCACAACATTGGCCCGTAGCCTCCGCTGCGACAAACACAAAGATCCATTGTTAGCGAACATTAAATAGCCAGGTTGCTGTTTGCTGTGCTCCGAACGATTGTGCGCGCATTATTCATTTTTTTCCAAATGAAAAGTGAATGATTGTGTTACGTGAGAACTGAGAGCCGATCGACGTAAGCTATCGTTTTTCAAGCAAAACGTTTGCTACAATAACACAACACAAGAGGGAAAATTGATTTCTTTCCGACAGTTCTGGGCATCATAGCTTTATTTTGAGTGCTGAAGTTTATCATTAGTAAACTCGGTATTCACAATTTTGATCTACATATATAGCTTCTCCTAATTTTGCTCTGTCTATATCCAGTATTTCTATTTCTTCAACTATTAGATCTGGGCTTAACCCAGGCGTCTTTTCTGGTCTCACTAGCTATCTTCCTACATGAGGAATTTTCGCTACAAGTTTTTCTGTAAACTTGTTCCAGCAAACATCCTTGTCGACAAAAGTGGCGCAGCGCATGTCGTTCGGCCTGCTGGGTGGCAAGGCGGCGGCGCGCTGCGAGTTCGTGCGCATGAAGGGACCCAGCGGTAAGGGCCACGCCGAGATGGCCGTTTCGCGGCCTCGGGCGGCCGGCCTCGACACGCCCACCTCGGAACCTGGCCTGTCGGCGACCGACATGTGGGATAGTGACTGGGATGATGACCCGGAGGAGATGTTCATGTACAGGCATCAGGTGAGATTTAGACGAGTTCTTGCCATAAGTTCAACCTTCAGTGTTCCTCTACTCTTTTTATCCATTAACACACCGTGGTGGTGTTCCAGCGGCGCCTGAGCGACCCGAGCGCCAACATTAACAACTTCGTGCGCGGCGGCTGGCGCACGCGCGACGCCCGAGACAAGTCGCGCTCCGAGAACGAGGGGCTGGACTCGCTCGTCAACGGCATCGCCGAGGTGGAGGCCGGCGACCTGCGCGACGGTACGTACTACATAACCCTAATGCTACCACATACAGGAGACACCAAAGTCATGGACGGACGGTAACGTCATAAACATAGTCCTCTAAATGTTGATAAAGCTTTTCATCTTCGTGTCTATAATTTCTTATAAAGCTTTAACAAGACAATTATAACTTACACCATCTACATCAACACTAGACGCTAACGCCATCTGCCGGACGATGTAATAATTAAGTTCAGTATAAATGAAAGCTCGTCATAATTATTTAAAAACAAATTATCAGTAATAAAAGTGATCCCTTATTTGTGTGTCCGATTACCAGGTCAGTTACGTGTTACATTATTCTCACTAATTATTCACACAAAACTGTAGCGAGAGAGTACTTACTCTGAATACATATTATGTCCATGTCCAATTGGAATTCAGTCGATGTCAATGAGGGCCTTTACTGGAACTGATTGTATAAATTAATCTGACATTGAGCGGTATAAGTTCTCGGTCAATGAATCGTCCATTTGATTCGTGTTGGGCCCATTATGATAACTTGCAATCTCACACTGATACATTTTGTTATTTCAATGTGCAGTCAGGGAAATTATTTGTTTATTATGTTATGGTTGAATGTCACTTGCATGACAAAAAACGACAAGTTCTGTTTGTATATGTGACAGATAGTTTCAACCGTAATATAATTTAGATTGGCTTAGCAATAATTTACTTGACTTTGTTTTATGTTCATTGTTTTGAAAACTGCTTGAATGTTGTGATTGTCGTAATGCTATCGCTATAGTTGTCGCTCACTCGTCATAGCATGGCCGTAGTCGCTTGTCGCATGGTGCGGGTGCCGGGTGCGGGGTGCGGGGTGCGGGTCGGTAGTGTCGCTCGGGGGTGGCAGTAGCTCGGGGCGTAGTGTCCTCACGTGTGCGGGTAGAGGCTGACAGGCTACGTAGGGCGCGTGTAAACGTCACTCGGATCATGTCACGTGTTTGGCGGTGTTATTAAGCACGGCCATCGGTTTATGTGTATTTCATATGAGGCAAACTCGTTTAAAGTACAGGTGCCATATTATGAACTTTTAATGCCATCACGATGCCAGTGCCAATATCATGATGACATGAATTTTTCATAATGCGGTCCGTAGACGATCGATGACCGTGGGTAAAAACGTCGCTGCACCTGAGCGTAGATCCGGTGACGTGTGCTGCGGTAGTGATGTGGGTGTGTTGTGTGTAGGTAGAGGGCGCGGGGGGCGCGGGGTGGGGCGGGGCCGGCGCGCCAGCCACGTGACGGCCACGCGGCGCGTACGCGGCGGGGCCGCACAGCCGGCAGGCGCCGGCGACGCGGCCGACGCGTGCTCGCCGAGCGGCCCGGCCGACACCACGGCCATGCGCGCGCTGTGCGGCGGCGCGCTGGAGGACGTGTCGAGCCCCGCCTGCCTGGAGACCGTGTCCCCGCGGAGAGCCGGGCCGGCGCGCTCGCAGTCGCTGGAGGCGGCGCAGCAGACACCACCGCGCCGCACCACGCCGGACGGCACCAGCGTGTACTACTGGTGCGACGTGCCGCGCACACACTCCGGTACCGCGCACACACACACTCACACTAAACCCACGCAGCCGATTGGGATGTAACTTAATGCTACTGTTGTATGCTAGGGATCTCTGATACTAAATCCAGTTTCATATAAAAACGACCGCCGGCCGCTCGGCCCTATAGAGTCGTGTCGGTGAGTGTCCGCGCGCCTGGCCTCGCTTGCAGTTCCACCACTCCATAAGTATCACATCAATCGCAGATCCGTCCACATGACAAGACGTGATCCTCATATTGAATGTTCGCCTCAACTGCGCGCCAAATTATATCTTTTTTGTTCAAATTTTCTTCAAAATTTTTAACGCACCATACAATTCATAGAAATTATTAGAACGACATTTACGTCACAGTATCACTATTAAATTCTTCATGAAACATATTAGACACAAAACCAAATGTTTT
Organism: Orthosia gracilis; assembly: GCA_947562075.1. NCBI lineage: Eukaryota > Metazoa > Arthropoda > Insecta > Lepidoptera > Noctuidae > Orthosia > Orthosia gracilis. The sequence goes on along the minus strand of OX387271.1, from coordinate 24,664,497 downwards.
ATCGTTCATAATAATGTAATTGTTCCTGTTTGTGTGTGCGCAGAGCTGGACGACGGTGCCTACAACCCCCTGTGGGCGATGCGCGGCTTCACGCAGACGTTCCACCTGTGGAAGGAAGGCAAGCGCCAGCAGTCCACGCCGCTCAACGCCTACCTCACCTACGTCACGCTGCCCTGGTGGACCATCGCCAAAGGTATACCTTTAGGCACACAAGATCCTATTCCTTCTCAAGAGATCGAGCTGCCAAGTTTTCATAACTCTCAAGTGCTTTTATGATCACCTGACTGCTCTGTCTATATATTTTTTCTGCGAAACAAAAAAAAAAAAAAAAGCTTTGCAACCGCATATTACAAGTGATCACAGGGTATTCATTTTTGTACCACCAATATCAAAAACACTCTTGGTGCCCCATGGCAATCTCCACCAGTCAGCCATTGCGTTATAAAGAAATCATTCCCAAATCGGTAGTAGCAATGTTCTCTTTTAATGAGCCCTCCATCAGCTAATGAATATGTGACATTCCAGATATCCTGGACCACCGCGAGGAGCCAGTGCTGACGTTCTGATCTGACTGACGACGACCACCTATCGTACTCGTATACTAACGTAGAACACGCCCTCACGGACTTGTACACTGTACACTGTACACCGGGCTGAGGTACCGCGGATACGAGACAGCGAACTAACGCACAAACTAACGAACCTGCCCACTGCAATAACATTACATTTATTTATTTTATTTTGGTCAGAAACTCCCTTCACGTACAGTATAAAAAAAGAATCCGACGAATCTAGAACCTCATCCTTTTATTGAAGTCGGTTAAAACAATCGACCTGATATTGAATCGCTCTGCACCAGATACGCAGTCTTCAATTTTGCATTACTTTGTTAGTTTCCCTACATTTATTGTGCCACTGTGATATCTTACCGATATTGACGAGCAATGAGCATTATAACGACCTTATTATCGAAATTTAACAAAGCCGTCACTACTTAGTATGAGGATGCCGACAACATGCGGCCCGCCTGGTATGCTTCCACATATTTTTTCGATGCGTGAAGTGAGTTTTGGGTCCGAGCTAAATAAAAATAACAGTCCACTGAAGGACATACGGGTCATCCTATAATTATAAAAAGGCCAGCTAGATAACCAATTATTGACAAGGGCTTCTGTAATATTGTATTATGAAAGGGAATGAACTGTTCTTTTCATCGTTATTTTTACATCTTGATTTCGCATCACAGTGGCCTTTAATTTCAGTTGCTGTTTGATTTCCGTTAGGGGCGAAATAACTGCGAAAGGATTGTATCTTATTTCATAAGCGAAACTTTAAAGTAGAGTGTATGGTGTAACATAAGATATATATCGTGAGGGTGCGACCATTGCCTTATATCGCGGCGTGTCATTAAAAATATTTCGGTGTCATGTGTCGTGTGTCGTGATCATCTCATTTGTGTTCATCAGCTTGCGCGAGCACCTGTGATCACTTATAAAATGATATAAACGTAAAAGTTAACATTATTTTTTGGCATAAAAACAAGTATGTACTCAAAATAATTATAAAATCATCACAATAATTTTGTTTAAAATTGAAAATTTGAATAAATAATGCGTATGAAGAGCAGTGGTAGTCCAGTGGTAATGGCCCGACTTACGTGACTTATTATAGCCCATTCTCTATCACAGAGAGGAAGCCTGTGTCTCAGCAGTGGGAACATCAAAAGGCTGATTATGAGTATAAGTATAACATCAGTACGTCAAGATAATAAATTAACAATTAATCAGGTGTATATTTGATTAAATGACCGCTAAAATCACTTATACACTTTACAAAACAGTAAGTTTTATTTACAGAACTTATTAGTGATGCCACGCTGTACACATAACACACCTTTTGTATGTAATATTGAGCTGTTGTTTAACCAGGATATTCGTCATTTACATACTCATCATGTATATAACGTACCCCATATATAAATGATGTAACATAGTAGGAGACAGACACGTTTATCGTAAATCTATTAGGTTTATGTACGCCGTTTCGTAAATAATGTGCATTTTATGTGGTAATGCCCATCAAACACGCTGAAGAAGTAGAAACAACAGTTTATGTAGCATAATCGGGCTATACACCGTGAAATTTAAATGGTTGTTTTCCCGCAGCGAAATGGTTTTGTCTATGTAATACAATCGTTTCGTAGTTATATAAAATATTAGAAACAAAAACTGCCATATTTAACATTGTGAAAAACTAAACTCGAAAGCGATCACGAACCAATAGTATACCTCCCGATATCTACGGCCGAACGACAGCAGGCCGTTGTCCCGGGTGCTAGGTCACCGTCGAAAGGATTAGGTTCGAAGGCGGCTCCGTTTGATCATGTTACGCGCGGGCTAGATTATGCCGTATAATTACACGCGAGAGCTTATTTTACTTTAAACATTTAATAAATCGGTCTTTGCTTTGTCGGCTTGTGGCTCGCTCGTTTGTTTTGCGTGCAAACTTTTATGCCGTATCACCACATGCGAGAGCTTATTTGGGTTTGAACATTTATGCATCGCTTTCCTTTGAGGGCTGCGGCGCCGGCGCGTGCGACGCCAGTATTACCTACAACAATACATGTTACGTCTAGTGTTACTATTAAAGGCCGCGAGGCCATTGACCCACGTGCTTTTCAATCAGCTGTTATCCAACATGTTATTCAAATTTGACACTAAAACGCATTTGACACTAAAACGCACTTGACACTAAAACGCACTTGATGCGCACACTCGCGAATAACGTGTGGGTTATTTATTGCCCAAAAATGTTCGTTACGCTGGTTGAAAATACCAACTCGCGTAAAAGTTGATTCATCCGTCCACAAAATGTTCTTATCTTGGTTGGCGATCAACCACTGACAAAACGCAATTCTGTTCTGGGGGTCATTTTCGTGGAGAGCGTGAACACCGCGAAAATGATAAGGATGCTGTCCTTCAGAGTTGAGTAGTTTCCAGACGTGGTACTGGCTTACGCCAAACCTAGCCTCGGCCTGGCGCGTACTGCGACGCGGATCCCGTTCGAAGTACTCGATGATCTCCTCGTCGAGCGCTGGCAAAATAACGGCTGGTCGACCTCTGCCCTGTGCATGTGCCGGTGTATGGAACTGTCCATGATCTAGTAGCCGCTGTGTCGCCGCTACGATCGTCCGTGGAGATGAGACTTGGGGGTTCAGAACCCCGCGAAGACGGAGCGACTCCAAGTGTTGCCGCTCTGCGTAAAGTCGCCGGGCAGTATGGGAGTCATAATCAGCCCTAGCATACAGCTGCACCATAGCGACGTAATCCACATTGGTGTAATTGTAATGTCGATCCATTGCAGTTTACAGTGGCGCGTGCTGCGCGTACGACATTCGCGGGAAAACTAAGTAGGTCAGGGTCACAGCCGCGCGTGCCGTACGGGTAAAATAGGCGCCGGCGGCTTCGTTTGAAATTGTTGCGCGCAGGCTAGTTTATGCCGTATCACTACACGCGAGAGCTAATTTTACTTTGAACATTTCTAAATCGGTCTTTTCTTTGTCGGTATCGCGGTGATTTTTTGTATTGTTCCGTGCAAACATTTTATGCCTCATCACTACGTGCGAGAGTTTATTTTGGTTTGACATTATTTTGTGCATCGGTTTTCTTTGTAGGTGGTGACACGAGTAGTACCTAGTACCTACAAGTTACGTCTAGAGTTACTATTGTTACTCACTTTTTCGAGTTGATGAATATTTTTTTAATTATCTTAAAACAGAAACATCGTTATTTATTTACTTTAACTCTATACTTCGAAATTACTCTTTAAGGCAAGTCGTTCTGCCACAGGAAAACAACCAATTAAATTTCAGGGTGTATAAAGTTCCCACTAGTGGTACTCGGCCCTCTGTTCTCTGTGAGATTGAGTGCGCTGTATTCCCCCTGGCGAGCAGTGCAACTTGGTGATTGTCACATGCCTTCGAATTTTCGAGAGTAGTAGTGATGAAATCATTTTCAAAGATTATAAGATTTTTTGTCGCGGCCTTTTACATTTGGCCACCACTGTTCGTGATTCCATGAGAATGATTCGCCGTGTTTTATTTTTATAAAATTAACTGATCACAGGTACAAAATCATCTCATTTATAAACATCAGTCAGTTTTCGTTGTCAATTGTTTTCTATAGCATAAACAACGATACTCTGAGCGAGTGGCGTATTATCGACAGTTCGCAATACATATCACTCTATTTCGCTTCGCTATGAACACTGTTCCTATTATTGAAATAGTATTTACAGGAATATTTTAATGATTATCAGGCCCCCGTTTCTGGAACGAAGATTATCGTATAATTAATGTGACAAATGAGGAATGAAGTTGAATTAAGTTTCAACAGCCTATCACATCACTTGATTTGGGGTTTTTTCGATTATTTCTTTCCAGAGACGGGTATAAGATTATTGTGTTGTAGTTCAAGACTAATGCCCCATACACACGATACGATACTCGGATGCAATACGTATCTTATTGTGACTTATTACCAGTGTGAATAGGCCTAATATGATGATTTTACAAGATAAATGTCTCTATATATAATTTTGTGTTTGTGCTGTGTATGCCCTACATGAGTCTTCACGACAGTTGCATTTTGTGTAACATTCCAGATAGGTAGCCAACAAATTGTCGTATACTCAACATAATTCCATTACTTGTAATTTTTATTTTTGTACTGTCTGCAAAGAACTATTGCTTTTGCTAAACCAAACATCTTAATTGACAAGTCATAGTCAAGAGTTCTGTTGGTGGGTTTTAGAATGATTATTTTTTTTACTGACTGTACAGTGTGTTTGGCACTGAAGTAGTTTAATTATATGACTATGTATTTCCTATTATGTTAATATCATGGTACACTGGACGAAACGGGTAAGATCGTCACGCATCCACGAACTCTCTAATCTATATTTATTTAAACTTCATGTACATAGGCCGACTTAATGCCACAAATAATGTGCTATTATTTTTACTTGGCTGGGTTTTGTGATAAATAATTAGTGATCGAAATGTTAAGTGGGGATTTTAATAGTAAATGATTAATTGTTAATGAACGAGTAATTTATTTGACTATGTGGACATATTTTGTCTTCTGTAATGATAAGGGCTATAGGAAGGCTGAACCAAATACTTCTAGTCATAATTTATTTTCTAGTCACCATGTAGATTTATAATTTTATTTATAAATTGGCTTCAACCAAATCGAAAATTATGTATTAATTATGTTTAAGCAATTTTAACAAGTCCGTATTTATTTTTAAAGCTTTAATAATCACAATCTTTTAATGCACATCTGTTCTTATCTGGATCTTATAAGGTTTTAAAGATAACTTTTTGTCGTCGAAGTCTGTCATAGAAGTTTTTTTGTAAGTGTAGTGTATGACTTGAACTTTTATATCAACAGTGCTTCAGCAGACAACAATAGTTTGATAAACTAAACATTGGAGAATTAAAGTAAAATAACATTATTTTTATAATAGTTATGATAGATCATGTTAATCGAATTAGTTGAACATATTTTTATATCAATCAACACATTCCGACGAGTGAATAGTTTCTCAAATTAATTTATCTACTTTTGTATTTAAGTGATTATACTGGATTTGAATCAAAAGTCGGATGATAAACTTTTAACCTATGAGCATGTTATACACAGTTGTGTTAGTGTGAAATATCATATTTTTGTATTAAATCGTTATAACTCATTATAACATTGTCTTAAGCCTTAATTAGTGAGAAGTATCATCATTCCAACTGCAGTAGTGTTTCATGGACGGGGCTAGGTACGATAAAAACACCCTTCTTTTAGACATTGTCTTGATGCTAGCCCCGTACATGAACATTTTTGTGGAACCATAGATTTATCAGATATGTTTTGAACTAACGAGTCTAGTCGAGATATACTTAAAACGTGCATAGTTTAATATTTGTATGATATGACTGAATTAAATAATTGCAACAGCAGTGTTTCGTCTTTCTGTCCCTCCCTGGAGCCGCGTGTGTGCGCCTGCGCAGCTCTGTGATCCGGGTTAATGGCGGGCATGCTGTAATATTAATGTGGTCACGCAGTTTAAAATGTTTGATGTCATATGATGAACTAAATATGCGGATGCGATACTGTTTCAAGTATGATTGTATAGTGTTCGCTATGGAACCGTTTCTTATTGCAGAAAGTTGTTCAACGGATGCATGATACTTTTGGTTCTTTTACCAGGCCCGTTACTGTTTTGTTTAGTGGAATTCGTTCTAAGACACCAAATTATTAAAATCACAGGTACAAAGTTTACTTTCACATTAAGTCCACATAAGTAATTGTTACTACCATAGATATAGTATGTACAAGATAGACTGAGTCAGATGAAAAGCGAAACCAAAAAATAAAATCTATGTGCGAGGGAAATTGTCCATGTGTTAGTTAAAAAAGTGTTGTTAAAAAGTCCATGTTCAGTATCGATATCGATACTTGGTGAACACAATAAGAAACACGATTAGAGGGTTGTTGCCGTTGTTGGTTATATTGAACTGTAATAAGAACTGGGCAAAATACATGCTTTGCTTTTATTAAAATACAAATTAAAAAATACTATTTAGGTTGGCCACTAACTAACCATACGATAGGAAGTGTCATTCTTACAGGCACAAATAAATTAGGTATAGATTATTTCATTAGGAGTCGTCTATGTTTTTTTTGTATGCAGTAGGTATTTCAATACGAAATGTTTACTACATATTGTGGAATTTTTATTTGGTCACCATCTATCTCTGTTTAAAATTCGAATCCATTTTTCTTTTAATACAGAATTATTTGGGAATCTGTATGTACATAAATATTACTAATTATTATTTACACAATAGAAAAAAATTCTGGTGAGCAGAGACTGATGTATTCAAGACACTGTAAAACTAATAAATGCAAACAATATAATGACATTCTTAAACTTACTCAAAGTAACAAAACATCAAAACTCTCCGAAACATTTTGGAAAACAAAGGCTAATATAATAAACATGCAACTTAAAGTACAGTTTAGATGAACACATCTTCTCAATCCTAACTTAAGTCTATTTTAACAAAACTTGACTAAATAAGTTTGTATTCATGCCATGATGTCACTATAAAACGATTAAGTTTTTATCGATACTCATGACGTCACCGCTTTGTCAAACCCTAGCGTAAACAAACAATTTTCTCTTTTACATTATATTTTAGCAAATTCTGTTTAAAAATATGAGATATACTTTTATAAAACAATGGAAATCAATTTACTATTGTAAGAATATTTTTCTGAGCCGATTACTAGCAGAAATTTGTCAAAATATCGTTCGAAACAATCCAAGGACAAAATTGTATTTACCTATCAAACGTGTATTTATTGGGGTTATTTCGTCTTGTAACGTAACATTCACTCACAGAACAAGCCACCATAGTTGCATAATTAATATTATCAATTTAAATCTAAAGATTATTATTTAAATGCAATAAATTCCCCGCGGTGTAAAACAGATGGGACGCTATGGACTATTTCTCGCGAAAAAAATGACATATTGGTACTTCATTAACCCTCTCTTTTTCTCTTGGGCGGTTAGTACTTGATTAGGATTTCTCGCTCGCACGCTTCGTGTATCTTTTTGCGTAGCAAAAAACTTCTAAATCTATGGTTACTACTATCTAACATTTGTAGTCAAAATATCGGGAACTTATGACCGTTATTTATATTATGCCGCAATATCCTGATTAACTTTATTGATAAAGGCTCGCACTCAAAACTGTCGACATACAACGGCTGTGACGATTTAACTTGCAGATACGGATAACCATTGCAGATCCACCTGGCTATATATCCCGACCTAAGACGCTACTGTGTTGTAGACGCAGAAGTCGAAAGATCGCTGTGGTACAAAGAATGTGCAGCAAACAATACCAACCTCTTCGTAGGAGGGTCAGATACTCGGAAGATGTGTAGTTGGCTGTCGATGGAAATGTGCTACATCAAGCAATATTACCTGGAAGAAAAGAAACGAAATATTTGTTAGTCAAAAGATCATTCAGATCGGGTTGTGAGGAAAAGGCAGGCATCTTCGGAGGATGACGTTACCGGGCACATTGACACACTTGATGGAAGATGCTTAGGCCTGTTTCTCACCGCTAAATTATCGCTGATTAATGTGACATCAAGCACGCGTTATTTGCTGTGATTGGTTTAAAGAATATTCAACAGCCAATCAAAGCAGATAACCGGCGATAATTCGTCGATTACGTTAACAGCCCGATAATTGACTTCTGTGAAACAGGGTGTTATTTTTTTTATCATTTATAGGCTCGCGCTTGACCACTATCTCACCTGATGGTAAGCGATGATGTGGTCGACGATGTAGCACGCTTACCTAGAAGTAACCTACACTCTTGACTTAAAGACTCCCAGGTTGTAGCTATCGGGAAACAGACTCCGGCAGGGAATTCCACTCCTTTGCTGTACGTATAATAAAAGTATTACCAAAACGTTTGGTGCTTAAGGGTGGGATGTCCACCATGTACCGATGACGCATCGCCGTACGTCTTGTAGTCCGATGATGGCAGCTACAGATACGCGATGAAACTTAACCTGACCGTCATAGGTACTCGTATGTTACACTTTCAAATGTAACATGCGATTTAGGATAACTTGATTTCTTTATTTTTAAGTAAAACTCCACACTAGACATTACTCCAGCAAAGTGGGTGCGTTTACAATCATTTAAACTCACTTATCTACACAAACAGCCAGACTCGGCACAACTACCAGTAAGGTCATGATAATATTTTTGTTCTATGCGGGAATCGAACCCACGACACGCAGCAAAGGAGCCAATCGCACACCACTGCGCCAACCGTAAATTTCAGTGACATCATTTATTTTGGAATTGAGAGTCGGTTTAGATACGCATTTCTAGACAGCACGAGAGCAACGGTAACAAGTATGTACAGTAAGTAGCTGGATTGTATCTCATTCGAGTTCTCTTTGGCAATTTTCGGAGGTTTCAGTGTGAATCACTCGGTTATAGACATCACATGATTGGGAACTTTTTGCCGGCTGTACACTATCGCGCGAGAGCCCAAGGAAACGCTGACAATTGAGTTTTTAAACAAAAAAAAATCATGATTGAACTCAGTAGGTACTGAGAGCAATGTGCGTCATCCTCGCTGGCTCACAGTATTTCGGCTGGAACAAGCTTGGTGGACAAAATTATTTTACTATATTTTTGTATTGTATTACCTCGATACATTCTACATGCATAATTTTTTTAAATAATACTCAAAATTAAGCAGGGTTGCCATAAAAAGGGTAGTTAACATAAAATTCTTTTATTTTAGTTTATAAATCTATACATCTATACATATAAATAAAATTGGAGTGTCTGTTTTAATATTGAAATAACCGTTTTTCACTACATGTATATGAATATATATCGGTACATACACCAAAATAACATTTTTTACAATTTTTGTCTGTCTGTTTGTTCCGGCTAATCTCTGAAATGGCTGGACCGATTTTGACGGGACTTTTATTGGCAGGTAGCTGATGTAATAAGGAGTAACTTAGGCTACTTTTATTTTAGAAAATATATTTTATTTTAGAAATTTGTTAGGCGGAACGAAGTTCGCCGGGTCAGCTAGTATATTCTAATACTAGTTACTTTACTAGTTACTTTCACAGCATTATGAGGGGTCGAGCGGCTGACATTGAATCCTCGATTGAATCCATATTTATATTGCAAAAGAGAGCTGTCAGAGCCATATATAAGTAAAGTCACCGAGAATCTCTTAGGAAACTATTTAAAAATATTAATATTATGACAGTTTCTTGGCAATTCATTTATGAAAATATTAAATAAGTAAGTAAAAATATACCTACGAGTACATCTCTTTTGTAATGTCAGTGATAGACACAATTGTAATACGAGAAATAAAGATAAGTTAGATCAACCATCATATAGAGAAGCTAAAGTTTACTCATCTTTCATGGGGTAGATATTGTGCTAAATTCTTTAACAAAACATTTTGTGATTTATTAAAACTAAATGAAAGTAAATTTAAAACTTTATTTAATAAAAGCACACTTTGTAAACAAGCATACTTTACAAATTAGATAATTATATTCAAGATAAGAATGCTTGGAAACATGCTGGTCCTGCTCCTTATCCAATCTTTATTGTAGACAAAATCAAATTTGTTAATTTACATTCCTATTCCTAGTTATTGTATTTTTTTTTAAGTATTTAACCCACACTGTTCCGTTGTTGTTGAATTAGGTATCTTACCTATGTTTGCAATATTTGTAAATATGTGAGAACCATGTTCCTATTTATCAAATTAATGAACTTACCTGTTAATGCTTTTAATATTTTATTCCGTTACGTAGTATAGTGTGTAGTGCTATTCTGGGTGCATCGTCCTCACATATATGAATTTATTAATGTATGTACTTAAGTGAATGTTGTAAAACACATATTTTTTAAAAAAAGAGTAAGTATGGAGTTTCTTGTGCGTTCTTCTCCATAACAAGGTAGATCCCGAATGCACGGTAGAATCAATTTTAATTACTTGTTTTTTTTTTATTATTTCACGTTCAAAAGTGCCGCTTTTTGGCCTAGTTGAATAAATATATTTGATTTTGACTTTGAATATACAAAAGAAGCAGTGCAATAACTTAAAATATACAAAGAAAATAAAACAAATAAAACGAAAAAAGTCAAATACAATGAAAAACGACAAAATTAGTTCGCTTAAGGCACAAGTAAATTAAAACAAAGAAAATGAGTAAATAACTAACTAAAGAAGATTACCACTAATCCTCCTCATCAGAGTCGTCCGATGAATCAGATATGTGATCATCTTCGTAATTTTGGGGAAGAAGGTTTGGTCGTGGTCGTCGTGGTACAGGTCGAAGCTCTATAGTAGGTGCTACAATTAATTTTAAGACCTCTGGGCATAATTTATCTACCTTCTTTTTAGGTACATCTCGAAAGCTATTGATCATAGGATCAGATGTTATAATCAACATGGATAATAAGTCCCTGTGGCAATACGTTAGCGTTTTCTAGTGTTATGCTCTCGGAACCTACAGGAATCTTTGTTCCTAGCTTCCTGGGTTTCTTCCGAATTGGAACTATTGCGGTTTTGATGACCTCAGTTCTGTGGCAATGTAGTCAAAAAGACGGATGTTTTTTTTCATCTTTATTCTTCGAAATATTCTGTTTTTGAAATAGAGTGAAGGTATTCTGAAAAAAATAAGAAATAAATAGTCGTATTCGAGTGTGCTGGTTAAAATATATATTGGAATAAATATGAATGTTGTAGCTAAGATATATCTAAAATACAGCCTGTGGACAATTGGGACATGTTCCAATTGTCCACAGGCTGTATGAAAACGGTTTGTGCGCATCTAACGACTCTTGCCAAGCTACGTGCCGACAACTATACCATCATAACTCGAGTCGTAGACACTCGTTTTACAACTTCCTTAGCCTTGGTTCGCCGACCCTCCAACAAATACCATCCTAATTTAAGGACATCATTGTTCTAGAGGAAGCATCCAATTAATTATGTAAGACAATAATAGGGTGTGCGTAATCTGTGAGTGCTGCAGGCGGAGTGGGCGCGAAGGTATGCCACGCGCGGGTAATGAGCGGCCGCCGGAAGACTCACTTGTCGCGCGGAGATGTCTACGCCGCGCGCCGCCTGTCCGCGACCAGGCGCGCGCGCAGAGGTAACTGCACCGCATTACAACATACTCCACACTTCCTACATCAATCACCCACAGCACACACAGTCCGAGACTTGGCACAGGTTCCAACGGGTTACTTTGTGGATCCAAGACCCTTTAAGACCAATCAAATCCCGCGTTGACGTATGAACGGCCGCCAAGTGAAGAATGTGGGTAGTTCCGCTTCGGTAATACGTAATCAGTGATTGCAGGAACGCCCACTTCTTGACACAGACATTTCGTCAGTGTACAGTGCACCTCCTAGTGCAACCACCGATACGTCTCCGCGGGCAATCGTTTATGGACAGTGCTAAATGTGATAAAAGCAGAATTGGACTGCTGCACAGAAATAAACTTTTATTTTGAAAGGCGGAAAGAGAGACAAGGCGCGAAATCCGGTTGAAGACCTTGTTGGACTTAAAGGTAGACTGTAATTGTTCCTCTTCCTAGGCATCTTCCAATTAAAGATGAAATTTATTCTGTACTTTGTCATACATGGGTGTCTTAGCGGCTATGTTAACGAGCTATGCTTGTTAACTATGAGTTATGGGTTTCACTATCAGGCGACCTTGAGCGAAGTTGAGGTAGGACGGATCGACGAGGCGGGCCTTCCAGATATTAGAACTAACCTAACCCAATCGATTTCGCGACCCAAAACTTAAAGCTTAGCTCCGCGATCCGCAATAATTGTGATGCAAAGTTGAGTATTTCGTGAACCGATAGCGGAACTAGAGCGCGATAGTATTTACACGCAGTTATTATCACGCACTTAAGATCTTATTTGTGCCAGTAGTTTTATGAGACCGACACAATTCTACTATTCCAAATGAACAAGTTTCATTTATGAACTTCTGAAGCTCTTTTATGATCATAAAATCACCTGTAGAGCTATTCTGTAAAAACCTAATTTCTCCTAAGTTTTATAGATTTTATGTAGTTTTCAAATGCTTATCCGTTTTATGCTAAATCTCTTTCTATAGTGGCCTACACACAAAATTGCTTCTAGTTGCGACTTTAATCTAAAGAGGATTGATGGGCCTTCCAGCTATGCAGTAAGAATGAAGAGACAAAGGAATTTTATAATTTTATTAAAAAAATATGTGTTTCGTAAACATTATGTATCGTATGAAATATGGCACGATTTGAGGCGAGGGGTCGAGGTGTGACCCTTTATCTGCGAGGCGGGCGGCGCGCGATACCGCCGCACTCTGCTGCCGACGCACGCGCAAGCTGGTGAGCTCACCGTTCCTTGGCTACCGGAATATTCTAGCAAACAATAATTGTTTTACAGAAGTAAACGTATCAAAAAACCACGTAAACGTTTATCTATCTACTTCAAAAAGCCATGTTCTCAATGAAATATTTGATTTCAGAAGAAAAGCTTAAAAAATTAAAAGCTTCTTTGTTCCGTTACACGTTCATCTCTATTGGTCAACTTCCTTTAGTTAGTAAAATGTGTGTTCCTCTGTAGGGTATGATGTGGCGGTTCTGTGTGGTGTTACTGGTGGCTGCGGGGGTGCAGGCCTGCGAGCTGGCTCCTGGTGGAGCCGCAGGGCCCAAGGCGCCCGGGGACAACTTCTACCGGCTCATCGTCAACGGAGAGATCGAGCGGTATGCGCCTGGGGAAAGATATGTCGGTGAGTAAATCTTTTGTACCATCTACAACCAAGTTTGCTATACTTAACCAAAGTAAGGAAGTAATTACAAAGAATAATCCTTGATAAAAAACGTTAAAAGCAATCGCGTAATTAAATTTAAAAAACCGCAACAGTTTATCTCTTAACACACAGCATTGATTTCCGCGAATTATTAAAATAACGAGGTCACAATAAGCAATCAACATTATCTCATACTTCGAGTGACAGAAGATCTTGTAACATAAACACATTCAGAATTAATAGCTGAATGCATTGCCCGATGTCTTAGAAAACAATGCCCGCATACTCTATTTAATCTATAAACCACAGATGTCAGCAGAGCATGATATTTCGCACAACAAAGTCCGTGACAAAGTGATTATCCTGTTACTCATCGTCAACTGTGCAAAGCGTATGAAATAATAAGATAACACAATACTTTATGTAGATATGCCTACTTCATTTTATTAGAATTGATAATAAATATCCCGGACGACTGATTTTCATGCTGAAATACTTGGAATATTTTATCACATTTTATCTAGGTACCTACTAGTATCGTAGGTCAGTAAACTTTGCGCCTATTGGTATGATCGTGGTAATGCGGTAGGTATGAAATGGTTTTCCAAGGGAGCTTTTATTTCGTGTAGAAGTTTTTTTTTAGAGAGCACTTTGAATTCAAATTACAGATTTGTGGATCTTTGGATAACTTGTAAATGTAACAAATAACTTTATTTATTCCAGTCAAAAACAACCATGGTTTATAGTTTGTTAAAGTAATCTCATAGCTGTGCGGAAAAGATAAACTGTAACCTACGATGCAGACACGATATTTGAATAAAAGTTTCAAATAATCATCCTAATTCCAGTGACCCTGGTTGGATCCCGCACCCACGACGTGGTGCAGCAGTTCACCAGGTTCCAGATGAAGCTGGACCCGCTGGACCCGGCGGCGTCGCGCTTGCCCAGCAAGCAGGGCCAGTTCCAGTTGTTCGCCGACACGCTCACCAAGTTCGACGAGGAATGCACCAACTCCGTCATCGAGGCCGATGACCTGCCCAAGACTGAGGTGCAGGTCATGTGGAAAGCTCCTCCTACTGGCTCTGGATGCGTGTTGCTGAAGTAAGCTATGATTTTATTGGATAGTTAGTTGGTAAGATTGATTGGGATTGAGCAGGCAATGTCTACCGGGTTTCAAAGTTGTGGGCCCGTATATCGAAAGATTGAAGCCCTGACAGAGCTGGAGAGTGTTGCAGTAGTCCTAGTAGAATGGCGGGACGCCTTGGATGGTTTCCTCGAGAATTGGCGTGAAGAAGCACAATGTAGAGAGAAATGGATGGATGCGGGATGCATTTGCCCAGGAGTGGAACAGTTCAGGTTGATAAAAAAGGATGATACAAAACCAATGATGTACCATTATAGTTTTTGATAAATGGAATGATTTATATTAAAGTTGCTGAGCGCTAGAGATCGCATGTGTGCAGGTCTCCTTGACTTATAATTTGTGGTTTACAGGGCGATGGTATACGAAAACGAAAGCCGCTGGTTCGCAGAGGACGGTCAACTAACCAAGCGCGTGTGCGAGGACACTTCCCTTCAGACCAGCGACTGCTGCGCATGCGACGATGCCAAGTACAAGGTCCGTTCACAAAATTCGTTAGCTTTACATTTTAATGTAATCTTGCAATAACTTCCTGATAATAAAAAATCTCGGATCCTGGATCGGACTGATTCTGATTCGGTGATCAAATTTAATTTAGCAATAGATACTAAAATGTTTTGGCGAATTTGGAATTATCTATTTCATTACAATTTTGTATGATATTTCTAGATGGTGTTCCAAGGCCTCTGGTCTCCACAGACCCATCCTAAAGACTTCCCGGTGCAAGCCATGTGGTTGACGCACTTCTCTGACGTCATCGGCGCCACCCATCCCAAGAATTTCAAGTTCTGGGGAGAAGGGGAGATCGCGACTGACGGATTCAGGTAATCTTGCAATGTTTAATAGTCTGTGGACTTTGTGAGGGCGCGTCACCAGCTTGCAGTAACATCTGGCAAAGATGGTGATATTTTTCATTCTAGATCCACCAACATACACGAAGTAGTATGTATTTTGGTAACGAAATATACGAGTACAAAACAATATTTCGTTTCCAATTTATGTGATATCTGGAAAAAGCCGTACGTTTTATAACATTCTCGTCTATTATCGTTTGTGGCAGTCGTATTCAACCTTATTTACACTGTTATAAAAGTTGATGTTCTTTGAAGACCACAGAAAACAAAGATTAGCATTACACTTTTACGAATCTGTGTCGTTTTCTCAGATCCCTAGCTGAGTGGGGTTCAGTGCAGCTGATGGAGCGCGAGCTGCGGCAGCAAGGCAACAAGCTGCGCTCCATCGTGAAGGCTGCGGGGCTGTGGCACCCGCGCGTCAACGGCAACACCTCCGCCGCCTTCACCACCGACCGCAAGAGGCACTTCCTCTCGCTCGCCTCCATGTTCGGTGAGGAGTTTATTACTTATCACCATCTTCACTGGTTACTCGCCCGGAACTCTAGGTTATCCCTAGAAAACAAGTTCTTTATCTACAACATCATGCTCAAACCTATATGGGCATATGGGATCTAACTATGGGGTTCAGTATGACTCCAGCATAAGCATAATACTCGTACAGAGGGCTCAAAATTACATCCTGAAGCAAATTTCCAACTCACCGTGGTTCTTAAGAATCTCGGAATTATATGAACATTTAAATGTTCCAAATAAAAAAGCACGACTTGCAATCTCATCACATCGACTGGTCCTGTGCGTCTCACATCCAGCGGACTCCCGCTGCCTTAACCATGGTTCACATAGAGGGAGGTCATCGCACGCTGCGTCTCCCGGTATGCGCTTAATTTTGGCAATTCTTCGGGCTATGTCGGTCACCTCGGTCGTCCAGCGGATTATCTATGAAGGGAAACGCCGAACAAAGTCCTCTCCATTGCACATTGGATATACTGTAAGCCTTCTGATGAGGCCCATTTTTACAGAAGTTAATTTGAATTAATGCAATGTAGTTTTACTCTATATGTAAGCGCTAAAACACTTCCAGATTTCACACTTTTCTTGTTCAAAGAAAGCAATATTATGTAGAAATATAAATTATTATCAACATGATCTAGCGGCTTATCAGAAGGGGTGAACTCATTACTCAATACTCCACATTATTGGATAGCTTCACAGATTAAGAGACAGAATCTGACACGTTTTGCCAAGAATTGCACAGTTACCGGGTTGTAGAAATCCGATAGGCAGTCACTCCATGTAAAATTTAGGTACCTACATCTGGTTATTCTAGAAGCCTGATTGATTGATTCTCTTGTCGTTGTGGTTGTAGGTCCGTCTCCTGATTGGGTGGTGGGAGTGAGCGGGCTGAACCTGTGCCAGAAGGACTGCACGTGGGTGGAAAACAAGGTGGTGGACCTGTTCCCCTATGACGCGGGCACTGACAACGGCATCTCTTACATGGTGAGTCATGCATCCTAATAAACACAAAAGGTGAAGGTTGAGCTCAAGAAACAGTAGTACGTAGCAAATTCCCCATAAAAGATATTGCCCCAAGTATCTGGTTGAAGGTTTTAATCACATCATTTCATGTACATTATTTGATGAAAATGATTTTATTCTGTTTACTTTTTGTATCTCTTTTTCAGTAACTCAGGGAGGATGTTATGTATTGTATAGTACTGAATACTGATCTGATTTCCAGTCCCCCAACTCTGAAACGAACCCACGCGAGAAGATGTACCGCATCACGCCGATGTACCCGGAGGACCCGCGCGCGCCCTTCTACGCGCCCGGCAATAGCAGTGTGCCGCCCATGGCCAGGCTTTACGTCACGCGGGAGAAGCTTATCTCCAGGTCCTGCGATGAGGAGGTGCTGCAGCAGCTCGTCGTGGAGGAGGAAGAGAACACACAGACTGTTAATAGACGTGAGTTGACTGACTCTTGTTACTTTTATAGTTTGTTATTCGACCGTATCATCGCTTCCCAAAAAGTTCTGTTGCTAGAAAATGGCCCTACGTTTGCTTTGTCTTTGTTTGTTAAACATGAAACTTCTAAATATGTTTTTCTTCTCTGATTCTCATTCACCATTTTTGACCTCTAGCGGAGTGCGCTGTGACCGAGTGGAGTGCGTTTTCTCAGTGCTCCGTGAGCTGCGGCAAAGGCCTGCGCATGCGCACGCGAGAGTACCGCATGCCGCAGAAGGCGCAGATGTTCGCGTGCGATCGCCAGCTCGTGTCCAAGGAGATGTGCGTCGCCGCCATCGCCGAGTGCGAGTGAGTATTTTAACACCAACTTGTCGTGGTAAGTTACGCTACGACATAAAAGAAACGAATATTTATTAATGGCGACAATCGGGATGGCCGTCGGTTTTCGGTCCACCATATTCAGTTGTCGTTATGTTAAGTTGTTGATGTGATGTTCCATGAACGATTTTAATGTTTTAGAATTATTGTTCAACTATATTGCATCACTATTTTAAAGTTGTGGGTATCAATAAGTAGCTGTATGCTTATTTCATCTACAGAGGCGACAGCGGCGTCCCAGATGACATAGACAACAACGCGACGCCCATCGAGAACAACGAAGGTGTCTGCCAGACGTCGGAGTGGGGGCCCTGGAGCGAGTGCTCCGTCACCTGTGGGGTGGGCGTCAGCACCAGGAGGAGGCACTTCATCAACCACATGGGCATCAAGAAGTGTCCTCTAGTGCAGACCGGTATGTGAATGCAGCTTATTTTTGGGTAAAAACCATAAACTTTAGCCCATAATAGGTATAGAACAACGAGGCTGTGTGATTACTCTCTTTGGACAGCATAGTCGTGATGTAGCAAGTCACGTCAACAGCGCCACTAAACGCTGATAATATTGAACTAACTACAAACTGTGTAACCATCCAACAAACATCACCCAACCACGTTATTAGTTCACACAATTCTCACGAGATGTCGCCACATGTAGGAACAATTTTATTACATCCATCTTTCTTACATTACTTTGTAAATAAAATCTCTAACACTTACGTACGATACCATCAAAAGTTACTACAGAAATTAATCAACATGGATATTTCAGGCAGCGCCCTCAGTATGAACACTTCATATTTACAAAATAGACAACACGTCGTTAAGATAGATAACTACAACAGCTCGATGCAAAACTTAACACACGGCTATCCGCAAGACTCAAATATTAACTCATTACTCATTCCTAATCTACATAAATAACATTGATAAAATAGGGCTAACAGAAAACCTAACGTTTTACAGTTTGCCTGCCTGTTTTACCCGACTGCCGAAGGAGGGTAATGTGTTTATCAGTCTATGTATGTATGTTCCTGATGTGTGTATGTGGCGTTCTAGAGACCAAACGCGTTGGCCGATTTTGATGATTATTACGTCAATCGATTCGTCTTAACCTTGCGAATGTCACTGACTACATTATAATTGGAAAATAGAAAAATGGCAGATTTTGGACGCCATAAAGATTTCAAAAATATATAACACAAGGTGTTTTAATGTACCTAATCCGAATAAAAATGTTAGCTAAAAAGTTATAAATAAAAAAAGTTAATTCAAAAAATCAAAAACCCGACTGCGAACTAAAAATACGACTGCGAACTAAAGATACAAATAAAAAATCCGACTGTGAACTAAAAAGACGTAAAAAAGAAGAAAATCATGCTGTGCAGTCGGAGGATACATCTGGTTCTGGTCAGCCAGCTCGCGAATATGTATCCTCCGACTGCACAGCATGATTTTCTTCTTTTTTACGTCTTTTTAGTTCACAGTCGGATTTTTTATTTCGGTAAATCTCTGCAACACGTTATAACCGAAGCGCAAAAGGACCGTGACCTGCTCAACGAATGTTTAAATTTAACTTATTGACTATTAACACTTCAAAATCATAATTTGTGATATATAACTCGCCGCGAAAAATAAGCCCGGTAATGGCTTATTTTTCGCGGCGAGTTACTTCTCCGTTTGTTTCTCCGTCATTGTTTCTCCGTTGATCGTCAGAGCTTCCCAGCTCTGACGATCAACGGAGAAACAATCAAACGATCTAGTAACGAAAACTATCTCGGACTGAGGGTATATGACAAAACTTACTTGGAAACTGCACATCGATCATTTCAAAACAAAGTTGGGAGCGTTACAAAATGTATTCTGAAAAAAGTACGCCTAATTACATATAACTCTGTAGTAAAATCAAACCTCGAATTCCTAATCGAGGTGTGGGGATCAGCCGCAAAATCTAATCAAAACCCAGTACAAAGAACACAAAACAAAATTCATCATCATCATATCAGCCGAAAGACGTCCACTGCTGGACATAGGCCTCCCCAAGCGTCGCCACATTGACCGGTCCCATGCGTCTCGCATCGAGCGGATCCCCGCAACCTTCTCCAGGTCATCGGTCCATCTGGTGCGAGGCCTTCCAACGCAAAGTCTTCCGGTTCGCGGTCGCCACTCCAGAACCTTTCCAACCATCGGCCATCCGTTCTGCGAGTAATGTGTCCTCAAAACAAAATTGTTAAAGTATTATTTCATTACCACTATCTATATCCAACAAAAAAATTGTACGACAAAACTAACCTGCTAAATCTCACTCATTCTTACACATTACACCTGAATACGCATAAAAAGAAATCACCATGAATTCCGTACAACCAAACATACAATTACATAATAGAACAATAAGATACAACACAAGAAGTAAAAACAAATTCATTCTAGCAACTGCATGTGCACAGACTAATTTTGGCAAAAAAAAACAGTATTAATTAGTGGAGCACAGCTTTTCAATGATTTACCGGAGGATATAAAGAGGTGTGATAATGTTAACAAATTTTAAGAGTAAACTAAAAAAAACATGTAACGTCGACAGCGCCCCAGAGGCAAATATTGTATTATTTTTTAGATTAAGTAACTCTGTATGTTATAAGTGAACTGTTATAATTATGAGTTCTTATAGGCAATAAATTTATTTAAACGTAACACTTCTTTCTTCTTCCACAGAGGAGAACCGCAAATGCATGGAACCACAATGTACCGAGCAAGAAACCGAAGTATCCGACCCATCCTGCCCCACCACCGAGTGGGCCGCCTGGTCTCCATGCTCCGCGTCCTGCGGCCGAGGAGTCAGGTTCCGTATGCGCCTGCTGCTGGTGCCGGCCGACCGCCAGCAGGAGTGCTCCGCCAAGGTGGAGCTCATGCAGCAGCGACCCTGCCAGGAGCGGGAGAGCTGCGCCATCGATATGCTGACTGCTAAGCGTAAGTTTCTTGAACTTTAAGCGTAATTTAAAACTTGCGAAAGCAGAATTCCGCAATCTATTCCTACCGAAAAATCAAAGTATGTTCCGCACGGTTTTTCATCTTGTCTCTTGGGTATTTAAGTCAAGTAAGGTTACTTCAAAGCAAGCGTGCTTTACCGTCGACCACATCATCGCTTACCATCAGGTGAGATAGTGGTCAAGCGCAAGCCTATCAATAACAATAAAAATAAAAAAGTTTCCTATATAGCTCTATTGTCGATACTACCGGCGTCAGGGTAAACAGCTCAGATTATACTTAAACGTATGAAAGAGACCACGTCAGAGTACATTCATATAGCAAGCATTGTGATGCGACTCACCGCGATGCTGCAGTATGAGTCTCCTCCCTTTAACTGTAGTAATAAATATCTTATCTCTGGTTTCTCCCAATTCTGGACGGCAGTACCATGTTAAATTACCAACAGACTAGTATTTATGATGAATATAAACTATACGTAGCACATTCGTAAATACCCATGTACCGTGTCATCTTATCTCAAGTATGTCTGTCGCCGCACTAATAGATACATAACAAATACCCGCGTGCCACGGACGGACGGAACAGATGCGAACAATTTATTGAACAACATTTGTCTCTTATGTGTTGCAAATAATTACACATTTACCAGATTACTTTGTAATTGAGAGTTCAACTCGCAAGGTTACGTTGTGTAACGCCAACTTATGTGACACATATAAAGTTAGTAGAAATAAGTGCAACCATTACCTTGACTAATAACATTTAAATTAATGGAAACTAATTGAAACTCCACAAGTTGGTAAGCGAGATAGCAATAACAGTTTTCTTAATATTAATGGTTATGACTATAATCTGAATCTACATGTTGTCTACAATGATGCTAGGTATACCTACTAATACCGTACCATATCAATAATGTTATTATTGCTAGTTAAATTTAGCAAAACAGACACATTTTCCAGTAAAGGGATGTTAATGAAAACTGCGTGAATTCGAGACGCAAATAAAAACGCAATGTATTGGCACAAGGTCAGCGCTCCGTGAGTTATTGCTTATCATAAAAATAGTAACTACATAAATCTGAATACATTCGCACTCAAGGGCTCCAACCGGACTTTACATCTGGGTACGATGAATGAAAGGCTGAGTTGATTTAGACGCTAATCTGCAGATTATAAACAGTATCTCAACAAAGTCAGTATGATTGCGAGTTAAAGCGAAGACTTTGTGAAAGGATTGACATTGAACCGTCATAAATGATTCTGCAATAAGGCCAGAAATAGCTCATATATACAATGGTCTTAAACTTGTTTGAAACAGCTAATATTAGCAACTAAGACATATCTCACACTCATACTAAAAATTAACGACTCCCAAACCACCATTCTTGTTGAGTTAACTGCCTCAGAAAACAAATTAGACGGGCAAGACCATCAAAATCACTGCATCAATCAATTAACGAATCAAGTAGATACAAAATCTGCAAGAAGAAACAGTGGATGTATACATTCTTTTGTCAATCAACAACGATCTTTGGCAGAATGATTTTTTTATCTGTGTGTTCCTTTCGTCCAGGTATCTGCATGGAAGAAGCAGACCCAGGTCCGTGCCGGGGTTTGTACCAGCGCTGGACGTTCATGGCGCAAAAGGGCATGTGCGTACCCTTCGCGTACGGCGGCTGCCGCGGCAACCAGAACAACTTCATCACGCAGGATGACTGCACCACCACCTGCAGTGTTATACTAGGTACGCACAACAGCTTCTAACTGATCAGATCCAGATACCTAGTATTAGTTTTTTCAGAAAGACCTTCCTGCTCGCATCCCTTATTATTGGGGGTCGATACAACATGTTTTCTATTTCCATAGGTCAAAGTTGTACATCATACTAGCATAGTATTAATATCAATCTAATGTAATCAAATGAAGGTAAGGGTAATCAAAAGAACGTAATAAAAATGTTAAGACGGCCTCGATGTTAAGCAACACACGTCTAAATAACGATAATGGGGATCAAAATCTGGCGAATATCAACCAATCTAATAGTTATATTTTATATTCGGATCCATTAAAAAAATATTTAAACGCGGTCGTTCATTTCATATTCTGCACTTTGTCATGGCAGGATTAACATTGATTGGATTTTAAAAGCACTATCTCTGAACAAATTAAATAGGTACGTGTCATAGTCGTATGTAATAAATTAAGCTATTGAGCATAATTAAATTAATCATTAATAATATAAAATTGCAACAATTAAATAATTCCTTTTTTTTATTGTTTTTTTTTTTAATGTTTGTGTGTGTAATAAATAAAGCTATTGAATTTAATATATAACATACGACTATGACACGTGTTTCGTTTGTTTTTTTTAATGGTGTTTATATATTAGCATGTTGTGTAAATATCAGAATGAGGCTCATCCAGTGTGCTTATAAGGCGGCTTCATTTTTGTGTCTATACATGGCAGTGAATTGGTATCTTAAAGTATGCGTGGGTCGAACAAATCACTATTGAGAGACTAACAAGATTATATTAAAAATAGCAAAGATATTACATAAAATTAGCACAAATATTTTCTGGAGTATACAATAACGCACTAGAGTCACAACAAACCCACGCGTCTAGCTCCATACGGACGAACATGCCCAAATCCAGCTAATTCGTGTAATTACCGCGACCCACTCCGCTACCCTATTTGTGTAAAACAGACATATGTCCGACAATGATTAATTCCTTCGCCGATTCGATGGTGACACAGAACATGGGACAGTGGGCCAGTTGGTCGCGACTGGGGCACAAACACACCATGAGCACGTAATCTAGCGCAGTGGGCCGACGGGAGCCTGGGTCTTACGTCACGTCCCCCTGTGACGTCACTGTCATACGCTACGTCATGATCTGTGATAGCTGTTTGTATTGACATTTTCGGACTGCGAGCCTTATAGCCCTTTTTGTGGTTATCGCTTGAAATCTTTCAGCCTTGATTCCAACCGAGTTTTGGAGTTAAGAGTTTTCGTGTAACTACGTCAAATTGCTTTCTTGTCGCAAGCTGTATTTCTTAAACCCTATCATTACTGGACAGACCGGTAGAATAAGATAAATTAGGCATCATTTCAAAAGCTCGCAACATATTAAGAGTCACTGTCACTGTTCCCGTTATAATGTAGCTGCAATATTTGGTGACCGTGGACAAAGGTCTTTGTTTGATCAAAGTTGTCAACATTTATCTTTTAAACGAACGGTTTAGTCAGAGCCTAACGGTGTGGATCACAGTCTAGAGAACTTTTAATTTGCTTAGGCTAATTAGTATTTTTCTTTGGCTACTTATTTACAAGAACAACATCCTACGATGTTGGTAATTTGTGAGGTCATTCTATGAGGTTGGTCCATGTCCGTTAACACCAATACTGCTCAGTTGGTTTGGTAAGCTAAGAAAAAGTTCTAACAGCGATTTTTTATTTGTATTATAGTATACCTAGTGTCCCACAGCTGGGCAAAGGCCTCCCCAATATCTTTCCAGGTAATCTTTACCTGAGCCAACTCGAACCAGCGTAATATTAAAAAAACGGTAGAGAACCGCTGAGTTTCATTTGGGTAGAAGAAGTTTTAAATATCATTGCATATTATGCTAATCAAATCAACAGCTACGCTAGTATCAAATGTGAATTATGATAATGTCCTTCTGCGCTGGCGCTGCGCCGAGCGTGGCTCAGTTGCCAGGTGTTCATCGACACTACACGATCTGCCTATACCCCATATAATTAATTTTAATGTATGATCGCAATGTGTGGCAGTTTAAGAGCTATTTCTCGAGCTAGTCAGATCTGAATGATTTCAGCAAGATCTCATACGTCTTTAAAGCTTCAGAGCTCAAACAAAGAACAAATCTGTAAGCGTAAAGAACAGATTTAAAAATGAATCCTCGTTTAAAACGTTTTCGCATGTAAACATACAAAACAAACCGTCAAACGCGAGTCAACAAAGCGAGCACGACGTGTGAATATGTAAAGACGGATTTGACGAGTTGCGAGTACAGGCGAGGCTGCTTCATTAGTTGTCTCAAATCTGTGTGCCTACTACCTACACCTAGACGCTTACACGCGCGACCCCAGTGATCTGGTAATCTGTGCAACACCCCCAGACGGTGACGGCACGATCACGTCACCTCCTGACCAGTGACGTCACTCACCGGGCACAACTTCGAGTCCCTCTGTTTACGATGATCGTAAAAGAATCTTCGGTGATAAATTATTTGTTTCGTGTGATTGTCGAGTCGCTTGTAGTGTGTCGTGATGTTAATTTTGGACATTATGTCATAGTAGAGCAAAAAAATATGGCGGACTGTCTCGCATTTGTCGCGGCTCCGTGTGAAACAACAATGTTTTATGTAGAATAATGTATTGTTATATAGTCACTTAATTCCACTTTACGATAGTAGACGAACGATTAGTGCGTTGAAATTACCTTTAATTATCTTTGCTGTCAGCTTCAGGCTTGCTTAGCGAAGTGGCAAATGCCGTTTTGCAAGTGATGACGGTAGTGGTAGGTTGTATAATCATGAAGTTGATAAAAATGGCTGGCCATCATTAGCTACTCAACATGTTAAAGCTCTGACTGCTGGCTGGTTGCAGTCAGCAGGGTTTAAAAATGATGATTAAAGAAGAAATAGGTAGAGCCTTGGGTCCGCCTTCTACGACTGTACGAATCATTTGAAGTAAAATTAAATAAAATCAATAAAATATACTACCGGCTACTCTATGTGCAATATGCATTACTGTTACTATTGGTGGAAACGGCAAGTAATATGAGTGTTTTCCTTAAACGATAGCGTGCCGAAGTCTACTTCGGTAGTTACTTAATTGTGTTTGAAAAAGCGCTTCTTCAGACATGTTGAGTTTCTTGTCATCATGCTGCTTTGCTATATTTCACACAGAAGGACTAAAATAAATCACCAAAATATCAGCCACGAGCGGCTCATAATTGCATACTCAGTTTTCTGCTTTTTCCTTGCAACAGTTTAAAGTTACCACAATGGATCCCCAATCCTCATACAAAGTGACTGACAGACAAATTAACAGTTAACAGACACAAAATATTTACCTAAATATGTAGGTATCTATCTACGTTAAAAAAAGTAATTGTTACCAATTTCCATACATTGGTCGACAAGATAATTTTCTGATAGTGTCGTGATAACAGAGACCACATTATTTTCCTAGACATTCGTGCTACTGATTGTCCATGTTTTGACGGGCACCGACCGACATACAACGCTTCTCACATACCTACTTAGTAAATATAGTTCTCTATTGTTAGTAAATTATAATAACAGAAGACATGACAATACGGTCTCTACGATACATTTGTCATTCGGAGGCACTAATGTGGCATTAACTAGCCACATTTATCGCTTGTGCCTTTAGTAAGCCTAAGTGACTCATCGTAATAAAATAGGCGCCTGGTGATGTGGTAAAAATCGCCATAAATAAACGCTAGTCCAGTCACCGAGCGATTGTTTTCTACTGGTCGTGGGTTCTATTCACGCAAGAGAATATGTTTGCTTTTTCCCGACAAAAGTAATTTTAGGAAAAAAACATCTGTGCATGTGAGATTTCATTCAGGAAATAAACTAGCTTCAGAGATTTATTTGCTACTCTATACCAATATTATAAAGAGGAAAGATTTTTTGTTTGTTTGCACCGAATAGGCTCCGAAACTACTGGACCGATTTAAAAAATTCTTTCACCTATGGAAAGCTACATTATTCCCGAGTATTATAGGCTACAAATTATTTTCAAAAAAAAATAGAGAACTCAAAGTAGCAAAATTCATTATTTGGTAGTGGCAAGGTTGGTGGGTTTGTGGGTGAGTAGGTAGGCAGGGTAGATAGATAGGTGATAGGTAGGTAGATAGCCAGTTGACAGGAGCGAAGCCGCGGGGTTCAGCTATCTTCGTATGTAATCTTTAT
Organism: Orthosia gracilis; assembly: GCA_947562075.1. NCBI lineage: Eukaryota > Metazoa > Arthropoda > Insecta > Lepidoptera > Noctuidae > Orthosia > Orthosia gracilis. The sequence continues at coordinate 24,637,756 of OX387271.1, read as the reverse complement.
TTGTCATCTCAACGACATAGGAGGATGCGGCAAGCCATCTTACATTAATGATATTTCTACTAATACTACGTTTGTCCCCAGGAGGAGGAGCTCCGCCGGCCGGTCTACCACCACAGCTGAACCAGCTGCCTACCCCAGCGTTGAACAACAACGTGCCAGTGTCCAATAGCGTTAATGGTAAGTTGACAGTTATTTTTCGGTACTGCTTCTGGGTTTGATATTATGGTCTACAAGGAAGTTCGCATCATACAGGAGAAAATATTAACTTGTGATGTTTTTGCACATGTTCTGAAAAAATACGGTAACTTTTGAGTGTTTATGCGTCTAGGTTATAAAACCTACTAAACTCACCGTCGGATAATAAAAAAATAAAAGTCGTTAACACCTGTCTACTAATATATTCCAATATTTCAAAACGATACGAAACAAAAGTAAAGGCAGTATCGCTAACACGATCAAAACAAACGTATCGCGGCCTTGGCCGTTTCACTTGGTATTCAGTAATGAGTTATTATCTCATAAACGCGTGAACCGTTTAACTTGAATTAAAACGGTTCTACATCTATACCCTTTCATTTGAGACCAATATTATCAAAATATCGCTATATAAAAAAAACATGTTTTCAGGTTATGCATTTATACTTTTTGGTACAAGTCGGATCAATAACTTTTATTTTTTTTGTTATCTGGCGCAGACTTTACACCAGTCGTAGTGCTGTTGACTGTCTCTGTGGTCACAAGCGTTGCTGCTGGACATTTACTCAGTAGTAGCCCGGTGTTAGGATTTGAGCCTGGTTGTTGGCAATAGGCGCGCCTCTATGTGGGGCTAACTCTGCCTAACTCGGGGCATACCGGCGTGATGTTATGTACAACAGTCGTAGTATATTTTGGTCAACAGTAAACAATGAGGCATTAGCGAAACATGAAATACTATTGCACGTTTTGTTGTAAGCTCATCCTAGTCTAGTCACGTAGACGGAGATGAGTCTGAACTTGAGGAAGGACTCTTGTCACACACACAAACACTTTGATAGTTTAACACAAAGAGACATTATTTACCAAAGATGGCCGAGTGTGACTTGATTATATTTTTGCTTTATCACGAGTTGTTATAACATCATTTTGATGATAATAGAGTCAGGAGCGTTCTCAAAACAGACTTTATGTGCACATGTTTTTTTGGAAATCCTGATAAAAATATCTATCTACTTTGTCATGATTTACATCACAGATTCTTTTGTGAATCGTGACCTATAAAACCCGTTGTCTCCAAAGAGGGGACGACGTTAACGTAGGTATTTATAACCCCTTACTTGTATGGATCAAGGTCTTCGACGAGGGCTACTTTTACTTATCTTACGCAGACACATCTAAACTTCGAAGCGGTGAAGGGTGTTTTTTATTTTAGGAAGAAATCCATGCAGGTATTGTGATATAAAGTAAGGTGCTGATTTTCAGTTAATTTTAATAAATGAGTTTTCATTAAATTTGCATCAGGTTTTCCAAATTTTGTGTTCTATCTCTGAAGGATGTGATGTCTATGTTGATCTTCTAAAATGGAAGTCTATATAGAACCTTATAAAGAGGTTAATGTATTTTGTGACATTGCTTGGGTATTGATGGAAATATTTTATGTCCAGGACCAACCCTGGCACAGCCCGGGGACTGCCAGGTGAGCGCGTGGGGCGAGTGGAGCAAGTGCTCCGTGACCTGCGGCTCCGGCTACCAGGAGCGCACCAGGACTGTGCTGGTAAGTTGAGGTTTACAGAAGGCAAAGAGGAAGATATATCGAGATTTGTGCTGAGGAGGTAGGCTTTAACTGTTACCTTATGCGGTCAGACACCAGCAAGAAAAATTGTATGAAATAATCACCATATGCAGCCTTGCTTAATTCACTTACACAATTAGGCTCCTGGTGACTTCTGGGTTTCTAAATGCTTGTAGATAGGTTTTTGTATGACAAGTGGTTTAAAAAATAAATCTTTGAAGAAGAGAAGTGGTTATAACCATATATTTGAGCCCAAGGAATACTGAGAAAGCCTTCAGAAAAGGAAATGTTGGGAACGTGTTACAAAGAGACGGAAAGCACGTCGTCGTATGGCATAATTTAAGTGTCTCTATTGTCGGTGGTACGTCTGAGAGACTGCAGGCGGCACGTCGCACTCTGGAGTGCACAGGCTACAGTATCAGGGTCAAGACGAGACTGCATATCACATAAAATATAGGTAGTTACAGTATGGTAACTAGTGGAGACATTGCTAGGTAACACGAAGAGAAAACAATCAGCACCGCTTACTTACACTTTTATTATAACGACATGCTTTTGTTGGCATTTAACATTATTATTTTCTTGGGAAAGTTCACCCTAAGTTGGAATTCAGCAAAATCCAAGACATTCTAAGAATATTAACCTGCGTTCGCTTTCAGTATTGATCGTAATGCCATCTACTTAAACATATGAAAAGAACCCACGTGTAACCTATAAGAAACGCCCAAAATGTATATGTTTACAAACATATTTTGTATAAGATTAAGTCATTGATTTAAACTAACAATTTGCCTAGTATCATAGTACCAATCGAACTATTAGCTCGACTACAGCCCGATATGTGATTGAAAAATTTGAGGTTAAGTACTTCATCTTTAAAACCTGACTAAGGGCCGGTTCCTGAATTGAGTTAAGATCGTGACAAGCTATACTTTAATAGCTACCAAAAGCAGGTTTTCAGGTTAAAATAGAGTTTGACATTGAAGTAGGGTTTGACACTTTCTTAATTCCAAATACTCAATTCACCTAATCACCTCGTGATGAATCGTGCTTGCAACTTGATTGGTACCCGAGCCCTGTAGAGAGTAGACCACAGCTGTCAATATTTCATCAATCAATACATCGATAAAAAACACAAGCTAATATTAAAATCAAGTCAAAACAATAGCAGCCTGCTATAAATATCAAGTAGTAGGAGAAATTGATGGTCGAGTCGTTCTAACATAACAGTCATCGGACTAAAAATAGTGATCAATCACAGAGACAACAGTCGGCCGACCTCGACAGCGTAGTGCCACTACTACATACCATAAACAAACTATAGAGGAGCCAGTACTCACTACAATTACAGCACTGGACAACTCAAACGTGCTGCTGTGTGCTGCTTAGCTTTTCCACAATCATCCTCTTCCTCAATACCAGTGCTTTACATGGAGCGACAACCAATCCGACCTCCGCAACCTAGCAAGTTATTATGTAAAAACGTTCGCGTAACATAGTTCGATGTATTCCATCAAAATTGCGGTATACTATTGACAACTCCCAAGTAAAGCCGCATCTACTTAATTTGATCGAAGTCTGGGGCAGTGCTGCAAAAACAAAACTATCTGAACTACAAGTTGCCCAAAATAAAATACTATTCCACTATCCATGTCTAACATCAACCAGTAAAATTTATCAAGACACAACACTAATGAATATAAAGCAACTTATCGCGTTCTGTGATTACTTCTAGGCAACAAAACTAGGCTATCTCTTCCCATTCTAGGAAACAGACATCGTGGACACGATATGGGGTTGCCCTTGGAACTAATCTTTAGTCAAATAATTATTCAGTATCCTCATTCCTTTAGAGAAGAGAATCCGGAAAATGGGGAATATTTTATCTATGCATCTGCTTCTAGTGTTACTGAAACAGGACTATTATTTTCATCTATTCCTGAATGATGCCCTGATGTCCCAATCGTTTTTGAATTAGCCGCTAGGGGTGCTGATGTACAGTGAGGTCTTCAAAATGACACATATCATCGTTTATTTACTACTTTTTACCCGACTGCAAGGAATGCTTTATTTTTTTGGCGCGTATCTTGTATGATTATATTATATGTTGCAATATTATGTATTACCTTATATCTTTCAAACCGCTAGAAGGATTTATATAATTAAGACATCGTTAGATACGTCTTGACCGCCCAAGTGTTCTTAGGTAGGTGAAATTAAAAAAAAAAACAAAGATGGCGCCTTAATTGCGAGTCACAATTTTTTTTTCTTCCAAACCCATCGTGTAGGGTATCAAAATAAAGGGTTTTAAGAAGTGATTAAAAATATATGTAGTACTTATATATTTAAAAGTAATTAATAAAAATTACAACTTAAAAGATGTACATAAATTAACATTTTTTATTGTTTTGATTAATGTAGGTACAGGTTTTACCAACCACTGCTTTAATAGAATTTTATGTTTCGGAAAAATTTAATCCTCCTTTTTTAGGGATCCGTACTTGAAGGGTCTAAACGGAGCCCTATTGCTGTCACTCACGTGTCTTTCTGTCCGTCGTCTGTCTCACAGGGTTCACAGCCAAACGGTTGGAGTTACAGCTTTCACATTTTCAAATCTTGTTAACCCAAAGCCATACAAAAAAATAAAAATAAAAATAAGAAGGGCTCCCATACAGATAAGAGGGGGGGGGGGAGGCGTGAAAAAAAAACATATTTAACTACCCCATCGAGTGGGATATCATTGTTTAGAGCTCGTTGAGTAGATAAATACTGTATTTATTGTTATAAAAAATATTAGGAAAACAAAGGCATGACAAGCCACCAAAGATTTATAAAAAAAATTGTTCCAACGAATTTTTAACTTCCTATTAACCTATGAACTTGAAATTTGTTGATAATGTTTATTATTACGTATAGTTTACTAACAAATACCAATTTATTGATAAATCTGATTTTTCTTTGAAATTCCCTAATTTTTTCCTATTACAATCTTCTATTCAACTTGATTTTGCGGTTTGGTACGGAATCATAAATGTGCGAAGTGGCTAAGTGCGTGTCGAGCACTTGGCCAGTTATTTCGATAAAATGGGGCTGCGCAATACTGCGAGTACTGCGACATACGCGATGTTCTATTTAATCGCACTTCTACGTCATTAGATATAATTTTAATTCAAAATTTGCGTAATAACAACGTTTTACAGCTATATTTAAGCATCTTACTAGCCCTCATTGTAGACACTACCTCTGACATTTGAATTTTCTTATCACGTCGCGTAATTAGGATCTGTTAGAGCCTTCTGAGGGGTGACCATAAGCTCTTATGGCAAGGTTATTTTGGGTGTGCGTAAGGGACAGATTTATAGGACTTGTCATCTGTCCCATAGTTTTGACATATCATGGTACGGGAGCAGTTGTATCTGTCCATGGTAACCGGCCAGAACAAACATCCCCGCGGTGATTGACCAACTCATTGTTCATGTTCAAACATTGTTTCAATAGATATTCGTCGTTGAGGTTAAATACAGATTGTTTTTTTTGCTCAGAAACAGTGGAAACTATTCTAAAAAATCTGGACTCCGAGATTTCATTAGTGTCCGACCTAACCTTCCGTTAGATAAAGCCACATAGAAAAAAAATGCCAATCTTGAACTGAATTTCTTAGGGTTATTCAACCCTCGGCTTCTCGTCTTGTAAAATTCAGCTTTTCGAATGCTCAAGAGTGAGTGATGTTTGATTTTCGCTAGACGTCAAGAAGACAAACTGTTGCTTTAAAATAATGTTTGGCATTCAGATAGAACAAAGGTTCCTAATCAAAGTAATACGTTCAGTTAAGTATGCGTCGAATTAACTAAATTGCTACTGACTACATTAATCTTTAAGATGTCGTTTAAGCATTGTAAAGAAGCTGTGATTAACAGGTACTAAAGATTTGCTTATGTTAAAAGCAATTTTTTAACAAAAAGACGGCTACTTTAAAACGACTTAAAACAAACAATAAGGCTGCACACTCGGTAAATAAAGGCGATTATGAACGCGACGGCTGTGTGTTTAACATTGATGTTATTTGTAAAGACACCATCGATGCAGGCGGTGAACAAACGCTATGGCAATCGATATTCCCGCATCGCTGACTAGGATTACGATGGTATGTTTGGTAAACCATAGATAACTTCGATATTTCGAACGTGCGTTTAATTTTTAGGTCAACGCTAGGTAACCCTATGTTTATACCTAGTGTAGTAATGAAATACGAAATGAAATGTTACGATTGCCTAGGATTGAAAATAATTCTATAAAAATAAATACAAGAACATACCTGGACTTTATATTTCTAACAAAACTTGCCTAAAAAGCCTAGTGCCTAGTAGTAGGGCGGGCCGCCCTTCGCACGTGACCACGTTACGTTCGGTCAAATCGTGCCGTTTGCCGATAATTAGCGCCTTCGTCACTGACGAGGACATACCGTACACGTAGCTTCACGTACACGTAGTATAACGTAGACACGTAGCCGTGAGAAACAACAGCTTACCTGCAAAGAATGAAAAATACATTGTAAATAGGTAGGTTCGAGAAAATGTGCTTAGTATTATTGTTATTATTTCCTACTTAAAAATGTATGGCTATTCATAATTTAAAACTTTTTGAAATGCCATTGTCAATGTTAAAAGGTATATTTGAAGTTTGAACTTTAATTTATGTAAATTTATGGTTTGGTTACACGTTTAAATAGTAAAGGTTCGATTTGAATTCGTTAGCACTTGGGAAAAGTGCGTAGGAACTAAAAGTCAACTTTCTCACGTTAGTCGAATTCGATGTTGCTACTAATAAGTGTAAAATTGCGATAAAAAATCGCCTACGCACACCTACTTACAACAAACTTAGATATTGAAAAGCAAAAGTATAATCAACAAATAAAAATGATAATTATGAAACATTCAAATCGTATCATCGATTGCAAATAACTGTACATCACGCAGCGCCCAAATAAAATACGCAATGAATCACGACTCATTGCGAAGTCCATAGCATTGACCTTACACATTAAGATTTATTCAGTACATTAACGAGCAGTTCAAGAGTCCAAATGGTTTGATACTAATCAAAAGCACATCTAATTCAATGAATTGCTCTGGAAGGCCTGATTGCCTCAATCAATCACGTCTGGAATAACTCGCGCAGTACGTAAGGTATGACAGCTTTTTTTTTATGGTGTTAAATGGTGTCAGATGATGTCAATTGCGGTCGCAGTCGCGTTAATTGGCGCAAATGTGCGGCGCGCCTTATCGGACGATAGGTCAAGGTCGCGGAGAGCGGCCACGAAGTAACGGTGCGACTAAATAGCGGAGAGAATTTTATTGTAGGACGCTCGAATTGTTAAGTTTTCAAAATGATATGTGCAAAATGCTTTCAGTTATATGATTGATACTTTGATATAGGAAAACATTCATACATTTGCAAGAAATAAGAGTTCATTAGACTAGAGAACATTTAAAATTAGTTTTCCCTGGGCAATGTTACGCCCACAATCTGTAAGTCTTACAATACAATATGAATGTGATGGCGATGATAGACTGCAACAAAACGGATAATTATATTATTATTGGTGCAGCTGTTCACGCAGTCTGTCAGTCTCGCCGTTATTTACACAAACACTGCAACTAAACAGATATGTGATATATTCATATTAAACTACATGAACGTTGAAACAAATAGCTCCACTTCGAACTCCGTATCATTCACAGAAATAAATCACCGGCTCGTGTATTTAGCTACAAACACACAGATTGTACAAAAATAAATATTACAGCGTGTGTATTTATTTGTGTAACGTCATGAAATCGTGGTTTGACGGAAGCATCATGAGTGTACTTACAATGTGAACATTTATCTTTTGAAACTGATTTAAAAGGAAAACTGGATATTTATTACGGTGCGGTTAACATAATAGGCAGGCATAAATACTGACAACTGAAAATATTCGTTGTTCGTGTAAAAAAATACTTTTGTCAGTTTAAGATATTCTCAGTGACGTTACGAGTAAAATATTTCATGTAACATAGCACAATGCACAACTTGCTCTCAATGAAACTAACTTAAAGTTACATACTCTCTCTTTTGTTGACTGAACAATAAAATAGGACGAAATGAAATCAATATGTACGTTATGACTCTTTACTTATGTGACCAATGTTTGCAGCTTCTGCTGACGTTACTGAGATATATCATGGTACCGCTTGATCACAACTTCTCATGTCTTATGTTCGTAACAGCCCATTCTCTTCTACTGTAGGTACTATAATATTCACTTAGTAATATGACACGTCGTAATATATCGCTAATGTTCACAGGCGCAGCCGGCTCCGGGAGGCGCAGTATGTCCGCGGTCGATGGCCCGGCGCAGGCGCTGCTACAGGAAGTGTTAACTTTAAGCTAGAACCGATTTATCCCTAACATAGGAGGCTCGTATACACTGAACATAATGCTCAGTGGCCTAGGATTGCAGTTGCCAATAATTGGAAAATTTTCGTACAAACTGCTTGATAACTTTTAATTATTTAGAAATCTTTCAAGGGAAACCCTTTATTGCCTGTTATTCATGCATATAAAAATCTTTTACGATAGTAGCACTACCCTAAAATCGCGAAAAAAGGGATGTCACTCTACAGATGAACTGAGACTATATCGAAAGTATGTTCAAGATTATGACATTATCTTAATGGTACCGATTAAATCCTCGGGGAAAACCTGTTGGGCAACTTTAGTGTAATTTTCAACTTGTCTCCAGTATGTACGGGCCTGTACACTTACCTACTTAACATAATGCATTTTCCAGCATTTAACATTGTCAACGTTTTGTATGTTCACGCCAAAGCCTTATTAATAAATAAATGCTTGCAAGAAGAATTTTATTATTTACCGCCTTTTATTGTCTACCCACTGATGTGAATGGCATGGATATCGATCCAAGGGATTGTGAAGGTCAGGCACCATAAGTCGAACAGTTATTAAAGTACTGCTACTATTAAGTTAATGGAGTTAATAGTATTTGTGAGAGTGCTATTTGTTTGTTTACATAATTTTTTGTTTTCACGAGTCTTGGAAATACTGGCTCGCAAACCCTGAAATAAAAATAAAATAAGGGTGAAGTTTGAATCATCGTATCAAACTCGACTAACCCTGAGAACCTATATATTTAGGTATCTTTATAGGCTCGTTTTCATTGGTCAAGAACCCAGTACACCGTGCGCGGGGATTCCCGGGGAAATGTCGGTCGGACTCGCATAATATCCCCAAATGCGGGACACATTTGTGTTCGTGACCGACATACAGACAAGCCTCAATGTCGCTGGTAACACACATCGAATCGCTCTCCAACTCACAACAATCGGCGATGTTTGGTATTACTCCGGCGCAGTTTATAAGCATGGAGCTAACCACGAAACTACTGTTATAAACGACATCCATAAATCTTACCTGGATGTTGACGATCAAGAATTTGATTGGAATCAATTGTTTTTGAAATTGTTAATTATATTTGTACGCCTCATGGCAAAAAATAGAGAACCTGCTTGTGACCTGTTTGATAAAACGACAATTTCATATGTAAAACAATAACAGTTCGGTAGATATTATTACAAGTGCGAATTGTTGTACCTAATATTTTATACGAGCTTCTGCCAGCGGCTTCACCCGCGTGAATGTCGAAAATTATACCAACGGAACATATTCCCGGGATAAAATGTATCCTCTGTGCTATTCCTGACTATATTTTATCTATGTGCCAAATTTCATTCAGATCCGTCCCGCCGTTTGAGCGTCAAGCAGTAACAAACACACACACACACACACAGTGACAAATTTTCGCCTTTATAATATTAGTGTGACAATTTGTAGCTACCTGTTTACAAATAAAATATGATGCATAAGTGCCTTTTTGGATATCTGAGATTTTACTTCGACGTAGTTGTAATTTGAACAAATGAATTATTAATTACACATAAAAAGAAAGTCTGAAAAGGTAGGTTGTGGTGGTATTAGACGGCATGGGAAACGACTATTTAGCTCAACGGGCGGCGATGACACAGCGCGGTGGCGCAATACGAGTACCTTCTTACAAGGAGCTCAAACAAACAGTCCATGGAAAAATCTTGAATGATGTGTTCGTCCTAAGTATTTATGGCGAAACAATTAAAGCGATTGTTAAATTATGGCAATTAACATGCGAACCAGCTGCCAGCACTTAGCTAACACAAGCATCATGGTCACTTCCACCTTCATCATTGATTCACTGGCTGACATCAGCAACGCTGACTAAACAGGGTTCAGTGTAGGAGAACCTAATCCTCAATTGTTTAACTGTTGGTACTCAGACTATGTAGATGCTGATTGGCATGATATTATTATTTTAATTCTTTTTTATTATTCTTATGCTCGCGTTTGACCACCAGATCACCTGATGGTAAGTGATGATGTGATCAACAGTGAAGCACGCTTGCCTAGAAGTAACCAATTCATTAGGTTGTAGCTATCAGGAAACAGAGGCAGGCAGGGAATCCCACTCCATAGTTGTACGAAATGAAAGTATTCCCAAAACGCTTTGTGCGTATGGGTGGGATGTCCACCATGTACCGATGGCGCATTGAGGTACGTCTAATGATAGAAAGTGCTAAGCGGTAACAATATTTGTTGACGTGATGTTTTTTTAAGCTGAATTTGTAGTAATGTTACGATATGAATGTGTTCAATACTACTTGTATATGTCGTCAAGTCTACAACAATTGAAATAACTAAATGTTCTGAATATGTGGCAAATGTTAATAAGAATAATGAACATTTTTTTATTTATTTATTCAAAATTACTTAAATAAAACCTCAACAGCTATAACGCCAATGCAATGTTACTACCACAAATATATTAGAACTACAAGATATACAATTAAAAATACAATCAAACATACAATTAAAATTATGTATGTATACTATATAAGTTATACGCTTTCATGTCGGAAATCAGAATGTTATTTATGGACATTTGACATTTCATTAATCATAATAACTTGTATAAATATGCGCATTATTTATGCAAAAAAAAATAGAAAATATTATAGCGTGAAAAATGAAAGCTATTTAAATATAAAAATAATTTCAGTGTATAGTGTTGCATGTAGTCCAAGTAATTCAACATGGATGTATGTTTGTTGGTTCGTTGGTGTAGTGGTCACAAGCGCTACTATTTTGCACGAGGTCCTGAGTTCCTTGCCCGGGTCGGTAGTGTTATTGGGTTTTTAGGGTTCCGTACCTCGAAAGGAAAAAATGGAACCCTTATAAGATCACTTTGTTGTCGGTCTGTCTGTCTGTCAAGACCCTTTTTCTCAGGAACGCGTGGAGGTATCAAGCTGAAATTTATATCAAATACTCAGGTCTACTGTTCCTTAAAGCTGAGAATCAAAATCAAACTTCTAAGCCAACGCAATCAAAAGATACAGCCGTTTATGCCGCAAATTTTCAACACTCGCAAGGGAATCAAAACCTACAGGGTACTTCCCGTGAACTCAAAATCTTGAAATTTGGTACGAAGCAACGTCTTATAGCACAGATAAAGGAATAGTTGCGAAAACCGTAAATTTTTAGTTACATCATATAATAAAAATATTTTTAACAATTTTAAATTACTACCCCTTTCCTCATGAACGCGTAGAGGTATTAAATTGAAATTCATATCAAATACTCAGGTCTATAATACCTTTAAGCTGAGGTTCGTACGGAACCCTCGGTGCGCGAGTCCGACTCGCACTCGATTTCTCAGTAGGAGCAGGCATCTGAATTTGTGGCCGGTTGTTGGCATTAGAGACACGGGACTTAAACATAACTGACGAAATTTGGGTGTATTATATGTGTCCCTCTGCCTGACCCTTCGCAGATCACAGGCGTGATGTTACGTTATGTATGTATATTTGTATAAGAATTTGCGTGAATGGTGAACAGAAACGTGTACAATTTATTCAATTAGACACGTGTTCGTACACGGAATGTGCACATTATAATGGCCGTTAATATCCGCAGAGGACCCATGGAGCATAGAGCGTAGATTACAAGCTATCGTAACACTGTGTAATTCGCAGCTTCCGTTCATCACATGATGATTTAATATTTATGTGACCATGATGATTAAATTACTATGTATTAGGTATGTAACATTTTAGTATTCGATAGGTAATATATAAATATTAAAAGAAAGATACTGAAAAAAAAAACAACGAAAATTATGTGTAATTTCAGTATTCATTTCCGCTTTGTTACTGTAAAAGATATTATTTTTGTTTGAAAATACAAATGGCAGGTAGACATAATATCCTCAATTATTATTTTTATTGTTTAGTTATTCAAAGCCAGCACTAATAGTTGGCAATTTTTCAATAACACCTAATGGCCACAATAATTTTCCGTCGCTTTTGTCTCTGTCAATACAACGTAATTTAAGTAAATAAATGTGCAGTGCTGACTATAAGAGTTATTTAGCTATTTACCGCCATAATGTGTCTTCTCATCATCATACTTAAGTAGCTTCCTACAATAGATACCTGGTTTTGCTTAATTAATACAATACAAATGACTGCTACTGTACCCGTCTCCCCCGAAGCGTTCCAACGTTCTTTGAGTTTGGCCTTCTCCGCCAATCCGTCAAACACGAGTATAAATCGTCGCGCCAGCATCAAATTTTATAAAAACTATTACAACACAAACAAGAAATAAACGAATCTTATTTTGTACTTCCTACTTAAAATTTATAATAACAAAATTTTTCCCACCTCCATCTATTACATTTTGCAGCATTACAACTAAAACTTTATAATGTATCGTATTATCATAAAATCGTTAAGCCTTCGTGGAGCATAATCTCAGGAAGCCTTGCCTTCCGCCATTAAGTAACGTTGCGAAACGCGGGGAAGGCTGGCAACACTGGCATACTCGCAACAGGTAACTTAGCAACAGTACGAGGTCGCGCCGAGGTTGTCACGTGACCAGTCACGAGAGTCGCCTGATCTGCTATAGCATCAGCAAGATATAAAAGAAAAAAAAAACATACGTTGTATTAATTTAAGAATCACATGATTTCGGATTGATTGGCAGTTGAATGACTGTTATCTTAAAGGTTAGTAAAATAAAACTGCAAAATCATAAGTTATCGAAACATAAACGCGTAGCAAGCTGCGTAGTTAGAGCCTACGCCACGTGCTACGAATGCTACTAAAACGTAGCACGTGGCGTAGTAAAGTTCTACGCCCCGTGCTACGAATCTTATGAAGTGCGTAGCACGACGCGTAGTAAGGTCTACATTTTTTGCTACGCGCAGCCCTCGATATTTTTATGCAATGTTACTATACTGATAAATTTGTTGTTGTGTTGAGCAGTTGTGGCCCAGTGGTAACGGCCGCGACTAACAAGTTGTTCGTGTTCGAAACCAGGCAGGCGCTTTACTTTGTGTAATTTATTTCATCATCACTGCTCTCAAAACGATGATGGAAAGCATCGTGAGGAAACCGGCATGTCATAGAACCAAACATTCGCGAAGACTTGTGACATCCACCAACCTGCACTGGGCCCGTGTCGTGGATTAAGGTTCATTCCCTCTCTCAGAGAGGAGGCCTGTATCCCAGCAGTGGGAAAAAAAGGCTGATGATGATTATGGTGAGTTGTTATAAAGACTTCGCTAGAACGACATAGATACGTTCTATAGGATACAAAGTGATGATCATTATTTACGTTAAAGTTCAGTGATCAGATGTTTGCAGCGAGTGATTGACCGCAACTAGTGAGATATTACTGCTGGTGCCAAGTGCATTCAATTGCTGCGACAATTGGCCGCGGAGACAAATTGCAGGATACGAGAGTGTGGGCGTGTGTCGATACCAATCAGGAACATCGCATTAATGTAATGTATTATGTATTATTTATTAGGTGGAATCTTCAATAGCCGCGTTGAGTGATTTTTGGTAGGGGCAAAGCTTATAGACGGCTTTGAACACTTAAGATTTATAGTCCGGGAGGGAACTTTGCCAAGGGGTGTTGGGGTAAATTTTTATAATGGCGTTCGCTGGGTGAATTTGGATAAAGACAACAATACCAAATGTCGGTTTTTTTTGTGCAGGCTCCTATAAGGAGGGGCCACGTTGGTTAAACCCCGCTGGCTCCTCCTCCTCCATAGCGTCACCGACATGCTAATAATGTTTTCACTTCTGTCGGCAGTCGCCATGATTAAATAAGTACAGGAAGAAAAGGCCATGTACTTATTTAATCAATAATTTTCGAAGGCTGTACCCGTAGATAAAACTAATTTTATTTAGACACCTTTTTCCATAATTATCTATGTTTTAACATGATGATGACATACCTGAGTAAGTCTAACGGTGGTAGATTAAACTCTTACTTCCTACTCCAGCATATTAAATACAAGTAAAGGTAGTAAATAGGCTTTGTCAACGTCTGGCGAGAGGCTTACTGTAGACAGTCTGACTGATGCGATTGAGCCGTAGTCAGGCACAGAAAATACACGCACCTAATGCCTTGTGACCTGGAACCTTAGCTGTTACCTTTATAACGTTGGTTTGTAACACAAGTTAGCAAATAAATTGTCTATTTGACAATTACTGGCTTTGGACATAAGTTCTTCGAAATTATAGTTATTTATTTGAACGAAATGCTGAACAATGTCAATTTTAGATGATAGTTCATGGTGTGTTACATACCATTACGTGACATAGTATTATGTTTTCTAAGCTATGCCTCAGTTTCAAAACTAATTGATATCAGCAGACCATTTAGTTTCGCTACGAGTGTATAAAGATAATCATACCTCATCTCGTATCTATCAGAGTATGTCACGATTCCATGTAGATTATTTAGTTATGCAGATACAAAAATAAAAGTAAACTATTGTGATATCAAAATTATTTACCGAGCGAGTGCACACAAATATTTCGTTCCAAATGATCTAATTTCGCGGTCGGATGCTGTGATCTCTCATCGGGTATCGTTCTCTGGCTGATAGCATCTAACTGACGACCTTCGTAACACAATGGGACACGGATATAAGCAACATTACACTAAACGCTGTTTTATCTGATAAAATATAAATAGCAGACATTTAGAGGATTTCCTCCCGCAGACGAGTGGTGAACGTATCAACCTCGCTGATAACAGATGAATTATATTATTTATTTATTTCTAGATTAGTTTTAGTTTATTTAAATTATAAATTAAAGTTTATCTTTTTCGTGATGTTACCTGAGAAAGGTTAGATTGCAGGTACTACATCGTTTAGCATTATCTGATTTTACTGTGAGAATGAATAAAGAGATCTAGGTAGTTTCTTAGCGTACCTACAAAAGTTAGTTGAAAAGTTACAAATGCTACTATAACGTGTTTCATAGAAGAGTCTAACAAAAGCCATTTCTGCCGTTTTACAATATTTTCAGTTATGGTAAGTACCCAATACGTCGTACTGAATACTTTCAGCACTCTCATTCAAGCGCAAACATTAGCACAAGGAGCGGTATATAACCTGACCCGCCACCAAACTGCGCACTGGTCTGGTTTAGTGGTAGCAGATTACCGTTAGGTACAACCTGAGCGTGATTGCTCAACGTTTCATATTTACAAGGTTGGGACGAATTTTGCGCGCCAGTCACGCATCTGTGTACTCGCGTTCGTTTCTAGTTAGTATTAACTTCTTCTTGCTAGCGTTGACTATTGACGTGGTGAACCAACTAGGTATAGGACCTTTATAGAAGTGATTGATTTCAAACTTCTGTAAATTATATAACATGGATCTATAACCAGGTTCTACAGAGAGAGTCAGTAACAGGTTAGAATCAGAAAAAATTGTGAATACCTCGGCAGGACAACAGACTCCTATAGTACTGGCTATTATGACAGTCAAATCAAAGGCTAAAAAATAAATTTGACTATGGAATTGCCTAAGATTTGGTGAGCGAACTTGGACTGCCGATACATTTATTTGATGTCTGCAGAGGCGACAGGTAAATTCCCACATTCATCTCCAATTGTCATTTATGCAATAAATGAACTGAAAAGTCCGGTATGGCTCTTGATAATGTATTTATTTAAGCCACAACTCAATACTGACACTTTATTAGGTGATAACTGATAAGATAAGAACATTTTGTTGGCACTTGTAATACTTTTATTGGGTAGAAAGCAGCAATGATGCTGTGGGAAAGATCTTTATGAATATGAGATCACATACAAATAGCAAAGTCATTGCATAGAAAAGAAATCTTATTGAAGCAGTGCGAATGAATGTGTCTGACATGAGATCCATCCTCGTCAAAAATAAATTTATTTATTAGTATAGGTAGACAAGAGATAATGGAGAATAGATACTGGAATGCATTATATCCACCTTCTATAATAGACAATTACATGCAAGATTACTGAATTCCAGAAGCGCATCTGAGCCTGCACATCGGAATGTGTAAACGTAATGATTTAAAACCTCAATAAATAAAATTGCAACTCCATTTCCCAGATGCCTACTTGTTACTCTCAATACAGTTTGAGAGATCGTCCTTGAATAAATGCAAAAATAAAACTTGCTTTTGCTTTCGCATTACCTAACCTTAATAATTATTGTCAAAACTCAATCTGCACCTACCTATGTAAAATGCGCTCCTGGAATGAGGACTACAAAGCAAGCGAGTGAGAATTCCCCTTTTACCTTCCCCTGTCTAAATCCGTTGAACCACATCAAACAGCTAACAAAAAGACAAAAAAGCTTACAGATTGCGCAGACCGTAGCTCTACTTGGAATTCCTAGAAACACGTTTCACTCGACCAGTCCCGAGAGTGAAGTAGTCCCGCCATTTAGCGCGGCGACCACGCGAGGTAAACAGAGCGTAGCGCGTCACGGCCGTGGGGCGGACGCCTGCAAGGACGCGAGGCGTCTACGTCCCGTAGTCGCAGCAAACGCCACGCCAGACGCCTGTTGACCTCCCAGTTATGAGCATCTTCCGATGTCAGCGACGTGAGCCGGTTGCTAATGTTGCCAATGTTAGCAATGCTGTTGTTTTATTGCTAATGCGATACAAGTATTTTTTTGTGGAGCGATTGTTAATGAACATCTGTTGAGGATCATATTTTTAGTTAGGTTCGACATTGTGATAGGTACTAAGTAGGTACGTATTTTATTTTAATGCCTGTTTTAAAGCCACTCGTTTTATTTATAGCTTTGTGAATGTCCAGGAACTAGGCTAGGTCGGTAGCCTTGATTTTACTCGATGCCACTTAAAAAGGACATCAACGCGCAACAGAAAAAACTCGCAGTATTTATTAAATGTCATTGTTATATTTAGTTTGTATTCGGAGAACGCACGTTGCCACATTATTTATAAGGTCAAAAACAATCGATTCTCAGCCATACGACCGAAATAGTTGCGTGAGCGTGTTCGTTAATGTTTCATAGTCCTAATGTGCCCACGACGCGATGCTTTTAACACCACCCCGATATAAATACTCGATAATTTACTAATTAGCTCAATTAAAATGTTTTCATTCGTCAGAGGGTAATCATTGTTATCGTATGATCAATGGACGTTTGTTCATTAGCGCATTCCGAGCGGACGTAATATTTTTCCACGAATTTTTAGCTTCTAATTGTAGCGAGATTAAATACCGCGTATGTTTGAACTTGTGGTTTATCGACATAACACAGGTGTGTTAAAATCCACAAAGCATTCTTGGTAAATATGGAATTCAACGCATGGATTCGGAAAATAAGGAAAATTTTGAAGGACATAGACCTAGACGGTGTCTATGAGGTCGCATGAATACGATTGAATTAACATTAAATTGGCAAATAGGAACCTACCCTACCTACTCGTTTTTCAGATCTAGATCCTAGTAAAGTATAAATCCAAACATTTGCTTTGCTCAAAATAAAAGTTCTACAGTTACAAACAAATCAGTTGTATACTAATAAAAATATAACATAGCCACGCTAGCTCGGTGGGTCGGTGCATATGTCCGCGTAGTGTAACGTTACGCGCGGCGCGGCGAGCGCGCACGCTGACCGTGACCGCGCGGCGAAAGTGTAGGCGACCGGCCGGCCTACGTGCTGCGCCCGCGCACCTCATCTAGCAACAACACAGAGAAGGCGCACTCGGTATATCCTAATTCTTCTTCTTCCATACAACTCTATTTGCGTTATTTCAATTGTCACATGTATACAAGCATTTATAATTTTTCGCAATTCACAGTAATATTATAGTGGAACCGCTTCTGTCCTAAATGAAGATACCAAAATCTTCTCATGTGATGATAAATGCAGTATAATTCGGTAGGAGTTTGGACAGAATTCTACTTGTGTCGGTTATAATTATAATAGGCATATTCCAACACTCATCATCATCTTCCTGGCCTTTCACAAATATGTTAGGGGCTACTCCAGTCTTACCGATGCAGCCGAAAACTAACATGTACCATGGTGCTACAAAACATATTTAACTACAGTGTTGCAGGATAGACAACCCAACAGTACAAAGGATTACTCAGAATAGTATAGATCGGAACTTCTGTTCCTGTATAATTTGATTGCGCACGGGCAGCGCACTGTAAAGCGCCACCAATGGACCATCGGCGTCGGAACCGTTACTCATTCAAATGTAGGACTGCGAACATGAATGATACCACGATAGAATACGTTTTATTTTTGTAACAGATAAAGGCTTTGGGCGGCCGAATTCTGCATATATTTTCCCAAGAACTACAGGAAACCTTTGATAGTGGTCAAACGCGAGCTTATAACAAAAAAAAAAGAACAATTGCAATTGAATGGAAAAAATATGACACAATAGGGCCTTCGTATAAAAAAAAAAAAAACGTAGAATTAGATCCTTATTAATAACGCAGAATCCAAGATCGTTCCGTTAAAGTTTTGTTTTGCTCTTAGTATCGCATTCTGTTCCAGGTATGATTCTATTTTGTTAACTTTCACTCGGGTGCAGCTGTGGTTAACCTCAAGCTTGTCTCTTGCTTCACATTTTGAGTTCTGGAGAGTAACAAATAATCGGCTGGACCACGGAGCATGGACATACCGGTTGCAGGCATGATGTTGTGAAGTGCAGTCAGCCAGCGTGCAGGGCGTCTGGTTGCAGTAGGTACCCACTGAGTGTGTAAGTGAAGGAATACCGGCGCGTGCGCATTCTCGCTCCCTTGACCCTGATAGCATCTCACTGTGCTGTACCAGCTTTATTTACTACGAGTGGTATTGTAAACATGACTAAATAGAGCTTACACTCGAGCTAGGTTCTCAGTTTCAAAAATAGTAGTATGTTCTTTCTTTCTTCTTTTGGGTTTTAGTTCTGGTGTTTTAGTTAATAAAGCCACCTCTGGGGACCCACAGGCCTTTGAATTGGCTATTTCAGACTTACATTAACTATATAAGTCCTGGTTGGTTTCCTAGAAAGGACATATGAATTTCAAAAAGTCACATTGGTACTTGCCGAATTTGAAGCCACGAACTCAAGCACGAGAGGCGAGGTCTTAGTCACTGGGCCATATGTTAAGGAAGGTCGTCTTCAATTCTTATGACGATACTTTTCGTATTCGTCATAACGTGTTAGATAAAGTTTCAAGCATTAATTAATAACATTGTCTTGATTATAAAAATCCATCTTTCAGTCAAGACTCAGATAATTCAGAAAAAAAAACATCTCATTCCCGATGTAAACTTCGAAAATAGACTGTATTTCTAGTCTTAAAAATAAAAAGGTACGATAAATCTGCGTCGAAGTGCACACTGGTGCCAATGCTAAATAAAAAACGAGGAAAACATTAAACAAAACAGTAGACGAATACATCGTACATACTAATTATGAACACTAACAGTCGTGTCAGGTGTTAGAAGGAATTCATTTGTGTATTTGCATATGCAACAGTGTTCGAGACAAATTAATTAGTTATTGCCAGTGAAAGTCGAAAATTATTCCACAGGAGAACAAACTACAAACTGCCGGGATAAAAACTGTCCTAGGTTCGAATCCAGCCTATCCGTGTTCTAAATATCATCGAAATTTGGTCAGGTGCTAAGGCCGGATTGATAAACAAACATTTTTATGGTATATTCATAGATGTAAATAGTGTTACTTACTATTAATTAATTAATTGAGTATGAAATGATGCATAATGAAATAACAAGAAAATTTCCCAGAGCGGTGGTGGATTTACGCAGAAGCATAAAATGATTTCTTACACCGTGGTTTTGTAACATTTCAATGCCATCGACAAGTAGAGTCGTTGGTAGCTCTGTAATTGCGGAAGAATATTTTTTTTTATCTTTACTGTGCTTAAGTTATCCCGCTATCGGGATAGCTGCAATAGCTTGTCTGTTTGTTGTTTACACCATTTCATAACATAACATCACGCTAGCACGCTCTAAAGGGGTACGCAGGTGTGAACAGTTCACTCTGGTACTCGTATACTCTCATTCCACCGGTTTTGTTTAAGTTTCATGTTATTGGTTAATATAGCCTATAGAATTGGTCAATTATGTACCACAACTAAAAAGGGATAAACAAAAAACTTTTTTACAAAAAATACAACCGACTTCAAAACAAAAACACCACAAAGTGAAAATTAACTTCAATTTCGGAAGTCGGTGACAATAAACGAAGAAACGAAAATATTATTTCTGTGAAATATTTTTCACTTTGTGGTATTTTTATTTGGAAGTCGGTTGTATTTTATGTAAAAAAAGTTTTATCCCGGGAGTACGTTTCCGTGGAGATATTCCGAATTTCATGCGGGCAACGGCGCTGGCAGAAGAATCAATATTTTTAATTGTTCTTATCATTAGGTACGAGACAGTAAGTATTTAAGTAGACCTGCTACTGCTACCGTCTATGCCATCACCGTGTGATTGATCCCCCAAGTGTCGTGGCCACTCGACCTCTAAGCTGCCATTATCAGGTACTCAATGCTGATCCATTAAGTCTTCAGCAAGATTATACCTGCCCCAACATTGTTTGCGACCTGTCCGTCACTTCCTGACGAGTCAATCTCACGAGAATTACCTCACTCAATATTCGACGTCATTTTCCTAACGCTTTATCAAATAGATATCTTGAGAACAAGATTAGCTTGTCTGATAATGTACCTTGTTTTGCATCGGGACTAGGATTGCAACATTTTGCAGTTGCATTTTTTATCATGTCGGCTGAGGTTGAGTCAGAAACTCAGAACTTGTTTTACGAAAGGTATCGAGAAAAACCAGTTTTTTTAATAATTTCTAGCATTGTGATATAAAGCGAGCGTATCAACAATGGTGCGAGTGAATTTACTTGTATACCGACCCCCCGGCTCCATCCGTATTTAAATATGTCACAATCACACAGCTATTGTTGAAAATTATTTCGCACAATCATAGTAAAATGGCGCTTCCACTAAACTCCAACGTAACCGAAATAAAACAAAACTAGTCCATGAAAATGGGGCAAACAGCAAACCTACGTGTAATGCGACAGATATTTTAGCACGAAATTATTCGAATGATTACATAATTTAGGTAATGGCGGGCGCGGCTGTCCCGAGCCGACTCCCGAGAACTACATTAATTGGTCAGGGTGCGAATTACCTGACCATGTGGTAAGGTGGCAATCGTGGCGTCTATCCACTGCTAGCAGCTACCTGATCGCACATACGAAGATTAAAACGTTTCTTTGATAGTTACCACCACACCACATAAAGTTTTATGTTCTGAGGACCTTACAAAACTTTCTCCTTCCTCTATCGTTTGGATACCATACTAAGTGACCTTCCTGATGTCGCGACACAATTTCAATTGCGTCAATAGGCGATATCGTACGAGTATGTTCTAGGAAAATCTCAAGTGCAAATCTCATTTTTTCATTTGGTCTGACTTTCACATCGGTCGAATTGCATCGCATTGCGTCCATGTGTTTGCAAAAAATCATTAGAATCGTACCGAGCCATCCGGCAGTTCGCTTACCTACCTATCTTTTTATCTATGGCGAAAATCTAACATCAAATACAATCACTCTAACTCGATACTACGAATAAACCCAATTTCAACTAAGTTTGACCCACTACGGAATATAGGTCCCTTCGATTCGTGTCGACGGGTCGTGTCTGCGCGTATCAATGGCAAGGGATCCCTTGTAGATCCTTTACAAATGACAACATTCCAGAAATTTACACTAGCTATATAAATCTATCGACTGCCTCTTTGGTCGTGGTCGTAAGCGCTACTGCCGAGCATTACCTATATCCCTTGACAAGACGTATCATTCGATGTCAGCGATGACGATGGTCAAAATATCAAAATGTAAGGTATTGCTCACGTGACATTTCGATAGCGTTTGACGTTTATTTTTGTCATTTTTCTAATAGCTATCGCCACGTTTTCGTTGAATTTATTTTTGTCATTTTTCCAAAAGCTATCGCCACGCTTTCGTTGAAAGTGTCACTTGTGTAGGGCCTCTAGGCACAGATAATAAATAGTTACTAACGTAACACCCGACCCCGCGGGCAAGCTGCTTTTGGGTTTTCCATCTGGAATTTCTTAGTAGCAGTCCGGAGGCTGGCTTTGTGATGTTGATGGCAACAGGCCCGCCCCCTATTTCATGGGATCTAAACATAACTGGTGAAATGTGCTCAAGCCTTCGGTGAACATAGGGGTGATGGTTACATTATAAAAGCAATAGTTTGTAACCTGCTTGTAACTGCTATCAATTAGAACACCTCTGTGTTATTGTTATCAAAGCCGGTCGCGTGATGGAGTTCATTCGAGTTGGAACGCCGCGGGCACGTGTATTACGTAACACATAGGAGTGTTATGTACTGATATAAATATAATAGTCGTAGTATGTAAATGCGAGCGGAAGCACGCGAGGTGGGCAGGTCAGTGCCCAAGTTGTCTTGATTAAGTGGTCATTGCTCGTGCTGAGATAATTATATTAATTCATAACTATCATAAGTGACTCTAATCATTTAGAAATGCAATGAAAACTGTAAGTAACTAAGCAGAACTGTTTTGAACCTGCATATTTCAAATGCCCGACTTATCTCTAGCAGGCTTCCGTACTAATAGTGGTAGCATTTTTCAAAACAGCTTTTCCCTCACAAGTTCAAAAGTGTAATGTAAATCAAGCAAAAGTTTAGGCACAGTAAGAAAATTCGTAAGGTTGTTCACGCAAGTATAGTCGCTAATGAAAACCTGCAACTTTGTAAACAAATCGCGACCTTCAACTTGTTCAAGTCAACGTGTTCGATATTACTTGTTGTGGTAACACGAAAGTTCTTACTCTATTTAGTTACAAACTTGTCTGAAGTTGTGGTGGTCCAGCGGCTAAGAACTAGCCTCATGTTCTTGAAGGCGTGGGTTCAAATCCGCGCTAGTAATTATAATAATTTAATAACATGCTGACTTCGGTGAATGAAAATATCGCAAGGAAACCTGCTGCCTTATTGCGTAATGAATTCGGCAAGGCAATAAGGCTGCAGGTTCATCGATTTTTCATACTTTTTGCCGTTTGCCTTGCCGAATTCATTACGCAATAAGACTGCTGGAGTTATAGTATATGTATGTAAATCTGATATCACCAAGCTTCATCGAGCAAATGTGGTGATTAATGTTCGTGCGTAGAGTGTTATATGATAAGAGTCCTTTGCCCAACAGTAGGACAATCCCACCGCACTATTCCCAAACTACTGCAATTGAAAGCCAGATAAACAGTGGAGACCACCAGAAAAGCGCCGAGGCAATGAAGCTCGACGAATTGCCGGAGAATGAATTTAACTGTATTTTTATCCCGCAACTAAATTAATCAGAAAAGAATAACGGAGGAGTAGGAAAAAAATCCAAATTGCCACTTCCCTCATATCAAGCAGGAGACAGAACAAACAAGGCCAATAGTCACAAAGGGTCGTTTACAACTGGGATAATCCCAGTTACCCAGAACCACAGTTATAAAATATTATTAATATTAAAGGGTCCTAATATTGCGAGTAGTAAGAGGCTGGTAGTATTGTCTGAACTCGTCACGCATGCACTGGCGACCGGAGTCATTAATTTAATTATAGTTTACGCTAGCACCGCCATCGCGCCACGCCGCGCCGGTAGGTAACTGACGGCGCTTCTTTGCTTTGTAAACGAACAGCTCATAATAACTTTCTCTGTAAACGCGTTGCTAATATTTTGTTTGTTCGGCAGTGTAGGCTTAGCTTATGTGATAATGTGATTGTGTAAGCGCAAGGTGCAGCTAACATATTTTGATGGTGGTAGTCATCAAACAAGCAACCAGGCTAACTAGCAACCTCGTTACCAGAGAAGGTGGCCGGAGCATGATTAACTGAAATTGAAAACCGGAATCTGAAAATATACCTACACGGGTAGGCAGCAATCAGAAAGACAGCGGCAGTGGTTTGCATTATTCCACAAGTTTTCCTACTATTGTGTAGTGTAGAAGTAGAGCCTCAGTAGTGTCTTTAATAGGGTATCATTAAACAGAAATTAATTTGATAACGCATGGTGCCCTTAAAAGGCAGGTTTAGTGGCTCAAGGCACAGTTTTTAGGCCGGTGCTAATATCTCTCCCGTATAAGGCGGCTGCGTCATCACCTGATCTGCATCCACAATCAGCGACAGTGCTCATGAACATAAGAACACACAAAGTACCTACCCATTCAAGTTACACTTTAGCATAGCATACAACATAACATCACTCCTGAAGAGTTAGAGGTGGACAGTCGTTGAGTTTACCAGTACTAAGAGGACGAGCCTTTTGCCATT
Source organism: Orthosia gracilis (assembly GCA_947562075.1). Taxonomy (NCBI): domain Eukaryota; kingdom Metazoa; phylum Arthropoda; class Insecta; order Lepidoptera; family Noctuidae; genus Orthosia; species Orthosia gracilis. The sequence goes on along the minus strand of OX387271.1, from coordinate 24,613,164 downwards.
ACTAGACCAAGGCAGAAAATTTGGCATGACCATCGAAATCATAGAGCTTTAGGACCATTTCATTTGACAGTTTTCTTATTTCAATCTACCTAGATTAGATATGTACTAACCCGGATTAGTAAATACCCTCAAATCAGGATTTACGGGCTTACAACAGAAACATTATCCTCCTTCGGCAGTCCGGTAAAAAAGCAGCATCTTTCTCATTGCTCAAACTAACTGAGATAAGGTACCAACTAATCTCTGTAACAATCTCTCTGCTAAGCTTGAAGATGACAGATGATGACACTTCCTCATTTCAGAGGCCTATGTTCATTAGTACATGTTTACCTTCGGTAAATATCATCTTATGACAATTAATGATGGCTATGATATAGGCTCACTTAGGTAGGTATTTTGGTCGAGCCCATTATTTAGCGAAGGTCATAATTGATGAGTGACATTCGCGTGTTCCATTGCCCTTAATCTCCCTAAACGGTATCAGTTCACTAATTCCCAATTAGTAGAAATGATCTCTTACAATATTAAATAGCTACCTAAAGTTCAAAATTTATGTGACGTATTTACGATGTTTTATGGTAGCTTTGTATCGCGATGTAATTGGCATAATGGACCATTAATTTAGTCGCAATTACCTCACAATATTTCAATGTTGAGGCATAATAGATGGAGTTGCGTGAAAAACCGCTGTAACTCCCGTGAAAGCCTGAGGTATGAGCGCAGAGGGCGCGGCCGCGGCCTGACGCAACTGAGGGTAGACGCGACCGCGGCATTACGGTGTGGCGTGCCCGCACGACACTGAACTGAGGGCGATAACTTAATGTTATGAAATAACTAAATCAGGCCAGTTACTAGGCGCTTTTTTGCTGGTGTTTTAAGAATCTGACGAAATAAAAAACAGAAGTTTTTGAAGATTTCAGAAATATTGTTCAGACAGCTATGACGTCGTTTTAAATTAAAAAGTTTAAGAGTCGACAATATCCATTTTAGAAAGAGTCATTCGATAAAATCCATTTTAGAAAGAGTCATTCGAAGATCTACGAAATTGTCATCATTCAAATTAAGTAAGTAGATAACTCAGCAATACGCAAACGATTAGTAGTAGATGCGTGAGTCGCGTGCGCGTTCGCCACCATTCAGCTAATTATCGTGGTATATAATGAAACACGGGTATTAGCAGAGACATTTGACCTCCGTCTGCAGCCACGCCTTGTATTGGGTGTAATGTAATGTAACCCGGCGCAGTTATGCCATTTATGGCCAATATATCGACCATCACATCGTAAGACACGCGAACTATGACTGATTATCGTATTATTCTAATGATAGGATCGCAAAGCGTGAATATAATCTAATCCGTATTATCACACTAATCCTACTATCCTACTATTCCTACTTTCCTACTAATCCTACTTCCTTTCCTACTATAATATTATAAATGCGAAAGTTTGTGAGGATGGATGTATGTTTGTTACTCTTTCACGCAAAAACTACTAAACGGATTTGGATGAAACTTTACAGTAATATAGGTTATACATCAGAATATCACATAGGCTACAATTTATAATGTTTTTTTGTAATTTGGTCATAATATAACGATAAATATCAAGTAAGTCGGAAAAAAATCTGCCCCCTGAGAGCTATCTTCGCGTGCGCTGCCTAAACCGTTGGAGATACACAAATATAATGTACCGTAGGATTTGTTTGTCTTAAATAGTTCTAAATAAAAGTCCTTGACAGCATATACCTTTTACGTGGCAGCCACAATGACCAAAAAAATTAGAGATTCTTATGAATATTTCAATAATGTAACCCAAAGTAGCAAAATGTTGCATATAAAATTCGTTCTTTGGCGTGCGCTGAGAAAACTATTGATCATGCATAAAAAATATGTACTACATGATTAGGTAGGGTATGGTAGGTAGAGTAGGGTAGGTAGGGTGGGGTAGGTGGGTAGAGTAGGTATGGTAGGTAGGGTAGGTAGGTAGGTAGCCAATTGACGGGAGCGAAGCCCCGGGAGTCAGCTAGTAACATTATAAAGGCGAAAGTTTGTGAGTGGTGTGTGTGTTTGTTACGCCATCACGCTCAAACGGCTTGACGGATCTGGATGAACTTTGGCACAGAGATAGATTATAGTCTGGAATAGCACATTGGATACTTTTATGCCGGGAATATGCTCCCTTGGGATAATTTTCGACATTCACGCGGGCGAAGCCGCTGGCAGAAGCTAGTAATATTATAAATGCGAAACTAACTCTGTAAAGGTTTCACGTCTTATCATCTGAACGATTTAGGTAAAGCGGGTACACCATGTTCTGGATCAGGACATTCTTATCCTGAGGTTATTAACCCTAGCCACAGTTAATATTATACTAACATCCTGAAGTATATGGATATAAGGATATGCGCGGGGCGCAATAATACGACTGACTGGTACTGAGCTTCGTTTATTATTGACAAAGATGGAGCTGGCGGGCGCGCGCGGCGGCTCACACACATACGTGTCGGCACACACGCACGCGTATACATCATTCCTTCACACTTAGATTTTGAAACCTGCTGACAATATTTATTCTTAATAAACTTCATATTTAACAATATATTTCATAATTAACTTCTTACCCACTATAATCTTATAAACTAAGACCACTTTATTATTGTACCCTCAAACACAGACATCGTAAAATTTATTAAGGGGTAAGTGGGTAAGCAATATAAAAGTTTACACATAAACAAAACAAAACGGTTAAAAGTATTTCTTATAATCTACTATATTCCTAGTACGCTTTTGGCGTGAGGGTGTGGGTGCTGGTGGTACATCAACCTCGCGTTCCTCCGTAATTCGAGATTGAGAGCCCTCGGTATCCAAAACCTCTAGCTGCGCTGCCGGAGGTGGCGATGAAGCTATACCATCAGCTGCCCTTCCCTCACTCACAATTGTCCCACAACCCCGCCATACCTCCCCATCACCATCTACGACACATTCCGCATCTGGTGATGGCTCGCTAGATACTGCTGGTAATGCAGTCATTTGGCCTGAACTCGTGGTAGCCAAAATGTCGGGCGATTGTTGCCGATGAGACACCTGTGCAGAACTAGTGGTTGTGGGCTCATTGTTGCCTGTATACTTCAACAGCTGATCTACATGTCTAATACAGTTAACATCTAAGTCGTTAATATAAATGTTGTACATTTTATTTCCTACTCTTTCTTTTATTGTTCCCAACTGCCATGTTTGTTTTCGTGCACTGTACCATCGGGTCCAAACGACATCACCAATCGTGAATTGTCTTCTGCCTCGCACCGCAGATGTTTCGTCATGAGTTGATTTACTCATAGGAATGACTAAATCGAGACGGGTTCGTAGATTTCTACCAAACATTAACTTGGCTGGCGTTTCCCCAGTGGTACAATGCACCGTATTTCTATAATTAAATAAATATCCCAGTAACATTTCACTAATTTGGTGTACCGGTAAGTTATCTTTTAATATACATTTCAACATTTTTTTACAAGTTCTCACCGAATTTTCGGCTTGACCATTGCTGGGCGGATGATAAATGGGTGACGTCATATATTTGATACCATTAGAAGAGCAAAATGTCTTAAACTCAACTGAATTTATCTTGACGTCATTATCTGATACCAACACATTCGGTATGCCAAACGTTGAAAAAACTTGTTTGAGTTTAGTAATTAGAGCTTTAGTTGAAGTTCCATTATGCATGTGTAGACATTCTACCCACTTACTATAAGAATCAACAACCACGAGATATACCCTCTGCCCTACAGTCATATAATCTATGTGTACACGCTGCCAGGCGGCGGCGGCAGCGGGCCAGGGAGCGGGTGGATCGCGCGGCGGCGCGGAGCGCACGCTCGCACACGTGTTGCAGGAACCTATCCAGCGCTCGATGTCACTATCGATGCCTGGCCACCACATCCTACTCCGAGCATTACTTTTTGTTTTTATTATTCCTAAATGTGTATCGTGCAATTCACGTAACATTTTCTCCCTTAGCGATTTCGGAATAACTATCTTATGTCCTCGGAAAAGACAATCATTTTCATATTGCAGATCAGACTTGCACATGAAGTAAGGGATAATTGATTTGCAATTTATTTTTCGGGGCCAACCTTTTTGCATGTACCTACGGACAGTTTGTATTACGTTATCGTACTCTGTGGCCTGCCTTATCTCGCGGCTCGTAGTAGCGGGTGACGCATCGTCTAAGAATTTTAGCGCGTAATAGGTATCACTACTATCGTCTTCCGGATTAGGCGTGTACTTTAAAGGCGCTCGGGAAAAATAATCAGCCACTAAGTTTTTATTACCGGTAACATATCTTACCACGTAATTGTAAGCCGAGAGCGTTATAGCGTATCTCTGCAGCCGTAAGGCTGTTGTTACCGGTATACCTGTATTTTGGTTAAAAATCGACACTAATGGCCTATGATCCGTTTCTAAAATAAATGGGTCACTGCGACCGTACAAATACTGATGGAGCCGTTTCACACCAAATATGATAGCGGTAGCCTCCTTCTGTATCTGGCTATAGTTTCGCTCGCAGGCGGTTAACGAGCGCGACGCAAACGCGAGCGGGCGCGCATATTTGTCGTCGACCCCGCGCTGCGACAGCACGGCGCCGAGCCCTGCCGGACCTGCGTCCACGGTCAGGATGAGCTGCGCCGTGGGCTCGAAATGCGCCAGTACGCGCTCCGACGCAAGTTCACGGCGCACTGCCGCCATAGCCTGTCGCTGCCTATCACCCCATTCCCATGGTGCCTTGCTTCGTAGCAACTCGTGTAGGGGATTTAGTAGTGACGATGCGTTAGGAATAAAGTTCCTGTAGTAGTTTACGACGCCTAAAAATCGTTTTACTTCGGTGACATTTTCAGGCTCGGAGGCGCTTAATATTGCCTTGACTTTATCAGGACTCGTCTTTAGTCCTGCCTTACTGATCACATAGCCTAAGTAAATTACACTTTCTTTGAAAAACTCGCATTTATTTTTTTGAAGACGAAGGCCGGCATCGCTCAATCTACCTAAAACTTCCGACAGTCTTTTAATATGCGAGTTCCTATCGGGTCCTGTAATACATATGTCGTCAAGCCAGACACTAACTCCGTCAATTCCCGCTAATAGCGTTTCCATGGATTTTTGAAAAATAGCGGGTGCGTTGGCAAGACCGTAAACTAGTCGCGTATATTTGAACAGACCTTTATGTGTGTTTATGGCTGTTAATTCCTGCGATGACTCATCTAGCAAGAATTGATTGTATGCATTTTTCAGATCAATTTTACTGTACAACTCACCCCCTCCAATCTTTGCAAAAACCTCTTCTATTCTGGGCAAAGGGTATTTTTCTATTACCAGATCTTTGTTAAGTGTTACCGAAAAATCACCCGCGATTCGGACTTGATTGTTATCTTTTAACACAGGCACTATAGGAGTGGCATATTGGGCATGATTTATAGAAACTAAAATACCTAAACCTACTAACCGGTCTAATTCTTTTTCCACCTTATCTCTTAGGGCAAAAGGTACAGTTCGTGGTTTGAAAAATTTGGGGGTAGAATTTTTTTTAAGTTGTAAGCTTACTTTAAATTTATTAAATGAACCTAACTCATCTCGCCATAGTTCTGGGTATTTTTCAAGCAATGCCAATATGTCATTATCGCTGCTTATTATTGAGTTAATGCTAGTTGTGATAATTAAATTAAAAGCGGACATGAAATCCCTACCTAATAATGGTGGGCCTCCGTTCTTAACTACAAATACTTTAATATTTCTTTGCAAATTATTAAATTTTGCTGTAGCAGTGAAATATCCTAGCGGGGAGATTTTATGTCCGTTATACAAGCACATCTTTACATTACAATTTTGTAACTGGACTTTCGGGTACTTTGCATTGTAAAATTTTTCGGAAATGACAGTGCTACCCGATCCAGAATCTAGTTCCATTTTAACAAGTTGGTCACCTAATACTAATTCAATTTGAATAGGGTTAACGGCATCGTACCTTATATTAAAATTCTGGCACTCCTCACAACCTTGGTCTTGGGGCTGGTCACCACCGTCTCTCTGGGACGAATCTACGTGATAAATACGCGTGGAGCCCCTTGAATTACCGCACACTTTTTTTAAATGGCCTTTTAACCCGCACTTTTGGCAAGTATAACCTTTGTAGCGACACTTATCACCACTATGATTCTTCATGCCGCAAACCTCGCAACGGTCCGTATCGCGGCGGTTTGCAGCACCAGCACCACCGGCTGCGCCACGTCCACGGCTAGCTTGTCCCTGGAACTTCGCGCGGTAAACTGGTTCTTCCTTGATTGCGATGGGCTCCAAGCTGCCCAACATAGCCCTTGCCTCCTTGGCACACGCAGCCTGTTCCGCCATTTCAATAGCCCGCGACAACGTAAGCGTCGACGGGCTCTGCTCGAAAAGCTTGTCGCGTTCTGGTCCTGCACTCAGGCCGAGGACGAAACGATCCCTCAAGTTCGTTTCTAGAGCGGTGGCGAAGTCGCAGTAAGTTGCCAAACCTCTTAGTCGCGCCGCCCATTCTCCAACGGTTTCGCCTGTTTCTCTGCTGGCACCAAAGAATTTCGCCTTGTCCACAAATGTGCACTTTTTCGCTTTGAAATGGCCGTCGAGTAATGATAATAGCTCTTCATAGCTCAATGTTCCTAGCTCTTTTGGATAAGCTAGATTTTGCACCAGACGGTACGTTTCTTCCGTGAGATGACACAGCAAAATTCCATTTTTATTTTCTTGATCGACCTTGTTTATTTTCAAAAATTGCGTCAACTTCCCTTTATATATTTGCCAATCATTAGATTTGTGGTCAAATACAGTAAGATGTCCCAGGTACGTGCTCATTTTGGTTCCTTGCGTGGATCGATCACCTCGTCGCCAAATGAAGTATATGGATATAAGGATATGCGCGGGGCGCAATAATACGACTGACTGGTACTGAGCTTCGTTTATTATTGACAAAGATGGAGCTGGCGGGCGCGCGCGGCGGCTCACACACATACGTGTCGGCACACACGCACGCGTATACATCACATCCCCAAGGAAAAATTTTCTACCTTCATGCGGGCGAAGCCGCTCGCGCTGGCAGAAATTTTCAGCTGAATATGATTCCGTCAAAAAAGTCAGAAAATACATTTAATTTTCCACAAGCTTACCTGATTCGCAGCGCGCAGCTATGTATAATATAAATCTCTACCTGCGTATCAGTTCTTACTTCATACCTATTTCAAGAGAATGATTAATGGAAATGCATTGTTAAACAAAAGCAGTGGATAACGGGAATCCCAACATACATTCACCTACATGTCAGTCAACAGTTTGTTGTGATTAGACTATTTGTACGACGGACGCAACAGCGCCTGCCAATCATCTGCTGCTCGGATTAATGTTCCCACCTCTTACACAATAGTCAGACATTCCGTCTGAAGCACTCTAATCATCATATTTCACAAAAATGTTAATGAAAAGAAAAATAAACTTCTTCTAACTAGCGAGGATTGAAGAACAATGTCAAGGTGCTTGATGTATTTGTGGTAAACAAACAAATAAGTAGTGTGTGTTCAGCGTAGTTGCGACACCGGCACTTCTCTGTGTATCTTCAGAGAAGCAGTAACTACTGTGGTTGGTATTCATGAGCGCCATGGTACAATACTTAACTAGCTTACGGAGTCATATACAATTTTAGTGAGCAGACAGTTTGTAATATTGGCACTTCCTCTGTTAGAAGCGATATGGAATTAATTTAACGAGATCTTTTTCTTGAACAGCCTATAGCTCTCCTATGCGCAAGGCACGGCGCGGTACTCTTTTTTTGTATGGAATTTATTACTGTACAGCCATTGTAGCCAACTTCAGGGCGGCCACGAAATTTGGCGAGAACTATACCTTTGTTAGTACCTGCCCTAAACATCTTTCACGCAATCCATCCACTGCTGCTTTAAACATCTTCTGAGTCATCGGCTGTAAACACACGAACAGTGCTGCTGACTTTTACGAGCGTAAAAAGGCGTATTGGAGACTCTTGACTTTGTTCACAATTCGATGCATTATAATTTTAATATTATAGGATATAATACGAGTATCTAGTCATTAACATTTTTATCTAAAAAGTATAACATCTGCAAGCATTGATCACCACTTCACCAATATACGCCAGTTTCTCAACGAGTTAACTGTTACTACGATGGGATACCAACCAATTAACATCTTTTACACGTTTCTAAAGAGCATCATCTCAGTGGACACCGTCATGTATCTGTGTGTATCAGGTGGACTCTACTACAGCATCAGTTCTAATATAGCAGTTTGTGTCGTCGTACTTGCGTACTGCCTGGCGGCATGTTCGTGCATTTCAGGACTTTTACTTTGACTGATTGACGGATTTAACCCAGTACCTACTCAATATCAAATAGTCTTTGCTTTAATTACTTACTGTTCATGTGTGGTAGTTTCACTGTTCACTGATTTAGAGCGTTTTCAAGCTTATTTGAATGTTAGGGAAGCTATCGATGTACTATAAGAAGGTAGACCAGAAATGGACATAGCATTCACGAGAGTTTTGTTTTTTAGCAGATATAACAGCCCAGCTTGACGTAACTTTATCGTGCTACTTGATTCTGCTTGAGAAACGAATATCCATTCCAATAATTTTCACATCGATTGCCTTTTATGTATTCACATGCGGATTACTAATTTCCCATCATGATGTTTGAACTGCTGTGGAATAGAATGAGGATGTTCAGACAGTATTTGGAGAATACTCTGTCACGAGTGTCTCGGTCGCAGGATGCCGAAGAAGCAAGAGATAGCATAAGGCACTGTGTGTTTATTTATTAGAAAATACTGGATGCTGGCAAGAAGTAGACCAGACCTGTGAAATCAATGGTTTGTACTCAATTCTAAGCATTCCTTCAATGACCCTCTTCTTTTATTTGTTTACATTTTGCTTGTTTCAGCTGATTGTAACTGTTTTTGCATCGTTCTCGAAAATAATTTCAATCATTTCAGCACTTGTGTGATTTCATTGCAGAGTTATATATGAGAAGGTAATTCTTATCACATTGTTTACGTACCTACACTTTTTTCGTTAAACCCTTCATTCCGTTCATTACCTGTCATGTCACAGAACCAGCAGGCTAATTGTGTAAGTCATTTCGGAAAAGCAAAGGGTTTGACCGCCATCAATCGACCAATCACATAGACGGAAAGCCACATCGCGTCTTTCATCTCGCATGTGATTGGTCGATTGATGGCGGTTAAACTCTTTGCTTTGCCGAATTCACTTACGCAATTAGGCTGCAGGCCTCGTGCATGCATGAGCTGTGCATGGACGCTATACCGCCGTTCGTAGCAGCGCTGCTGGCTACCCTGACATGTGCCAGGGTGAAACGCATCAAACGCCTCATCGAGATTTGCGATGGTACCCGCGAGTTTCTTTCAACTTTCAACTCTACTTTTAGGAGACAATACACAACCCTGTTTCTTGCATAACAGTATGAAAATTGCATGCTATTGTGCCTTTCTTCTGATTGGTGAATGGTGTGATCCCCAAGTAGATCAGGTCTCGCCTCTCATGAACGAGGTTATGGTTTAAATCTGTGTCTAAGTCAGAAACCATCAACCCGCCTCGAGCAAGTGTGCTGATCAATGCTAGAGTTTTTTTTCTGTATGGGAAGAGGCCTTTACCCTGCATTGGTATAGTAACATTCGGTCGGTCATTATATTATAGTCCCCTAAATATATGCTATGCTATGTAGACAGATGATTGAGTGCGCCAAAGTCCACGATGACAGCCTGTCGTTCCTGGAGCACCGGCCATTCCGCTACTGGTGTGCCGCCTGTTCACTTTGGACATGGAGCTGGTCATAAGCTTCTTCCATCTCTACGTCACTTACTCACCTGCTGTACAGTTTGCACATTTTTGCAACTGAACGAAGATTTTCTGAACATGTCTTTGAATGTAGTGTGCAGTGTGAATTTTTCATTTAAACTTATGTTGATTTTTCTAACGCTTATTTTAACGTTATTGTGTCATGTCACATCATCACCATGTTTGAGTTCTTGGAGTTCCATTTGATAAAAGAATCAGTCATGAAAACAGCCGGATTAGAATTGAAGTTGCTGTTATAACTTGCAGACCTAGCAAACTGAAATAGAAAGGTCTAACTAGCCCTGTCCAACGAAGAAACGATGGTTTAACAACCATAAGACTTTGAGTGTTAGAAGAGAATGCGAACAACCAGGAGTTCATCGCTTTTAAAGTTTTATTATGTTGAGAACAGTAATAGTAATATATTTAAAACAGTAGTAGTAAAAGAAAGGTGTATCGAGGGTTATTCTATAGCACACCATCGATGTCAAACTCACACATCTAACGGTTCTGTGTAATAGATCGCACATTCGCAATTCATCAGTGACGCAACAAGTCCTTCACGGCTAGATGCAGTCGCCGGGCGCGACATGTATATCGCTTAGGGGGAACTGTCGGAAGCGACCGGGCGTTCGGCGGCCCGCCGGTGTCCGGCAGTCGGCGCTCCCTGTCGGTCAAGGACGCTCAGTAACTGACACTGAGCTAGTTTCGCAGATAATGAGAACATAGTGCCGACTGCCGAGGTGGGTTCGCGTCATGGCGGGGAATGCTCGTATGCGAGAATTGTGTTTATTGCCGCACGTTTACTTAACTGTACTTTATGACCATAATAAATGTCTAAATCTAACAGTAATAGGCTTTCATCTATGCCTTTACGGCCTTGTTAAGACACCACCAAATAAAATTCTTGTTTATAGATGGACAGGAACGAGAGGTCAAGAATAGTCCGGTCAAACAGGACCAAAAAATAAAAATTCCAACTCAACTTCCAACCCCAGTCTTGTGGGTCTAGGTGATAACCAAGCCACATTTGAACTTGGTAATGTACCTACCCTGAAAAAGATGCTGATGATCAGGCGCTGAGGTTGGGGGAAGACAAGCTAACTGTACTTATTTTTTATTTCGAGTATTTTTAACGAAACATGCATATCGATACTTACCTAAGCACGTAGTTTAAAAAAAAAGCGCTAGGTACACTACCTCAAAGGTGGCGTGAAAACGTGTGCATATTATGACAATTAAAATTGTTTTAACTTTTTGAATCGTTATATCTAAAAAACGTTGGGTCTTAGGAAAAAAGTATGTAGACATTTTTATAGATAAATCTGATCTACAATTTTTGTCTGGGCTAATTTTATGATAAAACTTACCGTTATTCTGAAAATCAATGGATTGTGTGAAAGAAGAATGATATATGAATGAAAAAAGGGTGAATGAGGAGGTGACGGTAACTAGGTACGAGACGATAGAACAGGAAAACATAATTTTGCCGCGTGGGACAACGGCACGAAGAAAACGAATAAGCCATTACATATCAGCGTGTTTCAGCGGAAGGAGATAGTAGAAACTGCGTATGTTTTTCAGATATTAGGTATCCTAGCCTGTTCTGTGATTCTATCCCACTCCTGTGCAAGGGCTTCTCTTCGCTCTTTCCAGCTTTCACGAGCCCGCGCTTCGTTCTTCCAAATCTGTCTCGTTGTGAGGCAAAACGGGCAAGCAAAAAAAAACTAAGATGAAAGAGATACGTTTGCCCTGCAGTGGAATAACCCAGGCTCATAATAGCAATATCTATACTAAGTGACCGGATATGTACTCATCGCATAGATTTATACAGAACAGAACAACAAGTTTACGAGGCTGGCGTAATTAGACGCGTCGCGATGTGCGGCTGATGTCTATCGCAAATACAAACAAAGTACCTACAGTCAATAGACGGACTATTAATACACGTAGAGACGCTCATTCATGATTGTGCTGCTGTAAAATTTATCATTGTATTTATTAATTTTGATAGATAAAAAACCTAGATATATTAAGTTAGGTAACCACGATATTACCACAATTTGTCAATGAGTAAATTCTGCTAATAGCTAACTACTGGTTATGTTCAGAAAGGCGATTATAAAAAAAACAACTGATCTTGTTCTTGGTTCCGTGGTCCCATTATTTGGGTTCGGGCCTATAGACCGATAGCGCTAGGTTTTGAGGTTTCAAAAATATTAAAGTTGTTTGTTTTTCGCATATAGTTGCCGGACTATTTTCACAACATTAGTTTGTGTCATCCTAGGTATTTGCATAGGTAGAAATTTAGGTATTTGTATTTTCGACCAGTATTGGACGAAAAGAAAATTAGAGATGAAAAAGTTACTTTCATGATATTATCAAAGTAGTAACTGATGTACGTAGGCATCTTGTGTCATCTCTGTCCACGAGAATCCTAGTACTTAACCAGTACCTAACACATTGCCGAACTAGTTCTAAAATAATATTACAATATGTTAAATAGGTGTTACGCGTTTTAGAGTACCTACTGATATCTTTTGTTCAAAAGATTTTGTGTTGAATTCATCCACGACTTTTATAGATATTTTTTTTTTATTACAACACCCTGTAAAATCCACAAAAGAAAATGCAAGTTATTAGTTTACGTGTTTTTGATTATTATGGTGTAACAAAACACTAATACTAGACTTCTTCGCAAGCAGGGCGAGCGCGTGTATAAGCGCGGGTATAATTACGTAGCGGAGATGAGAATCAATCAATACTCAATATGATTGTATATTATTTATTTATGAACCCTTCGCATCTAAGAAGAAATCGTACCGAACGAACGTGTGTGAGTAGGTACGTATGCCGCCTGGCCGCGTCCGCCCGCTCCGACCGCAACCATTCTTTTTGTTTTATTCATTTAAATACTTATCGTGCATGAAAATGACACAAACTTACTATTTCGATTTTTTATGAATTTATGATAATGAATATGTGAACTCCAATAATTGTAATAATTTTTTGAAGCGTTTGTAGCTTGGAAAAGCAAAATAAATAAAAATCTTAAAATTGCATGGCCTAATTTGCCACAAATTTATTTAATCGGCATATGTAAGTGATCTGAGAAAGGAAATAGTTATTTCATAAATTGTATTTTTTTTTGTGCACTATTTTTTCATACTGTGACCCTATGTCAGTTTGCACTGGACGAATATGACACAAATTGGGTTTGCACACTCCGCATACTATCTTAGATATGATGCCATAATTATTTTAAACTTTAAGTTAAGTTTACCAATTTTGATTTGAATAAAAAGAATCAACCACAAATCATCGAATAAATGAAAATGCAAGTACCAGATGTGAAACAAAACGCGATAATAAGCTACGTTATGCACGACTGTATCCACAGGCAAGAAATTAGCAACTTTCGAATTTTTGAAACTTATGACATCAAAATCGGCCAGCGCTATCGGTCTACTAGTCATTTTCCTGCGCCAATCGGATCTATCTTGGGTTGTCTGCTTCAGCAACTGGGTCTTGCTTGAGGACTCTCAATATATTGAACCATCAAGTCAACGGCGGGCGGTTTCTCCTTCTCTTTTGTTCTAGTAAGCGCAGAACGATTTGTACCACATGGTTCTCAATACGTCTCTTCGTCTAACTACTGATCTATTACAAAAATGGCTTTCATGTAGTCACAAGAAAGCACACACCTACCGTAAACACAAAACTATAGATACATAAAAACACATTATCCTATTCTTACATAGAGAAACCTTGGGTAAACATTGCAACAATGTGGCAATGCTCGAGGTCTGCCAGTCCAAACGATACTGCCAGATCGTATCATTTGCCACCTGTTGGGTTAATTCCGATGAAGATGTCTGAACGAAAGTAGGTAATACGCATTTTGTAACACCGTACAACAATAAACCTTGTATTTCATTTATTCTTTTTATATATCTACTTATTATTTATATTTTGAAATAATTCTTAAAACTAAATCAAATTAAAATATAACATACATATAAAATAGAAGAACACCCGTATCGGGAACAGGGTCCAAGCTACCGGTGATCACCAGCCAAACGCCTAAGCCACCTAACAAGAGGCGCCTAAGGTGTCGGTCGAGGGTCGTAGCTATCAAGCAGTTGGCTAATAAATCATTGAGGTTCGAGATGTCTTTTTCTCATAAGAATACAATAATTCATTTACAGAAATCCAAACAAAATCATAGCACGTGTTTAACCTCCACCCGTGGCGTTACATATTGTCGAACAGTCGAACATTGTCTGCCGTAGCCATATGTGACAGTGTGACAGTGACTGACAAGGTCAGGGAAAACATACCAAAAGCTTTCATATCGGGCAGCGATGTGAAAATGTATTGTAACAAGTTAACAGCTTCGGGGAAATTACTAGTTCAAATAACTATTGATTTTTATAGCCTTGTCTGTTTGGAACTGTTTGATGATATGACGAATATAAGATTTATTTGGGGTGGATGTTTAGCATCAGCTTTTAGGGTTCCGAATTTAACATATATTACGCTTATAGTTTTGCTCTGTCCGTCCGCAGCTCAGAGACTCTTAGTAAGAAAGCTATAATTTGGCATGGATATACATATTAATAATTCAGACAAAGAGGTAAAAAAAATCATGAAAAATTGTTTTTCTCGTCGATAGGCCATTAAAATTTTTAACTATGTACCTATTTTTTCTGTTTCTTCTTCTTGTCTGTATATTATGTGTGTGTGCATAAATGGTTAAATAAATTAAATAAATAAATAAAATATTTTGGGTTTGTTGAAACCATTTTTCGATACAGAGATCCGTTTGTGTAAAATTTAGCTTAAAATTGCAAATTTTTGTTAGAGTCAAGTCCCACCACCACCAGACACCCCTGCCAGCGAGATGGTTGCTCTTAGCTATGTAAAAAAAATCATGGCAGTAGTAAATATAACGAAATTAAAAGGAAAACTATCACAGCTAAGTAGGCTTTACAAGTTTACGAGTAATAGTCGACCAACTTATAAAATGTACTTCGAACAGTAAAAATTTTGTACAAAGGCCATTGAAAAATAACTTAAATAACGTTGTTAGCTGTGTAAAATAGAGTAAATATATGCTTATGAACCATGTAAAATATACAAATTAAAATCATAACATCCTTAATAATTATGATTTCTAAATTAATAATGTTTAAGCTCCAATAACGCAGTGGGCGGAGTCGTTGGCAGTACCGGTCCGTAGTCAATACGGCGCATGCGCGCGGGGGAGTCTATTTTGTGGTAGTGCAGAAGTATTTTCGACGTTTTGTAATCTTAAGTCAAATTAGATTCGATTACCAAGCAAATTCCGCTGCCCGACCATACATGGCGGTATTCTCAGTGGTCGCAATTATAAACTTAATTGTGTTTGCCGTAAGGTTGACATTCATGTCATAGGTCGATATTTACTACTACTCAACCATGGTCACATCCACAGAACAGAAAAAAACGCCTTCTACAGCTGTTCTGTGGTCAAATCAGTGCAATATAACAATCGATAAATAATAATAATATCGATAGATACCCGATTTCTTAGTTCGAAAAAATAAGACCTGGATCTTTTTTGTAAATAAAATCAATTTGAAATTATGTACTAATTTTATTATGCTCATTGAGGCAGGCGGGCCCTCTTCATAATATTATCTTATAGAAATATTACATTACTTATTTTCTTTTGTCCATATCCATCTATAAAGTCAATATTCGACCCGACTACATCACTAATTGAGTAGCGTAGAACTTTCGAGAATGAAATACTGCATACCGCAGATTAGAGGTATCTATATAATATATATATAGAATACATTCGAAAATTTTCAAATTTCGAACGAGAAATAAAAAAGAAGTGTGCGTGCGATGATCCAGGAACGAACCATACCATTCCCCATTGCTCTAACGCGCGCTCGTATCGGCTCCTATAGCAATTAACGTCCTTAATATAGATTATTTGTTGCAGCTTATTGACGTTGGTTGTTTGTTCCTATCATAGAATAATTTGATTTTACTTTTTGGTATTTGAGTAGGTTGTTTGAAAATACTCATACTAAAATATTTGTTTTCGGTTTGTAATTATTTGGAGATTTTAATTAAGAATAACGTCTCTAACTCTTCGTAACGGCAATACTGCAGTATTCAAATTATTAAGTGACGCTGGATATAAATCTTAATTATTAACGCTTGCCTCTACCCGCGGTGGTACTCAAATAGATATCTTTTCGAACTTCACTTGTGATATTGGATATTATATCTCCTTTTTCAGTTACCATCGTACTATGTGGGCCCGTTTTTAGACGTTGTGAGCAGCTGAAACCGTTTTGAATGTTCATGTAACATCAAAAAACCCTCTTCTTAGTTCGCATTATTATGCAACTACGGAACCCTATTATTGTGCGTGGCTCGGCACGCACCTGGCTGTTTTTTTTTGTGCTTGTTTTACTTATGTTACAAAATAGTGTCTACATAGTTTAATTACAATCAATGTCAGTCCATTGTTGGACTTAATTCTCTCCCAAACTGCGTCACAACACCCGGCCTTGAGCCTTCCATACTGCGTCACAACACCCGGCCCTGAGTCTTCCATAAACAGTCTGTCCCAGACACCTGTTTAAGGTCGTCGGTTCATCTAGCTGGAGGCAATCCCACGGTACTCGCTCTCCAAAGACTAATTTGGTTAAGCGACAAGTAAAAACAGTTTCATAATCTGCATCGATGACATGGTAAATCTCAATTAGAGATATTTATTATAGCTAGACGGTTTAGAATGACTAGACACAAACAATAGGACCTAAACAAATGAGCACAACCTAGGCGCGGCTGAGAATGAACAACTTCCATACTCCACAAACTAGAGCACAGATTGACAGCAGACATCTCAATCTGAAAGTCTTCAAAGTTATTAAACTTCCAAGAAAAGTTTAGTAAAGTTGTTTTAGGAAGAGGAGCAAGCGGCTTCAAGAAAATGGTGTAGATAGGTACTGTTATATTAGTTTCAAATCGATGTTGTAATAGTGCTGATATTTATGTGCTATATAAAACTGCTCGCCATGCAAAGCAATGCAGTCAAACCACGAATGTTGTCCGGTTCATTTATTTTAATTAAATAGTTCATGTGCAGTATTTCTAATTAAATTAAACTGCTACCAGTTTTCTCTTCATCCTATAAATTATATTTATTTACTAAGAAGTCATTTGACATACCTCGTTGCCTGATATACATAGTCATAATACATGCTACATATGCATACTCGTAATAATCCATTGGCAACATGTTAGTTATGGCAGAGGCAATTAATAACTCATTATTGCCATTATCAGAAGTCATTACTCCACATTCTCTGGCATTTTGTAATGCACTACTGTTGTAAATGCGTCTTCATTCTATCACGGAAGGCTTCTCACCGGTTCGGCTAGCTCTAAGCCGGCTGTACACTCCCTCACGAGAGCCCGCAAGGATGATGTACATTGCACTCAGTACTGAGTTCAATCATGAAGTATTTTGTTTCAAAACTCAATGTACTGCATTTCGTCGGGCTCTCGCGCGAGTGTACAGCCGGCGTAACATTATATCGTGAATGAACGTGTAAAGAGGCTCTAAGCAAAATGTAATTTTGTCAGCAATGGCAATGGTCGAAATGCCAAAATGTCGCTTGGAATTCACATACATTTTTGAAATTTTCCACTCGTTATGGCGACGCTTTCGTTTATAGAATGTCAC
This sequence comes from Orthosia gracilis, assembly GCA_947562075.1. Classification (NCBI taxonomy): domain Eukaryota; kingdom Metazoa; phylum Arthropoda; class Insecta; order Lepidoptera; family Noctuidae; genus Orthosia; species Orthosia gracilis. The sequence continues at coordinate 24,595,500 of OX387271.1, read as the reverse complement.
TCATCTAGAACTTATTTTAATAATTATACGGGGTTTTCCGTTACTTATTGCAAGCTTTATTTAAAGCTTGTTTATAAAAACAAATAATATAAAGCTTGTTTTTGAATGCGTTCCTGACCTTCATTCTTTAAAACATAAACTTAAAGTACCAATCATCATTATACTCGTTCGAAAGGTCTTGCAAATAAAATAATCTTTAAGAGCAATCGTTTTGTGCCTAAATGTCAAGGCTTTCGATATTTTAAGACTAGTGATATCATGACCACGTCCACTTCTGGTTATTTTGCTGCATGTGTAACGTCATCGTTGCTACAACTATGCTTAACTTTGATGCGGTGACCTTCTTGACTAGGTACTAATGACGTTTACGTTAGTGAACAATATATCTTTAAGAATAAGAAAGTGGGAAACTCTATTAAATAGTCAATTTCTCTCACAAGTCACAAGTTCCTACTGCGATTTCTCTTAAATTGGAACTCGTCATGACACAAGCACGTACCTACCTAATTAAGTCAGGAGACAAATTGATGTTGACGTTTTTAATCATTCATCAATTAACATTCGTAAAAGTATAATTGACAGCCAATCATCGTCTCCACAGACCACACGTTACTTTCTCAAATGGTATAAAGTCGTAAAACTAGTCTCTAGTCTGAATAAGTCAGTCCGACATTGACACAGAACGCGGCAGATCGGGTTACCTTTGAAGTGACGCTGACTAACCCGTCTAGACTAGTCGTTGTCGCGCTGTTTTGACTGCATCTAAACCAGTTAATAGTTACGTACAATTCGGTCACTTACAAAACTCGAAGGAAGCAGAGGAGTTTGGAACTAAACCAGTTTTTAGCACATTTTAATTTGACTAGAAATTCTTGGAGGTAAATTTCTGACATCCATGTATTTTGTAAAAACCATATCTATTGGACAAGACCATTATTTTAAGGCAAGTAATAAAGGACGATGCTAAATATTCCCTCTCTACATCTCTATACTCTTCGATCAACCAAAACATTGTTTTTCTCATTCAAGTTTATGTATGATTAACTCTACTTTTGCCTGAAAAGCTGTCATAATTTGGCATCAAAACGTTTTTAATTCTAAATATAGGAACCAGCCATTAGTCTTTTTAATTGATTACATCTTGGTTTGCTTTGACAAACAATATTAATTACAAAAACTAATGCCAGTATATTTACAATACATACTGATCCTCACACTAGGATTCGAGTAGGTCTGACTGTGTGTCATGTCATGCGGTTCGTCTATCTTATTCATACTGTAGGTTTGAAGTAGATAACACCCTGAATTCAAGAAAACTTATTTGTTTGTAACATCAAAATATCTATTGCGTAGAGCGCACATACACGTGTTACGAGTAACATGTCAAACATTTACAACACATCGTAGATATCGAGAACTGCATTGTTTACCTCAGTAAATCTGGCAACACTGACGAAGGCGCGCGATCAAAGTTACCAGTTCCATGGTAAGCCCACGTAGAGTCGACGTCAGAACTACACATAGCGACTGTTTACTGTGTGACGAGAGTTTAGCGGAAAACGTGGAAACTGTCTGATGTTTGCGCCGTTTGAGTGATGTAATGCAAATTGCTACCTTATCTACGAGGAAAGGATGAGTAGAGGAGACATAATATAAAGCCTTCCTGAGCCTTTCTACATATTTCGGTAAGGTGTGGGTGGCTGGCAACAAGTAATGCTTTTAGAGACTGGTATTTTTGCCTATTCCTTGGACTACGTATCTATCTAGGACCGCACACACATATTTCCTCACAGCCCTTTCATTTCGAATATTAAGCAACCAGATCTTGAGTTTCTTGTCTCGAATTTGCTGGAACTCAAGAATTTTTTTTCATAAGTTTAAATCAGGTGGATGATAAGTGTTGATAAAAAATGATAATGATTGTGAGGGTTTCAACTGTTATGGTCCGCAAGTTCATTGATAATGGCCAATCAGCTACTGCCCAATTTTTATTTGGTCAAATTCAAGCAAGTATGGTAATAGCCTCGTTGCTAGTTGGAAACCAGATGCGTTTACGCAGACATACCGGCAATCACTTACATGTAGATATATTTTATGACGTATAATGAAACCCTGATCCGCTATGATTAGCCAGTACATAATACAAAGTTAAAGAGAATGCTTAACTACAAGTACTTACAATTGTTTTATTGCTTATAAAACGTCGGTTTGCAAAACATAAATTCCTCCAGTGCGCAGACAGAAATTGAACGCCTTCACGGCATGGTATTGTGAACTTTATGGTGTTTAATATAGTGGTGGTATTGATTTGTGGTGCGGAGAGCTTTGTTCGTGCTGTCTGGGCCACGCATGATTAAATCTGGATGCATAGCGACCTTCGCCTGAATTGGCAGGTCGCTGAGGTATTGCTGAGTCAGTGGTGACTCTGCTGAGACGCCACCTCAGACACAACCCGCTCACTGAAAACACACGATTCACAACCGAAGGGTTAACGGCCAGACGATCGATCTACGTTAAGTCACCTGTCTGTTTCATTTTCATTCAAACCAAACTTCGATCAACAGAATATAATGGTAAAATTCGTAGAGAGACATTTAAATAAACTCTTCAACCATCTCATTTGCACTTGACGTCCAGATGTGATGTGTTTATTACTAGTTGATGAGAATTAGTTAGCACCAGGTGTACCCTGTCCCCTGTCCCGTAAAGCGGCGCGCGCGCAGCCCTGACCCACATACTGTGGTGCCAGTGCATAGGAGCTGGGGTTACCCCACTGGAACACCTGTCTTAGTAAGTCCGGCCACTTGTTTGCTTATGCGGTCTCAAAAGCTTTTTTTGTGTTTTACTAAAAACTTGAAAATATATTGGCATCAGAATGATAGAATGTAAAACTGACAGCCCTTTACTTTACAGCATCTAGATTAAGTATGATCTTTCATAATGGAACTCAGGATAAGAAGCTTACCTACCTAGATGTAATATGATAGTAAAGTTGTTGATGTTGTTGTTGGAACAGCTTCTTGAAGACTATTATAAAGCGAAAGGAGTACTTGTTTAACGGAGGGGACAGATTCAATGAAAACGATCACGACGTCCTCTCTAAGGTACCACTAATGAAGGTTACTCTATGCGTGTAATGTACTACGTGATGTTAATGATATGTGTTTATTGGCAGCCAATTTACTAACGCAATTGCCTGCAGTTTTTTCCTGCCTACACTTATGTATAAATGCTACTGTACCTAACGTTGGCCTTGACTTGCTACCATCATCATTTCGGCCGAGAGACGCCGAAAGATGACTGCTGGAGCAGTCAGCTTCGCCACACAAGTATCTACTTATCGCACAAATAGTTAGACAAAGATATAAAATACGTCATAATCCAAGGAGAGGCATTGTATGTGTAGACATCCGCGTCCTTGAAGCAACATCTGCCTCGGACGAGAGGTAAATCGGTAAATTCTATTAATATTTTAAGTGTAGGATCTTGTTAGTTCTTTCACGCAAACTACTAATCCGATTTTGATGAAATTTTACAGTAATATAGCATAAAAGCTTTTCCCCGCGGCTTAGCTCCCGTGGCCCACCTCACAAGACCCGTTTTCGGGATATATAAATAGCTGTTTAACTTCGTAATTATTAGCTTTCCATAGGTGAAAGAATGTTTAAAATCTGTTAAGTAGTTTTTGGATTTATCCATTACAAAAAAAATATTCAAACAATCACTTCTTTCCTCTTTATAATATTAGTTTAGATTATACTGTACATATATACCTATATCAGGGGGGTGACCATAAGCTCTTAGAGCGAGATTATTTCGAGTGTGCGTAAGTGACAGATGTATATGACTTGTGTACATCTGTCACTTACACGATCTCAAAATAACCTTACTCTAAGAGCTTATGGTCACCCCCCAGAACTAGCTTCTGCCAGCGGCTTGTGAAAAATGTTATTATTCCAAGGGAAAATTATACCGGGATAAAAACTATCCTATATACTATTCCAGACTTCTATCTCTATACCAAAATTCATCTAGATCTGTTCAGCCGTTCTACCGTGATTGAGTAATAAACATACATCCCCCCATTCACCCAAACTTTCGCATTTAGTAAGATAATATAAGACAGGGTGTAGTGTATCGCGGACGGCAGCTAGTACTACATACTCATAAATCTGGCTCCAGCTTCAATGTGCTCGATACATTACTCTAACTCGATTTGAAGCCATAAAATAAAATAAAAGCCAGCCTGAGCGTTATTTTGTTTCGTTTCTTTTTATCAGCAGCTGGCTGGATACATTAATATGATTTGGATGAATTTACTTTTACGAGAACAATATGGTGGGCTTTCAGCTATTCATGAGATTTACATTTTTATGAAGAGGCAACCTGAAACGTACAGGACATCTGTTGCATTAAGGTAGCACTAAAACACAAGTTTAGAGGCCTGCTGTACTTTCATGACGATGTCGACATTAGTAAAATAACATTAGTAAAATAACATTCCATAATATTAGTAAAATAACATTCCTATCGATCTCAAGGGAGATATTTCCGATAGCTCCGCTGAGAAACTCACAGACCAAAGTGATTAAACGGTATAAAATGATAAATGTATATGAATGACAGGCAAGCCCAGCTACGTATTAAACATAACGCTTCACTAGCAGCATTCATCCACATTTGATTATAATGCACATGAAAGTTCTTCAGACTGAAACTGTTTAAGTTTCAGTTATTTGTTTACGACAGAAAGCGAGGCTACGTTTGAAGTGGCCGCAGACGCGTCGGCAACGTGTTATGTGCAGCAGTTAGAAAGCCGACTGTTTCTATAAACTGACAGGACTTATTATGGATTAGAGTTGCTTTCAGATGAATAGAGAATATGTTGTGTCTGTGTGTTAAGTTTCCGCGAAATAGACTAACGACATGATGCGATTAATGATGCCAACTTAACACTACGGACCGCGGCTTCTGAATTAAGTATTCAGAGTTAAGGCCGTATTTTGATACATCCTACTTTAATGCCTATGACAGGTTTCCAGACCAAACTAAAGTTTGATTATTTTTCTATTCAGAAATCGGAGCATTATTTCTTGAGAAAATCTGAAGGTGCAACAATCGTAACTAATCATTATATATTATTTATAGCAAGAGGGACTTTGTTGTAAAAATGAGTGAATAGCTCTGGCTAATTCGTCGGCCACAGAGCTCACAGGTGGCTTCAGACATCTACCGACAATTTACAGGAAATAACAAGATCAATCCTTCCCTTCTTAAAATCACAGTTCTTGTAGTAGCGGGAAGCTTGTTACCTGTATAACAAAAATACGTGCGTCTGCGCAGCAGAAAAATAACAGCCGGTCTGCGCGTGAGTCACCGCGCCTAAATATTCTTGTAACGACGAAAGGTTTACAGCTTGCAGTGTTTACGTTTCATACTTATATTGTTTCATGTAATCGAACTTTTACTCCATTCTTTTACCTATTTATAAAAACAATCGACCCTGTTTAGAGATTGCTTAACGGAAAGGGGTCTTCTTATTTTAAAAACTGCTGCAGCTCTGTGCCCATAATAACTTGCCTTATGAAAGTTACAGGCAATTCCCAAAAATAATTTGGATTTTCCATACATGTTGTCGTCAGCGGATCAACATTTGTATGGTAGCTTCAATTTTATTTCTGAGAAATGTTTGACTATGAGTTCCTTGGCGATAGTTGTTCATTTACATGGGTGGATGAAGGTTTTTGCTTTCGTGAAGCCATTAATTTTTTTTTTATAAAAAAAGTATCCTATGTTACTTCTAATACCTCCAAGAATATATGTACAAAGTTTCAAGATGATCGGTTCAGTAGTTTTTGCGTGAAAGCGTAACAAACAAACATACATTCACATTTATAATATTAGTATGAAGTAAGGCTTATTGGTAATCTCAATATTTTTATCGTATATTGAATACGGCAGCTTTATTGTAGTTTCTGTGATTTGTGTGTCTTATCAAATGCACAAAAAGTATTTTAATTTCTAGAAATTAATGATTTATTACTGATTAGTTATCGATTATGATGTAAGATTTCAATAATTAAACAATGATATGAGCACCAACTATCGCCCGAGATATTGAACTTAAAAGAAAGATAACGGCCCACAAGATTGCTCTTTCCCGAAGATTGCTCAATAGCCCAATCCAAGCTACGTGTGATTTTGCCCGAGAGCGCGATACCACGCGATACTTACGCGACGTGAGCTATCTGCGAGCATATCCGGAGAAAGCGGCGGACAGACGGACAAATGGACTATGCAGTAACTTAGTGAGCTGTTTTTGTGTGATAAGATAACATAAGAGAGTTGTGATGGACCAAGTCAGATGAGCGTTTGATTTTCCTTTGTTTTTACACTCGTTGACAATGGACGGGGAAGTTTCTTACAAAGAAATAAATAACTAAACTTGTTACGTGGTTTATGTTAAATCGGAAATACTTATAGAAAACTAACGCAGCGTTTAATTCCTAGGAAATGGCTACATTCAGCTTTTACCTATGTTTCTTTTTGTAGGTATGTATTTCTTAAGATGCTACAATTTTATTCCCAACTAGCTGTCCCACGCGGCTCCGCTCCCGTCAACTGGCTACCTACCTTCCCATGTATCTTACCTACCCTACCTACACTACATACATGATTGTTGCGTAACTTTAACCGCTTACGCAACGCACGCAATGGAAGCTCTCAAAAAGGAATAATTTTGCCCGTATTTGCAACATTTTTCATTTATGCTCCGCTCTTATTAGTTTTATTGGTTTTTTGGATAAATGGACTATCCAACACAAAAAGAATTTTTCAATTACAACCAGTAGTTCGTGAGATTAGCGCGTTCAAACAAACAAACTCTTCAGCTTTATAATATTAGTATAGATGAAGAAAAAGAGTGTAACAACTGCATCATCCTGATCCCACACGACTAGTTACAGTCAACTAGTTATTAAGATTTATTGAACGACAGTATCTTAGTCAATTTGATGCATGTTATGTGCAATTTATATTATCATCGCCTCGGATGCGGCTAATGAGTACAGTTTATTGTTTAGCGATGTTATATATACTTATTACAAACACATAATAAGAATGACAAGAGCAAATGATGTATTTGGGTACTTTCCTGCGTTGAGTTTACTTACGGATTTCCGTTTCAAATGACCATTATCAGAATAAGAATAATGAATCACGCACTTAATAACTAAGTGCCAATAAATATGTTCTATGTACAGGATAAAAACATCCCAATGAGGCATTGCACTACTCATTAAAATTTATAGTCAGCTATGAAAACCGATAATAGTTTAGTCACACTTCAGTCTATAAATACATAGTTTACTACATAGCAAGATGTCCTGATAATTCATTGACATACATATTGAACGACTTACCTGAAGAGAACCATTTACGTTACAACATTTTTTAATACAACATTACAACAAGTCTACAAGTATTGCCCGAATGGTAAGCAGAGTACGTATCTATGTAACACCCAGATCTCACCAGACCACGTAAAAGCGAGCGTATTTTCATCAACCGTCTCAAATCTAGACGGTCTCTTATTGAGAAATTCCAGATGAAAAAAAACAAAATACTTTGCTCCGGGTATCAAACCTAATTGACCGCATGCTCCACAGTAGCGCGTGTAGCATGTAGCGATCAGTAGTACCTGCCTACCCATGTTGATGTCGCAAAAATTTAGTGAACATGCACAGTTGTCCCTCATCACGTAAGAACATACTACATCTTAATACATTCTATTGTTATCGGTAACCGCAAAGAATCCACTGCAAACTTTGTGAAACCATCCGGTAAAACCTATACAGGATCAACCACGTCACTAATGCCTTTTTGTTGTGTACATAAATGAAGTCACGTATGTAGGCATTTGGAGTAAATACGTGTTAAGTTTGCCGTAGTACATAGCTTCGTTGACGTATCTACTTAGATGTTAGGTCACTCTGAGTTCAAGAGTTCAATTCGCGACTATTGTGAAATATAACTGCCTAATCATAGGCAAGTTCCTCTTACAACATGAAATACTTTAGTGTTGATTTAGGTCTTACCTAAATTTCTCTATGTTCTAGATTAGATGTAAGAAAATTACCTAATGAGACCATATCCTTACCAGCCACTAGCTAGGTATTGATGCTTCTAGTTCTACAGGTTTGTGTGTTTCTGGCGAAGGAAGTCTACACCTAGACATAAGCTTTCCCCAAGAGCTGACGATGTAGATACAGGGTGTCCGGTGGCAGAATTAGAAATTTCTGACTTACTTTTCTAGCGAGTGGCACGGAATACGGAGACCAGATTCCAAGAGTGTGTCCGTTGCGACTGTTAACATAATAAAAATAAATAAAAGCCGCATTTGTCTTCTTTCCTAATTCCGCCACTGGACACCCTAATGCCCCTGTACTAATGTATCCGGTCCTATAAAAGAGCATTTAGCCAAGCTGCGTGCAGCATCCAACTTATTCTTTCTTAATGATTGACTCTTTCGGCATTGAGGCTTTAGAAAATTTATCATCGTATTATCTTTAACGATTGTCGAAATTCCAAAATGTTTAGCATTGACCACGTGGCTTTTCGGTAGCGCCGTAGCGCACGTCAATTTCCGGTTGTTAACTTGTTACTATCGCTAACAATAAAATGTAGGATATTAGGATGTTACTTTGTCTAGACTTTAGAGCCTCTTGACAATTTAAACACAGTGCCTGTAAATGGTTTGTTTGAAATAATTCCTGTGATCTTTTGTTTCCAGTTAGAAAGCCGGTGCCAATGAGGTATGCATCATCTGGGCGACAGGCGGCATGCGGCAGCCGCACCGGCCCGGCGCGGGCGCAGCGGCGACCGCGGAGAAAGCCTCTCACCTTATGTAACACCTCACGTTTTTATCGTCACTAGCGTAATAATATTATATTATGTTTAAGAGATGGAATGTTTGTGTGCCGTTGAATTGCTCATTGTATGTTTAATGTTTGTATCACCTACATTTTATTGTACCTAGGTAAGAATTTTATTACCTACCGCCGTTAGCGTAACATGCTTACTGAAGAAAATCTAGTTTCTGGAACGATTATATCAAAGACGAACGTCAAAAATTAAAGGTAAGTCGAGTGGTGTGATTCTTTCAACCAATCACAGCAGTGTGAAAATTCTCTCAAGACTCTTGACAATTTGTCACATATTTGGGCAATAGTTTTACGAAACAGGTAAGTCTATGTAGAAGGAAAGTATTAAAATCTCTCCAAATATACCAATTTTGCAAGGCGCCGTCAGAATTTCAGAAGACTTCAACTGACCATAAATATGGCATAGGCAATGAAACAACATTCCATACACTTATGCCCCAGTATTGTGGTTACATTTGTCTATAGTTACACTAATACATCAGGAGATTTGCTACACGATATCATTACTGCCATTACAAGCTGTGGGAACATTGTCAGCCGGTATAGCCCGTTGTTATACATTTTCTTTCACTTTCACATAACTGCGGAGTTATCTAAGCACAGGAACACAACATAATGTGAACTCATAAGTCTCATAACATAACGCATTTTAAGTGTCATACATAACTTATGTGTCTGCATGCCAAGCATTTTCCCAACTATGTAATATCTGACCTCCACAATCAAAGTATTTAGGTAACACGGTACCCCTTGGCAAGACTGATGTTAGGTAAATTGAAAGCTCAACGGTGCAGCAGCCGAGCGCGTAACAATTAACCCTTTGCAGTACGGGGTCGTAACTAGATGCTAGGAGCCTAAGCTCCTAGCATCCATTTCCACCCTAAAAAAATATTTCGAATGACCTACTCTTCTTCAGTTCAAGTTAAGTACAGTATGTGGTTGTGTCTGAGACTGTTACTGAGAGAGATCCTGGTTGTGGACATACCAACACACACGGCATATGGCAATGGCGAAGAATGATAAAAAAGCTGATTTCAAATATTTATTATTGGACTACATAGGGGTAGCTGGGGCAGCTATAAGCTTTTCGCCAGAATATGCTTGTCAAAAACCCTGCGTGCTAACTAGGGAATTACAAAAGTATAAACAAATGGTTAAAAAGAAAACAGATAACGAATCCTATCTTAGTGTTGGGAAATTCGTGTACCTAACAGTTTACAACTAATCAAAATATTTATAAACGTAAAATCCGACATTACTATAGCCATATCTAAAGGTGAGAATATACGAGAGAGATAAGGACAGTTGTGGCAATTAACTCAACCTGGCTAAAACTGAAGATAACGTTGCAGTCGCTCACCACTACAGCTAAGCGGTACTCATGTTCATTATTTGTACAGATGTTTCATAAGCATGTGATGATATACATACTGAAACAGCACGATTTCAAGATTTACATTAATTCCACACATATACATATAAAAGATTTATTGGGTGACCTACGGCCACTTGAAATTTCGACACATTATTATAGGTACTTCATACATCATCATTTTTGCCCTTGCCACAATTTATATGGAGTCTCCTATTTTCATATCTACTTCTAGATCTCAGTAGTCACTAGTCACCTCTTTTCTGGCCATAATTTAATTTTTTCATAATTATTCTTAATTTAAATTTCTTAACAGACCATCTTTCGTTTCTTTGGTCTTTCCCTACTTTAACATTCTTACTCACAACTTACCTCATGACAATTTCCTTATTTAGTCACTATAAATGATTCTGTGCCTATAGGTACCTAACCTACCTACTTACTTATTTAATTATAACAATAAATAATATTTATATATTAATACGGCTCGCATTGTGAGGAGGTTCCTGTCTCTGGAGCCCTAACCACCGGTAGCATGGACCCTGTTCCCGATACCGGTTGGCCTCTATTTTTTTAAATGTTTTTAAGTTTTCTTTTTTTAATATTTAAAAATGTACTAAATAAGAATGAAGATAAATAAAGGAAATAATAATAAGTAGTAAGTAGGTAAATGATAAAATAATTCCTACGTTCATTCATTTTAATTCAATATGGCTTAGGCAATAGGCATGTAGTAACTATAAATAACTACATAATCCAGAGCGCGAGTATTTTACCTAATTTATTACTCACAATTATATTGATTGATGTGCGAGCTACGTGCATAATATTGTTCGTTTAGCCGTTTTAGGAGTATCTTAGCTAAAAAATGTTCATTCTTAATCAATTGATTTAGGAAGGCAATATTTGGAAATAGTAGTACCTTTATGAAAGGCAGGTTAAAGCTAGGATTTAATGAGATCAGGGCTACGGAGAGAGAAACCTCTTTTTCTAAACACAACTACTGTCATAATTGTATTTTACGCCAAAACTTTAGTACCTAGGTCTTCTTCATAATAAACAAATACTAGTATAATGAATGAAAAACAGCGAGTATGTAATCCTTGAGCATATGTCTGCATGTAAGTAATTGGTTTACAAGTTTAGGCGAAAGAAACTCGTGTGACTTTGACTGAAACAAGCGTGTCGCCGGTAATTAATCCGTTCCCCGAAGTCTCATAGCAAAGTTAAAGTAATATATGGGATTATATGTTTATTTCATTTACTAGTTTTCCAACAACACGTGATTCCTAATAGCTACTTAATTTATTCATCTTTTAGAAAACCGCAGGGAAAGCCAAAATAAATAAATGAAAATAGACACTTTTGAAACAATTTAGAAAGAAAAATATTTCATGGGCAGTTGTTTAATGGACCTTATTATGCCCAGTAAAGCAAAAGATACTAAGTTTTTTTTTTAATTCTAGCTATAAATTAATTGAAAAGCGTGATGTAACCGATGAAGTGGCTTACAGACACAAGGTCTGCAGACAGCTTTAGTATTTTAGTCGCGAGACACCTAATTTGTGGCCACCGTCTATTACAGGCTATACGGCCCGAGGGAAGGCCAAGCCTGTGTCGAGTGTCTGCTGCTCCGTTGTGTCATACCTACTAGCTGCAGACATGTTTTGAAAATATAACATCGTCCAAACATATAGTTGGATGATTCTACGGAATCTCCAAGAATTTAACTTCACTCCAGCAGCCGAATTGCACAAGTGAATTCGACAAGGCGAAGAGTTTGACTGCTATCAAATCGATCTCAATATGAATCGATGATCGTGATGTGATGATGATTGCGGACGCGATGTGGATTTCCGTCTGTTTGATCGGTCACTTGATAGCGGTCAAACCCTTTGCGTTGCCGTATTCACTTACGCAATAAGGCTGGAACTCCGGCATTGCCTAAACTCTAAGGTGTATCTATAGTACACCCATATCACCCGTGTCACACACATGTGTTAATAAATAAATAAAATTATTATTAAAATTATTATGTGACTCCAGAAATACATCTAAAACCTACTCTAATATAAGAACCATCTAAATTATACAAGATAGCGAAGGGTCGCTTCACAGACCTTTGAATAACGCGTGGGTATAAGGCTCTTGTTATTATAAGACCGAGTATTGAAGCTACCCTGTCACAGCACCTTTCTTCACGGTCATCGGCCACGGCCAGTCGGAGACTACCCTGGAACTTTGTTTACATTACTGTCAGCATATTTGGCGGTCATTATAGCTAGGTAACACGTTATTGTCGATGTAGGCACAGGCTGATGGGGTCAGGTTAGTTTCAGGCAGTTTCAGCAACGTGCCGTGATTACGTTTTATGGATTGCCTTGACACCTTTACCTTTTCTAATGTCGAATATTGCAGACTTTCCCAGTTGTTAACGTGGTTATTGTGAATAGTTAGATAGCCATGGTTACTTTAGGGAAGTCAAAAAGGATGATTTTTAACTTTATTAAATGGTAATCTTACAGGTGCTGTAAGTAAGCAAGTCATCTTCATTTTGTGTCAATAGACTCAAAAATAAATGTTGTCGGCATAGTATTTAGCAACATTATGCAGCTGCTCCCTACAGTTTGTTGAGTTCTGCGAACGTATAACTGATACTTGAGCACATTTTTAACCGACTTCAAAAAAAAGGAGCAGGTTTCAAATTCGTCGGAATCTTTTCATTTTTTATGTATGTTCTCCGATTACTCAAAGACGCCTGGACCCATTTAAAAAATTCTTCTTTTGTTTGAAAGGATATACTTCGCAAGTGGTCCCATGGTTGTCAGGTCAGGATCTGATGATGAGATCCTAGAGAAATCGAGGCAACTCCACAAATACAATAGGCATACATATAGCGATTTTGGTATTTTCATCAACAATGCAATAATTTTAACTCAGAAAGTATAATTTGGTGAAGTGGAACTGATGAAGAAGATCACAGATGGCACACTGGTTAATGCTAAGTATGTCACGGGCATTATATATCTCGAATAGGTAACCGACTATGATGTATTATAAATATTTATAAATAAATGGTACACACTTGCTGAGTTTTATATTTTATCCCGAAATTTACCGGCTCCTGCGAGGTGGGCCACGGGGGCAAAGCCGCGGGATAAAAGCTCAAACCGCAAGCGGGAAAATTCTCAAATTCTAACTTATGGGTAAACTATGTATGACTGACGGAATATGGATTTTTTTAGGATATTCCGCTCAGTTTTCTAGGTAAAGGAAATTGTGACTAATTTACTTAGATCTAGTATATGCCTAATTGTATGTCATCTGTTTGTGAAGTAAAACTTTAATTCTGTATTAATATTTCAATTTATTTTATATAACTTCGTTTTTTTTATATAAATGCCAGTTAAGTTTCATTAATTTTATTTATGAAATTTTAGTTTTTAATTTAAGCGCATGTCGTATTTATTTTATAAAATGTTTTTATGTATGTGGAAAATGTCGCTGGGTGCACATTTGTTTTTCTTCTTGCTTAAATTGTATGTATTGGTGCAGTGTGTAGTCGTTTGTTTTCCCAAATAATAAATAAATAAAAACACAATAATGTTCAGTCAAATTTAAATTCTATATGGATTCTATGGATTTTTCAATTAGGTAGGTTTGTAAATTTCACGAGGGTTTGTGAAGACTACTTTTCGCGAAACCTCGAACCTGACGCTTCATTTTATAACTCTTCGTTAGTCTTTCTGGCACATGTAGGTTCCATAGGTTTACCTCAGCTAACTCTAGAATATTGCGTGAAGGTTGATGGCTAAATTACCAGCCGAACCGATGGACGCGGACATCCGCTCACTAAACGAACTGATTTCCGTTACCAAACAGGGGCCTATCTAGTATCTACCCCATCAGTTTGGTCAGTCTTATAGGCATAGCGCGATAGGTGGAAGGTGACTCTTACTGAGTTTATCATGAATTGTGGTTGGACTGGAAAGGAACTGGTTATAAAACAATGTTGTCCGAAATGCAGATCCACTTTGTTGGACGGGCAACTTAGGTGTCAGTTTTAAGTACAGAAATAAAAAATAAATTTTGGTTGTAACTAAATAAAGTTGGGGGAGCAAGTTGCAGACTGCCGTCAGCAGACATACATATAACTATCTTGCGAAGTGCCGCCAACAGCCGCGGGCGATGCAGGTTGTGAACAGCCCACTACACGTTTTACAACCTGACATAATAAAAAGCCTGTACAATACAGGTACAGGTATAAAATAGGGTCCGTGTTCAGACCAGTCGCTGTCGACGCCGCTCAACTGCACCATTCACGGCTGAATTCTATATCAATGGTCAGCACGAAACCTGCCAATCAGGCGCGGATTCTATAAATTCTATATTTGTCAGCTAAATCACAAGGTTTCCACGTGTCAATGGACTCAAAAGCATTGAAAAGAGGAGCGTAATGTGTGAAGCGATTAATTTTTACGATCCCACGTACTTCGGTGAGTTTGTTTTATTTTTCTCAGGACAATAGCGCTACATTTGAAGCGACACATTAACTTCAAACATTATTATTATGATCAGCACCATTTATTGGGCTCATAATAGCAATCTTATTATTTTTTTATATATATTTTTGCATCGTTCAATAAGAAGTTATATTGTGACTTATTGTGAAATTATTTGCGAACTGTTGTAGGTATTTGCATATTTTATCGCGGAAAATGAAAAATAATAACCGTGAAATAGCGTTCAAATCAACAGTAAGTAAGTCGGTATTTAACTCAGTCTGTAGGCAAGTTACAATTGTAAGACGTTTCGTTTATCGCAGATTTATGTTTACCTACTAACGGAAAACAGCTTGTTTTATTATGACAATAAACTATTATCACGCTATATCAAACAAAGAGATATGTAACACAAACAGTGTCAGATGATGAGATCGCAGCGAGATCATACCTTTCCCATTGAGTTGGGTCTTCAACCGGGTTAGTTCTCTGGAGCGGCTGCGCCGGTGTGCGGCGATCCTCCGCGGCGAGCGCGCCATCTCGCCGTCCACAGCCAGCGTGAGGAGCTCAGGCTGCCGTGACCAACACTAGTAACTGACATGGAGCCGGGACACGCATGGCACGCTACGCACTCACAGCTCACAGCACTGCACTATATACAGCTGACACAGTAAACAGCCGGTATTCCGATACACACAGTTTGTAAACAACTTTTCGCGCGAAATCCGAACTCACGACGAGACCAAGTACTTTCAAGAAACACACAAAGTACAAGCTAGTTGTGGAACGATTAAAAGGAAAAATTGCGATAGTAGAGAAGTGAACGAGTCGATACGTAAGTTAGTAAGGCACGAGCGTCGTGTGGAAGGCACTGCGAGGCACTGAGCGTGAGTGAGCCGTCAGAGCCGTGAGCGTGTTGTGGTGCGGTGAGCCGGCAGACCGGCACGCAGCGCGGCCACAACGCCCGCGGGCAGCGAGGCGGTGGCGCTCCGCTCGCTACCTCGCGGGCCACACCTCCCGCTTGCATAGTGATGCAAGCGGGAGGTGCGTGCTATCAGTGAATAACACGCACGCTTGCGAATCACTGCTGAAGTGTTAATAGTCAGGTATTGTCTGTCTATAGAACTTCTAGAGCAGAGAGTCTGAGCCAGGAGTCTCGGGTAACACATAGGAAAATGCTTTTTAGTCTTGTAAGTAACAAAAGATTTATTAGTCAGAGCTAAAGGTAAATTTTCAAATCACGCCAACCTTTTACTATCCAGTCCGAGCATTAGGTAACCTTTGGACTATGACCGCCAAAATTCGAGGTTTTAATTTTGGGATCTTAATGTTAATCAAAATAATCATAAAGAATGTTTGTTTCCGTGGAAGTATGAAGTCATGATTGTGTGCATTGCAAGTAAATTAGCAGCGGTGAACGAATGCCTTCACGAACGCAATTAGCTTAATCTTCACTTGTGGAATATTTTAGGAGGCCCGAATACTCGGCTTTGTTTTCACCAAGCTGTCAAGGTTGGTAGAGGTTGCTCTACAAGCAATAGAGTGGTCACTTGCCAGAATTGTGTTCAGGGTGACGAAATAGGATGCCATTTTCAACTCTACAATGTAGAGGGAATCTTGTCGGTCAAGGGGCAGGATATAGCTCTATCAGCGTGGAGCTACGAGTATACTGCATATTGAAAATTTATTATATCGTACTGTCTCACACATATAAAAGGAGGTCCTCACTTTTTTTGTTCCTCACTAAGAAGAACATGGAAACAAAAAAGAGACCATATTACGTGGCCCCACTGTTGGGCAACGGCCTCTCTTCAATACTTCTAACGCCCATGATTCCGCGAGATACGGAAAGTAGTAGCTTTCTTTTTAAGTATTTTTCCTGCAAAGGTGGACGTGAAGCAAGGTTGGAGAAAATCGAAGTCCACTAGCATAATAAATCTCTAATTCTGCAAACTCCTATGTCTTGATAATATTCAATGGTGTGTGTAATGTATGATTGCGTACCTTTTGATAGTATTGCGTCGCCTGTAATCCATTTTCCTTCATCGAGGTTTATAGGAGTCATTAGTGTTCACTTGACCTACATCTAGTGAAAGTCATGTCACGGAAGGATACCCTAATCTCAGTTATTGATATTAGCTATGAAAAGTGGTAATGTTTTCCTGAAATGTAGGCAGACTGGATTCTCGTGCTCCTTTTGTAGCAACACCTGCACCCTGAAGGACTTTTGTGAGGCAACTGATTACGCCGTCGTGATAAACATATTTAATTTTGGAATCATCGATACGACGAAGAAGAAGACTTGATTCGGCTCTATCCAGACGGACTGCATTTCAACTGCACTCCGACTGCAAATTTGCAGTTTGAATGCAGTTAGTAGGTACGACTGCAATAAAACTGCAAATCAACCGTGCAGTCCGATTGCAGACTGTATTCCAAATTCCTCAATAATGAAATTGGTTAGTTTTACAGGGTTCCGTACCCGGAGGGTCCGATCGGAGCCCTATATTGTGTCACTCAGGTTTCCGTCTGTCTGTCTGTAACAGTGGTTTTACAGCCAATCGGTTTTTTTTTAATGTGAAATTCTACCGCGGACATAGTCGTCCGCGCCCTTTTTTAGTGTGTTAATTTGTTTGATAAATTTTCAAAATATTATATTTCAATTATTTGACTCCTACGTCGGAGATTATTTCTAGGCTTTCTTAACTAACTTAAGTCTGCGTGAGTTTATCTTTCACTAAATACTTATGTCGGGTTTAGTCAATAGTACGGACGTCAAAACAAATCACGAGCACGCCACCTGTCGGCAAATCAAGAACAACTACGCTTTGGCGCGCTTTCTCTAACGACCTGCGTGGTGGGGACACGGAATATAGGATTTGAGTACTGACCGCCCTAGAGCTTAGACGTTGTAGAATCAGTATCGATCCGTAATATTAGTAAGCAAGATTGTAACTGTGAACTATTTAAATAAACCCAGTGTATCAAATAATTTGTGTTATTTCATTTGCACGACTGTACCCACCGACCTGCCCATACACGATGTCTTAACCTAAGGGAATTCATCCTGACTTACCGATGGTTTGCATCTATCGGCCAGCCATGATGCGACATCAGAATTGGGATTCGGTCGTGCTAATGAGAACACACGTGAAAACAATCTAGAGCGGAGCAGCAAGGAAGCTAGCAACAACCAAGGAGCTGGACAGGTCAAGGAGGGGCGTGTGGACGTGTGGAAAGATCCGTACACACGGATCTTTAAGCCAATCTGGTGAGTCGTTTTCATTTTGTTATTGACTATGGCCAAGAGTGTTCATTATTCAAAATTCTGGTTTTGTGGCGGTCATTGGATCGTCGGGGTGGCCCGTGTTAGGTTATAATTTCATGTTAGTTATCGATGGTCAAGTTGGGTGTTGTTGAGGGGTTATTATTCTACTATCACTGGCGGTAACCCTTGACTGGCCTTGGCTGACTATCATTGTTTGGAAGTTAGAATACCTACCTTACACTTCAGTCTGGAAATTATGATAATTCCAAATGAAATATTTTGCTTAGTTTTGTAGTGTTATAGTTTTATGTAGTGATAGTTAACTAAATTTGAGAAGAAGCATAGTATTCTTCTTTTGTGGTCGGAGGGCCAAACTATGTAAAAGGTGGTAAACCCTACCAGGCCTCGTTAATTGCGATTTAAAAAGCCACTGACGCTATGGCATTCATTGCCCATATACCTACCTGGGCACTTGGGACATTGTAATGTGTGGTTCATGTTTTGGACAGGGTCTCTGCATTCACATTCAGTGTTCATAATAACCCATTTGCCGTGCCGGTTTAGGTTACTACACCGGTTAATTTCCTTCAAAGCTGTGTATGGTTAAGATAACCGTGTAAACAAGTACTCTCGTAGTGTTTTTCATGTTTCAGATACCATATTGTGTCTCAGTGGAATCTCTGTTCAGATGCTGTATGCGAAGGCTGACCTGTCAACATCTGAGAGGTTAGGAGGAACGGCAGGCTAGCAGTTTGAGGTTAGGAGGGCGCAAGTTTGAAATGGAATATTCGGTGAGTCGCTTCCATGTTATTTCGATAGTGAGGTGGAAGGTTCTCTACTGAAGAGATGCTATTTCGAGTTTTAAGTGTTCATGTTTGATCACTGAATTGGTAGTGGTTATATCTAGCACTATCACTAGGTAATTAAGACACACTTGTGAAAAGCAAGTAGTTAGGTAATGAGTTTCCTATTGGCAGTATAGTTTCAAGATTTGGTTCAATACGAACTTTAGGATGAGATATCCCATAAGAAGGAGACTTTCAGTGACAAAGCCAGTTAGTAATGTCGTAGGGCCATCGCAATTGTATCGAGTTAGTAACGGTACTGGTAATTTACGTGTTCAGAACAAATCTTATGTTGCGTCACGATTTACGACCACCGTCTTCAGATCTGAATTCACTTGCTTACTTTCAAAGTAACATTAGGATAGCAGTAGATCTCGCGATCGTTTTCCTTACATAAAAACTAAGGTAGTGAGCGATAGTAAATGGTTACTGTTGATATTTGATTTTAAAGATTTTGATCCGAATTAATTCGTGAAGCTTCTTAATATTATCAGGGTTAGTTGTTTCCCTTTTGTTAGCAGTCGGTATGTAAATCTTTGAGTAAAAACTGCGAATCTTTTTTTTGGAAGAATCCCCGATCACAAAGTTCCTTGAGAATTAGACATCATAGTTGATGACAGTGGTAGTGAAACCAAATCTGATTAACATGTCTACTCATGCGACAAATTCTAGACCGCACCTCATGAGTAACATGTGGCGATGGGTCTATGAAGAGGTTTCGTTGAGTTATGCATTGCCTTTGAATTATGGTAAAGATTAACGAAAATGTTACAATTACTTTATTTAGTTGTTGATCGTCGGATCTTTTTCTAATCAATAGTGTTGTGTGGGAAACTCTAGTGTGAAAACTAAATGGGCCCTTTATTAAGTCCGCGATAGGTGATTATGACAGGACAGTGATAGTTATACAATGAAAGCTTTAAATAGGAACGCTTAGGACCTACAAGTATGCACGCGGTAGGTTAGGGAAGATGCCAGCGGGTCATGTACCAGTCGATGTTGATGTTAAAGGAATTATGATGATGATGAGCAAGCTTAAAGTGTCGAGTAATTGAGTCTATCGAATGTATTATGATTGACCGTACCAGTGGATTCTGGTGGAGGTCAGGGTCTAGAGACCGTTGTTAGAGCAATACAATTGCTGGTCGGCTAGAGGGCCGTGGCGTTGGAGATTTTACTCGAGGGTTTCTTTAAGCTTGACAGTTTTTGCTGCAGCAGAATTTTTAAAGTTGGTTTGGATCGGTTAGTGGTACCTGGCCCAGGGTAATGATTCAGTTAAAGAGTAGAGTTCTAAAATTTCCATATTTTCACGAATCCAATGATCTACTTTGGTCAGGAGTAGCCGAGCGTTGTGTGGCAGCTGTTGACCTGTGTGGCAACTGTGAGCCTGTGTGTCAACTGAAGGCCTGTATGGCACCTGTAAGTCTGTGTGACACTATGTCTGGTGTGAATCTTCATGTTTATGTTAGAGACCTTGCAGAATGTTCATTTTGAGTTATGAGGTTGAAAGTAGTAAACTCACATAGTCACGCCAGAGGTGAGGTCACCATGTTAATGTTGATGACGTTCGAATCGTCAAGCCCTCATTACGAAAATTTAAATAATTTTGGTATTCTAATTTTGATTAACAGAATTTATGAAATTGCTCATAAAAAATTAAGGGTAGTAAAACTACAATAGTTGGTTTGTACAAACACTGTTTTCATGTCGACCATATTTTTAAAACTAGATAAGGTCGGCGTTTCCTATCTGACTACTCTGAGAAGAAAGGCAGAAACAAACTCAGAGGTCACAGTCTCCTTTAAAGTCCAGACAAAATATCTAAAAAAAGAAACAAAATTAATTGGAGCAGCTCAATCCCAAGCCTTTTTGTCCTCAAAGTAACCTTTAATTGTATAAAACTTTCTGGCACAACATACGTTTTATGAATGATTTGAATTTATTAAGACTCTTGTACTTGGCTTGGAAGCTTATTATAAAAGCGTACACATTGACATCTAAACGAGCCACCTATTTTCTTGAGCCTTGTTGTAGGTACTACAAATTTGTGTTTGTTCCTAGTATGTTATGGATATCACTGTATTTTTTAAATAATTTTGTATTTTTATGGACATATAAAATATTTTCATAAATATACTGAGAAAGCACAGTTATTACCTACATTCATCTCCTTAAAATTTTCTCTGAGAGAGTGTCTCGGGCTTAATTTATAAATTGATCGAACAGCTCTTTTCTGCAAAACAAAGATAGCCTGGATGTCGGCGGTATTTCCCCACAACAGAATACCGTACGACAGTACACTATGAAAATAGCTAAAATATACTAAACGGGCTGTCTCTATGTCAGTTAAATAACGAATTTTTCTAACAGCATATGCTGCGGAGCTTAGCTTTTTTGACAATTCATCTATATGTGAGCTACACTGGAGCTTAGCATCCAAAGTTAAGCCAAAGAAAACTGTGCTGTTTTCAGGAATCAATTCTTCGCCCTTTATCAACACATCAGTTTTCACCTGCCTGACATGAGATAGGGTAAACTTAATGCATTTGGTTTTTTTTCTCATTAAGAATAAATTGTTAACATTGAACCAGTTTACTACTTTTGAGAGCGCTATTTACATCGTCATCGTCAGTCGTCGTCTGCTGACGTTTAAGTTGAAACAAAAGTGAAGTATCATCCGCAAACAACACTATATTATGGTTATCCTTTGGGCAAGTCATTAATATTAATAAGAAACAAGAAAGGACTAAGAGTCGAGCCCTGTGGGACTCCCATTGTTACTATAGATCCGGGAGATCTTTTTCTCAAGTATGAAGTAAGAAGATCCAAAGTGCTGTTCCGGATCCCGTAGTGGCGGAGTGTCATGATTAGTGTTTCATGAAGAACACAATCAAATGCCTTGGATAATTTATCACAAAAAATGCCCAAGGCATAGCACTTATCTTCCCATGCGTGATAAATTTGTCCTAAAAGCTCAACAAGTCAATCAGTAGTTGAATGACCCCTTGTAAAACCGAACTGTTTGCTGTAATAATTTATGTTTATTAAAAATTTTTGCAATTGCTCTAAAATTAATTTCTCAAATATTTTACATAACGTTGAATATGTGAAATAGGTCTATAATTTGTAGGGTCTGATGTACTACCTGATTTAAACAAACGTATTATTTTACTATTTTTTATTATGTCAGGAATCTCTAAAACTTTAGCTAAACTAGGTGCGACAATGTCAATAATAAACTTAGTTACTTCTACATAATGACCCCACAGATCTGCAGTCTTTTTAACTTTTAAAGTGTGAAAGGTTTTATTTATGTCTCTACAAGTAATATGTTCAAAAATAAATTCCAAATCGCAAACATTAACATTTTCTTTTAGCAAAGACTTAGCAACAGAAGGTGATGAATGAGTTTAGGGTTTTAGTAGTTGAAATGGGAATATCTGAAAATAAATTTTCAAAGGCCACTGCGACTTGTGAGTCTGATTTTATGATGTTGTCATTAATAGACAGACTGTAGTCAATATTTCAGTTACCAGATCTTCTTGTTTCACTATTAATAATATTCCGAGTCGTTTAAATAACATTACTACTGTTTTTAATCTTCGAACTCAAATAACGCGACCTGCCTGCAGTCTCGACATAGTTAGCGATCGCTAACTCCTACCGATCGGTCGGTAAGTCCTAACGATCGGCAGATAACGATTTTTGGTAGTCTCGACTGTCAAAGCTATCGATTGTCATCACAAACTTAACGAATATTGTCGCTAAGTTAACGATTTATCGGTATGCTATCGACTTTCCTAGCGAGCATTTTTGACAGCCCGCTAAGTTTTCGTTACGATCGTTATCATTAGTTTTAGAGGTTACAAAAACAATAAATATATAATAATTAGAGTAATTTGGCTGTATAGTATTTAGCGTGGGCTTTGGTCGTGCTCGAACACAGACTCGATATGATAATGCGGCCGAAAAATGCACGAAACCGGCGTGAAGGTGAAAATCCTTTAGACTTGAAGATGGCCAATTTCTCTATCTTTACCGAAATAAACAAGGACATGTTTCATGAGCTCGTTGGTGAGCTTCGCCCATCTATTCAAAGACGAGGGCCTTACTGACTTTCTGTGGAGTCTCAAGTGAGTGTCTTTGTGTTGGGTACTTTGATTATATACTTGTAGACTGCAGGCCCAGGGCCTGCAGTCTCGACTTAGATAGCGACACCGTCGCAAAGTAACGATCGTTAAATATTAACGAAAAAATTCGCTTGCCGTAACGACGCTATCGATAAATGCAAGTCTCGACAGCCGAGATAGCGAGCAAAATCGGTCACAATCTTGACTTTGCGATGTCGGTACGCTAACGAAGTTCGTATTCATAGTGCGGTGATTTTATTGTAAAATGATGGCAGTTGAAAAAAATCCTTGTATTATAGGGAAAATTGTTGGACAAGATATGATCAAATAACTATTATTCTTTGAAAATTGTACAGAAGATAGGTAAATCTTACCATGTTAACACTTATTTGCATTGAAACGTGTAAGTAGCTTATACTGTTTTTAAGAATACGCTTAATAAAGAAGAAAATAGTTCGCTTCCTTGCAACACAGACGTTGAACATGGGAAACAAACTGTCAATGTCAAGTTTGTTTGTAAACAAGATGCGACAATAAGATAGAATTGGAATTGAAAAAACTGGAAAAGAACCGTATTTCTATGGTGGAAAACAGTGACACAGGCGCATGCCCTAGCCCGAGTGCCAGCAGCGTGAGTGTCGGGTAATTACAACCTACAACAATTTTCGATTACTATTTTTGATACTAAATTGAATACTTTGCGTATGTCCGAAGTAGTTTGTGTTTACTCAATGAATATCTTAAATGTTTTAGGCGTACTTCGGTGCAGATTGATGAGCTTTTGGCGACTTTAGAAGCCCAACCATATCTACGAACGGACAAATTTTGAAACAGGCTGGAAGAAGGTTGCCGAGGAGCTAACAAACTCCCAAACGTATCCATCAAGTTGCCCGATCAGTGCATGATGTCAAATCTCAAGTTGGTTTTGAAATGTAAGTACAAGCCTCGTCAGTTTTGTTTATATTTAGTGGAATATATTAGGTATCCTAATTACAGGTTTGGAGATACTTAAAAAGCCACGCCTGCGTAAAGGTGGAAAAATATAAAAAGAAATCATTCAAAATGGCAACCTAGGCGGCTTCACTGCTCTTTTGACTGAGGCGGTGAGACGCAATAACATCCTTAATTAGTGTAGATTACACATTTGACACTGACTGCCCGGACGCTATGCCATTTCCTTTATTATTATTAGAATCACTAGCACGCTAGAGCATTAAGAGGCATTTTTAGTAAATCTAACTTTTTTTACAGTTGCTGGCAGCTGCAACTCAAGTGCAAGCAGACGCTGCCAAGATGCAGGCTGAGGTATCCAAGGTACAAGCCGAGGCATGGGTGCTATAATTGCGTAGACTGCAAATAAAATAGCTGATGCTTTTATAAATAAAAATAATAAATGATATAATATGTTTTTTATTTAAATCTCAGAGGGTCAATAAAATAAAATTATGTAAAACTAGTATTAATGAGTCTTCTTATGCGCTCTGCAACAGCTAGACCAGTGCACGATACAAGTCCTGTATAACAAAAACAAGATTTTAGGATTATTCATACAATGGTGTTACATAAGTCGGATTTGATGCTATAAGCCATTGTGTATCATCTTTGGCTCAAATAAATGGAGATGCCAATGAAATAGGTATAAAGATCTGGGGAAAATTATATCTACTGCAAATATAATATAATAAAAATACCTTAAAATAAATCATTTGATTAGGTACCTGTAACTTGGTGGCCTCTGGTTCATGTAATTTATATTTTATATATGTGTTTTCATGCATTGGTGGGAAAGACACCGAAAAACAGACTTCAGCACACCAAAGCATCTTTCAACAACGTTCCTGGCTGAACAATGAACATTTGTGTAATGATACTTCGGTGTCCCTAGGCGTTGATTTTTTAAAGGAGTCATCAACCATGGTTCCAGAGGATATCCATCATCACCTTAAAGATAAAACATAGAATGTACTTTCAGCAGTCTAGGGCAACCTGTTCCAGACAGATTATAAAGAACATTTATTATTAGTTACCAAGCAGCCATGTACGGTGGTCCCCATTGACAAAATATTTACATGTGTTCATTCTATGGCTCCAATCACATCTGGGAATGGCTGTGGAGCATTTCTAAACTTCTCTTTAACTGCACACTGTTCTTCTTGGGTCATGGGAAATTTGACATATCTTCTTAAAAGGTTTTCATTGATAGCCAAAGTTACAGTATGTATTACTCGGCTTACTGACTTTTGGCTTATGCTGCAGCACCACTGCATGCCAATCGGTAGTTGGTAGCACCCACTTGACTATTAAGAAGAAAATTATAAGAAGGTACATCTTGGATATTAGGAAAAATAAATAGAAATATTATTGGCACGGTAGCTACCCAACCTTTGATTATATACTTGTCTAGATACCACATTGACCCTACTTGAACGGCCCAAATAAAGTCTACTAAAATTGGTAGACTCGCTTCTTACTAACGTCAGTGTCATTCCAAACACCTAAGGGTAACGTGTTCACGAAAAATAATAAATTATGCCGGTTTGTTCCGTCAGACTGTTTCGCAATTATGTGAGAAAACCGTATAATAACACCAAGATCACTTTTCATCGGTAAGTTTTGTTATTTAACTACTATTATTATAAGAAAACACGATTTTTTAATTCTTTATTTGTAGGTTAATTTCATTTAGCCAGTGTTGTCAGTTTATTACTAGGGAGATTTATAGAAACTATGGGAGACAAAATACAAATAGCATTACATAATCTTTCGATCAGAAGAACATTATTATTTTAAAAATTACATTATATATTTGATCAGTAAATGACAACTTTCCTATGCAAAACAAACCCAACCCCACGTCATGCACTAAATAGTACATTTGTTAGTTCTTTCTAATATTTTGGGTTTCAGATTTCCTACGGATCCCATACTAGCAAATTACTGGAGAGACATTACGGACTCGAAATGAAGGCCAGTGGAAAACTCACAAGACTTCAGTCGTGTGTTCCGAACATTTCTCTGATAATGATTTATATTTTACCAAAAAGGGGTTACGACGGCTAAAGAATGGATCGGTACCAGGCAAGGTACGATGTCTGAGTGAAAAAACCATGCAGTGTGACTTTTTAACCGACTTCAAAAAAAAGAGGAAGTTTTCAATTCGTCGGATTTTCAAAAATATCGGTGATTGTTGTCAACATCACCAAACAAGCATGTTAAGGTTCCTCTTGTCGACGGCACGAACTTTTTGTACGCGAGGTTAAAATGCATGCTATCCCATCCGACAACACGTGCGAATGAGATAGATGCTGTGATGAGCTGTAAGAAGCTAGTTCGCGTACGAATTAGCACTTTTGCAAATTTGTATCGAAATGGATGATGATTTAGGACGAAAACGAGCGCGCGAAATTGTATAAATTATTTAATAATAATAGTTATTTGATCATATCTTGTCCAACAATTTTCCCTATAATACAAGGATTTTTTTCAACTGCCATCATTTTACAATAAAATCACCGCACTATGAATACGAACTTCGTTAGCGTACCGACATCGCAAAGTCAAGATTGTGACCGATTTTGCTCGCTATCTCGGCTGTCGAGACTTGCATTTATCGATAGCGTCGTTACGGCAAGCGAATTTTTTCGTTAATATTTAACGATCGTTACTTTGCGACGGTGTCGCTATCTAAGTCGAGACTGCAGGCCCAGGGCCTGCAGTCTCGACTTAGATAGCGACTTCCGACCGTACTTCGGGGCAGATTGATGCGCTTTTGGCGACTTTAGAAGCCCAACCATATCTACACACGGACAAATTTTGAAACAGGCTGGAAGAAGGTTGCCGAGGAGCTAACAAACTCCCAAACGGATCCATCAAGTTGCCCGATCAGTGCATGATGTCAAATCTCAAGTTGGTTTTGAAATGTAAGTACAAGCCTCGTCAGTTTTGTTTATAAATTTAGTGGAATACATTAGGTATCCTAATTACAGGTTTGGAGATACTTAAAAAGCCACGCCTGCATAAAGGTGGAAAAATATAAAAAGAAATCATTCAATCTGGCAACCTAGGCGGCTTCACTGCTCTTTTGACTGAGGCGGTGAGACGCAATAACATCCTTAATTAGTGTAGATTACACATTTGACACTGACTGCCCGGACGCTATGCCATTTTCTTTTTTATTATTAGAATCACTAGCACGCTAGAGCATTAAGAGGCATTTTTAGTAAATCTAACTTTTTTTACAGTTGCTGGCAGCTACAACACAAGTGCAAGCAGACGCTGCCAAGATGCAGGCTGAGGTATCCAAGATACAAGCCGAGGCATGGGTGCTATTTGCGTAGACTGCAAATAAAATAGCTGATGCTATTATAAATAAAAATAATAAATGATCATCTTTGGGTCAAATAAATGGAGATGCCAATGAAATAGGTATAAAGATCTGGCGAAAATTTTATCTACTGCAAATATAATATAATAAAACATTAAATGAATACCTTAAAATAAATCATTTGATTAGGTACCTGTAACTTGGTGGCCTCTGGTTCATGTAATTTATATTTTATATATGTGTTTTCATGCATTGGTGGGAAAGACACCGAAAAACAGACTTCAGCACACCAAAGCATCTTTCAACAACTTTCCTGGCTGAACAATGAACATTTGTGTATTGATACTCCGGTGTCCCTAAGCGTTGATTTTTTAAAGGAGTCATCAACCATGGTTCCAGAGGATATCCATCATCACCTTAAAGATAAAACATAGAATGTACTTTCAGCAGTCTAATGGGCAACCTGTTCCAGACAGATTATAATGAACATTTATTATTAGTTAGCAAGCAGCCATGTACGGTGGTCCCCATTGACAAAATATTTACATGTGTTCATTCTATGGCTCCAATCACATCAGGGAATGGCTGTGGAGCATTTCTAAACTTCTCTTTAACTGCACAATGTTCTTCTTGGGTCATGGGAAATTTGACATATCTTCTTAAAAGGTTTTCATTGATAGCCAAAGTTACAGTATGTATTACTCGGCTTACTGACTTTTGGCTTATGCTGCAGTACCACTGCATGCCAATCTGTAGTTGGTAGCACCCACTTGACTATTAAGAAGAAAATTATAATCATAAACATCTTGGATATTAAGAAAAATAAATAGAAATGTATTGGCACGGTAGCTACCCAACACAAAGACACTCACTTGAGACTCCACAGAAAGTTCGTAAGGCCCTCGTCTTTGCATAGATGGGCGAAGTTCACCAACGACCTCATGAAACATGCCCTTGTTTATTTCGGTAAAGATAGAGAAATTGGCCATCTTCAAGTCCAAAGGATTTTCACCTTCACGCCGGTTTCGTGCATTTTTCCGCCGCGTTATCATATCGAGTCTGTGTTCGAGCACGACCAAAGCCCACGCTAAATACTATACAGCCAAATTACTCTAATTATTATATATTTATTGTTTTTTTAACCTCTAAAACCAATGATAACCATCGTAACGAAAACTTAGCGGGCTGTCAAAAATGCTCGCTAGGAAAGTCGATAGCATACCGATAAATCGTTAACTTAGCGACAATATTCGTTAAGTTTGCGATGACAATCGATAGCTTTGACAGTCGAGACTAACAAAAATCGTTATCTGGCGATCGTTAGGACTTACCGACCGATCGGTAGGAGTTAGCGATTGCTAACTATGTCGAGACTGCAGGCACTGGGCAAACAACAAACTTTTTTATATAATTTTGAATAATTTCTAACATTGAAAATATAAAAAAAAATCAGCAGTGTTTACATAAGTCCTTTCATTGTACAACTCATAAATAAAGCCGTGTTCTACTTTTATGAATACCAATGGTAGCCCAATCACTAAATGATGCGTTAGGTACTAACCGAGATAGTCTTGGGAATAAAGGTAGAATTAAATTGTTTACAGTACATGTTAAAAAAATCATCATAAATAGATGATTAGAATCAGTATGAATTGACAATGTATAAACATTTTAACTAGTAATATGTACTGCTGAATATTAGTATTTCGTATGAAAAAAGTTACAGGAACTTTTTATATCGTCACAATCCTGAAAATAAAATCGTAGAAACTCCTTCATTAATAGGTATACAAGCTTGTGAATGAATAAGATTTAGCTATGAAATTTAAAGCGTTTACAGGAATAAGGTTAATAAACTCACGCTCGTGTTTTTATAACCCCTATTATTTATGACCATTGCATAAACTACTATTCATTATTTGATTAATTCACGAAAGTCCTAGAAGTAAAACTGTAATAATTCACTACGGTAATGAATATTTGAATATTACGAGCTAGTGAGAAAGTTCTATACCTACATGCTAAGGGCAGTATTTTAGCCACGTCCAATGTTTATCACTATGTATATTTTACTAATAAATAACAATATATCGATATATTTTTTTTTAATAATTTCCTAATTTTGCCTGTTAAAACCAACTTGATTTTGCGGTTTGGTACGGAATTACGGAACACTAAATGTGCGAAGTTCGACACGCACTTGGCCGGTTTTTTCCAAAGTCGAGTAAGTTGTTATAACTGACTTGAATAGCCTTCGTTCAGATTCAGAATCAATGGTCCAACATAGACCGTATCTATTAGGCAGATAGGTAATTACTTGAATTAATAGTCGATGAAATACAGCTATATATTTACTTATATAAGATAAGAAAGTAAACGTATCATCGACGTATCGTCGCACGCAGGTACTACATCGCGTGCACAGATTTCCCTCGCAGAGTAATTAAATGCATTCCTGAGAGTAATATGTCCTACTGTCGTTTAAACCCACTAAACTTGCAGTACCTAAGTATCTATCTGTCACTGTTTACCTACATTTCTGGCGTAAGATTAATCTGTTTTCATTCCGCCAGAGTTGAATTGAAATTGTTGCAATCAATTCTTAACTCTTATTTTCAATCAAAACGTTGCCCAACACTAGGAGTCCCATATATTGAGGTGAGGTGACTTGGGTTCTGAGGCGATTCAGGGACTACCAGGTAGACCACGGAAGGTTAGACCCTACCGAAAGATGCTCGCTTGGTGGTAAATAGTGAGTTCAACAATTATGTAATGCTCTGGGGGTTTATTCCCCAGTTACTCAGACCATTATTTTTATGGTACCTATACATTTTTAGCCAGAAATGAGCAATACTCTTAAAAAAAATTATTTCTGTGCGGTAATCGAACCCGCGTTGGTTAGAAAGTAGTGTATGTGGTATTCTACCACAGATGTATCGCTTAACCTATGTAGAAGTGCCGGTAACGACGTCCACACATCAGTACACACTAAAGCACTGATGTGTGTGTATAGCATAGCGAGTCCCTATTGGCTGCGCAGTGTACCACATTGGTAGAAGATATAAGAATAGGATAGACGGAGGGTAGTTATTACCAAAATAAAACTGCCATATAAAGAACGAGAACAAATTATATAATTTATATCTGTTACATCCACAAGTTAATAACGGGGGGCGACAGAGATGTGGTGACGATGGCCAACAGTGGCCCATGGCCGGGCCACACCATGCTGCAACTCATCACAATTTGTAATCCACGTTGGTCTTAAGTATTAGTGTTCTCATGTCAATCTTAAGGCGTAAAGACCAACAGGGTTCAATTTAGTTAAAAAAATACAAGCAAAAAATACTATAAAATTATTACTTGCCAGGAGTTTTATTATGTCTGTCTATGGAATGAAAACCACCCTTAACCTAGGCACTTAAGTCATTTTATAAATCTGAAAAACTTTCAAATATTTAAGTGAACAAGACCAATCAAGCATGAATTGAGTATGTATACGCATTCACTTATTAAAATGCTTATGAAACATACATTCAAATTGCTTTAATTTTTTGGTAGAGTTAAGAAATCATTTTAATAATTAGGAATACTAAAACGCTAATTAAATCTAGATGTCAGAATTCCATACACAGATTTTGGTAAAAAGTTATCTTAACTATTTTGATAAAGGAAAAATATAGTAAGGTACATTTATTTTAACACAATCGCTGCCAAGGACTCGACTTCCGAGTCCGACAAAATTGCTTTTTAACTATTTCATTAATTACGGCAGCGAACGTGTTAAGGTTTACCTAGTAAAATATTTTTACAAAATACTCAACATAGATATTGTTTTAAGCATCATATAAGAAAGAAAGAAATAATATTGATTTATTCAACGCAGACTTAGGCACACAACCTTTGTAGATGGTACATTTTGGTGTACAATAGAGTATACATATTCTATCTAACAATCACCACATCTCAATCGCCATCGAAAGTAACAATAAATTAAACAGTTAACAATAATAAACTATCAAGAACATACGAGACAATATCAGTTTTTTTCAAAATATTTCTTAGCGACCATGTAAAGAGTCTGAAAACGTTTACATCATTCAGTACGTATCACATTTATTTACTTTAATTAGGGTTAAATTACTGTAGCTACTGCAACGCGACCCGCTTGTGTTTAACGTTTAGGGAATTTCCATGTTTAAAAAATGTAGGTAGGTATAAGATGACGCACTGTTGTAGATGAAAAATATTGACTGGTTACTAATTAGGACACATTTTGTATTGATCAGAAGTGTTTAGTTAATTTGATTAGGTACAGACTGGTAAATACACATTCAAAGTAAACAGGATTGTTAAGCTCGCGCTTGATCACCATGCTGATGGTAAGCTATGATGTGGTCGACGGTGAAGCACGCTTGTCTAGAAGTAACCTATTCACTCTTGACTTCGAGGCCTTGAGAGAGAGCATTATGAAACTCAAGTTTACACAAACATTTTTATCTTGTTTCTTCCTAATTTTTCTTCCACATCTATACTAATATTATAAATGTGAATGTAAGTTTGTTTCGCTTTCACGCAAAAACTACTGAACCGATCATCATGAAACTTTGTACATATATTCTTGGAGGTATTAGAAGTAATATAGGCTAATTCTTATTTAAAAAAAAAATGGTTTCACTGCGAGCGAAGCCGCGGGTAAAAGCTAGTTGTTTAAATAAATACATAATTTTCCCTACACGTTAAACACTCGCGTCTATTGAACTATGAACACATGGACTATAACAAGCTGCTATGATTATAATTTGTTCGAAAAACTATCAAAATTGACTGACTAGATAATATTTAGGAATGCCAAATCAATGAATTTTGTGCCAATGGAGGTGACGAAAGTATCGAGTGCTCATTACGCACAGAGATTCAAAGTTAGGTGCTTCAAAGTACAATATTCGATTTATGTATAAATTTACATTTTTAAAAAGGTTATTTGAACTGTATATCGATTTATGTATCGAAAAAAATGGTAAATAAATATCTACTTACTAAGCGACATCACAATTTAGACATGTACATGTGTATATTAATAATTGTTTATATTATGTACACTCATGTAAGCATATTATGTCAAACTCAACGCCCGAGTTAATAAAGCGTTATTATTTATTTATTTATTATCACCAATTATAACAAAATTAAATAGTAATGATGATTAATTATATATGTACATACTCGGTACACATTCATCGTGTAATGCATTTTGTGACACAACGTAAAATAGGCCATGGATTAACTTTCAACTATTGAGAAATACATAAAATAATATCGAGTACTTACAGCTTTATAAATTGTAAACTAAATAATAAATGTAAATCGTGTGGGTCTTCCCACATTTGTACCGACTCGTGTACTTAAAATGTAATTATGACATAAATTGGACATTACTTTAATTGAACGCGGCATGACGCAACAATTTATTCTTTTTCTATAATTAAAACATTTATAATGTAATAAGTAACTTCAACAGAAATTAACTTGATTATTTTTGAAGTTTGTCTTTCATTATGTGAATAGAAGTAAAATGTAGAAAGACCCCACAAATATAAAAATAAATCATAATTTACATAGTTTATGTTATCTTCTTAACTATTTAAGCTGAAACAACATTGCAATATATTATGGAATTAATAAATTATTATTTCTTACCTACCAACCAAAGTTCAGTAACAAAAACAATATAGAGGCTGCTAGTTGCCGACTACACGAAAATTGTATAATCGAGTCTTTTGGTAATCAAAGGCATAGACTTTGTTCCGTGAGATTTCATTTCAATAATAAATAATTGGGAGCGATTCGATCGCTCGCTGTCATCTCCACCAACCGATACATAACACAAGTCTTCAGATGAAAGTGCAACTTACACATTTCAGTAACAACTAAAATAGATTTTTAAAAAGATTTTAATCTAATTTTTGGTCTAGGATTTTAAAATCATGATTCCCTGTGACCGAAACTCGTAAAACATTCAAAATAGATAGAAAAACCGGAGATGATGTATACCATCTACAGTCATTATGCTATACTTTGTATACATAAGTTTATTTATTTATATATCATATAGTAATATAGACGTGCATGCACAGTCCTACGTTAAGTACAGTAACACTAAACATTCATTATAATATTTGTCATGACG
Source organism: Orthosia gracilis (assembly GCA_947562075.1). Classification (NCBI taxonomy): domain Eukaryota; kingdom Metazoa; phylum Arthropoda; class Insecta; order Lepidoptera; family Noctuidae; genus Orthosia; species Orthosia gracilis. The sequence continues at coordinate 24,561,927 of OX387271.1, read as the reverse complement.
TAATCATCAATAAATAATAATATGTAACAATACTGTTTGTGACGCTAACTAAACCAACAACAGTGATATTGTTTCAGAGTGTGTGTGAGAAGAGTTTGTACGTGTGTGGAGTGTGGGGGGTGGGGCCTCGGCCGCGGCGCAGCTGGTGAAGCGCGCGCGGGGCGAGCCCGGCGAGCGCACCGAGCGGCCCGAGCGCACCGAGCGGCCCGAGCGCACCGAGCGACTCGAGCGGGGCGAGCGGCGCCGCGCTTACGAGTGGAGCGGCCTCGGCTGCCGCGTGTCGTACGCGCGGATCATGTCCGCTTGCGACACGCTGCCTCCTTCTTCTTGCGAAAACGCGAACCCGTCTGTTTGCACACACACTCATCGTTACAAATCTATATCATACATACATAAAATCATAATAAGATGATATCATCAACCAACTACTGGTGTAAATACGGCAAAAATGAACACTTAATGATTCTATCCGAATCAGCGTGATGACACTAAACAATCGTGTGATTAACACAAACTGTGTGAATTCAGAATTTAAAAGAAAATTAATTTATTAATACCTTGATAATTCCTTGAATAGATCTGCTAAATAAAAGGTGTCTCTATGTGTTTTAAACGCGTCAGCGGTGCGTGGTGTGTGCCACGGAGTGGGGAACTCATGGAGTGCTAACATGCGACATATTCTTGAGACGATCAACAAATGTCGACCGTTGCATATTTTTACTGTAGTTTGACCCACGCATATTAACAGTCCACGAGTCGTTTCCATGGAGTACTTACGCGACAGCTCAAGCTCCATGGTGGCGCGCGTGGCGGAGCGCCGGCTGAACACGCTGCGAACGTTCTGCAGCAGGCGCGCCGTCTCCGTGAGGCTGCCACACAGAGCTCGCGGTGACTACTGGACACTGCGCCCTACGCCCTGCGCCCGCCCCCGGGGGCCGGACGTATGCGAGCTCGAATAGGGAACTACTATACCATCGCTCATAGATATATGAGCCTTACTTCTGATGCTTGCAAAAATCTTTAAACAATTCGTTCCCACATCGACGACAATTTGAGTAATCATGGGGCAATTTTTTTATAACCGAACATAAAATAATGAACCATCACCAATCGATAGGGGTAACAACAGAGTTAAGAAGCGTGAGTGTCGCACTGGCCACGGCTGATGAGCGCGTGCGCGTGCGCGATCAGCTGCGGCGCATGCAAGCGGAGGCCAAGCCATGCAAGCGACGTACCGGTGTACTTACACGTGGCGAGCCGGACGAGCGCGTGTCTCGTGTCCGCCGCGCTGCTCGGGAACAACCACCATCAGTTAGTTACACACACCCCAATACATGCCAATAAACAGTGCACAAACTATTCAGATATTAAACTTGCTATACTATACTCGAAAACACAAAACAGATAGTTACAGAATGCAACACCATACAACAAGTGAAAACAAGCATTTGCACACATAAGACGCGTACCAAACGACGAGCTCAGATAAATGCCGGTCGCGACTACGCTTGTATTCGTTTTGCGTGAAGCGTGTTTACGTATGTGCGTTTCAACTCGTTGCGTGAAGTTAGTCTTCTGTCGCTATCTATTCTGCGGCAATCGTTTACAAGAATATTTAGCGGTCACATTTGAAGGTTGACTTTATGTATGGTGACTTATTGTTTTATTTGGTTTCGCAGAATATAAAATAATGCAAGTCAAGTATATGTATAGCTTGTGTCTGTCGATACGACTCACCGCACACGAGAAAGCTACTCCAATTCTAATTGTAACCAAAAGTAGTACGGTTTGTTAATTAATTGTTAGTTACTGCGAGTAATTAGGCAGAATGTTAGTATACATATTGTAGCATTCATTGGAGTAGCTAAAGATGGGCCAAGAAAAGTTGTGTCCATATTTTAAACAATTTTGTATCTCATTACATGTGCGAGGCGAGTCAGATACAATAATTTTGCGAGGTTTCGTCAACATTAGTCTGCATCACGATCGATGTCGCTTTGTAAAAGATAAGGTTGCGAGTAGGATATTATAATATCACTTGCTAGCGAGATAAGACGTATTGGAAGACGCTGTGACAAATAAAATCATATAAAAATGCTTCTAAGTCTTATCTCAAATGTCTTTTCACGCTGTCCAGCTACCAGGTAGTATCAGATACTTGACGACAACTTGTATGGACAAGTTAGTAAAATAGCTTTAAAACGTACTGCCAAAATCTACACGAATTGTCCATACTTTTCGCCAGCACTTATCAGCCGAGTCACAGGGTAGCGAGAGTGTGTGGAAAGGCACTTATAGCAGCTACATCAGTTAGTAACTAACATAGAACAAATCGCATACCGAGCATCAACAGGCCCATACAACAGATCAAGCATTATTTTGGCATTACTTAGGACTACAAGATACAACACGGAGTAGTTTCAACAGTTTTATTAAACAATCATGTAAACAGGCGTCCTTCTTCGATTACTTACAATAATTTGTACAGGTTGCTACCGTGCTGATGACGGAGACAAATGAACGGTCGTATTATAGCTTATGTTAACGTCATTAGACTGACTTGTGCAGATACTTTACCATTGAATGAAAAACAAATTCTTTGCTTTCTATCCTACTTATTATACTGTTCCCCAATTCGTAACTAACCTCTTAACAAAAAATAAAAAAAAACTACTTACCTCTTAACAAAAAATAAATTAACTACTGGTTTCCAAGTCATAAGAAAAGGTAACGGGGAACCCCATTCAGAATATGGGCAGATGACATAAGCTGTAGCAGGCGCTGCATGGAGAATACGGAGAAGTGGAGGCTTTTGGAGGAGGCCTTTGTCAACATAGTTATCTTACCTTATTGATATGAATTGCCAAAATAACGAAGACGATAAATCGACCTGCACAAGTCAGTTTATCAAGACAGTGTACATGAACATAAATCTAGGTAAGAAGCTGAAGTTCCCCTACCGTATACCTTCAAATATTTTACCTGTATTATACCTTGAACAGTTACTCTTCTAAAATTATAATGTTCTTGATAGCCGAGGTGTATGCCAGAGAAACTTCAGTATAAAGTGAAAGATTAAAAAGTCAGAAACGAACAGAAATATGAATGTTTAGATGAAATAATAAAGAAAAATGATAATTCAGCTGGTTGGCGTCACTAAAACTTAATGACAGCCCCTAATTGATATTCAACTTAGTTCAAACGATTAAATATTTCATAAAAATTGCAAGTATAAAAACTATAATTTAGGTAAATAAATCTTATAAAAGTTGATGGTTATTTACTGCTGTATTGAATAGTAATTTTTTTTAAACAATTTTTGGTGTTACTTTTAGCATTTGGAGAATGCAATGCTATGTATATTCTGGGATTCTTTTATAATAAACATTTTCTATTTACTTCAGCGTACGTTATGTGCAAAACTGACAAAATACATGAGCCAAAGCCACAAATAGTGCTTTATAACAACATGGCACATTGAGGTAGCAAGCACGAAAAATGTGATCTGACGCCAACCAGCCGTACATGAAATTAAAACATTTACAAGAATTAATAACAAAACTACTAAAAATAAGCAAACAAAAGTAGCGTAGGGACTATATAAAATATTTACAAGAACTACACAATATTCTGTAGAACAGTTTATTTCTTACAAATGTATATTTTGTGGAACAAATAAAATTTATTGAAAAAGAAAAAATATCATTTTACTATGAGTCTGTTTGCAATCCAGAGAAAACGATTAAATTTTGAAAAATAAACGCAAGCGCACACGTCTAAACTCCAATACCGCCGAAGAGGGGATGGAGTTAAGTTCATTAAACTTACTGTGTTTCTATTGGATATGTCACAGGATTATTATAAGCACCGTAATTTTGTAATAAATCGTGCGAGATTATAAAATCTCGTATATACCCCTTCAAATTTGATAGATTGCAATATATCCGTAATTTATTGAGAACAAAGAGTTTACAATCACGCGATTATTATAAACTAACAGTGTTTGCATTAGTCTGGTGACAGATACATTAAAATATATTATCAATCGTGAGGCCATATAACTGTGTTTAATTTCATTGACTCTTTAGTATTGTTTTAATTTATTGCTTATAAATATCCCAATTCCCGAAAATAAATATTTTGTACAGTTCAACCATACCATAGAAGTAACTAGTTTCAGAAGAAAATTTTATCTCTTAAAATTATGTCATAACTGTTCGTGATATGTTGCATGGTGCTACGTACATAACGAGTGTAGAATATCAAACATCCCACATGCACGCGGGCTCGGCGGGCACTTTATATACCAAAACAAAAACTATGTTCTTTCAATCTCTCAGATGTGATTCACTCAAAATAATTTACTTTCACAAAGAGATCATTATAAAATATAGAACTATAATATAATTCATACAATATTTTCAAAGGAAGATGTCAAACAATGTACAATTTGAACTGAGGATCAAAACTTACAAGTACTCAATACATACACACTTACTAACAATGATCGTATTGTTCAAGAAGTACACCTACTTATTAGAAAACGTTCAAACGTGTCCAAATACAAAAATATTCACAGTTCTGTTCTGTACTATCTAAATAGTACGTTATACGTAATTGTGATGCTTCCACCGAACAAGCTCTGTGTGCTCTCGCGGGGCTTGGGGCTTCGATACTACATTCTACAGTCAATATAGTTAAGTTGTAAATAAGTAAAGTTTTAGGAACAGTTAGGAACCGACCGGCTTGGTAACGCAACACTACGATGGACGGCCACACGATCTAGACCAAAACTAGCTAATTATAAATTTCTTATTAAAATAGATATATTTCATGAAGACTTATATAATTTGTATACAAAATAAGATCATATTACCTAATGACCTTTGGAGCTTTATTTAAAATAGATAATATTGTGGTAATTAATGTCATAACTAATAAATTTTACAAAATGTTCCATAGTTATTATCAGTAGGAATCTGATCAGTTTTGACTTTGGTGGGCATAACTTCCACTTATTGAACCAATTATACATTGGTCTTCTTGCAAACGCCGAGCATTTCGGAAAAATCTTTCAAAATCTTTGAGCGCAGATGTATATGCGACGACCAGAAATCGAAAACTTATTCGTCATAACATGAATATTTCCGGAGCGCATAACTTTAGTAGTAGTATTGTAATGGCTTACGATAGGTTACTTTAAAAGAATATATTATACTAAAATATTGAGCATCTAAAACTTGTTTAATTAGTAAAATATTGAAGCATTATTTTTATCATTTCATGAGAACTGTCTGTGCAGTTTCCATGCGCACAGAACCCGCTCGGCGGCTGCGCCTAGGCCGTATCTCTAGTGAGCCGTAGATTGGCTCCCACACACATAACACTAACACTACGGCACTCCACATCTAACATTACTAACTAGCCTTCTCAAGGACTATCTTATTTTAATATAAATTCCTTTTTTTCCAAGTGCACGTTGCGTACACATAAAAATCTCGTAAATTGTGGCACACTAATATCTCTCCACATCACAACTACAATACTGGAATGTTATTATAGGAATAACTTAATTAGTTCAGTTTATAAATAATTGCATTAATTGTTAATTCATAAGTTAATAATACTTAGTAATTGAGTGAATTCGAAATCGTTTAAGACCGTACGAACAACACTATGTGTCTGTCCAGCGGCATTAGATTATCATTTATTTTATGTAGATTTTATTGAATGTTTAAGTTAACGTAATACGAATTCATAATAGGCTTTTGAAGATTCGAAATATAGGAAGATCTATAGAAGCATACAAACTAGCGACACTCTGTAGCTGGACGTAGAGCACTCGCGAGCGTCCACACGACTTGTATTAACAATAATGTTATATTTACCATCTAATAGCACTCCCTTTTCTTATTCTTATCATATACTTGACGTACGCCCACCTCGGAATGAAAAGTTTACATTAGTATCTACAACAACAGTATGACATCGGCGACGTCGATATAAATGCGTACAAAAATAGCGAAGGAAGATCTGAGGGAGGAGTCTCGGAGGCTCGGGGAGGCTCGGCGACGCAAGCGCAGACTGTGCTGGCGCGAACTAGCGGCTCAGCGTCTGGCGACGAGCACGTGCGCGTGCGCGGGCCGGCGCGCTGCGGGTCACACGACGTGCTGGCGGCGGCGCGCGCGCGGCGGCTCGGCGGGCGCCACGCCGGCGCGGCGCCATCGCAGCCCCACGGGCGAGCCGCGCGACTTGCTGCGCCGCCACAACACAAGTTATTGGCGCGTACGCTCGCCGCCACCGACACCCGCGCCCGACCCAGAGCGCCCACGAACAGTCTGACGTACGAGTTTAACCCGCGGCGGGAGCCCCACCGGGCGCGATACTTTTCTGAATCTGAATCCTCGATTTTTGGATTTACGTGTATCTGAAACGGTATCCCGCGCGGAGGTGCATGCTTGTTCGAGAGTGTGGCGGGGTACAGTCTCCGTAACATGGACTAGCGGGAGGTCGTGGCGAGCGTACGAGTGGTGCGGGGGGCGATGCAAAGCGAACTAAACACGTAACATGACGTACGTACGACAGTGCGTGCGTACTAGCGCCTGTGTCGCGCCGGCTGATCGCCGCGAACGTTCACACGTACAGTACAGATAGTATAGTTGCTACAGATTCAAGCGGACTACACAACATACGATACAAAATAACAATACAAGTGTGGAAACAACAAGAATATCATAGTTTAAATACAAAATTTTGCTATACATATAAAACTACAGAGAGGTATAAAATCTAGTCTAAATAGAACTACGCTTTACGTGTAATACATAGCAGCGTCAATGTTTTGGAAATCAGCCGGCAACGGAACACAAGGACGTACAGAATGCATAGATAATGAAAATACGAGTGATATGATAGACATGTACACTGCCAACAGAATACATAGCAGAGAATTGGTTACGTCTGACTGCTACAGTATTCTGGTGGCATTTGAACAAAAACAGGACAATATACACGTGTGAAGATAAAAAACGTGAAACAATGGCATTTATGTAGCATCTACATGTACTAGTGTTTTTATAGCACTTCAATTTTATAGCAATACATTGAGTATCTGCTTTAGATTTAACGGAGAGGTAGATCTACATACACACCAATATTTACGAAAAATATATACACGTATACACATATACAAACTGTTAAATCAAACTGAATATTAGTAGGTCAATAGTCCAGTATATTCATTCCAAAATAATGCAGACGGTAGGAGCATACACGCCACACGGCCAAACACACGCATTCTGCTTCGATAACTATTGGTTCACCTGGTACCAGCGTCATTTACGACACTGTACAACTTGGCAGTAGGATGCTCAGAATAAGTTATTGTTACAGCATAAATAAGCTACTCTTGCATATTTATATTCCTATTATTTCCACATCGTAACCTCCATCTTATTATATGAACTGAGACCTTAGTGCGCGTTAACGTAAAAGTTCTCTTACATAAGCTGATGTTTTCACAAACTCATGGCAAGGGATCAGAACAAATTACCATGAGTTCATCAGTCAATCTATTAATGTCTAGATTAAACTCACTGCGACCGGTCGTAAGATTGTTATAAAATTTTGGGTTTTCTTCAAAGTAAAAAATTGAAAATTCTGGGCCCCATGATGCTTTCATTTCTAAATATTCTATAAAGATGTGACTTTATCAAACTTATTCTGAGCATTACTATCTGAGATCACACACATCAAAAATTTCAAACGAACAAAAATATACCAAAATAGTGTATCATGCCAGCCCCATACGTAATTTTGTCACCCGTGCTAGTGATATCACCACAGTGACTCCAATCACCAATACCGTGCTATTTTTTTGTGTGTTAATTTAAATATTGTGTGTGCTCCCAGGGTACAATATAAATAAAGTATAATATCATGTAGTTGAACCGCACTCGGTATGTATTCAATAACGAAAATGCTCTGTCGTGTTACATTTAATATTGTGCGCAATTTATACTTAGAAGATTTCCTCTCCGAAATATTAACGACGTAATCTAATAATTGAAGCTTATTTTTTATTTTGGAATTCAGACGATACAGAATAGAAATTCATACATTGCGTAGCTGAACTGAATACAAAGAAAATACACTAAAAAACTTTCTATCCTCTCTAATAAAATTGGCATGACATAAAATAATTCTACCAATTTACAACTAAATGGTAATCAAAAACAGGATGAATGGTGAACGCAACCGTTGTAAAGTACCGTGCACACCACACGACAGAGCATTTGCGTACGTATACAATGTATCTCGGTGTAACTCGGTGTCAGTAAGAAGTGTCTGAGTACTCACGAGTGTCGGGGGTGCGTGAGCAGCGCGCTGGGGTCGCGTTGCTTGATCTCGCTCTCGCGCACCGCCTCCGTCATCGACTTGAACGCTGAGTTGTGCACGCTGGAATCAGACAGATATACTTCACTACACGAATATTCAACGAGAACAGTTGCATGTGTTCTGAGGATCATCATAATTTAAGCCGAAGGAAGTCGACTGTTGAACATAAGGTGCCGCTAAGAGTCACCACATAGACCGGCCTTGTGCGTCTCGAAACCAGGGGATTCCCGGAGTCTTAACCAGATTATCGCTTCACCTAGTGGGAGGCCTTCCAACGTTGCATCTTCCGTTAAATGATCGCCACACCAGAACTTTTAGGTCTCATGGACCACGGATATATGATAACAAATTTTACTGCCAGTTCCTGAAAGTATTAACACAGTGTCACCAAAAAACCTGTTTGATGTACTTTATGACTAACAGTAAAGAGTATTATTTAATGCCTTTAGAAAATATTTTCTTTGCACTTTTCACGGTCAGTGCGGATTGGATTCCTTTAAGAGGTACTCGCTGTTGAATAATTAGAAATATGGAAAGACAATATCGCCAGCTTCCGAGTTTGGACTTTACTGTGTGATCTTCGAACGATAAAGACTATACACCATAAAAGACAATTATTTAAACAATAGGTTTGCCTTGACGTTAGTTGTAACTACTGTTATTAGTAAAGATGCTGTAGGATAGCAACAGTTTTAAATAAATAAAAGAAAAACAATGACAGCTGACCTGCATTTGGTACTTGAGTGGAAGCATTCTTAGTAGAGGTAAGAAGAGTTCATATTTTCATCTTGAGCACATAAGGGACCGTGTCATGACTATAACGAACAATCAGTCTGTTAGTTATACTGCACTCTGTAGCGAATGCCACATGATATACTTTTAAACCTATTTCATACTTTATTCACGATCTACTTACTAACTAAAGAAATAACTAATGTTATATGTCACGAAGATAATGTGAAATGTACGGTCCCAAATTACAGTTTAAAATGCACAATTTTATTTTTTGATTTTCTTGCTAGTAGGCAATATACTACACTTTCTTTTTACTAATCCTAACGTTAACTGCTAGAGAATACCTTCTTGCACCTATATACCACTATTGTACACTACGACACAATTTAAATGTAGCACTGGAAAAATCGTAAAACCGATCACATCTGAACTGATATAATAAATAATAAACAGCGTTGTATGACGTGATAGCGAGTGATATCTATTGGTTGTGTAAATCGGAAGTGATCGGTTTTACGAATTTGTCGATGCTACATATATGTTGTGTTGTACTAGTAGTACATGAAAATAAATAAATGAATATACACAAAAAATCGCCACTACACCTGAAACACAAAACTACCCGTAGGGTGCGAACAACAAGTACTATCAAGAATACAGCTAGCTAGCTAGATACAGATATAACTGCGGAACAGTACGAAAACGAAGGAGCCGCCCACACAGCGGAACTCGGCGTCGCAGCTGCGGACTTCGGAGTCACGACGCACGAAGCGCGGCTCGAATCGCTCCGGCGTGGCCCAGTGTGCGCGCGGCCAGTGCGCGTGCGCGTGCGCGTGCAGCCAGCCCGTACGGTGCCGCGCCGGCGACACGTTGGAGCGCCGCGGCCGTCCGAAGCGATGCTTCTCGGTCGGCGCTAGCCACAAGTAGGGCAGCGCCCGCAGGCGCCGCACCTGGCGCTTGGCCCGGCACAGCAGCTGCGCCAGCGCCACGGCCACGACCTGGCTGTTAGAGCCGGCCGGCAGCGCGCCCGTGGCCATGAGCAGCGCGGCCGGGAACGCGGCCGAGCCCGACGTGCGCGTCACGCTGCCGCCGCATACGACTACACTAAGTATGGACCGCGCACTGCCCGCCTCTACCGTACCGGAATGCGGTTGCAAAAAACCGGAAAAGTTCCACTTGAACTTGCGCACTGAGGATTCCATACCTTGGAAGAAAAAAGAATATCCCAATTTCTGTTGAATTTCATTCAAACAGACAAGCAGCTACGACAGACAGATACACGAACTCACACCATAAGAGTTACTTACTATTATAGTAAAAACGGAACCCTTATGGTGCGACTTTGACTGTCCATCTGTCACAACTGCTTACATCGATAAACGGTCGATTTGAAATTTGGAATTATTATAAATTCAATAATGTTTGCTCATCCACGCTACAAGCGAAAGAATTGAAAAAAAAATTGGTACTTTCATGACAACGAGCTTCAAGTAGGAGTTTTAAAACAAACTGGGGCATCATAAATGAAAGGGATTACATTGTAAATTATAATCATGTTATTCTAATTAAAACAAATTTTCAGTAAAATACCATTTCCTTATCTACAAAGTTTGTGAATAATCTAGTTGATGGAGGTTAGTGTTAATATAACAAGAACAATAAAACGATGTCTTCAACTTAGTTATGCGTAGAAAACAATTAAGTTAGAAAGTGGAAAAATAATGTTTCCAACCAAGGTACAGAACCTCGATACATCCGCTCTTTGCCGGTGTTGTTTACTATTTTGATACGGAACTTTGAAAAACCGGGAACTTTAAAAAAAGGTTAAAACTATAACTCAAAGGTTGCCGGGCAGAGAATGCCTTGCGCCCGCGCATGTAGCTTGCGCCTTACATGAAGATTCAATAAAACATCGACACAACCCAATTGAAACTATTGAAACTGTGGTCCCATCTTCTTGCTGTGCCATTTCTAAAGTTTTTAAATTTGTCTCAAATCTTGTGCCCGCAAATTTCAGCCTCCCAGAACCGTTCAGATCACGAAGAGGATATGGTATGGCTCCCTGGCAGTACCTATACATAAGGATGACCTGCAGCCTAATTGCGCCGTCCATTGACCGCCATCAATAGACCAATCACAGACGGAAATCCACATCGCGTCTTTCATCTCGCATGTTATTAGTGAATTGATGGCGGTCAAACCCTTTGCCTTGCCGAATTCACTTGCGTAATAAGGCTGCTGTATACAGTAGGTATGGTACTCACACAGTGACGATGACGTCCGGGATGAGCGTGGCGATGGGGATGATGACCAGCCCCAGCCAAAACACCAGCGAGCTGAACAGCATGCGGTCCATGCCGCGCATCACTGACCCGATCAGTATTATTGGGTACACGTTGCTGCGGATCAACGAAAATTTTATTATACAACGTGTAATAGAATAAACGCAAAACCTTAAGGAGCCTTCAACTTTTACTAAGGGACCGTCCTTGGAATCGTGAAAAAAGAAATGAGCCGTCCAGTTGTCAGTGACACATGATGTTTGCGTCCAAAATACAATGTATAATTGAAATTTATAAAAAACATCGTAATGGGTCATTATACACTTTTACTAGATCCCGTACGGATCAATATTGAAAACTCGACAAAAATTGCTTCTTCATACATTAATCCTCGCAAAACTCATAAAATGCATGGAATAGCTGATTTAAAAAAAAAATGCGATTTCATAGTATAAGAATAAAGAAAATTTATCATTATCTCAATTAGATAATTTTTTGTCAGTGACAGTTGTGAAATAATAGTTTCATAGGAATACAAATATATTGTTACACGAATCACACGAGCACAGCTGCTGAGTACTGACCTGTAGGCGAGCAGGAACACGAACCACATGAGCACGGAGCCCCAGATGGCCACGTGCGTCACCCACGTCCACGAGTGTGTCGACAGCCCCGCCTTCAGGCACACCGTCAGCACCACGTACTGCGGACCACACCATATAGCATCACTACAAGTTTATCTTAAGTATAAACATAGAGAGCATAGAGCATTTCATCATCATTATTATCCACAGTCTGTCTTCGCCCACTACGGGGCAGAGGCCTCTCTTTTATTGTGCCAATCCCCATTGTTCCTGTGTCACCCTTATTCAAAATCTACCCTCGGTGGCAAAAATGATGTGTGCCCATCTCGCAGCCGGACTAAGGTTCCATCTACCAGTACTTGGACGCCACCCGGTCTCTGGCTCGCGCCACCTGTCATGACCGCGACTGCTATGTCTTAGCGCATTTACTTATGTAACAAAACATCGAGCCGCTCTATTGTGACACCGTTTCACCAACCGAACGATAAATACAACCCTCGACGCTTTGAAGCCCTTCCTCCACGCCATTTTATTCGTCTTCATTATTTCAGCCGAGAGACATCCATTGCTGAACATAGGCCTCCCAAAAGTGTCCCGTGCGTCTCACATTCAGCGGTTGTCCACAATCTTCACCAGGTCATCGGGCCACATAATGGAAGGCCTTCCAACGCATCGTCTTCCGGTTCGAGTCGCACTACCAGAACTTTTCGGCACCACCGATCATCCGTTCTGCGATCAATGTCCTTGCCCACTTCCAAATATTCGTCGATTGATTAAATAAACAATACATGCATATTGTCGGAGAAGGCAGACTGATTATTGTACTTGGATTCATCGATCAGTAAATATACCCAGTCCGACCACTTAATAACGCTAGCGCACTCACCGTATAAATAAAGTTGCCCATGAGCAGATAGCCTCCGTCCATGCCGTGCGGCCACAGCACGGAGTGGCTGGCGATGAGCATGGGCAGCCAGAACAGCAGCACCGAGTGCAGCAGCGCGTTTACCGCCCACACCCAGAACACGCGCACGTTGAACAGCATGCCTTGCTGCGACGGGATGTACAGCACCGGGTGCTACGAAACATCGTCAATGACTTATAGAGGTTAACATGTTTGCTTTATAAATACGTGTTTGTGAAAGGTAACCTCTGAAAGTCCTGCACCCTAATTACGAAATACATTAAATCACAGTTTCTATCACAACGGAAGCAGTTCATTATTATGTTTTAAAATTCTTCTACTCTAAATGAAGGCGTTTGCGATCAATTCTTTGAATTTGTATGTAACACAGTGATATACGTTAAACTTTTATCAGTTTAACGTATATCACTGTGTTACATATAAATTATAGGTACACTGTAGCTGAGCGCCAAAAGCTACCTTTCATACAGAAAAGAATAACGGATGCTATCTAGGCTAATATCGCGGCCTTTTCCGTCTGATCACTTAAATATTTTTTCGCCTATTTCCTGCGGCGACGCCAAGACACGCCACCTTAACACGTTCTTTGCCAAACACTCGTCTCGCGCGAGACACAATGACTTTTTAATTGTTTCAGTAATTACGGCAATGAACTTGATAGTCTTATATTTGCAACTACTTATATTTTATGAGCGGCTTGTATTACTGCTTTGTTGTGACGCGCGAACTCGGAATTCTTTCTCGCTTACACACGCACTATCTGTTTTAATTTCTTTGTTGGTTTTAAAGAAAACATGCTTACCATTGTATACCTCTATAAAAAGTATTTTGTTGGTAAATAGTAGTAGAAAATCTTTTTACCCGACTGCCAAGGAAGGGTTATGTTTTTCGCGCGTAACTTGTATGATTGTAAATTTCTTTAATGCCTCGTATCTTCCAAACGGCTGGATTGATTGAGAAAGTTAGGCGATTCACACAGTGCTCCGCTATACGCTGCGGGGTGCGTGGGGACGAAGGCAAGACACTGCGCGTGAATGCGTTTTCTGTGTGTTGCACTGCGCGTAAGAATAAGTAATGCGGTGCAGTGTGCGAATCACCTTGTTAGATAAGTGGTTAATGAAATTATTACACCAAAACCATCGATGAAGGAAATTAAAAGGAGATTACAAACATTTATATAAGTCATATATTATATGCTTAAATCTAATTAGGAATAATAATTAATGCCTAACCGGTAATAAGATTTAAAATCAAAGTTCTATTTGGAATGAATACTACCTAAAGTTAGAATGGGTTATTTAAAGTAAAATACCTGGGGGACCGAGCTCTGCTCCGGACAAAATATTAACTGTCAACGAATTTGCCCAGATCTATCCATAATATAATAGGTAATAGCAGTGTAGTTTGAAAATAACAATAAATCTCGTTCGGTGCGTTTGTCGCCGCGTCGTCAGTGCGGCAGTGCGATACTGCGGCAGTGCGACACTGCGGCTTTGCTGGCCGCCGGTCTTGTCTTTCATCCGTCATTCAAGATCAACGGGACGTGGTTAGATTGATTTATTTTTTGAGTGCAAGCAAAAATGAATTAAGTGGTGGTCAGGCGGGCGTGTCCGCGATAGTACATAGCCTAAGCAATTGTAGAGTACTTTGTGACGGGCATGGTTCGAGGAATCACAAGCACTATAGTATAGCTGAAAAACAGAGCAGAGTAGAGCAGAATAGGGATTGCAGTTTCCGCACTTAGAGTGACATTCTATCCGTTGTACATTGGAGGTCCTGGCTAACATTGCCAGCCTAGCTCAGCCCAAAAGCACAGAAGTTGCCTGGTGGTACCACAGGCTTAGCGGAACTACCTCACTGTGCCGAGGATTTGTGCACTTTGAGAAACCACGGCCTCGCATTCCAGGATAACGTGAGCGGCGATTCCTCGGCTTTGAAGCAACCCCGCAAAGTGGGCCCAAGTGGTGGCTGTGGCGCCTATGTTAAATTCTGGTAAATCAGAAAAATATTAGCAAGCATGTTATAATTGGACATAAACTCACCCTAAGCATAATTTCAGGCGAACAGAGTTTGTCGAAGAGTCCGATAGCGAATGGCGGCAGAGCCGTGAAGATGACGTTGTAGAACCCTATCGTCCAGCGCTCGAACAGGATCTGGCCCGACCTGCGGACCATAGCAAACATTCACCATAGTGTCAAGTCAGCAAAGTTCCGGCACATGGGCCGTTCCTGTCCGTGTCGCATTCAGTGATCCACGCAGTGGGAGACCTTCCAACTGTGTGACTTCCGGGTCCGCGGTGGCCACTTCCGACCTTTACGGCTCAAAACATTCTTTTATATACAATACAATACTTGAATGCCAAAGGTTGACAGATCTTTAGGCTAGATTTTGTCAAATAATCAACTTTAATTACTTTACTTTCTAGTTCACATTCATCACTTTTTGGGAAGGCACGATATCTAAGAAGATGATATCAAGTAGAGTGAATAGGTTACTTGTACCACATCATGGCTTGTCATCAGGTAAAATAGTGGTCAAACGCGAGCGTCGTAAAAGTAAAACTTAACTTATGACGATTATCTTCAGTACATCTCTTGACAGATAAAGTATTTTAATTTCGAGTGTATGCTCACCAGGCGGAGTATATGGCGAACCAGAGCTCGATGACGTAGAGGCAGATGTTCTTGTAGAAGGAGTACAGGATCAGCTTGCTGATGCGGGAGTAGTTCCATGCGCCGTGCACCAGGAGGAGTCGCAGGAGGAAACGGAACTGTGGACAAAGTTGCTTGAAGTCAGAAGGTTGGTGTAATCAAGTCAAGGGATATATTAGGTGTTAAAAATTAACTGTAAGAAATTTAAGGAGTTATGTAATATAATATTTAAAAATAATCACGATGACAAATTTTAAAAATACTACCACTCTGTTTCATTTATAAAGCCTAAACTAATCGCGACTACTGCAGACATGGTAGTGTGTTACGTGAGTGCATTCAACATGATTCAGTAACAGGGACACATTAATAAGAGTAAAAACCAAACATTGAACAAGTAGTTGAAAAAAAAAAGTATTTACAAAAAGTCTTACCTTATGTATAAAAGGTACATAAGGTAAGACGTTTTGTAAATACTTTTGTTATTAATCATTGTATAAATAGGCTCGAAAAATTGAAACGTAACCTACGAAATGTAACTAAGTTTCGTTAATACCTACGTTCACGATCTGTGCCTGGCAAGCGCGTCGTTGACCGCCTCAGTGCCGAATGCAGGCGGTCTTACGGTATGCAGCATAGATATAGTATGTACAAGATAAACAGAGTCAGATGAAAAGCGAAACCAAAAAAATAAAATCTATGTGTGAGGGAAATTGTCCATGTGTTAGTTAAAAAAGTGTTGTTAAAAAGTCCATGTTCAGTATCGATATCGATACTTGGTGAACACAATAAGAAACAAGATTAAAGGATTGCTGCCGTTGTTGTTTATATTGAACTGTTATAAAAACTGGGCAAAATACATGCTTGCTTATACAGAATACTATCTAGGTTAGCCACTAACTAACCATACGATAGGAAGTGTCATTCTTACAGGCACAAATAAATTAGGTATAGATTCTTTCATTAGGATTCGTCGATGTTTTCTTAGTATGCAGTAGGTATTTCAATACGAAATGTTTACTAAATATTGTAGAGACCATCCATCTCTGTTTAAAATTCGAATCCATTTTCTCTTAATACAGAATTATTTGGGCATCTGTAGGTACATAAACATTACAAATTATTATTTACACAACAGAACAATTTGCTGGTGAGCAGAGCACTCATGTATTCAAGACACTGTAAAAGTAATAAATGCAAACAATATGATATTCTTAAACCTACTCAAAGTAATAAAACATCAAAACTCTCCGAAATATTTTGAAACACAAAGGCTAATATAATAAACATGCAACTTAAAGTACAGTTTAGATGAACACATCTTCTCAATCCTAACTTAAATCTATTTAAACAAAACTTGACTAAATAAGTTTGTATTCATGCCATGATGTCACTATAAAAAGATTAAGTTTTTATCGATACTCCTGACGTCACCGCTTTGTCAAGCCCTAGCGTAAACAAACAATTTTCTCTTTTACATTATATTTTAGCAAATTCTGTTTAAATATACGAAATATACATTTATTAAACAATGGAAATCAATATACTATTGTAAGAATATTTTTCTGAGCCGATTACTAGCAGAAATTTGTCAAAATATGGTTCGAAACAATCCAAGGACAAAATTGTATTTACCTATGAAACATGTATTTATTGGGGTTATTTCGTCTTGTAACGTCACATTCACTCACAAAATAAGCCAACATAGTTGCATAATTAATATTATTAATTTAAATCTAAAGATTATTATTTAAATGCAAGAAATTCACCGCTGTGTAAAACAGAAGGGACGCTATGGACCCCTTCTCGCGAAAAAAATGACATATTGGTACTTCATTCACTCTCTCTTTTTCTCTTAGTACTTGATTAGGGTTTCTCGCTCGCACCCTTCGTGTATCTTTTTGCGTAGCAAAAAAATTCTAAATCTATGGTATGCAGTGTATGCACTTTCAATCATTTACGCGTAATGCAAATAACTGCATATCTTTGGAACGGTTGCTTTTTTAAATTTTCCTTTGTGATTATATTTTAAATATAAACATCTCCTTAAATTTCTAAATAGTTAATTTTCCAACACCGTCTTCTTCTTATTCCTGTCCAATTCTCAATTTATTTCTGGTTGGGCCTCCTTGTGCGTCTACAGCAGGATGGTTTATCCTGGGTTGTCGATGGTGGTAAATTTTGCTCTTTCAGGTCTCTCTCGACAGTGGACCACCAAAGAGCTGGTGGTCTGCCCTTTGTTATATGCTTGGTGTTGATTTTGAGCATTGTTTTTACGAAGTAGCTATCTTTTCGTGTCATAATGTAACCACCTGAGTTTGCTCTTTCTGATTTTTGTCGGTAATTGGCGCTACCAAGGCATATATAAGTGTTATTTTTTATTTATCATCACAAAATGTAAGACTTCATCCTTGTCACATGAGCCGCGTGTCTGATTAGTGACCGGGGTTTTCTCCTGTTCTGTTACCTGTGCGATGCTGTAGTCAGACGCGCAGATAGCCTGCAGCCCCTCCACGCCGGAGATGTCTTCTGTAGTTCTGTTACCTGTGCGATGCTGTAGTCAGACGCGCAGACAGCCTGCAGCCTCTCCACGCCGGAGATGTCTTCTGTAGTTCTGTTACCTGTGCGATGCTGTAGTCAGACGCGCAGACAGCCTGCAGCCCCTCCACGCCGGAGATGTCTTCTGTAGTTCTGTTACCTGTGCGATGCTGTAGTCAGACGCGCATACAGCCTGCAGCCCCTCCACGCCGGAGATGTCTTCTGTAGTTCTGTTACCTGTGCGATGCTGTAGTCAGACGCGCAGACAGCCTGCAGCCCCTCCACGCCGGAGATGTCTTCTGTAGTTCTGTTACCTGTGCGATGCTGTAGTCAGACGCGCAGACAGCCTGCAGCCCCTCCACGCCGGAGATGTCTTCTGTAGTCCTGTTACCTGTGCGATGCTGTAGTCAGACGCCCAGACAGCCTGCAGCCCCTCCACGCCGGAGATGTCTTCTGTAGTTCTGTTACCTGTGCGATGCTGTAGTCAGACGCGCAGACAGCCTGCAGCCCCTCCACGCCGGAGATGTCTTCTGTAGTTCTGTTACCTGTGCGATGCTGTAGTCAGACGCGCAGACAGCCTGCAGCCCCTCCACACCGGAGATGCCGACGCCGACGGATGCACGCTGTATCATCGCCACATCGTTGGCTCCATCGCCTATCGCTAGCGTTACTGCGCCTGTCGCAGTTGATACCATTTCTACAACCTAGAACACATAAAAACATTGTAAATAATGATTATTTTCCGACATGTCTGATGGACAACATTTAACGAAAAGCGTTGAAGAGACTTGCTGAATTCAGTGCGAGCTAACAACCCACCTTCAACTTTTTTAGGCGCATTTATTACCAATAAAAAAATTAGAAGGTTCACAAGAATGTACATTTAGGCGAAGTAGTATAAAATATAACCAGGCATTTCATTGTTTGGTAGTGATCTGCTCGATGTAGGTTCTTTCTAACGTGTTTCAGTTGGCGTTACGGTACAATGAGTTAAAGTTTATCGAGACAAAGTGGGCGTAGACTATGCTTGAATATGGAATGCACTAACCTCAGCCTTCTGTATCGGCGACACCCTACAACACACCACAACCTTGCAGGATATGCACAGATCCAGGAAGTCTTTCTTCAGGTCGCAGCCCATCGCGTACTTGAGCGTCTTGCCGTCGATGATGAGCGCGATTTCGTTCTGTTTGCCGAGGTTGTCGCCGAACTCCACGATCTGACGGGATATGCACTCGCGGGTACCCTAAGGGAAACATTTTTTGTTAGAAAAGCTACTTCTTCTTCTTCTTCATCGTGGCGATGATTCCATTTTTAGTTTTTAATTTAGATGTTCTGCTTCGACCAGAACTCAGCCACGTCGAAAGCCCTAGCGCTGGCTAAAAGCTACTAGAAGTTGAGAAATTTTAATACAGGGTTCAATAGACAGTATGTAACTGAGACAGTTTTGTTTTCTTAACCATAGGTACTTCCTAAGATATGTTACAAACTCTTCGGTCTTTTAAATCTGATGCTTATGAATTGTAATTCAACGTAACTTTGCTGATCATTTCTAGCGGCGTAAACTAACCTGGTTCCTTACTTTTTAGCATAATAAATTGCGTGTTTAATTGTGAATTATCAACGTGTCAATCAACGACTCACAAACATGCTTAAGCATTGTCAGGGGTTTCCAAACTCCTAGAAAGCATAATGTTTTTTTTTTTAATTTTTGATAGGCTTGTTTTTGACCACTATCTCACCGATATTAAGCGATGATATTGTCGGCGATGAAGCACGCTTACCTATTCACTCGATTTAAAGTCCCCTGGTTGTAGCTAACAGAAAACATAACCGGGCAGGAAATTTTACTTCTTACCTCTACGCACCATGAAAATATTCCCAAAACACTTTGAGCGTCCGGTGCGATGACCACCATGTACCGATGGCGCATCGCCGTACGTCTTGTAGTCCGATGATGGAGAGGGCTAGGGAAGCACACTTACATCCAGGCTGTCCTCGTTGAGGATGATGAGCGGCATGTTGCTGTGCAGCAACCTGGCGGAGTGGCCGATGTTGATGGCCGTCTCCTGCTTGTCGCCCGTCAGCACCCACATGTTGATGTTCGCCTTCAGGAGCGCTGCTATCGTCTCGGGGACACCGTCCTTTACACAAACATGTTTCAGCTCATACATTTTTCCCATGGGATTGTCAGAAATTTCAGAACGCTACCTGCTACGATCCATCGATCATTACAAATTACATCCTGCTTGTTTCAGCTATGTCCTTACAAACCCGAAATAATGAAAACAAGATTCTTGAAATATTAATCCGATGATTGCTCGACTTGTTGACAGATTACGAAAAACCTTTTACTGCTAGAAAGCTACACTGTTAGGGTAGCTATCAGATATGAAACTAAACGCGATCAACCCGTCTAAGCCGCGTTCAAGAACTGTCAGTGACATACTTGTTGTGGAATATTGTCTTGAACGCGGTTAGAATCGTGTTGATGGTTTTCAGTTTTTATGGAACTGTAAATTATGCTTATCGGGGAGTTACACAGGAAGAAATTCTTTATTTTTGTATGTGTGACGGTTAACAGGACGGAATGGAAGAAGAAAACGTGGTGCACCGACCCCCGACCAAGATGAAGAATGCAGCAAACTGATGATTCTGTATCTGCACCGTTGTCAACTTCTAACTGCGTTGAAATGTATTTGTGTATTAAAGATATGATGCGTGTATGTAATGTCTGACCTGCAGTTTGTCCTCGATGGCCGTGGCGCCGAGTAGTCGCAGGTTGTTCTCGATAAGCATGGCAGCCTCTTCGATCTTCAGCTCACGGTCCTGTATCGCTATGCTAGCCTTGTGGTATGTGTTCGCCCAGTCCTGGAAAACAAGTATTCTTTTACGCTTTTTTTTACATTATGGAATGAAAACACAAGAAAATTATCAGGAAAAAATTTAGAAAAAAAAAACTGTTCCGAGATTGAATCGCGATGCAAAGCGTAGACGTTGGTAAGACTTTAGGTCGTCGTCAAACCGCTATGATTGCCACGAATATTACGTTGTTACTGTTATTTAAATATGACGTGCGGCAATGGAGCGACACCGCACAGTCTTCCACGTCATTGTAATGCGTCGTATGATGATATTTAGTCCTGAAGTAATCAAAGGTTAAGTGAATGAGTATTATTATCCATAATCAGAATCATGTCCACCAATAGACGTTTACCTTGTGTCGCCACATCGACCGGTCCTGTACCTCACGCATCCAGCGGATTCCTGCAGCTTTAACCAGGTCATCGCTCCACTTAGAGGGAGGTCTTCCAACGCAGTGTCTTCCGGTACGCGGTCGCTACTCCAGAACTTTTTGGCCCTATCAACCATCCGCTTACCTGGTAGAACTGTTCGGAGATGTCAGCAACCGCAAAGACAAGCGTTCGCAGTCCGTCACACGCGAACAGCTCCAGGTGCGCCAGCGTGGCGTCGGCAAAGCGCGCGTGCTCACCGCCCGCCAGGCGCGGGTAGATCACCGAGTCTGCGCCCTTGCAGTACAGCTTGATCTCACCTGTGCACATACATAACATCACACCTGTAGTGTCCGTATGTCGCCAGTTATGTTAAGTTTCATGTAATAGGGACGGGCCTATTGCATCAACAAGGCCCAAGTCTAGACTACGGGGTGCCACTGAGAATTTCAAACTGGTGACACTTTGCCGAACCCGGCCATCACACCTGAGCCCAGCAGTAGCACTTGGCGACCACTAGACTGACGAGACAGTTACGTTTTTAATGCTAGCTTCCTGACAGTAATAGATAGCAGCCAGTATATTGCGCTTCACGGGCATGGTGGCTGAATAACAAAAACTGTAATCTTGTGTCTCATTTTCATACTACTTACACAAACAAGGTACACGTTGGTTTGGATTTGTTTATCGTCCATCGAGCCAGATAAGTGGTCCAGTAAAAATCCATGCCGAAGTTAGACGTTTTGCTTATTATGCGTTTGCGGACGACAACACGATATTCAATTCAATCTTTTCTTAGGATACTTATAATTTATGTAAACGTAACAATTTTCATATTATTACAAGAGAGGGCTTAGTGCTAGATTTTATTCTCACTCGATCACGTTAGCGTAACTTCAATACATATACTGCGCCTAAAGTAGCTTTCTCAAAAAGAAGTAAATTGACATTTACGTTAACGCGACCATACGAACGTACGTTTAAAGACTGTCAGTTTCACAAATGCTTGGCTAAAGTACAGTACTTACCGGTGGGCGTGCGCACGATGACGGACATGCGCTTGCGCGCAGACGTGAAGTCCAGCACGTTGAGCACGGCGTACTCCTCTGAGCCGTGCGGCGCGCGCATGCGCACGGCGCGCGGCGTGCGCTGGTCGAACACGTAGCCCCACGTCTGCGCGCCCAGCACTAGTGCGCGCTCGTCTGCCAGAGGGGAACATGACTATCATGATTGATAACAAGACTCGAATCTGTCACTCAGTAAAAACTTTCTCGTTGATGTCTATGGCCAAGTCACCAAACGATAGATCCTTTAGGTTGTCCTTTTTATCCCAAAGGTTGACTAGTAGAGAATGCCTTGTGGCATTAAGTCCACTATTGTACATGAAGTTTAAATAAATAAATAAATAGGTCACCGGGAGCGTTTTTGCAGAGAAATCGTGCAAAAGGTCAGGAGCGAGAATATTATACTGCAACTAGTTTTTAATAATCTAAAGAACAGTATATAGTAAATATATAATTAATATATAGTATGTATGTATGTAATGTTTGTATATAAATATATATATAGTATTCTTAGTCTCTGGATTTAGCGAACGGACAAAGGATATTTTTTATCCCGGGAATACATTTCCTTAGGATAATTTTCAATTAAGATTATCACACGAGCATAGCAACTGGAAGAAGCTAGTAATTCATAAAACAAAAAAGGCAGCAGTAGTAAAAAATGGATTATAGTTTTAATATAGGTGTCGTTTTCGCGGTTTTTGAGGCAGGTGAAGAGAGACAGCTTCACCCTTCGCCCGCCAGCCTCCCGATGCGGAGCTGCTATCTCACACGTGACCCCGCAGGCAAAGGCATACACTGAGATTATCTATAAGGGAAACACCCGCCTGGCGAGGCCGCGTGGTAGTTGAGCTGGTCGCCCACCCTCTCCGGGATGACGGTGTGGCAGATGGCCAGCATGGTGAGGAACTCCTTGATGACGGGCGCGGTGGGGTGGTTGCGCGCCATGTTCTGGTATAGTAGCGTGTCTTCCAGCTTCTCGTTGGGGCCGGGTATAGTGTATATTATCTGTGGTAAAACAAAGATAACTTAGGAACTGTTTTCTAGATTTCTGTCTCGCGTGGATAGATCTGGGTTCCGGTACACGAAATGTGGCGGTGTGTAACGTGAACAAATATTTATATAAACTGCAGGTTCAGCTTATAATGCATAAGCCTAAAACACTATGGCATAAAATAAAAGAGATAACAAACATTAAAACGATATGTACCCCTCCTCTAGAACTTTTAAAAACCAATCATGATCCGAATATTGCAGTTAATTACGCATGTAAGTTTTTTGCCAATTTAGGCAAAGACCTAGCCTCTAAAATAGCACCCACCTCGCAGCCACTTAATTCACCCAGAACGTCTCCTCCGAACTCTTTTCTACTTCTTGAGGTTGACAATGCCCCCAGCATTGTTCACTATTATGAACTTAAGACAAGGTAGTGCCACCGGTTCGGACGGAATATCATCTCTTCCTCTAAAATTATCTAGGAAAACTCTTATACCTTGTTAATAACGCATATTATAAATAAATCAATAGATAAAGGACTTTTCCTAGAACCGTTCAAAAAAGCTCTGGTCCACCCAATACACAAGAGCAGGAACAGGGACTGTGTGAACAATTATAGACCGATCTCAGTCCTCCCTGCGATTTCTAAGGCAATAGAAGGGCTGATTATTGGTAGTCAACTTAATTTTCAAAATAAACACGACGTTATAGCACGCAACCAGTACGGCTTTAAGGAAGGCGTTCAACAGAAGATGCAATTACCGACATAACAGAATTTGTCGCAAGGAAGCTCGATGATCATAGAAAATGCCATACAAAAGCTTTCGACACAATCTTTGTTCCCACCTTTCATTTCAAAATTGGAGGACATAGACATTCGCGGCAAAACGCACAGCCTCTTTAAAATCTACAGAACAGAAAACTCAGTGTCAAGATAGATACGTGCGTCAGTGATGAAGAAATCACCACATACGGAGTTCCGCAAGGCACTGTGGTTGCCCCTACATTGTTGTGTCTATATAAATGACCTTTGCACACTGCCTCTCCCCAACCCCAAGATCTTGACATACGCTGAGGACACAGCAATTATTGATTATGGTGATACATGGAATGATGTGAAATATCATGCGGTGCAATCGTTACGAAAGGTTGTTGAGTGGCTGCATAATAATCTACTTGCCCTAAACCTGGGAAAAAACCAAATTCCCTTTTCTATTAGTCACAAGACCAAAGCCATCGGAATTAGTGCGCACAAGTTTCCCCTAGTTTAGGAGGAAGGGTATCCATTATTTAAGCTACCTTTATTTATCTGAACATGTAACCTTATTGCTAAGTATTTTTGTAACAAAGTTTATCTGTATCAATAAAGTTACATTAAAAGGCAAGTGTGTTTTATAAACGAATTGTCAATTCGTTTATAAACACCTCCTCGTTGACTACTATAATATAGTCACACTCACCTCCCCGATGCTACACTTGCGGAACTCCATCACGTTGCAGGTGAGGGTGCCGGTCTTGTCGCTGAAGATGTACTTGACCATGCCGAGCTCCTCGTTGAGGTTGGAGGTGCGCGCCATGGCCGGCGTGTCAGTCTGCTCGTGGTACATCTCGCCGTCCATCGCGATAAACTTCGCCTGGAGGGTAGAACAAAAATGTAAATGTTGAAAAGTAACCTTACCAACTGACACAGAAAGTTCAATTTGTACTACAATCTCGACATTACCGACCCGAGCCTAAAGTTGACGTTAGACGCACAGACGTTAGTTTTTTCCTGTTTGGAATTTTCACTGCAAATACGTTCAGTGTTGGCTTTGTGAACGCAAGGCGATGGAGAACGATAACTTAATTTTATTATGATTATTCATTTCTGTTATCATTATTAAAAAAGGAACTTTGGTATTGGGTGCATCCGTTAAACAGTCTTATCTTTTTAGATAAATTCTTTAATTTCTACTAAATTTTTCGATGAACTTCATCTCTGTTCTGGTAGTTCTTGTCATGAATATACCACAAGCAGGGGTGTTTTCAGCAGCCAATATTAATGCTTCTGCTTCACAAATTGTCGTGATGCACTCGTGCTCTAGATGAAACGACGTTCAATACGCACGACTGTGCGTGGCGCGGTTCTGAATGGTTCCAAACGTGTGCGGCGGTACATAACAATCGTATGCCAGTGCTGCGTTCCGCATGACGTCATTAGGTTTTATCCGAATGGTTTTTACGAACGCGCGGGCTAGCATTCGATACGTACGTACGGAAAGTGTTCCTTTCGAAAAATAAACGGACGTGTGCGGCAGTCAATGTATTTTATTAGAGTACGATGCATTCGGGTCTCCGAATAAGGAAAACTAATTCGGAAATCGAACGCGGAAAACGTACGTATGCGGCCAGCCTTATAGTGCTATTGTTGCACTGTTAGTACTATTGTTTTCATTGTTGTCTGGAAAGAAGATGGTGAGAAGTACACACCAAGCCACATATCCAGAGGGGACTTAATGACAGGGCGACGATATTTGCAGATTTCTTTGCAAGTTACGGGCATGTGTGTGTATTGTTTTCCAAAGACAATGGAACTTTGTTAAATACAGGAGGGACATAATAGAATACATACTCACTTGAAAAAATCTAACAATTTCTGCAGTAACTTGTAACGATATAGGTATAAGATTGTTGTAGAGTATTAAAAATGTCAAAAAGTTAAATCCAAAATGTGCATTCTGCGCTTCTGTAACAAAAAGAGAAACACATAGTTAGTGAATTACTCTATACTCCATTTGAGAAAACATTAGATGATCTCATTTTACAGCCCGTTCAACCGATTTTCACTTCTATTGCGTTGGTGATATGACAAATGGCAGCTGAATTAAACAGTTAGTTTGGTAACAGGTTTATGCTTTTTATGCCATGCTTATATTTACGGGATGTAACTAAAATCGGTTGAACGGACTGTAAAAAGGGGTGTGAAAATTTCTAATGGAGTATAACTAACTAAAATCTCAGTAGCTATTTTGTTTTTTTTAATAATTTGCCTATATTTTCCCACTGCTGGGCAAAGGCTTTTTTAACATCATATAATATCGCTTATATATAAAATATAAAAAATAATATGGCACAATTACAACAAGTTATCTCAAAAATACAGAAGAGCACAGTTTAAAGGAGAAGTTTAACAGTGAGATAGGTTCACTCACCGCCGAGTCCTATGTACCAGTCGGAGTGCGCGTGCATCCACAGCTCGTTGAAGCCGGCGCTCAGCAGCGACAGCGTCAGCAGGATCAGGAACAGCATCAGGATGTGCGTGTTGGTCTGACGGTCTATGGACGAGCGCTTCAGCGGGGCTGCGGACAAATGACACGACTCTTAGTTTTATCACTGTGCCCACTAGACTGAAGAGAGCCGAGGACAGAGGGTTCTAAAAACTTTTTATCAAAAAAATTAAACCGACTGCTAAAAAAAAACACTACAAAGCGAAAAATAACGCAGTCACGAAAAAAACACACAAAAAGTCGGTGTCTTTGGTACCTACCTATTTTTTTTTCGTTTTGGACACCGACTTCCGTAAAGAAAGTTATTTTACGCTTTGTAGTAAAGCTTTTGTTTTGGCAGGCGATTTAATATTTTAGGATTACATCATTTTTAGTTTTGATACCTTATATTACCATGAAAACACGCATTATTAAGGACTAGCTTCAGCCAGCGGCTTCGCCCGCGTGTGAGTCGAAAATTATCCCGAGAGAACATATTCCTGAAAGTATCCTATGTACTATTGCTGATTATAATCTATCTCTGTGCCAAATTTCATACAGATCCGTCCAGCCGTTTGAGCGTGAAGAAGTAATAAACATACCAACACACACCCACACTCACAAACTTTCGCCTTTTGTAATATTATTGTGATAACTCGGTTAAAAATAATCCTCAGAATCAGCTCACTAAAATAACAGGCTGGAAGGCGGTTATCCTTCCCCTGAATAAGGTACATCTATATTTTTTTTTGGATGTAGTGTTTTGGAAATAGGGAGAGTTTTACGGTGCAGTAGGACAGTATAGCTTCGTTATAATAAGGACTCCAAAAACAAAGGACAGACAAAGATAGAGGGACGAACTTGACTTCTTGAAGCCAAAATAAAAGAGGCAAGACTGCCCAGCAGTGGGACAATACCTTTAGTGGAGTTCTTCATGAGTTTGGTCTCGTGTCCGGTGTAGACGACCACGCCGTAGATGTAGTTGGTGTTGCGTAGCATGGCGCCGCGCAGCAGCATCTGGTCCAGACCCAGCGGTATCACCCTGCGAAGTTAAGACGAATAAAGAGCTTTAATTAAGATAGACACTCAAACTAAAAACAATGGCATCACCTGCGCGATAACACTTTTTATCAGCCTATAGGGTTGTAGACTATCCCTAACAACTGTTAAAGATCTACGAAAACAGTCGAGACCATAGATGAGCTATTATAGGTACCGACTATCATTCGTGGACCTGTTACTTTAGGTTCCTTACTATATTTATTGCCCAAACCCAAACAGGAATTATACTTGGTATAACTTAAATCATAACCACGAATCTTGAAGCGGTGAAGTATAACATCGTGAGAATATAGAGGTATGCGGAACAGGGTGGAAAGTCCTGCAACCTCCTTTGAGAAGGGAGGAACTTCTGACCAGATGGATATTGTGTCTGGTGAGCAACTGTCCAATAGTTGCTGTTTGGTTGATACTTTCTGCTGTTGTTAAAATCGCGCGGGGAACTTTGATAGCGCGATGTGTAAGACTTGGGTGGATCTCGGCAAACACGATAAGCTTTTGGTCCCGGCTATCAGTTGTACACCTTTGAGAGTCGTTACGGTTATCAGAAGCCATACAATCTGACACGACTTAACAAGTGGTATCGTGTTACCTAGTTACTGGATTGTGGAGGTCAAATAGGCAGGCGCTCCATGTAAAACGCTGGTACTCAGCTGAAACGGTTACAGTGGATGCTGATTTGGAAAAAGTAAAGTAAAATAGTTGGAAAAAGGCTAGGCAGATTGATAAAGTAGTACTACACTCACTTGTTGCTGCTCTCTTTAAGCATTCCATTGAACTCGTACAGGTGCCTGTTGGGCTGCTCGCACTGCACGGTGGCGGTGAAGTCCGTCAGGGCTAGCGTGCTGTCCAGCCGTGCCGTCTCTGGGTTGGCTTGCCGAATCTTTAGGTTCGTCTCCCCGTCCAGGTTCGAGGTCTCGATGAAGGATATGCCTTGCGGTTCACTGTAGCAAAGCGTGGTAGGTTGATTATGGAATGAAAAGTGGATTGTTAATAATGAGCCGTTTATTATCATTTCTTCCGAAAGACGTCCACAGCTGGACATACGAGGGTAGCCTTCCAACACTGCATCTTCCGGTATGCGTTCGCCACTCTAAAACTTTTAGGCCCCAACGGCCATCTGTTAAAAATTTTTAGTACCCAAAGGAAAAGGCAACACACCAGGAAGAGTGGAAGGCTATGAGGGGCATTTTGCCCAGCAGTGGGACAACACAGTTTGGATGAAAAAAAGATACCGAATGATCATGGCAGAAGCTCACATTTCGCCAGTTATTTTACACCTGTCCGCACCGGGGATTGAACGGCCCCTACGCTCAGCTGTACTTTCGATCACAAGACCAGCGATAAAGTCGTAATTAGTTTGAGAGCAATTGACAAAAAAAGATTGACTTTTAAAAGAGTTGTTTTCGAGATAAACATACAAGTTACATTGAATTGACTACATCTAAGTAAGTATCTACAACATCAAACTCAATGGTAAATCATTTATTTAATTAGACTAACCGGCACTTTAAAATATAAAAAAATATTGATCCTAGCACTTTCCATGTCTACAAATGATGCATTGTCTAGCATTCAATGATTACTTAATTAGTTTTTATGTAAAAACATAACGTATTATTTAGTATACAATGCACCGCTGACGTTAACCGGCTAGCCAATAATCGTCACGCAAATCTGCGCGGTCAATTATATTTAATTGGCACATAAATGTTAAATGAGTTGACAACTTTGTGTTAGGACATAAACAACAGTTAAAATAAGTATTAGTGTATTGACTGTTTCTTTCAAGCTTCGTCATTTATCAAAATTAAAAATATAATAATGAAATGTTTTTCCTTGGTAAATTATATGTAAGTCAACAGACTAATGACCAGACTCTAGACATCATGTCATTCGATGTCAGCGATGGCTATGTTCGATATGCCAAAATGTAAGGTATTGATCACTTGATCTTTCCAATCGCTATCGCGACGCTTTTTAGGGTTCCGTACCTAAAGAGTAAAAACGGGAGCCTATTACAAGGATTCCACTGTCCGTCTGTCTTTCTCTCTGTCACCAGGCTGTACGAGGTGCATTCAATAAGTACCTAGCCTCATCGCCAGAGGGCGCTGTAGTTTCAAAAGAGTTTTACCACAGTGTAGCACATTCTTTTTTAATTCTTTTTTCAAATTTTCATTCCAATCCCTTCATTTGTTTTAATTTGACAACTTATGGAAGCGAACGTGTCGATCGGTTTTACAAAAATGGAAAAAGAGCAATATCGTTCGGTGATTCGATTCCTATTTTTGGAAGGGAAAACGCGCATCGAAATCAAAGAGCGCTTGGATGCTGTGTACGGTGACTCTTCTCCATCGATGGCCACCGTCAAGAATTGGTTCAACGAGTTTGCACGTGGCCGTACGTCGGTTTTTGATGAACCACGTCCAGGTGCACCGAAAACAGCTGCTACGGAGGAAAACATTAAAAATCCATGATTTCGTATTGGCAGATCGCCGATTGAAGGTTCGGGAGCTAGCTGAGACTGTAGGCATTCCAGAAGGAACAGTGCATCATATTCTTCACGAGGAACTCGGCATGAGAAAGCTGTCGGCGCGATGGGTGCCGCGTTTACTCACACCAGAAAACAAGCGCAACCGTGAGACCACATCGGAGACTTGTTTGGCGCTGTTTAAGCGAAATCCAGCGGAGTTTTTGCGTCGTTTTGTAACCGTCGATGAAACCTGGATCCACTGGTACACACCAGAGACCAAGGAGCAATCAAAACAATGGATCCAGACCGGGGAACGTGCTCCAAAGAAGGTGAAAACTGTAAAATCGGCCGGAAAAGTTATGGCCACCGTTTTCTGGGATTCACAAGGTGTGATCTACATCGATTACCTCGAGAAGGGTAAAACAATTACAGGGCTTTACTATGCCGATTTATTGGGCCGATTCGACGCCGAATTAAAGAAAAATCGACCCCATCTGGCGAAGAAAAAAGTGCTGTTTCACCACGACAACGCACCGGTTCACACGTCTGCCGCTGCCATGGCCAAATTGGTCGAATTACGCTACGAATTGCTGCCCCATCCACCGTATTCTCCAGATTTGGCCCCTTGTGACTTCTTTCTGTTTCCTAATCTGAAAAAATCACTCGCCGGGAACAGATATGGATCGAATGAGGAGGTCATCGCCGCCACGGAGGCCTATTTTGCAGAGTTTGACAAAAATTATTTTTCCGACGGGTTAAAAAAGTTGGAGCATCGCTGGGCTAAGTGTATCGAACTAAAAGGAGACTATGTTGAAAAATAAATTGCCACTTTTCCTAAATTTTCGTTTACTTTTTGTAGGCTAAGTATTTATTGAATGACCCTCGTATCTCATGATCCGTGATAGCTAGACAGTTGAAATTTTCACAGATGATGTATTTCTGTTGCCGCTATAACAACAAATAATAAAAACAGAATAAAATAAATATATAAGTGGGGCTCCCAAACAACAAGCGTGGGTTTTTTGCCGTTTTTTTGCGATAATGGTACGGAACCCTTCGTGCGCGAATCCGAATCTTACCTGGCCAGTTTTTTTGTAAAATGTTACTTGTCTAGAGCCTTAAGCCCGTCTTCAGTGAACAAGTACTGGCAAAATACCTGTGACACTAAGTACGCCTCTATAGGTTTGTGTGCGTAGTAAATAAATACAGGAAAAACTTTTGTTACGACTTCTTCAAACGTTGCTTTGACCACATGTACTAGTCAACGCAATACCGCATTATTGGATTATGCGGTATTGCGTTAGTAGGTTTTAACAGTAATTGTTACAAATTTCCACCATTGGTGGGCTTTGACGTAATTGGGCTTATGCAGAAAAATACTCACACAAAAGTCTTCAGAGGCAGATATAGGAAAATATTAGCACTATACGTATGTTGCAAAACAGTGTCATTTTATTGTATTCCAGTATAATTGGTATACATGTTGATGTTATTATAAGCACCCAAAACATTTTTTGGTATTCTCTGTATATTGTATACTAGCTCTTTCGCACGGTCACTCCCGTGGTCTATCCCACTGAAACCGTTGATTTACCGGAATCAAAGTAGCTTATGACACCCAGTGATTACCAGAGATTTCTTGATTGACTTCTTTTGTTTGCTTTTTACAAACAAAAGAAGTCTACAGGCGACGGTGACCGCTTAGGATGCGCTTACAAGGGCAATTAATTGCGTAATTACTGCCAATTTTTGTTAAATTAATGTTTATGATGTTCTATTTCCCAGCATCGCCTAGCAATGTATGGCAATACAACGATTGATATTGAAATTGCCAAGAATTGTCAACTTTCAGTACTCCGTGAAGTGCATCTTTAGTATCTACTTATGTCCTATCATAGAACATAGAAATGACTTGATGTTTTCCTCTACATCTTACCTCGAGGACAGCAAGATAATATCAGCGGGGAAGAACTGGTTGTTGACGACCTTGCAGAGGTCGCCGACGAGCAGCTGTTCCCATGGCACTGTGAGCCAGCGCCCCTCGCGCAGTACGTCCACCTTGCGGACGTTCGTCTCATCGTCTGCCCGGTGACGCTTCTGGATACCAAACATAAGAAAACTATTAATATAATAAAAAAAATATAATAATTTCGCCAGTTTAAAACTCCGGTAAAGTATAATCTATTAATTTCAACCGTATCACATAAATCTTTACAATATTTCACCCAATGCGATAAATGCGCTTATCCTAAGTTACTTCACATCTAAGAACCTATAACAAATTGTAGGTAAACCTAATGCATAAATAATTATTAAGCAAGAATCACCGCATGGTAAGACGCACATTGAACATTAATTTTAAGCTTGAAAGGTCTCGAATGATGAAGTCCACGCTCCATCCAGCACAGGTCCAGGTATAAAATCCCGAGATCTTTCAGCTCGAACGCCAGAATCGTTTCGAGTGTCTAGGTAGCTCCGTGGAAGATTACAACGATGGGTTCGTGGAAACTATACATACGGTTGGGACTAAGTTCTTCCAGACCCGTCGTACAGATAATAACAAACAGCTCTCTGATCCTAATCTCAAGCTTAACAAGGAGAGGCGTGAGATGATCCTGCAGTCTTCAGATGAGGCGCAAATACCGGCAGCTCAATAGATGGATCTCTAAATCCTCGAAGAGACCTCCGCCGCTTTACTACGGAGCGTATTAAAGTCGCGACTGAGCGAAATAAAGGCTCCAAGGTGTTTTCAAGGGATCTGGCTATTAGGCAGAGCCAGCTCACGAAACTGAAGACCGACGATGGCAGGATCGTAAATGCCAAACCGGAGCTTCTGAGGGAGATCGAGAAATTCTATGGGCAGTTGTACACATCAATTAGCAAACCCATTGCAAATCTTGCAAAAGACCCAAGAGCTAGACTGACCCGACACTATACGGAAGACATCCCGGTCGTCAGCCTGTACGAGATTAGCATGGCTCTTAAACAGCTTAAAAACAACAAGGCGCCGTGTGATGACGGAATCACGGCTGAATTCCTGCAGGCGGGTGAGAAACCGGTCCTTAAGGCCCTTTAGAAGCTGTTTGATTTTGTCATACTCGAGGGCAAAACAGGCATGGTGCAGGGGTAAGGTGGTACTCTTCTTCAAGAAGGGCGATAATGCCCGGCTGAAGAACTACAGGCCCATCTCACTTCATAGCCATATCTACAAATTGTTTTGAAGAGTCATCACGAATCGTCGAAACCGTCGAATCCGACTCGGCTGGGCGGCGTCCGGAAATTTGCGCGGTATCTTCTCGTCCAATTTACCGTAGTGTCTCAAGACAAATGTCTATGAACAGTGTGTGTTGCTAGTAATTACCTACGGGACCGAGACGTGGTCGCTCACAAAGGCCTTATCAGAAAGCTTAAAATCACCCAAAGGGCAATGGAAAGGGCTATTCTCGGAGTTTCCTTGCGTGATAGCACCAGAAATGAGGATATCCACAGGAGAACCAAGTTACCGACATAGCCCGAAGAATTGCGAAACTTAAGTGGTAGTGGGCTGGGCACGGGCTGCTGGTCGCAGAACGCATATACGACGGAGCCGAAAAGTTCTGGAATGGCGACCATGAACCGGAAGACGATGCGTTGGAAGGCCTCCCACTTCGTGGACCGATGAACTGGTTAAGGTTGCGAGAATGCGCTGGATGCCTGACGCACGGGATCGGTCAATGTGGTGACGCCTGGAAGCCTATGTCCAGCAGTGGACGTCTTTCGGCAGAAATGATGATGATGATGAAACAAGAATCTATCTAACTATTTTCCATTATATGAGTGCATAGGTACTTTAAATGCAACGCGCGTTGGTTCCCACACAAATCTTGTGAACGTCAAAGGTGTGTGCCTACTACCAGGTCGTCAGTCGTCGCAAACAATCGATCAGTTAGATAAGACGGGTAACTTGTTGATCTAAATATGTTTCTGTTTAAATAGTATGAGTCTATGTTGCATTGTTTGCAATAAGAAAGGATGACTGTTGCCTGCTCGAAAACGAAACGGAGTATACAAATAATGGTTCATTTTTATCCTCTTGACGTACACGACCAATATATGGGGCCATACACCAACACAGTCGGTGGTGCACCTATGTACTATAAATAACTGAACCATTTTTATGTTAATATACTTTATAGTCTCCCAAAATGTTAACATAATTGCTAATTCCACTACTATCATTAGAGATCTACCAACAAAAAGAATGTTTGTGTTAAAACCATCATGCACAAATACTGAAGCATTCCAACCAGCATTTTTGACGCTATGTTTAGGCATACAACTCGTTTAGGAATTCTGAACATCATGGCAGCATAGCTAAACACGTTGACACGTACTTACGTAGACTAGACATAATAAGCGAGCAGGAAAATTCCCCTTTACCATAAATAGTATTTATTATTAGATGCTGGGCTTTACCCTTCGGCTTTACTTATTATATTACTAACGTGTCTGAAATCTTTTTACCTAAAATTGTAATTGTAACCCACTAGCACACTAAACCCTGAGTCCGGTAACTGAAGATTTCTACAGTATTTTCTAAGGAATTGTCAGCGACACTTAGAATGTTAAGGCGGAAACATACTTACGTGGCGTGGCGTGGCGCCTTATGACGCATTTGATTGGCTACAAGACTCGTTGTGATATGATGTAGACTTAAACATATTCGTATGATTGGTGTACACCGCACCACGCTACGAGACGTCACAGTAATGTGTAAGCAGCGTTAGTCAGGCGTATCCTGTAGTTTGCTTTGGTAGTCAGCTTTGCTACCACATTGCGGACAAGACAATATTTAGACCAGGGCAAAAGCTATACTAGACAAACTGTCATTCTAACAGCGAAGGCGAATGGTCGAAATGCAAAAATTCATTCCCATACATGTTGTCATTTTCGGGAGTCCGTACCCGAAGGGTCCAAACGTAACCCTATTGCTGTCACTCACGTATCCGTCTGTCTGTTCGTCGTCTGTCACAAAATTTTGTCCCAAACAATTTTTAACTGCCCATTGATCTATGAACTTGAAATTTGGTGATAATGTTTATTATTAGGTACGTTTATTTGGTGTATTCCCGTTGTCCCCTTAATCTTTACAAAGAATGTGTCCAATGTCACTTTTCTTATTGTCTCTTTTAAGGCGAATACACTTCATTCTTGTGTTTTTTACAAACAATTACCAATATTCTTCATTTGGTACGGAACCCGAAAGTGCGAAGACGACTCACACTTGGCCGGTTCTTCAATCGCTATCGCAACGCTTTCGTTAAAAGTATGTCACTTATCTAGAATTTAAGAGCAAGAGCTATTCAATCCGTGACAATAAGAGTTGAACACCAGCTCAGCAATACTCACAAAGTCCTCGACGATCTCCTTGATGGCGCTGACGGAGAGGATGAGGATGAGCGGCGTGAGCGTGGTCCAGCGGCCCGTGGGGGACACGTCGGGGATCTGCTGCAGCAGCGCGATGAGCAGGAAGAAGCAGTTGGAGTAGCGTCGGAACTGCTCGAACAGGAACAGCGGAATGAACGATGGTACGCTGTGGAAGAGAGCGGGACATTAACATGACTGACTTTTTATATTTTTCAAAGCACACTTACGAATATGGAGTATTGGAGACATTTATTAAATGCCTCAGCGATATACCTTGACTAATATACGTTTACAATAAACGTAGTTTAAAATTAAAGCAGTAAACTATAGTCAGTTAGAAGGGAAAAAAACTGGCAATGCTATGATCTTTACTGAGTTTTTGTCTTCGTCGATATAGGTCTACCGCTTATCTGAGACGGAGCCACGAAAGCGCGGGAGGATGTGGTGTTTGTTTATCGCGGGCGAACAGACTACACTCTTCCGCATCGGTTACAAAAAAAAAAGTTAAGAGCATTTATGATTGCACATTAAAAACATAAAAATTCTGGCACCAGGCTAGGGCCGATGCCTGTCTGGGTCGCGGATAAATTTGATAGAGAGTTACCGCGGCCCTGGCACAAGCAACTGACGGAACAAAACCCACCCGGGGTTTTAGTCAGTAAAAGTCTGATACGGCCTCCCGCTTCAGCCAGAGCGGGAGATGTCATTGGATGATTTACCATACCAAAAAAAAAAATGGACGTAACCACGTACATACACTTCAAATACCAGAAAGCACCATGTCATGTCGATACACGTTAATAATATGATATGGATAAAAAACCGGCCAAGAGCGCGTCGGACTCGCGCATGAAGGGTTCCGTACCATTATCGCAAAAAACGGCAAAAAAATCACGTTTGTTGTATGGGAGCCCCACTTAAATATTTATTTTATTCTGTTTTTATTATTTGTTAATATAGCGGCATCAGAAATCAATCGGCATCATCTGTGAAAATTTCAACTGTCTAGCTATCACGGTTCATGAGATACAGCCTGGTGACGACGGACAGTGGAGTCTTAGTAATAGGCTCCCGTTTTTACCCTTTGAGTACGGAACCCTAAAAACTGACTAATATTCATGCCCGGCTAAATGTACATTACAAGGGCTGTAATGTACTACAACGTATATGGATATTATTAGAAAAATAATTTGAAAGCCAAGCTGCAAAAATGACAGTGTAATATCCCAATGACAACTTTCATCACGTTCAAAATTAATAACATTAATAGTAATGGGGATATATCACTAAAATTTAACTGTTCGACTGTTCCATAATTTGTAGAGCTCCACATCAGTGTCCCATAGGAGTGCAGTTTACTTTGATTGCCTAACTAAACGAACAATGGTTATTAGGAAAATATCGTTATTGAATATCGTTATTGTATGTCGATAAATATGATTGTTCAGCATTTACAGCTCAGCCGCGATGCGATAACAGTCACACGTAACACGTTTAAATTGGTTTCTTCTTATAAGAAGTAAAGGCTTTCTTAATTTCTTAGTATAAAAATACTTTCAATTTGATGGCAATTCGACAAAATTTTGACGACAAAACTGACGTGTATTGATCGGAGAAACTGACAAACAAAGTTACCAAACGTTGAGCTCCTTAATTTCTGAGTTGAGCTGCACGGTTATTGACAAATGCGTTCACTGACTGGACAGGTCCACTCAATCTGGCTGGTTCTTTCCTCAAAAGACCATTTCAGACTTCAGTCTACATGGTCTTCACATGATCTAACCAAGATTTTGTCTGGACTTTAAAAGAGACTGTGACCTCTGAGTTTGTTTCGGCCTTTCTTCTCAGAGTAGTCAGATAGGAAACGCCGACTTCATCTAGTTTAAAAAAATATGATCGACATGTAAAAGTGTTTGTACAAACCTACTTACAGAAATAAAATCATTTATCAAACACTCCAAGCTTTTTTATTTTTTACCGGTTTTTTCTTTTCTATCTTGTCTAACTCTACTCTAACAAGGGAACTTGTTAGGGCCGCTTCTGAATTGAAAATTTAAACCATACTTTAATGACACAGTTTGACAGGTTTTCAGACTAAAGAAGAGTTTAACAAATATTCAACTTCAAATTCTTAAATCAGAAATCGGGGTTTAAACTCTTAAAGAATTGACAAGTTCTTAACTTGAAATTCAGGTAAATTTCTACCAAGTAGGTACCCACGTAGGTAGGTACCCAGTCAAAAGTAGTACCTTAGAGCTACATAAAAGGTAAGCATTTACATAATAGGGATGTTTCCTGGATCTAAAAATGATAATTCTATTTAGTCCGTCAATAAATTATATTATTAGAATATCAAATAATATTGAACCCGTAGTTTTTGCTTTACCAAATAAATATTAATTGACAACTATTAAGTTGTGAAGACACTTTGTCAGTATAAAGTGTAGCTCACCGTGTCGTCACACGATATTTCAACGCACTGTATCGTCTTAATTTTTTGTTTACGTGTCGTACCGCCAAGCGGCCTAGCCGTGTTCCGGTACGATGCTCGGTGTAGCCACAAGAGGAGTTGGGTCGAGATAGTTGTTCCACTGCAGGCAGACTAGCCTGACTCGCGTAGTTATGGGCATATCGGGAGACTAGTCGCGGAGGGTAGCGGGATCCGAGGCACGGTGCGCCGCTGGCCGACCGCAGGTAGTCACATAAGAAAGGCTGCCCCGCTAGCTGTCGAAAAATCCCGGGATACGCCATCGTGCTGGTTGGCGACCAGATTACCCGAGGGTGCCCGATGGACATTCCCAGGGGAGCTCAGGCGTCCCCGCAGTCCCCAGACTAGTCCCCCAATGATGGCGTCCTGTCTGCGCGTGTCTGAAGATTGCCAGCGTGGAACCTCATCTCCCTTCCTTCTCCTCACCTTCCTTCACTCACAGCAATAACGCCAAGTAACAAAAAGAAAAAAGCTGACAAGCGGCAGCACTCACTCTCACATAAGGTGCACCTCAACAACAGTGAGGGCTGCACTCGAACCTTGTCACTGTCCATCACCACCTTGAGACTGAGAAACCAGCACTTTTGTTCCTTACGGACACGCAGATCGGATGTCCGTCGGACGTGGCATACTTATCTTACACAGGATTTACCCTGGAGCACAAATTCAAGCCACGTGCGGGGGTGTATGCGATCTTTCTTCGCATGCTATCCTTGGCGGCCCATTTGCTTCTCTTCGGACAATCCATCGTCATGCGCTGACGCTGTGACTGATGTGTTGCGCCAGCGGATGGAGTACTACATTCCATTCTCTGACGTAGCGCTGTCCAGCGTTGACCGACCATGGTTTGGTGCTGAGTGCAACCGCGCAAATGCGGTTAAACACAAGGCTTACCTGGCATGGGTCGACACTCGAATGCACAAGGCAAATGACGGAACTCAGAAGAAGCGAGCCTTCAACAGGGCTGCCAAGTCATGCAAAAAGGCGATGCGAAGGGCACGGTTGTCAAACCGTAACAGCAGAGTCGGGAACAAACTCGCTTCATACCCTGCTGGTAGCAAAGCCTTTTGGTCCCTGGCTAAGTCGGTTGAATCAAGCTTCTGTCGCCCCTGCTGACACTACCACCACTGCTGAGACCCGACGGGTCACTGGCCCACGCACACAAGGCAAACTTGTTTGCCTCCCTTTTTGCGTAATCTTCGCATCTGAACTCTGATGGCGCGCGGCCCCCTCCCTCTCCAGTTGGCTGTGGGACGAGTATGTCGGACATTCGCATCCACCAGAGGGAGGTCTGTAGGGTGCTGCGTAACCTTGTCGTGAGCAAAGCTAGTGGCCCCGATGGCACCGGCAATTGTACTAAAAACTTGTGCGCCTGAATTGTCTCTGATTCTGACACGTATCATGATCGTTTTTCGATAGTGACTGGGAAGATGCCGAAGGCTTGGAAGTAAGCTAACATTCAGCCCGTACCCAAGAAGGGTAGTCGAGCTGACCCGGCCAACTACAGACCCATCTCGGTAAAGTCCATCCTCTGTAAGAGTATAGAACGTGTGCTGAACAATACGCTCCTAGTATATCTAGAAGACAACGACATCCTCAGTGACCGCCAATTCGGCTTCCGCCGAAATCAGTCAACTGGGAATCTTCTGGCGTATGCCATTCACGTCTGGAGTGAGGCCATCGAGAGGCACGGGGAAGCGCTTGGTGTCTCCCTTGACATCTCGAAGGCTTTCGACAGAGTCTGGCATGAGAGCCTTATTAGTAAGCTTCCTTTCTTCGGTCTGCCTAGAGTTCTGTGTGACTGGATTGCTGACTTCCTGAGAGATCGGTCCATCCGAGTAGTTATCGATGGCTGCTCGTCCGGTCAGTTAGGTATTAACGCCGGAGTCCCTCAGGGACGGTGCTCTCGGAGACACTGTTTTTGCTGCACATTAATGAAATGCTAAAACCCGGAACCTTTGGGTACGCAGACGACTGCCGAGAGATACGTGTCCGGCGTACGGGCTACTGGGCATGAGATCCGGTCTCTCCAGGAGGCCATGGTTGAGCGCATGAATATATCTTTGGAGGCAGTCTCCGAATGGGGCGATGCCAATCTAGTCAGTTCAATGCTGCTAAGACCCAAGCGTTTTTTTTGCACTATTACACCCGGCTCCATCTGTCCGTGGTCTAACCTTGCCGATAACGGATCATCTCGACCTTATTGAGGCAAAGGCTCACTTGGCTGCAAAAAAGTTGGGGATCCTTGCAAAGGTGAGACGGTACTTCACGCCTGGACAGCTGCTGAAATTGTATAAAGCGCAAGTTCGG
Source organism: Orthosia gracilis (assembly GCA_947562075.1). NCBI lineage: Eukaryota > Metazoa > Arthropoda > Insecta > Lepidoptera > Noctuidae > Orthosia > Orthosia gracilis. The sequence continues at coordinate 24,521,541 of OX387271.1, read as the reverse complement.
ACATGTATGGAGTACTGTTCTCACCTCTGGGACGGATCTGCCAAATATCAACTTGATGCAATTGAGTCAATTGACAAACGGGCCAAGAGGCTTATCGGCAAAGATGCACTGGTCGCCTCAAAGCTCCAGAGCCTTGAACATCGACGGCAAGTGGCTAATCTGACGGTTTTTTACATTTCAGGGACTGTGCGATGGAACTGCACAATTTGATTCCGCCTAGCCCTTTCCATCATCGGACAACAAGACGTACGGCAATGTGCCCGCGGTACATGTTGGACATCCAACCCATACGTACAAAGCGCTTTGCCAATACTTTCATTGTACGCACAGCTTAGGAGTGGAATTCCCTGTCGGAGTCTTTGTTTCCTGATAGCTACAACCAGACCCCAAGGTTAAGTCAAGAGTGATAGTGGTCAAACGCGAGCCTATCGATAAATAGCGCGAGCCTATATAAAAAATTGGAGACGTATCTCCAATATCTATAGTAATCTACCCTATTGATAGTGTCTAAGCGTACAGCTGTACATTAATTAGTAGTTAACAAAGGGTTTCCAAGTTGATAGCCATGCCTATGTAATGATAGGTCGCTGGCTTGATCGTTTCGAAGTAATTCATAGTGAAAACATCGATAAATTATAGGAGGGACTTGAATGGAATATGCCCAATCTATCATCCGTCAAGAAATAATGTTTGTTTTGAATGGACGACAAAATAAAAGGTTCCTTTTACGTACATTATATTTGTGGATGTTTGTCATCGTTTATTTTAAAATGTTTGTTTACTGGGTATTCTTGTAGAATTAAATATTAATATTTACAATGTCACATCGCGTCCTAGAATGCCTTACGTTATCTCATTATAAAATGTAAACCCCGCTGTATCCGTTTCAACGTTTCATAACTTGCATCGGAAAGTACACAGGAAATATTTTAAATAAATATGAACGTTTCCGTGACTGAATCAATGTACTAAAGGAAAGGGATGTAATGACGTGTGATTAAAAGTACCTAATGAATATAGAAGCTAACTTACCCTATACCTTTATGGTTATAGAAGGCTATAGAGAAGACGGATGTATTGTGCGAGGAATGACATCAAAGAAAAGGGAGTCAACGATAGCATGCCGGAAAAGCGGCGGTAGACACGAGACAAGACGACTACTCCAAGCAAGTAACACGGGACAAGAACATGCTTCAAGAAGATGATAAACTAATTAATGCAACAAATATGAGCAGTGCCCCAGGTGACATACTGTATTTGTTTGATACTTTAATTGTTCCTAACAAGGTGCCAGTGAGAATGCCAACAGCTGTGTGGAACTTACTCGCTGCGACTAAACTTCATGCAGATTATCATGACCATTTTTATTGCCCTCGCTTGCGTTAGTACAATTTTTATGTTCTACCTTATAACCATGCTCTATTGCATATCTATCCATATGTTATCCTTTAATGCTATCACATAAACACAAAATCAATACTTGGTTTATTTAAGGAACAGTACAAAGACACAAGTACGAAGAAGACCTATTTAAAGAACTGCGTAGAAAAGGCGAACTATATAAAAATACGGCGCAGAAAACTATGTGTAGACAAAAATGCATTTGGGACTATAAAAGAAAGTTGGATGAAACTCCATCTTCTTACTTTGTTAGATTGCAATTTTCTATGAACGTTTTAAAACACGTGGAAGTGTGCGAAATTGATTGGATAATGTGCACATAGCGAGTGTAAGCCGGGTATACACGCTTGTTGTCGTGGTACTATCGTCACGCCACACTCCGGCACAGGTGCCCAACTTGTATGACGTGTCACAGTCACAAGGACATACCGACACGTACTAACCCTTATCAAACAATGTATGATATCAGGGCTTTATGCCCAAGAAACTTTGTTAACTAGATTTGAAAACTTGTCGAACAAAACCCCCATCGATAATGCGAATCATCCAAGATTTTCTTTAAGAAATTTTCTGTATAATATCAGGAGCGGTACGGAAAGCTCGCGAGGACACTCGGTAGTGCCAATAAGGGAACATTGTAATTAGCAGCCAGGCATTAATTGCCACGCGCTGCAGTCATTCTGACTCACTTCCTTTTATGAAGTTTCAAAGTCACAGCACAATGTAGTGAAGTTTGGCCGTGGTTCACACTACATTGTTTAGCACGTTTTTTTGCTGTATAATGCTGGGATCACACGTCACACGGCATTACTCTGCACGTTTGTTACAGCGGGATGTTGCCGTTTGATCCCAGCAATTCTACTGCAATGCCGTGCTAACTTATTCTTAGATTCGAAAAAGTTAATCATTTAAGTCGTAGGTTTTTCTACAGGCTATGTTATTTTCATCATCATCTAAAACGACATCCACTTCATCCTGCTAAGCATAGGCCTTTCTTTTTAACCGAATTCCCAAAAAGGAAGTTTCTCAATTTGACCCTTATATTTATTTTGTTATGTGTGTTGGCGGATAACTTCGTCGTTTATGAACCGATTTTGATAATTATTTTTTGTTGGAAAGGAGATACACCAAGGGTGGTACCAGGATAAGGAAACGAGGATCTGATAATGGGATCCTAGAGAAATCGAGGGAACTCCTCAAATATTGTAGGCATACATATACCTAGCGATTTTGGTATTTTCAGCAATAATGCAATCATTTGCAGTCAAAAAGTATCATTTGGTGAAGTGGAACTGATGAAGAAGACCACAATGGCCACTGACAACTCCGAAATAAAACTATGTATCCTAGTCGTGTTTGGGCTTATTGGAATTGTCATGAAATGTACTTTCGCTATAAATGATTTATTTGTTAATTGGAGGTACCTACCAAAACTAAAAAGAGAAAAATAAAAAACTTTTTAACAAAAAAAACAAACAGCTTTTCTTGTGAAAAACTGAAAGTACATAATAATACTGGCACTTAATAAAATAGGCGACCACCGGTTGGCGACCGGTTATAGCGGCCTATTTACAACTGTAACTTCAGAGACATCGCAGCAGCATTGTCATCCCTGCGATAAAGCTAAAATGCTTTAATTACGACCCCATTCAAAAATAAAATACGAGCATAATATCCTTTGGTGAGTCTCCTGGGAACTGCCATAAAAACTATAGTAGAAAGTTCCAAATAGTAATGTCGTGTAGTTCCCATGGAGACAGTAGCGATATATTAACGCGAATGACATCAGAGTACGGTGGATGGGCAGACGGCCAAGCATCGCGGCGCGTAAACAATGCGCCGTGTACACAATGTGCTGCTGTTTAGGTATGCTCATTGTCGGCTCACAAATTTTACAATACTCGGAATGGCCTACCAATGGAGAAACGAGGCCCCAAATACAGCACACATATACTAGATGTTTTTACTCGGAAAATAATAATTTTCTTTCACGGAAATGAAACGGATGTTTTAGAAAAATGAAAAAAAAATTGAAGCCAGTCTGATTCGTTCGTTCCCGATTTCATCAAGTGCAAGTTTTGTTTGTTTATTTCTTCATCAAGTGCCTCGATTGATTGAAGATAAAACGGAATAGTACAGAAAATGTGCACGACCGAGCAAACATCTAATGCTATTTGCTTTTTTATAGTTGTTGAATAAATATTTGTGTTAAAACCTAATCGTGACACAGTTGCATAAACAGAAAAAACTTCGCATATGAAGTTAAAATTTGGATGAGTTGGCAATAAATATAGCGTGGTATCCAGCTTCAGATCCGACCCGGGTCCAGTTATAATCATAAGAGTCGTTAACCCACGAGGTGATCAAAAGTTCCTTTGAGCCGGATAGCTAGGATTAACCCAATAATTAAAAGTGCTTTGCAAGCCGTGAATCCTGCAACTGATCCGAGCAACGGCATAATATCTGCAAGTTTATCAACAATGATCCTGCATCCACCAAGCTTAGATCATTCATTGAACCCATTTTAATCTTGAAACGGAACACTGCAGTTCCCGTACCATGGATCTTATTACGCACACCAAATTAGAATGCAGATATTGTGACCGCGGTGCACGTTATAATAGAACTTGGCGGTAGCGAATGCCGCCCGAGTTCGATATCATGTTCTGTGCTCCAGTGTGGCGCCATATTACAAGTACAGTCAACCAAGGAGATATGTATAGATGCAGCTTCACTAGCTTGCTAGCTAAGTCTTTGACATCGCTGTTCAAAGCTACACTTAAGGATCTGCCCGAGGGGAAGCTCGCTGTCATTTCCGCCGGATCTCGCTGCCCTTTAAGTCTTGTTTTATGTCTGTACAGTGTGTGACTGTCACAAACAGACAGTCACACACTGTATGACATAGGCTGACTCCTGTATTACATAGGCTAGAGAGACCGTTAGTGATTTCTTCGTCTAATATTTTTTGGACGCATTTTTAATTTTGTTTTGTCTATGTCAACTCTCAACGATACAGTACATTAACTTTTGGCGCCATGACCAGGAAAGCCGACCTCGAGTAACGGGAAGCGGCGTTGGCAGCGGTGGCAGAAAAAGATCCAGAAGAGCGTACTTACCTGTATTTAGCAGTAGATATTCGATTGTTTAGGAACTTAATTGGCTGCGGTCTGTTGATGAAGATGATCCTGTTCTGTTCGAGCGGCGCCCCATCCGTCAGACCCGATGTCGTCGCCTCATCTTCATCTGTAAACAAACAAAAAAAAAACATTTCAATACTCCGTAAAATCTTGGCACAGAGCATAAGGCAATTAGTGTAAAGTAAATATGAAAGCTTCTAAGAATTTCTTGAAATGCTTGTAATAAATGTAAGTTCAAGTTTTGGCTTTTCGTAACTGCAGTCGGTTTTGTCAGAAGTTTTAAATTTGAAAGTTGCTAGAACGACTGCAAATCAATTTAGGGAATGCGGCGAAAAGGTAGACAATAATATCAGAAAACTTTAAAATTACACTATCGAATGTTAACAACTCTATAATCCAGCATAACATTACATGGTCATCGAAACTTCCCAAGACCATTCATTCACCTCTAGTCTGAACAACATCCCTTCGAAGCAAAACAGGCATTCAAAAGTACACAAACTTCCCTAATTAACATGGAATACTTTAAGAACTTGACGAAACTTTTAATAACACAAAAGAAAGTTATTTCGGGAGCACAGAACGTCGCGCGACATTTGTGTAACTTCGACGAACATTATAAGTTCGGCGGAAATTTAGCAAAGTTAACGGTTTGAGGTTTTTTTGGAGCAAGCTCACTTTCCATGTTATTTGAATAAAAGATCTAATTTGTTTACTTCTAAAACCTGCAAACTAATTGCGTAAATGAATTCGGCAACGCAAAGGGTTTGAGTATGAACAATCGGACAACCTACCGAACATGCGAGATGAAAGACGCGATGTGGATTTCCGTCTATGTGATTGGTCGATTGATAGCGGTCAGACCCTTTGCCTTGCAGAATCCACTTACGCAATTAGGCTGCTGATCACCCAAGGACTGGCTTTTACCTCGATCAGACGATAAGCATTGCCATACAACGAGGCAATGCAGTCAGTCTTTTGGACCCATTTACCAGTGGACAGCGATGAGGACTAATGAGTATATTTGTTTTGACATCATATTATTATTTATTTTTAGGCTTAGTTACATAGTACCTTTTAAGTGTAATTGTACGTAGTTACAGTTAACTAAGTATTTTGTAAGTATTTTTATCCATGTCCATTTAGGTAAATAAATTTCCTTATTATAAACTTTTGCTAAGAGCTTTAAATACATCTGAATCATTGTAAAAGGCATTGGCAACAATGACAAATTATCCAGCAAATGATGAAGTCATGGACAACGAAAAATAGTAAAAAGCAATAAGTGTAATGTCTGAAATTATCCCCAGAGGACGAGGCTGACCGTTTAACGAGGCAAAGGTCGCCGCATGGTCACTGCTCGCTTAATTTAAATGTGATGAATTTGTGTTGTCATTTTACTAAATTAGTCGGGAAGGTAGGTAAACTTTACTCAAAACATTGAAGTCATCACTGATGTCAATACCTTCCAATTAATAATAAAATTGTATTATGAACAGATTTAATGTGCTTCGAGCGAGTGATCTCATGAAATCATGGACGTTTAAAATCGTCAATATCACAAAAATGCCGTTACCGATCGTAATCAGGTCAGTGTAAAAAGAGAAAACATGAAGCGTTCAGCTTTTTGCATTGAATACTTTCTAATGAAAAACAGTGTAGTTTTATACAGCTGTTGGGCTGTAGAAATATCGCAGACTCGACTCCAAGGTGAATTTATTAAGTCTCTTGAGACAGTGCATCGCGACTAGGCGGAACGGCGAGGTGCAGCCACTTTTTTCACGCCAGAATGATAATTGGTACATAAACCACACAAATTGATCTTTGGACATTCTAGAAAACAAAGCCTTACCTACTCATTTTTGCCAATCAAAATATAATTTAAAAAAACGTGAACGAAGTGCCTGATTATGTTAAACCTGGCAACGTTTTTGATTAATTTGCAGGAGCTTCTGTTTGACGTACAAAGCCAACATTGTAATAACGAAATGAATGAATTGTTACAGTTAATAACCAACATTATTGTCTCATCGGGCACGTGCCTGACGGAGAACAGCGTTAAAATTAAAATGTTTAATTAGCGCTGGCTGTTTTGTTGAGATAAACGTGACCACACTGATAGGTATTCGCTTTTATCATAAAGTAAAACAAATACAGGCACAACCGTATCGGTGAAAATGTTAGCCGGTGAAACTACATAGTTGGTTATGTTTAATTTGGTTAATTTGAGCCAAAAGTGAAGTATGAATCAATGGTATCAGTATGTATGTAAGGGGAAATCCCCATCGGAGTCGCATAATAGAAAGCAAAGCGGACTGTCTACTTTCGCCAGGTCAAAACAGCTTGACAATATCCTCAAAACATTTGGTATCTTTTGTACTGTCAGCTCCTGTCAGTTAAGCTCTAATCTCATCAGATCGTAACATTTCATAACAGACTCATGATTGAATGAAGTGCTGGAATACGGAAGCCGCTTGTTCAAAGCGAGAGAGGGATTGCAGTAGCCGCAGTAGGTGCCAGTAGAGTGGGTGACGCATCTCACGTCGGGAAACACGCATCGCTACATAAATTAAAATGATATTAACCCATTATCACTAAGGGTCACTGTTTTTCTCGTAGAAACGATAAAATATATAACTATGACTCTCGTTTGTCACTTGGTATGTACACCAAGAAGACATTAAGAAACTGGGTACTTATCTTGGTACTAAAAAAATTGTGCTGTACTTCGCAAGTCTTAACGACTAGTTTAGTGTCCTTAAGGCCTATTCTGTTACGTGAAAATGAAATAGTTTTTAGATATAGATAAGGTCAATTATGTGTAAGCGACCGTCCTGATGGCTCAACGCGATTCGATAGTATCACACCGATAAGCGACTTTAACTAAGCGAAATTGCAAGTATGTTCACATGGACGCAGTGTGATGCAGTTCGACCGATTCGCACTTCAAATTTTCTTAGAAAATACGTGTGTGATATCACCTGCCGACGCAATTTAAATTGCGTCGAGCCCAGGAAGGTCAAAAAGTTTGTAGGGCGACGCCATGGCTCTTCAGTATTGACCCTAATTGTTTGTTATTGTTTAGTTTCGTATATTACTAGCTTTAGTAATATTATTATTCATGAGGCGATTGTTATCACTCCTTGGTAGGACGCGATTACGCGGTAAGGTCAGGGACACACGCTTCAAAGACAGGGTGTTTCAAGGCCGAAAACTACGTAGGTAAACTACTATTAAAGTACTAGAATACTTCGGCCGAATTATAATGCTTTATCACACCATACTGCAGTGGTCGCATTGGAGTCTAGCAGTACCTACCAAGGCTGATTATATTTTTAAGTATTGTGTCTTGATTTACTGATAAGTTACCTACTCTTATCTTTTATGACATGGAGGTAAAACAATGGAATACTAGGTACTTTAAAGTTACTTACTTAATGATAAATACTGCTACTCATACTAACCGATAATAAAAAGAACCCACCATGCACAATCCTTTTTACGTTTTTACTGATACCAAGTGGTTCCATGGCGCAATGATGTATATCTTTACAAAGGGCTTTAACAAGTAATTTCTGATAAGAATAATGCTTCTGACAATTATTGATAAAGCGCATATTCAATCTGTAATGATAAAATCACTTAATCAAAACAATAATAAAACTGTAATCATATTGTTTATGATAGTAAAAATTAAGAGTATTAAATTAATATTTATTTCATATTATAATGTTTCAACGATCAGGGGTTTTTGTTTTAAAGATTGAGTCCAAGAAAAAGTCTGTGTTGATTCAGTAGGTAGACAAATTGCTTGAAATTTCTTTGAAGTACTTAATGACAATATGACCATGTTCCTCAGTACTGTGCCACAGTACCAAGGAATTTGAAATCCCTGCAATTTGACTGTACTGTGAGTAAGTAGGTTAAGCCTTACACTCAGAAAAAGGTAGTTTCTATAGCATGGGTATGGCAATACTAATTATATTATGTGGTGTGGGCACATAAATTATTTCATCAACACTGCTCTCAAAACAGTGAAGGAAAATATTGTGACGAAACCAAGCATGTCTTAGAACCAAAAACTTCTAAGACATGTGACATCCACCCGCAGTGGGTGCTCGTGGTGGGTTATGGACCACTCCCTCTCACAGAGATGAGGCCCACACGCACGACACATATATAAAGGAAAACCAGCACATACAACAGCAGACAGGAATTTAATAATAATATAATAAATGAAACCTATTTTCCTTGGTGAGTTAGTAAGATAGTATCATAATAAAACCATTGCATATTTTTATGTGATGGTAAGCTATATTAAATGGTCATACAGAGCACAGTTTTATAATGTATAGAAAAGGGAGAGGGAGCCGAGGGAGGCCTATGCAGACTCAAATAATTCCAATCCACAACTAATTATTTATTACTGGCATTCAATTCTGTATCGTTTAAGTATTATAGACTATCTTATCTCATGATAATTTATATGAATTGGAATAGGCTTCAGCCATGAAGCCAGAGAAGGCACTGTGATTTTGGAAAAAAAAATAGCTTTATACTTTCTCTGATGTGTCCTATATACATAGTCATTTCTATACTTATGAATTCCACTAGACCTGTATTTAAGGTAGTTTTCCTCATGTTTTAAAGTTGTGTAAAAATAAATTAATGGTGGAAAAATTAATGCATTATTTTGTACTAATAACCCAATAAAAAAAATGTTTAAAATATTACTCCTAGAAAGATATACCAAACAGTCAGATTTCTCTGCACAATTATTATTCTATTTAGTAAAATACGTAAGTACTTAGATACCTTCGACTAAAACAAAGGTCTAACATTATGTTCCAAGATAAGCAAGCAGGTGTTTGTTTATACAGTCATAAAATTTGGCAGCACCATACAGAGGAGGTGTAATAAACAATAAACATTGACTTCTTATTAGCCCTGTTAGAAAGATGACATCATTACTTGACACAATAGCAACTTGAAAGAAAAATCAATGTTTTTCTATCAGTTATTATAAGCTGCTAAATATAACCTCTCAGGAGGCCGCCTGACCTGTAAACTGACCTTAAAACTATACGAAACTAATGGTAATTGACGTGTGAAGGTGTAAACTTGATTTGAAAGTTACATTGTGACAAATGATAGAAGGTAATTTAGAAGGAGATTTCTTCAGCTAGCTAAGGGTGAGGCAGTTCGATATGTGTCCTAGTACTTACGCTGGTTCATTTTGAGCACCATGGCTCGGTAGAACCTGTGGAAGGGCGCCATCACGTTCCGCTCGTGGCAAAAACGCGCAATTCTATCCCTGAGATCCATCTCTGAGATTCTATAAACAACTTGCTATGTGAAACACCTGATCAACACTATTTAAACACTAATAAAACGCTAAATTTGACACTCATTATCACCGCGTAGAATCGCGAAGAAAATAAAACTTAGAACTGGAATAAAAACAACTTCGTTCAACGATGTTTAAATAATCGACATTCGTTTGTTGCACAAGTTTTAACCGTATTTCGTTGAGTAAACTTTAAACAATAACATCACTTCATTCACAGGTTCTTTTAAAATATTAAAAGTGTTTGAAATACATGTTGACATCATAAACAGCCGCTACATGAGTCGTTTCGTACGACGATCGATCTGTCCGTCTTTTTCACCGCCCACTAATAGTGATGGGCCTAAAAAGTCGATGATGTTTAAAAGCTAAATAGTTTACTTAATTTTAATCTTAGGTGTGTTATAATAGCAATAGCTACGTACTGCGGAGTAAATGCATAACACACATACTAAATCATTAGATCTCAATGTCTTTTGTTTTGTTAACTAGCTTCTGCCAGCGGCTTCGCCCGCGTGAAAATCGAAACTTAGCCCAAGGGAACATATTCCCGGGATAAAAAGTATCCTATGTGCTATTCCTGAATATTGATAAATAATATAATAATAATCTATCTCTGTGCCAAATTTTGTTCCAAATCCGTCCAGCCGTTTGAGCGTGAAGAAGTAACCAACATACAAACTCACACACATACACACTCACAAACTTTCACCTTTATAATATTAGTGTGATTTAACAGTATTCGTCAGTGTATTGCGTAGTCAAGCCGTCGATTTTTTTAAACATTTGAATTAGCCAATGGATTAGAAGTTTCATTCGGTTGAGATTAAAATTGCTATGTGTTGCGCTATTAGGTTGCTTGAGATATTTCTAAAAGTACGCTTGGCGAACCTTTGGTAGTAAACCACCGCATTATCTGCCATTTTGCTGATTAGCTTATAACCTTTTAACCGCGTTTATAAAGTCAGTTTGTTAAATAAATAACACCTCAGTGGATGAACAGGCTTGGTTGGAACTTAGCCATAACATTCTAGATTAGGAATTAGGATACTTTTATTTATTTATATAATATACTTTATTATACACCAAGATAAAACAATACATAAAGAAACGTTAAAATTAAAATAAACATAAAACAGCCGTTTTATTGCGTTCTGGGATCTCTTTCAGGCAACCTAGAATGGAAGGGGATAGTCTGGACACAAAATGGGGATGCACTTGGTGCAAATTTTAAGTTGAACAATAAGTTTTGCCAAGCAGGTACTAAGAACAAGCAAATACATCTATTAATTATTTCTTAAAATTGATCCTGATTTGACATTTTTAATAATTCCGATGAACATTTTATCGATTCTCATGTTTATCGATACTGTAGCGTTACTAATGGAATGACAGCTGTACTGTGCTGCCATCTACGGAGTCTATTGTGACAGCTGACGTTCGAATCAAATTGCCCTATGAAAAAATATTACAGTGTTGCTATTTTGTACGGTGTTATTTGTTGTAAATAAAATGTTCCATAAAATTAAATTGATAAAATGAACTTGGTGCTGTATACTTTTAAGTAACCCGAAGTCCATTCTTCTTAGTTTTCTTGGCCGACTGGGATAGTCGTCATTTGTCAATGTACGGTTTCACTAACATCAGGAAATAATTTAGGTAGGTATCTAAAGGGTCTACTGCACTGCTAGATTCAGGTCTCAGCACTGAGCAGAGCTTTGAAAGCCCAAAAGTGTACAAGTTTCATTTTAAATACATAATTTAGATTTCACATTTAGTTGTACCTACTGAAAACATTTACGAAGAGAATTGGCACTGCCCAATTAATTTTTAATTGAGTTCATTGTAATCCAATCCAGTTCCGATTGATTTCCGAAGTGAAGCAAGCGCCATGAATAAATAAATTGGTATACCTACAATAGCAGCACGTGCAGAATCTTACACGTGTTTTCTACGTTGAGTTGTGGTAGGCAGAAGGTCGTTTATTTCGCATACTCCCTATGTTCGATTCGACCATTATGACGCTGTCAGTGGTGTAGGTAGGTAGGTACCTATTTGCACCCTGTATCCTTGTGGCAAAAACCACTACCTATACCTAGGCAGTCTTCTTCTTCTTATCGAGTCGATGGAAAACTCTTTCTAGATAATTTGGGACCAGTATGCAGCCGGATCGAAGACTTTATCTTCACAATCTAAGAAGTCCGTTGACGTTTCTCATTTTACATGCCGCGATAACTTTCTATAGGCAATTTCTATTTTGGCGCATCTTTGGGCAGAAATAAATACCATAAGAAAAAGATAAATTGCAAAACGGCCAGGGATAGATTAGTAATTCAACAATGCATATAATTTTATTTTGAAAATACATATTTAGTCATTTTTTCATGATATCTAGACTCCCAAAGGTCTGTTTAAACGTCCTAAATCATCATCCATTTCAATACAAATTTGCAAAAGTGCTAATTCGTATGCGAACTAGCTTCTTACTGCTCATATGCTGCTCATCAAAGCATCTATCTCTTTCGCACGTGTTGTCGGATGCGATAGCATGCATTTTTACCTCGCGCACAAAATAGTTCGTGCCGTCGACTAGGGCAACCGTAAGAGTGCCTCATGAGCGGTTAAAATATTTTATTAATGACGGTTGATACGTTTAAATATTCGTTTCTCCTAACTTAACAAGCAAATCTAAGGATACCGTAACACGCTTGGATCGATTTGGAAAATTCTTCTTTTGTTTGAATGGTTATGGGTACCAGGTGAAAGAAAAAAGGAAAGAAAACATCTAATTGACACAAGCCAGAGCACACAACATAAACATAAAAAAGATAACTTAGCCTAAACAACAATAATATAAAAAAAAAAAACAATATAAAAGTAACATTGTGTGTCCCACGGCTGCGCCAAATAAGACCAGTTCAGCAAAATGTCGGGCAATTACTGCCCGACGCTGGTGGTCCCAGAGTCATCAGGTCAGGATCTGATGACGGGATCCTGGAGAAATCGAGAGAACTTCGCAAATATTATAGGCATACGTATAGCGATTTTAATATTTTTATCAACAATGCAAGCATTTGCACTCAGAAAGTATCACTTGATGAAGTGGAACTGATGAAGAAGACCATAGAGGGTTCCTGGAACTCCTTAGTGATAAGTATTTCACGGGTATAGGATATCTCGAATAGTTAAGCGACTATGATGTAGCAAATACTTATAAATAATTGGTACTTATGAAAATAGTATAATCGCTCGAACTGATCTGATGATAAAGCCGGAAGGTAGGCACTGGTACTCCGTAATAAAACAATGTATCCTAATCGTGTTTGAGCTTATTGGAATCATCGTGCGATGCACTTTGTCAATAAATGCTTTTCATGGTAATTTGATATACCTACCAAAATTAAAAAGAGACTAATAAAAAACACTTTAACAAAAAAAATAAACCGATTTCCAAAGCAAAACACTACAAAGCGCAAAATAACTTTCTTGTCCGAACTCGGTGTCTTTGTTACCTGTTGTTTTACATTTCTCGACACCGACTTCGGAAAAGAAAGTCATTTTTCGCTTTGGAAGTCGGCTTATTGTTTTTGTTAAAAAGTTAGTTTGTTGGATTTAATTTCCCTAGCTTTCGCCAGTTTCTTCGAGTTGTCGATGTCACTGGGTCTCAGACCGGTCCCGGCGTCCCTGTACGTCACTGTACCCCAATCCATCGCGGCCTGACGGTTAATTCTATCTTTAACGGTTTCTCACCCTTTCAACGTCGCCCGGGATAGAATGCATTCAGGTAATCTAGCTTAAAAGTTTATTGGTAATTGCAAACTAGAAATTAGTGTGTTACATAAATATTTTTTATCATTTTTTACATAGTATAATAACTGAAATTGAAATCGTGATAAGCTTCGAACAAAATGCTATCCCCTCTTCTGCAAAATGAAAAGAAAAATCGAATTAATCAAATATTTCCGCGAATTGCAGCTGGTACCTGTATAGGTACTTACTAGGTTATCCACTTACTGTCGTTCGATAGCAGTAAGTAGGTTCACATAGTCAGAGAAATTAATTATTTAATTTTATCCCCTAAAGTGATAATGAGAACCTTCTCATATTTAATATCCCTCACGTCGAACTTCATAAAATAAAAAGGTAATATCTGTTTTGTATAAGTGACAGGTATAAAAATTAATTTACTTTCAACATTGGTAAAGTTTATTTTTATTGCATGAAGGACGCACGGAATTCAGAAAGAATGGCGGAAAAAGGGGACGCCAGTACCCATCACATCAGTGACTGATTCTGGACTATAAGATGACGATGACAGTGTTTCATAAAATATTTTTTTCACAGTAGGCCCACGCCGCCCACGGCTCCGCACGCGTTTTATAAAAACTGCCCTAATATCTTTATAAATTATAGCTTATGTGTTATTCTGAGGTATAAGCTATATTACTGTAAAGTTTCATCAAAATCCGTGCCGTAGTTTTTGCGTGAAAGAATAACAAGCATCCATCCTCACAAACTTTCGCATTTATAACTAGCTGACCCGCGAACTTCGTTCCGCCTAACAGTCGATTCTTTACTTTTTAGTTTTTTTTTTATTATGATACCTACTTAGTTTCGTTTTATTTTTACTTATTCCAAATTATTAAGTTATATTTTTATTGACAATGAGCTGCGCGCGGTACTGGACAGTACTTGAAAATTGCAACATTGCTTTATTTTTCTAAAATAAAAGATTTTTTCTAAAATAAACGTAGTCTTAGTTACTCCTTATTACATCAGCTACCTGCCAATAAAAGTCCCGTCAAAATCGGTCCAGCCATTTCAGAGATTAGCCGAAACAAACAGACAGACAGACAGACAAAAATTATAAAAAATGTTATTTTGGTGTATGTACCGTGTATATATTCATATACATGTAGTAAAAAACGGTTATTTCAATATTACAAACAGACACTCTAATTTTACTTATATGTATAGATGTATAGTTGTATAGATAGTAGTAGGATCGTAGGTATTTTTAGAAACATTGGAACAACTGGGAAGAACTATCTGTAGGCCCTACAAATATTTTTCCCTGCGAGAATCGAATCTGCGACACGCAGCGCAGCACGGCAGCAGCCAACCCCTAAGTCACTGCGCCAACCATGCAGTCAATGAATGTGTATTTGTGCATTTCGTGTTGTGAGCAATGCAAGCTATGATCTGTGCAGTTAATATACTATCTACAGTCAGACCTAACAATTTTCTATCGTTTATTGGTGATATTAAAAGTAGGTACCCAATTAGATTGTTTTTAACAGTAAAAATCAAATCACGAAATCAATTAAACAAAGCCATAATTCTAAAATTCGATATATCATTCGTGACACACATTATTATTTAAGCGATTCGAGTGCGTGTAACTTTTTTATTGCGTCGTGTAATGATAGGTAAGCATTTATCAGAAAGTATCTATTAGCCGGAGCTTAGGCTGTCTGTCCATTTGAGCGGAACGAGTAAGTGGAGATAAGCGAGGTAAAGACTTTCCAATATTGTGGAGCTGGTCACTGCACAGCACTGCACTACTCACAATTGTCCAGTTCTACTGAATGCACACTTCAGTGAAGATAATATTAAACAATGGAATTCAGTGGAATACTGACAAATTAATTTCACACAATTCATGGAAATCTCTATGTAATATATGAATCATATTATTTTATCCACTAAATTATATTTGATATTTTTCATAGCTCTGCATCTCAATTTGCATAATTCACTCACAATATCCTTCATTTGGAGAACAACAACATCTTTTTTCACAAAGCTCTTAAATTACGTTTAATCCACTCTTCTGCTCGGTCCAATGCACAAGCAGCCTTACTCAAGGTTTATGTGTAGGGTAACGGGTTCGAAGCAAGTTCGTTAATAAGTAATGAGTCCATTTATATCGCGTTGCCGAGTTACGGGACTGAGCTTGTATTTTATATTGCTACAAACATAATTATAATAACTAAGAATTTGGCTTAAATAAAATTTACCATTTAGGTACCTATATTGTCTCTTGTTTAAATTGTAACAACAGGTAAAATAAAAGCATAATACTGAGTGATATTCTAAGGGTGTATTTCGTCGTTTGTGTAGGT
Source organism: Orthosia gracilis (assembly GCA_947562075.1). Lineage (NCBI taxonomy): Eukaryota > Metazoa > Arthropoda > Insecta > Lepidoptera > Noctuidae > Orthosia > Orthosia gracilis. Next base: position 24,505,531 of record OX387271.1, on the reverse strand, counting down.
ACGACTAGGAACGTGGATGAAACAAAAGGAATAGAACAGATAATGTAAAGACCTATATCATAAATACGAATCTGTTCCCAGATAAAAGACTGAATAATGAAGTTGTTCCAGTTTCGAACAAATTCTTGATATCGTCGCATTTGTAAAATAAAAATAATTCTGTAAAATTCTTCACAAATAGATTTCGCCTGTATGTCTGGGACAAACGGCCCAGATAGGTAGGTCTAATTTCAAGAAAGAGGTCAACCGTCGAATTCGACTCGGCTGGGCAGTGGAAGTTATGCGGTATCTTCTCGTCCAACACACCGCAGTGTCTCAAGACGAAAGTCTATGACTAGTGTATGTTGCCAATGATTACTTAAGGGAACGAAACCTAGTCGCTCACAATGGGCCCCATCAGAAAGCTTAAAGTCATCCAAAGGCCAAAAGAGAGGGCTATGCTCGGAGTTTCCATGCCTGATCGAATCTGAAATGAAAAGATCCGCAAGAGAACCAGGGTTAGCGACATAGCCCGAAGGATTGCTAAACTTAGAACGGATGGTCTTTGGGGCCGAAAGATTCTGGAGTGGCTGCCGCTTAGCGGAAGACGCAGCTCTGGAAGCCCTCCCTCTTGCTAGAGCAACGTCAGGTCAGGGCTGCGGGAATCCGGGGGATGTGAGACACACAGGACCGACAAGAGTAGCGACGGTTGAAGGAGGCATATGACCTGCATTAGACATCTTTTGGCTGAAATGATGATGATGATGATTGGGTGGCAAGTGAGGGTCCATCTGATGATAAGTTATCATCCCCGCCTAGATGCAGAATAGCTGTAATAGCAGAAAAAGAAAGAACAACAGGGCGACAGGGTGTGGATGTCTATGTGTCCCTAAACATGCAGCATGATAAGTGACGCCGTGGAGATGGCGAAATTTCCACGAAGGATTAGCAAAATTTGAAATCCGTCGCGCCGGCGACACGATCGACGAGAGCCTGAAATTCTGGCCAACGCGACGTACCGTTTGAACAGTAACCAATTAACCACGCTTGGCGGCAGAAACATAATTATAACAGGATGGTAGCACTACCCGGAACAAGATTTATCTCAACGAACTCTACAAAGGAGAACTTGAAAAAGTTGACAAAGCTTCGTTAAGATGTTTCCAGAGAATGATGAAAATATCATTTACATTCATAAGTCTCGTTGGGCTTATTCATGTTTGTATTTACAGTTATGTCAAGCTGCTTATCATTCAGAGTACGTTGCCCTGTTGGACCCTGAGGCCCAGCACGCACCAATGAATGATCCCAGAGGGACCGTTACAACTATATCTTCGTCTGGCGTAGTGCCTACCGGAGCGATATGATTGTTGTTTATTACGTAAACAGGCAATGCAGTCGGAAAGTTATAAGTCTAACATAACCAGTGTATCCCAAGGTCCATCTCTATACAATCTTTTAGTGAAAAGGCCTTCCATTGTCATACTATCAAAGCTTTGTTATGATTTACGCAGGTCTGGTGCTGCACATGGGACATAGATGTTACTGGTGGCTGCCAATTTTTAAACCTAGTCGATCCCTACCCAGTGATTTAGCAGGTCTATGTGGTGATGCTATAAATACTCCATGATGATTGCATTTTATGAATAAAGCATACTTCAAATATTCTTTTATCTTTTCTTCTGCTTTATTTAAAGGACCTATTTTATACTTTATAGGAAAAACTCATTATAAACAAGGCCAGTAAGTAATTTTGGTAGCGCTTCTGACCATTCGGAAATACCAAATTTAGTAGCTAACAGAAGTAGAAGATACCAGATTTAGTAAGTTGGTAGTTATACCTTTACACGTGGAACCATGGCTGCATTCCAACGGGACTTGATGGAGTGATCGATCACAACACGTATTAGTCGCCACAAGTCTGCGGGACGTAGGACGCTCACGTAAGCACGATATACCTACGATACCTACGACCGTACGTGATTTGAGTGCCTGTCAAAGCAACGGCATTGACGCTCTACTAGATTGCGTTTTTAAAGTTCTGTACGTAAGAGGTTAAAATGGAACTGTCCATCTGTTTGAAAGAGCTGTTTTGGCTTTCTTTATTACCTTACGTAGGTTTTTATTCTTTCTTCAACATTAAAACGTATAGGATGTCTTCCTAAGAAATATGCAAGAGGTGGTCCAGAACCGCGAACAATAGCAACAATGGAGGGAGGCCTTGGCCCACCAATGAGACAGTACAGCCTAGTTATAATAGTAATTTGAGCGAATATTAAAAAGTGGTAATTGTTTGTTCGTTGGAGCTTATCTTTGGAACCAATGATCCAATTACCCAGGTACTAAATAATAAATCCCATGCAAACTAGCCTGTCATCAAACAGTCACACTCTAAAACGCCAAACTATACCGAAAATTCCTAAATATATTCCGATTGGGAGAAAATAAATTCGTGACAATCTAAGAAGTTCCAAGACGTTTCTCATTTTACATGCTACGATAACTTTGTATGAACGTCTTCGAAAAATAAAATTCTTAATCCTAATTAATTACTATGTTACCCATACACTATAACAACGAGTATCATTCGTAAATATCAAGTTTAACTTATAACGTATATTATAGCTGTCAAATCATATATTTATATAGCACGACTTTAGAAAGAAAATTATTTTCTCTATTATTTTAAAGAAAACTTTCTCAGGTAAACAAAGAGTGTTTACAGTAACGGGCACCCAATCAGGAAGACTCGCAGTTGATGCCAACTAGTATTTACAAACTCATCGATTCCTTTATTGAAACTAAGAAAACATTGTCCCAACTACGATCCGTATTTAACGGAGGGTAAAATTACCGTAGTCCGTAATAGTACAAGATCCCTCCGCAAAAACCTGTTAGTTGATTTTGATTAAACTTCATTTTTATGAAAGATGCTTGATAGAAGAATAGATTACAGTAGGGTTGCCTCGAAATATTTAGCCACAATTAGTTATTTTTATCTTTGCTCTACACTTGGAATTTCTCCTATATCGCGGGTACCTACATGTGCAACAAGAGCCAGCTACGGCTGCCGCAATCTCAAAGCTAGCGGTTAACTGAGGACTAGCAACAGTTTTACATAATTTCTTTAAAATGACGTTGGATTCACTCGAGAAACTTAGACATTTGGGGTTAACAACATAGATTACAATTTAATGAATTAAGGAAATTGCCGATGGATATTGCCGGGCAACCCTGCAAAAATCTATTCAACTATCAAGTATCATTCGTGAAAATTAAGTTTAATCAATGACCTGCATATGTCAGCAGTGGGCGTAGCGTAGCGCGTAGCCGTAGTCCGTAGCGCGTAGCACGTTGCTCGTAGCAAAGTAATCGTAGCAATCGAAGGTAGCAATAGTATTTGCGATAGATGTAACCCTATCGAAGAGCGCTCGCTCGACCAATCGACATGATTTAATTTCACATAAGTACGAGACGCAATTTCTATTTGTTCTGCTTCATTGTTCTAGCGGTTCCATTCAAACGAAAACAAGTAAAAACAACAACATATGTATTGTTTGACAACGCAAGTTGTTTAGCTATCAGAGAGGGTCACTAAAGGTACTTACAGTTCGACTTCACAATAAACACACGGCAATTAATTTTGTCTGATTGTGTCAAACTGTCTAAAAGTAGTTTTATTATCAGTCAAAAATTTGCTTGCTGTTGAAATCTAATTGCTGATCCAATTATGTTATCGACGTGGAAATAAAATAAGATCGGTCCATTAATTTTACCTTTTTGCCTTCGCATAGCTACGGTGCCGTTGCTGACTACTGGACTTGTTAACTGCGATTTGAAGCCTGTTGGTCTTCACGGCCGGGCATAGGGCACCGAGATGTGCTTATTTCGATAAAATTCGTTTGAGTTTGGAAAAATGAACAATTTTTCTTTCTTAAACATCGCGTTATGTTTAGGTTTTTGCGCCAGTTTTTCACGTTAGTCTAACTTGAAGACCTGTACAATTATGAACACTGCGGACACTTTAATTTCCATAAAGAATAGGTTTCAAGCGTTCATGACAAGTTCCGAAAACAGAAAAAAAAAATCGTCATTAAAATCTTAGCCCTTTTAGTGTCGATTTATACTTGGCTATATCTGAAGACTGAGCGTTTATGTTTTATCGGAAGAGAATCATACAGGAGGAGTATGATTGTCTTCCGATAAAACATAAACGCTCAGCATAGTCTTCAGATATAGCTCCTGTTCGCTATGCTAACCAAGTGTTTGTGCAGTGAAAATTCTAACGTTATCTGACGTGATAAACGAATAGAGAAGGGTTTCGAACGCGTCCGAAACTTGGGTACTTCTTACTACTCCAAACAGTCCGTACTCCCAAATCAAACAAACGACGAAAATAGGGACGCAGAAAATGGGACGAATGAGAACTACACGTTCTAAACTAGCAATATGCAAAGCGACTCTGAAAGATATTGATGTGTGCGAGCTGCGGGCTGTGGTATCATACATTCAACATAGGCACTAGTACTATAACATAATAGGTACTCGAGCTATAAACGAAGCGGTATCAATAATTTGAAAGCTTTCATTCGTAAACACGTCTAGTCGTGATGAATGGTGTCAGCTCTAGCACTAGATTAGCGATACACATAAAATTTTTCATTTATTTGACAGTTAGAGTAGTGGGTAGGACAACGAACTAGAATTAGGATTCTAGCCTAATTCATGTGGTTTCTAGTTGCCGCCTGCGGCACCCCGCAATATCTTTTTAAATTAGAGCCTAAGTGTTGTACTGATGAATACGCTATATTACTGAAAATTTATTACTTTAAATTCTAATCGAAATCCATTCAGTAGTCTTAAACCAACTTCAAAAAAGATGTTTCTCAATTCGTCGAAATCTTATTTTTAAATGTTTTTTACCCAATTACTCAAAGTACCAATTTGGAAAATTCTTCTTTTGCTTGAAAGGGTGGGTATAATTCCCAGGTGGTCTTATGGTCACGATCTGATGATGGGAGCCTGGGGAAATCGGGGAAACTCATCAAGTATTATAGGCATACGTATAGCGGTTTTGGTTTTTCATCAACAATGCAAGCATTTGCACTCAGAAAATATCTTTTGGTGAAGTGGAACTGATGAATAAGACCACAAAGGATCACTGGAATTCTTTAGTGATAAGTATGTCAACATGGTAATTCTTTCATGACCACTGCTCTAAAAACGGTGAAGGAAAACATCGTGAAGAAACCGGTATGTCTTCGAACCAAAAATTCGAAGACATGTGACATCCACCAACCTGCACTGGGCCCGCGTGGTGGATTAAGGCTCATTCCCTGTGTCATAGAGAGGAGGCCTATGTATCAGCAGTGGGAACATTAAACGACTGATGATGATGATGATAATGTAGAGTATGTCACGGTATGTGAAGGATATCTCGAATACCGGTAACATCGAACTGAACTGATGACTTTTATCCGAATGGCAATGTAGGTGGGATAATTCCATCAATGGCCGACACATACACTTCTTACATCTGTTCGCATGCGGCAGGCGAGGACGTGGCTGGAGTTGGATCACTGTGTTGCCCAATTTCTCACAGGGCATGGTAACTTTAAAAGTAAATTATTTTCCATCAAGCTCGTTGCCTTGCCTTTATTTCAGTGTTCTACATCTGACTGCGAATATGTACAATCTGCACATCATATCTTATGGGAGTGTATTCTTTGGCAGAATGAACGCAATATTATGTTGAATAATGTACAAGTTGCATCAGGAGTTGTTTACTATACGTACCTTGTGGAAACTAGAACAAATTGCCGTGCATTCAAGCGTTTTTGCCATACCTACTATTGGAAACAAATATAACAGCTCACAATGTTAGAACCCATTAATATTAATGCCAATTTTTATCCGTGGTGCTAGGCAACTGGGCTTATTCCAGTTGTAAACGACCCTTTGTGCCTATTGGCCTTGTTTCTTCTGTCTCCTGCTTGATATGGAGGGAAGTGGAAATTTGAATTTTTTCCTACTCCTCCGTTATTCTTTTCTAATTAATTTCGTTGCGGGATCCAAGACAGTTAAATTCATTCTCCGGGACTTCGTCGAGCTTCATTGCCTCGGCGCTTTTCTGGTGGTCGCCACTGTTGATTCTGGCTTTCAGGAGTTGCAGTGGTTTGGGAATAGTGCGGTGGGATTGATCTGATGATGAAGCCGAAAGAAAGGCACTGCAACTCCGAAATAAAATGATGTATCCTAATCGTGTTTGGCCTTATTGGAATCGACGTGCGATGGTCTTTGTCAAAAAATTCCTACCAAAACTAAAAAGAGAAGATAAGAAAAAAATTTGGTAAAAAGTTTCATATTGCTTGAAAGATGTATGGGTGATTCTTTACAACATTTTCTTATTTTCTCTTCATATTCATTATGACTAGAGCAAATGACATTCTAACTTTTCACCTAGATTTGCACATTTCGTGGTTATTCAATCGTGAGGTGTTCAAATATTAGAATTGAACTGGAACTGGACAGGGCGTTCTTTGTCTTCTTATCTTCTAATAGATGTACTTAAATTATCTGTTACCTATTCACTTGAGTAAGAATTGTAAGCAAACATAGTTACCGACTGAATAAAATATCCTAATAATACGAACTACAAATTACACATCAAACGAAATAGCAGACGAATAATTTTCTTAAGCATGAAAATAACACAGAAATATATTTTGTTTACGTCTTTTCTAAGAACCTAATTATTGAGATTGCTTGGCAGTAGGTGTGTGCTTTACTTATGAATATGTTAAAAGATAGAGATAAAACAACAGATAGTTTATTTGTAAAAACTAGTGTCTGTCGTGGATTTGTCTCCGTCCACAAGTAAGTTAGAGAATGACACCATCCCTCATCAACAATCGTTAGTACTTTTATAATGGCTATCCTTTCACCAATCGCCTTGACATACATGACCATACAACACCTACCATCAGTAATTTCCCTACCTTTACTAAAAATATTCGACTCAACAAAAACTGCAATAAGGCTTCCCTAAGCTGTTAAATTTAGCCTCCATCCTAAGCTGCCGAAACAGCTCCACACTCGAGCAGGCTCGGTAGAGTCTCGGAGTCAAGTGCGCGATCGATCGCGGGGCTTCGCAAGGTTAAGACGCAAGTCCGGCTGGCCATCATTATCTCATTAGGACAGCGATTGATCCAATGACAGTCGGAACGATTGCTAATCGTAATGGAATTGACTGAAATACGGACTGCTTGGTGGAAATTATTGGAAATCTGTGGAATAGTTCGTGAATCTGATTTTCTTTTTCATCTGCATATTCTGCATACCACATCTTGTCGTCGAGTGGATTTACTCGTCGATAATATAAGTGTACCGCGTAATTACTGTGATTTTTTTCATAAACATCTTTTATTTGTTATTACATGAAATTTCAATTTAACTTCCTACAAAGAGAAAAAACATTAGAGTTTTGCAGTTCATTTTTGCATTTTTTCGCAAAAACAACTTGTAATGAGTGACATAAAAGTGCATTTTTAGATCGCAACATGGCCTTTGACACAGTTCCCATACAATTAGTGACAATGCTACATGGGGATGTAGCATTGCAAGTTAGCTTACTCGGTGAATTTTATTTCTCGGATTCAGTGATGCATACACAGGATAGGGAACAATGTAAATCATAACATCCCAGGAACATTTGGCGTTCCACAAGGCAGTGTTCTAGGACCAGGCCAACCTTTGTTCTGGCATAGTTGAGGCGTGATTTCACATTGGTGGCATTACGGATGGAGATCAGGTTCACGAACACTCGCTCACCTATACATGCCTAAATCGTGCACCACAATATGCGACGTAAGCTTCGCCGTATATACGGTACGAGACTAAAACTTCACCGTTTGTATTGCTAGCCTGACGGATACCGACGTAGACAGCTGTGGATTTGATTCTAATCCATCATAACTGATAAACCGACCGATGGCTATTCCCGTGAGAACTGTTAAATCAATTGTGTCAACAGTCTTATCTACTTTGAATGACTTATCTGTCGATCGGACTTCTATTATCTTTATTAGATCGATAACATTAAACTTGCCACTGGTTTAATCTATTTTAAATATTATAAAATATTATGTAATGTTTGCACTTTAGATTTTGTGACATTTTTTTTGCCAGTCATGACATATGGCTCTGAGACGTGGTCGCTTACAATGGGCCTCATCTGAAAGCTTACAGTCACTCAAAGGGCAATGGAAAGGGCTATGCTCGTCAATTCCTTGCATGATCGAATCAGGAATATAGAGATCCGTAAGAGAACCAGGGTTACCGCCGTAGTCCAGCATTGCCAAACTTAAGTGGTAGTGGGCAGGGCACATTGCTCGCAGAACGGATGGCCGATGGGGCAGAAAGGTTCTGGAGTGGCGACCGTGAACCGGAAGACGTTGCGTTGGAAGGCCTCCCACCAGGTGGAGTGATGACCTGGTGAAGGTTGCGGGGATCCGCTGGTTGCGGGACGCACGGGACCGGTCAATGTGGCGACGCTTGGGGGAGGCCTATGTCCAGCAGTGGACGTCTTTCGGCTGATATGATGACGATGATGATGCACTTTAGAGGACAGCGAAATATCCCAAACTTTGGGCAATTAATTCTGCTCTTCAAACGTCGCGCGCACACCTTGTTTGCGGAAGCTATTGTTGTTCTAATGTGTCTGCTAATTAGACGCTCATTGGGTGCAGTCACATGAAATCTAAGATACAGTTGAATGTGGAAGATTAGAAAGGAGTAATTTTTTTAACACGCTTTTATTAGCTTGGTATGTATGTATCTATGAATCTATGTAACACATACGAAACGTGATTTACACCTCTTTGAAAACGTCGAATTAATTTGCAACTTAGCACGCTTATCAAGGACCGATGACAATGGAATAATTGGAATAGTTTGTCCCATTATCCTTGCCAGGTTCTTCAGGATTAGCGATTGAACTAAAAAGTAAAAAATAAATAATAGTTTTAAAACACGCTTTGATTAAAAATCAAACAAAAAAGTAGAAAATTATTTTCAACTAGCTGTGCCCGCGGGTTCGCTCCCGGTAACTGCCTATCTTACCCTACTTACCTAGCTACCTGTACCTACCCTAATTACCTAGACCTACCTACCGTACTTACCTTTCTACCTACCTAGATCGAGCGTTCACTGCACAGAATACAATTTACTCTAGGGAGAAGAATATCGACGTCATACAAAAAAGTAAGGACAGATTTGCTGCGCGCCATCTAGTAGCACTTGAGAATACCAAACCGAAACGAAAACATAAAAAAACTCACAAGTTCAACAAGTTCAAGTTCCACATCACATCTTCACCAAATGTAAATGGGACCAATTTGGGAACATACACCTTCAAACAAAAAAAAATATTTTCAAAATCGGTCCACAATTAACGGAGATGTCGGTGAACATAAACAGAAAAAAAACAGTATCGAACATGGAATCTTCTCCTTTTTTGGAAATCCGGTTAAATAATACCTATCCATAGCTAAAGGTTGCGAGTTCATGTCCCAAAGAACTCGCAACCTTTAGTGTAGAAGGCTACCACGTTTATCATAAGGCTATTCAGACGAACAAAAGCGGCAGCGAAATTACGAACCACATTGCACACACGTCAACGTCATTATTGACATTAGTAGTATGATAGGAGACCTAAAATCTCATAAAACGTAACGTAGGTACGGTTTTAGTCTCGAATAGTCTCGAATTATTATTTTTACTCTAGCCACACTTGAAATAGCCCTTGAAGATATATCGTTGATTCGACAAGGAGTTAACCCCTTGGCTCGATGCATCACCGCACGGGGGTGCAGGGGTGAGGGTTTTAGGGACCCTAACTACCTACCGATTTTTTTCTATGGTCATTCTTCCGCGGAATATCTTAACATAATGCCATCTATCGAATATGAAGTTCAACAGTCCGAGTATTGCGCATGTTGCGATATTTTACTTCTTGAACACTAAACTTTGAATTCATCTAAATTTTGATAGAGTGAACTGATTGCGATGAAACAAAAACTAAGAAGTAATACTTCAAGACTTCACGTAATACTTCAATTTTTTATGTATAAAAGTTATCTACATAGGTTTCGTAGATTTTACGTGATGCGTGCACAAATAAACAGACAAAAGTTCCAAAAAGGCTGGAAATGTGTTCTGTTGGTTCTCCTCTAACACCGTGCCTATTATTTTTGGAAATATTTTCGATGTACAAAAACGACTTTTCTTCAGATTTAATGTATTATATTGATGATTGATGATAAATTTAGATACATGAAGAGTAGCGTGATTAATAAAATAATGTATTTTATACCATGACCCCTCTAAAAAGCTTATTTTATTCACTGAAAACAGTGAATAAAAGCACTTTTAATCACTGTTTTGGTGTTTGAATTTAGAACACACCAATATATTCGACCTCCATCTCAATGCTATATAACCTCCTTGCGCAAAAAATACTCGATACAAACTTCTTGTGCAAAGAATAGCGACTTTCAAACTCCTTCGATTTTAATTTTGAGTTTGTTTATATTTGAATTTAAATAATGATTTTGAGTTTAGTCTAGGATATTTATTATAGTACATTACTGCAGAATCCAGTAAGGAAGCCTTGCTGGCCAAGTATGGCCTCGTATATAACCGGACCTCACCTGCGGTTCGGTCCAGTTATATACGAGGCCAGGATGGCTTTCTTACTGGTTGAGGCTTGTATAATGCTTTTCTCAAAAATAAAAGAAAATCTAACAACAAATTCGTTTAATTAATATTGAAGGTTACATTCATATTAGGGCAATTACTGATAGATATTGTTATCGATTTACCGGGGGCAGTTATATTTGTTTGTTGTACATCTTGACTAACGGACTCTTGGCTGGCAGTAAATGAATGAATGAATGAATTAATTAATGCAGTAATTCGCTAGAACTCATTTTTTGGGTTTATCTATGTTCACGCGGTAAATTAAATCACAATTGTCACGATTGAATGTGAAATCCCGTCAGTCGTTGTTTTTTTTTTACTAAAAAGTTTGCGTTTAGTTTTAAAAATTGTTCTATTTTTACATTACATGAATGTTTTAGTAAAAAAAAAATATTTTTGAAACTCCATGCTAATTTTAGAATGGACAGTTTTAATCCAACATGATTTATAAACTGAAATTACTAAATACAAACATAAAATCTCACACTATTCTTTTACAACATTACTAAATACAAATCGCAACGTGCATACTTTTTCTGCGTCGCGTTAGGTGTCACAGACTATAAAATGTCTGTTTACGGCTCCAAATTGTATCTCATAAAATGTCATACCAAAAAGAGAGATAGATTTCGAGCCTCCCTCCTATAACCAAGTTATAGTGGCTAAACTCTAATCTGTGTCTGTGTGATACTATGTTTTTTTTTCTAAGCAGATCTAAAGAGGATGACCTACTGTCCATTAAGTAAATTACATACTTACTTACTGGACAGTAGGAGATTCCAAATTTAAAATCTCGCTTCTTACTGGAAAGTTGTGAATAAGTCTCCGGTAGAGTTCACTTTCTAGATACTTTTTAGAGAAGTTATGGCAACTTTACATACCATATTTGAGAAAAATACTTATTAGGATTGCAATTCTTATATTATGTAACGTAACGGAGAATGGTCACTGGCCCCTGAAACACAGGTGCTGTTATAACTCAGGGGTTAGGGTTTCATATTTTTTTGTAAATGTTGAAGGTAATAAACCATTTATTTATTAATATTCCTTTTGCTTTTCGCTTAAATATTTCTTTTTCTCGTAGTCATGGTATAAAGTATAGTATGTTACTCTTGAATAAAACGGATTTATATCGAGGGCCATGAATCACTCGCATCGCTCATGATAAACACTTGATTAACTCGCTATGCTCGTGATTCAATCATCATGAATCACTCCCTACGGTCGTGATTTAGTTGTTAAAATTCCTCACTTGCTCGTGATTATTCTATTGCCCTCGCTTTAAATCCGTCCTTTATTCACTAGTTGCATAATATACTACTATCTACACTCACAACGTAATGTTCCAAATATGAATTAAAAAAAAAAATTATAAACACCAATGATATTCTATTAAACAAATACGTTATACACTCACAAAACAACCGGAAAAAGTGTTCCGCACAGCAGCGGCAGCAAACATACACACTTTTCATTCATCTGACATTTCACTACACGTCCAAAGGGATGGCTTGATAAAACCAACAAGAAAAAAAGAGACAGCTAGTGTCTGTCACTTGCGTGTGAATGTAAACAAACATTATTCTGACCACCAATGTTTTTTTATTTTTCTAAACTCCAAATATCAGAATATTAGGAAATAAAATAAATAAATTAGTAAATTGAGGTGTATTGCGTACTTACATATCGCATGAGATCCCTTCTGTTCTATGTACTTTGGTATCATAATTGGTACACTTTCTAAATACACACGATGGCATTTTTTAAAATTTTGTTTTTGTTTCAACAAAGCGTATCGCTCTTCGCCATGCGTGACATAGACTAAAGCGTCCCGATTAGGACTTATTCGAGTCTTCACAATGTGCGCGCTCATAACATATCTGTTTACTAGAATATCATTGATAAACACGTACTTTATATTCGTGGATAGGAAAAATAAAACCATTAAAGTGCAATATTTTCCTTCGATTTTCAAACAACTGCATCATAAAATAACTTTTTTAATTTTTATAGCACAGTTTTTAATATATTGGCGCTTATGGGCTCATTGACAAGTAGTGTCACTGTCTATTGAGGCGCGCGCTGCGCAGTCCTGCGCAATGACAATCTAAATAGCCCGCCATACCACATTTATTTTTCCGTTTCCACTTTTTTTTATTTCTACTGTATGAGTGAAGATAAAATAGTGTATGCAATGGCATATAATAAGGTATTAAAACACTAGCGTGTTATTATTATCACATTCGGCTTCGCCTCATGTGATAAACCCATGCTCGTGTTTTAATAACCCCTAATAAATTACCATTGCATGAACTACTATTATTGTAAAAAAGTGTGGGGTGCTTTTTAAAATATTTTCAAAATGACTCTAATTTATCACATCATCATCATCATTTCAGCCAAAAGACGTCCACTGCTAGGCATAGGCCTCCCTCAAGTGTCGCCACACTGATTGGTCCATTGCGTTTCGCATCCACCGGACTCCCACAGCCTTTACCAGGGCATTGCTCCACCTAGAATGAGGCCTTCGATGGCTGCGTGTTCCGGTACGCGGTCGCCACTCTAGAACTTTTCGGACCCAACGGCCATCCGTTCTGCAAGCAATGTCCACTGCCATTTAAGTTTGGCAATTTTTCGGGCTACGGCTGTAACCTTGGTTCTCTTGATATTCTATGCCCTGGAGCGGGTGGAGGGGTCTTTCAGACTCATACATTAGACTTGGGTGTTGCAGTGCTTGCGCACTTAATTATTTACTAGTGGGTAGTATTTACAAACAAAATTGTCCCCTTTAGGTGTAGATATCAATAAAGAACAAATAGCCCAGACAACAGGTTAGAAAGCAGCTGTTTATGTTTTAACGCCCTATCGCTATGTAATAAAGGTGAAACGTAAATCGTGTGTCAATGTCTGATTCTCGAGAACTGTGGGACAAGAATTGGTGGGCTATTTAATATTATCCTCATAATGGTCCAGCCACCTGCTACCGACCACACATTTGCAACTGACAGACATGTCCGGCATAGTTTTGGTTACGAGTAGGCAGTTTAGCATTCAAAATATTGTTTGCTGTGAGAGAGTGTTTAGCTCCATCTAGTCGTTTTGATGAATTTAGAATTGAAAAGTAAGTGTTTTGGTAACTACACTTATGTATGTTAATAGAACCTATTTATGGTTAAGTAGAGTTAAATTACTTCTTTAATCTACTAACCGAAACTTGAACTCTTTCTTTTGTTGATTGTTATTATACTGTTTCAAAACGACTACAGGCATATTAGGTATTCTTAGGTCTTTGCTATAACTTACTACGTACAATTATTGAGATTCTCGGGAGCTTTGAAAGGCATACCAGGGGCCGAAACCAACTCGCAGAAGCCTTGTTAGACATGTAGGATGAAATATGACACCAACCGGCGACTACCCAAGGACAATCCTCGGCTGGTACAGGACTATTGCAGAATATGGAGACAAAACACGTTGGGCTATGGGTTTGGGAGGTTTCGTGGATCGATTACCTAAAATTATAGAAGGACTATTGGCCCCTGCCTGACCACTGTTAATCTACACGGTTATAAAATGGCAGGGGGTGACTGGCACACTCAATTAATGGGCCCCCGTAAAGGGTCGCTAGCACTTTAGTGACGAAGCACCAAGAGGGCAACATATCCGGAGGTGCTTGAGGAGTGGAGAGGTATACCACGGCTATCAGCATCTTACTGGATTAACTTCCTTCCTCCGAGCACTATGTACTATGATTATTATAAGATTCAATAATCTCGAAAGATTATATGATTATTCAGAAATATCGTAGTGGTGGTTTAATACTTCATTGTTGCTTTCACCGTTCTGTATGCAAACCCAGAATGCAAGAATTTACTATCACCTTTGGGGAACATGAACACATCGGGTCGACACTAGCGACAGACTACTGAATATTGTAAGAGCTGGGAAAATATAGGTGCACGCCACAATAAATACAGGACGAATGTAACCAGCCCAGAATCATTGAATACAGTGAGTTTTCAATGGTGTCAGCATTGTTTTACACATAAAACGTAGCGCGAAGCACCATAAATTATCAATTTATATTGGAGTAACGGCTTACTGCTGCAATAATACATACAAAGTTGTTTTGTTTAAACCATTTTAGGTTGCTATTTTGACCATTCATGTCAGATGTATTAAAATTACATCACATCTAGTTTTATATATAATATGCATTGCATAGTCGATGCTTTTATTTTTTGTGTTCTAAATACGGAATTTAAACGCAAATTCGCCCAAATTCTGACCCATTTTAATGTGTCTGTTAGATAGTGCCTATCAAAAGTAAAATAGGCTCTTCGTTTTATTTCTCTCTTAGTTTCAGTCTAATTTTATTCCTACCATTATGCAGATGGCTACAATATCTGTCACAGATCCCTTCCGGTAACTACTTCGCCACTTGTAACATGAAACTGGGACAACATGATGACCTATTCGTAACTAAATTAATTCAATTTCCGCCTGTAAAGTCAGTTGCATGGCCCACTCAGTAAGGTACCTTATACCAGCCGCGATCGATCATACTGCCAAATGAATTGATCTTGCATTTTTTATATGTTTCGCCCTTATTCAAGATAAAGAACCATTACAAGGTTAGTTAACGGCTCTTTCTTGGAATGGGTTTATCGGAACCGAATCGTACACTAAACAAAAAGTTGATTATCTCTACATATTCTCCACTTGACTCAGTCAGTTATACACAGTATAGCGTGTTATTTATTGATATAAATCTAGGATTCTTACCGTTATCATGGCAACTTTGTCGATTGGAGTGGAGGAAGTTTCTTTCAAAAGGACTCAGAATAAAGCCTTACTATGCTCACAAGATCGAATCATAATATTATCTTTTATACCCGTAAACGGTATATTTTTCTTAGACACATATTCTTTAATGTATTATGACATGAATGTAGGTAATTTTCTAAAATTCAAACTCGCTTTTTTATCTCAGAGATAATGAGAAAATTATAAAGATAATATCTAGGTCTGTCTGTTATCTGCAAAGATAAAAACAAACCAGCAAAGCTAGGTTAGAGAGCTACGAACATAATTTAAAAGTAATCCGCTCTTTCCATCAAATTCTCATTTGAGCTCTTCTTTTGTTTTTAACCGAGTTCATAAAAGGTGGTGGTAATAAGTCCGTGTTTTAGTTTTACAACCTTAGTTATAAGAACTCCTTTATTTTGCAAAGTTGTTTTTGTATAAAGGTCAAGGTTAAGGTTAAGGTTGGCTGTAAGAGAACTCAACATTGAGTTAAGCTCGCCTTTGTACATGTACTTTATTATCACACTGTATGTAATGTTGGTTTTGGTGTACAATAAAGAATTAAGAATTAAGGATATCCAGAATTACGGTGAAGCTTGGTATCGACGCAAGTGAGGGCACGGGCACGATTATCTTACGAAAATAATCAAGTTTGTGACTTTGACGTTACTTAGTTACTCTTGCAAGAGTTAACTAAAGCTTAACCTCGCAAGCTTAACCTAAGTTAAGCTCTAGGAATGGTAAACCTAGTAGATAGGATCAGGAATGAGTATTTTGTTTTCATAAAGCGTAATGTTTATCTAAAATGATTTTCTCTAAATAAATTCACGAATATCTCCCCAGGCTACAGTGCTTTGTCTTTGACAATCAGAGAGATTTTGAAATACATAAGACAGGTCTGAATAAAAGCTTTTGAGATTGTGTTTCAATTGAAATCGTTTGTACTTTGAATGTTGAATTATTTGGTTAATGAAAAATAAAATGGCGCTGATGTAAAACTGTGAAGTAAGTACGGGAGTATAAAAGATAATATTATTACGAGCATCGCGTGTGAAGTGACAGGAGCTAAGCATGACATCTACACTCCCATACACACCCTCCATTATTATGATTTGCTTCATCAGATGCGGAGTGGAAAAAAATGAAATTTAACACTACATTGATGTACTAACTCTTGCGGATACGGTAATGAACCTTTCACTTAAAGAAGTTTGATCATTAAAACGTACATGTGTAACAAACGATCGTCACGTTTAGAAAGTTAAGAGTAAAGTTACAAGTATTATAATGAAATTGAAGGTAGTAATATGCATCCATCGCGCTAGTACAAAGAACATTGAGAAAAGTTTGACGCGTTGAACGACAAGAGCTCGCATTACGAGACTTTATGATGTGATGACAATTCGCTTTGTGGTGACTAGAGATGGGCAAACGGTGGGTAGGCATAAACCTAATAATCGAGGGTAAACCCAGTTACTTGCTCATTGCCAATTGCCCATTCCTAGTGGCAACTCACTTACCGAGCCTTTTGAAGCGGAGGAACGCTCTCACCGTCCTCCACATGGTTCAGTCGAACCTCAGTCCGAAAACATGGCGGAAGCTTCACAGTACGGAGAAGTAGTAGTCGATGACGTGCGCTATATAGAACAGCACGCATGTGGCGATGTACATAAACACCAGTATCTGTATGAGCATGGTGCTGCGCCCGCGGCCGCGCCTCGACTGGCCGGGGAGTCCGCGAAGCCCTATACCAAGGTGAATGCTGAACAAATGCCAATTACACAATGATCCGTTACGTAATGTGATACGTCGGCGATAGTGTTCAGACGGGACAGTGTGACACTGGTAAGTTGTCGGTAAATCTGTGTGATCGCCATTGTGTGAGGGGTAATAGCGTGTGTTCGAGGAAATGCGGCTCAGTGTTGTGATTCATTATTTTCTTGTGAATGTAATTGATCGGTTGAATTGAAGAGTTTGTTGTGAAGAGCTGCTGTTGTGTCAACAAACGACATTTTGAATGGCAATTTGATATCTGACCTAGATGTTTTCTCAAGGCTTCGTTCCCATGGTGTATCCCATATCATTACATATATCGCATGTATGCGATGAGAGCAGTGCATTCTTCAGGGAGAAAAAGCCTAGGGTACTTAGCGATAGTGTGAGTAGCTTTCTGTCAGTAGGTAAACAAGAATTTTCGTAATCAAAACAGAACTGCCACAGGTTTCTACTAACTTGCCAAACAATACTTCTACATACTATTTATTTTGATAGCGATAAACGCAAAAGAAAACTCGTTCATCAAACACGTACCCCCGACCCTTTACGCTAATTTCTTAGTGAATGTTGTCCTACAATCATATCGCTCAGCTGATATACATTCCAGGCGAGTTTGGGACGACTCCATATTATCGTCACGAGTTTAGGCACAAAGGGGGAATTATTATTATTTCATCTGACGGCTCTTTTTATTTGCAAGTGTTTTTCGTATGTAGCTGTCAGCAAATACGGGGAACTCAAAACTGGGTTTTTTACTTGAAATACGTGGAATTTCACAAATGGTTGCGTCAATATTGAAAGGACAAAGGTCAGATAAGTCTTCGTACTTGGGTATGTTGTTTTGACGTCATCATTAACAAGAGTGCCCAGATAAAGTGTTACTTTACCAGCGATAACGATTGTCAAAAAGTCTAAAATAGATGCTTTCCAATTATTAATGTTCCTAAATATTATTATTATGTTATGGCTCCAGACAAGTGTCATTCGATGACAGCCTTTTTGACAATCGCTATCGCCACGCTTTCGATAGTAGAATGTCACTTGTCTAGGGCTCCACAAGACAAGCGAACTTCGATATCGGCAATGGCGATGGTCGAAACGTCAAAATGTCGGTACGGGTACACCAGAACCAAGACATCGGCCGATTTTGGGTCGGAACTCATCGGACGGTCCCGGTCTTGATGTGTTGTCTGACTTTGCAGAGTACAGAGTGAAGACGCGTTTAAAAAAATGGAGGATTCCATTTTTAATGTCTACAACAGGTATATCCATTTCCGAATCAACATCGGCCATAACCGTTTTGCAATACCTCGATTATTGTAACTTTTTGGATGTTTGTCCCACGGTGGTGGCCTAATAAATGCAACTAATTAATACTTCAATATCTATTTTTTTAAATACACTACTTTAAGCGACGTAGTAGCCGGCAATCTGGCGAAAAAGCCCAACAAGTTCGGACTCGCCGGTTGACCGGCCATTTTCGGGCGTCATCGGACGATGACAGTTGTAACAGTGTACGCGCTCTCTTTCTTTAACATGCATTTGATTCGATCGGCCGAGTTAAGCCGAAGACGCCCGAGCATACTTCGGCCGATAAGGGATTAGGTGTACGCGAGCCATGTTGACCGCGTGAAATTTCGATAGCGCTTGACAAACCTGCACATTTTTGACATGTTTCCATTCGCTATCGCGACGCTTTCATTAATAGAATGTCACGTTTTCTAGAGCCTCTGCTCTACTAAAACATGCTGTGGTCAGTCACAAACATTTTAGCATTTCGACAATCGTTATCGCCGTAAGAATCACTTTGTCTAAAGCCCAGGTATGTTAAGTAGATATACATCTTCAATATTGGCAGCTAATATCTTCCATCGAACATGTACACGTTGTTGTCCCAAGGCTAGCTAACGAGCTAGCTAGCCAAGTATACAAGGTTTTGTTACTAATCTTTCCCTAGACGTAGAGTACGTACATCCCTAGAGGTTAATTACCGTATTTAAGTATGTATAGCAATGGTGGCCCAATGGTAACGGCCCCGACTTACGTGTCATAGGTCGTGAGTTCGAACCCAGGCAGGCGCTTTACTTTGTGTAAATTATTTCATCACCACTGCTCTTAAAATGGTGAAGGAAGACTTCGTGAGGAGACCGGCATGTCTTAGAAACAAAAATTCTAAGACATGTGACATCCACCAACCCGCACTGGGCCCGCGTGGTGGAGTAAGGCCCATTACCTCTACCACAGAGAGGATGCGTGTGTCCCATCAGTGGGAACATTATGGTAGTTATTTATGTATGTAATTAACATGCATAATGTCGTATAGATTATGTTCTAATCATTTATTTGAGTTTTATATTATTATCATTACCAAGTGGTAGTAAATTACAAATAAAAAATATCATTCGTTCGAAATGTGTGGATTACACACTTCTGCTTGGCCCTTCACCAGCTTTCGCTATTGAAAATCATCCCAAGGAAACGTTTTCCCGGGATAAAGAGACCTATCCGATGTGTTAATTTAGGAGGTGGTTTACTCGTGTGCCAAGCTTCATCTAAACCCGTTCAGCCGTTAAAACGTGAAAGGTAACTATTACACTGATAGACAGAGTAACTTTTTCATTGTAATATTAGTATTGATATTTTGATACTGGAAAGTTTTTTTTTTATTCCTCTGTACCTCCTACCATCTAATTATTTATTTATTAGGGGAAAACAAACAGAGACACATTACATTTTACAGAAATATTTACAAAAAAATACGAAAAGCGGAACTTGACCCAACAAAAACCCAAGCCACACAGGGCTCGCTACGTAAACAAACTGTACACATCAAAGCTACGCGACTACGGCGTAGCATTTAGCTACGAGCCTACGAGTCGTAGCACGTAGTAGATTATCCGGTAGTTTGGTCTGAGTCAACGACGAGCAAGAGTGAGTTTGGAATGGTAAGCAGTCGGTCGAAACAGGGAACACCGACGGTATTAGGAATGGTAGCGCTTTACCACTTTGCCACAGATCTGTCCTTACTGCAATTCCTCTGTTGAATTCCTAACTGTCATTTGTACAGATCTTTTTAAAAGGTAGAAAAGGAACGCCAGGTGCCACCTGCTCACAAACAAAAGATAGATCTAACAATTATATTCTATTCTTAACCTGTGTTGTCCCACTGTAGGGCAAAGGCCCACATCTCTGTCAAGACAAGTCTATTGCGATCGTGGGCCAATTAACTATACTTTTAAGTTAAATAATATTGTCCTTGTTATTTAATAAGTGATCAACAAATTCCTCTTCAAAATATATGCTCAGTTAATTAGCGTTGCAGTGAGTAGGTCATTAATTAGTTGCCAGTAGGAGTGGGGGGGAAGCGGTCATAACTCACAGCTGTAATTGGCGGTCATCCGAAATTATTGGCAGACCGGCTCACCGTAATAAACTCCTAACTAGTTTAACGAATACCATCCAATTACAAAATTCAATAGGTAACGATTAATTAAGATCTGATAGAGAAAATAATTATCAACTTAAGTTTGTATTTGATAGGTACATAACACAAAATAATGTCTTGGAATGGAGCCCCAGAAAGGGCCGCAAGAGTTGGAACGGACCTACGATGAACAAGGTGTAAAATAAAAAAAGAAATACTCTATAACCACACTAGGATTTTTTTCTGTGTCTTAGGTGCGTTTTCAAACATTTAGGCTTACATACACAAACAATTAACCAGACCCGGAATAATTATTTGTAGGTCATACAAATACTTTTTTCCGTTCAGGAATCGAACTCGCAACACGCAGCGCCGCAGTCAATCGCGTATTTAACCTCTAAAACCGAGTAACTGAGTAACATACATGATAACTCTTGGCAAGACTGGTGTCAGACTTTTAGGCTTAAATTCTGACTTTTATATTGATTGTCAAAGATCAAGACAGCTGGGAAGAATTGAACCTGAGATTTTATCTCTGGTTGAAAAGATAGACAGAGAGGCCGTATCCCTACATAATTGGGTATTCAACTTTTTACTTTAACTGGTTTTTACTTCACTTTAGCATAACACTGAAAAATATATGAACAGTAGGTTTTTAACAATGCTGCTCACGGCTTATCTCAGCTGGAAATCCATTGTGAAGAATAAAAGCTTTTCAACTGCCATGATGACAGCTTAATAACGCCACAGATAGAAAATATTTTGTCTATGCCACAACATATACAACTACAGCCAGTGTAAAGTATATTCTGCAGCAACTCTGATTGAATCGCCATGAAAGTATTATTTGGACAGGTAACAAGCAATTAATAAATTAAATTGATATTCCGCCCGTTCATTGAAGTCTTTGAAAAGGCAAATTAATCTTAATTGGGGGACCCCGGTACAACAGTAATGGAGGCCAGGGTCATCACTCGTTGGAAGATATTATTTTCGCATTTCCACTGGTAAGCCGACAGTTGATTGAATTCTAATCAAACTTCTCACTCATTTGTCAATTAAATCGTTTAAACAATTGACGGCTGGCCCTGATCCTATTTTGGCCTCTAGAGGGTTGAAAACTGGTCTGCATTGAAACTCTTACAAATGGACAACAATGAGAAATTTGAATGGTAAATATTAATTTTGCTAGTCTGGGTCGTGTCAGATTTATTCAGGCCATATCCGTTATTTTATGTCATCAATCATTTTAGCCAAAAGACGTTCACTGCTGGACATAGGCCTCCCCCAAATGTCGCCACGTGAACCGGTTATGAGCTAAATATTATTATTACTTCAGTATTCTGCCAACAAGAGTTTTGTCTGGGAGAAGTAGGTATAAAAGGACGCAGAAGTATTTCGGTCCAATACGACCATGATTAACATCTTTCAGGAACCGAAAAGAGATTTCAGTGTGAATAAACAGTTATCTTCTAATACTCACTCGTCCTCTGTTGTCCATTAACGACAGTCGCAGTAGGCACGGCGAGCCTGTCACCCTCATTGTTGTTGACGTGATGAAGCGGCAGTTCCACTCCATCGGAGCCACCTGGCCACGCCATGACACGTACATCACTGGCTCACACCACCATCTCTAGCATCCGCGCAACACAACACGCAATGTAACACTTGAACACAATACAATCGCTTGCACCAATTGTCCAGTCTTCACGTTACAGTGTTTGTCTTTTGGGTTTAGATTAAAATGTTTGTTGTTAAAGTTGTACTGTTGATTGAAAATAATGGGTAAATAACTGTGCTTAGGTGGAACGAGCTTTAGAAGAAGATTGATAGGTTCGGCGCTCCAACAAAGCCGAACTTGTTTCTAAAACTTGATCTGTCATATTTAGATAGGTATGTTCGCCGCTTTTCATATCTGTGTGTGTGACCGCGTTGTTCTTCTAAACAGTATCGTGAATTTTGACACGGTTTTCACCATCACATTTAAGTTAAGAGATTGATTTTGGAAAGTTTATGTTATAGACACCGTGCGAAGCAGGGGCTGATCGCTAGTAAAGAGTAACATAAAATGTAGTCCCTAAAAGTCGATACAAAGGATTCCAGTATGAAATAACTCCAATAAGAAATAGTCTTCTAAAATACTTAAGGCATCGCTCCTATAGAGAAAGAGAGATAAGATTGCGCGCCATTTCAATTACCAGTAAGGATTTCTGAAGAATATTTTACAAGTAGAATTCTCAGAAAGTACCTCGTAAAGACGATAGTCTGTCGGATTCCTGAGAGTTAATAGGTACTTGCTTTAGATATAAAGCAACCATTCATTCCACGACTTTCGTTTGATCGAGATTTGGGACATCTGTGGATGTTGAAACCAATATAATAAAGATATAATAACATGTTATTTTTTAAGCCATTAATTGGACAGTTGCACCCAAACTTTTATCAAAATTGCCCCCAATTTTTTACTAAACCATTACTGAACCATACTTCAAGTAACCGATGACGCACCTAATTATATAAAAATAAAATGACCGGAGTCCATAGTAAAATTACAAAGAAGCAAATTTCATTCACACACACTTACACGCAAAAGCGATATTACAGAAAATTTTAAAACTCATTTAACATATTTGAATAACGCTCTGAGACGCTATCAGTAGTCATCCAGTTGATCCAGTGCCACATCAACGGGACGTATCTGGCGGCCACAATAGCTACAAGGCTGTTGGAGCTATCGGGCACTCACGGCATCAGCATAACGCATAAGGGCGTGAAAATCTGATACGACTGCCACGAACATTTGTGATACACTGCAAAAGCGCGGTAGCCTCAACATTACCGCGTTATTGTATTGGACTCGCAGAGCTTTTCATATAACCGACCCATAGTGCGCACGTGTACAGAGATTGGCTATACGCCCTAAACAACATTATTTTTACCTCGTGAATGTGCGCAATGAAAAGTAACTTTTATGTGAAGTAACTTTATTTTTCTCAACTTCTGGTAACTTCAGGGTTATTGATACCAATGTTTTTATTTCTAGCAAGCAATAAGCTAAATAGGTATAAGTACTTTTGGAGCCACTATGAGCCCTTCTTGTAACCGAACGACCTCCAAGTATGTGCTGGGTATCTATGCTTCAAAGAGAATCGAAGTTAAACGCCTGAGAGTGTTAAACGGGCTTCATATATATATGTCGAAGTTATAAACAGCTAGCACTACATAAATCTGTAAGGACTGAGTTGGAAAGACACGTGTATTTGGTAAGACACGTGTATTTAATCAAAACTTTTGGGTTTTCGTCATGTTATAGAATAAGTTTCCGAAGTGCCTCTATCCTTAACTTACGGCTAAGCTCTAAAGCCTGTTTCGTAACACTTTCATTACCACTTAGGAAATACCGAGTGAATATAATTTGGGGAAAGTTTCAGCTCATGTATTTTGCTATTAGTGGCTCAAGAAATCTCGTAAATGTTTGCGCTTGGTGTCTTGTTCAGACCCCAAATAGTTACAGTCTCATGGATGAGAACTACGGCTTAAGAGTAGCGACACATCTTTCTGAAATAGGAAGCTAGTGCTACAGTTATGAAGATTCAACAAAAATACTAGCACGCTTTTACAGTTTTCCACGAATCGCTCTGACCCTAACTGCACAATGTTGTAGCAACTAACAACGCTTTCGTAGCCCCCGGGGAGTTAGAATATTATTTTTCCACATAACAAGAAAATCTGATTCACTTTAGCACTTTTCCGAAATGCATTTATTAGAGGTCGTTTCATGAATTCTAGACTTAGTAAGTTCATCTGTCTGACGGTGACGCAGCAACGAACGTAGGTACTCTTGGAAATGCGCGAATATTCTTTGAATCTGTGCAAGTTAGCACAAGTGATTGGTTCCACGAAACGTAACGGTACAGTAAATCATGGTCACGAAAGCTCCAGAGAAGATTTGCTATGATTACGTAGATAGAAATTCTAAGAAGCCATTTGCCTATTACCGTGGGTTTGCGTACTAGGATAATTTGAATGCTACGAGAGCTCTACGAAAATCACAGAGCTTTACTAGACTAGATTACGCATGTGAAAACAGTGTTAAATCGTCTAAAAGCTATTTATTTTACTACTGCTTTGCTTTCGTGGCCTATTATTTTTGAAATCAAATCACCCATTAGATTCCTAATAGACATAATATTTATGTTATTTATTTTTACACACAAAACATGTTATCTTAGGTATACTGTTTACAATATAATGTGATAAGGCAAACAGTATCAGTCACAATACCACCCCTGTGCTAGTCGATACTGTATCACAGCGGGGATATTATTCCTCATTACTGTGACCCATAAAGCAACAAATACGTAAACACTACGATGTTTGAATTAGGCTCCTATGAACGTACAATACAAAAACAAACAATTTCTCGACCTTATAATATTCTCTTATAGCACAGTTAGTAAACTGCTAGTCATTTATTATTAATCATTTCAATATTAAAACCTACTTCATAAATCATAATTTTTCATCTAAAGTTGGGTCAAAGTTAGAAACTAGGTACCAAGTCACAAGTTTAAATAAGTTTCCTTTCGACGTCGAAAGAATTAGTTATTAGTAAGTGGTCGAACTTCGAAATTATCTAAGCGGTTACTGTTTTAATTTATTTTTTAAGTTGCTTAATTACTATTTAATTTAATTTTTAAGTTGCTTAATTCAGTTACTGACGGATCGACACTGTACGTGACCAGAGGGCTGGCTCGTTCTTTGCCCAAAGAATCAGCATTTTCATTCAACGTGGCAATGCTGCATTCCTGCCAGTCTTCTGGAAACGTTTCCAGACGACAGCTATGTGGAGTACTTCGATGCCTAAGTGTACCTTTCTTTTGTATATATGTAAGAAGTTAGGTTCAGTTTAAGTAAAAATTTGTTTTGTTTAGTGTTTAGTTATATGTACATATTTTAAGGTTCCACCATTTTATAATAAAATTAATTAAAATATAAGTTACTATTTTTCACATAGAAACTAAATATGGAAAAGGTAAGTTGGTGGGAAACGATGAATGTTGGTGAAAGGGAAGGTATGGAAAAGGTGAAAAAGAATATGTTGTCATAAATTTGAATGGACACAAGAAGGAGATGAGCAAATAATCTCTGTGAAAGATGAAATGGCTAGCCAAGGGGTGGCTACTGACATGGCGAAAAATTTAGAGAAGTATGGAAGAAGACATGATGCGCCGACTACAAATAATTTGCGATAGTATAAGAGAATCATGATACAATAAACTACGGTGGGATAAGTTATAAAATATGTATATCTTTATGATGTGAAAGCGCTACACAACTCATTAATTTTATTCATTTTGTGACAATTTTACCAATTCCGCTAAATCGTGCAATAAATAAAAATTTAATTTTTCATGTGTACGTTACGAGGGAACTAATTTATATAGATCCTTCAGTTTATGAGCTAGCTAAAGACTAGCGAGGTTTGTTACTGTTACTAACCTGACTACAGGGCCCGATGATATAATAATATTATTGTAATGAAATAACGACGTCTTCTCAGAATCGCGTTGCCGATAACACTCACCTCAACAGAGAAAATATCTAACAAAATTGTACTCATTAACAATTTGAATAGAGTTAACAATAACATAGGCTTGATATTGTTAAATTAATTTACATCAACTAAAACCAGGCTGAAACAATGAATCGGTGTTCTAGGACCTTTGATTCTAGTTAAAATTTATCGGTAATTATTGTTGTGTAAAATAGCATGATCATGAAGTTCAGTTTTCTTTGATTTCTTCAAATTAGAGAACTCTATCTTTTTGCTTCGAATTATGTTCCCTAAACTTTTTTTTTGTCTGGGTAATCGTCCAATGACTTCTCCCGCTCTGGGTGAAGCGGAACGGCGTGTCAGACTTTTACTGACTAAAACCCACCCGTGTTCCTTCAGTTGCTTGTGCCTGGGCCGCGGTAACTCTTTTTCAAATTTATCCGCGACCCATCCACACTCTTACCTACATTTTTAATTAAAATAATAGTCTAGGTCTCTAGAACTAGATTTTCTTGTTCACATACTTACAGAATTTTATAATTACATTAAAAATATTACGCATAAAAATGGAAGAGATAAGAACTAATCGCGTAATTTGATAAAACCAGCTTGTAGGCTAGATGTAAAATATTCTAAATTATTTCATTTCACAGGCCTTAAAAATATTTCCTCTCTATATTTTTTATTAGTTTTCAGGTTTAACAGTATAGTTCGGGGTTCACTTTGGGGCGCGAAAAGCATACCTTCGCTGACTCAGCAACGGCTCGTTTTGGACCCCAGATTTACGTCATCCTAATTAATAACGTAATTATTAATTAAGATACCTGACTTAATTGGGGGCGTTAATAATAACAGTTGGATAAAAAGCTACTATGTTAGCGGCACTTTTTTTTAGATTTTGTGCGCAAGTTTATTCATTTTAACCTTTGTTAAATGTAAGTGTGTTAATGCGATAATCGCCATTTTGATGTCAGTGGTGGTCGAAGCTAAAAACATAACAATGCATATTTTGGTCACACAAACTTCACTACAGGGGTACACAACACCACTGCATAGGTACTCGTATTTATACTGGTCGTACTGTATAAAACCTTCTGAAAAGATCAAAGTAAAACTCTCTTTTATACTAAAATGTTTCCGAAAAACTATTTTGAATACCGGCCGCATTCCGAATTTGAATTTTGAATTCTTGTACGTATTAGAAAATTCCGCGCGAAATTAGCCACTGTAAATACTGTTAAGATATTATTATGAGAGCATTTATGGATAGTTATTACCATAAGTTGTTATTGTATGTTATGCCTATAAACGGGTTTGTTCTAATTTACAACAATACATTTTTGAAAATCACTCATTTATTTAAATGAACCGATTCGATCGAAATAATTTAAAATAATCGTTTGATACACTTAATCGATTAGGTTGAATGCATTTTTTTATCGTTTAAAAGACTTGGGTGAATGCACAGCACAAAAAAACACAACAACAAAGAAATGTCACATTGCGACATAATTTACAGTAATTTTTTTCAAGATAAATTCGTGTTTTTTTAGGAACTTATGCATGAAAAGTTACAAAAATAAAAAACGCAAATAGAAGGTTATATCTTTATTTTGCCCTTTTAAACCATTTCAGAAAACGAAAACGTTGTTTATGGTTACGTCTACCGTTTGGAAAGGTGTAGTAATTCGTATGTTGTACACATTTTGCAGTAGACTGACACGGTTTAACCGACCTCAACATGTAAACAAAGATATTTTTTACAAATTTACTGGGTAAAATAGCTGCGTAAACATGTTTTTCAGAATAAATTCGAATTTTGAAAGTTCATATAAATTACTGAATTTCATGACGTAATTTGCTACACCCCGTCGTCTCGACTGGTATGTCATGTGTCACAATCTTGTCGAGCAGAGTGGTTACTAAATGAAGGTAATTTCGATAAATATACTCTGAAAGCGATAAAATATCCTGACATGAATGTAATTTTCCAATACACGTGTATTACAAGCAGCCCTCGCTGCAAGATAGCACCGCACTTTGAAGAGCCATCACAATGGAATACCTATACTCTGTGTGCAAAGAATATAACTGTGTGCCGTGATGGAGGTAAGGGACATTGTAAAGTGAAGTAAAATACTCGTAGGGAATGGCTAAGTGAAAATCAGTGTTAGTAGATTGCGTAGTTAGGTACGTGGCTGAACTCTACCAGCCCATTGCACCCGGTGTTGTCACTTTAAAACTTGATATGCCTGTTAGAAAATAGTTTATTTGATGACTAAATAGGTAAGATAATAAAATTGTGTTTTAATTCCAACAGTTAATGTTACGTAATACCAACTAAATGTGATTTAATAAGTCTGTATCGACACCTCACGTAAGGTGCTAACATCACTAACTAATACTTTCATTATGCGTACAGACAGGAATTCCCTGCCGAAATCTGTGTTTCCCGATAGTTACAATCTCGGGGTCTTTAAGTCAAGAGTGAATAACTTCTAGGCAAACGTGCTTAACCGTCGACCACATCATTCCTTACCATCACGTGAGATAGTGGTCAAGCGCAAGCCTATATACAAAAAAAAAATATGATAACTAAAACAAAACACGTGAATTTCTTAATTATTACATAACCAAAAATAACTTGTGTAAACATACGATACTTGCATGGTCAAGAACAGTCAACAAATGTTTATTTCGAGTAGGTTAGTTGTCTCGGCGCTTTTCTGGTAATTGTGACTGTACATTTTGGCTTCAAGAGTTGCAGTGGTTGCGAATTGTGTGACGGGCTGGCAACTTACTAAAAGTAAAAAAAAAAGCCCTTTGTTTCTTGCTGACGGCGACTTACTAACCAGATATATATTTTTTTCACTTTAGAGTAAGACACTCGGACGAAGGGTAACAAAGGTGGTTTAAAAAAGTTGAGTTAAATAACTAGTACAAGTACCATACTCAATCGCAGTGACTCTGTAAACTTATTTGCAAGTTAGTGTAAAGTACGCTAAGCAGCCACAAGGCGGCTGCTCAAGCTGTACCCAAGTAAAATTATTATGCCATTTATTCAATTTTTTACACATCTACTATTTACATTTTTAAATATTTCTTTATAAAAACAAAAAAAAAAAACATTTAAAAATATAAAAAATAATGGTGGTCCACCGGTGTCGGGAGCAGAGTCCAAGCTACCGGTGGTTAGGAATCCAGAGACAGGAACCTCCTCACAATGCGAGCCGTATCGAGGAGTACTGCCTTCTGTATCAGGCCCTTGATCCAACCGTGTAATGACAGCCTCGACAGATGGTCGTCGAGGCTCTTGGCCATCAGGCCGTTGGCCGTAACAACAATCGGCACAATGATCGCCGAGTCCACATTCCACATGTCGACAACCTCGTGTGCTAAGTCGAGATACTTGATTTGTTTCTCTTTCTCAGCTTTCACGAGGTTCTCGTCATGCGGGATGGTGACATCGATTATCATTGTGCGGCGCGCTAATCGGTCTATCACCACTATATCCGGCTTATTGGCGACAATAGTCCTATCAGTGATGATAGACCGATCCCAGTACAATGTGACATGGTCATTTTCGAGAACTGGGTCGGGCACATACTTGTAATATGGTACCTCAGAATCCACTAGATTGTACTTCAAAGCAAGTTGCTGGTGAATAATCCTGGCCACTTGGTTATGCCTGTGTAAGTACTCGCCGTTAGCCAGACGAGAACAACCAGAGACTATATGTCTGATGGATTCACCCGGACGGTGGCATGCCCGACACATGTCAACCGTCCCGTCCTTCATTATATGTCTGCGATAGTTATTCGTCAGGATAACTTCGTCCATGATTGCACAGACAAAACCTTCAGTTTCCCCGAAAAGGTCACCGAAACGTAGCCAGGACACAGACGCTTGAAAATCTACATCGGGCCCATGGAGAGCCCGATAGAAGCGCCCGTGTAGCTCCTTGCCTTGCCATACCTCTTTGCGTTCATCAGTAGTTAGTATTACAGGTTTGCGCCAGTTCTCTTTAGCCATAGACAACGGGGTGAATCCCTTGTCCACTGCGACCACATCCCGGTGCATACCCACTTCAGCTTTTAAAAAATATTCTCTGAGACTGCACACTTCGCGGTTGTGAAGAGTCTTGGCGTTTAAGAAGCCTCGACCGCCACACTTCCGCGGAATGTACAGTCTCATCACCGATGATCGTGGGTGATGCATCCGGTTTGCGGTCAGCAGTGTCCGGACTCTTCTGTCGAGGGCGTCGAGCTCGGTCTGAGTCCATTTGAGTATGCCGAAAGAGTACATCAAAACCGGCATGACCCAACTGTTGAAGGCGCGCACCTTATTTCCGCCTGATAAAAGGCTATTTAATACCTTTTTCAGGCGGCCAAAGAAACGCTCCTTCAGCAGTTGCTTCATGTTAGTACTGTTGATGCCCAACGCTTCCGACATACCCAAATACTTGTAAGTTTCAGTTGAGGAGAGGTGTCTAAGGTGTATGGAATCAGAGAGTTGAATTCCCTCGGATTCCATAATCTCCCCTTGCTTTACATGCATGACTGCACATTTATCCACACCAAATTCCATCCTGATGGAGTTACTGAATGTTTCAGTTAACTTCAGTAGCTTCGTCAGTTGGAATTTGTTGGGAGTAAAGAGTTTCAGATCATCCATGTAAAGGAGGTGAGATATGACCTATAAATTATTATTATTATTATATACTTTATTGAAAAAAAATAATAATAATTATTTTTTTTTTTTTTTTTAAATATGCAGCGCTCAGCGCAACCCACGGCCTATCTTATCTATCTTAAACTTATTGCCGACCGTTTGCAAGAGTTTCAAACTTTTATACTGGAGCAATGGTTTTAAAATGTCACTGTTTTTTATGCGAGCTTTGTAGAGTTGAAAAGCTTTGTGAGGACGTCGCCGTAGTCAAAGGAAGTAGGCGTGTGCTTTGAAGTGGGTTAAAGAACGAAAATGATTAACATGAAGGATTTTTTAAAGTAGACGCATTTCTTTATTGCACTTAACGTTTTGGGATTAATTTTACTATGTGTACTAAGGAGTGGAATTCTCTGCCCGACTGTATTTCCTGATACCTACAACCTGGGGGTTTTAAGTCAAGATTGAATTGGTAAGCGTACTTAACCGCCCACCACGTAATCGCTTACCATCAAGTGAGATAGTGGTCAAACGCGAGCCTATTAATAATAATAAAAATAAGCCCAGGGCAAGGTTCTGGAACGAAAATTATCAGTACACCACTCACCATCTAATACCATTAAAAAGACAGTGCAGTGGAGCTTTCGCACGCGTCTTACGATAAATATGAATAAAACTAAGGTCATTTTAAATACCCATGTAGCACCCATTCTCATGTAAAACAGTATTTTACAGAAGGTATTCATCGAATCCGACTCGGAAACACGGACAGGAAAACTGAGGTAACCGACATAGCTTCAACAATAACCAAACTTTGGTTGCATTAAGCTGACCAGATTGTTCGCTGAACAGATGGCCTATGGGACTGAAAGGTTCTGGAGTGGCGAGGTCGTTACTGAAAGATGCAACATTGCAAGGCCTGTTAATAAAATTAAAAATTCATGAGTCCAATATACAAACTGTAGAAATTACATACAAAATTTCAACCCCCTTTTTACCCCCTTAGGGGTAGAATTTCCAAAAATCATTTCCTAATGCTCACTTAAGTCACTTGAGGAACCTTTCTGCCAAATTTCATGCTTCTAGGCCTAGCGGTTTTGGCTGTGCGTTGATCAATCGGTCAGTCAGTCAGTAAGTTTCTTCTTTTATATAGATAGATTATTTTTTGGAATTAAAGTTAGTAGCTTAGTATCAAACGGTAGGAAAATAAGACAATATTATGTAGCATGTATTTACTCCTACGAAACTTCGTATACCTAGCTCTATTAATTAATTCCCACGCATCCGATAGTGATACAAATTTTAAACGAGATTGGACAATTCCGAGCTAAAACTGACGCTATAAATATTAAGCTAATCTAAGCTATTAGTTAGCTGCTGGCAAATTTCTTAATAGGGCGAATCCAATTACTTTTGCCCGATTGGGGAATTAAAAACTGCACCTTAATGGCCTAGATAATGTAATTACTAGAACTATCACAAATATGATACGAACAGGGAATTTAGTTTAGGCCCCTTTTTTGTGTGGGCTATCAACCAATGACTTCTCCCGCTCTGGGTGAGGCGGGAGTGCGTGACAGACTTTAACTGACTAAAACCCACCCGTGTTCCTTCAGTTAATTGAACTTCTTGGGCCGCGGTAACTCTTTTTCAAATTTATCCACGATCCTAGTTTAGGATCTAATCTAAACCGCTGCGTACTGAAAAATACATATTTGCCTAAGATGCTATTGACTCTGACCTGAATAATGAATGTTATGGATTTTCACTGTCATTTTTCGTAGGTAATATCTTTTAATTTGTGAATTTAATTAATCATCTATTTTATCAATATGCTTGAATTATGCTTGTAGTGTTGTGGTTGTATTGTTTAATTGAATTTATTAGTTTTATATTACTTTTTGCATGCCTTAGTTAAGGTAGAAAGTATATGGCTCCCCTAATATTGTAACATCTGTGATTGTACCTACTTTCTGTGCAAATAAACGATTATTCTATTCTATTCTATTCTGCGTATCTGCGCAATCTTTTCAAAGAAAAACATAACCCTTTCCTTGCAGCCGGGTATTAAAGAGGAAAACGAGACTCCAACAAGTAAATTTAAATAATTGTTGCTATCCATATCATTTGTCCCAGCAAATAAAAGTTATTTGGGTAGCACTTTATACCGATATTACTGGTTCCAGAAGTACCCAAATGATCCACTCGGATACACACAATAAGACAGATGTTAAAGCCACACCGTCCTCAAAAACAGACAAACTACGATAAATATTTTAGTATTTATCAACTCGTCACTTATCGGGTATGTCCGTGTGAACGTTTTTATTATCTAGTTTATCGGGTTAAAAAGTATTCCTATTATAATCTACCTCGGTACCAAATTTCATCCAGATCCATTCAACCGTTCTGGCGTGATTGAGTAACAAACATCCATCCATCGATACTTTCGCATTTATAATATTAGAAGGAAGCAGAATAATAGGATTACCCTGTCAGATTATACTCCAACAAACGCTTACTAATACAAAATGCTTTTGCAAAATACCTAGCCTGAAATAACATGTTCCGTATTAATGTAGTTGTACAAATAAATAGTGCAACCAACACAAATATTTGCAGTGGATAGCTCGGAATTCATATGTGTGATTACAGAACTATACTAACGCAACATAGAGTGATGAACCGTTCAAATCTTACATCTCTTCATCTCTCATTTTAGCAGTTTATGAAAATTGTTTAGCATCCCCGAACGCACGAACCCGATATCTGATTTATTTTTTATCTGTTTTTTTTTGTTTAATCTGACAAATCAAAAGTACCTTTAAATGATCTAATTGAAATAAAAAAGAATATTTTGAGTGTAGAATACAGAGAGAGAATTTTCTCTATTGGATCCGCATTTCTGCAACCTTTTATAAGCACTTAAACTTCTTTATAATAATTTAGTTTACTTTAAAGTTTAGTTTACAAAAACAACAACAATTGATAACACCAACCACAAAACGCAAAGTCTAAACTATGCGAATTTTCACTGAACACTGTCACTAAACACTCATTAATTTTAACCGATCCCAAAAAATGAGGAAGTTCTCAATTAAAATAAATAAATTAAACAAGCACAAATTTTAATGGCTCAAATTATTGCACACGGCCAAACGACAATATAAACATCACACTCGTCAGGCAACTGAAGTGCCTATGTGTCAATCAGAAGCACCATCAGATAGCATTGATAAGATACCGACAAAGACTGATAACTGACCAATGGCAACGCGAGATGGCATCGGTAACCGATAGTCTACTACGAGTAACTGGGCCAAGAGGCAATCAAACAGATGTATTTCTTACTTAGCTGCGCTTGTGCTATTTATAAACTTCACCAACATTTAATTTTAAAAACCTATCACCGTTAGCCGGTTAAATGTTGTGTGATTTATGATTTCTTCCGTCTTACATAATTAATAGATAAAAAAATAATCTGTCGCCTAATTTCTGAAACTTTAAAAGATAAACTCTAAATCACAAAGTTATATTTTGTAGCTTTCTTCCTTTATTGGGCATTTAGAAATGAAATATCGAATCAAAAGCTCTGTCGCATAGATATTCAAGGCGCTAAACAGCTGACTAAGGACTTTGCCCCACAATAGGAATTTCTCCTGTATCGTGGTTGCATTTACAAACATACATAAACAACCAGATAGGAACAATTATCTGTAGGCCATACAAATATTTGTTAGGTGCGGGTATCCGTCGAACCGCGACACGCAGCGCAGCAGCCGATCGCTCAACCACTGTGCCAACCGTGCCTTCCATAAACTGAAGCTGTAAGTTTTTATGTCTTTTATCGATCAACAACCTATTACTTCTCAAATCAAACATAAAATGAAATATCTTTATTGAACAAATAACTTACATTTTTTTGCTTAATATCTAGCTCTTGTTACACAATTTGTGAAAGGCGTACTAATTTATTAAACCCGGCCTCCTAAACTAGGATACCCTGAGTCTTAGGAGTCAGTGTTCTACTGTCGCTTGGACTTTTATCATACCCTTATCAAGTAATCAGTACTAACGCAAAATTTAATATATTACATAGAAAATAATATAAACAAAAAAAGAAAAAGACGTGAATAAGGGGGTAAGCTGTGAGTGAGTATGAGTGCATGTGTGTGTATGTGTGTGTGTGTGTATGTATGTGTGTGCGTGTGTGTAAAATAGTTTTTCAGAACGTTATAATGAATATATTACATGTAAGGAATTGTGGTTATGCAATGACCTGTGACGAATAGAATTTGATTATGACATGGGCAACAGCAGTTTCTCTGTCTGCGCATAGTCAAGAAGATACAGCAGGCTCTGTAATTTATGTGTAGCGTCGTGTTTGTTGAGTCTAGTTATAGATGAGGAGCTATTTACGTTTCTATAGATTATTGAGCTCAACACTTACAAATGTCTTCTAGCTAAGTTGGTTTTATGCAACACACTTGGGCAATTAGTCCTGTTTCCCCGTTTGCCAAGGTCTGGTGGTGGCTCTGAGCACAAAGAGCTGTCGCACCGTTATAATTTTATGTTCGTCATATAACTGATGTGAGGGATACCGCAATGGTTTATTTAACATTACTTTAAGGACAGCACTTTGTGCCCGTTCCACCTAGGGACTTTGTTTGCGGTGCCACCCCATTCTAGAATGCAGTAGTTGGCGACGAAATGACAGAGGGCAGAGTATACCATTTTAAGAATCTCAAAATCTGCGGAGTGCCTTAACTATTTGACAAGACTTCTGTCGAGTCCTAGCCAATGTTATAAACTTCAGTTTAAATAATTTAGAAACCGGCGTTATCCAGCAACTATTTCAGTGATTAATCTTCTAGCAGCAAAGTTAGCCCCTTTCAGTAACTCTTTCACGGAACTTTGTAAACGCTTCTGATGGTAACAATTTAAGCGACACAACACTTTAGAAGCTAATTAATTTTCATGTTAAGCATTATTAATTGATGAAAGAAAATAAAAAAAAAACAAAGTAGTTTTTGACTCGTTTTTTACCTTGTCGTTCTGTTGTCTGCAAAAGACAATTGAAGAAATTTGCAATTAACCAAAGAATCAGGTGATGTTGTAAAGTTTAACACAGAACTTGATGTGTACAAGTCCCTGTCATAAAAACAACAACCAACCAAGAAAAGGGATCAAAAAGGATCAAACTCAACGGCACTTCGCTAAAGGTATGAAAATAATTCGTATTCAAAGTACTTTTTATTTAACCTTATTGGCAGAAGAGGCTTTCGACGCTGCTTTCGAGTTGACGGCGGGCAATCGCAAAGTGCTTTTCGTTTTCATATTCAGAAAACTTCTCATACTACCTGTATCTGGTTAGGTATCCATCTATCTATTATAGAAGTGATTTATGATCATATTATTTCAGTGTAACTGATAATTAGTAGAAGAATAATTAAGATAGATAGACACCTCCAGATCATAGTATTAATATCTAAATACACATGTCAGTGCTAAACCAGTATCTGGGCAGCCCTGAGCACACAGTACCTATCTAAGTATCTCTACCCTATCTGCCTAGACATAGAAACGGCAACGGGTGTCAGAATGCTCTGCGAACGACGCTCAGCTAATCTCCGCCGCGCCATCCACAGCTTTGAATAACTGATGCACAAAGCGAGCGAATTAACAGAATAATCCTTTCAATTTCAGTGATTGTATACTTGAGTATATCTGCTGGGTGCCAAGCTAATCTAGTGGAAAGTCGAAACTAGGACGCTCCTAGAAATGAATTTTATGACCTCTATTCTGGAAGGCCCTGGACGTAAATTCTTCTTGAATCGAGGTCTAGCTTGGCACAAGGGTTCTCCAGTTTAAAGCTGGTTGCAGACCAAGAGCTAGGCTACGTTAGTATAAGCTTAGCTCGCATATAGCTAACGTAGTTTTTTTTTATAATTATAACCTCAGCTACGCGAACTAAGCTTAACTAACTCAGCTTATCTCTTGGTCTGCAACCGGAGCAATGCTTATCTCGTCTGTTAATTCTGTATTTTATCAGACAGACACACAATTGTAAATTATGGTGATGTTCTTCAGAAAGTACTCATAACCGGCGTCTGTATGACTAGATGTATGAATGCGAGTGAAGCAAAAAAAGTATGTATATCGAGCTCTCAAACAAAATATAAATATACATGGTAAATATCCCGAAACAAATATTCATTCTATAAAAGTATGTAAGAATCGTATCGGGTGGCGTTTTGTAGTTTTGTAGTTTCCCCATGGGAAAAAGGCGCGAGTTTATGTTTGTATGTATTATCACTATCCTTGAAGGGCTTTGAAATAATGTTCCTTCAAGTATCTTAAGTTATCTTTACATTTAAAACTTTGCCTTCAATTCTCACCACAGAGAAGATACACAACTTTCTGTTGTAATAGGCTCATGTAACCTTTAAAGTATTAAGACAAAAGTAAATTAGAGACTTGAAGGTTGAAAGAACTCTTACTTGAAATTCAGTAAATAAAAGCTATGAAACCTCCATACGTTCACGAAGCTCTTGTCTACACTTATCTAAACGGCATGAATATTTAACCGCGACTACATTAAGTTTAATGTAAGCAGACAGTGCTCACAGATAACCGGTAACCAATTACATTATAAACATAATAAACCTGAAAGGGTGGTTATAATCAGTTTCAGTGGCATCGAAGGCTGGTCATCATGAGCGAGGCGTGGGCAAGGGTGCGCCCTGGCAATCTGGGCACAGTGACGTCATGTGAGCCTATAAAGGGAATTAAATCCGGACTTTATAGCGCCGTGACCACGCGACCACGCGAGCGCGGACACTGGGCTCGGTATCCGGACTTATATTAGTATTAATGATAGTCTGTTTTATAACGTTTATGACCAGAACAATAGTGTTCTAAGTGCTAACCTAGATGGGACATAGGATAGAGAACGAAGACAAATTGTGGCCTCAATCTATAGAACTAAAAGTATTATATCTCGGATCGCTTTTTCAGGTTTGCTTTCGTGAGTAATCTAAACTATTGAAAGGAATAGAGCGTTGACCCTACAGTTATAAGGGCCCAATGTAATAAAACCAGTATATTATTTCAAAACAATAAAAACATCTAAAAACTTAAGTCAGCCAACTGTCATATAGCAACACTGAAACTTGAGGACGGAAGCACAATGTTCTAGCTAGAATCAAAGAAACGCGGTAACTCATCCCAGTCGTTCATATATGTAATTTAATTTTCTCCCACTTAACCGCTGCATTCAGTGAACCATGCTTCATTTAAATACAGCCATTTTATTTATGTTTCAATGCTGAAACAGATGTTCATTAAGAGTTCTTTGAAAGCTTTTTAATATCTTGCCAGATATGAATTTATTTGAAGCAACTCTACACTAATTTAAGTAGGTATCAAATTTGCACGATTGGCACGATCTAGCAGTATAATACATATTAGCTACCAGAAATGATATATGAAGTGGGTGCTGATAAAGATTTTCGGTTTTATTTAGTTCAGTATAAAGTCTATTCTTTATAAACATAGGTAGTGTAAAAATTGCTAGTGCAGGACCGTCAACGTGGCAAAAGTGAAACTTCTTAAGAAATAAAGAATTAGATGTGTATAAGAACAGGAAAGAGTTCCATCTTTCTTCTCTCTCATGTAACGAAATTTGTCTAAACGTGACGCGATCTTGAAATTTCTCTCTTAGTTCTAGTCCAATTATCAAATCGCCTACAAAGTTTCACTTCAAAAACTTTTTTCGATGAGGGTTTCCTAATATCCTAGAACGAATGGGCACATGACAAAGAGGGTAAAATTTAACACTGCCATAAGCTGGTCACTCCCCGTTTACGAGACATCGTTCCTTCAGTGATTAAATTAATTGAGCTAGCTAGCTACATGGTCCCCATAACGAGTCTTTAGCAGGCGACAGTTCGTAGGGTCATACCACAGATAAAATGGAAGTGCCCACGCAATCGAGAGAGAAAAGATAAACCTTTTTGTAGGCAAGCTGGAGTGTTCAGGAACTCAAGACACAATGCAGTGTAAAATACTGCTGTAAAATATATCCGGCTTATTGCCAGTTTTCCGTGGAATAAAAAACTGTAATTAGTTGGAATGTGTTCGTAATAATTCATCTTTAGTCCCGCTCTTGTTTGCTTAGGCTGTTTGTTCTGTGTGCTGGTGTTTGCTCGCCCATCGGGCAGTAGTTTTACTGAAACTTTAGAGTGCTTCACTTTAGACGTGCAACGACTGATTTTGATTAATTGTCAATAGACTCGCGTTTGACTATTTTCTCACATGATGGTAAGCTATGATGTGGTCGACGGTGAAGCACGCTTCCCTAGAAGTTTGTTGTAGTATTGTACTCTCTCATACTCTTGTTGTCTTAACTCCTACAGGGAAACCATAGAAATATAAATTACGTATAGCTAACGAGTGGAATTCCTTGCCGGAGTCTGTGTTTCACGACATCTATAATGATGAGTGAATATGTTATTCCTAGGCAAGCGCGTGTCACCGTCGACCACATCATCGCTTACAATCAGATAAGATAGTGGTCAAGCGCGAGCCTAAAGAATATTAAAAATAAAACGTTTACTGAGTATGGGTGATTTGTCCACCATGGTGAATATTTAGGTAACATTTATATGCTACTCGAGTATTAGTTGGGTTTCTAACTGACGATACATAATACAATTTACCAACGTATGTGTGACAAGTTAAGTTCGTGTATCAAACTAATGAAGCCAGTTAGTTAAACTATAAATGTCACGGTACTCAGTTTCCAAATGCAGAAACTGTTGCTTGCTAGCTGTAGCGCCCAGCTCTGACAAGTTAACTAGCTTATCGGGATAGAAAGCGACCTACTTGTAACCTGAAAGTTGAATCAGTCACCAACTCACCACAGAGTATTTAAATTCTGACAGCTCGGCGGGCAACGGTCGCAGTCAATTAATTATTCTGTGCAGCCATGAATAAAGTTTAAAAGGACTTGTAGGCGACAGATCAATCTAGCTAAATATAGAGTAAACAGACAAGTTAAAAAAAGCGCGGCAACTCTTTTTGAATTTCGTCGTTTTTTTTTCAAAAAGTTCATCTGTTTAAACAAACGTAAATATAAGTTATGACAATACCAAAAGGTTAAAAATATGCACATGAGTAGGTATTTCAAACACAGGCTAAAATAAAATAAAAACCTTTTTAACATAAAAAACTACAAAGTAAAAAATAACTTTCTTTTCCGAAGTCATTGTTTTATATACCTTATTTTTTTCGGTATTCGACTGTTTTGTTTTGGCAATCTATTTAACTTTTATGTTATTTTTAATTTTCTCTTTTTAGTTTTGGTACCTCATATTACCATGAAAATCACACACACACATCACACACATCTCTGGGGCGCAGGCTCCTGACCACCTCCAACACCCTCCTGAGCGTATTTGCAAACAGGTTTGATTGTCAGTATGTTAACCATTGTTATATGATTAATGTAATGACAAACAAACAAATTACTC
Source organism: Orthosia gracilis (assembly GCA_947562075.1). NCBI lineage: Eukaryota > Metazoa > Arthropoda > Insecta > Lepidoptera > Noctuidae > Orthosia > Orthosia gracilis. The sequence continues at coordinate 24,465,033 of OX387271.1, read as the reverse complement.
AGAGGCAGGCGTATTATTAATAATTTTATTTCTATTTTATTTGATTTTATAATTGAAATTTAATTTTAAATAATGATTTAATTTTGTATATATAATTTAATTAATTATTTTTACTATATATTTAGTGTGATTAATTGTTATTGTTTTAATTTCAAATGTACAGCATATATGATCTAATTGGATTGAAATAAATGCAATTTGAATTTGAATTTATAGCCAAAGTACATCTCATGACGATTCCAATAAGCCCAAACACAACTAAGATACATTGTTTTATTTCGGAATTCCAGTACCTACCTGCCGGCTTCATCATCAGATCAGTTCGATGGTACCATTATCATCAGTACCATTTATTTATAAGTATTTACTTCATCATAGTCGGTTAACTATTCGAGATACCTTAAACCCGTAATATACTTATCAGTATGGAGTTACAGTGGCCATCTGTGGTCTTCTTCATCAGTTCGATTTCACCAACTGATACTGTTTGAGTGCAAATTATTGCTGTGTTGATGAAAATACCAAAATCGCTATATGTATGCCTATAATATTTGAGGAGTTCCCTCGATTTCCATGGGATCCCATCATTAGATTTTGACTTGGTGACAAAGGGACTACCTCGGAAGTATATCCTTTCAAATACGAAAATAATTTTCAAAATCGGTACACAATTATGACGGAAAAATAGGGGGAAAAAAAATATAGGTTCTAGTCGAACATAGAACCACCTCCTTTATGGGAAGTCTGTTAAAAAACAATCGCCTAACCATAGACGGTATAGAAGCCATTTTTTAATGAATCAGTGGGACACCTAGCTGGAGAAATTGGCAGTAATGTTCCTTATTGCAAATAGAAATTTATCTACAAAAGTGCAAGTAAAACAATATTTATTGGGAACACAGTGTACCTAGGCAGTGTATATGTAGGCTAATGTCGGAGATATGCACGTAAGTCAGAGATGGTCACAGCTAGCCCGCCGGCTTCCTGGAGGGTCGCCAAGCAGTCTGGCAGGTGGGGCGCAATGGGCAGGGAAGTGCATAGTGCGACTGTTCTTTACTATTGTTAAAGTGGGTCAAGCACGTGTATTGTGAACGATGGCGTGGCCGGAAGGGATAAATTTTGTGATAATGGCCAGTAGAGATGTTCCGTTATGTGGATTGGATATACGAAGGAGGAGGAACACGGATGGAGGATGTTTAACATAAAAAAACTCTTGTGTTGGGTTGACATTGGACAGAGACAAGTCAAGTATTCAAACATTTTATTATTTTCTTGCTCTTAGATACCCCAATTTATTCAGGTTCGGTGCAAGTAAACATTTCATTTGACTACCAAATTTCTTCAAACATTGACAGTTCAAAAGTGTCTGTAGGTAACCACTGATTTCTGAACTAAGAATTTTCAGTTGAGTATTAATTGCCTAAGAGTATTTTAGCCTGAAAATCTGTCAGAGTTTAGCAATAATAAAGTAGGTTTTGACACGTTCTTAACTCCAAATTCTCAAATCAAAAACCGGCCCTAAGGAAAGCTTTGTTGTTACACATTAGGTCTAGACACCTGTAAACCAAACAAAACTAAACCGCACATAAACCTTATTGGTCGTTTCTTTTTTATGTTATGTGCTGGTTAACGAGGGTCTCACGTGATGGAACATGTTTACCGTCATCTATAAACACCTGTTATACCTTGGAACTTACCAGTAAGTTACAATTCCAGCGCTAAAGTCCAAAGTTCTAAGTCCCGTTGAAGAAAATTTCTTCTACTCATTACCTCATTAATAGGAGTGGAGGAAATGATAATTTTATAATACTACTTGCTACTTAATATTAGATATGCGAAAGTTTGGATGGATGGATGTTTGTTACTCAATCATGCTAGAACGCTAGTTTTTATCCCGGTATAATGTTCACTAGGGATATTAAAAAACTTTACACGCGGACCAAGCCGTGGGCAGAAGCTAGTATTAAATGGGAATATGAGTTCGGATTTGGTTGAAACTTGTCAAACGAGTAGACCATGCCCTGGGTTGGGACATAGGACACTTTTTATCGCACGAGTGTGCTCCCCTGAAATAATTTTTACGCGGGTGAATTTTTATGGGGCGGGCCGCCTGTTTAGAATATATAAAATATTCCACATGCAAAAAAGGTTATCGGTAAGCTTTCTAACTGGAACACAGTGAATTTGGCGGGAAAGTAAGTCGGGCTGATTGGATGTACTGCCTGTGGCGGCTGTGGCACCACAAAAGCGTGTCAAATTACTTCTGACGCGGCGGCAAGATCAAAAGGGATCCGGATTATATGCATCTGGATATGCTCCTTTATAAGGAAAGTTGGTAACTATTTCCTACTGGTTTTTGTTATTACACTACATCGTATCAAATTAGTTTCAAAAGGGAGTGGGAGATCCCTCTCCGGATGTGCGCTTTTATAGCGAACTTTATAACTTTCTATCTTATTGGCTTTTATCGTTGCAACAACTATGTTAGACTGCTCTGTTTTATTACACATTGTACTGTAAACTAATTTTATGAAACGGTAAAAATCTTCAAAACTGATAGAAAATTGCACTATCCATAAGCAATTTTTAAGCGAAGTTACGGGAATCTATTCAAGGGTTATTTTGGATAGTAACAACTTCTTTTTCCACCTCGCTACTTCCCGTTTCTTCACCTAGGCGCCACGTTTTCCGCTGATAAACATCGTCAGTAGATAGAACGCACTTCTTCATGTCTATCTGACCACCAGTCATCCAAATGAGTTTATGTTGGCATCAACTTAAATATATAAAATGTATGTGTTAATACTGATTAAATCAATAAAAATAAATAAATAAAATGGTAAGCAACAGCAAAATACTTGATTTATTTAAAGGCCCAACAAATGGGTTATGTTTATAACTGTCATTGTAATAATGCGCTCTGTTGAAACTTTAAGATTGAAATAAAACAGCAAACTTTTTCAACGTATGAAGCTTAGCGTTTTATGCGTCAGATCTGTGTATTGGATAAAAATAAAACATCGCATCTTTGATCACCGGGTCAACAAGAATACATTGGGAAATTAAATAGGTTACCGGGCTAATTGCATTTTGGACAAAAATATCGCTTGTAAAGAACGGAAAACGTGCACCGTGGGTAGGTAGGTAAATGTCAGGTTCAACAACATCTGCATATTAGAGAAACTAATGAAGTTGACTGATGCTGTGATTGGCGTGGCCGCTTATTGGCCTAAATATTTTTAAAGAGTTTAACATCACCTCGAAAGAGGAAAAAGAATAAGGGGCTATACATTGCATTTATCTGTTAAAGATTTTTACCTTAAACAAATATAAATAAATAATTATTGGGATAATAATAATGAAGGACCTACTCAGGTAACGGTACGAATTTTCCTGTTGAAAAACATACTATAGTCTAGTATAACCTTAATAGCAGTAATAATGATTATTATAAAATTATTTTAATTATTCGTTATCCGTAAACATCGTTTTCAAATTCTACATTACAGAATATTATATTTTCGTTTAAAATACCGAAATGTTTGAATAATATAAGTTTCATATTGCTGGACGTGTCACCCGACCACACGAAAACACATACGTATCTATTGTATATGTACTCGTTTAATATGCGGGTGCTGCTTCTGAATTCTCGACCATTTTATTATATTCATATTTTAAAAGCTTCGTGTCATAAAGTCTGCTGCATACGGAGAACGTTTTACTGAATTTCCGATCATTTTCACTGAACGGTGGAGCGGAGAAAACATCAGCTGATGTATTTGTGAAGAAATTCAACATAAGTGTAAGTAGTAGGGAAGATGAGTAAACAATTTGTTTTATGCCGTCTATCCGTCAATAAGCTGCGAACAATTTATATGAAGTTAACGTGTATCACACGGTAATAAAGGATAGGAAATGCAGCCTATACATAGATTGTATCAACTTCAACAAGTAGCGTTGAGTGATCTAAAATAGTTGGTGCCTACCTATTTATTAAGTGCTGAAAGAAACATTTTCATTGCATTTTATGATACTCCTGCTTAAACAGGCTTGGTTTGCTGTAGAAAACTCAATTAATACGATTTCAATTGAACGGCTTTGCAAACTCTCTAATTATTTATAAGTTAATGCAGCTCTAACTTTTTATCAGTAAGATGCAATCAATTATTTCGATTGCAATTAAGCGAAAAATATTACCTATAGTACGATCAAAAACATTAGTCTTCATTAAAAACAATAAAAATCATAATTAGAAATTCGCAACCGTTTTTATCTGTATAAAATAACATGAAATCACGCCTGCTTTACTCAAAAGGTTAAGCAAAGGTGTAGCCCAGTTACGTATATGTCCCATGTATCATACTAATATTATAAAAGTGAATGTAAGTTTGTTTGTTACGCTTTCACGCAAAAAATACTGAACCGATCATCATGAAACTTTGTACTTATATTCTTGGAGGTATCAGAAGTAACATACACACTTTTTACTTTTCAGTACATACTTTTTATTAAAAATAAATAAATAAAATAATGGCTTCACTGCGAGCGAAGCCGCGGGTTAAAGCTAGTTTATTATAAAGATACTTTATGGTACACCTCATAATTAGGATGGGATAAACATAATAACGATGTCAAAATAATTATGTATAATAAGGGGCGAGCCTATACCTGAATAACGTTCGGAAAATCTCGAAGAAATCAGAAGAAAATCCTTAAAACATTGTTAGGTATGATTTTGTAAACTTCGGTACAGCGTTCCATGGATGCGAGCTGAGACAGAATTGTTCGGTTAGTGTGTCAAGGTCAGGGCCCGGATGCTGCGCGGTGGCGCTTTCGCTCAGATGCGGGACATACACGCAGCAATCCGGTACCCACGAAGAAGTTAGAAACTTTGAAGTGTTGCGGTCAAGGTTAAGTCGTGCAGAATCTGTGAGAACGTTTGTAGTAAAATAATTTAGCTTTGCCAATATAGCGAAAAATTACAACTTTATATGATGTACACTGAGCAAAAACTATCTGCTCAGGGACAGACAACGCACTGCGTAAAAGCACTGTGTCTAAAAAAATGAAATTTTGCACAAGATTTCCTTTATTCATTCCTTATAGGGTATAAAAGTTACAATGGAAGATCGCCATATTGACAATGGGAATATTATATATTCTTGGCCCATCGATTTCTATAGCAAATAGCTAGCTAGCTCAAAAGTTGGCAGCTAACACAGAGAATTAGCTTCTGGCGGCGGCGGCTTCGCCCGCGTGAATGTCGGAAATTATCGCAAAAGGATGCCGAGGATAAAAACAACAATTTTGGTTCTTCAAAATTCAAACCATCTTTACCTTTTTAACAATTTCCTTTTTGTTTTATTTATCTCTCGTGTTGCCTGTGCCACAATTCAGCGGTTTAGGTGTGTATGTAAGAAATAGACGGACAGAGAGTTACTCTCGCATTTATATATATATTAAATTCTACCCGCGTGAAAAGTGTTTTATTATCGCAAGGGAATATTAAACCAGGATAAAAAGATATAGTTATCCCATATTATAATTCAGGGCACGGTCTACCCCATAGATTTAGATTTTTTTTGCTACGCAAAGTCTAACCGTGTTTAAGATTCATCCAAATCCGTTAAGGCGACGACTAACGCCAACGACCTTGAGGGAACAAAACGCGCACTCGTTTTACACCCGCGCGACCCACAATTTTGTAGTTTATTGTACTTTTCTTATTATTCTATGAGTTTAAAAAAAAAGCTTCAGATCAAAATGTAGAAAATTGTCTTTGAGATGGTGTCGATTTTATTAAAATACGCCCAGCGGTTTAGGCGCGATTGTCGTGTTTGTGTCCGTTTTAGACATAACTTTACAAATTAATTACAACATGTTATAAGAATAAAACTCAAAATTGTCTTAGATCAAATTATTAAGAAAATGGTCTTATGTAACATATATTTTTTCAAAGAAATTACAACGAGCCGTTTTGACGTGATTCTCATTTTAAAATCATACTCAGGGTATCTGCGCCTTAAGACGTGAAAAATTAACAAACAGATAGACAGCCAGAGTACCTATCGTATTTATAATAGGTAAGATATAAGTATGGATATGCGCCCGATATAATCCTGCCGGATTGCAGATATAATGAGGATGTGTGAGAATCTCTCTGAATGCATGTCATCGCAATCAAATGCCGAAGGTTTCTGCACTCTCTCAGCATCCAATGATTGGTTCCGATATTACTCGTACTTGCTCGTACTTGGACTGCATCTTTGAATATCTGATCAGACTGTAGTTGTGCTTGTTTCACATTCTAGACTTAATTAAATACTGTATGCAGTGTTAATTAGTATTCTTTCTTTGTTATAAATGTTGTTGTACCTACCTATTTTTATTGTACCTATTTGTGTTTATGTATTAACATAGAAGGTTTTTTCAATCGTTTTTTTTATTAGTTTATTCATTCCTAATGGTAGTGTCTGCCTCGTTGGTATTTTTTGCGGTGGGAAATCATCCAATGACTTCGCCCGCTCTGGGTGAAGCGGGAAGGTGTGGCAGACTTTTACTGAATAAAACCCACCCGTGTTCCTTCAGTTGCTTGTTCTAGGGCCGCGGTACCTCTCAATTATCCGCGACCCAGACAGGCATCGGCCCTAGCTGGCCCCGTCACTTTTGCTGACATCTTTTTGAGGCGCGTGTGGAACACTACGCGCTGTAAACTCGGGCCTGGTCCTTGTCGGACGGCGAGCTACCCATTACTTGTCGTCCGCGAACCCGCGCCTACGGTGACCGGGAATCGGCTTGCGACACCCGACGCCCGGGGCGTCTGTTGCGGTGGCTAGGGGCGTGAGGGTGTCCTTTGCGTCTCCTTCACGCGTTCCGCCTCCTCCTTTGCGAGCATTACTGCTTCGCAGGAGGAGGAGACTGCTTCCCATGCCCTCTCGCTTCGTACCATGGCCAGGACCAGGGCCGGACGCGAGAGGTCGCCACCGCGGATCCCCTCCACGAGGACACGGTAGTGCTCCGCCCAAGCGGGGCAGACCTCCACCGTATGCTCCACCGTGTCCTCGACGGGCGGTCCACACAATGGTGACAACCGGGCGTTTCATCCCGCCTTATACTGAACAGGAACCTCCCGAAACAGCCGGGTTCGATGCCCGGATCGGGAATAGTGTTATTGGGTTTTTCTATCTGGAATATCTCAATAGCAACCCGGAATTTGGATTTGTGGCCGGTTGATGGCAATAAGATTGACATGTGGTTACCTCTGTCCAACACTTCCGGGAGTACAGGCGTGATATTATGTAGTGTATTGACAATCTTTTTTCTTTGTTATCAAAAGTTGTTGCTAAGATTCCAATTTCATGTCAATGAAATGTCACTTTTGTTTTTTTATAAAGTCTCTCTCAAAACCAACAGATGGCGCTGTAAATTTTTGGCACTCCGCTAAATGGCGATGTTTAAAAATATTCAGATATTTCATGAAATAGGTTTGGTGTTCACGTTTTCATGGTGCAAACCGTAAACTGCCGTGAAGTCTCCTTAGACTTTTTGGGAATTTGTATAGTTATAGTAGGTATTTCTAATGTGTATGTGTTCCTACGCAGTCTTTCGAACATCGTTAGATTTCCCATCGAGATATATTTTAATGTACAGCAATATAAATAATGTTTTCTGTGGCCTACTTTATGCCGTTTATAACAGATGGTTTATCTTGTTGATAATCTGTCAGTTAACAAAGGATTACTTTGCGCGAGTCGACACTCGATATCGACTGAAAAATGTTTACTAGTGAAATTGGAGCGGTCAAATGATATTTATTTTGAACTATACCAAAGATGAGTGTAGAACGAATCGATTTAAAAATTTTAACTAGGTACCGGCTCTCGATGGTCACGGTCGTGAAAGAACTTTCCCAACTTTAAAAGCATTTCACTAAATGTGATGTTAAAAATATTGACCTTATTCCCCAATTTCTGAATTAAAATCTATATATAAATCTATATATAAATCTAAATTAAAATAAATTTGAATCTAAATTTCTGAAATTAGAATTGAAGTTGATGATTTGTTTTATTTGTAAATTTTTTCGTATGGTGCCGGACGTTAAGATTTTCACCATCCCATATCTGCCCGTGGATGTCGTCGACTAAGGGACATACTCGTAGCAGAGAATGGGCAGCAGCGTTCTCTGTGCGCTTCATAACAAACTGCCATCGCCTAACCCCCTGCCAAGCGTGCCGAAAACGGCAATCCCCCCCAAACCGATGACTAGCGCAACCAAAAAATGGCCCCTAGTGCCCGGCAGCCCGTCTACCCTCGACTACGGTAGCAGTCGAGGTTACAACGTGGCAAGGGGTGCGAAGAAACCCCGGACGGGAACCGGCTACCAGAATACAAACCGACGACTAGCCCTGGCAACATTTAACACGCGTACACTCCGGACCGACGAGAAGATTATCGAACTCGAGGAAGAATTGAGCTGGTTACGATGGAGTATCTTAGGGTTATCTAAAGTCCGAAGAGAGGGGGAGGACTTGATAATACTTAAATCCGGTAACCTGCTCTACTTCTGACAGGGTGACCGACAGTCCCAGGGTGGTGTCGGGTTTATCGTCCACAGGTCTGTGAGGATCAAGAGTGTGTCGACCAGGGTGGTGTACCTTATACTCAGAATATCCTCAAGGTATTCGCTGAAGGTCATACAGACTTACGGCCCCGACCTCGGCACATCCCGACGAGGAGGTAGAGACCATGTAGGGAGGACAATTCCAGAGCAATGCATGGTCATAAAACTCACTTCACCGCGGTCATGGGGGACTTCAACGCGAAACGGTTGGCGCAGTGGTTGAGCGATTGACTACTGCGCTGCGTGTCGCGGGTTCGATTCCCGCACGGAACCAATATTTGTATGACCTACAGATAGTTGTTCCGGCTCTGGGTGTGCTTGTGTATGTGAGTTTATATGTTTGTAAACGCACCCACGATACAGGAAGAAATTCCTAGTGTGGGGCAACGTTTTTAAAAAAGAAAGAAAGACGATAATGAGCTGCAAGTGGGGAAATTTGGATTTGAACGACGGAACTACCGGGGTAACCTACTGGCCAGTTTTATGGAGAAAGAGGGCCTCTATATGATGAACTCCTTCTTCAGAAAGCGTGAGCACAGGAAGTGGACATGGCAGAGACCCGATGGTGCAACGAAAAATGATATAGATTTAGCACTATATCACAATTTGTTTACTGTGTTTATATGGCACATTATTAATGTTTATTGTGCCCTTACCGCCACATTAGAAAGGAGGCCGATATATTTATTATTTATCAGATATATTTATTATAGATCAGGGACTAGACTCATCTTTATGTATATCTTACTTGTGTACATAGAAAAGTTTTCTTCCAAGCTCTTGCGGCTTATGTACAAACAAAAGATAATGCGTGCGGTTTATATACATAACATTACAATGTTGTATACAGTGGCAGCTGCAAAACTTGATCATTTGGTAAGATCGTCAGAACGTAATGACAAACATCGTTCTTATTCATCTCTCCATTTGCTAAGTGTATCTATGTATGTTTTAGCATTGTAGTCACTGAGTGATTCTAGCGGTTTTTGAAAAGCTTTGTAAGCTGATGTTAGGTACAGAACTGGCCCACAGTCACAGCAATTATTAAAAGATGAATAAAAATTTAAATGAGAAAGCGTTCCGTCCCTGATGTTAACAGGAGAATGTGAGAATCGTAGCAGGTGGCGTTCTTTAGTTTCTGGCCCATCATGGGAAAAAGGGTGAGTCAAAACACAGAAATAATCCTCTTTTCCTGCCTGTTCTCCTGCTTGATCTCAAATAAATATTTACAAAACATGTTTTTGTTTAGGAACCGTTTTGCGAATTATCATCTGTTTGTTTGTTCATGATTTCATCCAAAAGTTGATGTTTCCTCTCAGAGATTTATTCAGCCCTTCATTGTTAAAGGAAAAACAAATATTTTTAATATAAATTGTACACCTGAAATGCGCAATGTTATTTTTAATATAATTCTGCGCATCGCAATGCCTACATTGCATCCCGAATTTGCATATCGTCGTGGCCCAGAGGCTAAGACTCGCCTCTCACGAGGTCGTGGGAACAAATCCAGGGTACTACCGATGTGACTTTTTGAAATTCTTATGTATTTTCTAAGTTTATCTTGGACACAGGCAACGGTGAAGGAAAACATCTCGAGGAAACCTGGACTTATATAGGTAACGTAAGTCTGAAATAGCCAAGTCAAGACGCCTGTGGGATTCCCAGTGCCCACTTAATTTACTCTGATCAGAGGCCAGAGCCACATCCTTATACGAAAAGAAAGAAGATCCAGAAGTATGACCAGAATACCCGAAAAACTGTTTCTCGAAAGAGAATAAAGATCTCGTATAAGACCTAGAAATAGTATCACAACCCTTCTACCAATAAAAGGGTTACTAATAAAAGGGTTGCCACGGATCACTGCCGGATCCAATCACAGCTCCAATACGTTATTTCCGGTTGAGCAGATACCAACAGAAAGTAACAGTTCACATGACATTCACTATTAATAGTAGCATTATTAAAACAAGCAGCATTATACCAGCTGGAGTTATTTCGAGCGCCTTCTATTATTATAATAGTAGAATGTTTGTGTACGACGCGATTCTAATCATCTGTTTATTCTAACAAGATTCTTCATTTTGTGCTGTAAAATACAATCCCAATGTTTGTTTTATCGGAGAAGAAATTCTATTTACGACCACGATTTAATTTGGGTTTCTGCTTGCTCAGGCACGATATTTTTCTGGTTTATTTAATTAATTTATACTTTAAACATTTTGTAGAAATCACAGTAAATAATGCAGACTCTAGAGTGATTCATAGAACCTACTTATAATCGTATTAAAGAATAATAAATCAATGAACACGATCGCTTGAAAACATTATATTCATTGCAACTGAAGCTTTCAGAGCTTTGAAGGTTACGCGGTTTGTCGTTGGCGGGAAAACTTTATTAATGGACTGTAAACTATTGAATGATTGAACTATTTATAATTAGTTCTTGTTAAAAAACAGGTGTAAGATATGTTTTTTAAAGTAGAATTTTAAATCTGTGTTCTTAACTTACCGAATTGAAAATGTTACCTATAGAAATCACTAACAAACGTAACAATTAATGTTGTATATTGAAACTAGATTTTTGTCACCCTTTTACAAACGTGGTTGTAAACAAAGTTTGTTTGGCGGTATTTCGGATATGTGTGTGATATGGGCGGGCGGAGCGCTGGGCGGACGCGCGGCCGGCTCGCGACGCTCGCGGACACTGCCGCGCTCAGCCGCTCACCATCAGCCCTGAACTTCGCCCTGATAACTCGATCCGAGTTAACCGCAGTTTGCGTTGCGGCGATTTACCTGATGTCGCGGCTTTGTTTACGAGATTTCATTGTCATCATGAATCTACTTCAGGTGTGTAAAGCACTTCACTCACAGTCAAGGCTTTTTAATATGCTTAATTATTTGTCTTACTACGTCTTGCTTTCGATATTACACATACCACAGTTTTTTTTATTGGAGTAATGCTCATACATATTGCACTACCACGGGGAGATAGCACAATTACGTGGGACTCCAATCCACTAAACCTCCACGGTGTCCTCCTGTGCCGCTTATGGCGGGTGCACGGGCACACGTTAGCATTCACCGCGAATTAAGATGTTGATGTTGATTATTTGTAAAAGTCTACTTTAGTCTGTAAACCTGTCAAACTTTACCAATAAAGTAGGGTTTGACATGGTCTTAAAACATAACATGATAGTTTGGGCAGAGGTAATAAGTACCCACACTTCGTCAAATGGTTTAAGTTTCAAGCTTTACAAAGGCTCTACAAAAAGTGTTGTGGGGCGTATGTCTCCTCTTCAAAGCTGCAATCACAGAGACAAAAGATTCACTAACTAAAACAACGAGCACGTAGATCCTGACCACAAAGTAGATTACGTTGTATCTATGGTCTTGACCTACACATATATATAGGTATACGTGTGTAGAAAAAAAGAAAGTGTAGAAAATATTGTGGCATTCATTCATAACACCATGTGCAATTGTGATAAGCTTTTTAAATTTACCATATATTATTTAACAAACACGTGTTTCTGGGCAAATGACGCTGAATTTTAGATGTTCAAAGTAAGATTCTCTTTATTATCATGTTGTAGGCAAAGAAACGGAAGATTTTATACAGAAAGGATGTCTGTCGTATTATCGCGCCTCGGCTTTCGCGGGAAATTCGGTCTAGTCTGATGATACGAGCTCGATTATCGCGCTAAAGAAAACGGGCTGGTGTGATAGTCTGCGCACAAAACCACTGTGCTTTTGAGTATGATTACCATAATTGGACATCATTTTTAGGGCTCCGTACCCGAAGAGTCCAAACGGAGCCCTATTGCTGTCGCTCACGTGTCCGTCTGTCGACTGTCACAAAGGTTTTACAGCCAAACGGTTGGAGCTATAGTCTTCAAATTTTCATATACTTTTTTAAAGTTTACAATGAGAAGGGAAGAGGAGAAAATATAGTATGTTAATAAATTACGTAACCAATAGTACAGGTTTATTACAAAACAAGTACTTTACAAATTTCAGCCAATTACATCGCATTCGACGAATTAAAACCGCTCATATTTTATTCGAATAATTAGTAAAGCCTTTGTGGGCGAAATCGCTAATTATTTAGTCAAAGCTAAGCTCGGATTAATGGTTTAACACGAAATGGTCGATTACCGGACCTAGATTCTGTGAACGGTCCGGCGAAACGACGGATTGTCACGTTATTAAATACGGTCCGAAAGACGGTTTGGCTCGTTTCTCCTTCTACACAAATTGATGCCACCTACTACTAATTACCTAATTAAAATTCTATTTTATTTATATCGCTGTCGAAACTTAATTTATAGATATGAAGAAGATCAGAGTTTATTGTTTACGAATTTTGACAACAATTGTACCTAAGGTTGAAAAATGAGTTGATGAAATGTCTAAATATAGACAAACTATAGTCTTGGGCGCACGGTTGGCGCAGTGGTTGAGTGATCGACTGCTGCGCTGCGTGTCGCGGTTTCGATTCCCACACGGAACAAATATTTGTATGACCTACAGATAATTGTTCCGGCTCTGGGTGTTGTGTATGTGAGTTTATATGTTTGTAAACGCACCCACGATACAGGAAGGAATTACTAGCGTGGGACAAATGAATTAAACAAAAGAATTGCCCCCCCGGCTTTGCCTGGGTAATAAAAATGTTGAGTCTATAACCATCTGTAATAAGGTACCTTACAAATAATGAAAGATTTTTTCAAATAGTTGTAGTGGTTCCAGAGATTATCCTACAGGCCTACACGTACGAACAAAATCGGGGCTCTTTCCAAGTGAAATGATATTCACCTGCCTAAAACTGTTCGCACGTTGGTGCTAACCGTTGTTAGCGAGACGCAATACATGCAGGAGCTTTTCCATAGCTTTTGGGCAGTTTTCTCAATATTTTCGCAGCCTACTGTGTTAGTCTGTTAACTACTCTTCAATTTACTTTAGACAAAACATTATGTAAGTACTTAAGTAAAATTTGTTTCATTATAACTCCATTTTCTGTACCACAAGGTCTACAGTTTCAGTCACAATTCGCCGAAATGTTCTCTGTTATTTATTGTTTTCATTTAATTTCGCAAACAAACAGTCTTCATAGGCAAGAATTTCATTCCTTACATTTTTCCTTCTTAATTTTCTATTTATATAGGTGTTTTTGAGTAAGCTCTTAAAAACCTTTTACATAAATTGTGACTTAGAACTAAATTACTTACGAAAGTACTTTGTAAAGGTTTTCAACTTTAGCCTACAATAATTAAATAAGAATTTTTTGATGCTTAGTTACTTTGTACCTAGTTTTGCATGGAGAACAATCTCAGTAAACAGATTAACTTATCAACTCTTGACGTAACTCGATAGAGTCGAGATTAATTGATCAGATTTTCTGACGCTATGGTTTAAATGACCGACTGTCCAAAATTTACAAATTACAGCCGCGACCAACATCACCGGATGAAGACAATGCCTAATTAAGGAAAGAAAATTAGTTTATTTGGCACACCCAGATACACACAATGTAGGTACAAATAAAAGGAAACTTGATCTTAAAACAATTATATAGTGTGCTCCGCGGCACATACTATATAAAATATTGAAAGTATTACATGATCGTTAAATAATAAAAACAATATAAATATGTAGTTTGTAGGTCACTGTTAATGACACGTCCATGTGCCAACTCGCGTTGTTCTAGGAAAAGTGGGCGTTTAAGACGTCATTCACACCATATTTTCATGGTTGTCCGGTCAATATCATAACACGAGTTTATATTGATGTGTCCAACGATTTGAGAAGCTCAGACATCATATATGACAGACTGAATCTTAGCTGTTGTGAGAGAATTTTTCCCAGAACCTTGCTTCGACGAAAATGAAACAACCTGTGGTCCATTTATGAGTACTCTGAAAACGGAATTGCTCTTGTATAGCTTCTAGGTACCAGTAGGTGCTAGCATAAAACTAGGTACCAGGTAACGAAGTGAATAACACTGTCTGACTGTTTGTTACGTTTTCATGCCTAAACCGCTGATCCTGTTTTGATGAATTTTGGTATAGAGATAGATTGAACCCTGGAAAGAACATAAGATACATTTTATCCGGGGAGTGCGTTCCCTTGGGATGATTTTCAAATATCATGCGGGCGAAGCCGCTGATAGGAGCAAGTAGGTTTTTGTATGAAGGAGAAATCTGTACGTAGCTAGATCTAACTACATATAGTATAGCCACTCTTTATTTATTTATTTAAGGCACATCAACAACACAAACACAAACATCGACATAACACCCCTCCCACCCCCCCTACCCTCCCCTATGTACCCACTCTTTGTGGGTACATAAGATAAACATTAGCAATTCTTGTGGGCTGCCTATATCCAGCGCAGCGGTACACGTTTTTTGCTCATAACTAAAATGATAATTATGAAATTATATATAATTATACATAAATCTGTAGGCGCTGAACTTATAACATAAGCTGCACTCATAATACACAAACTATTTAAAATAACATACATTAACCACAATAAAATCCTTGACTAACTTCTATAAAATCTACTAACGCTCAAAAAGCATCATTTCTTGAAAGTTATAAAGTTTTCAAGTGTCCGTTAACGGCGGGAACACAACACTCGTTCAAGAATACACAGGATTCAAATAATGAAAGGAAAATTCAATAATAGTGTGAAACTTAGACAAGATTATACTGAAAGAAGTTCATCTTGCTTGCTGAAGAACTCCTTACAAAACATCTGTTTGTTTTTTTTTTGTTGTGTGTTTGTATGTTTCCTCACCTTTTCGTTGCATCGTATCGTATATGTATGTCTTGAGCTATTTGTTGTGCGCTATCGTATATATAGCGCTTTTTATAGATATTGTTAACGCGACGTTTAACTTGTTATCTCACGGCACTTATAGAGATGATGTATGATCTACATGCAGCAAGTTACAAGTATATGAAAATTACCTACTTACTGTTGCTGTGCCCTTACAGGGCCCTTATTTATACTTAGCTATAAGTCGGTACGTAACACCTGTAAAACTATAATGGTACGCAATATATGAATGAGTATTCAAAATAGCAAAATATTATTCGTTTCTATGCTTATTCAAAAAAAGCGTGATGGCGGAAAATGGTCGATTTTGTTCAGAGGAAATAGAACTTCTCAATTCTTTCTGCCGTTCCCGTATATATTTCCATTTATCAGCTGATTTTATATAAAATATTCAACCCTTGAGAAGGCTTTTCACGTGGTTCTTGGAATACGTAACATCTAGTTTGCCCTCGTGTAGGTATTAGAGTTTATAAAATAAATCTGATTATAATCGGATTCTGAAGCGGGAACAAAACTGTTGGCCTTTGATGTATTTTAATAACATTTTAATAAAGTCAAAAATTGACCCACAGAAGCGCAAGTGCTGCCAGAATAAAATATCCTATGTCCAAATCCTGGCCATAGTCTACCCTATTCTAAACATCCAAATCCGTCAAGCCGTCATTTATTAACAAACATCCAAACACACAGACAGTCAGATTTAGAATAGAAGTAGGAAGAATAAATACCTACATAATACTACACGCAAATGGACAAGCTTATGAGCAAAGTACTCACATCATAGCAGCTTAGGTAAGCTATCACGGACCCAAACACTAGCACAATTATTTGTAGTACCTAAACACAAAACACCAACTGACACTAATTCGTTTCCACGTCGTTTTAAAAAATACTTTAATTTAACCCGACCTCTCCGAAACAGTTAATATTTAAAATCGGATAGCACTTACACGGAACTGCAGATTAAATTCTTTGAAGCGGTCGTTAACTGTAGCACATAAACATCGAATTAAAACGAAACGAGGTAATTAAAGATCTTGAACCGTGTGCACACCAAAGTTCATTTGCAGTCAGCACACGTTTTACTCGGTTATCCGTCTTTTGTCTTCATTTTCTCCGGCTTTTATGGTGAGATAGTTTGCAGATCCAGACTGGTTGAGGTGTATTATAAAAGCAGCTGTGTAGATAAGACGATTCACTTATTTGGGAATTGGCTAAAATATACTAAAATCCTTAACATCATGAAACCGCGTTCGTGTACCCGTCATGTCAAACAGGGAAATTCCTAAGGAAAAACTTACGCTACTGACTTGCAACGTTTGTTTATAACGTATAACAATAAAAGTTGCCATTATTAGTAGTATTTTTTCTTTTTTGAAGAATCGTATTTCTTAGGTTAATAAACTTGAAACTTGGCACATATCCAAACTGAGTAAACAATAAAGCTTGTCATTATAAGTTTTTCGAAACTAACTTCAAGCTAAGAATCTTACTGGATCGGGTTTTGTTTTTGTCGTAGGGTTCTAGGGGAGCATTAAGCACAAATTTTCGGCAATTCAACCTTTAAGGAGGTGAAAAGGGGCAAAATTAGTTTATTTGAAAAACCGTATTCCTTGGGGATAAAGTTAATACTCAAAATTTACCTAAAACTACCCCCCAGTAAGGGTGAAGGGGTGTTAAAGTTTTTTTGAGGAAGCGTACTGCACAATCTGACCAACATAAAAGGGGTTATTAAGTTTTAGGGGAGGATTTTACTTTGTCGCTGTAACCTGAAATGTATTATTC
Organism: Orthosia gracilis; assembly: GCA_947562075.1. Classification (NCBI taxonomy): domain Eukaryota; kingdom Metazoa; phylum Arthropoda; class Insecta; order Lepidoptera; family Noctuidae; genus Orthosia; species Orthosia gracilis. The sequence continues at coordinate 24,447,778 of OX387271.1, read as the reverse complement.
TATAAGTCAAATAACGAATCGTCCCAATCCAATAAACCTGTATATCTACGATATCCAATTTTTTATTGATTTAATAATAGCGCGGACGAAGTCGCGGGCGGAGTGCTAGTAATGTATAATTCGAGGCCAGCTAGGGTACACAACGGTGATAGACAAGACACGGTGAACATTCGCTTTAAACACGTGGCTCAAGACTGCTCCATTATCGCTACTGTAAAGCGTTTCAATGGCATTTACAAAAAAGTCGACATTCAAGTTGAAGTGAAGGGCGGGTGGGAAGGTTTTTGTTGGTATATTTTTTCCTACTCCTCGGGTGGTGGTCGCTACTGTTTTCAGGAGTTGCAGTGATTTGGGAATAGTGCGGTAGGATTGTCCCAATAAAGTAGAAGTCAAGTTGAAGGATTCGGAGCTTCCGCATCAAGCGGTTCGACTATCTATAGCGGATTACAAACAAACGTCAGGCAAGTCAATCTCCACTTTAACAATATTGGAGATAAGAATAAACGCCATGAGTGCACGATGACGTCAATCATCGATACATGTTAAAGACACTCAATTGCATCGCATCTCACCATCGTGAATGGAGGTAGAATTAAATACTAACCAACTATACAATTCCTAAAAAACTTCAAAACAAGAGCTTCTTAAAACTTTGATTTCCTAGAACCAATTAATATCTACGTAGGTAAATCGGACTAAATCGTCATATAATCGAAAACGAAGATAATATTTCTACCTTCTATTTTCTTTACCTACGGAAGTTTCATTCAAGAATTATAGCTTGCATTTGCCAGATGCTTCGCCCCAGTGAAAGTTTGAAATTATCCCAAGGGAACGTTCTCCCGGTATAAACACTAGGTATACTATGTCCTAATCGGCCATGGTCTATCTGAGTTCGAAATGTCATCCAAATCCGTTCGACATTAGCTCGAACGGATTTGGAGGACATTTCGAACGAAGGCGTGATTGTTTATCAAAAAGTTCAAACATACAGATTTTCACATTTATTATACCAGTTGACCCTTGGCTCCACCCGCATGGTATAAGTACTTCTCCTATTATCTTTATAAATTTTAACCTGTGTGTTATTTTGATGTATAAGGTATGATTCGGTAAAGTTTCATCAAAATCCGTTGTAGTAGTTTTTGCTTGAAAGTAGGTTTTTGACATTTTATTTTTAGTATGAAGAAGGACTGAGAAAGCTCCTTTACGGAAGCACATTATTGGTGTATATATACAGTCAATAAACCAAGAAGGAAGAACTAAACTTCACTTGTTAAGTTTACGTATCGTTCGTGTATCTTTAGCTTAATAAAACTTGAATGTTTCCTCGAGACAATCAATTTGATTAACTCATTACTTATTTACAAACAAAAAGTCTAGCTTCGGATAGGTTTTATTTATGCTTACATACAATTATTGTATTTTATAGATTGTAACTAATATTATAAAAAGGTGACATTCTTTGTGTGTTTAAGGTACCTAATCTCTGAAAATGCTGATTCGATTGTGAAAATTCAATCACTGATAAGCTACAATACAGGTCCAACCAATCCCTAAAGGAGAAGAAGAAGCTACACTATCTCTGCAAAGGCTATGACGTGATTAAGGGAGGGAAGCCTGGGGAAATGCTACATACCTATTTATATAAATACCTATTTATATAACATGTATAATATATGAGGTTTAGATATTGATGTAATCTTACGAGTACTTAATCAGAGATGTCAGAGCCTAGAGGATTTATTCCTAAAGATTTTGTTGGCACTTGAAAAGGAGGAAAATCTTGTATTACTGAAGCCTTTATAAGAAATATTGTATGCTTCCATACAAATATCATAAACTAGCACTTTCCTGCGGCTTCGCTCCAGTAGCGAGTATTCCACAGGGGAACACCCAAATACTCCGAAACATTTTATTCCGAATTTCGATGGTCCGATTTTCAAAAGTCCGAATATATGACCGCGCAGGTTTGATGATTTCCAGCCTCCCGAACAAGCAGGTTTCCAATACCGCTGCGGCAGGTTATACAGAAGACCGAAGAGTATAACCTGCCTCTCTGTTTATCGTTTGTGGACTACGAGAAAGCCTTCGATTCAATCGAGACTTGGGCTGTAGTGCAGTCTTTCCAACGGCGCTAAATCGCCTACCGGTACATCGAGGTGCTGAAGTGTTTGTACAAAAAGGCCACCACGTCAGTCCGACTTCAGGATCAGACTTCGGAACCTATCCTTCTGCAGCGAGGTGTGAGACAGAGAGACGTCATATATCCGAAACTGTTCACCGCTACACTGGAGGATGTGTTCAAGTTTCTGGACTGGAGAGGGCTAGGCTCAGCATCAATAGCGAGTTCATCACTCTCTTTCGATTTGCCGACGATATAGTAGTCATGGCTGAGACTGTGCAATGCTCGATGACCTCAGTAGAGCTTCCGAAAGAGTGGATCTTAAAATGAACATTGACAAAATGAATGTCATGTTTAATGCCCACTCCTATCAAGATCAGAGACTCATACACTCGAAGTTGTAGACAAATACCTGGGACAAACGGTCCAGTTAGGTAGGTCCAACTTCGAGAAAGAGGTTAACCGTCGAATCCCACTCTACAGGGCAGCGTTCTGGTATTTGTGCAGTACCTTCTCGTCCTAATTACCACAGTGTCTCAAGACGAAAGTCTATGACCAGTGTGTATTGTCAGTGATGACATTTGTGGCACTGAGATGTGGTCGCTCATAATAGGCCACACAAGGCCACATCAGAAAGCTTAAAGTCACCCAAATGGCAGTGGAGAGGGCTATGCTTGGAGTTTCCTTTCGTGAACGAATCAGAAATGAAGACATCCGCAAGAGAATCAGCGTTACCGACATAGCCCGAAGGATTGCCAAACAAAAGTGGCAGTGGGCAGGCTACATTGCTCGCAGAACGGAAGGTCGATGGAGCTGAAAAGTTCTAGAGTGGTGACCGCGTACCGGAAGACGCAGCATTGGAAGGCCTCCCTCTAGGTGGAGCAATGACCTTCTCAGGGCTGCAGGAATCCGCTGGATGCGAGACGCACAGGAACGATCGAGGTGGTGACACTTGGAGGCGGTCTATTTCCAGCAGTGAGAGACAAATCAAATCAAATCTTTTTATTGTGGGTATAGATTATACAGACAGATGTTAGACAGTGGGTTTATGTGAGTGACTCTTTATCTTTTTCTACCGGCTTCACTTGCTTCAACGTCGCCAATTATGCCATGGGAAAGTACTTCCAGGTTCCTATATCCTAATCCAATCCAAAGTCCAATCCAATGAAAAATTTCTTGCAAATCCGTTTATCCGTGGTGTTCGATTAACTTAACAAACAAACAGACTTTTATAATATTAGTAGTATAGAAAATGTAGGCAGGACATAACATACAAACCAATTAATTGAAGAGCTTTCGTTTTGCGTTCCCCCTAGCGGGTCACAATATTTGCGAAAACCAACGGAAATAGGAAGTCAATAAACACATCGATTTGCTCGCGGTCGCCGGTGTGTCCTCGAGCTTAGACGATCGATATTATCAGCAATACGTATTAATGAACTGTGACTGAAATACCTGGCCTTGACGTCACTTGACTGATAAGCGATTGATTTGAGGACGATTAACTTACTCAACGAGTTCTGTTTCAATTAATTGGCAGGGTTAAAAGGTTATGTGGAAAGCTATTTGTGGTGTTGGACAATCTATTTGATTATTTTCCAAGGTCGTGCTTTTATAATTTGTAAAATGTCAATCCCTTGTTTCCTGTTCAACAAACATTCTTAAGACCTAGGGCCTTACCATGACTTGTTAAAACTATCATAGTTCCACAATGAGAGAGAGGCGGAACTATACAAGACAAATAGCTCCGTCCCTCTGTCATAAAAGATCCATGATATTTTTAACACGTCATGGTAAGGCCTCTGGAGTCTGGACGACTTAATCTTATTTTTAAGTGGAGTAATTATTAGATTAGGAGAGCTCTTTGCTAAATAATAATAACAGCCGCACGGGTCGTCTTACAGGTTAAGCAACACTTGGCGAGGCGACCTTGGCGATGAGTGACCTTACAATACGTACCGAGATGCCTCCGTTCTTCAGCACGCACGTTGAGTCGTTGTTCCCGGATATCATTTGAACATCTTTGACAGTCGTTAGAAACCAAAGAACCTGACACCAGCCTTGCCCAGAGATATTTTACTACGGTTTACTTATGATAGCATAAAATAATTTTCCATAATTTACATTGGCAAAATGAAATTCAGCATAATAATCATTACGCATAATATTATTAGGCATAAATGTTTTGCCATAATGTATATTGCCATAAATACTGTTGGTATAAAAATAATTATGCATAATTTTATGAAGCATAATGTTATAAACACACTGTTTTTTTTATACATAACTAGCTGTACCCGTGGCTTCGCTCCCGTCAACTGCCTACCTACCCTACCCACCCTACCCTACCTAACCTACCCTACCTACCCTACCCTATCCTACCTACCCTACCCTACCTACCCTGTAACTAAAAATACAACAATGAATTTATCAAGTATTGTCTAAAAATCGCACAAAATACGATAAATAAAAATAAATAACACCAATGCTCAAAATTGTATATAATTATATATAATCGGAAGCAAACAGTATATACAAACTATAGATAAAATAGACATAAAGTATTATAATTAACATGCTGTATAATAAGTTAAAATAAGATAGTGTGTAAGATAAATAAATTAAGATACTCGTCATGTGATAGACTAAGACTGTTATAGAAAATAAGAAATTGTAAATGTTGAACTTGATTAAAGACGAGTCCCCAAGGTCTCGGATAATGTAGTCTATGGTCGCGGAGAGGCCAGCCGTTCTTGAGTTATAAATAGTGTAACTAACACGACTTTCTTTTATATATATTCTTTCACATAATAAAACAAACATGTTCGCAGTTCAAATCTAATTCAATTGAGTCCTTATAGGAAATATAGGTACTTATTTTTTCTTTTTTAAATTTTTCATTTATCGAAGTACCGAGTATCGAATGTCTAAATATCGATAGCGATCAGAAAGCCTTTCGATGCTACGGAGCTCGCCTCCACGAACGAATTATAAAGCAAAAAATAAAAAACATTTTTGTCTAGAATATTTAGGCGGCGCCAAACAAACTAATAACTATAAACGCAGATCAACATAGCTAAAATCATTCTACGATTTAGGTAATTAATTTGCAAGTTTGTTTGTTGGGCGCTAACAAAAAATGCTAGACTAAAATATTGTTTTTTTCCTTTTTAGTTCGTTACTTCGTCGGTTATTTTCTTGTTAAAAAGGTTTTTAACGTAAATGAACTTATGTGTATTAAATGTTGAAAATAGGTGACTATCGAAATTTTTAATTAATTCTATATTAAAATCTCTCGGCATTTCAATCTCAGACAGTTAGACATTTTAACAACAATTTTCGATACTTCGATTTAATCGATTTTTAAGATTTCGATGTGTAGATTTATTTTATTTTTTTATGCGAAATCGTTATGCCAAACAATATGATGCCTAAAAAATGTATGCCAAGAGAGGGACCCCTTGCCTTGTACTCTCCAGTTATTGGGTTGTGGAAATCAGATAGGCAGTCGTTCTTTGTAACTTACTGGTATTTATATGCATCTAATTAGACAGGAAACTGACCCCAGCTAGAAAATGTTTGAGTTTTATTTTAGGTTGCGTTTTGTGGACAACATACAATTAACGACATTCAATTTATGTTCCATGAATATCATGATTCAATGAATAGCATGATTCAATTGGTATAATGGTATAAAAAGTGCTGTGGTAGAGCTTTTAGGGTGAATTTGTAAAGAATCTAAACACGCGGCATCCAAGTGTCAAGCCAAGTTCAAGCAAAGGAACTGGCGACGCAGCAGCCATGTTGTTATATTACACGAACCAATTGGAGCCACTTTTGACCCCTTAATAACTCAAAATCTATTTATCATAGACACATGAAATTAAGTTTATTTATTAAAACCCCTTAGTTTAATTAGAACCCAACATTTCATAAATATAGCTCAAACGGTTATTGAGATAAAATCGTCATTTTTATCAATGACTGATGGATAGTAGAAAAACTTAACCCACTTCCAGATGAGCTAGAAAATTGAAACTTGGTGTCCAGCTATTATTTTTTTACGATTTGAAATATTTTTTAAGCAATCGATTTTAATTAACATCTAGCGCCTTTCGAAATTATAATAATAGCAAAAACTTCGCAGGAAAATAGATTTAGTAAAAGGCGAACTTTAATCATTTAAGTTGGCCTTTTACCCGACGGCGGCGAATCCAAAAGGAGAGTTGTGATTCTTACGCGACTATTGCGAAGCCAAACGGAGGGTTATGATTCTTAACCGACCACGACGAAACCAAAGGGAGTATTATAATTTTAATCGGATTTTTTGTATTTATCGTACCGTATGGTGTCGGACGTAAAGAATAGTATTGGCCCATTTCTTCCCGACTAAGAGACTTACCAGAGAATGGGCAAAAACGTTCTCTGTGCATTTGTAACAACCATACTGCGATCGCCAATCTGCCTGCCAAGCGTGGCGATTATAGCGACACCCCCATGAATAGCACAAATAAAACATTACCCCAAGTTCCCGGTTGCCCATCTACCGTCGATTACGGAAGTGATTGAGATAACGGCATGGCAAGGGTGCTAAGAATCCAAGAAGTAGATCCGGCTAACCCAGCAAACACTGAAAACTGGGACTGGCAACATAAAACACGGGAACACTGAACCGTCGTGAAGATCACCGGACTCGAAGAGGAGTTGAGCAGGTTACGATCGAGTATTATAAGAATATTTGAAGTCCGAATAGAAGGAGAGTACTCGATAATCCCCAGATTCAGTAACTTGCTCTATTACCGGTAGCCACACCCAGGGTGGTGTCGGCTTTTTCGTCCACAAGTCCCTTGTGAAGATCGTGTGTCTGTCGGACGTACCTTATACTCAGAATATCCTGCGTCCATCCACCGTTCTCATGAGGGACTTCAACGCGCAACTGGGGAAACGAGATGATGACGCTGCAAGTGGGGCAATTTAAAGTTGGCGTCGCCGCGTTAGAACCTCCGGGGTCATCTACTGGTCAGTTTTATGAAGAAGGTTTATATGATGAACTCCTTCTTCAAAAAGCACGAGCACAGGAAGTTGACCTGGCAGAGTGTTTGTGCAATAAAAAACGAGATCGACTACGTGATGATCTATGGCACTGAGACTTGGTCGCTCACAATGGGTGTCGTCACCTAATGCTTAAAGTCACCCAAAGGCCAATGAAGACGGCTATGCTCGGCGTTTCCTTGCCTCTTCTAATCTGAAATGAGGATATCCGCAGGAAGACCAAAGTTACATAGCCCGAAGAATTGTGAAACTTAAGTGGCAGTGCTCAAGGCACGTTGCTCACAGAACAGATGATCGATGGGGCCGCAGCAATTCCAAAAATACTGGAAATGGGTTCTGTTGGTTATTTTTTAAGACCCTGGCTATTTTTTTTGCATATATTTTCCATATACAAAAACGACTTTTCTACAGATTTATTATATGTATTGATGATGATATTGAACTTGGCTCCCATTTTCATATTTATGTTTTTTATGAGTATCTATTTCCGGAGTCTGGCATTAATTATTCGGTTACTAATGGAAATTAACGGTCTTTTCAAAGTTTAGTATCGTTCAACATTTTAGGGAATAGTAGAAGAAGGCCTTTGCCCAGGTGTGGGACTGAATATAAAGTTTCAGTACGTAACATTTTTGCTCATAGAGCTTTCCGAGACGCGGAGGGTCTTATTCTGCTACTAGTCAGTCATCCATAGGTAACCACTGCTAGCCCAGCTTCTAGCTTAACTGATCAAATCCTTATGTGGAAGTCGGTCTCAGACTTATGTATCATACTTTATCTTTCCGAGACGCGGAGGGTCTTGTTCTGCTACTAGTCAGATCAAATCCTTATGTGGAAGTCGGTTTCAGACTTATGTCTCATACTTTATCATGTCATAAACCTGCAAACGAAGCAACTTATGCACTGCTACCGACGATATCGCGGCAGTGACAAAATACTGAGCCAATAAAATTTAGCAGCGAAAAAGAAGATCAGTTTGTCGCTCATCGATTGATCATACGCGCCTCTGATACTTAGCATCTTATAAAAAAATATCTATTTATACCGCTAACGTTGCAAAAATTAATTAAAAGCGTTAACGAAATGAAACCCTGTGTCAGTCAGTAGGGTAAGTAAGTAATGATGACGTGGCAGTGGGTTGGGCCGCCGGAAATGGGCGCGGGTACGGTGGCCGTCACTTCCGGCCACCAGCACCACGCCACCAGGCTGTATGGCTGTTACATGGTAAACGAACCACAGCTAATGGGGAACTGTTTACATAATATTTTACTTTCACTATATTATCTGCTAAGTAGTTTTGACAATGTAAAGATTACAGTCTATGCAAAGCTTAATCATAGCTGATAAACTTATCTGGGTATACGAAGCAAATGGCGCCAACACCATCAATTGAATAAGTAAAGGATGGTTAATGTGGCAAATTCAAAAGTTATGCTACCTACTACCAAGTTTGAATATGAGGAGAGTGCCTTATATCATCAATTATGGATAGGTTATATATTTTATTATCCTAACTTTTAATATTAAAAATGCGAATGTGAGTTGGTATGTTACGCTTTCACGATCCAACCGCTGAACGGATTTAGACAACATTTTGGCACACGGATAAACCATGGACTGGATTAAGACATAGAATTCTTTTTATTCCAGGAATACCTATATTCCCTTGAGCTGATCTCAAAGTTTCACGCGGGCAAAGCTAGTATACATATATATGCTACACTTTGATGCAGTTTCTTTGAAAGTTAGTGAAGTTCCCTCTTACAGAGATTATACTGGGTGCAGCATCACATAATCTTTATAAATTAGGTAATAAGCTTTTATATTAAGTAAGAAGCTACCCTTTATTTAATTAAAACGATAGTTTTACATAGGAATTTCCTCAAGGTCTTGAAATTTAATACATGATAAGCACCTATTCTTCTCTATTGCGAAGTTAGGAAAGTCTCGGATCTTTTCAACCCAAAATAATTATAAACAAGTGTACTTTTTATATTTAATGATAGGCTCGTGCTTGACCACTATCTCTCCTGATGTTAAGCGATGATGTAGTCGACAGTGAAGCACGCTTGCCTAGAAGTAACCTATTCGCTTTGTAGTGTTTTGTTTTGGAAGTCGGTGTCTTTGGTACCTATTGTTTTCCGTTTTTCGACACCGACTTCGGAATAGAAAGTTCTTTTTCGCTTTGTAGTGTTTTGTTTTGGAAGTCGGTTTGATTTTTTGTTAAAATGTTTTTTTTATCTATTTTTAGTTTTAGTAGGTAGATAAGATAAATTATTTGGACACCTCTCTTTAGGTACACTAAGCACAATAACAAAGTAAAGTAGTAAAAATGATAGCACAGGTACACAAGAAAATACAAATATTTAGACATTAAAGAAACCCTAGACCCCACACTAGGATACCCTGTGTCGTGGGATCTAGTTTCTTCGTCGTTAATGACACATTTTTTTTAAGTGCACTTGGAGGAAGTAAGCAAATTTCTGGTTGCAACACTAAACAATAATTAAACTTAACTTACTTAACTAATGGTAACATATAAAATTATAATAGGAATTTATTTAAAAGTTTTTTAAGAGTGTAGGTATGTAAGTGTACCTTCGAGGTACCTTCAAATACCATGAAAATTATTTATCGCCAAAGTAAATCTAATGAAGATTCCAATAAACCCAAACACGACTAGGATCCATTGTTTAATTTCGGAGTTCCAGTGCCTAACTTCCGGCTTCATCATCAGATCAGTTCGATTTTACCGTTTTCATCAGTACCATTCATTTATAAGTATTTGCTTCATCATAGACGGTTAGCTATTCGATATATAATATACCTGTGACATACTTAGCATTACAGATTTCCAGTCCCCATCTGTGGTCATCTATATCAATTGACAATTCACCAAATGACATTTTCTGGGTGTAAATGATTGCATTGTTGACAAAATTACCAAAATCACTATATGCATGCCTATAATATTTGAGTACCCTCGATCCCTCGATCCCTGGATCGGATGCCATCATCAGATCCTGATATCCTTATCATGGTACCATCCTTGGGATATCTCCTTTCCAACAAAAAATTAATCATCAAAACCGGTACATAAACGACGAAGTTATCCGCGAACACACACAAAAAAAACATTTATACGGTCGAATTGAGAAACCTCCTCCTTTTTGGGAAGTCGGTTAAAAAAACAAGCTTATCATAAATAGTTTAGTATTTTAACCTCTTTTATTTGTTTTAGCTTTAAATATATGTAATTATTTATGTAAGTAAGTACTCCTAATTATTTAATATGCATATTGAATAAAATCGTTATCACAATCATTATTGCTTTTCATTTCTGTTGTTATTTTTATTTAAATACTTAAATTAAATTAATAATTAGTTAATTAATTAAAATTGAATAATTAATTAATTATCTAATAGTAAATTTTAATTAACTATTTTCATTTAATACTATAAATAACATTTTGAATTCAAAAAACATAATTCAATATAGTAAACATAAAGCAAAAAGATGGCCCAGTGGTATCGGCCGCGACTTACAAGTTGTAGGTCGTGGGTTCGAACTCAGACAGGAGCTTTACTTTGTGTAAATTATTTCATCACCAGTGGTCTCAAAACGGTGAAGGAAAACATCGTGAGGAAACCGGCATGTCCTAGAACAAAAAAAATCGAAGACATGTGACCCACCATTCACTCTCACAGAGAGGAGGCCTGTGTACCAGCAGTGGGAACATTAATAGGCTGATGATGATAGCAAAAAGAAGTGAAGGTTAGTTTTCAACTCGCAACCATGTTGACGTAGGTTCACTGATGCAATCACTAGAACAAATCGACCTAACAAATTTTGTTGAAACTAACAAGTCCATCATGGTGACAAAATAGTATTCAAACGCTTATCTAAATCTAAAGTTAAAGATCAAATTGGCATTACCTTATTCAATAATATTTGCTTGAACTAGTCGTGTTAAGCTCATACGTATCGAATAACACTTATCTACTGTTAATTGCAGAAGGGACAAAATCGTCTAACTTTTAATCTTTTACTTTAGTGGGTCAGCTAACGGCAGGGTGGGTCAGGTAACAGCTATTACCGACTGTAAATAGGATAGGTACTATAATCCCGATAGTATGTACGTTGCCTTGAGATTATTCCAATTTTCACACGGGCGAAGTCACTAAAAAAAGCTAGCGTATCATAATAACAGAGGAAAAATACCTAGAAAAATCGATTACAAAAATGTTCCGTTTCAACTTTCACCGTAATTACAAACTTTTATTTTATATTCCATTTTGCAGAATTTATATTGTTAAGTATGGCTTTGGAGTCCAAATTGGTTAATCAATTAAACTGGCTTCATTTACATTTAAATATCAGCCTCTTGTTTAACTTTATTTGAGCGGTAAACCAACCTTGACATTTGGAAAACATGTATTTCTTAACTGATACATATGAGACTCTTGAAGACTTTTGAAAATGACTTTCCATGTGTAGGTCCGAACACTAAACACTAAACTGCGTTGAGGACAAGCACATGTTAAAGGTATTAGGCACAGCTTAATATCTTTTTAAACCTTGCTAAAATTTCACTCATAAGTTTTTATCATTCGAAATATACTAAATATTTGAAATAATTAATACGATATTGACAATTGATATTTTTTCTTTTTATTATAATGTTTTTTACTGTTTTTTATTTTTATATTTTCGGTGTATTTATTTTTTAATTCAAAGTTATACGTAATAAACGTGGTGTTAAAAGTTTTATATGTATATTATAAAGCTACAAAATGGACTTAAGACTCCAAAGTTTTAGCTAGGTATCCTATAAAGTTCCAGTTTCCCCGTGTTCGATTCGACCTATCCACCTTACCTGGATTAGAAATAAGATCTTTATTTGTCAAAGTGTAACATTGATTGTTTGTTGCTACGAAAATCATTTTAGACGAATTACATACTACGGAAAGGATTATCCAAAGATTTGAAACGTTAGATTTGCTCTCAAAAGAAGATCGTGTTTCTCTTTCTTTTTGATACCCCTGACATAAAATATCTCAAAGATACTGCCATGGCAATACCATAGGTAAATACTTTCGGGATGAGTGAGATCTCCCTTCTGAGTGAGGAAAAAATCAACCAGTAAAAGTCGTTTAAAATCTATTTTTTCCTGTAAGCAGGTAGGTACTATGCCTCCGAATTAGTGCTGAATCCCCGTCTGTGACAATATTACACTCGACCACAGGCCGGCGGCCGCTCCCTACATCCGCGCCAGGTCTGACCTTTCACTATCTACTATAAAGACTAAAGGGAACGTTGGTTTGTCCAATAAAACTTGATTGTTCACCGTAAAAGAAAGGCCGACTTTTCATTAGGTAGGTAGTACTTCCGGGCCGGATTAGTTGCGATTAGATTAGACATAGAAGACAAAGTAACAAAGATATGGGCAGATTAACCATAATCTCGAGGAGACAAAGGAACGTCACTCGATTTCCAAGTATTGATTCTGAGACAGGAGAGGAAAAGTCAATTTAATTTTAACCCAAATCACTTTGAACAATGCTATTTATCAACGGGATGTAACTAAGGGCGCGGTTTCTGAAGTGTGTATCAAAACCTACTTTAAAGCCAAAGTATTACAATTGAAAGACTAAAGTAGAGTTTGGCAAGTAAGTAAGTACTCAGTATCAAATCCTTAATTCAGAAATTGTGGGTAATTCTTCGTGCAACATAGCTGAAAAAGTTATTAAATTTAGGGGCAACTTTTTGTGAGGAATATCATAGAACACTGCTCACAGTGCGGACTGTATGGTTGTATGGCTGTATGGTCACAGTGCGGACACTTCATAAATATTCGGAATGTTTCAGTTTCAGGAACACGGTCGCGTGACGAGGTCTGCGTCACTTGACCCGACCTCTATTAAATATATCATTTTTAGCAAATTCAAACTGGTACGGTGTACACGAGTTCTGGTGAAATGTAACGTAACTTTGCAAGTTAGTATCATGCATGTATTCCCCGAAGAGGGAACTTCGCCAGTTATTTTTAAATCCAATGTAATAGATCGTGAGCCCGTCGCCATCAAAAGAGTAGAAGATTGGATGTTCGGCTGCTAGGTAATGAAATATACTTAATAGAAGATTCCTGTAACAATTTACCCGCAGGAATCCAATAAAGAACCCCACGCTTAGCAGTCACATTACACAAGCTTCCAGCTACTAAACCAAAGAGACAGTTGAATCAGACGAACTGGGTAATTAAAATCATAAAGGCGGTTACATACCAAGACCTAAGTTAGTTTAACTTAGTTCGCATAGCTGAGGTATTTTTCCGTACTTGTTACATAGTTTGCGGTCTACACACAAGTATCAAAAGCTTTCTCAGCTTTGTGAGTTCTTTGTCTGCAACCAGCCTAGTTGCAGACCAAGAACTGGTTGAATCAGGGTAAACCCGAGGATAATATGGAGCCGTATACAGTTGCTCAACAAACAGCTAGGACCTATATCATTTCAGGATGTAAAACCTACTTACCCACCTGACCTACTTATTCAACACATAATAATAATATAGTGATTTATCAATACCTACGACATAATTTATATGAGACTATATCGGGGGGAGTATTCCCGAGGACGCATCGTAAACTTAGCAAAGCATTCAGAACGATGTCAATAGAAAAGTTATTGTGTGTAGTAAAATGGTAAGTTCGTATTTTTCAAAATGTCAGTGAATATCAAGGGCGGCAGTCGTGGGCCCGACATTTTTATTATGCTTCGAAAGGCCACTGGCTGACTCGCCAACACTTTGTCAGTAAACCTGATGGTGTTACTTTATTAAGACAGCTATTTTTTGCGTCTTTTTTTGCTCTATTTTTTAATTACTTTCACGTGGTATGTATCATTTAATTTTTATTATATGTAAATTCAACTCATAGGATGGAGAACGTATCCTTTCTATATTATTTACGCAATACCGAAAACATTTTAAGGAAATGTATCATATCCTTTCATGGAGTCGTTTTGTATTGAAGAATATTTTTATTTGGTAGCAAGACGAATATGCTCTGCAATAACGTTACATTCATCATTATGAAATTGAGGTCCTCAGATGCCCTTGGCTAAAAGCTTCCAGAAAGCTCTCAGTTATAAAAGAAAACATTCAAGTGATCATATATTGAAGAAGTAGGTAGGCGGCGCGCAATCATAGGTAAATTGGAAAACACCATGGTTCCTAAGCGTACCTAACTTTTTGGTGATTAGGAATTTTTGCACAAAATTTCATGATTAGTTGATTGGTCGTGTCAGGTATGTCAGTTTATCAGTGAATTTATTTTATCGATAATATAACTACTTTCCGTACTTATTCCCAACAAAAATGTGATTCTGATTACCCCATAATCTTTTAGGGAGGTATTACACTATCATATAATATCTAGGATCATACATAGGATCCTATATCTTATCTTAAATATATGACCTCTAGAATCATATCTGTATAATACATTATCATAGTTCTTTGATCTTATTTTTGGCCTAGGGATACCTACAATTTTTTGATTTTTGCAAACACTGCTGTAAGTACACACTGCCGAAACAATAGTTGTACATAAAACAGACTGGTCCTTCATTGCAACCAAATATGACAAAAAATAGGATGAAAGGACTATGATAATGTATTCCACAGATATGATTCTAGAGGTCATAGATATAAAATAAGGTACAGGATCTTATGTATGATCCTAGATATTATATGATAGTGTAATACCTCCCTAAAAGATTATGGGGTAATCAGAATCACATTTTTGTTGGGAATAAGTACGGAAAGTAGTTATATTATCGATAAAATAAATTCACTGATAAACTGACATACCTGACACGACCAATCAACTAATCATGAAATTTTGTGCAAAAATTCCTAATCAATCAAAAAGTTAATACAAAAAATCAAAAAACCCGACTGCTTAAGAAGCGAACTAAAAAGGCGTAAACAAGATGAAATTCATGCTGTGCTGTCGGAGGATACATATTCGCGAGCTGGCTGACCAAAACCAGATGTATCCTCCGACTGCACAGCATGAATTTCTTCTTGTTTACGTCTTTTTAGTTCGCTTCTTAAGCAGTCGGGTTTTTTGATTTTTTGGATTAACTGTTTTTATATAAATAATATAAAAACAGTTATTTTATTTATAACTTATTAGCCAAATTTTTTTTTATTAGGTACATTTAAACAAATGTGTTATATTTTTCCCTTTTTTTCTATTTTACAATTTTAATGTAGCCATAGACACTCGAATCGAGTGACGTATAATCATCAAAATCGGCCAACGCGTTTGGTCTCTAGAACGCCACATAGGAACAAACTTACATAGATTGACATTACCCTCCTTCGGCAGTCTGGTAAAAAAGTGAGCACGACAGAAGGACTTTTGAGAATTTATTCTCCATGTAAGGTAGGAAACTTTGTATAGAAGATGGAAGTTCGTAATTTTGTACGAGCAATAATACGCGAACTTTGCACTTTCATCGAGCACACAGCTTGTTGCTTTAAAAAAAAGGTGTGTAATAGTTTTTTTGTATGCGACATAACAATCATCATTCGTTTATTGAAACGGCGTAACTCATTTATATGTGTCACGTATATTACTCATTTCATAGATAGAGGACAGAATGAGGTGTTTCCGTATGTAGTAATGTTTTTCATGAGTATTTCCATATTTAGGCTAGGTTTCAGGGAGTGCCGGCCGACCACGCAATCCTATAATTACGAAAAAAATATATAATTCATTCATTACACGCAAAAATTAACAATTTATAGACACGATTTTTTTAATTTTTGTCATATCAAAACGTGTTTAATGTAACAAATGGGTAATGTAATGTAAGTGTAGTTTCTGCCTGCCACCATGGGAAAAAGGCTTGAGTTTATGTGTGCACATATGTAAAACGGGTTTAATGTTTGATATCATACGATACAGAAAATCTCTGTAAAGATATCTCCACACGCCTAAAATAGACGCGACACGTGACGCTCCGATGCGTAACATTTCATTATTTCTCTAGCAAATGAATTTACCAAGCGTACCTACAGGTAGGTACCGGGAGTTATTGAGTTACTAAAATTGAATAAAGTCCCTCATTTCCCAGGGCTATGAGAAAAATTTCTAGAATAAATCAGATAACATTGAAATACTGTTATGTGAAACTCTGGATATTTGTTACTCAAATCTGTTTCAGCCATCGTCGTATGACCTCAACGGCTGAAACAGATTTGGAACACGGGTAGACCGCAGTCTGGGGTGCAACGTGTGGCTCAGAGGCGGCGTGTGGCCAGTGGTCGTTGTCAGAGCAAAAACAACATATAAATTATCTAGAACTTTTGGCCGCCTTTTTTGCACTTATAGTTTTGCAAGGGATTTTCACGATTGCCAAATACTTCTACGCTTTAATAACTCAACTTAGTTATATCGATCAGATGAGTGGAAGCTATGTGGTGAATCCTGGGTGATACTGGATGGACATCACATCACATAGGATACTTTTAATAACAATAATATATATCTATATATATAACAGTAGCTTCCGCCTGAAATTTGGAAACTATCCCAAGGTAACGTACTCTCGGTATTTAAAGTTCTGTGTCCTTTTCCAGGGTTCAATTTATCCCTATTCCAAAATTCATCAAAACTTATTTCGCGATTTAGGCGTGAAACCGTCACTTAAAGACAAAATTACTTACCACAGTGCTAAGACCACATACCGCAGCGTATTACACACGCGTTTGAAGCCGAAGCTGTCTGAAAGAGCCCTTACCCTGTTTAATGGATAGTAGTAATTTGTAATATAGTTGTTGGTAAGTAAATGGAGTCCACGTTCAAAAAAGTAATAATCATACTTACGTTTAATTACTTTAATGATAGATTAGTTAATGTTATTCAATGTCTTATACTTAATTTTGTACCAGTCTACACTTTTCGAGTGCTTTTTAGGGTTCCGTACCCAAAAGATAAAAACGGGACCCTATTACTGAGACTCCAATGTCCGTCTGTCTGTCACCAGACTGTATCACATGAACCGTGATAGCTAGACACAACGACGATATAACCACTTGACGGCGCATACAGTGCCCCGACGCTCCAAAACTATTAGTATTTTGTCGCCTATGTAAAGGCTCGGTACTAGTAACCATTTTAGTTGTGTCCAATTATTAGACCTGTATGCACGCTAAATAAATACAAACTGTTTTATCTTTTTATTGCAATTATAACGCATCAAAATGCCTTCATGCGCGGTAAAGTGGTGTGGGAAACATTCCAAGACATCTAGTTACAAAAAGGATGACTCTTTTCATCGGTAAGTAAACAGTACGAAAATTATTTTTGATTTTATCAGATTATGAGACACCGCAGGGATCTACTTAAAATGGTGGATGGGGTAAACGAGCACATTTTTGATTCCCGCGTTGATGTCTTTTGGAAAAGTCTTGCTCTTTCACTAGACAATTCTAATGCTTCTATCCCTTTCTCTCCCTTTGTATTTTTATCGTAAATATCTGTGCTGTTACTTTTAATAGCTGAAGTCGATATCGATAATAATAATTTTTAATTTAATAAAAAATGTATTAAAAAATATCTATCTACTTTTAACCGACTTAAAAAAGGAGGGGGTTCTCAGTTCGTCGGATTTTTTCTTATGTACCTATTATGTTCCCGGATCGTCTCATAATCTGATAAAATTAGAGACTTTTCCAAAAGACATCAACGCGGGAATCAAAAATGTGCTCGTTTACCCCATCCACCATTTTAAGTAGATCCCTGCGGTGTCTCATAATCTGATAAAATCAAAAATCATTTTCGTACTATTTTCTTACCGATGAGAAGTTATGCCATCCTTTTTGTAACTAGATCTCTTGGAATGTTTCACACACCACTTTACCGCGCACGAAGGCATTTTGATGCGTTATAATTGCAATAAAAAGATAAAACAATTTGTATTTATTTAGCGTGCATACAGGTCTAATCCAGGCATACAGGCATAATCCAGAAATGTGTAGACGCTCGTTTGTCTTTTTTACAAAGAACCGTCAGGACCCAAAACTTTAATTCGTAAAACATATACCAAATTAATACATTTCAAAAATCAATAGGTAGAAACTGCATACCTATTCATTATTTTTGTAATTGATTGATTTTGATTAAATAATATTTATATGATTTTAATTGTGTATTTTTCATAATGTTAAAATCCATTTTATCGATATCGAATATTGTCCCTTCATCAAGTTGATCAACCCTAACGATAGCCATACCTACGCAACTTACTTTGAACTGACCAATCGCAGTCGCGCATTCTTCCTCGTCCCCCGGCCCGCAGTAGTGAGTCGTGTGCTTAGAAGAAATCGGCCTATACGCTCTCTAGTGGTTATATTCTCTTTGGCTAGACAGAAATAACGGGCTAGCTTGAAATTTTCACAGATGTATTTCTGTTGCCGCCATAACAAAAAATACTAAAAATAAAATAAATATATAAGTGGGGCTCACATACAACAAACGTGTTTTATTTGCCGTTTTTTGCGATAATGATACGGAATCCTTCGTGCGCGAGCCCGACTCGCACTTGGCCGGTTTTTTTTATCCAAATTCTATGCAGACATGCGTAAATTTGACTTTTTTATGGTTCCGATTTTGTTTTGTTGCAGAAATTGATCTCACTGCAAAAAATGTCTTCGTAGATACTTGTATGAACGAAGTTTTGATAGTAAATCCATGCTTTACTTTTTGTATTATTTTATACGTGTCTAGTTAATAAAAACATTGCGTGGTTCATATTTTTAACCGTAAGCTGATAATTCTTCGTTGGACTGACTTCGGGTCGGGCTGGCCATAAAGTCGAGGGTGCGTTTGCACGGCGGACCCTTGCCTGCGCGGGCTCCCCAAGTGCCTGGCTTGCGGAGCTTGCTGCTAGCCGTAAGACGGTTGGGGCCCGCGCAGGTTAGGGCCCTGCTCTTGCGTCCTACATCTAAAGTATATAGTTGCTACATACCATGTGAATGTAAGCATTTATCACAATATGACATGCATACCAGCACGTACACCACCAAATAAATTGCGTATTGAAAAGAATAGCTTCAGCCTAGGGCCCCGTGAATATAAAGGTCCCCCATCCCCCATTGAAGACAGTTATTTATATTCAACTACTGTTGAGAAAAAAAAACCTTTTCTGCGTATGACGATTAACTTTCTTACTCCTACTTCTGTACAAAAGGTTAAAAGAAAATCTAAACTAATCCAAATACTGCGCGTCTCTATTTACAAAAATTCCGCGTTCACTTCGCTCGCTTTTACACCTGACATTCACATTTCTGCTTATATATAATATATAAAGTCAAATAAAAATAAATGTATCATGTTATCATTAATTTTATTTATTTATTTATGTACACACAAAACACTTAAAAGAGAAAATACATATAAAGTTAAAAGAGCACAAAGGTACTGCTTATTTCTAAAGAAATTTTTTCCAGCAGACCTGCAACAGGAGAGTTGGATAAAAAACATAAACACAGTATGTAGAAGTAATAGGAAAGGTAATAGACTGTAAAACTTAACTAGTATAAACATAGTATATAAAAAAATACAATAAGTGCCTAAACATTATTATATATAAAAATAAATACATAACTACTATAAAATAAATAAATACCTATAATATATAAGATCACGGGATAGATGAAAGATAGTGTTCTTTGACTTGTTTTTTAAAAATAGAGATACTTTTAGCGTCACGGATCTTAAGTGGAAGTGAGTTCCACAGTCGTACTGCATGAACAGAGGAGTGGGAATAGAAATGAGTTTTATGGGATGGGAAATTGAGATGGAGTTTATTCTGTACGAACGGTAAAAAGAAAATCTCCAAACCAAAGTGAGATTCTAAAATGTATGTATCTTGCTTCGATTGTTTTAGTATTCCTTCAGCGCTCATGAAAATTTTATGGAAAAGTACTTTGGCTTCAGTACTTTTAGTTACGCACTAGCTTTTGTCAGCGGCTTCGCCCGCGTGAAAAGTGTTTTCTTATCCCAAGGGAACATTATACCGAGATGAAAAGTAGCCTATGTTGTATTCCAGACTACAATCTCTCTTTGTGCCAAATTTCATCCAGATCCATTCAGCCGTTCTGGCGTGATTGAGTAACAAACATACACAAATTCATCCATCCAAACTTTCTCATTTATAATATTACTAGCTTCTGCCAGCGGCTTCGCCCACGTGAAAAGTAGGTATTTTCTTAACCCAAGGGAACATTATACCGGGATGAAAAAAATATATTCTTTCTCTGTGCTAAATTTCATCCAGATCCGTTCAGCCATTCTGGCGCGATTGAGTAACAAACCTACATCCACACACACATCCATCCAAAATTTCACATTTATAATACTAGCTTCTGCCAGCGGCTTCAACCGCGTGAATGTCGTAAATTTTCCCGATGGAACATATTCCCGGGATAAAAAGTATCCTATGTGCTAATTCTGACTGTAATCTATCTCTGTGCCAAATTTCATCCAGATCCGTCCAGCCGTTTGAGCGTGAAGAAGTAACCAACATACAAACACACACACACACTCACAAACTTTCGCCTTTATAATATGATTAGTGTGATTAAGTAAGATGACCAGTAGCGGAAATTCTAAGATGATGGAACTAAAGTGCTGGTCTCACACCTTTTCACCACAGCCTTCTCGTCTTCTTTATAAGCACACTTTCAGAAAAATAGAAACACGTTTTAGGACAAAAAATTGATTTATTGCCGTCTATGGATTAGTGGTAGGCTGGGCTGTGTTAGCCCTAGGCTCGAAAAATTCACGAGCCGCCCCTGCTTGTACGAAACGATTTTCAGTGCTGAAAAGCGCATTAGTAGTCAGTAGGCCCCGCGGGCCCCGGACTTGAATAGAACCACTCGGGCCCTTTCGCCTCAGTCCGACCCTGGTTGTAGGTACCCAACTAGGAAAGTTCAAAGCAGGAATATGCAACTATGCATAGAAAGTAGCTTAGTTGATAATATACGTAAATAAAAATATTTGATCGCAATAAAATAATAAAATAATGCTGCGTTTGACAACACCAATAAAATAAACAATAAAATTTGCACGAATATAGGGTTGCCTACGATTCGGAGTTCGGATCTATAAGTAGATGCGTCATAGGTATATTCTTAAGGCATTAAGTCCGCCTCTGCACGTTTATTTGCATGACATATTCAATAAATAAATAGGTACCTATAACTATAATCAGTGGCAGTATGTGGTCATTTGGGGAATTTTACAGACATTCATGGACACTATAATGTTCACATACATTTTTATTCAAGGGAACGCAACAAAAAGATAATAGGTAGCTAAGCCTTCGTTTACGGCAATTACATTAATTGTTAATGTGAGTAAGCATAACTAAACATTAGTTTCCATTTCAACTGAAGGACAACGCTGCCCATCTAATATACATTGGTAGGTAGGTATGTAGGCTTAGCAAGATACACACACTTGTGAGCACCTACTAGTAACTTTGACATTGACATTTCAGAAACCTGTCGGGGGCAGCCCTGACACATAGCACTATGGCACTAAAAGCTTCCTGCTGGGCCAGTGTCAACAACAGCAGGTCAATGACGACACCCGACATGTTCCGAATATTCACGAGTGTACCCGATATATCCCGAGAATTCCCGAGTGCCCCCGACTAGCTCGTATCGTGTTGTCCGTAGTATCTGACACCCTGATCCTTCCCTGGGGAAATGGCGAATTAAAATTATAATAATATTAACAAGGTTGAACGTTTCCTGGCCATTCGAAGTGAACGAAAATTGCTGGGAATTGGCGTTATCAAAAGATCGTAAATGTGGTTGCTGGGCTTTGGATGTCAATTACTGGTTAACGGCAGCCTTATTGCATAATTTATTCGGCAAGGCAAATGGTATGAAAAATCGACCAATAACATGCCAGATGAAAGACGAATTCATTACGCAATAAGGCTGCGGGCGGGAGTGTTACCTATGCTCTTGCGCGAGAGCTCGCGAGGATGATGAAGGTAACTTACACACATCGCTCTCGGTAATGAGCATGCACCCGGTTCTACCCGGTTCTTTCAGAACCGGATATACACAGTTGTTTGAATGTATTTGCAGAACCGGTTCTGGAAGGACTAAACCCGGTTCCCACGGTTCTTAAAAAAAAAACGAAAAATGTTCACATTATTTCTCCGATTCAAAATACGCGTTATAGATCAGGAAAAAAGACATATGCTGCGGCAAAAAAAAACCCTACTTAAGTTCTTTCACCGGATTAAGTTAATTTTATTATGGTAGCAGTATCGTTGCCTGAAAAGTCCATAAAATCGCAACGGGCCAGAAAAAAAATAGCTGTCAAAGGGCCCAAAAATCAGTATTATGCTTAATTCTCGTAAAGTTTTGATTTTACTGCAATTTAAGGTCAAAGTAAGTTTATTCCTTGTTCAATTGTGCACAAAAAAGGCCTACTTATGATTCACAAATATTGTCATTAGTTTTCGAGATATATGCCAAAATAATATTTATCAATGTGTTTATTTTTTTTAACTAAATCTGTGCTTTTGTAATATAGGCTGGTCAAATGTGTGTTTTATGCGCAAGAGAGCCGTTGAACATTCAAAATTATGGTTTCTGGTATGTTTTCATGTTATGACAGCAATATTATCTAATTTGGGTAATTTACCTAGCAGTGTTTTTCATCGACAGTTGTAAAATAATGAGGAAAATATCTGCAGTTGAAAGCCAATCTGTCAATTTTGATTCCTAGCTCAGTATTTTTACCGGCATTATAATGATTGTGCAAATAGTCAAGTTGTCTGAAAAGTCCATTAAAATCACATAGAGTAAAAAAAATATATTGACAGTCAAGATCCTTAAAATCAGTTTTTTGCTTAATTCTCATACAATTTTGGTATTGCCGCAATTTAATAAATATGAAATAGCCTTATTAATTTTTGCACAAAAAGGTCTTACATAAGATTCGCTAATGCTGATTGGTTTTCGAGATATAAGCCAAAAGAAAAATATAGTAATTATAATAAGAAGCTGACAGCGGAGGTTAGCCTGCCAAGTCGCCAGGGTGACGGCTAGCCCAATTGTGGCTGCATCAACAGGACCTAGTCGGGATAATTCGGCGGCCGGGCTTTTTCGGTCAGACGAGCTAGAGGCCCAGTTTCGGCGTTCTATAGCCCTGGAGATTGGAGGCATGATAGATGCTAAATTGACGGCTTTGAAGAGTAGGTTGCCTCCAGAAAAGCCCTTACGACCGCTACTTGCTGTCGACGTGAGGCAATCTTCAGCACCGGTTGCTCAAGAACAGGCAATCACTGGTCCAAGCCAGATCCCTAATCCCACAAAGGGGAAGGGAAAGAGGAAAGGGAAGAGGAAAGGAAAGAACAATGTGGTGGCTCCCGCGGTGGAACTGCCTGCTGTTTCTGCGGCACCTACGCAGGCTTCGATGGCTGAGACGGAGACCTAGTCTACTGAGGTGGGGAGGAAGGCAAATAATGCAAAGGCTCCCCAATCCAGCGCTAAGCCAGGTGGCGGATCTGTTCCGCTTGCGTCATCCACTCCTGCAAAGCGTAATATGCAGCCAGTGAAACTGCCTAGAGTGCCCATTACGGCAGCTATTACGGTTTCAGTGAGAGAGGGATCGTCTGCCAAACTTGGTGAGATTATGCTCGCAGCGAGGCAGCGAATTCGTTTGGCAGATATCGGCATCGATACTGTCGGCCAAAATGAATTGCGGAATGGTGATAGCCGTCGCTGGCACCGACTCCTCTCTCAAGACGGACCGTCTCGCGAACCGTCTTCGGGAGGTCCTTACCGAGTTCGACGTACGGATATCGTCCAACTAAAAGAGCCGAGGTGAAGATTATGGACCTCGATGATGCCGTCACGCCTGATGACGTTACGGCAGCTATTGCCGAGGTGGGCGGTTGTTCTACTGAAGAAGTGAAGGTGGGAGAAATTCTTTGGGGCACGTCCCACGTTCTGTGGGTGCGTGCACCATTGGCAGAAATAAAAAAGATGGCGTAAAACAAGTTCATGCGCTTGGGTTGGACATCAGTTCGGATTCAGGTTTTGGGAGCGCTTCTTATGATGTGCTTCTGTTGTCTCGAGCCTGGCCACGTCCGCTGCCAGTGCACGAGTTTGGTAGACCGGAGCACCCAGTGCTATGCTTGTGGGGGAGCTCACAAAGAAAATGAGTGCACGTCACCGACCTTGCGGTGTCCGATATGCGCAAACCAGGGCTGCCATCTGATCATCGGCTGGGGGCAAGAAATGCGCGCCGCGCAAGAAGCGGGCTTTGCTCGCTTTAATTTCTCTCTTTTTAGTGATAAGGTATTAAAAACAAAGAGAGAAATTAAAACTGTTATACAAAAAATTACCCGACTTCTACCCGTTTTGCTTTAGAAGTCTGTAAATTGTTTGGGAGTCTATAAAGGCTGACCAAATAAATGCGTAAACCGTAACAATTTTTAAACGAATAGTAAATTGTTTTATCTCTATAGCTTAAAAAAATAGTCAAGAAAAATATCGTGAGGATCACCGTTATTTCCAGGAACCAAAAAAGACTTTACTGTGCGTCTGTGATGCCTATGAACCCACATTAAGCCCGCATGGTGATCGGCCCGTCTCCGTCTTACAGAGAGGCAGAAGAGACTTGAGTGAGTCCGAGCAGTTGAGCATACCTATAGCAGACGGCGATGACGCTGTGGCCCGCGTCACGTATACAATTGTGCATAATGTGAACGTTAGGTATAGTGTCGCATGCTTTAATATTTAAGTTGAGAACATATACTTCTCAAGTGTGGCGACACCAATCGACGATATCCGTAGGGTCCATCTCTTGTTTTGTCATGTATTTTTAATAAAAAACTTACATAATGTCATCCAGGGCTGCGTAGAGTGCTGGATGTAACGATGAACTCTGCGTGCATTCCTGAGCAACGAACGCAAGGCTGTGCGACAGGTCTCCAGCCATTCTTCAGTTCTGGAAACTAGAAAAAAAACGATAACCAATTTTTGTTTTTTTTTCTAAGTTGAACTTGCTGTGAAAGGTTTTTCTTTGGAACAGATACACATAAATAGTATATACCTATCTACCTAAGTAGGTACCCAAGTATATCGGCAACTTTGCAGAAAAAAATTCGCAGATAACAGCGAGCAAAGTTTAGCCTGCGTAGTCATGCACTTCTTAAAACTTGATCCTAGTTTATCGCCTTCTTTTTAAATTACTTAAAGTGCTGGCATAACCATCCACTAGGTATACCTACGAACTGCAGTAGTTTAATTATGTTTAGTACCTGCACCTACATACTAATGTAAACTAAATCCATTTAAATAAGTAAAGGCATCTTCCCCGGAACTGCCTAATTTACTTCGAATAACTGTAACAATTACCCTGAACCGGACCGATTAGAGCGCCATCTACCGAGTGTTACTGTTGTGATTAGCTTGAAACGGTTCCAGTGCAAATTAAGTTTGGGCAATTTGTTTAGCGAGTTAGGCTAATTTGGGGTAATTAATTAGTAAGAAATGACCCAATTGTAGGTTTGATTCTCTTTCTCTATGAGACAGCCTTGCTTCTGGCTTCTGATAAGTTGTAGCCATTGCGAAAAATCATAGTTATCTATATTCATTATCAGACCCGAAACAAATAGGTATTTGAAAGCCACAACATCATGAGCCCAGCCTTCCCGAAGCATGTATGCTTCCAGTCTAACCGGATGCACCGGATTTAGTATTTTGCAAGGAGTGACCCCTACTTCCCTCCAATACCCCACTTCGACCCAGTTTATTGAAAACACGTACTTGTAACACAAAATAGAACATAAAAATGTACCGGACGGGAATCGAACCCAGGACACCCTAAAACCTGCAAAGAATTACCAAATTGCTCATTGACATCAAACAATTCCAGTTCCTGACCAATTAAAGCACCCTTTTATCCCTGACCAATACGTAAGCACTTGACTGCAACTTTACCTCATGTCGAGCTCGAAGTGGGCACTTAATTGGTGTGAATCACGCTACAATAGGTGGCGTAATTGTAGTGAGCCCCTCTAGCAGAGTAGGTAGTCAGACTGATACGACACCCCGTCGATATATGACAGGCAATACACCCCGTCGCGTTGTACCAATCAACACACATGCCACCAATAGTGATGATGTGATTTAGTTAATCGGTAATTGATAAAAAATGATAACTAGTTAGATTGTTGTTTGTTTTCTCATCGCATCGTGCTATCAGGAATTTTAGAGTCGCTGTGATATAGTAAATTTAATTATGATAAGTGGCAGGTACCTGTACCCTATGGTAAGTATGTAGGTGCCTATACCAGTTTCAGTTAAACGGTGGATTCATTAAATAGATATCATCATCAGCCTATAACAGTCCACTGCTGGACATAGGCCTCTCCAATTGCACGCCATTTGGTTCGATTTTCGGCAACTGTCATCCAATTGCTACCAGCCACCCTGCGAAGATCGTCACTCCACCTAGCCTGAGGGCGTCCTACCTTACGTTTACCAGTTCGCGGTCTCCACTCAAGAACACGTTTACCCCAACGGTCATCGGTTCTACGACTTATATGGCTGGCCCATTAGGTACTAATAGATATGCCACATAGGTAACCTATATTAGTAAGGTCCCGGCGGACATCAATCACGGTCAAGCCCGCCTAGTGAATTACCGCTATAGGATATACCTATAACTAGTATATAATATGTCTGTTTTGAGTAGTGAGGTCTGACAGACCCATAGCCAAGCTCGAACGAGTCCATCAGGGAACTCCCCGCTTGGGGAATTCCAGTGAACATCCTGCATGCTAATCGTATGTAAACACATGTTCATAAATAATTATAGGTATATTTTTTTTATAAAACTGCCCTACACTAGGAATTTCGTCCTGTATCGTGGGTGGGTGACATTCAGATCCGGAACAAGTATCTATAGGCTATACAAATATTTGTTCCGTACGGGAATCGAACCCGCGATACGCAGCGCAGCAGCCGATCGCTTTGAGCGATCGGCGAACTACGCCAACCGTGTCGTAATTAGTATCTTTATCTACTTAGCCTTTTCATATTTTTGTGTTTATGATTGCAGAAAGAGTAATAAATATTCATATCTACTTCATGGCTTGACTTCAATATAGGCGATACAGTTTTAATTTCACGAAAGTACGCAAGAGCAATAGGGACCGATACTCATACAGCGCTATTATCGACGAAGAACCACCGCATTATGTTCAGGAACAACCTGTACCTAATAATAGTAAGATACAGTCAACCGCATCATCAGTGGTATGACTTTCACAACGGTTATTGGCCTTACGACTCTTAAGGCACTGTCAATGCCAAAATTATGACCATTGTTATGCGGTAGACGTTACTTGCAAACCTAGTTCTTATTTTTCCTACTCTAATATTTTCCAATTTTGCGCTGTAGCAGATTGCGTATTTTATTTTGGCACGATTTCATTTGAAATCAGTAACTTTCCATGCGTGAAGGTCGAACAATAGCTACCTACTAGAAAACACTAAGTTTATCTTGTACCACAAAAAGTGCTAGATTAAACTGAACAGTAACAAAAAACATAGCTATTTACTGTCACCAAATACCTACAGAAGTATAGACCTGCAGGAAACCGCATAATGATAACGATTCTGTATAAAAAAATACTCTGATGTCGACCTACCTTCTCCAAGACCTTCATAGTCCTGTCTCCGACGAGTTCTACCCGCCATGGTCACTAACACATGGGATGGGTCACAAGTCACAACATGTACACACTTCAGCGGATATCATAATACTCGGTTGGTAAACAAATAATACACTGATAACGCTGACGGGGGCAGAGACACTATCAAGTGCGTCATGGCATCATTATCTATGTTCGACGTATGTTTTCCTTTTCACTCAGTGCGAATTAAAACTGCTATAATATTTTGAACTATCTTTATTTTGTGAATCAACAAAAAACTTAAAAAAATATGCTTTAGGTAATAAATAATATATTAACTGTTTAAGAATACTTTCGGTAATACTGTGTAGGATCTAACTTACATTGTTGGAGTGAATATTTCTTATAACATTATGCAATACATGGTAATTTATTCTACTAATATTTGTGGAACTGACGTGTGAGGAAACGCAATAATGTTACAATGAATTTGAAAAAAGGTTTCGTTCTCGGAGATTTTCCATAGTAAAACATAACATGCATTAACCTAAGAGTAAAACTTATTGTCACTCTACTCCTTTCAAAAACTTAAGTCATCGTCATCTCCCTTCACCTAATATAAATAAGGCTCCGCAGACAAGCGCGACGCGACAATGCGACACCGATTTGACGAAAATTTTTCATAGATATTGTCCTACAGACATCATACGTCTTGTCGCTCCGGAGTCGCATTATCACGTTGAGCCTGTCTAGATGCCTTTATAAAATTCGCTACTCCACATAGGCGTACCTAAAATTAGGAATGCTAGAACCCTAACGTCTTCATTTAACTACTAGAACTGTTGATTAGGGGTACAACGTCTTCTGAGTCCGACTTTTCACTTTCACTCGTCCCTGTAAAAGAAAAAAATGTATATTGGTTATCTATATTCTATTCTGGTAAATTGTACAGTCGACAAAAGAATTTGGTATACCTACTGGAAAAAAAAACTATTTCTGTCACACTGCACTGTCAACGATTTGACCATTCAGCACTGAGCAACGGAATGTTTAAAAGATTTTTGAGATAAATTAATTTGCATGTACACTTAATTCTTTTTCGCCTGTAAATTAGCAGAATATCACCACACATGATAGATAAATAAATGATAACAAAAAATCAACGCTGAAAGAGGTTGAAACGACTCTATAACAAAAATAAACAAAAGGATATCATTCCTAAGTTATAAGCAGATGTTTTACACAATTGGGTTAGTATTACAATGACACAAGCTTTCAGAAATAAAAAAGCAGTACATAAGATAAAAAAGCCAAGCAAATAAAACCTGCGATTTGAAAATCTATCATTTTGAGACAAGGTTTATATTTGAACAACAAACACAAGCTCCACTGACCTTTGCGTCCGTACTTGTAGCTTGTAGCATACCTTAAGTCTAGATGGTTCTGGTGAATCGTAAAGGACACCTAACACAAAATTCAAGAGGATAGTGAAACACGGGATTTTGTGTGACTAATTGGAAAAAACATCGACTTGAAAATACATTCTTATAGCAAATAACAGTGATGTTTACACACGTTAACAGGTACTCTAATAAAACAAGTTTAATCAAAATGTACATTTGTTATATTTCACATAAAAAATACATTTAACAGTATATGATACAGCGGGCTTGCGTTGTGTAACACCAATAATTAACACATATTTACACTTAGCACTACGGCGGCTGTATACTTGTATAGCTAATCTTTAAACTTTCACATTTTTGAGCTTCTGATTATATTAATCCATTGTGTTCTATTATATTAAATTCTTTTAAACCGACTAGATGAGAAAGGACATTAAACATTTTATTTCTCTAGCATTTGCAAGCGTTCCTAGCAGTTCATACATATAATAATATATACTAGCACATACATTAGGAAGAAAAAGTATATTTATTGTAAAGTTAGGGCTACGAGAGCAAAGTTTGGATTAGTGGCAGCCGACACCGATACACTATTGCGACAATACACATGCCAGTAACTTGCATAAACGTGTGCAAGTAGCTCGCATGCCATTGAATATAATTAATTCTGATTGGTGAATGGCAAACAATGCATGTGTATTGTCGCCTCATCGGTTATAGGTGTTAGATGACAGTAGGCAGATGATGAATCATAATGGAGATACATTCAAAACTTATGAGTAGGTAATAATTTAAATTGTATTCTTGGACTATCTATATCTAAACTTCAAACAGTACTAGACACGAGGGAGATCCAAGAAATCGCGGTATATTTTCCTTAGAATACAAGTACTTATAAAGGAAAATAAATCGCGAAATATTAACCGTCTCTATTATTGGTTTAAATAATGCAGAGAAAGAACATCTAAGTCACAAACTTAGTATTGCCTAAGCCCCAGGGTTTGAAAAGTCATTTTGATATTTTATAACAAGATGTATTAAATCATTTCGTAGGTTATTCATATATCTATCTAGTTTGTTACAATTCTCGCCAGTCGGCTTCACTGCTGGCTTGTAATCTTAATTATTACTAATAAAGTAACCATCTAAGAATTTGCCATCCCTTACATTTACATAAACTTTCCCTTCTACTTATTATTATTAAACTATACCACATTTTCTTCTAACATAAAGTGCTAAATAACAGAAACCGTAATAAAAATATACATTTGTTAACATTAAACGTTTTCTAAAGACTTGATGAAAACTTTGCACTTTTAGCTATTTACATACATAGTCGAATCTCTAATGTTTTCGTTCTACCTGACGTCTACCTATAACTAGCTGTTTTTAAAATAACTAGTAATCATTTATTCAAGATTAAATTCTGTTCAAAAATAATTTATCAACATAAATAATTTAAATATCTGCACAAATTAGTCTTAAATGACGCACGAAATCGTCACCAAGGTGATCAATACAGATGGACATGCAAATCAAAAATAAATTACCGTTTTATTTACATTATAACAGCTGAACAAATAAGTTTGCTATTTGAAAGAATATAACCTCGAAATGAATGTCATGTACGAAGTGCAGTTAAATTGTCTATAATAATAGTGTTATATTGATATGAACCGGTTTGAATAGCATACAAATGCATAGTTAAAACAGCTCCTTGACTGACAATCGCGATGTTGACAGTATTCAAGCATTTGATGAGGAGAATAAATTAAATGTTGTGTAAAGGACGTCCAAAAGTGCAAAAAAGAACCTAAACGTCTTTGATCTTGTCCACCATTTTGTGGACCACGACGTGAAACGAACATCGCGTATGTCACTTAGGCCGAGTTTATCACCTCTAAATTATCGCAGAATTAATGTGACAAATTGACAAGCACGCGTTATCTGCTTTGATTGGTTGAATGAATTTTCAACAGCCAATCACAGCAGACAGATAACGACAATTTGACAATTTGACACATTCATTCTGAGGTAATTTAGAGGTGGAAAACTCGGCCATAATCACGTACGGTCGGTGGAACGATGTAATACCCCGTCTACCTTGTGGCTTTCTTGGTCAGGTGGATATTTTTTCAGACCACCGACTGTACGATGTACATGCTGCCTATATATTATGTTCTACAGCTAAGTGGCAAGAGTCCAAATCCCTGACTTACTGGTCACTGGCTCCTATGTAAATGTGATAACTTTTATCCAAGAGCCGCGCCTCATCTACAACAATGATGCACAATATGACTAGTGATGGCCTTCTGGAGAACATTCTCGCACCGAGAATGAATGCCACGGCAAGAACTCAAAATTGGATTTTTTCTCATCTACACCGTGAAATTTAAATGGTTGTTTTCCCGCAGCGAAATGGTTTTGTCTATGTAATACAATCGTTTCGTAGTTATATAAAATATTAGAAACAAAAACTGGCATATTTAACATTGTGAAAAACTAAACTCGAAAGCGATCACGAACCAATAGTATACCTCCCGATATCTACGACCGAACGACAGCAGGCCGTTGACCCGGGTGCTAGGTCACCGTCGAAAGGATTAGGTTCGAAGGCGGCTCCGTTTGATCATGTTACGCGCGGGCTAGATTATGCTGTATAATTACACGCGAGAGCTTATTTTACTTTAAACATTTAATAAATCGGTCTTTGCTTTGTCGGCTTGTGGCTCGCTCGTTTGTTTTGCGTGCTAACTTTTATGCCGTATCACCACGTGCGAGAGCTTATTTGGGTTTGACATTATTTTGTGCATCGGTTTTCTTTGTAGGTGGTGACACGAGTAGTACCTAGTACCTACAAGTTACGTCTAGAGTTACTATTTTACTCACTTTTTCGAGTTGATGAATATTTTTTTAATTATTTTAAAACAGAAACATCATTATTTATTTACTTTAACTCTATACTTCGAAAGTACTCCTTAAGGCAAGTCGTTCTGCCGCGGGAAAACAACCAATTAAATTTCAGGGTGTATAATCCTGGGTTTTGGTCCTCAGATTCTGATAATTTATTATGTTCTGATGTGTTCATGTTAATCTACAATTTTATTTTCACACTTCCAAGTTTTTTGCCTATTAGATACGGTTTTAAATTATCAATGTTTTTTGAACATTTTTAGTGAACATTATAGAACATTCTCGATGTAAGAACCTCTCGACCAATCACTACAAAGTGACTTGTTAGTATCAGAAGGACCCAGCACCTTTTAGTACGAAGCGTTAGTAGCTAGAGCATTCACTGTCTATCCCGCATTGGTTAAAGATTTATGTTTGCAGATAGTACAGAAGCATTGACACAATTTTAATTTACTTGTTTCATTAGTAAGAGAAAGATAATATTATTTTTATTTAAATTTTTGTGGCTATAAAATTGGTGTAAAGATCTTGTTATGATTAATTTAGTGAGCGAGGTTTTATTGGCCCAACATCGCTTATAACAAATTGTCGTCGAAAAACTACTTGCTATTGGTTCTTTATGTTCAAAATATTGCTTTGTGTTATCTTAAATCCTACTCCACCAATTGTTAACTACACGTAGAGTCAATTATCCTACAATAGCTGTGTCATAGAGAAGTACAAGAATACCTAACATTACTACTGAAGTTGTGAAGTGAAATATTCGAGAGCTGACGATCGCACAGTGCGATGCGCTGCCATCTTGAATTACCTACATACTTACAATAAGTTAGACGTCGATATACGTTACCGTTGTTACATGCTAATTATCCTGGCACAGGTTACAGTACCCTAGGTTACTATAACACATCGAATTTTAGACAGGCTGTCGGAAAACTATAAGTGACAGACACAAACATTTTTCTAAAGCTCGATGCGATATTTTAATCGCCAAATACCGTAATACCGTTTGTCAATGTTAGTTATTTTATGCGTATGAAATGCGACCTTAAATCACTATTGTAAGAGTTATTTTTACTTTGTATAGCGCTGATTTGGCTGTGGATACACTAAATATCCGAGCTTTATATGCCTCGTGTTTGGACGTCCTAAGTATCGCTTATTAGTGTATTGTTAGGGCTCGTATACACAGCACATCCGTATTTCCAGGATCGTTTTAACGGATCCACCGCTACTGGAGGTGATGTTCATACCGCGTTTACGGTACCGCTTTTACGGATCCGTCGCTACTGAGGGTAATGTGCACACCACAATTACAGTATAATTTTAACGGATCCGTCGCTACTGAGGTTAATAGCACGACTCGCGTGGCTTCGATCCGATAAAACTGATCAGTATTTTAATACTGTTGTGTGGGTGAACACGCTCATAAAAATACCTACGCCAATGCCGAATAAAAACGTATATGATAAAGCGGACCTGTAAAACGGACAGTTGTATATTTTGTCGGATCGTTATTTTTTACTAGATCTCGAATACTGTCATGTGTGTGAAGTCGCTCATACGACTACATACGTCAGCGCCGAATAAAAACGGATGCGATAAAGCTGACCTGCAAAACGGACCCCTGTGTGAACAAGCACTTAGATAGAGAAAGAAAGTAGAATGGCGTTAGAGTACCGCAGCCTTATCCCATAACATAATACATACCGAGCCGTCACTAATCAACTAATTAGATAAACGAAGCCGTTATGAACGCTGCCGATACTTTAGAAGGCACAACGAAATTTTTAAAACGAAATTTCACTGTACGACCAACTGAACATTGTATTTCATACAACACAGATTACACTGCCTTAAAGGCTGTTTGGAAATTCACATACAAATAAAATAACTTAACTCGACTCGTTAAAAATTGCCTCAGCAGCGTACAGAACTGACTTATATGAACTGGCTATAGCAGACACGATACTTTAGCTTTTGCGATCTCATTAATGCCGCATCTCGTTTTGGCGACTGCGTTTGGTACCGGTTTTTTTTTTGCATCGGTCCGTGTTCCGGAGATACTTGTCTCAATACCAGTGAGGAAGGTTCAATGTTCATTTGACGGAAACCGAAGAAATAATTCATAAATTTTAAAATAACGACAAATCTTCAATAAAAATCTTGAAGCTGTGTTCCGAGGTTCAAAATTTGCAAAGGGAATAATCCTGCACCCCAATTTCGTAACTTTAGAGCATCGAGTTTTTTAAGCATATGAAGTAATGAATGTAAGTCAAGCATGCGTGCCATCCTTTGAATTTACGCAATTAGGGTGCGGTAGGAATCGAGTAGTATGGACACCCCTTACTGGTATTAGTAGGTATGGAGTATCCGAATATGTTCCCATTCTAAATTCAAATTGCTTGTCCCCTATGCTAAAATGACCGTATCTGCTATCCCAGTAGGTAAGCAACAAAAACAGGCGCGTGAGTCCCTCGCGACATCGACAGTCGACAGCCTCGAGTACTCGGCTCGGCTCGCACGCGCCCTAGGAGTGGTGGTGCGAGTGGTGCGAGTGCTGCGAGTGCTGGCGCTTGGTGCGGCGCGTACCGTTGGCGGCCGGAGCAGCTGCTGCCACAGAGCTGATGCGGAACAGGTAGATGCGCAGGTGCGAGCAGATCTCCAGGCAGATCTGGCCGCAGTAGCGCACCAGGTCCACGCATACCCATATCTGTAACGCAAAACGTTCACGTGAAACTAAAAGTCCTGACACAGAGTTTCCTTGTAAGATGAAGACAAGGACCCGTTAAGCTGTTGCTCCTATCTATCATATTATGTAGGTCTTTGACAGACGTTATGGATGGTAAGAAGCCCAGAATTCTGACACCAGTAGCCTAATTGAGTAAGTGAATACGGCAAGGCAAAGGGTTTGGCCGCCATGAATCGACCAATCACATAGACGGAAATCCACATCTCGTCTTTCATCTCGCATGTGATTGGTCGATTAATGACGTCAAAAAGTTTTGTCTTGCCGAATTCACTTACACAATTAGACTGCAGTTTTGCCAAGGGATATCATGTGATCCAGTGGGTTGTGGAGGTCAGATAGGCAGTCGCTCCTTGTAAAATACTGGTACTCAGTATTTTACAAGGAGCGACTGCCTATCTTAGCTGAGTACCTTTTTTTTATCTCGCTGGGAAAAAATGCATTACGCATACCCACCCATTGGGGGAATGGGGGGGGTATGTGGGACTCCCCGGAATGAATCCAGTATACCCACTAAAATAACCCAGCGGCACTCCCGCATCGTCTTGAATTGGAGGAGGACTGGGAAACTGGCAGAGCCTTTACGTCCAGTCCTCCGCCGACGACCGCCCGCCTTTACAGCGGGGCCTTCACGCCCCTCCCTCAGTGGAGGGGCCCGGGAACGACCGCGAGTGCTCGGCCGTTCCCGCCCGACGAGGGTGGTGACTCGTGCAATGCGAGCGAAGGCGCCCCCGCGCCTGTCGCCCGCTAGTCACCACCAGGAGGTGGGAGGAGACGATCGTACAACCGCCTTCTCCCACCCCTTCTTCGCCTGCGGTGCGGCGGCGCGAGAGGATCGTCCTCCCGCGCCCGCTCCGCCGCCTCCGCCGCCCAGGCCTCCTCACTCCCCAGCATGGAGTTTGGGACCCCAATATAGTTTGGGAAAGGCTAAGCAGATTGATCTTTCGTTTTCCTTACCGTGCAGAGCCACAGGACGTAGTATTCTGGCAGCGCGTGGTTGAAGTACTGGTTGAGGAACAGCATGGCAGGCCCCAGCAGCGACCAATCGTAATAATCCATCTCACTCTTGGTCATATGAGCCACCTGCAACACAGTATTATGGTCATTAACATCACACCTGTACGTATTCCTCAGGAGGCAGGGATTAGAAAGGAGAGCCCCACCCACATTTCTGCGATCAGTTGGAATTTGAAATCTCATGTACTCGGGGGAGAGTATTTTGTCGTTACCCAGATAGAAATTCAGACTACAGGCTTCTACTATTCTACTTTGAGTCGCTGGCAAGATGGTAACTCAAATTCTTTGGCCCAAAACTTTGTCAAAATACAGGCTTCCTGAGAATGTTTTATTTAAAAAATCCAATGACACTCCCCGAAAGGGAGTTTCGAAATCAGGACCCTCTTGTCTCATACCGATGAACTATTTGGACGTAACCAATACCTTAATTTGAAGTTGTCTCATTCTTCATTCCTCTGTCCTGTGACTTTAAAAAAAACCAAGCAATATTCAAGCCTAGAAATTCACAAAAAGGGTGAAACAGAGCAATAACACTTTCAAACAGAACTCCACACAAAAAAATATTATATTCCACTCACCACAAGTCTATTGGTGACTTTAGCGGCAACCATTCCGAAGGCGATGATGTAGAGCGATGGGTGATTCTGGTACACGTTGGATTCGCTCTTCTGGAAGATGATGAAGGCTGGTACCACGACCAGGGAGAAAGGGATCACCGGCGACAGGATGCTCGTGCCCTACGAACATTACTGGGTGTACCACGGCCTTTAAAGGATGAACTGAAGCCATGTTATTGCAAAAAGACATTTATGCAGGGGGTTATAAGGTAATTTCTCAAATAGCATTAATAGCAAATTCAATTTTATTGTACTCTTAATCCATGTGATAAAAAAAAACTCATATCATTTTAGTGATTATCCAAAAAAAGTTAGGGAATTCAGTTTATCAAACGCACCATGCTAAGCACTACTTAAAAAACTAACATGCAACGACAAAAAAGCAACAAAAACACGAACATGCAGTTAGTAACAAGCCATACAGTTCAGCATGCAATAAATGCGATACCCGTGCACTATGAGACACAGCACAACACTACAGGACGGACGGTACAACACTAGTGATCGAGTCAGTCATCGAGCATCGTCACACGTGGGCAAGGCGCGGTGGTCGGCGCGTTAGTACGGTCTGTGCAGCGTTTGTCTTGTTAACAAGTGTTAATACGGCACAATGCTAATCAAAAGGTCTTACTGCGACGGTGGAGCCGTTTTTTCCCACTCCACCCTTCATAATGACGGTAACGTAACCGACGACTAGGTACAGCGTGAGAACCACGACTGCGTAGTTCGAGATCAGATTCAAGCTGACGTTTATCGGTAACTGTAGTGTTAAACCGTGATTGGATGAAGTGATGGCACATGGTGACGTCATGCGGTTAGACCGGAGCGGCGGCGGCGGGACGGCGGCCATAACAGAAAGAGAAACACATACATGCCATTAATATCAGTACATCGGCTAACAGACTGGAAGCGACATCCATTAGGTACTAAGACTTGACGTGTTTGTATGTGCTGTCTTCACTCATTTATGGTCGGTGTGTTATTTGTATTGAACTATGTGAAAGAAAGTTGTTGTTACTGATAACTGCTGGCCAATTCCCATACACAAAAACGTTAAAATGTAGTCATGTCAAAAAAAAAACCGAAATATTTTATTTTAATTTCATATTTTTGACCGTTGGAGACTCAGATTACAATTTGAATGTTCTATAAAAATACAGGAATTGCCCCTCTGACTAATGAATATAAGATAAATGTAATTCGACGTTTAGACAAGTATGAATGAATGAAATAAAGTGAAATCATGTTACAATGCGTGCCACGAAAAAAAAGACTTGACACAGTGCCACATGGCTTGATTGCCGCAGCAGACGATTTATAGGTCTCTCTAGCGGTATGAGGTCTGAGTGCGGAAAGGGATCGGGCGTCATCGGGACGGCGGACACAGCGTGGGAGATGCGGCCAAGTCTCATCTTTCGTGGCACGCACTGTATACCTAAACATAACGCCTATGTTATCACCAGTGTACCTCTTATTTTTCAATAAGGACAATGTCTATGGAATATCAGGTGAAATACATATAGTTAAAAACTTTACGGTTACATACGTCCTACACGTACATATAATGAGTGTTAGGTTAAAAATGATAATGACATTAAATTCATGAGTCTTTGGAAATAAAAATAATGTAGATCCTTTACACCAAATACACCCGTGCTGATTCTTAATTTAAAATATTATGTGCAAGACCACCTTAGAATAAACTAAATTAATAGATTGATTATAATATCAAAAGCTATCAGAGAGAGGTATTGAGAACCTCCTCTTTTTTTAAGTTGGTTAACAAATAGACACCATTCTTCTGATAATATTTCAATACGACAATTTTCAAATTATTATAAATATTCGAGTGTAACATATCGAATACAATAAACCTGAGCTAACATGTTTCAAGGAACTCGGAGAGCTTAATTTATTCTCAAGAATTTTCTAACATGAGCACTTGCCACGAAATATTGTTTTACTTGGAAGTTAGAGTTAAATGTATATAGAAATAAATCGTCGCGGTTTATGTAGAAACGTGTCAGCCGTGACTTTTAACGGTAGCCACCTTCAAAAGTGTTGTTTATTTCTGATAAAGATTTGGTATATTTTATAGCCTACACTTTCTATTCTTGACAAATAATTCTTGCCATATCCTAAAAATCTGAAATGGGTCTAATGCCCTGCCTTTTATTATTTTTTATGTAAGACTCAATTACATCCAGTCTTAAGATACACACAGTTAGTGTGTGTCTAATTTGGGACTCACTGGCAATTATACCTATGTGCAAGTAATATTTAAGCTATCGCTCTCGCCAAGCCTCTGGGCCGCCCTGAAGTTGGCTTTGCGCATGCGCAAGGCACGAAACGGTGCTGTTTTTGTATGAGATTTTCTACTGCGCTGCCAATGTAGCCAACTTCAGGGCGGCCAAGAAATTTGGCGAGAACTATACCCTGACATACCAACTTGTTTAATATCTGTATACCAGCTACTGCCTGCCCCCGTACCATGACGTGCCAAAACTATAATGGTTCGACTGTGAAAAAGGGACAAATGTATACAAGTCATAATATACATCTGTCCCTTAAGCACGCTCAAAATAACCCTAATCTATGAGGTTATGGTCACACCCTGGATAATAAACAATTTTTATATCTATGGCCCTATCTGTTATAGAAAATTGCTGACAGTCAGAAATCCCGTAATGAGAGAAGTTAATAGACATTTAGACAATTATGTAAATATTTAGCTGTTGTGGCTTCAGAGTTATTTACACGATATATTCCATGCAACTTGATTAAATCTCGAAATGTGACGATTCAGCCGTTAACTTGTTTTATGGTTCACGTTTATTTCAAGGTAATAACTTGAAAGAGTTTCTTGTATGCTAAGTAGGCTTTTCTTTTATAGACGGTAAAAAATGGGGGATTCTAAACGAATATTTTTACAAAATTCAAATTCTAACGGAAACAAAGACGGCGGCTATCACCAAGACTGAATCGTCGCATTCAACCGACTTCCCACGAACGAGTGTCCAAGTAAACAATATTATGTAATCTTACAGCGACGGTCGATCCATTCTTGCCACATCCTCTAACACGGAATGTGGAAAAAAAGTTGGTAGCAAAGTAAAACTGTAGGGCGAAGCAGGTGGATGTGACCTGCAGGCTCAGCGGCACGCCCAGCGGTGGGATCTGCAGTGATTGGGCCGTTATACCAGGGGTAGGACACAACACACCCTAACTAGAGATGGCGAACCTTGCAGAGAGCCAATTAATTAAAATTACCGTAGAGGCCCCCTGCATCTTAAACATAAATTACTTCTTGAACTTATGCTCTGATCCATACTTCAAAATTTGTCTCTTCTTATTAAAAACCTTTCTCAAACAAAAAACCTGTTTTATACCACGCGATTCTTGAATTTTTCGGTCGCATGCCAAAGGTTCGCCACCTCTGTCCTAACTCCTTAGACAGGCCGCAATGTATAACAAAATAGTCACAGTCAACAATAATGTCCTTGCTCAACTGTTTCGTCAGACTTCTGACCATTAATTCGGATATCTTTAGACTCCACTCGACAGCTGGTCGTCAGAACATAGCGCGTGTATGTACACTGCATGAATTCTTCGAAATGAGTGAAGACCCACATTTAAGACAAAATAAAAGGGAGACGCACCAGCCACAATTGATAGTAAAATTAACTGTGAAGGCTTTTTCCACACACGTGCGACAAAATATCAGTTCGTCATAGCAGATTATAAGTGCAAAACCTAGGTGTCATTATGACGCAGCGAGATTTAGATTTTCTGCTCCAAAAGTATAAGTGCCAGATTCGACTGTCTACAAATCCGAAATTATACAAAAAACAACTCGATGTGCCATGTTATCCACTGTAGGTAGACCGTTTGTACGTCATTGCGGTATTCATACATTCGTATTACAATTAAAGTAATGCCAAAATTGACCATTATAACGATATGATAGACATACAGACATTACTGCGTGAATGCGTCAATACCGGTATACGTCACACGTATATGGGCAAGCCTTCACGTTAGAACATGACTAACAAATCCTACACGGAAACAAAGACATTCTTAAAATAATATTTCTCATAGATCATGCTCCATGAAGAGACAGTAATATCATGTGTAAAAAAACCCTGCAAATAAAATACTTAATACATCGATACTACAAAATACTTCAAGTTTAGTTAAAAATGAATCAAACTACTATGTACGTACTCCATGGTCACAACAGGGAGCATAGTCTAGTTACATTAATTAATTAATCGATACATGCTATTAAAAAAACCCACATGATAATAAGCGATGGATAAAAAGTGTCTTAGTTATACAGATCAAAGCTAAGTTTACTGGGGCACTCACACGAACGATATATCACTGTAAAATTAACTTTTTGCTTACAATATAACAAATTTATTTTAACTAATATTATTCGTATTCATATAATAATCATAATCTTGTAGTCTCTACCTAGCTCGTCATAAGCATTACAGGATGATCCTACCTTCTCAGATGCAACTTAAATAATGTATCAATGGAAATATATTTATAAATCGTATTTATATTGTTTATTCAAAAACAAGTTAATCTACTGTCCATCTTTTAGTCATTACTGAAAGAATAAATTTTATGGAGTCAATTATATTTTATTGTAAAATACGAAATATCATAAGCAAAAGTATTTAATTTTTTTATCGTGTTATAATCGCGTGAAAGTGCCGCCTCACTAACTGCTGCCAATCGAAGCCGAGCTACTGACCACGCTATGCTTATGTCAACCGACGATACTTCACAGTACGATATAGATTAAATACCCAGCCTGTCACCCGACCAGTGCCCGAGTGGGAGACCCATGCCAAACATACGTCGCTGAATGTCAAGATAGCACATAAAAAAATAAGAAGTACATTACAAATACGAACTCATTACTCAGGGTTCTATTTTTGAAAGTAAGCACGCTCTTTTTAACATTTCAAAACAAAACATTTTGTCAAATAAATATTTGAGAAAAAGCAAGAAAACATAGTTCAGCATGGGGCTTGTCCTTGTGCTGTGCGTTGTAGGATTTGCCGCGGTCATATTGGTCCTGATTCAGTTTTCGTACCGAATCAATCACTAAGTAATATTCATATTTATTCTGCCATCTTGTCATTCAGTTAAAAAAACAATATGACTATAAGTCATTCTTAAATTTTGTTAATTTTGGTCTCCCACACAGGGTGATCGTATGTGGGACTAAAGAGATGTCTCACAGCGACTGTGGAGCCGTTCTTGCCCACTCCGCCCGAGACGATGGCGGTGAGGAGTGCGCCAACCGTGAGCGCTGCGCCCCCCAGAGCCATCAGCGCCAGCGAGTAGCGGACCTCGAGGCCTCCGCCCACCTAGTGCACAGGTGCGTTACAAGTGCGCCGACAACACCTCTGTGCGGTGCCGGCGCCTAGCCACGAACACGTTCCACCAAATAGAAGCCACGCACTTGCGACACAGCAACCCAAAATTCTAGGTTAACAAAAGGAACTAAATGGGTTACTACTTGAAACTTCATTATACTATACTTAGAAAATAAATAAAAAATAAAGCAACCATTTAAATTAAAATATTTTACAAATAAACTACCCTAAATAACGAACATTTTATAGATCGCTTCTAGTTGGCAGAACTGTGATCAGATTGTGCAATGATCGACTGGACAAAGGCGTTGTGGTGGTATTCAGTTCAGGTCGAGTCGAGTTGGACCTGATGCGACGTGGAACACGGACAGATCACGACTACAGCGGTCATGTGGGTATTTTTAAACATCACCTAACAGTTTAGTATTTGGGGGTATTTAGTATTTGTATAACTAATTATTTGGTGCCACACAAAAGAATTACTTATAACAACAATTTATCTCACACTAGCTGTGCAATTTGCATTCAACTTTATTTTGTGTGACGAATGCTCTGATAAACATTTATAAAAATTTAATGAGCCCCGTAATCCTTTCGCGTGTACATTCAATATTTGTGAGACGACATCAAAACTTGTTTCATATAAGTGGTGGTGTTATTCA
This sequence comes from Orthosia gracilis, assembly GCA_947562075.1. Classification (NCBI taxonomy): domain Eukaryota; kingdom Metazoa; phylum Arthropoda; class Insecta; order Lepidoptera; family Noctuidae; genus Orthosia; species Orthosia gracilis. Next base: position 24,405,089 of record OX387271.1, on the reverse strand, counting down.
AATGTTAGATAACTTAACATAGGACAACACTGAGCTAAGATTACGATATAATTTGTGTGTTATACCCGCTTGCGTACAAAATGACTTGCACTCTGTTTTTGTTGAGATCGTTTATCGAGAAGTACAATCGCAATTGGTTTGAACATAAAGTGCGCTCGATGAAGGCAACATGTCTGTCGTTTTACATTTACACCGGTTTGCGATAAACATGGTGGCTCTATCGAACAGTTATGTTAGTCGTCAGTGTTCTGAAAGTCATTTTGTATTGCTAGCCTACGATACGCTGTGCAAAACAGTTGGATGACGTTACCTGTGTGGCCCAGAAGCTGGGGCCCAGCACGGCGGAGGCCATATGGATGGCGATGATGGAGTACTGGGCCTCCGTCACGTCTATCCTGCCCATCTTGAGAGTCCCCGTGACGTACGCTTGCCAGTGAGCGCAGTAGAATAGCGTCATGGCGCAGAAACACTGGAAAGTTACAGAGAATTTGTGAAAATATGTTTTGATGACCGTGTTTTTACGTTATTTGAAGAAAATTGCTTCAGGATTTATATGTTTTGTATAAAACTTTTTGCTATTCTGTGATGTAAATCTAGATTCCGATCTATTTTTTTATCAAACTCTTTCGTCCAATTGGTAAATGAATGAAAGCATTTCAAGACTTTAGCACTGCATGATTTGCTAATTGCGGATTAGAACCAGAAGCAGTGAACCATGAATTAGCTTCAGCAAATCATGATTCAATGCAGATAAAATTGCTGTAATTAAACATAGTCTTGGAGAAAACTTGACATTTCTATTCGGATATGGCAATTCATGTCCTAGTTTTCGAGTCATGGCTCTTAAAGAACTCGTAAGAAAATCAACTTGTGCAAATCGGTCAGTAGGCTACAACTGTTACAACAGAGAGCTATAACGGCCTTTAGTTTAATATTGCCAATAAACACGGCAAAAAAGTAAAAGATAATCTCGGTCATATTTAGGTAAAACTTAAAATAGTGTATCACAGAAATTGGCCAGTTTCCAGAGTTTAGCGGTAGGACTAGGCGTTAGCTTGGCAACACTCCCAAATAAGAATATTGAGATAATGAGGACCATGTCGCGAATACGGAAGAGTACATAATGGTTACATCATTGATAGCTATCTACATAGATACATAGGTATCGAATCCATTCACGACTCGTTCTCTAATACGCTGGTCAGGGTTTAAAGATCAGATTACTGTAGGCTGCAGCAAACATACTTATATATATTACGGAAATTATCCTTATAGTAAATTTAAAGAGAAACCTGGGGATCTTTTTCAAGTCTTTCCAATTTTTCTTCCGCCATTTCGTTTATTAAGACGACCTCCTTTTCTACTCTCACTTCAGTTTTGCGCGGAATATGGCAGTGGTCCGTAATATAAACTTTCACTATGCCAAGACTCATTCAAATCTATCTATCAAGTAGTTTTGATATCAAACAGTGATATTGTTGATTGAGCTCCTGTTTTTGAGTTTGAAATAAAGAAATAAGAGGTAGAACATATAATGACTGACTATTCTTGTAATTTTAGCGTAGCCCAGTTCCGCTAGGTACCATTTTCTTCCCAGTGCGTCTCATTTAAATCTAGCTCAATCTATTCTTTATTTACCACTATACTCGTATAATACGACTAGCTGTCCCACGCGGCTTAGCTCCCGTCAACTGGCTATCTACCTACCCTACCCTACCTACCCTACATACATGAATGTTGCGTAACTTTAACCACTTACACAGCGCACGCAACGAAAGCTCTCAAAAAGGAAAAAAAGAACCCGTTTTTGCATCATTTTTCATTTATGCTCCGCTCCTAATGTCCTTAGCGTGATGTTATATAGCCTATAACCTTCCGCGATAAATGGACTATCCAACAAAAAAATATTTTTTCAATTCCAACCCGTAGTCCCTGAGATTAGCGCGTTCAAACAAACAAACAAACTCTTCAGCTTTATAATATTAGTATAGATTAGCTAATCGATGGTCGAAGAAATCGATTAGCTAATCTATCGAGTACCATCTACTTATTCGCTATTCACATAGATTAAACACTCTTAGCATCCCATAACAGAATTATATAATGGCTATCTAAACAAAACAATAACAAACTCATTAGTATTCTTATAATAATTGAATCGACGACCTATAGTAATTGTCACTGTTTTCGACCTTGCTTTCAAGACACGTTTTCGTAAAGAATGACTACTAATTGTATTAGCATGGAGAAACTAATATACTACATACATAGTCCTCACACGGAATTATGGACGCTCTACCCGGAATGCTACAGGGACTTCACCGTTAATTTTCCATAGACTCGCTAAGGAAACGTGCGACTTAATTACGAAGTACTTATCTAAATTACGTTTTAATATTCTAATTAGTCACAAGCATTCTCGAGATATATATCGCATGTTAATAATAATTATGAAGATTATTACGATTATTACGATTGATACGTGATATTTGATTGCAGTATTTTGTTATGGTTCGACTTTAATCCCTCAAACATACTCGTGTGATGGGTGGGACATTTATCGACATATACCAAGTTTATAGCTATGGCATTATCAAAGATTTAATGCACCCAGGCTGAGTCGAGGTCGGTTTTGGCCTTGTAGAATATGTGCCTTCATAGAAGGGCCGATGTAATAATTTAATTGAGCGTAAAATGTGATTCATACTACGTAATTGAGTGTCTATTAAGATGTTGACTGACAATCGAACAATAACAAGAGCAATATTCTGAAGGGGCGTCTCCTAATCATAGATAACGTTAGATACTTCTTTTGCGTTGGAGAAATATTGACAGGTTAGACTCGTTCGTATGTGGAACTTACCTGGAAGAACATCCATGTAGGGTACTCTCCCAACTTGACAGATATACATGCTCCTAGTGCTATGAACACTGTTGATATACTGTCACAGCCGTGGTCGAAGAGTTCTCCCAACGGTGACTGGCTGCCGGTGCGGCGTGCCTGCTTGCCATCTATGGCGTCCAGGCTCTGATAGATGAAGACTCCTAGCGCGCATAGGGCGCACGCCCATCGCGGAGGCTCTTGCCTCGCGTCTGGACTGAACCTGCAGCGTTATATGGTGTGTTAATATGTAGGTATACGAGAAAGTAATCTGGTTTTAGAACGCATTACAAATATCTATGATAGCATCTGCTATAGCTCAATGATGAACTAAAGTGGTCCTAATACACTGCCCAGTAGCATACTTTACGTCGTTTGGGATTTATATCGATATGACCCCTTGTCAAATAAATTGTGGCCGGTTTTCTCATCTGTTTTTTGTCTTTACGGTCATTGACTGCGATTCTGTTTGATTTATAATCCCTGAACAATATGACTCAGGCCGTTAAGTTATGCGCGAAGGTGTCAAACGCCTTTACAGGTCACTATGCAAGGAAAGCGGATCAGATGCAGTATTATTAGCCCTCAGATGGAAGGTCCTGTCTTTACATTTGATTGAACTGATGGCCAGTATCTACGCTAGTTCCTTTGGAAATATCATTATTGCCATATTGCGATGTGTGCAAGCAAGCGTGACTGATCAAATGATGTGTGACGCATGTGTAAGTACCTATGGGGTCGCATACGCGTATCCATATAGTATCTACTCGAAGTTTACAAGCTGTAGAACGGGGAATGAGATGGTACGACGAACAAGTCGCTTCTTTACATAATGGCGCCCATAAGTTATACTAAGTATACGTTAGAAGTATATTTTTGTTATTGTGATTAACTAATATGAAGCAATAAGGAAAACATACACATTTCTTGATTGATTAATTGATTACAATCACTGCCACATAGGTTTTTCACAAATTACTTACAAAAACATTCAAGGTTGTATTAAAATAATAATTTAAGTAATGAAGAAACTATGTATTTTTGTTTTTTATACTGATATTAAATTGTGTGTAGAATTGTGGAGTTTTATGAAAGAAAAGGTAGTCAACAATTGGTAGGGCATAATGAAAGAACAAAGTGGTTGGGCCAATAGTTAAGAAGCCTTCCATTCTATTTACTGAATAACAGGTTGCTTGTGGGCTCTTTCATATTTCATAATTCTGTAGGTATAGACTGGTAATTAATAAACCTCATAATTTTTTCCTACTTTATGAGTTCATTGACTCATGATAATATGTTGACTATAGATTTATTTTATTAACAGTAAGTGTTTATTAATCTCACAAAACAATTATAACCTCATAGTAAATATTACATCCCGGGAAGATTACTTTGACATTAATAGAAGTAGATAGGTAAATTTGAAAATAAACAAAATATTAAGTAATGCAGTCATAATGGGTATGGTTCTGTGAACTTGAGACCAATTTTTTAATTGTCTCAAAAAGCTTTCACCATCAACATTATCATCATCCTTTTAGGAGAGGGAATGGGCCATAATCTACCAGGCAGGCCCAGTGCAGGTTGGTGGATGTCACATATCTTCGAATTGTTTGGTTTTAGGAAATACCTGTGTATAATAAAATGCTGGTTATATTTTTAGCAGAGTAACTGTATTTCCAAATAGTTTTTATAATTTAATACAAGAGCAAAAAGTACGTGTCACAGAGAGAAGAAGATTCTTCCACACAGTAATGTTACCAGTACATAAAAACTAGTTCTAAAATTATAAATGTTGCTAATGCAAATTAACATTCTTTATGTTTTGATTTATTCTTAAACATAGTTGGGCCGGGCCCATGCAAATAACAAAATCCTGTAACTAACTACGGTTTACATTTAATTGGATAAAAGCAAGAAAGTTACATTTCAATTGTGTTTAATTTAATTTATCTGTAATGGACATAATTTTCTTAAAGATCTAACATATGTTTTATTATTTGGCAGTTTAATTTCTGCCACTCTAACCATACCATCTGGTCCAGGTATTGTCTTCACAATTCTTGCCATAGGCCATTTCATTGGAGCAGTATTATCACTACGAAGAATAACTAAGTCTCCTTCTTTTAAATTAGGTTTGACATGGTGCCATTTTGGCCTGCTTTGAAGCTGTGTAAGATAATCCCCAGACCAGACTTTCCAAAAGTCTTGTTTAATTTTACATAAAACATTCCAAAACTTTAGATTATTAATAGAATGATTAGATATGTCAGTTTCAGGATAACTCATCATAGAGGTTCCTATGAGGAAGTGGCCAGGCGTTAAATACTCAAAATTGGAAATATCTGAACTCATGGGAAGGAGAGGTCTTGAATTTAGTACTGCTTCAATTTCCGTGATAGCAGTATACAAACCTTCAAAAGTTAAGACAATAGTTCCAACAATTCTCTTAAAATGGTATTTAAAGCTTTTTACCCCTGCCTCCCATAAACCTCCAAACTCCGGAGAGTAGCTAGGTATAAACTTAAACTTAATAAAATTGGAAGTACAATAATTATTCACAGAATCTATATGAGTTTTTGATATGAACAATTTATATAATTTATTTAACTCATTAGCAGTACCTTTGAATGTTTTTGCATTGTCACAGAAAATTTTCTCTGGCATTCCTCTTCGAGCAATGAAACGCTTGAGGCATGCTAAAAAAGCTTCAGAGGTGAGATCACTGACCAGCTCCATATGGATTGCCTTTGTAGTAAAACACACAAAAAGTGCCACATAGCCTTTCGTGATTAATGGGTATCTGATTCTAGAAGATTTAACATTAAAAGGTCCACAGAAGTCTACCCCAACTGCATTGAATGGCCTAACAGCTTTAATCCTTTCTTGTGGGAGGGAACCCATAAGCTGCTTTGCAGCTGCAGCCTTTAAACGGAAACACTTGACACACTTGTTTACCACCTTCTTGACTTCACGTATACCACTGACAAGCCAATATTGTTGTGAAAGTGAGCTCAACACCAATTTAGCTCCTGCATGTAACAAACGCAGATGTTCATTACGAATTAGGACATCTGTGAAATTAGAAGATTTAGGAATTATAGCAGGGTGTTTTTTATCATACGCCATGTCGATCGCACACTGAAGACGGCCACCAACTCTAAGCACACCAGCCTGATCCAGAAAAGGATGTAAACTTGATAATCCTGATTTGATTGGTAAATTATTTTTAAGACACTCTATTTCTTTGGGGAAGTGTTTTCTTTGAACACTACGAATAATCACCAACAAGGCAGAACGAAGCTCCTCTAGTGTCAAAGAACCATACATTTTATTAATGTTTTTGGAACAATTTTTACTAAATCGCATTAAATAGGCAACAATTCGCTGAAGTCGATTTAAATTTGATATTTTTCCTATTAAATTGCTCAAAACTGGCTCATCGTTTTTAGAAGAAGGTTCATTGACTTCAACAATATTATTTACTATGTCTGTTACATAAGGAATGGGGAACTCAACATTAGTTACAGAGTGTTCAAAGTCCTTACTTAATAATTCCTTAGGACCATGCCACCAAAGCACATTTGATTTTAATTTATTTGGGTCACAACCTCTTGACAGTAGATCAGCAGGATTATTAGCCGTGCTGACATAATACCACTGAAAATTTGAAGTTAATATTTTTATTTGATTTACTCTATTAGCCACATATGGATTTGATTTTATATTTTTAGATTTGATCCATGCTAGTGTTATCTGAGAATCACTGTATAAGTGAACTGTAAGATTGGGGAATCTACATTTAAAAATATTGTACACTCTATTCACTAGTTGTGAGAGAAGCAAAGCACTATTTAATTCCAGTCTTGGAATTGTTAAATTTTTCTTTAATGGGGCAACACGGGACTTAGAGCACAATAAATGAACAAAAACTGAACCATCAGACTTAACAGTTCTCAGGTAAAGACAGCTTCCAAATGCTTTCATAGATGCATCAGCATATCCCACCAACTCTATGATATCCACATCACATGAACTTACATATCTTGGCACAGTAATTGTATTCATTAAAGTTAAGTTTTTTATAAATTTATCCCAAACATTAAGTTGCTCTTGGGGCAATATATTGTCCCAGTCTAAATTCATAGACCATAAAGTTTGCATGAAAATTTTTGCTAAAACTATAATAGGACCTATGAGGCCTAGCGGGTCAAACATTTTGCCAATGAAACTCAGAATAGACCGTTTGGTCTTGGTATCATCATTGTCAATCATTGGACAGTTAAAAGTAAATGTATCATTTAAAACGTCACATTTTAAACCTAATGTCTTGACAATATTGTTTTTATTTATGTCTAATTTTTCAAAACATTTGTGTTCATTGGGGAGATCATTAATAGCCTCGGGGAAGTTTGAACACCACTTATGAAGCGTGAAGCTGCCCTTTCTCAACAGAGCAATAAGCTCATATTTTAGTTGCTGAAGATCTTGAGTACTCATAGAACCACAAATGACATCATCACAATAAGTGTTCAACAACATGGCTCGAGCAGCAAGCGGGTATTCAGTTTGATATCTACGAGCCAGCTCTATCAGGCAACGAGTAGCCAAGAAGGTAGAAGACTTCAAACCATATGTGATAGTCTGGAGCTGCAAACAGCTGATGGGTTTACATGGATCATCACGCCATAAAATATTTTGCAGACACGTTTGAGTCGGGCTAACAAGAATTCCACGAAACATCTTTTGAATGTCACAAGTGAGCGTGTATAAGTATGTTCGCCAAAGGAGGAGAATGTCAAAGAGTTCACTCTGAACAACTGGTCCATTCAACATAACATCGTTCAGTGAAACACCAGCCCTAGACTTCATGCTACCATCAAAGACCACACGCAGCTTGGTGGTCAGACTCGCTTCATTTAGAACAGCATGGTGAGCTAAAAAATAAACAGTACCATTTTGGACATCATAGCTGCCGACATCCACCGTTTTAGCATGCCCCAATGCTATGTACTCCTCAATAAAGAGCTTATATTTTTCTAAATATACAGGGTTGTTTTTAAATCGTTTCTCCAGTGATAGGAATCTTTGAAGGGCCACTGAAAATGAATCCCCAAGCTGCAAATCTTCCATTTTGAAAGCTAAGGGCATATCAACACAAAACTTATTATTTTCAAGTTTAACCGATTGTTGGAAACATTTTTCTGATTTTTTAAATTCATTTGAGCTTTTTGTTGTAGACTGGGGAATCATCTCCGTGAGCCAAAACTGTTCCATTACAAGTTCCAATTTGTCACTATCACATATAGCCAAATTAGTAACTAAACTATTTTTATGATTATCAACAATTTGCCTCCCACCAATAGTATAACCAAACAAAGTATTCTGTAATAATAAACTATTATGAAGTTTAACTTGACCATTAATTAAAATATTAAAATAAACATCAGCACCTAAAAGCATGGATATTTCTGTTGGTACATTAAATGCATCATCTGATAACTGGATGTGCTTGGGCATACTTAATCCTGTGATATCAAAATGATGTTGAGGCAAATTTGCTGTAATGTAGTTTACAACATGGCATTTTATGTTTAATTGTACATTTTTCACTGGAGAATTAATCGTAATATCAACATATTTATTGATTTGGTTACAATTATTTCCTATGCCAATAATATTAGTATTTTGGCTCTTAAGTTTTAATTGTAATTTTTCCACAAGATGTGAAGTAATGAGTGAGACTTGACTTCCTGAATCAAGTAATGCTCTAACATAAATTTCAGAACCTTTATAGTCAATTAACTTTACCTTTATAGTGGGTAATAAAGTATCCCTAGTTGAATTAATAGAGTGCATTGCTATAGAAGCCTGCGGGCCAGAGCCACTGTCTCTATGCAGGAGCGTATTGTGCCCCTGCTTGCAAATTTTGCAAGAAAATGAGAACTTACACTTACCAGTGTGAGTCTTTAAACACATAGTACACAACTTTTTGGTATCTATGAACTTTATACGGTCTTCTATTGAAGCCAGTTTAAATTTAGGGCATGCATACAATAAATGTGCCATCCCTTCACAAAAAGTACAAGTACTAGAATTTTTTGTGACAACATTGCTCACTTTTTGTACTGAATTCTTCTTATAGTCAGAATTACAGCTATCTCTGAAGGCTATAGCGCGCTTCTCTAAGAAAGTAATAAACTCTTCCATAGTTGGAAGTGTATCTATATCTCTATCTAGCTGATAGGCACGGTTGGTATATGAATCTAATTTTTTAGATAATATCGAAATTAAAAGCATATCCCATTGATTAACAGGCTGCTGCAAGTTTTTAAGTGCATACAATTGTTGTTGCACTTGTGATATAAAAGACCTTATAGAGGCCGCTGTACCTTTCTGCATCACAGGCAATTGCAATAAAATATTTATGTGATTAAATATTAATCTCGACTTATTATCATATCGCTTTTTCAAAAGCATAATGGCCTCATTATAAGACTCATTCACAAGTGGTAGGTTAACAATTACAGCCAATGCTTCATCAGATACAAACTTGCGCAAATAAAATAACTTTTGTACATCTGAGAGGGCCCTGTTTCCATCGATAACAGCCATAAATAGATCAATAAAAGGAGTATATTTTGTAAAATCCTTGCCATCAAATATCGGGATATCAATGTTAGGTAATTTTGACGTTGAAACGTTCGAACATTGTTTTACCTCAGATGTACTTAAGTTTTTTAAAGCTGAATTTAACTTCGAGATAATATCAAAATATTTATCTTCTAAGATAGCAACATTTTCCTTGTCTTTTTCATCACAAGATAAAATATCTAATTGGGTTCTCTCATAGTCTTTGAAGGTTGTATTCAGCTTTTCAATACGAGCTTGTATCATTTCAATGGACGCGGACGCAAGATTGATTGGATCACTAATAAAGTTCTCGATGCGCGTAACGGTACCTTTTTGTTGTGCTCGGGCGAGACGCAACTTTTTAAGCACTTCCTCCACCGTAGACATGATAAATACGTTAGATTACGCACTTTAACACTCACAAGAACACTTTACTTTAAGTAACCGCACACTTTTCAAATCGTAAATTCCAGACGAACTTCTTTGCAAGCAGGTTATGTTGTTGTTTACAACCAAAGGTAATCTCGATGACAGCTGACAGCTCTGCAATGCTGCCAACGTTATAGCACGATGAAGACGACCACAGGTTATAGAGACGTGACGTAATGACTCGACGACCGTTTCCCGCTCCACGATATGAATGATATTTTTAATGGAAGGTAGAAGTAAAGTAAATGCAAAATTATAGATTTGCAATTTTTCACAACGGAAATATTCTTAAATTGAACGTATTCCTGTGAATTAGGCACAAAACTTCGCGAATCTTCTTGTAATTTGCAGAGAAATTATAGATTTCTCGCAAACTTGCCCGACGACCACGTACAATGGCTCCAGATCTCAATGAGTTGCAAAATTATAGATTTGCAATCCAGAACAAAAAGTAATTATTCCTGTGAAATATGCAGAAATCCTCGCGATTCTTCGTTTTTTCGCAGAGAAATAATAGATTCCTCGCAAAAAACTTGCACGGCGAACACGAACGATGGCTCCGGCGTCCGAACACGCGATAGACGCTTTACTCAAATACGCGATTTACGCACCGCACAATATTTCACAGATCTCGAAGGACCACACACAGCATGTATAATAAAATGCTGGTTATATTTTTAGCAGAGTAACTGTATTTCCAAATAGTTTTTATAATTTAATACAAGAGCAAAAAGTACGTGTCACAGAGAGAAGAAGATTCTTCCACACAGTAATGTTACCAGTACATAAAAACTAGTTCTAAAATTATAAATGTTGCTAATGCAAATTAACATTCTTTATGTTTTGATTTATTCTTAAACACCTGTTTCCTCACGATGTTTTCCTTCACCATTTTCAGAGCAGTGGTGATGAAATAATTTACACAAATTATGGCGCCTGCCTGGGTCGAACCAGCGCTTTTTTTTTGTAGTGGTACATCATCCGTCGACCCGGGCCTGGTCCTTATCGGACGGCGAGCTACCAATTACTCGCCGTCCGCAAGCCCGCGCCTACGGTGGCCGGGAATCGGCTTGTGACTCCCGACGCCCAGGGCATCTCTTGCGGTGGCTAGGGGCGTGAGGGCGTCTTCTTTGCGTCTCCCTCACGCGTTCCGCATCCTCCTTTGCGAGCATTACTGCTTCGCAGAAGGAGGAGACAGCTTCCCATGCCCTCTCGCTCCGTACCATGGCCTGAACCAGGGCCGGACGCGAGACGTTGCCACCGCCGATCGCCTCCACGAGGACACGGCGGTGCTCCGCCCAAGCGAGGCAGACCTCCACCGTATGCTCCACCGTGTCCTCCGGCTGGTCCAAACAATGGTGACACCCGGGCGTTTCCCCCCGCCTTATCCTGAACAGGAACCTCCCGAAACAACCGTGTCCGGTGAGGACCTGCGTCAGGCGGAAGGTGAGGACGCCGTGCCGCCTCTCAAGCCACTCCCCAACGCTGGATTGAGACAGTCGCCCTCTCCATATCGCCATGCCCGAATCCCTGTCCACCGAGCCGCGATATGTCGCCCCGGCATTTCGCCTCCTCTCGCCACTCCCATATTTGTGCGAGGACTTCCAGATCCCATGGTAGCAATCCGGCAAGGAGGCTCGCCGCCTCACCGGAGACCGTGCGGTATCCCCGGACCAGCTGGATGGCCATAACCCTTTGGGACGCGTTCAACCGGCGTATTGGTCGCCGCCTCAGGGAACGCACCCATACCGGTGCCCCGTAAAGGGCCATGGACCGCACGACCCCAGCGTAGAGCCTCCGTAAGAAGGCGTTTGGACCCCTAGATTGGGCAGCAGCCGCTTTGGGGGCAGCCCCGGCCCGCTCCAGTCTGGGAGCCAAATTTCGGAAACGCTCCACGAAATTTCACCGATTGTCGAGGACAAGTCCCAGGTACTTCATCGTCGACCCGACGCCGATGTGAACCCCTCCTACCGTTATTTGGGATCCCGGCGGTGGCACGTTCCGAGGACCGTGAAAACACATGGCTTCGGACTTGTGCAGGGCCACCTCGAGTCCCAATTGCCAGATCGTCTCGACGATTGTCGCAACCCCGCGTGTCGCTATTTCAGGTGCCGCCTGGTGCGACCTCCCCTGCGCCAGGACCAGCGTGTCGTCAGCGTAGCAAACCACGCTAAAACCACTAGGGAGATCGGGGCGCAGCACCTAGTCGTACCCGATGTCTGCCTGGGTCGAACCAATGCACTACAAATACTACAATTTGTAAGTCTCGGTCGCTACCACACCACTGCTCTCATCTGGCATGATGGCCATAAAATGGAACCATAAAATGCCAATGCCTTCATGATTCCATTGTGAGAGAGAGACGGAGTTATATAAGACGAAAAGCAGAATCAATATCCCAATAAGCTTTGGTACTATTCAATTAAAGCTACTTAATAAATCAACATCTAAAACACCTGCTCTGGCAGAGATTTATAAACGACTCCAGCCTAAAGTGCAAATGTGGTGCTGTCACAAGCGATGGGTCACCTAACACCATGTTCTGGATGCCTTGATGCCAGCACACACACACACTAATGTAAAAAGTTCTGGACTGACTCCATCTCAGTCTCCATTGCAGAGTATCAATTTTATAGATACTCTGAAATAAAAGAATAATAATTAATAATTATTAAGAAATAAGTTAATTAAATGAAAATTATTAAATTTTAAAATTAACATAAACACATTTGGCTCAGCAGATGGGGTAGCAGGGATAAAGGTAGCTGTCAATATATTTTAGCATACTCATAAATAGTATTTCATTAATTTGTGTTAACTGACTGGACTTAATCAAGCCAGCCTCCTTTCACAAAGGTATTTCAAACGAGGTAAATTAACATACCTGCTCAACTACTGCTAGCTTATGTTTAATTAATTAGGTACTAAGTACCATAAAGATTTGGCTAAACATTTGACCTCAATTTCAATCATTACAATCATCAGGTATTAAGTTCCTCCTTATCATTACAGTAAAATCGGACTAGTAGTTTTGGAGAAAAATGGCAACATGGATTTGCACAAACATCCTCTCACTCCAAACGCATATACCGTCTACGTTTCGTCGTGGGTAAAAAGGCTTAAGGGTAAAAATCTTCTTAAATCAAGTAAACAAGCACCTAAATAAAAATACATAAAATGTTTTTTTTATATTCATTTAAATACCTACCCACTTTCTTAAAAACATTAAGTTGTAAGTAAACTATCAGACATTTTCAGGCAAGATAATAACAAGCATTGTGAATAAAATAAAAATCTAAATGTTCTTGAGACCTTATTTTGGGATCAAGAGACTCCATAAATTACCTATCCATATATCTACAGTTATAATTTTAGCTTAAACAACACTGGTTTTGGTGAAAGAAAACATTGTGAGGAAGCCTAGGTCTTTCCAAATCTAGGTTAATCTAAGGGTCCCTGAATTGAGTATTTTGAATTAAGAACAAGAAACTCTACATTAAAGTTATAGTTTGATAGCTTTCAGGATAGAATAGTTTGACAAAAACACAACTTCACATTCATAATACAGAAATCGGGGGTAAGTCTAAAATTGTCAGGGAACCTTGAGCAAGCTGGTGTACATGAGTACACCAGCGCAATATGTAAGTATTATTAAGTCCATATATTATTTTATTTTATGTCCTACATCACACCGACACACTTTACCCTGTCGCTTAGAAAGGACAAGGTTGGCACATTTATATTATCTGGTTTAAAAAATTGAGTTACTTTATCTAATCTCATTTTAGTTAGATTTGAAAATAACCCAAAACTGAGATAGCATCAGTCACTTATCATGCTACATTCACTTTATTTTAAACTTTAAAACAATCATGCTGATAGGTAAACTCAATTTACACCAAATCATAAGATTTTTTTATAGTTAAATGCTATGAGGTATACCCTTGTTATTGCTAAAACCCATAAAATAGAATTTATTTAGCCAGTCTTGACGACAATCAATTAATATGTAATGTTAAATTAATTTTGCCCTTGTCAGATAAGTTGTAAGTTGATAAACTTATCACACAGTAAGCGGAAAGCAAAAAGGTTATGTGTCATCCAAAGTCTAGCACAGATTCCAATCAGAAATCAAAATCTGTACAATTTGAAGATTGGATACAGTTAAAGGTGCTCAACTCCTCACTGATAAAAGATAAGCCTAGAGAGACAGCTATAATATTCAATTCCGTCTATCTTATCGAAAAAGATCGTGGCGCGACGTCGGCTCGGCCAATCACATGCCAGTTTTCTTCAAGCATTACAATATGTAAACATGCGTGTAACTATCATATTATTGAATGAAAAATGAATAAAAAATGCGATGGTTACAAAATCATTACAGAACATCTATGTAGGACTACTATTACAATCCGTTAGAAAGTCTTAGTGCCAACAGAAAATGAAAGTCGTTACGGTCGGACGAGATCTGTGACACAGTTCCTATAATGTATTGATATAACCTTCAAGGTACTTACCAAACTAGTATAAGTGTGGTGACTATATTTACTATTAAACCTAATATTGTGATGAGATTCGGCGCAAGCCATAACGGCGTTTTAGATACTAGCCAGCACCACCACGGCTGGAGCCATGCATCCAATATACTGGCACTCGTACAAGAATATTTGTGTTCACTGAGTCTTTTTAACTGGGCAGCATTGAGTATTCTCTCTTTATAGAACTGCATTTTAATTCACTGTCACGTCATTACAATGCACAACAAAATTCCACTAATAACTATGTTCACAAGATAAAATTCGCAAAATCTCAACGCAAAATCACATTCACATCACAGTTCTCAGTATTCTGACATGACACCATAGACAATCCAATCAGAATTTTTTAAACGCAACGATGTGCTGTCATAGTAGCTGTCATCTAGCCACGCGTAAGCTATAGACAATAATATTGACAGTTCTAAAGAACATGGCCAACAAATAAATTTTGACTCAATTTACGGGACAATAAAAGATTCAAAAATGTTATCATAAACGTAGGCACAGATAATTTAACTAACATTAACATTATAACCGGGATATTTACCATGTTTTGAGTTGTGGGGACAGTGGTAGCGGTGCTGAGCGCAAAAAACGATCAAGAAAGAGAGTAGACCGTTTTGTCTCCTCATAAACACCCACCCGCAATTACTTCAGTTTATCCGTGCTTGCAACAGCACCGAAATATCGGCAACTCGAAACGAACAGTAAACATGGTAAATATCCCGGATATAATGTTAATGTTAGTTACCATGACAGTTTAAAAACTCATACAGATAATATAATACTAGCTTATAGATGCATCCCATACAAAGAAACCGTGCCGACGTAGCTAGCGTTTTTAGTCTGATTAAACTGATTATTTTTCCAAGAACATCGGTCGCGTTCGGTTCCGTTCCACGGATATAGATGGTGTTAGTAGCGATTTGCAAGTAATAGTACATTACTGCAGCGGCCAGCAAAAGGACTTACGTATGTGAGCCTCGGCTTCGCCTCGGCCCTCATTTACACGTTCGTCCATCAATGCCTAGTTGTGGCCAAGGCTTGTACAGTACTTTTCTCAAATAATGCACTGAAATTAAAATTAAGTAGTAACTCAACTCATTTTGTCAAATACAATTATTTTTCAAAACCCATGACGAACAACGAACAACTGAACAACAATGTTTATTTGTTTTTTTTTTTCATTAAACAGCTTTATATTTGCAAGCCAATTCCAAATTTAAACAAAACCTTTGATCCTTGGTTGCCATGTTTCGGAGTAAAAGAACGTTCCATTTTTAAATTACACGACAGATATGAGTTTAATATCTAATTTATTTGTCCGCTAAACACGACAGATAAGGATTTTCATACAACTTTTGCCGGCCGCTGCTCACATGTATTTGGTCAGTACAGCCAGGTACAGCAATTTCGATTTATCTCTAAGAAGATTGACAGAATAATGCTCAAATTTCTAAGCATGTTTGAGAAAAAGGGTTTACACGATTCGTGAATACTTTTTTTTTAAAGGGAAATTATACCTTTATTATTATTATGTCCTATATTCACTAATTTCTTATTCTCTACATTTTTAAATATTTTTGTAAAATAAACTACAAAAAAACATTTAAAATATAAAAAATAGAGGCTCACCGGTATCGGGAACAGGGTCCAAGCTACCGGCGGTCAGGGCTCCAGAGAGAGGAACCTCCTAACAATACGAGCCGTGTCCAGCAGTACTGCTTTCTGGATCAGGCCCTTGACCCAGCCGCCTAACGAGAGCCTCCTAAGGTCTTGGTTATTATTATTATTACCGGGCGAAAAATATACTGAATGGGCGACTATTACACTAAGTAAGTAACTATTTGAGTAATACCTTTTAGGAGGTTTTTGTGAGCTGCAGTAATAATATTGTTACATACTTTAATTGTATTTGAGGTTCAATTTTAGCATTAATAATCTTTTGAAAATAGCTGAACAACCATCGAGGCGACATCGCTGTGCAGCGCGGGAATTCGGGTGTATTCGTTTTTTCAACGAATTAGCCCAAGAGCGAGCGAAGCGAGCTCGGGAGCTTAGAGAACCCCGACACGGATAGGTTAGGTTCGAAGGGGATGACGGGAGCTGAAGTTCCCGTCATCTCCTTCATGTTAGGTTACTTTAGACCCTGCAGACAGAGAAAGATCGTCGACAAACTTTTTTCAAGTCGCTGTTTTAAATATTTGTATTCGCCTACTGTTTGTCGCCCACTTGGTACCTATTTCAGTAAGACATATTCAGTATTTTTTTCAATTTTAACTTTACTTTAATTTCAATTTATTTTCGCTCGTTTAAATACTATCCTTTTTAAATACCTAAATTGACGATTTGTTTGATAGTATTTTTTGCACGTTTTTACGGTTTCACTGTACCAAAATGTGCTACAAAACAAATAAAAAAATCTAATGGATGCCTCAGAAATTCAAATAATCTTTGAAATGTGAATTAATAGCCCAATATTTCTTATTTTTGTGCTTATGAGAATTATTTAAACAAGAAAATCTTTTTTTAAGATCATCTGTAAAAAAAAATTCTATTTCACAAAAATCAATAACAAATCGAAGCTTATCACGCCATCTAGTGCAATTTATTTGAACCAAATTTTGTTTTTTCGCGTTAGATGCCCGTGACTTAAGACTTAAGTATGAGATCATCTTTAATCATAGTTAGTTAGTGGTAAACCAACGTTCCAGTCAAAGGTCAGTGATGATCGGGTAAATGTTGTGACTTCTTCTTCTTCCTGCCCTTGTCCCATGTTACTTGGGGTCGGCGCAACACGTTTTCTTCTACCATACCATCCTGTCCCCCGTCACGCTATCACTGACTCCCTTTTCTTTCATATCACTCCTCACACAGTCCATCCATCTTTTCTTTGGCCGTCCCCTCCCTCTCCATCCGTCCACATTTATATTCATAACTCTTTTAGTAACATGCGTTTCATCCCTCCTCATCATATGACCATACCAGGACAAACGGTTTCCTTTCAACTTTTCTGTCACTGGCGCCACTTTCAAACTTCCTCTAATATACTCATTTCTCACTTTATCCATTCTCGTCACTCCACACATCCATCTCAACATTGTCATCTCTGCTACATGCAATCTCTTTTCATCCATATTTTTCACAGCCCAACATTCTGATCCATACAGTACGACAGGTCTAATCACGGACTTGTAGATTTTCCCCTTTAACTTTAGGGGCATCCGTGGGTCGCAAGTTGTTCCAGTAACCTGTCGCCATTTCATCCATCCCGAGTTGATCCGGTGCGTTACGTCTCGGTCTATTTCGCCATCCCCTTGGATAAGCGACCCTAGGTACCGGAAGTCGGAGCACATCGGTATTTGTGTTCCAGCGAGGGCTAGAGGCACGGAACTGGAGAGACCGCCAAAATCGCAGAACAAGTATTCGGTTTTAGATCTGCTCAATTTCAAGCCAACACTCTCCAGTCTGGGCCACCACATCTCCATCTACTCTGGACCTCTAGGCCACTCTTGGCAACCAGCACAATGTCATCGGCAAACAGCATCCACCAGGGTGCCTCTTCCTGTATGTCCGACGTCAGCGCGTCCATTATCATCAGGAAGAGGTAAGGACTGAGAGCCGACCCTTGGTGCAAGCCGACTGCCACACTGAAGCTGCCAGTAGTTCCCACTGTAGATCGGACTTGGGTACTGCATCGACTGTACATCGCTCGGACCAACTGTACATACTTCCCAGGCACACCTTTCTTCTTAAGGGCCCACCACAAAACCTCACGGGGCACCCGGTCGTATGCCTTTTCGAGGTCAATGAATACCATGTGCAAGTTTTTATGAGCACTTCTATATTTCTCGCACAACTGGCGGATTGCGAAAATGGCATCCGTTGTACCCCGACCAGGTTATGCCTCTGCCACCGAATTGGTTCTGCGATATTTCACTCTCTTCTCTCAGCCGCCTTTCAATCACTTTCTCCCATGCTTTCATACTATGTGACATTAGCTTTATTCCTCTATAGTTGCTGCACTCCAGCACATCCCCTTTGTTTTTAAAGATGGGCACTAGCGAACTATTGCACCATTCATCAGGTATGGCTTCTTCCCGTAACAACTTATTGAAGAATAAAGCTAACCACGTCCATCCATCTACGCGCAATGTCTTCCACACTTCAACTGGTATTCCGTCCGGACCAACCGCTTTGCCATTCTTCATTCCATTTACTGCTATTCTTACTTCCTCCATACTAACCATTCTCACTAACCCCTCATTCACAGGTTTATTTTCTAACATACCTCTCCAGTTATTTTCTTCATTCATCAGTTTCTCAAAGTATTCCTTCCACCTATCCTTAATTTTTTCATCATCAGAAAGAATCATTCCAGCCTCATCTTTTATACATCTTATCTGACAGACATCTCTCGCCCTTTTCTCCCTAGCTCTAGCAACCCGGTACAGATCCTTTTGGCCTGCTGGACTATCCAGCGCGTCGTATAGCTTGTCCTGAGCTTTTGCTCTCGCTATAGCCACAGCTTTCTTAGCTTTTTTCTTTGCAGTATCATACTCACCCTTTTTTGCAACTTTCAAACTAGGATTATCTTGTTCTACACTTTGCCATTCCTTAAATTTTTCTTCTTTTCCTTTAACACTTTCTGTATTTCTGTTGACCACCACCATGTATCCCTATCTATTGTGCCCCTACCTTTCGTCTCTCCCAAAATATCCTTCCCCGCACACCTAATACACCCAGCCATCTCCTTCCAACTTTCGTTTACACTTCGATCTTCCATGTCTCCCATCTCTATCATTTTGTCTACGACTCGTTCTCGAAACTTTTTCGCACAATCATTCTTCTCTAGCATATGCCATTTTATTTTAGGACGGGGACGCTCTTTGCTTTTGGTACACTGTATTTTTACTACTTGTGTCATAACCAGGAGTCTGTGCTGAGACACCAAGTCTTCTCCTGGCAGCACTTTGCAATCTTTGACGTGCTGTATGCTGTTACGTCTGACGAGAAGGTAGTCGATTTGGGTTTTGTGGTTACCACTTTTGTAAGTGATGAGATGTTCGTCTTTTTTCTGGAACCAAGTGTTAGCTACTGCCAGGTCAATGACTGACACTCATTATGAAGCGAAAGACTACCTTACTATACACTGATGACGATGACTGCTCTCCTCGAGCATACTTTTGTAAAAGATTCTTTCATCCATGATAGCCAGAATGCTTTTATAGTGGTATGTATTACAAGTGGCAATGGTGTTAAAATTAATGAGGCATTTTACAACACAAAGCTTTATTTCAACAATAATTACATTACAATTATTACAAAGATATAATACTTTCCAGTCATTAACTGCTTCATAAATGAGAATTACAGATAGAATTACAAAATGAAGACAAAAATATATTTTGTTACAAAAACATTTATATCTCAGTTGTACTTACTTGTTACTCTATTTACTTATCTACATTAAAGTTAATTTAGTACTTACATTATTATAATATAAAATATTATCAAACTTCGTTACATAAAGGTATTTCAGCATGACAAAATTAAAGCCTTATAAAATATTTGGGAAAATATTTTATTTTCTATAAATCAATTGTAATATAAATAGAGTAACTGGATTACTCAATAAGACAATAACAACTCTTTTAAAATTATATTTTTATTTAGAAAAATAATTAAAGACACCGAACATTTGACATCTGAATGAAAGTTATCTGTTTTTCGCTTGGTTTTTTCTGGTTTCAATTCTTTTTTGTAACGTTACTAATAAAGCACCAAGAACATTATGTCCGGGTAGTCGTTTACCGAAGAGCAAACGCTTAACGGAGTCATCGTACGTGAGAAGAGCGACCATGTTTTGTAGTAGAAATCCCTGGCAGTATTCCAACAGTTGAGTAGCACCGTAAACCTGCAACGAAACCAGCCACATATCAAACTACTTAACGTGGGCGCCAGAATTTAGCGTTACATTTAAAAGAGAGTAGAATTTTCATGAAAAGCGGCACTAGTTAGGCGGTGCTAAATGGAGCAAGAGAGCAATGACTCTTACCTTAGCATGAATGTAGACTGAGACGAGGTTGTGCAGGTCTACAGACTTGGCCGCTCTCGCCTCGCAGTGCCTCTGTAGCGGCAGAAGCTGGAAGAAGGAGGCTGCGGCCAGTACCTCCAGCACGTCTGTCTCAGGGATGTCTAGCCCCGAACACCCGCCAGAGTACAGGTACTTCATCACTTGCTGTTGAAAAATACATAAACACATACAATGCCGGCAACAACTTTGAAAATCAACACTTAAAACACCGATTCAAAGGCATTAGCCCCCCACCTCTTCTTAGTGACATAACTGGAAATAAAAATGCAACAACAACAGAAAAAAGTTAAAATATATTTACAACATACCTCAAATATATGATACCGAATATCGTTGATTTGTACGAGAGGAGGGGCCGCATTGGCGACCGGTAAGGCTTCATTCGATGATCTTGCAGGCGCTAACATGGCTCGTAAGCGTGGTGACTCGGAGACCAGAACTATTTTGTGGCCGTAGAACAGTCGCCCTTCAACCCTGGGGAAGGAAACAATTTAGGCAATAGTTGGCTAAATGATAACTTCTGTAGGTTTAGAAAATTAGCAGACAAAACCTAGCAGAGAGAACCTGGTGGTCTTTAAGTCAAATAGTGAATAGTTTACTTCTAGGCAAGCTTGCTTTACCGTCGACCACATCATCGCTTACCATCAGGTGAAATGGTGGTCAAACGCGAGCTTATCAGTAATAAAAAAAAGTTTTTGTTTATGTGGTTACCTAAAGGTGACATCAGCTAGAGATGGATTGTTGACGTATGATGGGTCCACCCTGGCTGGCGCTGGTGCCACGGGAGGCGGTGGCTGCGCCACTCCTGGCACTGGTTCCCGCCCATAGCATGCGCACAGGATGTCAGCCAGCAGTAAGACAGTGCCTTCCTTCTAAACATAAGGGAATTTTATTAATTCTGAGGGTTTTTTTTTTACAGGCTTTTAAAGGTTGCAAATTAACCCCTGAGCAGTTGATGAACGATAGTCAAAATATATATGGTAAAGATAAAATAATAATATTAGTCACATTACCTTGCTGTATCGTAGAATATTGAACAGCAGGGGGAGGCACTCGTAGATAAACTGCTTACTGTAGTGACTATCGTCTGACGGACACACCTGAAAATATATGACAAAACACGAGTCACAACTCATTTTCAAAATATAACATTTTTTTACTATGAGGAACGTTTCGTTACCTGTAGAAAGTCTTGTAAAAGCTGGTCGATAACGCTATCAAGTGCAGCGTCTGCGGCGGCGGCCAGGGACAAAGTCCAGGCGTGTAATGACCATGGCACTCCAAGGGCGTGTAGTTCTAGTGTTATATCTGCAAAACATAATTATGAATTAGGAGATTAATATTTTGATGTGGTAGCATTGATTAGCTCACGGTGTCAAATCAAATCTTTGTGAGTTCTACGGATTTTTATATGAATTTAACGATTTCTGCGCACTAGTGCTTTTATCACTCAATCGCAGTAAAAACTAAGTTTGCAGGTTTTAATAAATTCTATTTGTAATGTTTTGTTAATTTTGAATCAACTACACATAAATAGAAATTATCATCAAATTCTCACCCAAATGATCAGTCTCGGCGGCACAGTACATAGCATCGTGCAGCGCTCTCTGCTGCTGCTTGGTGAAGGCCGGATGTCGCACAGGTGGTGCAGCAGCACCCTCGGCTAGCACCTCCTCAAGGGACAGCACAGCTTGGGCTGCTCGCGCACCACCACGCACTGCAGCGCGTAGGCATGCGCGCCGACCGTGTGCACAGCATACCGCCACGGCACTGGAAATAATACTCCAAGTTATTACCTACCTAACACAGAGTTGTCTAGAAAATTCTATTGGACTTTTTCCACTTGGGTACTCTTACAATGCCCTCATCATAATCATCATCATTTCAGCCGAAAGACGTCCACTGCTGGACATAGGCCTCCCCGAGGCGCCGCCACATTGACCGATCCCTAAATTATTTTAATTTAAATGTTACTTGCTGCATATTCCTTACCTATAGCACCCATACTGTGCAGCGGCAGAGTAGCACAAAGCATCATTAAGTTGCGTGGAGAGGAACGGGTCGGCACCATGTGACAGTAACAACTGAACTAGCTCCAAGTTGCCAACGCCGCAGGCCACCTGAAAACACAAGAAAAAATTAGTTTCACATTTTTGGAGAAACTTTAAAATTTCAATAAGTACTACGCAATTTGGTATAATAGAATATGTAGAAGAAAAAAAATTAACGTGTTAATATGTGAATTTATAGCTAAATTACATACCTGTAGCGGTGTGAGAGTGCAAACATCGTCTCCCCTCGCAGGCGCCCCGTCCACCCTGGCGCCCGCAGCCAACAAGCGTCGCGAGCATTCCACGGCGCCCCCGCCGGCACCACTACATGCGTACACCAACGCCGTCCAACCTGAGGGTAAACTAAATTTAACGTCTGGCAACATTATTCATCTTAAGGATAAGCGCACACTGAGTGGCAAAATGATCGTCCAGTTTTTCATTGGTTAGTCGATATTTAGGATTCGATCAATTAAGACTTTTGGTGGCGGACTGCTACGACACCCAGTGGCGTATTTACCCTTAGGCCAAAAGATTGCTTGATTCCGAACCTTTTCTGTCTATGTACCTAGACAATATCTTATTCGAAGTGCAAAAATTTTTGAGCTCGCTTCGCTCGCTCTCGCAATTCTTTTTTTTTTGAGTCACACCGCCCTAGATAACAGTTGTTATTATTTTTGTGTTAATTATGGGGTGGCAAATCCCATATGGCCCAGAGCGCCAAATTCTTAAATACGCAACGCTTCGACATTAAACGTTTAAATTGAAAGAGCTCTTAATGAGCATAATTTCAAAGAAAATTGGGTTGAAAACAGTGCCCACTAGATAATTCCCATATTGCGATCATCGCATGAATACGTGTCCATCGAGTTCATTTGTATGGCAAACAAAATTGGAGTACAATGTCTTCGTTGCCTTCTGTCGAAGGTACAAAGCATTACGCGTTATTCGCACGATGATCGCTTTCTCTTTGGAAGGAATTATGAAAACTAAAATCAAATGAAATCTAATCCTTAGATCATGAATATTCTAATTTACTTTGCAAACAAGAGCTCATAGATGTTTGTTTGGCTTGATAACAAGATGAGATAAGAGGATAGGTAACCTGCTGTGGGTGGCGTGTATGTGGGGGTAGTCTGTTGCGTGGATGGCGAACGCGGCGACAACGGTAGCGCGCAGTGAGCAGCGCACGCGCCGCCTGTCTCGATGTTAGGGTCCGCGCCCGCTTCTAGCAGCATCTGGAATAGAATTGAATAATTTTGCATTATTGGGAGAGTAGTAAACGCTTTGTTTGTATAACTATGGAGAGTAATTTTGAGTGACCCCCAAAACTTCTTACGAAAATATCAATGCACATGTCTCGTGCAGACGACTTGGATAGCACTTTACTTCCACGTAATAAACATATCGTCACGCCTGTCTTCCCCGAATAGTAAGGCAGAGTTGTATCGATTCATCATAATAAAATCGTAAGTATTTTAGTTATTTTATTTGCTGTTTTTCTATATTTATATAGCCAATATTACTTTAACCTTCACAAATTTATATTGCGATATTCATTGCAAGGTAAATTCGATTTAACTGTCAATTTTAATTTATCGAAATAACAGACCTTAAAGGCACGTCGCTTCACTACTGTAAGCGTCCATGAAGTATTGCATTTTATTGTCTATGGTTGCCTGTTAATAATTATGAACTTCGTATGCGTGCATCTGTCAAATGTGATATAACAGGCTGGACGGAGTAAAGTAAGTATAACTACTTTCGCCGGTGGTATAAGGGCAAGCCTATTAATATTAGATGGGTTGACAGAAATCTGAACTGCTACAACTAAACTGAGATATTTCAAATGGAAAAACCATTGTTGGATAATTATTAATAGGCAACCATAGACAATAAAATGCAATACATCATGGACCTCGCTAGAGTAATTTTTTTTCTATGTCATGGACGCTTACAGTAGTGAAGCAACGTGCCTTTAAGGTCTGTTATTTCGATAAATTAAAATTCACGTTTAAATCGAATTTACGTAGCAATGAATATCGCAATATAAAGTTGTGAAGGTTAAAGTAATATTGGCTATATAAATATAGAAAAACAGCAAATAAAATAACTAAAATACTTACGATTTTATTATGATGAATCGATCGCAGGAGTGCTCGCGATCACTTGATCAATGAAGCAGGACAGGCTTTGTTGCAAAACAAACTTGACAGCGTACTTATTGTCCTCTCAGATCAACGTCACAAAACTATACGACTATACTTACAGCCACAATCTGCTCATCCCCCGCGAACGCTGCCTTCATGAGCGCCGTCAAGCCCGAAGCATCCGGTGCGTCGATGCCAGCTGGCGGCAGCAGCGCCCGCACGCCCCCTACCAGCTCGGGGCGGCCGCTGAGCAGCGCGCGCTGGGCGACCCCCACGGCGGCGCGGCTGAGCTCGTCAGCTGTGCGCGCGTTGCGGGACCACACGGGCTCTATGGCTTCTTCCAGGCTGTAGATTTTAAGAAACTTTGAATCATCCCAAAATACCTGTCATTAGTTTTTCTCAAGTTTTCCTACATCGCAAAATGTAGCATACAAATAAATTAACTCGTTCATATGAAACGACTATATCCTGCAGACCACACTTTTTTAAAGGGTTGCATTGCGAGCTATTGACATAACGGGAAAAAAATCGTTTTACTGTCTTTACAATACATGGAACTTTTGACAAAAAAAAACTGGTCTGATAGATCAAAAGTTTTTGCAATAAGAATCTAAACGTGCTCGAAATACAGTATTTAATTAAACTGACAATTTAGTCCGGCCCTTAGTCGTCAGTTTTGTAATAAAAACTATAACGACGTCAAAGTAAAGTTCAAAATACAATAAAAGCCTAGAAGGTTTGGGCTTCAACTACAGCTATACCTTTGCGTAGCAAAAAACTTCTAAATCTATGGCTATACCTCGTTTACCTCATTGTTGTCAACGTGACTTAAAAACAAAGACTGCAAATAAAAAAATTCGATATGTTACGTGATAGGCCTGGGCGGGCAGTCAGCATGTGGCAGCAGCAGCCTCGCGGCTTGCATGACATCATCAGCGTCAGGTACAGCTGGCGGAGGACGCAGGGCCGCGTGCGCCCGCAGCACGCGCACCCACTCGCCCAGGGGCGGCAGTGCCCCCGCGCCGCGCTCGCCCCAAAGGCCCGCGCCACCGCAGCTGCCGCTGGTGCTGGAGTGCTCCAACTGATGGCAAGAAAGGACAAAATAAAAATATAGAAATAGAACGGATTAACATATAACAGCAATCATATCTATTAAAAAAGTTGGGGATCCTTGCGAAGGTGAGATATGAGTGTATAAAGCGCAAGTTCGTTCGTGCATGAAGTACTGTTCTCATCTCTGGGACGGTTCTGCCAAATACCAGCCTGATTCACTAGAGTCGATCGAAAAGCGGGCCAAGAGACTTATCGGCAATGAGACACTGTTCAAATCAAAGCTCCAGAGCCTTGAACATCGTCGCCAAGTTGGCTACTTGTCGGTTTTTTCTCTCACTCACCTGAGAACACCTCATAAAGTAGTACAACGCTCGTTCAGCAGCGGGTGACAGCGGTGCAAGCCGCGGATGTACCCTCCGCAACACAGCACGCAACTCCGACGCGGAGCCAGCACACGTGGTCAACAGGACCGACGCCGTTGAACCACCGGAACTGTTGTTGGAACCAGCTGAAGTGCCTGAACCACCTGAAGATCACACAAACACTTAAACCTAGTCTCCCATTTGGTACTTCATAAGGCATAGACAGTCAACAAATATCTACTGTCATCATCATCATCATCAGCCTTTTTAATGTTCCCACTTCTGGGACACAGGCCTTAACTTTACGATATCAACTTTTTGCAGGTGTAGTTAAAGTTGATTTTAAAATGAATCACTTTTGAAAGACTCATAAAAGCTGGAATTGTAACGCAAACTGGACCTTATATGTAGTTGTCATAATTGTTGTTTGTCTTTATATTTTTTAATTAAATTGCAAATGTAGAATAAGAAAATTTTGCTCAATGCATACCAGAACCGTTGGTTGTGATACCGGAATCGTGACTTAGTCCTAGTTGTCTGTGTTCAGGACGGGACACTCCTGATGATGACCCAGAACCCAAAGAGCTCATGGATTCCCATCGTGATAGTGATAATGCTCCTGCAATAAAAAAATAGTACATGTAAAGCATCTGAGGTTCATAAAGACTTTGGACATGGATTAAACTGCATAAGATACATAAGCGCGCAGGTTTGACGATTTTCAGCCTCTCGAACGAGAGAGATTCCGTAAAGGCTTTAGCACCGTAGACTACATACGCTGCGGGAGGTTATACAGAAGACTGAAGAGACTACGAAAAAGCTTTCGATTCGGTCTAGACTTGGGCTGCACTGCAGTCTCTCCAACGGAACCAAATCGACTAACGGTACATCGAAGTGTGAAGTGTTTGTACAAAACTGCCACCATGTCTGTTCGACTGTGGATCAGACCTCGGAACCTATCCTTCTGCAGCGAGGTGTGAGACAGGAAGACGTCATATCTCCGAAACTATTCATGGCGAGTACATCACTTACCTTCAGTTTGCCGACGATATAGTTGTCATGGCTGAGACCATGATCCTCCATGAAGCTCTACTGAGGTCATCGAGCATAGTACTGAGGTCCTCCTCAGTACAATGCTCGATGACCTTAGTAAAGCTTCCGAAAGAGTGGGTCGTAGGATGAACATGGACAAAACCAAGGTGATGTTGAATGCCCAAGTTACACCTACTCCTATCAGGGTCGGAGACTCTACACTCGAAGTTGTGGACGACTATGTCTACCTGTGACAAAAGATCAGATTGGGTAGATCAACTTCGAGAAAGAGGTCAACCGTCGAATCCAACTCGGCTGGGCAGTGTTCTGGAAGTTGCGCGGTATCTTCTCGTCCTACTTACCACAGTGTCTCAAGACGAAAAACTATGACCAGTGTGTGTTGCCGGTTATGACCTATGGCTCTGAGACGTGGTCGCTGACAATAGGTCTCATCAAAAAGCCCAAAGGGCAATGGAGAGGGCTATGCTCGGCGTTCTCTTGCGTGATATAATCAGAAATGTAGAGTTCCGCAAAAGAATCAAGGTTACCAACACAGCCCGAAGAATTGCCAAACTTATGTGGCAGTGGGCATATTGCTCGCAGAACAGATGGCCGCGGGGCAGAAAATTTCTGGAGTGCCGACCGCGAACCGGAATACGTTGCGTTGGAAGGCCTCCCACTAGGTGGATCGATGACCTGGTAAAGGTTGCTGGGATCCGCTGGATACGAGACGCACGGGACCGATCAATATGGCGATGCTTGGTGATGATGATGAAGATACCCAAAACAAAATCCAAATCAAGAAGATTAAAACCTATAGACTCTTTGATGTGGCTAAGTCCTCATGAGTAGCCTCCGCCTGAGAAAAACGTGGTTAAGTCGGACTCCTACCACTCATATCCCACAATTCCTATCGCTTCCATGACTTGGGGCCGCAGAATGTAGAAAGACCTCAAAAAAGTGTAATAAAATTAAAACGCCGCAGATTTCAACACATACATCAATATTTTTTTTGGCTAGTATTTAAACGAGCGAAAATAAATTCAAATTAAAGGTGTACAAAATACTGAATATGGCTTACTGAAATACTAAGTGGGCGAATACAAATGTTTAAAACAGCGACTTGATTAGTACTTTGGCAACATAGTCGACGGAGCCCCGCTGCGCGGGGCTCCTATTTCCGTCCGCAGGGTCTAAAGTAACCTAACACGAACGAGATGACGGGAGCTGATTTCGCTCGCTTTGCTCGCTCACTTCAGCTCCCGTCATCTCGTTCGAACCTAACCTGTCCGTGTCGGGGTGCCCTAAGCTCCCGAACTCGCTCCGCTTGCTCTTGTACCAATTCGTTGAAAACACAATTATACCCGAATTCCCGCGCTGCACAGCGATGTCGCCTTCATTTACGATGAAGTCGCTTGGAGTTGTTTAGCTATTTTTAAAAGAATAATATGCTAATATAGAAAAAATAGAACCCCAAATACAATTATAGTATGTCACAATATTATTACTGCAGCTCACTAAAACCTCCTAAAAGGTATTACTCAAACCGGATAAATAGTTGCTTACTTAGTATAATAGTCGCCCATTCAGTATATTTTTCGCCCGGTTAATAATTTCCCATTTTTTTTACCTGAAGCCACTCTCCCAGCATTCAAATGGCTGTACGGCTGCAGCAATCCCCAGAGATCAGCACAGTTGGCAACCGCGTGGTCTACCACAGCTGGTGTGATGGGCGAGGTGGCTGCACTGCTGCCGGCTATCAGCGCGATCTCTTCTAGAAGCGTCTCCATGCCAGCGCAGAGGTAGATCGCTGCATATCTACAAAATAATAAATAGTTGATTCTGTAGCAATAGTAGGTAGGTTGGTGTTTGAAACAGCAGTGGCTAAGCGATCCGTTAATTTGCTACATGCCACAAGAAGAATTAGTTTCTTCCAACAGAAGCAGTATTAACCAGTGCCTCATCGCCGATGAGCCTCTTGGTCCGCTTTTCGATCGACTCTAGTGCATCAAGTTGGTATTTGGCATATTAGTCCCAGATATGAGAACAATACTCCATGCATGATCTAACTTGCGCTTGAGCAGCTGTTCTGGCGTGAAGTACCTTCTCACCTTTGCAAGGATCCCTAGCTTTTTGGCAGCCAGCTGAGCCATTGCCTCAGTATATGAGCTAAAATTGAGAGTCGATGTCAACGTAACGCCAAGAAACTCATGATGGTCAGTTATAGGCACGGTTACATCTCGGAAAGTTGGAGCCGGGTGAAATGGTCTCTTTTTAGCGGTAAAAAGACACGCCTGGGTTTTAGCAGCATTAAACCTGACCAGATAGGCATCGCCCCATTCGGTGACTGCCTGCAAGGACAGGTTCAAACGCTCCACCATGGCCTCCCAGAGAGACTGGATCTGAGGCCCGGTAGTACGAGCGTTGGACAAGTATCTCTCAGAAACAGTGCTGTCGTCTGCATATCCATACTCGTTAATGTGCAGTAAGAATAAAGTTGCTGAGAGTACCAACCCCTGAGGGACCCCGGCATTAATATCCAATTGGTCCGACGAGCTGCCATCGATAACAACTCGAATGGACCGATCTCTCAGGAAGTCTGCAATCCAATAACACAGACCACCGGGCAAACCGAATGAAGGAAGCTTACCAATAAGGCTTTCGTGCCAGACCCTATCAAAAGCCTTCGAGATGTCAAGGAAAACGGCAAGCGCATCCCCGTGCCTCTCGATGGCCTCACTCCAGATGTGAATGGCATACGCTAGAAGATCCCCAGTAGACCGATTTCGGCGGAAGCCATGTTGGCGGCCACTAAGGATATCGTTTTCTTCTAGGTATGTCAGGAGCTTACTATTAAGTACGCGTTAGATATAGGTCTGTAGTTGGCTGGGTCAGCTCGACTGCCCTTCTTGCCCTTGCTTCCAAGCATTCGGCACTTTTCAAGCCCTCATACGAAAGGCGGAATAAAGCGTGTCAAGATCGGAGACAGTTCAGGCGCACAGGTTCTAAGAACAATTGCTGGTATTCCGTCAGTGCCGCTAGCCTTGTTCACGAGCCTTGTTCCAAAAAAAATATATACATGTGGAAGCTTGTAATTAGCAAATATCCTAATTTATTTTGCTATTTATTGGTGTAATTAGTCTGTAAGCTTTCTTTAAAATAAAAAAATAAATAAATTCTATCGCACACTACACGAAATATAACCGATAAAAAACCGACAAGCTGGCAACTCGGCGACGATATTCAAGGCTTTATTACGATATTCAAGCTTTGATTTGAATAGTGCCTCATTGCCGATGAGCCTCTTGCTTTTCGATGGACTCTAGTGCATCAAGCTGGTATTTGGCAAATCCGCCCCAGAGATGAAAACAGTAAGTAATCCACGCATGATCGAACTTGAGCTTGATACAAGTTGAGCAGCTGTTCTGGCGTGAAGTACCTTTTCACCTTTGCAAGGATTCTCAACGTTTTGGCAGCCAGCTGAGCCTTTGACACAATGTATTGGCTAAAATTGAGAGTCGATGACAAAAAATGTCTTCTTCTCCGTTAGCCGTCATCCTTAGATGAACGG
Source organism: Orthosia gracilis (assembly GCA_947562075.1). Taxonomy (NCBI): domain Eukaryota; kingdom Metazoa; phylum Arthropoda; class Insecta; order Lepidoptera; family Noctuidae; genus Orthosia; species Orthosia gracilis. Next base: position 24,374,292 of record OX387271.1, on the reverse strand, counting down.
AGAAACTAACGGAGAAGAAGGGAAGAAGAAGACAATTTTTGTCATCGACTCTCAATTTTAGTCCATACATTGTGTCAAAGGCTCAGCTGGCTACTTATAGTCACACTTTTTCTAGTGAGAGTTTTCCAATAGTAAAGAAAACAATAACTTACTCATGCACAAATGAGGCGACGCGAACATCTAGCATCCACCTCTGGAACCGGCCCGGTGCGAGGCTGGTGCGGGCGCGAGCTGCTGAGCCCAGGCGGCGCGCCGCGCTGCCCGATGTCGCGTACATTGTTGCTGCTCTTTGACAACCCTGACAGGTAAAGAAAAAATTGTTTTATGATCAAAACGGCATATAACCCGCTATTGCCTGTTCTCAGTAACATTTTATAAATACCTAAATAAAAGCGCACTGAGGAATGCCAACTCTTAGCTTTACCACGGATAATGTAATAGCTTAATGCAGATAGTTAAAAATCCCTCAAAGCACCTAAAATTAAGGTGTTTTCTAATGTTAGTGAAAACGGGTAATAGATTGCCACACAGCACTGTGAAGCTGATAATTTAAAGAGCCAACTTTGACTAAGTTCTAAGTTCAGTAGTGTTTCATACGAAAATGAACTTAATCAGAATGTAGTTAATGTTCAAATTCGTATCTTCTTCTTCTTTAAAGTATGAGCATGTGGCCACCTCTGGTGTCAGAGTTAATTAAGCCGCCTCTGGGCATCCCACAGGCTTCTGACTTGCCTATTTCAGACGTGCATTAACTATATAAGTCTAGCACTCTAATTGCGTAAGTGAATTCGACAAGCCGCCCGCTTGCCGAATTCACTTACGCAATTAGACTGCAGGTTTCCTTACGATGTTTTCCTTCACCCTTGCCTGTGATGTCCAAGATAAACTTAGAAAGTACATATGAATTTGAAAAAGTCAAATTGGTATTCAAATTCGTATGAAAGTCTGTTACACAGTCGCTTATAAGAATATGAACGCTAACTACATACGAATAAAGTTCATTTTTGTATGACATGCTAAGTATGCAGCTTGAGATTACCTGAGATTGGTACAAAACCTACAGAAAAGCTCAAATACGTAGATCCACTTACCTTGATGCAAGCATCAGCAAGCGGCGTGCTGAGCACTATTCTGAAGGCACCAGCTACTTCGTGTTTGGAACAGAAGCCGAAGTTCTGGGATAGACGCTGAGCTTCTCGGGATATTCTTACTAGGGCCCTGAAATTACAACGACGACAAATTAGCTCATGCGTACAATCAGTTCCTTATTTACTTGTTAAGTTCAAAGAAAAGTTAATAAAATATAGGGGGTAGGGGAGGAAAACTGGGACGTTTATAAGAAGATGCGAAATCGCTGCAGTCGTTTGTGTAGGGATGCAAAAAGGCGCCACATTCACAACTCAATTGATAACCTCAACCCAGCACAAGTATGGCAATTTTTAAAGACTCTTGGTATTGGCAAAGCCATTAGCAAGAGCTCTCCTGTTAAGATGGACCTCAATGCACTTAATGCACACTTTTCTAAGTCACCAATCACCCTCGACAACCACGTTAAATCTTCCACTCTCAAAGAACTCTCTAATCTTCCTTTGCCAGCAAATACTTCTTTCTCATTTCACCCAGTTACTGAACTAGATATTAAGAGATGTATCCAATCCATATCCACTAAAGCGGTAGGTGATGATGGCGTACATCTCCAAATGTTCCTACCTATTTTAAGTGAAATAGTACCTATCATAACTCACATAGTAAATTTTTCTCTTTTCCAAAACTCCTTTCCTTCAGCTTGGAAGAGGGCTCACGTCCTACCGCTTCCTAAAGTTTCAAATCCCTCCTTACCTTCCCAGTTCCGTCCAATATCCATCCTACCAATCCTCTCCAAAGTCCTCGAGAGTATTGTTCAGAAGCAACTTTATTGTTATTTGTCCTCTAATAGCCTGCTGAGTCCTTACCCTTACCAATCTGGTTTTAGACCTGGCCATAGTACTGTGATCACTCTTGTCAAAATAATTGACGATATAAGACTGGCTATGGATAATAAATGTCTTAAAAGCACTGCTGAAGTCCAGCAGAACCAATACATGGTTCTGCTGGACTTCAGCAGTGCTTTTAACTCAGTTGACTTTGACATACTCTTAGGAATCCTTTCCTCTCTTAATGTCTCTGCTTCGGTAATTGAGTGGTTCAAATCTTATCTTCGGGGCCGCTCGCAGTCTGTTCGATCCGATGAGGACTCCTCTGACTGGTGTGACTTGACTGCGAGCGTTCCTCAGGGTGGCGTCCTCTCTCCTCTCCTCTTCTCGATTTTCATAAATGCTATCACGAAGGTCCTAACTTCTAACTTTTATCTCTATGCAGACGACTTGCAGATATATCGACACTTTAAAGTGGGTGATTTGGTTGGGGCTGTGTCTGCCATCAATAGTGACCTTGAAAATATTAACAGGTGGGCTAAATCCTTTGGACTCTTACTAAACCCAACCAAATCTCAAGCGCTCATTGTTGGTGGTAGATACATGCTCAACCTTTTAAATCACCAAGCCCTCCCACCAGTAGTTTATGATTCAGTGCCCATATGTTATTCGAAAAGCGTGAAAAACCTAGGCGTCTATATGGATATTAACCTCTCTTGGGAGGTTCATGTTACTGATGTAAGTAAGAGGGTCTTCTACTCTTTTCAGTCGCTTAAACGTCTCCAAAACTTCTTACCATTTCACACTAAGGTCACTCTTGCTCAATCTCTTCTTCTACCGCTCATAGACTAGCAGATGTCTGTTTTCTAGATGCAACGGAGGTACTCCTAAATAAACTCGAGCGACTGCAGAACTTGTGCATCCGCTTTATTTTTGGCCTCCGTAAATACGATCACGTGTCGGAGTTTCGGACTAAATTGAAGTGGCTGCCGATTCGGCGTCGTCGAGATACCCATATCCTATCTCTTCTCTATACTATCCTACACAATCCTAATTCTCCTCAATAACTTCGTGAACGCTTTGAGTACTTTGTCCCGAGAGGTAAATCCTGTCGCATTTCCACTTCTCTTCTCCTTCGTACCCCACGTCACACTTCCAGCCGCTATGATGGCTCCTTCTCCGTTACTGCAGTGCGTCTCTGGAACTCTCTACCACATTCCCTACGCGACAGCCCTTCTCTAAATGTCTTCAAGAGGAAAATCAAGGATCATTTTCTTTCGGAATGACATAATATTAGTTTATGTATATAGGTATATATATATATGTGTATTTTGTGCTTATTTATGTATAATTGATATTAATATATTTATGATTTATTTTATATTATTCTAAAATTGTACACTGGACTACTTCTCTTCTTCCTTTTGTAAACTCTCTCTCTATCACTCTAAGGTTTGCTGGTAGAAAACTCTTCTTAGAGTTAAGCTCGCCTTTGTACATCAACTTTATAATCAATCAAGTTGTATATGTATTTCTTTTTTTGTGTACAATAAAGAATTATGGGGTAAAGAATTGGTTTAAATCACTGCAGATGAAAGTCACGAACAAAGGCAACTTTATGGTGTGGTTGAAAGAATCAACGTGTTTACCTTTGCAATAAGTACGCGAGTCTGGACGGCGTATCTGGTGCCATCCTAGGCGCGATGTCTCTGCACCTCCCCGCCTGCAGCGCGCGGCTGACCTCGCTCGCTGTCCAGGGCACACAGCGCAGCTCCACCAGCCTGTAACAAGTACCAGGGAGACTACACACATGATTGCTTCTTGTTTTCTGGTCATATTTTTAAAGACTAGAACTAGAAATGTTATCCTCCCAACTAGATAGATAAATACTGATTGAATTGACGAAATGTAGAAAACGAAATTCGTGGAACTATGGAACTACCATCCGACTCTATAACCCAGCTATTTTCGGGGCCCATGTATTCTATCGTTTACCTTCGTCATCGCGTACCGTCACACTAGATCGCGATTAAGTGTGGGCTGATTATGCATGAATAAATAAAAAAACCTATAAAATAAGAATAAGTAGAGGGGTGAGGACTAACCTATTGTGCGAGTCAACCCACACGAACTCATCGGCGCTTGTAACATTCGTGCAGACAGTATCGAGTGATGGTTGCCGCACCAGAGGAGCTCGTCTCCTACGGGCTTCTGCTGCACTGCCACTCTCTGGAAACGAAGAGTCAACGCAGTCACATATTAATATTAAGTGAATTAAATATGCGCTTTAAAAATTTTTGTTTTCTTCCTTTGCAAATTCGAATTAAGATTTTAGCTGCCTGGCATAATTAGACCAGCTAGGTGAAAAAATTAAATCTGCCAGAACTTTTCTCCAAGTAAATCTGGCAGAACTTGAACATCAGCACATACCAGTGCTATTATTGAACAGTCGGCCATGCAAAAGTGGGATAGTCAGATTGCGTAGCTTGATCTAAAATTTTGAAAAACCACCCAATGTAGGTGACCAGATCTAGTAAGCAAAGTATATAGGAATATACCTTGAGCTCCGTTATTGCTGCCACCGCCAGCACTCGAAGCACTAGTGGCGGTGCTGCTGCTGTCTCTAGAACGAAGTGTCAGCTGCTTGATAGCTGACCGGATGTCTTCCAGGCCTCCACCTCCGGGCCATGGGGACTGTAACTGAAGGTCAACATAGGTTACAAGAGAAATCGTGATGTGCATAATATTAGAGCTTTCACTATTAATCTCCCTTTTGATTGCATTTGAATGCAGACGAATTTCGAAAACGATGATAAAAGGAATCCTAAAACCAAATTGCAGGGTGTACTAGCATAGCATTCAGCCTCGCTGGTTCATAAATTTAATGGTAAATAGACTTCCCAAGGGTTTGGTTTTATCTTGGAAATCACTGAAATCAATGTAATAGAGAAAAATCCTTGAATGAGGATACTCTGAAATCCGCAACCCAGAATGAGTTTGAGTTAACTCGGGTAATCAATATCTTCTTGTGTATTTGCTTCTTTAAATGACTTCTGGCTTTTTTTTCTGCATCGAGAACCACGAGCTGGTGTTACTACCTACATTATTATGTGGTCGATGCTTGGTCCAGGCGTGCGGCGGCTGGTGATCCAGCGTTGCTCCTCCCTGCCGGCCGCTCCGCCGCATGGACACATGGCCTAAGGAACTGTTCACATCTGAGCTGCTGTTGTATGTACCTTATTGAGTGATTGATGCTTGGTCCGGGCGTGCGGAAGCTGGCGAGTTCGGCGCGGCTCCTCTCTCTCCGCCTCCCCATCGCATGGACGCATGGCCTGAAGACCTGCAGCCTTATTGCGTAAGTGAATACGGGAACGCAAAAGTTTGACTGCTATCAATCGACCAATCATACAGACGGAAATCCACATCGCGTCATTCATCTCGCATTTGATTGGTCGATTTGATAGCGGTCAAACCCTTCGCATTGCTCCACTCACTTGCGCAATTCGGCTGCTGTTCTCGTCTGAACTGCTATTATATGTACCTTATTATTTGGTCGATGCTTGGTCCGTGCGTGCGGCGGCTGGCGAGTCCGGCGCGGCTCCTCCCTGCCGGCCTCCCCACCGCCCCCGCTATCTGACATGGATGCATGCCCTGATGACCTATTCTCGTCTGAACTGCTATTGCATTCGCGGACGCCATTCTGGATTCAAGAGAAAAACTGGTTAAGCTGTGAAAAGAGTTTGATAGTTTGTGATTGTTTTACTTCCTAAGTACTTCGTTACTGATATGGTACTAAGGGTGTTAATCACACCATATCAATTCAGCCATTGTACCCTGTATATCGGGATGGACATACTTCGAAATCACACTCATTAGATCTTTAATGCAAATATGTAGGGCACCTAACAGAACATTGCTTAGGCAAGAGTTTCGAACTGCCCAATTTTTACACCACCTCCCGCTTAATCTTAACAGCATCAAAAAAATTAATCATCCGTCTCCATTAAGAAAAAGAGAGCTCATCAGTCTTATGAAACATACGCTGACGCCTCTGCATGCAGACAACATGGCCGCCATTGTCACAGGTGCTTTCGCTTTCAACAATATTTAAAGCTTCCCACCGATTACGCTTTTGCCTATCAAGAGATCGTGGGAATATTTTAAAAACAATGGTAATTTATTTTTTCTGGCGGCAACACTTTCGCCGCGTAACGCTCGCTCGGATAATTATTGTAATGGTTACCGAAGATGTGATCGTGTCTAATGAGTAATTAGCTCATGATGAATGCCGTACTGTTAGTAAAGAGCTATTGGAAACTTTTTTCTTGGTATTTGAAGCGACAAATTAGAGAAATTACCTAATTGATATCTAGGTGTTTCTGTAATTAGGTAGCTGGAGGTACGTATCGCAAAGAGTGCTGCTGATACATGGCATGGCAGCCATGTATTAATAATAATCTTTAAAATTTAAATGGTACCGCGAAAATAGTGGCAGTTGGCACAAGCCACAGACACACACACATATAAAAATTATGTCACAGACCCCATTGTAGTTGAAGTAATAAAGTCCGGAAGTGGAGATCCAGAACAGGCAGGAGTTTAGGAAGGTTGCGAGGTAGGTGGACAGACTATCTGCTCAGTGTGGCAGAAAACTGGACCAACACCGGAAAAATGGCGAGAAAGGGGAAGCCCCTTCTCTCAGTATTATAAAGAGGGTTGTTTTCAACAATGAAGGACCCTACCCTCAGGGTTGAAAAGAATTTAAGATCTAACGATCCCTATTGTCTTCATAAATTGATCGACTTATTCTTTTAGTGGCTCATGGCAAAGCATTTGCAGTTATTTTTCGACAATATCAAAACGAGCGAGCACAAATTTTACCAGTGTAGGTTGTTGTGAATCAATTTTTACGCACGTAACCGATTTTAATCTGTCCAATATCTGGATCCCGTAACTATAATGTCGCTTTCGCGTGCTCTTGCGCAGTTAACAAAACATTATTCGATCGCTATCCCAAATGACCCGATGACATCGATATATTACTGAAGTCTATCAATTTTCTTTACAAACAATTCCGACGAGATTTGTTAAATCTAAAAAATTGGAGCTTCTGTGCAAATTTTCATCCCTTATTAAAGCCATTTAGGGGATGCCTTACCTAGTGGTCACCTTCATTGTTTCAAACACTCTGATGCAAAACTTTATTTATGCATAATATAGATAGACCAAGACTTTGATTTCGCGTCTCGCTATGGACTAAGTTTAGACTGTGCATACTGTCTGTCAGTGAATTCAAGAATTTGATAACCTACTTAACTAGGTATGTAGATTTTAGCGATGAAACTAAATTTTTTCATAATTTTCTTAGCTTTTAAACAAATTGATTAAAGTTCAAGTCACAATACGAAATGACATCATAGCTGCGTGTTAATATCGGTGTCAGAACCGTTACGAGCATTGTTTCGGTAATTGAATTCGGCAATTGTTTTGTTATTTAAATGTTGTAATACCAAATTATTATTGAAGTACTCATTTTACGGGTGTTGTTGGGTAAGCCTTTTTGACTACTTGGCTTTCCGGGGTTAACTTCGCTTCGGCAAACGCTGATTGCGTATTTTTAAGCGCATTGACAAACTAAGCGATATTTTCAGTTTGCCAATGCGACATTATCTGCCTGCCCTGTTGCATGTTACTTGGGATCGGCACTTCACGTTGCTTTTCTGCCTCCACTCTCTATTGTCAACCGCCACACTTTCATTTTCTACATTTTCTTTCGTATCATTCCTCAATCAACAATCCATCCTTAGGCCTTTAATTCCTTCTCAACTTGTTCTTCAGTCTTTTAGTCACTTAGGTACTTTACGAAGGCCTCCTCATCACTTGTTCATAACGAGACAAACGATTCCCTTTCTACTTTTCTATAACTGGCACTACTTTGCTACTTCCTCCAATATCCAAAGGTTACTTATACCTATAAGTTTTCCATACGTATCTTTTCTGAAAACCGCACTGAAATAAATACTTCAAAGTTTTTTATTAAGTCTTTTGTAATCCGTTAATGTTATGGCTAGACTACTTTATCTTATGATCTGTTTTAGTTTTCAAGTTAATTATAAGTATCAAATACCGAAGTAGAATGGAATCATAAGGTGAATAAACTTTGTAGGTATATCGTGCTACACAATACTTTCAACTCGAATTTATTTACAAGTCTTAGTTACTCCGAAATCACTCCCATAACGAGTTCTTTGATCTGTTCCAAAGTAACAAGTAACTGTATGTAGTTTAATTACAACAAGTGAACTGTAAAGTGTTGTGGTGTATCTTGACCACAAATAGATCATGGTGTTTACAAGTCGCGGTATGACACAGCATCAAAGTGGTCGAACTAGAGATGAAACCGCAGAGCTGCGGTTGGGTTGTACAGGCTGTTGATTTTGTCACCTGCACTTTGTTCAGATTGTTTCTCTACTTTCTATCCGTTACATTTAACAAAGTCTTTACATACGTTCTCAATAACTATGGTATGAACAATATTTTTGACAATCTGGAGTGCTATCTTGATATTGATACAGACTCTTGCCCTGTAAATATTGAGGATCCAAATTCAGAAACTGTACTGCGTTAAGAAAGGAACAGCTTTTTCGTTCCTAGCACAGTGAGTAGTAAAAGAGAATATAATAATCAGTTTGAAAGTCCTAACCATAACATACGACTACTGCAGAATAAATATTGCAGAGTTATTGAAAAAACTTTCTTCGATTGAAATATGTTTAACTGAGTTTAAGGACAGTAATAAAGAGGTAGACATATTATGTTTTTCAGAAACATTTATTAGTAATAATAACGAATTAAATGCATGTATTAACGAGTTCAAACTGGCAACTTCATACTCACGAAATACGGAAAATAGGGGTGGGGTATAAAGAAATGGCATAAGATAAAATATTCGAGTGTTGTGGCATTGAAATACCACTTTATAATTGTATTATTGTATGTTTATAGGACACCCAATTCGAACATCGCAATATTTTTAATAAACTCGAGTCTCTATCGCATAAACTAAGTGACAGGAAAAATAAAAGAATTATACTGGTCGGAGATCTAAACATAAATACCCTTTCTACTAACAAAAATAGACACTAAAAGAAATACTTTCAAACTAAAACATGACTTTAAAGATAAATACTTCGATTCAACATTCTTCTTGCATTGACCGTCATCACTAATATACTAGTCTCGTCAGTTGAAACGTGTGAATTACATCTATCGGACCATAATACTGCTCAGATATTGACATTCACATCAAAAATATCATCGAACAAGCTTGCTCCATCACATTGTTTTATGTACAAGAGAAATTATAACGAAGAGTAAATTGGAAAATTTAGAAAATGTCTCTTGAGCCTAAAATGGCAAGATATTTATAATTAAATTTTCATAAAACTTTTTGCCTATTTTATAAATTAAACTAGCTGTTGCCCGCGACTTTGTTCGCTTGGTTATGAAGATATAAAGTTTAATGATGTTTAACGCAAACTATTTTTATATTTCAGTCAACAGAAAATGCCTATCACACTAAGCAAAACTTTCTAAGGCAACTATTAGAAAAAAATATAGAGTATCACAAAATTCTTTCTTAGCTTATGTCTCCTACTCATAAACTCTAGAATTACTAAATTTCAGTAGTTCAAAAAAAAACCGAACTTTCATACAAACATGCGAGAGTGCTTTGACCTCTTTAATCCGGCCCTGACATAAAATTCGTTCTTAGCAAATGTCTACTGACTATTAAATATCTCCATGCCAAATTTAAATTTTGTAGCACAAAAACTGAAGGATTTTCATACAAACTTGCGAGAGCCCTTAGACCCCTTAATCCGGTCCTGTCGCAAAATCCATTCTTATCGGACGTCTACCAACTATAAACTACCTCTTTGCCTAATTTTAAGTTTGTAGCTCAAAAACTGAAGGATTTTCATACAAACTGGCGAGAGCCCTTAGACCCCCTAAATTCGGTCCTGTCGCAAAATCCGTTCTGGGTGGACGTCTACTAACTATAAACTACCTTCTTTGCGTAAAATATAAGCGTAAAATATAAAACGTTAGCGTTGAACTGGCTAAAAGATTACCTAACTAATAGACAGCAACGGGTTGAAATATTAGGCGTTAATAAAGACAGGGAAGTAATAAACTATAAATCGCAATACAGGACAAATGCATATGGCGTACCTCAAGGTAGTATATTGGGGCCATTGCTCTTTCTTATATACATAAATGGCTTGCCGAAATATAAGTCCGTGTTGTTTGCAAACGACATCTGATTGATAATAAATAATATTATAGATAATATAAATAACAATTTGAGGATAAAATAAATGCTGCCGTAGAAGCTATTAAAGAATGGCTTAAACAAAATAATTTATGTGTTAATGTTTCCAAAACAAAATACATTAATTTCTCCAATTACAAAATGACATATGAAGCAATGATAATAATTGGACGTTAGGCATAGTAACTGATAAAAATTGTGATTGGAAAAACATATTGAAAATATATGTATGGCTAAACAGCTTTGCATTTGCACTGAGAAATCCCAGGAAAACTGTTGGACATAATGCCGCTCTATTTGCTTATCATAGATATGTCTCATCTGTGCTAAGATACGGTTTAATCGTATGGGGTAATTCCACTGACATCAAAAAGGCATTCATTGTGCAAAAAAGTGCTTACGCGCGGTGTTTGGTGCAGACCCATTGGATTCGTGTATACCTATTTTTAAAAAATCATTAATTATTAACATTAGCATGCTTATACATAATGGTAACGGGAGTATTTGTAAAAAAACATCGTCACCTTTTCAATACAGCCGACCGATCCAACAAAATTGGCAATATCAAGATGCAGAACAGCGTACTGTCAGAAAAACACTAGTCGAATGGCAATAAAGATATTTAATAACTAGCTGTCCCACGCAGCTTCGCTCCCGTCAACTGGCTACCTACCTAGCGGCAGGTTCGCGGTGAGTGCTAACGCGTACCCCTGTTCCCGCCATAAGCGGCACATGAGGACACCGTGGAGTTTTAGTGGGTTAGAGTCCCACATAACGACGCTATGTCCCCGTGGTAGCGCAGTATGCATGAGCATTTCTCCACGCAAAAAAATCTGCCTACCCATTTACCCTACCTACCCTATTATTATTATTGCGATTTATAGTACCTAAACTACATACATGATTGTTGCGTAACTTTAACCGCTTACGCAGCGCACGCAACGGAAGCTCTCAAAAAGGAATATTTACCCGTTTTTGCAACATAGTTCATTTATGCGCAGTAAGTTGACATCCATACAATTTGTAATTTAATTTATTTTTTTAGATACTTGTAATTTGATTTTTATTGTATTGTAGATAATTTCTGATTTAGCATTTCTTTATTTTTTGAAATTGGAATTTAATTGTTTTTTTTTAATTGATTTATTTAGAATTTATTTCGTTCTCTTGACATCTAAACAATTTGTAATTTAATTATTTTTCTTTGACATTTGTAATTTGATTTTTATTGTATTGTGGCTAATTTTTGATATAATTTGACATTGGAGTTTATTGTTTTGTTTAAATCAAGTTAGTTAGAATCATTATTATGATCACAAAATTTGCATGCCGTATTAATAGGCGGAATATGAAGAATTACTGTGAGAATATTATAAGATCTGTACAATACCATATTTCACGCAAATAAATGAATCTATCTATCAACGGAGCTTGCTTCAAGTAAGTAAAACTAGAATCTCATTACAGCTACGATAGTAAGTCGGTACTCATTTGTTTCCTGCGTGTTCAAGTATAAACGTTTGTTTTTCCGAATTTAAGACACACACATATTCAGGTGGTGGTGCGACTTGGTAGATAAATGACTTCACTTTTCGACTATAATAGTGACGTGTGTGCCTAGACGTAAGCCAACTGCCATGAGTTATGTGGTCGACGGTGAAGCACGCCTGCCTAAAGTATATATATTACTAGCTGACCCCCGGGGTTTCGCTCCCGTCAATTGGCTACTTACCTACCTACACTACCTACCCTACCCTACCTACCCCACCTACCTTACCCACCCTACCCTACCCTACCTACCCTACCCTACCTATCCTACCCTACCTACCCTACCCTACCTACCCTACCCTAGGGGTATGAAAAATAGATAGTAGCCGATTCTCTGACCTACTGAATATGCATATAAAATTTGGTAAAAATTTATATGCATATATATATGGTAAAAATCAGTAAAGCCGTTTCGGAGGAGTACGGTAACTAACATTGTGACACGAGAATTTTATATATAAGATTTTATGTATTATATTCACTCTTGATTTAAAGTTTCGCCAGAGTCTGTGTTCCCCGATAACTACAACCTAAGGGAGTTTAGAATATATTTTTTTGTTTGAAAGAGTACCTATGTTCCGAAATTCTTCCCATTTTAAGTTCTTGAAGATCTGATGAAGAACTTCGGAGGAATACAATATAAAACTTCAATAAATGACGGCAAATCTATCGGGATATAAAAAAAAATATTACTGTAAAAGCTTGTCTTTAAGTTTTAAGCACGTTAGAGAAATAAAAGTCGTCCTTGAAAACAGAACTAACCTGTACAGGTGGCGCAGTCTCCACCGGCCTATGATGATGGTCGTGCTTGGGCGGCCGCCGCTCAAGCGCGTAGCTGTTCTGCGCGGGCGCACTGCGGACGGGCGCGCTGGCCACGGTCAGCTGGGACACCGCACCCACTGCCTTCAGCTGAGCAGAGCTGGGGCCTTCTGTTGATGGCGGTGGGGGTTCCTCGTGGATGGCTGAGGGGAGACAGTGGTGGTTATAAAATTGGTGTGTCATAAATCCAAACTTGGCCAGAGCTCGCGGCAGTTAGAGAGGCTTGTAATCAAAATTTATTATGAAAAAGAGTGTCCGTGGAGTTTCTAGCACATTCTTCTACATAGAGACCTACTGACGCTTCCGAACGTGCAAATAGCTTTTTTTTTGTTTACAATTCAAAAGTACATTTAAATGGTTTAGATATAATAAAAAATATGACTTTATTTTTATTTTGGAATAAGAAGGTGAGGCGTTTGGCCAGTAGAGACACCTGCAGGATAACAAAAATAAAAGTGAAATCTATTTGACCGGTTTTTCTATGGTAAGAGGTGGATCTGCTAAAGAGCGGCTAGAAGATGACTTAGACGATTCAACAGCTTCTTTTATTTAATTATTCCGTCTTTCGTAACTTGGTCGTCAATTTAATGGTCGTATGGGTGAGTGAGTCTCATCGGCACCCCGGCCGTTACAATATCTAGGCTCCAAAGTCTACTTGTTTATTTAAGGCTCATATGAAGGCAGCAAGGTAGATAGACAAACTGACAACATAGCATGCTGAAAGCTGACAACAACTTTGCCTAATACTAATATTCCTTAGTGTACACAACCGAAGTCAATAACATTTTAATAAGTCCCGTTAGAGTTTTATTTTCATGACTAGCGGTACCTATTTACTATATACAGTCAGTTAATGTGGACTTATGACTATGTTAATTTTATAGCGCTTAATGTTATGCTACAAGAATGTATTTTTATAGCATCAAATTATCTCAAGGGCGCAATTCTATCTTGGCCAGTTTTTGGGACTTTACCACTTTACAGAAATTGAGCAGTCCCTCGGGATCCACAGTTGAATGTATTTTCTGGAGTCTTGGGCAATTTTATTTTGTCTGTCAACCTCTTGGTTTTACAATGAAGGCTGAGCCAACCCCAGCCAAATCAACTATGGTATCAGCAAATCATCTAGCAATCTCATCCCAATTCAAAAGACACAAGTCTACCAAAATATTTGAGATGGCTAATAACTCAGACCTTTTAGTGTAACTTACTCAATGCTCATCATTAGCCTAATAAAATTCCCACTGCTGGGACACAGGCCTATTCTCTGTGAGAGGGAAGGGCCGCAATCCACCACGCGGACCGAACGCGGGTTGGTGGATGTCACAATTGTCACATGTCTTCGATTTTTTGGTTCTTGCACATGCCGGTTTCCTCACGATGTTTTCCTTCACCGTTTTGAGAGCAGTGTTGATGAAATAATTTGCATAAAGTAAAGCGCCTGATTTGGTTCGAACCCACGACCACAACTTGTAAGTCACAGCTGGGCCACCACTCGTCGTCACTATTATTTAGTATATCGGCGATTCCGGACTTTCGCTCATTGAATTTATTTGACCCTGTATAGTTGCCGGAAGAAATACCGTGTCTGACTAATGCATTATTGGGCAAATCATGAGCTGTTTTTATTTCTTCTTCGTTCTTAAGAAGTACTTTATTATGGACATCTAACATACGTTTATTGGTGGGTGAGGTGGGCCTAGGTGGAGTGGTGGCGCGGTGCGCGTGCGGCGGCGGCGACAGGCGGCGCGCATGTGCGGGTGCGGGCGCGGCGGCCGCCCCCGACACGCGCACGCGCAGAGCTCGCGCGCCCGACACGCCGCCGCACCACGCCCCCTCCTCTGACGGACGGCAGCCGCTTGATGGCCTGGATAAAGAAAATGAAACGCGTTATTGATGGATATAAGGCACTAAGATATCCTGAATAAAGGAAAATAATCCATTTTATTTATGGGGCATTAAGATGGCCCAAATATAGGAAAAATTGACATTTTAATCACGGGGCTCTACAGACGAACACCTAAAACCTACACTTTGAGATGAGACTCTGAAATGGAACCAATATGGCACAAAAATAGAGATCCAATACCCAGTGGGTAGGTATACCGGAGTAAAATGATGATAATCCAAAGACACACTTGAAAACAAAAGCGTTGTATGCAGGCTTGAAGTGGCTAGGTAAATAATGATCGGTAAACAGCAAAATTTGGATAAAATTATGCTAGCGCATATTTATTATTTATTCCAATCAAAAGAGTCCTGTAGGACACTCCACAGTAATGGAGAATTTAAGTTTTTAACAATATGTTATACGTTGGGTAATGGTTCACCTTTGTAGTAAGTAGGTCCTTAAATTCGCAATGATAGAGCCGGATGTTTATAAAGTTGTGAGGGGCCGGAAAGGATGTTTGATAACAGCCGCACATAATTTCAGTCAGGTCAGATAGTACAATTGCATAACAATTGAAGTTATTAATAAATGGATAGTATTTAAACGAGCGAAAATAAATTCAAATTAAAGGTGTAATATATACTGAATAAGGCTTACTAAAATACTAAGTGAGCGACAAACAGTGGGCGAATACAAATGTATAAAACAGCGAATTGAAAATAAAAGTTTGTCGACGGGGCCCCGCTGTGCGGGGCTCCTTTTTCTGTCTGCAGGGTCTAAAGTAGCCTAACATGAAGGAGATGACGGGAGCTAAGTTCGCTCGCTTTGCTCGCTCACTTCAGCTCTCGTAATCTATCCGTGTCGGGGTGCCCTAAATTTCCAAGCTCGCTTCGCTCGCACTTGGACTAATTCGTTGAAAACACGAATACACCCGAATTCCCACGATGCACAGCGATGCCGCCTCGTCGGTTGTTCTGCTATTTTCAAATGAATAATATACTAAAATAGAACCCCAAATACAATTAAAGAATGTAACAATATTATTACCGCAGCTCAAAAAAACATCCTAAAAGGAATTACTCAAACCTACATAAATAGCTACTTACTTAGTATAATAGTCGCCCATTCAGTATATTTTTCGCCCGGTCAATAATTTCCCTTAATAAATTATATGTGATCATACGCATTTGGTACTAACTGAATAGTTTCTATATCTAATAAATTGCGCGGCTAGAAATATTCGACAGTTTGACTAGGTTATTAAAATTCCAACACAAAAGTTGTCGCCTGAATCTACAGAGTTCATCATACCGCTTCTAACTAACTGTCAACTGCACAAAAACATCAGAGCTGCACTCAATTTCCCAATAACCTGTGGCCCGAGGCGTGGCTAGCGTGCTAACGGGCTGCCGGCTGCCGGGCCGGTCCGGTGTCAACGGAACGTCTTATCCAGCGAGTGCGTGACTAAGGACCCGTAGTAGCCAGTACAGCCGCGACTAATCGCCCTAATGCCACAATGTGCTGTTACATCTCACTCCACATCTACCAACTGCCCGTCAGCCATCAGCCGTAATACTTTTGTGCACGACACTCCGATTAACGAGAATATAATGCTTCGGGGTCAGTATTATGCTTCATCTAATATCTACATACGTTAAGTTCTTGTAATACTATTATATACCGTTTCAATACATATGCTGCTTTACATCAAAAGGCTTAATCGTTGCAAGAATTGCATTCGGAGACTGGATTGCGGAGAGCTAAGCATGCTGCGAGCCTATTGACCGAGTTGTCGACTACGGACTTGGGTAATCTGTGACTACGGACTAACGTAAGGAGCTATTCTGGATTAGGTTACCATTTGTGTAACTGTTTGGCGAATGTAATGAATTGGGTTGAAGTTTTTGTTGACTGTTATAAGTTTGGTTAATGGATTGTTTAAGTAATTTCATAATGTGACATAGTAGCAATTAGTAAACGTAGTGGTACATGATACAGAAATAAAATAAAATGTTTACATATTTGTTACTTCTATCTTTAAGGTTAAGAACAAGGATAATTAAGCAAATAAACATGTTATATTCTATGTTTTTGTATTATTATCAATATATTTGTAAATAGTTATAAATCGCGAAAAACAATATTTTTACTTTATATTCCACCTCACGTTGGTGTATAACTTTTCTAGAAAACAGGGTGTGTTGACGTTGTTGGCAATGTACTTGAGGTTAACACAACCCTTCTCTTGGGGTGAGTGCAAGACTCTTGTTTTTTGGTTAATGTTTTTTTTTACCTAAAAGTTGCGAACAGGACGGGACCTAACTATTTACTAAGTTTTTTGCAGCACATCCATCTATTATTTGTAATTTATGCATTGCTTACTTCTTTCTCTTGATCTATACCATGGAACTGTGATACTTCCGGTACAAAATGTAGCCTATGTACAGCACATCCATCTATTATTTGTAATTTATGCATTGCTTACTTTTTTCTCTTGATCTATACCATGGAACTGTGATACTTCCGGTACAAAATGTAGCCTATGTATGATAAATAGTACCAGTGTTTACTTTAAAAAATATAAAACTTACTTTTAAAGACCTTATTAAAAATGTACCAAGGTGAACTGTACACATCTGCGTACCTCTTTAGAGCATACTAGCGTGATTTTATGTTATGAAATGGTATAAACAATAAACAGACATGCGATTGCAGCTATCTCGAGAGATTTACCGTTATTTATCGAAGAGTTCTGTTGTATGTCTCCGAAGTTCTTCATCAGATCTTCAAGAAATTAAAATAGGACCAATTTCGAAACATAATCTTTCAGGCGAAAAAAGAATTTTCAAAATCGGTTCACAAGTGACGGAGATATCGGTGAATAAACACAAAAAAAAAAACAAACATGAAGTCGAACATAAAACCTTCTCCTTTTTGGTAAGTTGGTTAAAAAGACGAGCACGTTCGGCCTAAAGATAGTACAATAGTCGTAATAGATTCACAAATAGAGGAGCTCACAGTGCAGTGTCGAGGCGTGACCACGGCGTGACTGAGGCGTGAGCATGCCCAATCGTATGATGATGTTACAGGTGGAACTAACTACTAACCCGTTTTTGTATCAGTCAGCCATGTGAACTGATTTCCTTGAATTGTGTTTTGTCGAAGTAGAAACGTTGTTGAAGAGCTTCCGGTGGAACTGGGAACTGATGCCAATGAAGTTGGAAATATGAATGATAATGGAAACGAAGAAGCTACGTTTACAAATAAATATAAAGTGATAAATTGAAGAGGTATATTTACAATGAAGAGATAACGGATTCGACAATAGATTGAAAAGATTACGTGGAGCTACCTAAAGTAGTCCAAAACTCGTGACCTTACTAATAGCTACATTAAAGGAAATAAAGCGAAATTGATTAATTCCTGATAGTTTAATATAAAAAAAAAAATGAATTTGGAATTCCCGCTAAGTACAGTAACACTGAAGAGCAAATTGAATCTATATCAAAATCTTTAACATCAGTAAAATTAAAGACATGAATGAAATAAACGAAGAGATTCATCATAATAGAACGATAAAAGCTGCTTTCCTTGGTCACGTTCAAGAAGTTAAGAATGACGATGCAATTCTGATCAGCAATGTAGACAGCGTCGAGTGATATAAAAATAGCAGCAAACTTGTTTCTAGATATAAAATTTTCGTTTTATTAAGTCCATTAAATATAGGTCAGATAATAAGGACACAGGAAAATGTTGATGGAGCATTTATTAAGACTGCTTTTAAAAATGAGATAGAAATTGCTAACTAGATAACAAAGCTAGTTCAAAATCACTGAATGGTTCCAATTAAACGGGAGACGACATCTTGAAAGACCAAAACGAAGATGGCGGGACATGGAGAAGAAGGAAAAGGATTCGAGTGTACTAGCAATAAACAACATTATATGAAAAAACGGCAGTGGGAGGCTTTTACCCTGCAGTGAGACCACAAAGCCAAGTTAGAACGGTTTATAAGATTCGGTATTCTAGCTCAATTCTAAACGCAGCCGGTTACAAAGTGTTGCAATATCCCCGAAGTGGAGCAATTGTTTTGTATATTGTAGTCACGTGACAGGAAGTCTGACTGCAAAGCTTAAGCTCCTGTGCCTTTAACAATAGTACCCCACAGGGGCTTTCATAATAATAATTAATCATGGACCATTAAAATTGTCGTATAGAAAACGAATTTGGAAGAGCTATGCAAAGCCAGTCAGCTAAGGATCAAAAACTGTTATATGAATGGATCTAGAAATAAAGCAAGGAAGAAGCCATGAAAGCGTTATGTTGCTAGGTCTCATCGTAATCCTATCACCATTTATTTGCGGGGCACACTACAGCTGTTTCTTTCATCTATCAGCCTCTTGGAGTTTACTTTCATCCGACCCGTTAAATCTATCATACAATCTATGCATCTTTACTTAGATTACTACATTACTTGAGAACAAGATCTTATAAACATAAATAACGTTGAATGCATAGAATGAGAAACTCTACATAACGCATGCATGTATAATATTTATATAATTTATGAGTTGGATAAGATAGATTTCCAAGAAAATGTCTGGCCTGGTTGGTACGGAATGCATGAAAACTGTCCAAGCAATCAATTTTCCCTTTTTTAATGTTCATCTTGCGAATAACTTACAAATTCTCTAGACTTTGGAGAATTCGGATGGTTGTGAATTTGTGATGATCGATTCGATTTGATTGTTATTTTCAAACACGGTTTGTTAGAGGTCGTTAACTTTTGCTAAAGAGGTGCTACAGTCAGAATGTCTGCCACCGCAAATCAGGATGTGATAATTGTCAGAATATAAGGAGAAGTTGTCTGCTTGTTTTATATCTGAGGACTACAAATCTGTTTGTTTCAAAAGTGAAGTTCTTACCGCTTACGTCACATAAATGAGCTAGCGCGTAATAATTGTCGCCCAAGCATGAACACAATGCGATGTGCCCATAACAAACGCTTGCTCACAGAAATACACGTTCCAAGCGAATGTCGACTATGTTGCCCAGAGAATTGTTCTTGATGAGAACAAAAATAGCATCACGGGATGTTGTGACATGCTGTCCTTGGCCACCCTTCACGGACGTTTAACTGTTTTGATCATTTTGAATGTCATCATCATGTTGGTATAAACGTAGGCATTTCCTGTTTGTTATTGACTACTGACAGTAAAACAAGTCAAGGACCCAAAAACCCATGTCGTGGTGGCCCAATGGCTAAGACCTCACCTCTCATGCTTGAGGTCGTGGGTTCAAATCTGGGCAAGTACCAATGTGAGTTTTTCAATTCACACTGCTGACAATGATGAAGGAAAACATCGTGAGGAGACCAGGACTTATAGTTAGTATAATTGCTGCAAGGCGTTCCAGTGCGACCATAAACGAATAAAATAATATCTAAATAAATATGTCTGCAAAAAGCTGGTCAAGCAAAAGTAGAACGTAAAGTCCATCAGCATGCAACAATGGATCAGAATGACCGAATCGATTGAGGTAAGCAGGCGACAATATTCGTGACCTATAGATTAAGGTGCCACCAGACAAGTAGGCTTCGGCACCCAATCGGGCGTGCCGCAAGTGCCGTGACACGGAGTAAGCACGATGTATTGGCTAATGCAGCCAGGCTATGGCACCGGATTGGCTAACGCGCGTCTCCTGGCTGTGACAGCCTTTCTGATGTATTTATGTTAAAGACTAAGTGCAACCTAGGTTGACTCAAAAGGCGAACTTTATCAAACCGAATGATTTTTATGCGATAATCATAACAACTAAAAATATGGTCCTTTTAAGAGGGGAAACATTCATAGGTGTAACAATTCAATTAATAATGTTATATGGGGAACGACTAAGGTAAGCATTATGAAATGATTATTAACTGTAAGTAATTAAGTTATCTTACGCAATAATTCGCGAACAAAAATTCAGCACAGTATAGGACTTGACTTTTCGTGCGAAACGAACAAAGCTGATAATTTCATATTCCAAAAAAACGCATGGCTACAAATTCTTCATCTTCATTAATTCTTTTCGCCGATACTTTGGGATTCGTTACTACCGAAATATTAAAGGCATAATGTGTCAAACTTTCTCCAATTCCGTTTTGTATGAGCATGAATTCTTCGAAAAAGTATAACAAATTTAACTCGAATAAGAACGTAATGATAATTAACTCCGAGATAAAAGATCGCGCCGGATTATTACGAAACCGGCATTCATTTTTAAGAGAATCACCATTTTTAATTGAATTGTAAACACAGTTTTAATGTTGATTGTGTGGAATTCTCAGGGAAGTAAGTAAAGGTGCTAGAATATGTCTGAATCATAAAAATCTACAAAGAACAAAAGATGATCGGTTAAGCGGAACCTTCGATGCTGATTAAAGGAGAGTGTGCCATTTGAGATCGAGATGTGATGCGAAACGATAAGGTCGAGAATGCAAGTGCGTGTGTGGATGGTGCTGGTCGGATCGGTATCGGTATAAAGAAGCAGAAGCTCGCACGAGTTCGTCGACCAACAACACACGATTGTTATCGGCGGAATCGCTACGCAATTAACGTGAATGTCTTCCCGAACGCTCACACATCGGAATAAACGGTCTGTATCTCCGTTATGTAAGAAAATATAAGAAACATTGAATAATTAGAAGAAAACTCTGTAAACACATGGTTGAAGTGAAGGCTGGCTACGCTCTCTCTTAGTGAGAACATAACTCTTAAAGTGACAGCGGCTCGAAGTAATTGAAACCAGTTGAAATTATGTACCAGGACTAACGATTTCTTAAGGAGAATGGTGACAGATTGCAATTGCGTGAGCCAATACATTAAATTTAGTGAATAGAGATACATGTATATCCCGGTCTGTGTAATACTTGCTAAAACTGTGACCTAAGAAATCAAATGACAGTGAAGAGGTCACACAAACCGTAACAATATTTACACTACCTCGGCTGGCCTGCTTCCTACACAATTAACAATATCCACTTTAGCTCTCAGGTCACACCGTAACTGTTAAAATTATGAATATTGCGATTATAACACAAAGCAGATGGGATCGAGGTCATCTCGTCTGGAGCAGACATAACAGCTTTTTTGTTCTTACCTTTTCCTCCAGTCTTGGATGAAGCTCCAGTCGCAGTGTTCGTCTTCGTCCAGCACTGTAGCCTCGTGATGGTCCACCCCGTTGCCATGCACGAGCTCGACCAGCTGTCTAGCTCTTTCGAAATTCCCCTCAAACTCTACTACTAGGAACCCGTCAGAACTCATCGTCCCAAACACGTCCTTCTTGTAGGTCGCATCGTTAATTGTCACGACGTCCAGTGTATCTTGGCTGTCATCAGCCTTTATCTCAGAATAAATAGCTTCCGGTACCTGAATTTCAGATACCATCTGTGAATTGCCTCCACCCCTGTCTACCTCTCTACTCAGTCCTAAGTTACCAGTCTCTTCTAAAAGCCTATTAGCATAAATAACTTCTTCCTTAGGTTCCTCTTTGAGACGATATTCTTCCTTCTTCTGTTCATTATGTTTGCGAATTATGGAATCTCCAAAATATATGACAACTTTATTGTTATTCTGCGTGATCTTATTTGCTAATCCACCTTCCGTAAGAGGCAAGTTAGCTTTTTTGTTCTTTTCCTGAGAAAGTCTCTGTGCTAATTCCTCGTAACACGGAAGCCGGTTGTTGTAGACCTTTTTGTCGGCAGAGCACTTGCTTAGCTCTTCCTTCCTCTTTTCCACACTCTGGTATACCGGAGGTCGGCAACACTCGTCGAATTGTGGATGTGGGCTCCTTATGGAGGATCGGGGTTCACTATAAATATGCTCCGTGGGCGATGACATCTGCGGCAAAGGAATGTACTTTTCATGAACATTCTTCATAGGAGCTTCAGTCTTTCTGAAATTCAGAACACTACGTCGTACTTTTGATTCTGAAGCATCACTGATGTTTGTTTTCTTGTTTCGGGAATTTCCGAGGAGTTTGAACAGAGCCTTGTGCTCCGACTGCGGCTTGACGCGGTCTGTGCTGGGCGCGCGCCGCATGCCGAAAGGGCCCGACTCCTCCTCGGCAGGGTGCGGGTACAGCTGCTCGCAGCTGGTGGACTTGTGCGTCGCGATCCTCGTCTTGCTGGAGTTAAGGGGATCCCTGCTCTGCCAGTGTCTGACGGACATGCGTGCGGCTCCGCGTATGAACTTCATGGGCTCCCACGCCTCCGCCTTCTTGAGAATGAAGTTGTCGCACATGTTGTTTTTATTGTTGGGTTTCCTGGCGTCCGCGGCACGGCAGGACTGCAGCTCGCGGCAGAGGAAGCATGAGCAACGCGCGGGGCACAGCATGTCTGCGCGGACGTGCCGGCCGCACTGAGCCACGCTGCGCCCGCGCCGGCTTGCCGTTACCTCCAGCAGCATTGTCGCCGCCGCCGTCGCCCCGCTACAAAGTCTGGCGGTAATTGCCGACACACGTGTTATCCATGGATTAATGTTACCGTTTTGATGAAAGCTCTATGCGCTCGATCTTGAGAATCTTTAATTGCTCTCTTGTTGATGACTTGTAAAATATCAGTTAATAAAATCGATCGTCTGATATTTATAGACAGTTTAAATGGTTGCGCAGATGCAGATGGTCGGCGCGCGCTGGAGTGGTTTGCGAGATGTGTGTCGGAGCTCGGAGCTGGAGTCTGGACGGCAACACTTGCATATGAAACTCGTCTATATTCATTGCGAGGTGAACGAAACCATAAGTTGTGTGCGCTAAATATAGAGCACACTTCAAACAGAGGGGTTATTACTGAATCACTCGCTGCGTAATGATACACCGAGCCTGCATGAATCGCCGGTGTGCAGTTTGTTTCCTGAGATACAATTTATTAAGTCAGCATACAAAATAAACCAGGAAATACACGATAAAAGTTGATAAATGCACGAATTCACATAAGAAATGGTTAACATGAGGTACATAAAGTGAATAAGAAATGTCTTGCCGATAAGATTGTTTGGATCAAATTGTAATTAGGAAAGTGAAAACCTTACCAAATTAATTTACAGACGGAACTAAAACCATCAGCTTTAGCACTAATTAGAACAACTTGCTTTTGTACAAATTTACAAAATTGCGAAGTTTTCCAAATATTCACCAGCCAATACGCAACATTTTTTATCAGAGATGAATGTTATAATATTTGAAACAAAAATAATACCGAATTTTGATGAAGCTGACGAACTTTGTAGGTCCTCTACAATTGAAAAAGTTGAAAAACAACGTGTAATTCTTTCCGTTTGATAGAAGTGTAATAAGAGAGTGAAGCGGCAATATCATGGCCTCCTTTAAATGGTTTAAAATGGGAATAAACAAGAAAAATTAGTTTCAGCCAGGTAGGTACAGAACATAGATTTGAAACGTAGGTAATCGAAAAACGCAAATCTATTTCTCTCTTAAAAACCACTCGCCCCGATGTCGAGTGTGTTGCGAATAGCGACCGCCCGGCTTTGTTATGATGGACACCACTATTATATTATAATATAGCGCATATTATTATGCGTTTCCGTTCCGGCATCAACACAATTAGAACAATTATATATCGGACGTGCGGACAGACTTATATGCTTTCATTTAAGTATATGTTTGAGTTATGAAGTGATGACACCATTCGCGTATTTCTTTTGTACGATATCAGTGAATTATTCGGAGCAATTTGGTCCTCTGATCCGAAAAAAAACAGTCGGTACTAAATGTGAAAAAAATTGCCTGAATGTCAGTTTACTCCTATATTAACCGCAATGTCAGTTTCATGTGTGTGTTTTTCTACAGACTTTCTTACAAATCAAAAATCTAACGTATAGATACAGTTCTAAAAGGATTTAACTTTTAAATTGTTCAATTTCGTAATAAAATTACGGACAATGCTATTCCCGAAAACGAAAACTTGTCGATTGCCGGTGGAGCGTTGCTCTCATTATAACCGAGCCCTGACCATGAGCTCACGAAGTAAATGAAAGTTGCAGTGTGTGAAAATTTAGGTAGCAGTTACTACTGCGCTAGCATTTTATTATCTGTGGTACTATAAACATTTTTCACCTCTATGGCGTTTCCTATTTCCGTGATCTACGGACGATGAAGACAGTGTTTTTATGTTGTTATCTTTTGAATTTAATTATTGTATAAGAGTTTTTTGCAGTTGCGTCTACTGTAACAGACTACTTGTTTGCACTTAGTAAAACAAATGGTGGGTGAATTTGAAGTTGAGTACTTATTTGAGCAATTCTACTTTAGCCTGAAAACTGTCTATTTATGGACCGTTTTTTTTGGGTCTTTTTTGGTTCGACGAGTTTGACACGTTCTTAACTTACAATTCGAAAACGATCATTACATACAGCTAACTCGTTTTAGATGGTAATAAAGATCCAGAAACAATAAAACATCTTTATTTAACGACAATAGCCCAACGACTAAGTGCAGGAATGCGACGGAGAGGCACTGTCCTTCAGGATAAGATTCAGCTCAAACGATGTACTGTGTTGTTACTTCAACTAACATTGAAAACTGCCCCAAAAACTTAGGTAACTTTTGAACTCTTTTGAATTACAAAATTTAAATAAAGATTACGAAAAAAACTTAGTGAAAATAATAATAAAACGGGCAAGTAACAGTTACTTTCATTGCATAAATACAGGTATTGTTCAATTCATAATCATAGTGAGATTCAACACATATTTCCCATCCCAGACAGAGAAAGTCCTTCGCTTTATATAAACTTTATTTTATCCATTGTTTTACTTAATTTTCACATGGAAAACTCTGTTTGTTATAGATGGGCAGGTAGCTGTCGCGAGACAATGTCATTGCAATAAGTTTTATGGTTTCGTTGACACCTGAGTAAAAGTTGGTGAAAAAAACATGAATAATTTGTCTAAAAACTTGTCTTACAAAATCTGTTAAAGAATATACTAATAGGCACGTGCTATGTGCCAATTAGCTAGAATCTATTTTAGATACATAAACTGGTTTAGGCGCGAAATAAACTAAAGTTTGTGGCGTTTTAACGACTTTGTGTGCTTAAAGCAAAGCTCATTATATTAGTAGGTGTATACTTCCTCGATTAGCTTTCATAGTGCGCGAGGGCCATGATCGGCCATTGTTCCGCGCGCCTAGTGAAACCGCAAGAATACGCAAAACACTGATGGATTTTTGTTACTTTTATTTTCAGAATTTTCTTCTCGACAAATTGTAACTGAAAACCTGATGAGTGCAAAAAAAGCCTTTACCTTTTAAACCTTACTAAGTTTCAGTGTTGTCAATAATCAGGCAGGTACCTACCTATATACTTATAAAAAACTTAACATTATTTTCAGTTAGCTATTTACTGGCAAAAGGATGACAAGTCCCGTCTGAAGTTAGCACTAAGTGGTTGTCGTGATTCAGATACTTTACGAACCAAATAGCTGTTTTCTTCACGAGTGTACATGCGCGAAAGTTCGCAAAGCCTATGATCAGACGGGCCACGACTCACATCGGTCGTACTATGAGTAATTACGCCTTTCCTGTCAAGAATATATATATTAAGTAACCTGCATTGATTTAAATGTCCATAAGTTAATGGCTTAGGTAGCTCGTGGTTTAACCCCTTTTAATAAATCGACAAACTAACTGCACCTACAACCTACAACTTACAGCAAAAAGCAGAAGTTACACGAAGAAGCAAATTGTTATCTGTAACAGTTGGTCGTAAGAATGAAAGTATTCATTGATATTTAGATAAAAAGCCGGCTTCGCGTGAACCAGCGAGGTAATTGTAGGCGTCGTCTTGTTATTATTTTATGTAATGAATAGGCCGCTCCTGAGGTTTTTTGATAGCGAAACCTGTTATTGTAACGTTGGATGAATGAACTGTTGTGTCTCAAGAACTGCCAGCAGTATAATTTGAATTCTCATCTATTTGTATGTGAAGCGAAATTTACAGCTAGTTGTAAACAATCATTTTGTAAGGACTGAAGAAAACACAAAGAAAGCTCAATAAATCTTGGAAATTCTGTTTGAGCAAACAAAAATCTTGATTAAAATGCGAATAATTATAATTTACATATTGTGTGTGACTAACCAGGAAGTAGGTAACGCTGACCCCAAGATACAGGACAAGTCCTAGTTTGGGTGTCGAAGTTTCACGCTTGTTTGCATTTTTAACCGATTTTCCAAAAAGGAGGATGTTCTACAGGGTGTTTGGAAGGGAGCTGTACATACGCCTAGGGTAGAAACTAGGGATAGTCTGCTACCTACCCCCGCCCATTATATTGACCTTGGCCTCAAGGTTTTTTTTTAATTTATTATTATTTTTTATTTGACTTTTTTATGATTTTTTGACTAAAACTACCTGTAGCTCAAAATCTATCCATGGGACCGGTCGGCTAATGGTCTTGTTTTAATCGTTAGAGTCTTAGGGTCCTGCAAAAAATTATTTTACACCAGAAAATTGTGGAGAAGAAAAGTTATGGGGCCTGAAGTACCGTAGTAAGGTAAAGAAATAATTTTAAGGGCAACTTTCTATGGGGTTTAAAAAAAAACTAACAGGGTTGGAGTTCTTCTGATTTTTTTAAAACATCCTCAGTCCATGCCCTTTCTAACGATATGCTAAAAGTGTAATTATCACTTTTAGTTTTAAAGTTATTAATTAATTTCCGCAACTAGGGCACTTCAAGCAAAAATTTCAACTAATGAAAATTAAATGTGTTCGATCGTAAAAGGATGGCAAATGAAACAAAAAATTTGGTAATGACTAATGTCATTAAATTACAAATTTTAATTAATTACTAATTTTAATTAATTACAAATTTTGTTCAAATTGATGACCATTGACCTGTAAACATGCTCGGCACCTCTTCCTCATCTCCACGGTCACCGTTCTAAGAAGCAGTTCCTCGCGCATTGTATCGAATGCGGCGTGGATCCTGTTAATTAGAACCTCCCTTGTTGGTACTTCTTCTGCGTACACCAACTCTTTCGCCCTTCCCCAGACGTAGAAGTCGAGTGGGGTAAGGTCAGGCGACCTTGGGGGCCAGGGAATTGGCCCACCCCGACCAATCCAAGAATTAGGAAAGCAGTTGTCCAGAAGCTCCCTCACTGCTAGGCTCCAATGAGCAGGACAGCCGTCGTGCTGGAAGACTATGGGCCGATCTTCGTCAAACACTTCTTCCGCTAAATCAGGCAAATCGTTTTCGAGGAAATCTAAGTAGTTTTGCCCGTTTAGGTTGTCTGGCAAAAAGTGCGGCCCTATCAACCGATTACCGATGACGCCTGCCCATACGTTCACGGAGAACCTTCGTTGAAAACCTCTGTGCCTCTTGACTCTCGGGTTTTGATCTCTGGGTGCCCAGTGATGGAGATTGTGGTAATTTACAATTCCTTCCTTGTCAAACTTGGACTCGTCAGTCCAGAGAATACTCCGTAAAAAATTAATATCTTCCACGTCCGTATGGAGCAAGTGGCGGCAAAACTCCACCCTTCTTGCATAGTCGTTATCCTCTAAGCCTAAAACAATAAAAATATCAACGTTAGCGGTTTCCTTATGAATTAGTAGCTATGTAACATTGATTGCTATCTCTGTCTTTCCATTTCTCTCTCTCTCACACACATGCTCATGTTAATTTAAAAATTGCCTATGAAATTCACATGCTAGTTCATTACATAAGAGCTAAAAACAAAAACTTTATGTAAAAAATTACCTTGAACAGGGGTGTAGTGGAAAGGATGACGTCCATTTTCGCAAAGAACCGACCAGACTTTCCACACGCTTAAACCAAGCGTCCGGGCTACGGTTCTTACGCTTCTGGTCGGATCTTCCTCAAATTCAGCCAATATGCGTTCTTCCGCAGCCAAATTTGGTTGAAATCTGTTCACGGCTGGTTCCCGGAAATTTAAATTTCCGGTTTCTCGCAGACGCCGATAAGTTGAGCCAAACGTTTGGTGGTTAGGCACTCGCCGGTTAGGATACCGTTCTTGATAAATCCTCCGTGCCTCGCGCCCATTGCAATCAGCCATTCCATACACCACCAGCATGTCGGTGTACTCTTCACTGGTAAATCCAGCCATTTTGCCAACAACAAGGTAACAAATAACAAAACTTAACAAAAACGAAGTAATAACAAACTCAACAAAATTAACGAAAACAGTGGAGCGTCGTAACGGCAAGTACGTAAGTTAGCTAAGATGGGTAAATCTCGACTGACTAACAAAGACCCCAACGAGTTACCTGCCCGGCCCCGTCGACCCAAGAGCGAAAGAGACATGACATGACATGTTTTGTCTCTTACATGTTGCTCTCGTGTAAGAGTGAGACAACAAATTTGCCAACTGTAGGCCAAACTGGTTTAAATTCTGGAAATTACATTTGTCTTACAAATGTCGACTCGTGGTGGTAAAAGTGCCCTAGTTGCGGAAATTAATTAATAACTTTAAAACTAAAAGTGATAAATACACTTTTAGCATATCGTTAGAAAGGGCATGGACTGAGGATGTTTTAAAAAAATCAGAAGAACTCCAACCCTGTTAGTTTTTTTTAAACCCCATAGAAAGTTGCCCTTAAAATTATTTCTTTACCTTACTATGGTACTTCAGGCCCCATAACTTTTCTTCTCCACAATTTTCTGGTGTAAAATAATTTTTTGCAGGACCCTAAGACTCTAACGATTAAAACAAGACCATTAGCCGACCGGTCCCATGGATAGATTTTGAGCTACAGGTAGTTTTAGTCAAAAAATCACAAAAAAGTCAAATAAAAAATAAAAATAAATTAAAAAAAAACCTTGAGGCCAAGGTCAATATAATGGGCGGGGGTAGGTAGCAGACTATCCCTAGTTTCTACCCTAGGCGTATGTACAGCTCCCTTCCAAACACCCTGTATTTTCGCCTGTATGTACGTTTTTTTGTGTATGTTCACTGATTACTCCGTCAATTAAGAACCGATTTTGTTTTAAAGTGTACCAAGTCAGGATCTGATGAGGGGATCCCATGGAAAGCGAGGAAACTCCTTAAATTTTATAGGGATACATAATTTCGGTATTTTCATCAACATTGCAAGCATTTGCATTCAGAGAGTATCATGAGGTGAACTGAAGAAGACCACAGATGGCTGGACCTTCTCAATGTTAGTAGTATAGTTAAGTAAGTTTTGGTTATGATTTATCCCGAAATTTGAAATTAGAAATAAATGGTTCTAATGAAAATGGTACCATCGAACTGATCTGGTGATGAAACCGGAAGGTAGGCACCGGAACTCCGTAATAAAACAATGTAGCCAAGTCATGTATAAACTCGTTGGACTTGATAATGAGAAGCCCTCTGACTATAAATGATTTTCATGTATAAGGTACCATATACATATAAGGTACCAAAACTATAAAGATATAAATAAAAAAAACTTCTTAACAAAAAAATAAACCGACTTCCAAAACAAAACATTACAAAGGCGAAAAATTACTTTCTTTTCGGATGGTGATGTCAAAAACGAAAAAAATTATAAATATGGACACCGACTTCCGAAAAGAAAGTTATTTTTCGTTTTTAGTGTTTTGTGTTGACGGTCGGTTTAGTATTTTTGTTAAAAAGTTTTATCTAGACTTGGCTTAATCAGTACATTTTCTTGTGCTACATAGAACCAAATTACTACCGACATGGACAGACGGACCAGACTAGTCAAACCATATCAAAAGGACCAAAAACAAGTTTTAATTTCCCGTCCTTTAGGATAATTTTAATTTGAGATGAACCTGCAAACCATGCAATGGTGTCACTATAATGAAGTAGGGAATTAGGCATAGTGTGTCAATGAGTCTATGTCCAACTACTTATCTAAACAGTTCCAAGAATACTGCAACAAAAACCCTTATTAATGAATATTAACACCTTTCAGTTAAACACTTCTTCTCCATTGAGCTGTCAATCACTATCCAGGTAAAGTTAATGTACAACAGTTGAACTCTTGTAACCTTTCATATAAACTAGATGAGGCTTTCCCATACACTTATAATGGGACTATAAAAAGAGATGTGAATACATTTGGGATGGCTGCCTCGTGATTCGAGGACATTCGCAGATTATTTCGTCATTAGCGCTGCGTTTGTGCAGGGTTGACGAATTTTGTGTCTCGTTATTTGGAGAACGCTGCGTTGATGTCTCAATTAAAATTTGTTTTCATACATTACGGTTTATTCATGTTAACGAGGTGAAACAATAAAAAATTCATCGTCATCTTCCTGCCCGTGTAAGTTGGGGTCGGTGGAATACTTCTTCTTGTTTCATTCTTCTCATTGTTCACGCAATCCATGCATGTTTTGGCACCCTCTTTAATTTTAAACCAATATTTTTGCTAAATATCAGGCTGTATAGATAATGTATTGAAGATACTCCATCAAAATAATCAATACAAAACATTAAACAAAATAAATCTTACATACACCTGCACATTTCTGAAGCCCGCAGAAATAAAAAGAACATAATATAATGTCGAATTCAATTGAAGCCTCGACCCTGTCCCGCGGCTACCGTGCGCCAATCGCTCAGCAATGGCGTCAGAATTGAGAAACAGGAATTATCAGAGATGCGGAATGCCACCAGTGTCCGGCTATCTGACCGGACAGTATCGAGCCGGGGGACAAATGTGCGCTAATTATATCAAGCCAGGCAATACCAACTTAATATATAGAATTCATCACTTATAAAGACTCTGAGCCATAATGAACTTGAGAAATTGATCATAAATTGGGATAAAGTCATTTATGTTAGCGGCCATTTTGAAATAGATGTTAATAAACTCTTAACTCAAGGTTTCACGGGCATTATGACGTTAGAATTACCATAGGAATGCGTACCCTTCACAGTTATTCAAATCGTTCAACAAATAACTGCAAAATGGAAACAAAAATTACGCAAAGGAAACGTTGCAGAAAATATTTGCATTGTGTTGGAACCATTGGAACCGTTTCAAACAGTACTATAAACATATCAACAGATGTCCCGTTATGCATATCTGATAGCAAACAGCATAACAAACCAATAGATCTGATGCCTGCAATGATTCCGTGTAAATGGTGGTAGACAGCGCACGAAGCGACAGCAAGATAAGATGCTTTTGTAGCAATGTTATGTAGAGCAACATGAACAGACAGAAATGACACTAGATGAGTTACGTTTTCTATAATTTTCGATTTGGTTTCATGCTTGTTTCTCCTGAAAGAATATATCGCATATCGATATATTTATTTATTTATTTAAACTTCATGTACAATAGTGGTACATCTTCTCATTCGTTGTCTTCATTTCTGAAGGTCGTGCCCGTCCTGAAAAGCTTTGATGGAGTCAACGACGAGCTGCTTCAAAGCCACCAAGCCACCCTAATAATACACATATACAAATAAAACAAACTAATAAATACCAATAAAAATAAAAACGAGAAACCTGTTAATAATTATTATGACTAAACTATACTATACTTAACTTTACTATGTTCTTATAGGATCGTCGATATATATACTGAAGGATCATCTGGCCAGACATCTTTTGTCCCTAAAATACGAGTTAACTCATTGCATTTTTATTGGGCAAGATTCCGAATTAGTGGTGCTGAATTTTATAACGGGCAAGTCCAAGATTTGGTTTGTCTGATCTTCAAATCCCTTTATGTTTCCGGAGACGACGCAGCAATGTAATACAATCGAGATATTATTGCGAATGCATTGAATGCAGAAAAATAAAGTACTCTTTACCTATCTGACCGTGTCAAAGAAGGAATTCTAAATACTTGCCCAGCGGGGTCCACGCGCCGGACGTCGCCGGATGACGCACGGCCGGCGCGGCTAACGGCACGGCACGACTTACGATCTGCCACATCTGTCCCCTTTACGAGCACAAAACGATGCATTCATATTAAATGCTTGTGGTTTTTTAATATGCGCTCATTGGAAAAGTTATGATTATCACGATTTATTGTAAAAGTGAGTAGAAAGCTATGTGTATTTCCGTCGGGGAAACGCTTTGGTTAGTTGTGGGAAATTCGGATGCGAGAAAAATGCACTGATCCATGTGGAAGTGATTAGAGAGAGAAACGAAAGTTAGAATAAAAAAACTGCCTTGCTGTATTATGAACATTATTTTAACTAAGAAGTTAATAGAAGCGATAGATTGAGTAAGATTTTATTTTTATGTTCATATTGTTATGAAATAAATGACCTTCAAAGCATATATGATATTCAAAGCATTTTACTTTAGCTACGTGTATTAATAGCTCTTAAAATTATTCCAAACATAAGCAGTAGACCGAGACCAAATCGTCTTGACAATCTTTACGCAAACGTACTATCAGAATGGTCACAGGATGTGCCCAAGTGGGGACCGAGGACGGCGGGCCTTTGTTGTACGCAACAATACTACTCCAACAAATATCCTTGGCTTGGATCAGATCATTTGATAAAAAGAGAGTTATAAGGTCTAAAATGGCAGGAGAAAATAGGCTGTAAATAAAACCTAATAAGTCTTAAGTCAAAATTCTCTTATATTCATAGACTTCAATTCAACTTCAACGCAAGATCGAGTTACAAAATTATTTACCCGAGCTTTACTCAGGTTTGCCAGGGAACAAGATAAAATTACATTTTAGGCCTGAACACTTCAGGCGTAAGACTTCATCTCGAACCATAATTGGTGATGGGAAACAACATGAGGAAGTCGGCAAATCTTAAAAGAATAGAAACAGGAATTCGTAGTCACGTGTCATCCACCAATTCGACGACTGAGAACAATTGATAGATTACGGCCCGCTCCCTCACAAACTCAAATCATTTATATCAATGAAACCACTTACCATCATCTTTTAAATTGTCCATGAGTAAGTAAGTCGGATAGACATAATATGAAGCTATATCACGTTTACAGAGAGGAGTCCGGTGTCATTGAATGGGAAAATGATAGGCTGATTTTCTAACAAGTCATACCTTCTTGGTTTGGGTCTGAGGATCTCGTGCGGCGCGGGCTGCCGGCGCGGCGTCCAGGCGGCGCAGGCGCACGCTCGCTCGCTGCGCGGCTCCCCCGCGCCGGCGCTGCCGCCGCTGGCGCTCAGCGGCGCCTCCTCCGCTCGCGGCGTGCACGCATCCTCACTGGAACAACGAGCCAACTCATCATCATTCAAATACTGACTTCGCACACTGCTGAGGCCTCTCTTTTTAACCCACTAGCAAGAAAATAGGAGGTTCTATTTTCGACTGTATGTTTTTTTTTCTTGTGTCAATAGTTTGAGAGGCAGGGTTCATTAATCCATGGTTACAATTTAATTCTGACAATTACAGCAGTAAACCGTAGTGTTTCCTATGTCAGCCTCATCCATGTTCTACCAGCGGTGGAAACAATGTCGTCTGCCCATCTCGCCGCCGGACGACCGACATTTCTCATTGTTTTGAACATTCATAATAAAAAAAGTCCTGAATCAATACACAAAGGTGGTCTTTATAATGAAGGTTAGATTTTCGTAAATTCTCTTGAGATACGTGTGTATAGAATATAGGTTGGACGAAGTCGTTGGAAATGTGCTAGAATTTTCGTATTTACGCTACCTACGTTCTACGCTGTAACTATGAAAGTTTAAATAGGGATGTTTTCTGGGTAGAAAAATTATAATTCTATTTAGTCCGTCAGTGAGATTATCAAATAATATTGGACACGTATCTTTTGCTTTACCAAATCAGTAAAAATTTACAAAGTTAAAGCGCATCAAAGTTCAGGAGTCGGGGCTTGTGACATCACTAAGGCAGTATAGAGTGTACTAGCGGCGTGACGTCACAAGATATTTCAACACATTATTTATTTTATTATGTCGTCGTCACTTAATGTTAACATGTCAAAAGAAAAAATACGTGTCAATATTTTTTATTAATCAACCTGGAGGAAAAAAAAAACAAATTTTCAGTAAACTAATACCCTATTCTCGATGTCCCGAAATTTTATTTACATTTTTAACTTAACAAATTAAATTTCTGCAATCCCTCATTATTCAATATCAACTCATAGATACCTTAATTTCATATCTGAGAATGGTAATCAACACTTTGAAAATAAGAAATATGAATACAAACTTCGATTCACGTACTGTGCTTACGATTCTGAAGCCTGGTTTATTTGGTCAATTTATATGGTAGCCATTTTCCACAGCAAATGCAGTTATTAATTAATTCTAGCTACCGTTGAAAGTGGAACCTTAGTCTAACAAATAGCTGTTCAGAACAAGTGATAAACAAATTGCCCTTTGCCGCATAACTGCCTTCCAAATAGCGCTAACGATAATTTTAAAATACATTCTGTCTTTAAGAGGATCATAAATATCGGCGTAAAGTAATACTATTAGTAGAAAGTAACTGTTCAGTTTACTGTTAACTATGGTTTATTAAGTAAGATAGCCTTGTAGGCTCAGCGGTAACAAGCTTCGCTTTGGACTGCAGCTTAAGGTCCAAGATTCAAATCTCGCAAACGATTGTTAATTATTGTTTTAAACGCAATCATGATTACAAGCTTTTAAACAAAAGCTTTCGCTGGAAAATGCCTGAGGTTTCACTGAGAATTCACAGATTTTGGTCAGATATTTTAAAGTGACTAGGGATTCTAATGATTGTGACCATGTCAGATTAAAAACTTATATTGACTAGGGATTTTGTTACATCGGTCTTAAATATCTGCTAATGTGAGTTTTAAGTACTGTATATCTGCTTCACTATTTGGGCAATGGAGGCCTCATGTTACATCATAGAATTGACCACATTTTCTTTCGTAAACTTTCGTAAACCACTTTGGTAAACTGTCTGGTAAGACATAAAAAAGCCACGACATTTGTATACAAATTATTGTGATTGCAAAGCTTTTTAAAGTGTTAATTCAACCAGCTAATCTACATCAGTCCACACACCCATATTCGCGATAACATCCTATGACACATTTGTGCAATCACGCACCCTCAAACGTCTCAGAACTGCATTCCCATCACGTTGGTACGTGGGTCAGCAGACAAGCCCCCGTTGTGGCCGCACAATGAGCCCCCTGTGGCCATGCGCCGCGCCAGGTATGCGCGCGCGCAGCAATGTGCGTACTCGAGGGATCCAGTACCGGTTCGTTGCTATTTGAACTAGATACGCGGTACTGTTTGTAGGTGATAATGGAAGAATGGTATATTTTTATCTTTGAGGATCGCTTCAAGTTTTATGAAGGAAGAATTGATCATTGATTCAAGACGATTTACAATAAGCGAAGGTACTTTTTGACCAAGATATAGCGGTATATGTAAATTTATTTATTTATTTATTTTTATTTAATTCATTAATTATTATAACACCTTTACAGAAACATCCAAGGCGATGTTATAACATACATTTAAAACATTAAAATACAATATAGCAATTGTTACAAAAAAAAATTAAATAGGTGATAACAGACTACAAAACGGTATTTTTTGCTTTGTAGGTTTGGATTAGGCGCACAATGCCACATTCGCAAAATGACATATTGACGCAAAATGACACATTCGCAAAATGTCATTTCTCAATATGCCATATTAGCAAAATGCCACATTAGCAAAATGGCACATTCGCAAAATGTCATTTCTCAATATGCCACATTAGCAAAATGCCACATTAGCAAAATGACACATTCTCAAAATGACACATTCTTAAAAGTTAAAGCCACTTAGTGACTTCTGAGCCAATGATTTATGAATAAAAAGTAAAACAAATTTAATTACGTATTTAATCACATTATTTATTCATTTTCATTTATTTTAACATAAAATAAATTAATAATGTAAATTGAAATAATATATGTCGATGAGAATCATAAACATAATTAAAAAAAAATAACTTTTTTCAAAAAAGCTTAATTTTTTGTAAAATTGGCTTGGGTTTTTGTAAAGTATTTTTCCGCATGCGCCATCTATTGTCAGTGTACCTTTAGGGTTAATTGATTTGCAGCATTGATTATACGATTTGCTTATCAAGTCATTCTTAAGTCATAGCTAGGTGGCGTTATTCATAAAAACATTTAATGCCTAAATATAAAAAAATCGACTATGTCCGAAGTGACATTGTGCGAAAATGGTATTTTGCGATAAGGCATTTTGCGAAAATGGCATTTTGCTAATGTGACGTTTTGCGATGTGGCGTTTTCGGAATATGACAATTTGAGAATGTGACATTTTGCGAAATTTCAAAATGTCATTTTGCGAATGTGGCATTGTGCGCCTAATCCGTAGGTTTTTCTGTGGGAAGGAATTATCCAGATTTCAACCACTGAGGT
Source organism: Orthosia gracilis (assembly GCA_947562075.1). Lineage (NCBI taxonomy): Eukaryota > Metazoa > Arthropoda > Insecta > Lepidoptera > Noctuidae > Orthosia > Orthosia gracilis. The sequence goes on along the minus strand of OX387271.1, from coordinate 24,337,436 downwards.
AATAATGTACGTTTCAACAAGGCTGTAGGTACATTCCTGAGTAAAACATGTGAGAGTACTCAATAGTCTATAATCAGCTTTAGCGCTCATTTATCGCCATTCCTCTTACGAGCTCACTACAGAAGATAGCTGTAAGTATTATGATGCTGTTTAAAGTCAATTTGTGGGAAGTCAAGCTGACAGAAGTATACGATTAATGTTTTCTTAAATCAATAGTGTCGTTACAGCTAATGGAGATACGATCTATGTTCAATAATCGTTACGAAAGCCGGGTTCTATAATCCTACGATACCTCCAACGATCGTTTAGTGCGCTAAACTTTGACGTAACATTTCTCCATGACCATAAAATTATGATGACGACGAAGGGCCGAGTGAAATGGGACGGGACGGCATCACGGTGACTGCGCCAACTATTGTTAAGTCCACGGCCCATCACACAAGTGGGTGCGGCTTCCTTGCTCTCCCCTCGTAACCTTCCATCATTGGAGGTTGGAAAGCAAAAGCTTGTGACATTGAAAGTCGGTGACTGCTATTTATTGAAATATAAACTTTTGAAGTTTTAGTTTTAGTTAGATACAGATTACTTAACGTTATAAAGCTGCAGTTAGAATTCCGAACACTTTATGCAGTCAGAATGATCTACATCTACATTGCATTCCAATTCCAGTTATAAAAAATAATTGCACTTGAATTTTACAAGCAGTTTAAGGCAAGACGTAATGTGATTCTCAGAATTCCTTTTGGTACCCTAATTTAGTTCAAAATTACCCTATAATCACACAAAGAGAAGGAAGACGTCGACGGTTGAAATAAATTTCTGAGCATGTTTTTAACAATCCAGCTCATGCCCAGGTGTTTGAGGGATGTTTTCCATGTTCTTTTGAATTAGCTCAGTGTACTTGACCTCAATCTGCTGTGATTCGTTCTGATTAGGTCTACCACAAAACGAGAGTAAGCTAGTACTCAGAAGATGATCTACTGGGATGTCACAAACGAGTTGAGTGGCCAAACCAGACGGAATGATATTCCGATTATTTTATCAATCCTATGTCTCAAGATAGCTGGACATACTATTTAAAAAATCTTTCTCAAAAAATCTGACTAGGTACCATAGGAAAGTCTATTTTTTTAGTCTATGCCAGATCAGTATCATCTTTGACTCTCACGTTTCACCACTATCTCACCTGCATCTGGATGGTAAGTGCAACTACCATACACGAATTTCCGCAAAAACAACTTTGTATTTTTAAAAGAATGAAATATCTTATTTCTCTCTCAAATCTCAGTCGAGTACAACAGTGTGGTCACGTTGTGTGTTAATAATTATCTCGCGGGTATAATGAAGCGTCTGCAGACTATCAATCATGGCTGACAGCTGCCCTGTGCGCAGGCGCAGGATGTTTGACTTACTGACGCTGTCGGCTACTGGGCACTGGGTTTAAGTGATCGACAAAAGATTCATTAATTGCAGTTAGTGCGACTGCTGAGTTAGTGGGTAGGTTCATACATTCTCATTTCATGGTGTGTTACAGCTGAATTGATGGGTTACGACATTTTGTGATAAATAAGAAAGGTTATGGCAAGTATATCTCATATTATATTTTTTTTGTAATGGTACTGCCAGTTGCAGTTGAAACTGCTTAATTAGCATATAATATCTTAGATATGCTATAGATAGGGATCCTAGTTTCTTTTTAGAGATGTTTGATCATGATTTGATTTATGTTTTTCGAAGCTCTAAGGTCTGCTGACCCCTCAGTTGGCGAATTATGAGAGGTGAGGTGCGGAGTGGCAATCTTAGCTGCACGATCCGATTTAGGATAAGAATCAATTTTTCGAAGATTTTATAAAAAAACCTTTGTGCTTACTTGCTTCTTGTTTATATCGATAAATTGCTCAAACTTTGACAAGATAAAGCTCATATTGTACTGACGAAGATATAATTAGATTTCCCATTATTCACAGTAACTCAAGTCTCGGTATTGGTAACTCATTTAATTAGATGTCCACATGATTGATACCGACGCGGCACGTTATTTGAACCTTAACGACACTTGCGAGTCTTGCAACAGAGCTATTTTGATATCATTTGATGGTTAATATACTGTAGAAGCGGTGATAGCAGCGATATTTATGATCGATGCCGTAAAATGTTTAAACAATACTAGATAATTAGTTTCGCACACATCTATTTTTAAATTGTTTTGGTCCTTCAATTCCATATTAGATCGAAGGACCAAAGAAATCTGAAACATTCTATTTTTGCAATTTTTAGTTTTTAAATGCCAATAATTCTTTGTATTCACTTATGGGCGCACGACGAGCGGGAAGAACGAGAGTGTAAGAATTTTTCCTACCTTCCCATACTCTTCCTCTCTTTCCGGACAGCCTCTAACGTGCTTTGTAAGACTGTCTCACTTACGATCTCTTATTACACTATTGGGATCGGAACTAAGACACTCGTAAAAAAATATATAATATTAGGTTAAGACCAATGAAATTGCCGTTTTTTATGAAATATTTTAACGATATTTTTCTATTTTATTTTATTTCTTTTAATCAAAGTCCATGCAATCGATGCATCTTTGGCAACGCAGTGGCAGTTTATTGATGCCCTTCTTGAAGAAATCAGCTGGACGGGAGGCAACAAATCTTCAATTGTTATTGGGTATTTAATTTTATCCCCGTCAAGAAGTTACCCAAATACCGGAAAAAGAAGAAGTCTGTAGGCGCATTTATAACGACGAAAATATTTTGATTTGAAATGGCAGTACTGCAGAGCGGTAATTTCATAGGTAAAGAGTTAAAGAGCTATTATATAAAGAAACATTCGTGGGCTAGGCAGGCACAGGCTGAACAGGCTGAGGGGGCGCTTATTGGAAGTTAGCCCGGGGCGGTCAAAACTCTAAATGACTAATCCATAATTAACCACATCCCGGTAGCCAGTACCTACAGAACGCACATTAAGGTCTATCCAAAGCGATTGTTCAATTGATATTGTGCTTACTTCGCGTCTAGTGAAAGTAACATTACATAATTAATTATTTCTCTTCCACAAAGGTGTCTTATAAACTATACATAAGTTACACAATTTGGTCAATCCTTTGTGAGAGACTGGGTATCTGCATTAGGAGATCCTGTCACACAGATTAGCAGCCGTACTCCCCTCCCAAAATTGTGATTATTAAGCCCAAAATTGTTATTATTGATCGATTTAATTACTAATAGCGCTTGGTAAGGTGCTGGTCCTTCGTTACAATCTGGCTGCGTTTCTTTATTACCCAGTAATTTGTCGTGGCGAGACACGCCGCATTGTTTTAACGTGAATACCAACGCCTCGCCATGTCATCTCTCATGAGATATCTCAGATAGATATGGAGAGACGTCCAGCAAATACTTTAGAGATATTTTATAAAACGAATAGTTCCTAGCGTTGATGGTTTATAAAAATTAAGTTAATTTTTTTTCTTCGCAAATGTTTGAATAAATGATATTTAATTAGATTTAGTTAGAGGAGTATTATTCGTTTCGTTAGTTTCTTAAAAAAGAGACAAGCACCTAAAATCTAAATACAGTAACATGCATTTGCATCATAAAATTGCAGCTGCCTATAGGTAGATAGTATTTTTTTAATAGATTGTTAATGCGGAAAACGATTAGTTTATCGGAAACTGCCACATGTTTGCTGGCATACAGGTTAAGTGTGGCTTAGAAATAACAGTTTATACGATGGTAACTTTTAATCAGGATACCTAATAAGTACCTTTACATTACAGCTATTTTCGGGAATAATATCTAAATATTTTATAGATGGGTTACGGAGTTTTTATCTTCTAACCGTCTGGTTTGGTTTTTACCATCCGTTGAAACGACAAATTAGTGTCATCATATACACACGGTAAAGTTAGTATTCCTTTTTATTTATTTTTATCTGTTCACAATCATTCCTCATCATTTGAATAACAATAAAATTCAACATGGATAGATTCCAAAATTAACGAAAACGGGTTGTTGTTATGTTGTAGCTCGTAAATATGCGTAAAAAAACTTAGATTTTACGATTAAATGAATGATTTACTTATAATGACTCCTGAAGTTACTTTATTCGCTCATTAAATCCGATGAGCGGACAATCTAAATACGATCAGTAACATCGGGAATCAATTAACTATAACCCGATAACGTAGCAGATGTTACCGGACAAGGGTGCCTCTGTCAGCAGCTATACCAGGATTAAACACAAACACTGCATCATTCCCCAATGTTGACCAATCAAAAACACATAAAAACATCGATGAATAAATAATTAACCAACTTTTTTTACAACTTGATTCGCCCAATAAAAAATTAACATAAATAATTCTCTTATTACAATGTTAATATATTTTTTATCTTAACTCCATAAAATTCGTAATACCGCTTTCGCAACAAATAATCGTTGGCCAAAAATATTTTTTACACGAACAATTTACACGCAGCGGGGGTTTTATCTCACTTCCAAATTATTTTGAAATCAGACAACAATTCCCATGTCCCGCGATTCCGCGTCGGTTGGCAACCCTACTGTATACCTGACACAATGGAATCCAAAAACGGACAAAAACTGGCCGAAGGAGGATTTATGTGGCCCTCTCGGATGCCACACGTTCCTTCGTTTTATACCCTACAGCGATATTCCGCATACTGTATATTTTGATGTCATCAAATCCTTTTGTAAATGTCAAGTTTTCAAGCTACCGAATAGTTGGTCATTGACCTGTATGAATTAAGTTTTTAATCGAGACGAGAGCAGAGCGTTGCGTGCTCTCGGATAGATTCGTTGGATGATATATTTCAATATAAGTGCAGGGGCATGTGTTCTGAGGAAATAATTTACTGTATTTGACATGCAGGGTCAAAAACCTTCCCTGCTACAGAGAGGGAACCATCTTGGGACCATCTAACAGATTAATTCTACATTTGAACTGTACATGGTGTATCTGAAGTCCATACAGAGGACAAGACAAAGGAGGACTTCAGAGGATTTAAAAACGTCACTGTTGCCGCGTGGCCACCTGGTTGCACCATTTATTAAGATAATTAAAAATTTAAGTTACTAATTACAATTGTAAATTGCCCATCAGCTCAAAAAAAGGAGATAATTAGATAATCATGACGAAAAAAGCAAAATTAGAGGATCTATAAAAATAACCCAACTATATGACTCGAAACAGTCGCAAGCTCCATCATAGACGTTAGCATAAACCATAACAGCATAAGGTATAGTTTTTTACGTTCGCATAACTTATTGCTTACAAGATATTAGCATATTATGACTGTATTTAATCCATTATTTTTGCAACAAAACAACTTACTAGCATGACAAACGAGTAGTTAGTAGAGAAGACAACAACAAATCGTCGTAAATGCTCACAGACATTGCTTAACTTTCACTGGTTAGGAGTTAACGCAACTTCTTTCCCATGCTTTTTGCATTCGACATGGGATTCTCACGTGAAAATATAATTGGTTATATTTTCTAAAAAAGTGAGCATCGTGACTTAAAGCATGCCTCTTCTTTATCTATTGCAGCTTAGACAGAAGAATGAAAAGCAATGACAACGACTCCGTCACCGGATTGACCGTTCCGCGGTAAAAAGCACTGCTTGCATCCAAAGGGCATCATATTTTTATGGGCATGTTTTCATTGAATTACTTATATCTGTAAATCAAAGGCAGTAGGCAGTTATTTTTGGATCGGATCCGGAATCCTGTATCGAAGGACAAAAAATTACTGTGACGAAATTCGCTGGTAAAGTCTCTAGACGATATGAATTTGAATATTCTTTCGAAAACCAGACCAGTGTATTTCACAACTTTTATTTAGTTTCAATATATCCAAAATACCTATAATATCCCTAAATATTGACAATGGTTGTTACCGAGATGAGACTGTGACTCGAATATATATTTGAACGTTTTGAAAGCTTGGCCGACTGATTAAAAGCTTCAACATCAAATGCGACACACGACGAGACACAACCTTCTTATAACAGTGCCACAAATCTTTGTATGTAGCTGTATCTTTATGACTGCATTCACCATACATTCTGCACGTATGGGGGTCGATTAAAATTAGCATAAGTGTTCATCTGGTTTATGAAAACGTAAGAAGGAACACGTCGAGTGCACTCTGATGCATGTTTAATTGCTTTTAACTTTGACATGACGTTATCCAGGCAGGCTGGCACGCTTCTTGAGCCGAAATAATATTTCTGATTGTGACCTGTCTGGGGTTCTGCACCAAAGATAAAGATGGACGACAAGCGATTTAAGAATTTTTGTTAAGAATTACTGAAAAATATCTAGGTGCATACGGCTATGCTCGAAGTTTCCTTGCGTGCTCGTACACAGAAATAAAGAAATCCGCAGGAGAAGCAGGGCTACCGACATAGTTCAATGGATTGCCAAAGTGGCTGTGGCCAGGGCACTATGGCTCGTAGAAGGAATGGCCGATGGGGCCGAAAAGTTCTGGAGTGGTGACTGCGAACTGGAAGACGCTGTGTTGCAAGGCCTCACTCTAGGTGAACCGATAAACTGGTTAAGGGTGCGGGAATCCAATGTATGCGAGGCTCATAGGACTGATCAGTGTGGTGACGCTTGGGTTCGTCTCAATCGTCGGCTTCCGCCTTTGTCCAGCTATGGACGTCTTTCGGCTGAAATTATAATAATTCAACAATACCGACGGAACTATATGTTTTTACCTGCATAGGTAGATACCATAAGAATTGCAAATTTATTGGTTATCCGATACGCTGATTGGAAGAAGCCCAGTTTTTCAATTAGCTAGTCTGGCGAATGCAATGCAATAGCTAATTGCCCGGTGGTAAAGGCAACATTAAGTTTATGATTTTTTAATACTAATCAATATGAAACCGGTCTGATGAGTTAATAAGGTGTTGAGTTCTAATAAAGAATGCAGCAGATACTAATGAGAACTAGATAATTTGTAAACATGCGCACTTCTTTGTTAGTACAATTATAGCAATGCTAGGTCGTAAATCTAGGATATGATTGGTTTAATTAGCGCAAACACGTTTAGACCGATTTACGATTTAATACCTAGGTATATAGTTCAGGGGTAATCATGAGCCTTGGGCTCTTGAATCACCATTAATTTCTATGTTTCAATTGAACAGTGCAGAAGAACGGTATTTAAATATTTACAGGACTGCCCCTTTTATCTGGTGGTCGCAAGCGATAATGCTGAGCATGGTCCAGGGGCTCTAACAAGTGGCATTCGATGCAAGCGAAGGCGATAGTCCAAAATGTCAAAATGTAAAGGATTGATCACGTGATTTTTCGATATCGCTTGTCAATCCCATACAATTTTACCTTTTTGACAATCGCTATCGCCACGCTTTTGATGATAGAATAATAATAATAATAATCTGGGTTATTACCGCAGTATCTCTAAGTTGACATCGTGATGGGGCTTGCGCGCTCTATTGATCCCTAGATCAGAGCCGGTAGGTCCTACTTTGCTGCAACATGCCTAGGGTGAGGGGCCAGACTACAGCTTTGTGGCGAGCTGTTGGACAGTGGCGACCCCACGGACCTGATCGCCCGGGAGAAGTCTTGTTCCTCATCTCCTGCTTGCCTTTATTGGCCAGTCAGAGTGAACACAGACGGGAATCAGAGCTCCCACCTCTCTCTTGCCTTAATTGGATACCTTGAGTGGAGGTTCGCAAGAGCAAACGTGCTCGGTGAAAGGAAGTAAGATACTGATGGATTGTCCTGATAGCCGTGGCTATACCAGGCCACTTCGCAAGCACCTTCAGATATGTTTGCCTCCTTGGCGCTACGACACTCAAGTGCTAGCGACCGTTTATGTGGACCCATTCATTGAGTGCGCAAGTCACCACCTGCCATTTTATAGCCGTGTAATTCAGCAGTGTTCAGGCAGGGGCCAATAGTCATTCTATAATTTAAATCAATACACTAAGCCTCCCATACCTATAGCTCAATAGTCCTGCACCAACTGGTGATTGTCCTTGGGTGCACTTACATAGTGCATACAGGGTTAATCGTCGGTTGGTGCCACATATACATACATGATTAACAAGGCCTGGCACGCCTTTCAAAGGTCCGGGACCTCAGAGTCCCGAGATTGTTAAAAACATAAAAGAATAATAGTAATAAATCCTTATTCAAACTTGAAATTGAATGAACATTATAAAAAAATATAAATATCCGAATTGAGAACCTCCTCCTTTTTGGGAAGTCGGTTAAAAACTCAATTTGCAGCATTATCTCGGGCTATTCTCGCGCGAGAGTGTACTGTACAGCCGGCATCTAAGCTACAATTTAATCTACTAATCACCTTATATTAATCCGTTAGGTCAATTCCTTATGGAATTCGATTTATATCACAGCGATTTTAACTAAGCGAAATTGCAAGTAAGTTCAAATGGATGCAATGCGATGCAATTCGACTTAGCACTTGAATTTTTCTTAGAAAATACGTGCGTATTGATGCAATTTAAATAGCGTCGCGCCATCAGGAACAGGCCTTAGAGGCCCATAGATATTATATGGATTCCCCAAAGAGTTAGGAAATAGGTTTCCGTTATCTTTGACAGAGAACGGGGCTTAATAAGTCCGCGGTTAATAGCAGTCGTAAGCAGTATTAGTAAACGAAAGGAACGCGAAATTTGATAGTATCGCACCATCGCCTGCAAATGAAGTAAAGTGGAACATTGCAGGCTGCAGGCGAGTAGGGCGGAGGGCGCGGCATACCTTCCGACAGAGGCTCATTACCGCTTATACCTACCTAATTACAGATACATTCTTGTTAACATAGCTAATGAGCTACATTAGAAGTAAGTGTAACCCAAATCACTTTTTCCACAGCTGTACCAAGCGCTACTGCATGAGGTACTGGTTTGGATTTCCAGGTCGAGAAATGTGTTATTGTTTTTTTACAAGTTTTTTTATTTTTAACTTGCTTAGGTCGTGGGTTCGAATCCAGGCAGGCGCTTTACTTTGTGTTAATTATTAATCACCGGAAAGAACGCTAAGCCGCTGGTCCCGGATGTCATTTGAAGATCTTTGACAGTCGTTACGGATAGTCAGAAGCCTGAGATCTGACCCCAGTTTATCCAAGAGGTATCGTGTTATCCAGTTACTGGGTTGTGGAGGTCACACACCCGGTAAGACAGGATTCCGACCCTAATAAATTTGAGAAAAAGGCTAGGCAGATGATGAGTTGAATGTACTACACAAACACATGTAAAGAAATGCAATTTTTTCAGTTTCTTGAAAACTTTTTGATGTGAACAAAATAAATGCCTTTTAAACTTGATACTTTAATTTAGTTGTTAATTAGTAGAAAATGATAAAGATCGATTTTTATTATGGTTTTCTTGTTTTCCATATTTAGTTTTATATTTGTATAAAGGATCGATTATTAAAAAATCGTTTTTTTTTACCTTGATTTTTTTGTGGATCGATTCTTCAGATTTCGATTCTAATCAATACTTTAGAAAAGAATCACCCATCCCTAGTTTGCAGTGCTGCACCGACAAGCATTAGAGAACAAATACTACAAAGCTATGGAGACTAAAACTGTCGAGCTTTCGTATCTATATAGATTGATATACCTATACTCAGGACTGTGAACACAGACATACGTGCGAAAAATGATAGGTAGGTATTGAGAAAAAACGGGATGAATATTGAGATGGCGACTAGAGAAGTATGGAAGCAAAAGGACAAGTTGCACCGATCGCAAATTAATTGGTATAGGTGAGGCAAGAGAACCATGATGACTCGGGACTACTCACGAGATATCTACACATGTGGCATTGTGGACACTTATAAGTTTTAGAATAAATAAAATCATTGTCCTACACTAAGAATGATCGTGGGTGCGTTCGGTAGTCAGACCTGCAGAATCGAACCCGACACACAGCGCAGCAGTTAATCGCTCAGCCACTGCGCCAACCGTGCCGTCAAATTAGAGGTGACTTAAGAACGGGAAGTATTATAAACCGCTAACTACGGGCGGCAATCAATCTGAATCAGAAACCGGTGTAAGCCAATAGCTAGAAGGCGGTGTCATCAACCATTCCATCACAATTATGAGGTATCAACGATTATTATCTAACAATTTTCCGCATTTGTAGCGTGTTATTAAATGAACGAGACACTTTAATGATACTGGCGCCAATAAAATGGAGACCATGTTCTGCCTTCCAACTTGCTAGGATTACTATAATTTCAGAGACAACCCGCGCCGTCCAACTTGGAAGGCGACGTTGTCAACTTAATACCTACATTTGTGCATTTCAGCATAGCTTTTTTACTACGTTTGGGTCGGATTTCTAAATGACCACTATATTTTGCATGGAGCGATTTATTCTGTCCTCCACAACCCATTTATAGGTAAAACAGACTATTGTGCTTCTGACTACGCATAAGGCTGTCGAAGATCCACGATGGACATCAGATCCGACGGCTTAACGTGCTTTCCGGAGCACGAAGAGGTCTGGTTTGTTAAGAGGAAATGCGTTCGCAGACATCCGACTGAATATCCTAAGTAAAAAGTCATAATTCGAGGTTTGGCTCTCGCCTATTTCCTCCTCCAATATTGGACCAATTTAAAACATATTCCATAAACTGAAAAAGAAAGATATTAGATAAATATACTATGCCCCTATGTTCTCCTTTTTGATGATAGGTACATTATTCATATGTACTTTCCAAGTTTATCTTGGACATTGCTGACAACGGTGAAGAAAAACATCGTGAGGAAACCTAGACTCATAGTGAGTTTATTATAAGATTGTGCTCGTTCCAGTTCGATGATAAACTAATAAATAAACAAATAAATTATCTCTCAAAGCACTAGAACTCAAAAAAATTTTAGAAATTGCGCTGTCAACAGAGGCCTATTGTAAAAAGACAACTATTAATGAAAAAGAAAAACATAGAATCACAACATATATCTTTTTATTCAATTTAAGGAATATCTTATAATTTGTTAAATACTGGAGGAGGAAATAGGCGAGAGCCAAACCTCGAAGTATAAATTTTTACTTAGGAAATTCAGTCGGAGATCTCTGCCCGCATTTCCCACCCATCCATGGACCTTCCCTGGCAAGCGAAAATAACTCAATCGTTCTGTGCGGCTGTTATTATTGAGTCGTGAGTTCAATTCACGAAGGTACCTACGTAGGAACTACCAATAATAAAAGTATCTAACGTCCTAACTCAAGACATAGTCGATATGTCTTAGAAGTTGCAACCAATCCTTTCAGCCGTTAATGCCGAACAGATAATAACAGTCAATTATTGCTACTTAACATCTTTAATTAATTGTTTGGATAGGTTTATTTATTAAGTATATTTTCTTGTATTGTTTCTTTCTGTAGAGCCTAACATTAGGTAGATACCAAGTTTCTTATGTTTTTGTTCCCATTTTTTTATATAATTAGGATTCCCATACCTAGTATTCTCCCTATGACGATTTATTTTATCGGGTAAGTATTTGTGTAGAAGTACCTACGGTGTAATCAACTCTATCAATATTGTTAAGGAATAGTTTTCCTGAGTCAGGTGTAATTTCTTTTTCTTCCTTCCGTTTCTGTGTCTTTACTTTTATTCATTTGAAACGTTTAATTTTTATCAGAACCTAAACACAAGTTTGTACATAACACTGATAACTAATTACTAAATATACTAAGCCTGCATTTCCCGAAGGGCGGCACGCCTACTCCTTCCGCCCTTCGGGAAATGCAGGCTAAGGTATTCAGTAGAATTTAAACCCACGTTTCAGCAATAAGGTCTCAGTAGTTATATTTATAACTTTATCGACTTGTGTACTTATTTATTATACACTACGTACTTTATAGTTACTATAATTATTTTAGTTGTTCCTTTCAATAACATCTCGAACAGAGCCAGTAACCGGTCCGAGTAGAAGTCGGATTCGCGATTGCTCACAACTACAAGTCACACTCAGCACGTTGCAGTAAATTGTTACAACTAAAACTATGCATACCGCACTACATCTGCATAGTCCCAAGGTCCTACCAATCTATAAACATCAAGTGAACTTTCGCTGCGGGCTCCACACTCCACAATAGGCCAATTTCCCACAAGTGTGTGAGTGTTTTTCCTCTAAATAAGAAGCATACCTAGCCATCCATTCCAGTGCTCTCGTCTGTGTCACTACACTGCACTGCACTGCACTGAAAACTTTTACTTTTCCCGGCGTACACTGGCGTGCACTGGCGTGGCGTCGGGCGGCGCGGGCGCAAGCGAGGCGCGCACGACACTGCCGCGACCCGCGCCCGGCTCTCCTATAAATTCTTTACAAGACTCGTGCCAGAGCTTGGCCCTGTACAGTCGGGCACGGCAGCATGTCGCCCGCGCGCCAGCCCTTACTTAACTTTCCAAACTTTGCTGAAAGCTCACCTGAAGTATGAAATTGATTTAATGCTTTTAAAGCTTTATTATGGGCTTTTTCGTCATAAGCACCTAACTCAAACACTAACGTTAGGTAAGAATCGGATACTAATGTATCTAAATCATAATCATGACATAAGAAATAACAAAGATGGATAACAATATGAACCGTGCGAAACTACTGAACAAAAGGTTTGCCAGGTATCATTTGTCGCAGAGCTCAAAGGCCAAATAATGAAGACAATAACAAATTTGAGGCATAAAGTTTAATGAATGTTTACGCCAAAACTGGGCGAAATCTTTTTATTAAAGGAAAAGGCGAGAAAACACCCAGGGTGAGAGATAACACAGATTTTAAACTGCATATTTTCGCGTCAAGATATAATCTTGAGCGACCACGTGGGCTTTAATTATAAAATTAAGCACAGGATTGTACCTGCGGCCGGCGCGCGCGCAGCCTCCGGTCGTCGCTCGAGCAACCAGTCAGACCGCATACTGCTCCCCCGCCCGCACACCTCTGTCCCAAACTTTTAACACTACATACGAAAACACACTATAACTCTGACCGAAAAGGTCCAATTTGGAATAAGCCCTCTTGGTGATTAATATCGTTTGATGTCGAGCCTAAATACCACTGCTATTTCGTACAAGACATGCCGTACAGGGTTCCCTACATATTTGTCCAAACTTGGTAGCCGATGCACCGTATTGGGGCGGCATAAAGCCGCGTTTGTCCGGTCGGCTGTAGAATGCACCTGCTTGCAGGACCGTCACAATCATTGCACTTACTACACTGCGTCTGTTATAACCGTCGTATTTTGATAAAAACACGTGATCCTTGAACTAACAATAACATCAGTGTTCGTTTATGGCTTTTATATAAGAAACGCTTCCGAATGTTTCAATCAATATTGCTCGATTTTATACTGGAATCATGGACAGATGCTGAGTTTTAGCCTCAAATTGGTGATCCACGTAATATCCGGCCTGGCTTTACCTTACTTAAATTACTTCAATTGCATCCTTTTTCGTAAAATTGCATACTATTTCTATCTATCAGAGACAAAAAACAGAAGAACTAAATTCAATTTTGACATTCATGTCTATGTCCTAACATCAACATGGCCCCATCACCTCTCTGATCTTTATAATAAAAACAAAAATATGCTGATGAAATACCATGAATTAAGTTAATATGAATTATAAATAAATAATATCACTATTAAACATGAATATGAGTGGTAAGTGCTGCGGACAATATAAAAGTAGAAAATAAACTAGTTAAGTGAGTACGTGTCTGTCTAACACCAAGCCAAGCTTGCGACTTCCTCTACCAAGTTACGTAGGACTCCGTTGTTCATCATTCTCACAAGATTCAAATACCAGAATTGAAAGCTTTAAGAATGTAGGCGTCTAGAAACCACCACGCTGCGCAGGCATTGAAAGAATCAAGTCTAGGTATACCCCAAGCGGACAGGGACTGTCGGGAGGGGACAGTCTCTCCATTAAGATATGTAATTGCTAACAGGTAGAAGGTAATACAGTGAGGTAAGCCAGACTTGTAAATCCAAGGCTGAGCTAAAACCTTCAATCCGCCTAGACCTAGAGCAAAACGATGACGATCGATGCTTAGGTTTGCTTTCTCTTTATGAGAAGAGGTGTCCTAAAATCTTAGGCTTTGAAAAGTTATAATTATTTTAAATATTACTGATCTCTGGCTGCGGTAACGTTACCCCAGCAGGAAATATTTTTACTAAAAAACTATAAGTGCAACAATTCAAAGAATGTGCGCAACAATCACAGAAGCTGGGCAACTAATTATCTATTACAACATTTAAATGCCTATTTTCGATATTATTTTGCTGGAGTTACACACGCTGCTGGAGTTGCGTAAGTGAATTCGACAAGGCAAAGGGTTTGACCGCCATCAATCGACTAATCACATGCGAGATGAAAGAGGCGATGTAGATTTCCATCTACGTGATTGGTCAAATTAGGCTGCAGGTCTCAAAATTATTATGTAGGCTCAGAGATACTTCCCAAAAATAAACGGCTACTGTATTATGTTTACAAAAGCCTATTTACAATTAGTTACAATGTTAATTAGCTTCAAACTTACACAGTCGCCAGTGGGTCGACTACATGCCATCATCATTTCAGCCGAAAGACATCCTGCTAAACATTGACCGATCCCGTGCGTCTCGCATCCAGATTCCACCGGTTTCCCGCAACCTTAAAAGGTCATCGGTCCACCTGTGGGAGGCCTTCCAACACAGCGTCTGCCGCTTCGCGGTCGCCATTCCAGAACTTTTCGGCCCCATCGACAAACCGTTCTGCGAGCAATGTGCCCGGCCCACCGGCACTTAAGTTTGGCAATTAGGATATTCTCATTTCTGATTCGTTCACGCAAGGAATCTCCGAGCATAGCCCTCTCCATTGTGATTGCTTTGACTAGATGTACCTACAATTAATTACTAACAATGATGATAACAATTCCAGGCGGGCCGCCACGGCGCGGGTACGGCAGGAGCAGTGGTAGGAGCTCGGGTGGAACCACCACGCCCAGCGGGGGCGGCGGCGGTCCACGCAGGCCTGGCCGTGGAGGCAACAACGACAATGTCCTTCCTCTCATTACCGGGGTATTAGGCTCCAGTATCCTCGCATTCTCGCTCTACGTTCTCTCTCACAAACCTAGAGTTTTCGGGGCTGACCACAATCAGCCTACCGTCTTGGACCCAGGGTGCTGTGAGCAGGCAGAGGCCTCTGGCACGGAACCGTGTTACTACTGCGAAGGAGAACCTTGTCTCGTTCATGGGGACACTAACGGGATTAAACTCGAGAAGAGAAAGTTTCTAACATACGAAGAAGAAGCAATAGTTAAGGAAAGGCAAGAAAAATCACAATACAGGGGCAAACTTCAAAGAGCACTTAAGCAACACCTGCGAAAAGTAAAGGAGCTTACAGATGAGCTGGAAAGAGATGAGCAAGCTAGTAAAAGAAACTGGCCCCGTGAGTCATGGTGGAACGATGATGATAAATGATAATTTTAAAAAAACCGTCGTTTAAAAACACTAACTAGATGGACCAGACACAAGGCTAGCTGATGTCATCCCGATGTTCTTATGTACAACCCCATGTCTTTGTCTATTATATAACTATGCAAACTTTCTCAAAAACAGACCGCTAAACTATAAGTCGTGACCGTCACTAAAGCTGAACTTGGATAAGAAAAAGAACTAAAGCGAAGGCGGTGGCCCACATTCGAGCAACAACGGGAGATTACAGAGAAAATGGGGGGGGGGGGGGAAACAGAAGATTTAATAAATTGGTAAAGCATAAAAATGTATTAGAAAGATTATCTTTTAATTATGTCTACCTCTATTTGAATCCTGTAAGCCTCGTTTTCTGGCAAACAAGTGGGATGCCACTGACTTAAATGTGACCTATAAAATTAAATAGCCTTTTAATTCTGCTTATATTACAAAAATGCTGTTGATACATGTAATCATAATTTAACACTGAACATAATAAAACATTCCAATTCAATTCTAGATCTAAACATTTCCAATTGTGATAAAAACTTTAGTGGTTTGTTAAGACGACGGCTTACACTAACGACCTTGAGGGATCAAAACGCGCACTGGTTTCACACCCGCGCGACCCAAACTTCATTAGTTTTTTTTATACTTATTACTAGCTGACCCAGCGAACTTCGTTCCGCCTAACAAATTTCTAAAATAAAAGATTTTCTCTAAAATAAACGTAGCCTAAGTTACTCCTTATTACATCAGCTACCTGCCAATAAAAGTCCCGTCAAAATCGGCCCAGCCATTTCAGAGATTAGCCGGAACAAACAGACAGACAAACAAAAATTGTAAAAAATGTTATTTTGGTGTATGTACCGTATAAATATTCATATACATGTAGTAAAAAACGGTTATTTCAATATTACAAACAGACACTCCAATTTTATTTATATGTATAGATTATATGACTTGAAAAAGAAGCCTTAGATCAAAATGTAAGTCATTAAATTTGTCTTCAAGATGGTGACAATTTCATTAAAATACGCCTGGCGTATACGTTTTGGTGCGATTGCCGTTTTTTTGTCCGTGTTAGACATAATTTTACAAATTAATAACACTATGATAAACGAATAATACTCAAAACGGTTTTAGATCAAATTATTAAGAAAATGGTATAGTGTACCATATATTTTTTCCAAAAAAATTCGTCTAGCCATTTAGACGTGATTCTCATTATTAAAAACAGCTACTCAGGGGCATCTGCGCCTTGCCGATTCACGGCCACCGTAGGCGCGGGCTTGCGGACGGCGAGTAAGGGGTAGCTCGCCGTCCGATAAGGACCAGGCCCGAATCAACGACGCGTATTGTTCCACGCGCGTCTCAAAGAGATGTCAGCAAAACTGACGGGATCCTCTAGGGCCGATGCCTGTCTGGGCCGCGGATAAATTTGAAAGAGAGTTACCGCGGCCCTGGCACAAGCAACTGAAGGAGCACGGGTGGGTTTTAGTCAGTAAAAGTCTGGCATGCCCTTCCGCTTCACGCAGAGCGAGAGAAGTCATTGGATGACGTCCCAAACCAAAAAAAAGGTGTATCTGCGCCTTAAGCGTCCCTATACCCGCGAAATTTTTGGGCCCCAAAAATAATATACGTGGCATTGCAACGCATGTACAGCTAGTAATACCTTCCCTACATAAAAACTGAATAATGAATAGTATATTTACCTAGGTACAGTTTATCTGAAAAATATTATATAACTTTGTCCCCAAATCACTGTATTAAGAATTAGAAGTTGAAAACCTCACAAAATTTAGCATTAAAACTGGTTTTCCTGTTTTTGTTTCTTCGTTTATGTCGGTGTCACGACTGCCGAAATTGAAGTTATTTTTCACTTTGAAGTGTATTTGGAAGTCGGTTGTATTTTTGTATAAAAAAAAAAAAATATTCAGTTTTTAGCTGTGGTACATAATGAGCAAGTTTAATAGTAAGGAACCTATAATGCCCAAAGTAACATAAAACTTACAAAACCGGTGAAATGAGAGTGAACCAGGGTGAACTGTACATAGCTGAGCGTACCGGCGTGATATAATGTATGGCTTCTTTTTTTTGAAAGCTAGTACTTCTCGTGTGGTCCTATTTATTTGATCAAGATCTGATGAAGAACTTCGGAGATATACAAAATAACTCTTCAATAAATGACGGCAAATCTCGGGATTGCTGCAATCGCATGTATGTTTATTTTTTACACCATTTCACAACATACTGTTGTATAGTTCACCCTGGTATACTCTCATTTCACTGGTTATGTTCAAGTTACATGTTATTCGGGTAATATATTCTGGCATCACTGGGCATTATAGGCATTACCTTACTATAGCAATTGTCCATTATGTACCATTAAAAACAAAAAAAATACAGGCGGTATCAAAAATCGAAGAGGAACATCGACTTCCGAAATTGAAGCTATTATTTTTCACTTTGCAGTGTTTTTATTTGGAACTCGGTTGTATTTTTTTGTAAAAAAATTTTTTTTTTCGTCTGTAACCTATATGGTCAGTATTCTACAGAACACTAGATGGGAAATATATAAGGGAAAACAACGAACTTTTCGTTGCAGGACAAACATTTTTTTAATTTGTATCATCATCTGGTGTTTGCTTGCAAGAACAGTGGTGGGTGGCCCAGTGGTAGCGGTATACTTTGTGTAATTTATTTCATCACCACTGCTCTCAAAACGGTGAAGGAAAACAACGTTAGGTTTAAGGCTTAATGACTCAAGGCCGCAGCGAATGCCTAGAAATGTGCACAGCATATTGAATCGTATCTCCACAACGTAATGCACACAATTCTATCCAGATAACCTGCTATATTTGGGTCGGTTTGACGGATGCAGCTCAGAACCAATATTCCACATGGAGCGACTGCATATCTGACCTCCAAAACCGTGTAACTGGGTAACACGATACCTTGGCAAGACTGGTGTAAGATTTCCTGACTTACTGTTCGTAACGAGTGACAAAGGTCTACTTAATGCCTGCCGGGACCAACAGCTGTAAGTGCTCTATCCCTATCAGTGCGTATCAGTGGGGTATATGGAGCCATATATCCCTGCTGGTAGCGATAATTGAAAAAAAAAAAAGGAAATAAGTGTCCCTACCAGTGCGGCATTAAGGAACAGGTCTGTTTTTTTGTACTTGCACGGTTTATGCATATAGCCATTGTCACGTTTAGTTTTTTAAGTTTTTATATACATTCCCTTTGCACAAAAACTTTGTATTGCATTAGAAAGCGGATGTAATACATTTCTATATTTTTTGGAATATTTGGCAGCAAATATATCGAGTCGGTATTATAGCCAAGCTTTGTTGAGGTATCAGTACTGCTATAACATTCTCATCTCCACTTTACTAAAATAGCAGTAGGTATTCGTCATATTCTTTTGACCATTTGCCGTGCCGAATTCACTTACGCCTGCTAGTTCTTTTTGCCAATGATTTCTCGTATTGTCCTCTAATATATATCCTAGGTTTAATTTCTGGCAACAGGAAAAAGTAAATCTTGCCAATAGTTTGCATTGGCTTTGCTTAACTTTTAACTGTATCACTAATTCCTCTCCTTTTTTGTTCTAAACAGACACGTTTAAAAATAAATTATGGCAATAGCCATAGAATAATTACAAGCAAAAAAGTGACCACTTTTTTCCATTAAATGCACTATGCGCGAACTTAACACCACTACTCCAAAATCTTGCCAAGATAACGTGCCGGGGACTGTATCTTGCTATGTAAAGATGGACACCCATCAACGGACTGACTTCGGCAAGCGTTGCTTAACCTTGTAGATCGACCCGTGCAACTTTTATTATTTAGCCACGAGCTCCCCAGCAGCACCACTAGAGGCGTTGAAAATAAAACAACTTCAAATAATAATACATGATATTGTATTTGGAACAATCTTTCTCTCTTACCGCATAATAATATAAATTATAGCTTGGTGAACGTCACTGATACAAAATATATAATAATTAAAGTAGGTAATTAATTAATAATAACTTATGTATAGGTACACCCACCGTCGCACGCTCCCGCTACAAAACAATTTGTTTTTACAAAAATGTCGCCGTCGTCGCCTAGCCTATAATATGTATAGTGATAGTTGCATTGACTTGAAGGCCGAAACACTAGAAGGCAGAATTGTTTCTAAAGACTTAACTCACACGTAGTTGTCCGCAGTTCAAAGGTAACAGTACCTTTGTATCGTTGTAATAAGGGAGGTTTTCGTGTGCATGCGGTTGGCCGTCCCACTCTATGTTACTCACTTTACTGTGATTCCAATAAAGTTAGAACATGTCATGTGTGACCCTCTGATGGAACTACTCAAAACTGATTATTTGGACAGTGCACTTCTTAAAGTTTAGCAGACACTTGGTTTACTTAGACAAGGTGTTCAAAATTGGAGTACCTATCCATCAATCCTATTAGCCTAGGCGGAATTTCATGAAATCCTTATAAGCATAATACAATTACTAGCCAAACTTAAATCACACATTGATACGCCATTACAAAAGCAATATGGAAATTGTATGCTCCAGCACAGATAATATAATACTAGCATACTGATGCCTCACACATACAAAGAAACCGTGGCGACTTAATTAGCGTTTTTCGTCTGATTAAACTGTTTATTTTTATAAGTACATCGATCGCGTTCGGTTCCGTTCCACGGCTATAGATGGTGTTAGCAGCGACTTGCAAGTAAAAGGGTTTACACGGTTCGTGACTATTTGTTTTATAGAATTTTTTACACGTTTTTGTTGTACCAAAATGTGTTACAATACAAATTTATAAAATCGAGTGGCATGCCTCAGAAATTGAAAACCACGCCAACTATTGGAATTTATTTTAAATGATCCGTTCAAATAATCTTTGAAATGTGAATTAAGATCTCAATATGCCATAATTTTGTGCTTAGGAGAGTTGATTAAACAAGAACATACAATTTTTATGATTAATTCTAGAAAATGATAATTTTATACACAATTCAATAATAAATCGGTGCATATCGCGCCATCTAGTGACATCTATTTGAACCAATTTTTCTTTCTTAGCGCTGGGACTCCGTAGTTCCAGGAAACCTGCTTCTGGGCGGAGCTAGGCTGGCTTTGTTAGACTTCTTTAGGGTTCAGGGCCCCACGGACAACGGACCGAATGGAAGTGCAAGAATGAAGACTTGTGACTTGAACTACACTAGTTTGACTAGCGTATATTTTGTATTTAGTGACATCATTCGCCACCCCATCATTCTCAAACTGCGCTTCAATTTGAGGTCTTAACTATGACTTCTTTAAATTATCATGGTTTCTGTGTGAGACAGAGACAGCTATACAGGACGAATAGCACTATTCCTTTTTCACAGCAAAATCATGATGGCATTGACACGTCTTACGATGGCCCCAGATGTCTGGTTCCTCTGCCTAAAATGGTGGCAACAAATTGTTGTTTATTTTTCTCCTCTGCCTACAGACCGCACCTACAGACTCGCGTTTACCGAATGACCATTTCGAGTTTGTCCGACAACACAAACATCACTTGCTCACGACTGCAGGCAAGTCGCTAGTTATTTTGAAATCGCTAGTCTAAGTTTATGACGAACTGCCAATTTCTCAATCACAAATAAAACTTGATAAATTAATATTGAGTGTAAAACGTCACCATTGCACTTGTTGTATTCAGCACAAGGCTTCATGTAATTCTGTCTTCTGTGAGATGGTGTATTGGCGACGACGTGAAATGCTAAAACTAATGGCGTTACATGTGACTAAGTTATCTGTCCATCGCGCACGCACACATCAAGCCTTCTTGTATCACGTGGCCACTTCAGCTGTAGGCTGCAAAGGACAACAATAATCAAATTAATATATTAACGGACATTATGAAGTTAAAAATCGCAACCACACACATGGATCTGCTATTAATTATAATTATATGATGAGAAATATATGGATAGAAATTTTCTTAAAACAGCTTATGGCACTTGTCCCAGCGCCGACGATCAGCAAGTAGAGCTAGAAACTAGATACGACTTGGCGAGCAGCTAGTTCCTAGTTCCGATAGTTTTGTAACTCGGCTATAAGCGAGTGTTCTTGTGCGACGGGCGATTAGGTACACGCACCGCGTCTCAGATCCGCACTGTAGGTAGAAATGACCGCTGGTTGATCTCTCGGCGTGAGTTCTGGCCGCCAAGCGAGCATCGCTGAGCGAGTATTATCTTTGATAGCTCTTGTCGCTGGGACAAACTAGTGGTGGGAGAGTTCTCGCAGGCAGTGAACAACAACAGCCAGCGATCAACTATTAATATACGTGTCTCTTTTATTGACACGGGATTATAGATCTGTTATGTCTGTTAGCGAAAAAATAGTCGATAGCTAATCGGTTCCTCTTCGGCGGTGGGACAAGTGTCTTAGCATGAGTATAATTTTAATGACTTACAGAGACTGGTTCATTACGTAGCAATTTGTAAAAACATTATCACCGGCCCAAACTAGACGAAGCCACAAGGGTATGGAAAAGAGAGACGGAAACCTTTTGCCCAGCGATGCGTCAAACCATAGAGAGATTATCGTTATTCCACTAACCATTTACAGGTGTTATTTCCTAGCCTGCAGCGCATTGGAGAGCCAGTCCATCGCCTGGTCGAGTCCCTCTCCACGCACGGCGGAAGTCTTGAAGATCTGGAAGGTGCGGTCGCGTAGCGCATCCAGCCCCAGCGCCTGGTGCACCTCGGCTACTGTCAGGCAGCCGGCCATGTCCTGCTTGTTCGCGAGGACCACTAGTATTGCATTTGCTAGTTCTTCCTCCTGAAAGTGAGATGATTTGCTCAGATGACTTGTGTGTTACGTGATAAGAATGGAGTGACGACTAAGGGTCAAAGCACACTCAGACTGAGTCGAAGCGAAACGACTTGCCGTCTGAAAATGTACATAGCATTGTGACCCCTATCTGCATCACATAATGAGCACATTTCTATCAAGATACAAAAGACGAAACTAAGAAACAAATTCGCGCGCTTTGTATTAAACTACAGAATTTTGACGTGTCGCTTCGCTTCGACTATGCTGGTATTATATTATCTGTGGTTTCGACTGAGTCTCAATGTACTTTGGCCCTAAGAATAACCTGATGAGTTTCTTAAGAAGGCTCCTTACGAACTCTTATTCTTTCCATAGAAACATGACAAAAAATAATATTTTTTTTATAGAATGATGCTGATGTTTATGTTGGCTGATGTGTTTTTGCGAAAATTGTGTAAAAAAAAAGTTAAAT
Organism: Orthosia gracilis; assembly: GCA_947562075.1. Taxonomy (NCBI): domain Eukaryota; kingdom Metazoa; phylum Arthropoda; class Insecta; order Lepidoptera; family Noctuidae; genus Orthosia; species Orthosia gracilis. Next base: position 24,314,639 of record OX387271.1, on the reverse strand, counting down.
CAAAAAACCAGACTGCTTAAGAAGCAAACTGACGTAAACAAGAAGAAAATCATGCTGTGCAGTCGGAGGGTACTTATTCGCGAGCTGGCTGACCAAAACTAGATATATCCTCTACAAGTCAAGAGTGACTAGGTTACTTCTAGGCAAGCTTGTAACACCTTCGATCATCACACATCATCGCTTACCATCAGGTAAAATAGTGGTCAACGCGAGCCTATCTATAAAAAAAAATATATATATATAACTTTAAAGTTAACATTTTTTTTCGAATTAGGTACATTTAAACATATATTTTTGAAATCACCTATTGAAACCCTTTATTTTGATACCCCACACGACGGGTTTGGAAGAAAAAAAATTGGACACTTGCAAGGTTAACACGACGTAAGAATCATCAAAATCGGCCAACGCGTCTGGTGTCTAGAACGCCACTTGGGAACAAACATACATAGGTACATAGAATGATAAACACATTACCCTCCTTCGGCTATCAGGTAAAAAAGGGATAGGGAGGCCCTGTAGAATGGCAATACAAGCTAGTTAGTTAAGAGTGTTTGTCTCACAAGAGCATTGATAAATAAAGTTTTGTTGAATGTTTAATATGAGTACATCATATTAATAAAATACCTAATGAAATGAAGAAACTAAAAAGAATTGGATATTTTGATAAAAAAATAAGGACAACTTCCTAATATGAAACAGCAAATTCACACTGATAACATTGTGAATGAAACGTTCTCTGCTCATAATTTAAAGACATTTTATACCTATATCACTAATTAATATTTAATGGTTGTTATAAAGTTTCCTGTCAGCCATTTTGCCTGAAAAACAATTGTAGGAAATAATAGCATCTATGTAGAAGCTTCAATAAAAATATTAGCACTCCATATATTTTTGAACTAGCTTCTGTCTGCAGTTTCGTCCGCGTAAAAAGTGTTTTAATATCCCAAGGGATTGTTCCATTATACCGAGTTTATCTGAATAAACATTATAAAAAAATGGTGTGCAAAATTTTACCCAAATTTGTTCAGCTAATATATATTTATTCCAGCTGGTGTGATCAGTTCAGTGGTAGAAACTAAGATAGAAAATGTCTAGACAGTTCTAACAAGAATCATATAGGAATTTCATACCTTTCTTTATTTTTTATTATTATTGATATGCTCGCGCTTGACCATATCGCGTAACTATACCTTAGAATAAAGTTACGGGAAATAATAACTAAATCAAGCTGAGTTCTTCAATATATACAAAAGAAAAGGATTGAAGAAAATATACTACATTATATTAACACTGAAACGTTTAATAAGTATGTTGCTACTTACTCAATAATTTTTAAAAATACGTTTAAGGCAGCTAAGGCCTTGTACATTAGCAATAAGGTTAAATTAGCAGAAAATAAAATCAACACGGTTTGGAAAATTACAAACAATGGAACGAACAGGAATAAAATAAATAATACTGATTACACGCTTGAGACCACACACGGACTTATTAGAGATAACAAAAAAAAAAAAAAAACAACTAAAGAAAACCCGACTGCAAAGATGTAAACAAGAAGAAAATCATGCTGTGCAGTCGGAGGATACATATTCGCGAGCTGGCTGACCAAAACTGTAAATATTTAATATCCGAGTGTGACGTGTCCTCTCTTAAACAGAAATTATTAAAACCTACAACGTGTCACCTCTACTTGATACTTGGGTGTTGTTATTGATGAGTTTTATCGTGGCAGGCATAGATTGATTCTAATGTATCTCGTGTTAGAAAATTGATATGGATCTTCAAAACTCTTCGCTATGTGATGCCGCCGAAAATGGGGGTACTCCAGGGCTCAATTTTAGGTCCTTTCTTATCAATAAATATAATAAATCTGTAGAAAAGTCGTTTTTGTACATCGAAAATATAAAAATAAAAAATTGCCAGAATGATAAAGGAGAACCAGCAGAACCCATTTTCAGCATTTATGGAAATTTAAATGACGGCACATCTCTCGGGATTGCTGCAATCGCATGTCTGTTTATTGTTATATCATTATAACATAACATCACGCCAGTACACTCTAAAGGGGTACGCAGATATGTACAGTTCACTTTTCACCGGTTATGTTCGAGTTTCATGATATTCGGGTAATCTATTCTGACATAATAGGTACCTTATTAAAGAACTTGCCTATTAGGTACAACTAGAAAGTGATAAATAGTAAAAAAGTTATTTTTCACTTTGTAGTGCTTTTATTTGGAAGCCGATAGCATTTTTTGAAAAAAGTTTTTTTTTTTGTTTTCGTTTCGGTGTGGTGTTCTGGAGTGCTACTAGATGGCGCGAAGGAAATCTGTCCTTACTTTTTTTGTATGAAGTCGATATTCTTCTCCCTAGAGTAAATAGTATTATGTGCAGTGAGCGCTTGATCTAGGTAGGTAGAAAGGTAAGTAAGGTAGGTAGGTCTAGGTAAGTAGGGTAGGTACAGGTAGGTAGGTAAGTGGGTAAGATAGGCAGTTAACGGGAGCGAAGCCGCGGGCACAGCTAGTTTTTAATATACATAAACGATTTACCCCGTTTATTGGAAAACAAACTAAACATGGTGTTATTTGCTGATGACACAAGCTTTAAGAGCATTACATGACGGTTCCTTGTCAATATATTTATGCAAACATCATGTACGTGAGAAAAAAATTACACCTTTTTAGTAAAAACGGAGAGGGACATAATTACATTACTAGAAATAGGGACTAATTAGTTCAACCAGGTTTCAGATTGGCTAAAGTAGTCTCATCCTTCATGGGGTACTGTACAAAATGTTACAATAAAATTCCTCCCCACATTCTAGAACTGAATGAGACGAAATGTAAAACTTGAATGAGACGAAATTTAAAACTTGTATAAAACACACACTATGCAGGCAAGCATATTATAAGTTGTGGGATTACATCACTGATAAAAATGCTTAGCTCAATGTTAGTCCTGCTCCACATCCACTAGGGCGCAAAAACAAGTGATATGCAGAACATTATTGTTTTGAAGTATTGTTGGACCTGCTGAAGACTATGAATATATTTGTATTATATATATTCGATTTCTTTTAGTATTATATAACTGCACAGCAAGTGTGTGAGTACTATGTACCCAACTGTAAATCTACCATTTGTTGTACCTTTGTGTCGTTCGTTGACTTGTGTGTGCCCTGGCAGTTGAGTGAGTCATGCTCTCTGAAATGTCTCTCTGATGGTGGCGCGTGTGTTGGATTATTCGGTTTCCTTCATGATGGTTGAGCTGGGTGGTGCCGATTCATGCATCATGTTCGTGAACGGGCGCCGTCAGTTGAGATTGATCATAACTTAACTGCTTTGGATGTTAATGTTTTTCTAGTACCAATTATATAACTGCACAGTACATATGTGTGTACTTTTAATACCTTATACCTGTACGTAGTATAGTGTGTAGTGATTCTGGGTGCATTGTCCTCACATATTAGAATTCATATTTAATTTATTAAATGTATGTACTTATGTATTGAAACATTGTAAAAAAACTTATTTTTTTTTAAAAGAGCAATTATGGATTTTCTTGTGCGTTCTTCTCCATAACAAGATACTTTCCGAATGCATGGTAGAATCAATTTTTATTCCTTGTAAGTTTTAATGTAACGTTCAAAAGAGCCGCTTGGTGGCCTAGTTGAAATAAAATATCTTTGTCTATATTTAAGCAATTTCTTTCTGACCCATAGGATAGGATAGATGGACCCCCTTTTCCACACTTAAGACTCCCATTTTATCAGTTGTGCGTGCAGGCCTCGGCTCTGTGAGAAGGAATGGGCCGTCGTAATCCACTACACGGGCCCATTGGGATGTCACATGACTTAAAATTTTTGGTTCTAAGATAATGTGTCCTCACCGTGTTTTCCTTTACCGTTTTGAGAGCAGTGATGATGAAATAATAAGTGCCTGCCTGGGTTCGAACCTGACCCATATAGGTAAAACAAAATACCTAGTTAAAATTTGTACCTACTTCCTGTGTAAAATTGGAAATAAGGTCAGGAAATGACAAACTTTTGATAATAGGTACTTAGCAGGTACTAGGAATTACTTTTAGGCCATTTACACTATCATTGTTTTTTATCTTTATGGAAAATCAGTTTAAGTCGGTAATCAACCAATCTACATGACATGTTAATTAAAACTGACATTGTAAAGTGTAATGTTGTACAACACTAACTTACTATGAAATCAATAATGTCATGGTCGAATAAAAGTACGAAAAAAATAGATAATGCCTGATGTTTACTATATTTGACCCAAACTAGACAAAAAAAAATATTGTAGTTCTCCTGAATGAGTTTCGGACTATCTTATTGGAGAACTAGCATTTGCCAGCGGCTTCGCCCGCGTGTAAGTCGACAATTATCCCGAGAGAACATATTCCCAGGGATAAAAGTATCCTATGAGCTATTCCTGACTATAATCTAGCTCTGTGCCAAATTTCATCCAGATCCATCCAGCCGTTTGTGCTTGTAGAAGTAAGAAACATACAAACACACACACACTCACAAACTTTCGCCTTTATAATATTAGTGTGCTTGCCATTGACACAGGAGATATTATAGTAAACAGTGTAGGTGCAAACACAGGTGCACTCTATTACAATAGTCAATAATTTCTTACAATAAATATCCCCAAGCACTATGAAACAAATGGAGTCTTAAAAAACATGGTGTCCATAAAACTACTTTCCTGAATTCTTCAACTTCTGTACCTTTCTGTAAGATTGAACAATTGATTTAGATGAATCTGATTTATTTTTCTATCTATGAATGCTAAACTTCCAGAAAAGGTGTTAAAATTTCAGTTCTTAAAATATAACTCACTCAAAGTAGCGAAAGTTAAGTTCAATACTAAAACTTCAACCTGTTAGGTAATTAATACAATCAAATGATTGGAAGAAGTAATTAAATTCTTCACCATACTGTAGTACTTAATTAGAATATAACCACAACAAATATTTTCTAGCTGTTCAATTGATTATGGGCTCTTATCAGCTTGTTCCATGGTCACCCTAGGTTTTCTATATTTTCACAACTACTATAGATCAAACACAAGCTGGATATGAGATAGGACCCAAAAACATAATGGACTGAATGGAGTCTTTAAGTGGAAAATGGAGTCCATACATTACAGTACCAATATACGACCTAGTTCGGTACAGCTAAAAATGGTAGAATAGTTGTTTAAATAAAAATTATTGCTTCTAGATGAAAGTTCACTTTTCAAGTAGTTTCAATGTTGGCACTTCAAAATAAGGAACACATTCAAGATGATTCATGTTACAGATATTATAAAACTTACCCTCAACATGTGTACCAATTCATCTTTAGATATTCCTATTCGATCTCTATCTGCTGAATCTACTACATATATTATTGCATCCGTGTTCCCATAATAACATCGCCAGTAGGGCCTGGAAACAATAACACATCAATGTTACATTACTTACACAAACATGTAGTTACAGTACAATGCATAGATACAGAAGGTTGTCAATGACACTAGAACAATAACCGTGTCTAAACGAGACCTAACCTAACATGGCACAACACTATCACTCACCTAATACTGGTTTGTCCACCGAGATCCCACACTTGAAACTTTAAGTTCTTATATGTGACTTGTTCTACGTTAAAACCGATGGTAGGTATGGTCGTCACCACCTCTCCAACTTGCAGTTTGTACAATATCGTCGTCTTCCCGGCACCGTCCAAGCCGAGAATCAAAATCCTCATTTCTCGCGCACCTAGCAACCCTCTGAAGTAACTGAATAGACCACCTGTAATATACCGACACGGTAACAATATTATCAAAGTGCTAAACACGATTAAAATACATTTTATGACAATTAAAATCACTTACCCATTTTCTGATAAGCTTAGCCTATTTTAATGCATTAGTTGTTACGTCTAAGGAATGATTTTGTATTATGTGTGCGCATCAAATGTTCCCAATGTTTTTATTTTTATTATCTACACTTTCAAATTATTTATTCAATCACTTTTAGCGATAAATACAGAACATTTTATCATAAAACTCAGCAAATCATTTGACGTGTAAGCAAGCACTCAAAATAGGTTGCCAGTTTATTAAAATATTTAAAGATTGTGACATTTCGATAATAAAATTAGGTAAAAACACGGTAAACTAAACGCTTAAAAAACGTATAAAAATAACAACTGTAATATAACAACTATAATCTTTATGTTTACTCTTCATAATCTAACGAACAGCAAATAACTAATACAGTTTATTTCACAATAATAATTACGTTGTAACACTTTAATGCAAATTATTTTTTTAGGTACGTAGCAAATACTTCCATCCATACAGCCTCATAATAAAAATCTAACATAGAATTTTATTTGTTTTTGTCTGTAATCATCCCTAAATAAAACAATGCCCTAAAATAAAATGATGCCTAAAATAAAATAATTGGTATTCTGCCTATTCACCCGAATCTTTAATTAGAGCAATGTGTTGCACGGTGGCGACATTTTAACAATAGTGGTATAAGACGGGCAGGCGTTGGTATAGCTATCGCATTGCAAATTCAACTTTCTTTCTGTTATTTTTCCATCCACCATTCATTCGACGGTCGCTACTGCAGATTCTATCTGGCAAAATACTTATAGGAGCTGCTGCTGTGGGTTGTAGTACCTTACCTAGTGTTGCGAACTTGTTCCTAATACAAATTTAGTACACCAACTCTTAAAAGCTCCCGCAGGCATTTTAGATCCCGTAAATAAAACGCCCATTGCCGCCCTGGTTGCCAGGAAGAGATCGCGGAATGCGATAAGGCCGCCCATTGTATATATTTTTAGTTTTAAGTTTCCTTTGTAAATGTTACATATGGTGTACAATAAAGTATATAATAATAATAATAAAATTATCGACAACCGAATCAGCACTTAGAGAGAATTACCTTTTAGATACAATCATAAAAACAAACAAATCAACAATTTTACGTGTTGCTTATAATACCTATCGGCTTAAATTTAAATTGTGGACTTTCCTCTCTTTTTATAACCTGTAGTTATCACAAATTATATATTCAAATAACCAGGACGTAGTCTGCAAAAAGAGCGAATAAAATTAAGCACTTAGCTACTATAATTAGACAGTTTATGATTTATTTCAAAAAAATGTTGCATAGATTAAAGTGGCCTTGTGCTGATACTATCTGACTCATAGAAATATACAAACATGGGGGTTTTCCAAGATTGTTAATTTCCCACTTACTACCTTAGTTTAATGGTATATTAACTATGGAGATAAAGACGAGTAGGTAACAATGTACCTACCTACTTAAGTGTTTCTGCTAAGGTGTTAAAGGAGGGGTCTCCGTAGCGGTGTCTTATTAAAGAAGAAGGTCCCTATCTAATTAGATCATTGGTTCATAGCATCACTCCTTGGCCATCGAAGGTAGGGTAAACTAACTGGAGGAGTGATGGCCACAGTGAGTAGTAGCAACTTTGATGCGGAGTCAATTTACCCACCAATATTTCGCCAAAGCTGGTGGCCGTGTAGGTACCTAAAGGGCGAAATCTAATATTCGAACTGGAACCCTCCTTTGCTCTACCATCATTATTCCATTTTATAGAAGAAACTGTCATTCCTGAAAGCTACAACATGGGCTGAGGGTCTTGATGCCAAGAGTGAATAGGTTACTTCTAGACAAGCGTGCTTCACCGTCGACCACATATCGCTTACCATTAGATCTATGGTAGACACTTTGGGTGACCCCAAGGGCTGGCTTTTGCCTTGATCAGAGGGTAAGGCATTGCCAAACAACGCCTTGCCTTGGGGACCAATTCTAAGACGCCATATTTTAGATTATTCTTAGGTCAAGCTTTAGGAGTTTTTTTTTTTTTATTTATGTGAATTGGTAGTTGTTAATAGTAGTTACATTAGCATTTTCTATATCGCACGAGTATATAAGTATTCCATGTAAATCATATTTTGCGTTTGCTTGCTTACTTTTCAGATAGGGTCAGCATGAGCAAACTTCCTCAAGAAATGACATCAAATTCCCACAACCTGTGTCGGTGACTCTCTTTACTCAAGTCACACCGACTACGTGCATGATAATTGATCTATCGCAATTGCACTACATTTTTATGAAAGGATCTAAGAACTGTCCGTATATTTAAAGGGAGTGAGAGATTTTTTAATGAATATTGTGATCATGGGGTTTCAGATTAAGTTTTCGAGATAAAGAAGCGGAAAATACACATTGCAGCTTCTGGGAAATCGATTTCAGACTAACTGGAGACTGTAGACATTAGATGACTATTACTGCCGTTGAAATAAACTGGAATGTTAAAATAAGCTTGAAGTAATGTTTTCCGTAAGAAGTAGGTAAAACTACCCCTACTTACCAAGACATGTCCTCCAACACGACTCCACCTCAAATCATCAAATCGAGAGTTACAGCTCGTTTATATATTGATATTAATCGGGGTTTTTGCATTGACATGGCGACTGAATCGAGTGGAGGTCCTTTAAATTGACTTAGAATATGGGCCTCTGGTCTTGCCTATCTTCAAGTATTTTGTCATACCAACCTACATAACCATATATTTGTCTCAATCATGCAGTCTACGTTAGGAGGTGATCACAAAATAGACAACATGTGGAGAGGAACAACCCACGATCTAACCGCTACTGTGAATAGACTATCCCATCACCCATGCTTGCCCAGCCCATGCCATAGTTTATATCATGAGACCACTCCGGGCAAATCTGTAGCCAGCCAGAAAGGCTCAGCGCAGCACACTGTTGTCCGTTCTGTTTCCGGCTTGAAAAGGACGGAAGTAAAAATTATGTGTTATCTTACACGTCCGTGGGACTTTTCTGATTAATTTCACTGTACTGACAGCAGAATCGTTTCACCGGAACTCGTCATGCTTCATGGTCACACCGCTTATCAGGTGGCGCCACTGTTGATTGTGGCGTTCAGCTAGAAAGACTATTGACAGCTTTTCCAGGACAATGTGCCTTTACAAGAAGAGAATGTTTTCCTTGATACATTTTTTTACCTCAACATGGATATCTTCAGAAAAACAGGCCAAAATTAACCTTATTATGAAAAAACTCTATTGCGCATTGAAACGACCTACAAATGAAACGCAAATACGAGATTCTAGTTCAACAAACCTTGTAAATCTGACTTTAAAGGCTGCTGATATTTATGGAGACTTTATAACGATGCCGACTTCCGACAGATCATTCCACAAAAAGAATGAAATGGATTACATTCCCGCAAACATTGTAATGACTTAGTAATCCTGCCGACTGGATTTCGGTCCCGGTGGCCAATCAACGAAGATAATCCGCAGGAGAATAAAGTGCAAAGTACGCAGGCGATTATACCTAGTGCACAAGTGTGCGCAAACACAGGTGCACTCTTTGTTTCTTTACTTTCATAGTAGAAAACAAGGTGACAACCTGCAGCCTAATAGTGTAAGCGAATGCATCAAGGCAGAGGGTTTGACCCCATGAAAGAGTATGACAAATACTCTTTAAATAATTAACTAATGCCAAAAATTATTGGACGCTTACATTCAGGGGCGTAGCTGCCGCCGTATCTGCCGTATCAATTATACAGGGCCCCCGGGCCACGGGGGCCCCCGACGTGCGTAAGCAAAAATTAATAAAAACTTCCCAAATTTAACTTTAAAAAAACTATAGTCATCATCAGCTATACCTAAATGATTTAATATAGGTATTAGTTTGGCGAGAAAAAGGCAAGCAGAGTCTATATTTAATTTGAATTGTTTGTAAAAATTTTGGAAAAAGTGACAGATAGATAATTACGAGGTTTTTTTTTTTTTAATATTATGCAATTTTTTTTCTTTTGTGATAAATCTTTACCGTTCATAAGGGCCCCCATCCAAATTTTTATACAGGGCCCCGCCAAGGCATGCTACGCCACTGCTTACATTGGTGAAGATACTGATCTTTTCGAAAGAGTCCAATATTTTTATCAATACCTTATTATTTAAAAGGTATTTTTCATACACTTTCAAGGAGTCCCAGGTACTCCTTGCCCTGCCGAATTCACTTACGCAATTGGCCTTCTAGACTCTTTTGAATCGCCCGCGATTCCTTCGTGACTAATGTTCGTGCCTTCTCTGTACGAGAAGAGGTCTTTGCCCTGCAGTGGGGCTGGTATTCTTATAGTAAACGGCAATCCGACTTTTCGTTAGACTTTTCGTGCTTTCCGAGCCAGTGGGAAAAGATGGCTTTTTTGTTTTTATTATTTAATATAGGCTCGCGCTTGACCACTATCTTACCTGATGGTAAACGATGATGTGGTCGACGGTGAAGCAGACTTGCCTGGAAGTAACCTATTCACTCTTGACTTAAAGACCCCTAGATTGGCTGTAGCAAGTCCTATAATTTCAAAATATTTTTGGGCGCCCTTTTTATCGGACTGCAGCAAACAGATAACTTAAACGGTCTTGACGAACTTGGATTGTTGAACAGTGGATCGAGCTTAAAAAAGATATAGTCTTAACTGGGATAGCTAAGTTCAAATAGTGATTTTACTAAAAGAATGTAATCACGGACCTCCTATCAAAAAGAATTTGAGATTGTGGATAAAGTTTTAAGACCTTTTGATTTCACACGTCGGGGCCCCTGAATTTTGGGGGCCCAGTATCATTGATACGGCTGATACCGCGCGGTAGCTACGCCCTGGACTTTAGGCATGTAATGTTTGGCTTTGGCAACATAAACTTAGGTGGTGTGCTCATTGGTCTAGTGGTCGAAATTGCTGAACATGAGGTCTTGGATTCGATTTCCGGGCCAGGGAAAGTGTTATTGGGTTTTTCCATCTGGATTTTTTCAGCAGCAGTCCGGATACTAGATTTGTGTCCGGTTGATGGCAATAGGCTCGTCCTCTATTACATGGGATTTAAACATAACTATCGAAATGTGGCTGTAGTCTCTAGCTACTATGGGTGGATCACTGCCCACCCCTCCGGGGATTACAGGCGTGATGCTTATGTTGTAAACTTAGGTACCGAGTGGTGCATATTTTTAGCATAAGACACATCTTTCAACTATTTATTATCTACAAATCCATTTAATGCGCACTTTAATCGCCAAACATCTGGTACAGTCGCAAACACAAACATTTTACAATGTTTTTTTACAATGAGCGCTGATTCAGAGCGCTAATTTCGTAAGGATTCGGTATTAATAACGCTAATGTTTTGGTTGGATTATTTTTAACGTAAACCGATGATGATCGATGATCTAAATATTGAATACTGACTGTGCGTGCGACTCTGTCTGTCTGCATGGAAATACAATTTTTTTGATGTTTGTGATGTCTATATTTTCCATAAGAAATTATTTCACTTACATGAGAAATGATTAACTAATTTAAATATACATTTTTTGATGCGCAATGAGCCCTTTTCCCTCTCTCCTTTGTATGTAAGTTTGTTTTATTATTAGACATAAGATTAGAAATATTCCATTGTATATATTATTTGAATTATAAATAAACACCTAATATACATTATTGATTTACGTACAGTTTTGGCAAAAGAAATTACGATATACAAAAATATTATAAAAGTGAAGGGCAAACGAAAAAAAAATAACACATTTAGAACGTAAACATATACAGAGCGCGCGCAACTAGAAGTGGTATGCAATGTACGTTCGCATTTTTTAGTTATTATACGTATGTCTCTGATATATTTACTAACTTACTTTCATTGCATATTTTTTGTGTTTGTGTACTGTAATCATAATGGAAAAGTGTCCTTATTAACTTATTTTGTGCTATTTGCAACGTTTCAATATTGGTTTTGGCCGCTGTGCCCCATAGTTCTATCAGATAGTCCAAGTGAGGATTTACAAGGGTGTTATAATATATAGTATATTGTAGCGCACTTGCCGTGGAAGACATCGGACAACATTCCGTAGGGAATAAACGAAGCACGAACGAGCGAAGTTAATTTAGATCTAACCCTTTCCATATGTGGCCTCCAGTTCAGTTAAAGTTAATCCGAGATATTATTCATGATCAACTTTTTTGTTACGTTGGTTATTTAAGGTTAATTTTGAATTGTGTGACACTTTTTTTGTTTTTTGCACTGAAAACTATGTAGTTGGTTTAACCTATATTTATGCTGAGTAGATTGCACTGAAACCACACATTCAAAAGATGTAGATTATCCTGAGGGTCGGCCATAACAGCGTCCGTGAAATGCCCAAAATAAAATAAAGCTGTATCTTCAGCGTACAACGATACATCGCCTTTTAGTCCAACTTCATGAATATTGTTGATGTAAATCAGGAATAATAAGGGTCCCAAAATTGATCCCTGCGGAATGCCAAAATTTACGATTTTAGGACTACTTTGGGTTTCGTTAATCTTAACCACTTGGCAACGATTTGTCAGGTAGGATTTAAAATATCAAGAGCACTACCAGTGACACCAATGTCATTTAGTTTATTTAATAACAGTGTGTGACTTATTGTGTCGAAGGCTTTTTTTAGGTCTATGAAAATCCCTAATGCTATTTGCTTTTGTCGATACTTCGTTTAATTTTTGTTGTAAGATCTATTGTTGCAGAAAGTGTATAGGATTTTGGCATAAAGCCGTATTGTTTTTTATACAGAAAGTTTTGCGCTCTTAGATGTTCATCGAAGCGGTTGTATAAAACACGTTCAAATTTTTTTGATAAAACCGGCAAGATTGAAATGGAACGATAATTTCCTGGATCCGATTTATAATAGTTTTTTATTTTTCACTTTTTAGTTGTACCTACCTAATAGGCAAGTTGTTATAGGCAAGTTGTTTAGTAAGTTACCTTAACGCTAGAATAGATAACCCGAATATCATGAAAATTGAACATAACCGGTGAAATGAGTGATCTGCATTTCCTTTAAGAGCGTACTGGTGTGATGTTATGTTATAAAATGGTATAATTAATAAACAGTCATGCGATTGCAGCAATCCCGAGAGATTTGCTGTTATTTATTGAAGAGTTCTGTCGTATATCTTAGGAGTTCATCATCAGATCTTCAGTAAATTAAAATGGGACCAATTTCGAAACATACTCTATCAAACAAAAAAAGAATTTTCAATATCGGTCCACAATTGACGGAGATATCGGTGAACATACACAAAAAAAAACATATAAGTCGAACATAGAACCTCCTCCTTTTTGGTAAGTCGGTTAAAAATAATAACCTTGATGATTAGTAGGTTCTTGATTCAAATTCATTGATTCGAATTAAGAATCACCGGCAGACATATTTTAAAAATGAATTTCTTTTGTCAACATTAAAGGACTTCAAAAATGGAGGAGGTTCTCAATCCGTCGGGAACATTTATTTTTATTTTTGTTCCCCGAATACTCAGAAAGGAGTTTACCGATTTGGAAAATTCTTCTTTTGTTTGAAAAGGTATACTTGTCAGGTGGTCCCTTACTCATCAGGTCAGGATCTGATGATGAGATCCTTGAGAAATTGAGGAAATTCCTCAAATATTATAGGCATATATATAGCGATTTTGGTATTTTCATCAATATTTGCACTCAGAAAGTATCATTTGGTGAAGTGGAACTGATGAGGAAGACCACAGATGGCCACTGGAACTCCTTAATTCTAGGTCACGAATAAAAGATATCTCGAATAGTTAACAGGCTATGATGAAGCAAAAACTTATAACTAATGGTACTTACTGAAGAAAATGGTACCATCGAACTGATCTAATGATGAAGCCGGCAGGTAAGCACTGGAACTCCGAAATAATACTATGTATACTAGTCGTGTTTGGACTTATTGGAATCCTTATGAGGTGTACTTTGGCTATAAATGATTTGCATAGTAATTGGAGATACCTACCAAAACTATAAAGGGATACATAAAAAACTCTTTAACAAAAAAATCAAACCGACTTCCAAAACCAAACACTACAAAGCGAAAAATAACTTTCTTTTCCGAAGTCGGTGTCGAAAAACGGTTTTTAAAGGGTACCAAAGACACCGACATCAGAAAAGAAAGTTATTTTTCGCTTTGTTGTGTTTTGTTTTGGAACTGGTTTTATTTACAATATTATTTACCATAATAATTATGATTAGTAGGTTCTTAATTAAAATTCTCCATAGATTCGAATCAAAAATGAATTTCTTGTCAGTGATGAAATTATACATTCTGTTGAAAAGCAATTGATGTAGGTACCTACGGACATAATCTCGTTGGGTTTTATTATTAGTTTAGTTATAGATCGTTCATCATGCCAAGGTATTTATAAAGAGAGTGAATCACGTTCATTAAGATCACGGCGGGCGTAGGAAGGTATTGTTTTAAAAAGATCTCACGTGAGAGAGGAATTTCTGGCTGGGTACACTAGGCCATGTTTTATGGTTTCTTGAAAGGCTCGCGTCTGCTGGTGAACGATGATGCGGATCATTCTATAATCTTCTAGACAAGGAGGTTCAATTGAGTTATGAAGAGTCCTTAGCAGCACGCACAACAATTCGGGTGATATCGAAGTTGGCTACTTACCCCCGATTTCAAAATTAAGAATTTGAAATTTAATTTATCTACTGTACCCTAGAAACCTGCCAAACTTTGGAATTAAAGAGGGTTTGGACAAGGTTTTACACCAAATTTTTCTTTTAGAAACCGGTTCTTAGTTTCAAATAGACATCTATTATATTCTATTATATTCTACTACCTAATGTGGTTTACAGTGAATAATACAGGTAGGCAAATGGCTTAATTTCCGAAAGAAGAGGTTGCTTGGTGATCAATACTCGTTCATGCTCGCGTATCTAATGAAGACACTTTTGCCCAGCTGTGGAACAATTAAAGGCTAGAATTATTATTCCATATGTTAAAGATCCGCCTCTTCATTCATTTGCGTCCAAAACTTTCATTATTCATTCTTAACTAACGTAAAAACCTCTCATTGCGTTAGCCGCCAGTTTTTATTCGAACAAGACGGATGCAGATGCGGACCACGGCTAATTATCACAAGCAGAGCGAGGGCACGACGAATCGACGCTGTGCTGTTATCTCTGAAAGATCTGCTGCCATGGAGCATGAGCAAATGGAGACACAACACAATGCAATGTGCCAAATAATGGTCTTCAAACGCTGAACATGCAATAGAAAACTTTACTGTCAATTTCTTCCCCTGCACTGCAAAAAAAAATGGTTTCTGTCTCGGCTATGGTTAGGCTAGGTTATTGTCTATGGGATTTTTCTCTGTGTTTGAAATACACATGTGCGTGTTTTTGATCCCTTGGTATTGTAATAACTTGGGTTTACTTTTACCTGGATGGAACTATTCAAAAACTACCGAAAATATTGAGCGCTTTAAAATTGTTATTTTTGTCTCTGAATTTACGTGGCACCATCTATTCGCTCAGCTTTTCGTAAACAATCGTCAGTTTTTCGTTTGCAATCGGTAATAGAGTAGTTGACAAAAAAATATCTATTTAGTCCGTCAGTTAGATAACCTAAAAATATTGGACACGTATTTTTCTTTTGCCACGTAAACAAAAAATTAATAAATATCAAAATATCAAGTGACGTCACGGTGTGCTACACTTTATACTGACAAAGTGACATCACAAGCCCCACTCCTGAATTTTGATGCGATTTATCTGTTTTTTTTTCTGTTCCGTGCGCTTTATCTGTGTCACTTTTCATTTATTTCAAAAAGCAAATAATACGGGACCAATATTATTTGATAATCTTACTGACGGACTAAATGGAATTATTATTTTTATACCCAGGAAACAAACAAAAGCACAAACATCAAAATACAGAACCAGTAGCGGCTGCCGAGACACCTATTTTCCATAGCTATCTGAATTGCCATTGATGGATCAGTACTAGTAGTTCAGTTAGATATTAGCTTATTATCAATAGGACGCCGTTGTTTGCCTGCTTGCAGAAAGGATGTGGATTGATTGATTTGGAAACCATAGAGGTTAGGTGGAAACAAATTCGTGCACTGCACATCAACACTCCATTTCCTAGCTACTCCGTGACTGCAAGTCATTTGGGGCTTTACGCGGACATTGTATTTATATTGACGTAGTTAGCTAAATAATACTGTTATCTATGCTAATCGATTCCCCTGTACGTGTAATTCTGTTAAATAAAGATTTCCTTGGGTTTCGAGTTCAGTGGAATAAGAAGAACTAGTGCGTCTGCTTTGAGATCATACCTATCTCTAAGTAGTCTGTGGATCATACTAAGTTTGGTACACTTATAGCTCGGTTTGGCACCTCCACACTCCACATAAGAGGACTTTGAACGACATTGACGCTGCAATTAATGTGGCCACTTACCGATTTATATAAAGACTTTTCCATCGATTCGAAAAGATGAAGAAGAAGCTCGTTGCCTTAGGGATACGCAAACGAACGTAATTTTACATTCTACTGTAATATTTCACTCATTTTGCGTCGCCGTGTGGTACAAACAGGACTTTAGTATGAAACCGAATGCAGCGTATATTTCGCGACTCATTTTACGCGACTCACAGTTTAAAAAAAATACGTTCCTTTGGCCTCACCCATATTGAATGGCTCACTTGAGCTGGGAAGAGTTTTCATCTGGGTGCCGGAGATTATTGACATTCTTTAGTGAATGAATGAATCATCTTCACAAACCATTTACTTAGGTACCGACTTTTTATTTTGTCAAATAAATTACACTTGTTTCAAAACATCCATCAGGTGTGTGCCATATTCCATTGTGTTAAACTTATACTAGACGATAACTTAATAGTTTTCTATAAACTTTCTTAGTCATGACTGTTTCTGAAGGTAACATACCACACACCTCGGCAATGGCTGTGACGTCACGGTTTAGTGACGTGGGTCCCTAATTTGAATTACAGGGGTGTATTTATGTTTACGGGCGATTAGCTTCTATAGCAGTGCGTAGAGACTGGAAAGTGATGTCATTTCTTTTATTTCACTGTGAAAGTTCGTGTTGATTGAAATTAGATCAGTTGATTTCCGGAAGACTCTCCTGTTGAATGAGATTTAGTTCATAATTTCTTCAAAGCCACAGAAAATTCCCTGATCAGAGTCTGTAGGACAGTAGAATTATGAGTTCTTATCTACATTAGGGGGCACTTAGTTGTTCTATAATGTTTAATCATTTTATGCCATGTTCTCATTAGCTTGGTGGTGTTTAAGTGGCATGTAGTAAACTTTTAAACTTAAACATCAAGGAATAATAATTATAATGATATAAAATCCCTTCACATAACATACCCACATTGAAATTAATAAGCATCTCTGACGGAAAATACTGCAAGAGCCAGTTGGGGAATGAAATTCCCAACTTCCCAAGCTCTAGGAAAATCAAGCTTGCAGCTGTCAGAGTCACCTACATCATCAATCTGGCAGACAGGCTGTATGTGCACGAAACCGGCATTTCCCTGCGCCGACGCCGACGCGCCGAAAATGATTCTTTGTAAGTTCCACTTGAACTAGTGACGTATTGCATGCACTTCTTAGAATTAAGATTATCTAATTATTTAGTTATGTGAGCAACTTATAAATCCTGCTTAACATGCCTACTAGTAGGTACAGTGACAAACAAAAATAGGTTTGCACTTGGCAAAATTCAAACAAAACATTATACAACCAAAAAACATAGCCCGTTTTCTAATCTAAACTATGTATTTGAAATAAAGTATTTGTAAATCTCTACATATGGTTCCCCTAGTCGACGGCACGAACTATTTTGTGCGCGAGGTTAAAATGCATGCTATCTCATCCGACAACACGTGCGAAAGAGATAGATGCTGTGATGAGCAGTAAGAAGCAAGTTCGCGTACGAATTAGCACTTTTGCAAATTTGTATCGAAATCGATGATGATTTAGGACGAAAACGAGCGCGCGAAATTTTATAAAAAGATTTTTGGGAGTCTAGATATCATGAAAAAACGACTAAATGTTTATTTTCAAACTAAAATTATTTGCATTGTTAAATTAGTAATCTATCCCTGTATGGAGGCCGTTTTGCAATTTCCCTTCTTCTTATGGTATTTACTTCCGCCCAAAGATGCGTTAAAATTAGTGCTGAAATTTGAAACTTTCGACGCTCATAACTTTCAAATATTTATTTTTTTACTTTTTTCTTTCCATACAGGGCTAGACAATGATGAGACAAATGGATTTCATTTTTTATTTTGAACGTACATCGTTAAACAGTGGAGTAATCGCTAGGCTACGTTTGTATGGAAGAATGATCGACTAGTGTAACCTCAAGCCTGCAAAACTCTTAAGCTTGGCATTCAAGTTGGAATTGACATGTCTCATATGAACTCTCACAAAAGTTTATCTCAAAATTCCTGGTTATTTTTTTGAGATAATCGCCTGTCAGAGACTGTACTGTCTGGAAGCTTTTACGTGACTTTAAGTCCAGAGAGAATAGCAGATTACATGTTGGCCAGCATGCTCCATCGTTGATGACATCATGAGATTAAATAGTGGTCAAACGCGAACCTTTCAATCAATCTGCTTAGCCTTTTCTCATCTATATTGAGGTATGTTATAATTTAAGGCTTCCAGAACCCCAATGCAGCTGAGTACCAGTATTTTATATAGAGCGAACCTAGGGAGAGCAGTAATTGTGGTCCAGTGGTTGCGGCCCTGAGTTACGAGTAGTGGGTCGTGGGTTCGAACCCGAGTAAGCGTATTACTTTGTGTAATTTATTTCGGTTTACTAATGATAAGCATAAAATGTATTCCCATAATTTACACTGGCATAACGAAATTCAGCATAATGATCATTACGCATAATATTATCAGGCATAAATGTTTTTGCCATAATGTATATTGCTATAAATACTGTTGCTATAATAATGATGCATAATTTTATAAAGCATAATGTTATAAACGCATGATGTTCTTTGAAAAAAACATATTCGCTGCTCAAGGGTGGCCCACGGGCCAACCACGCCGCACCTTAACCTAATTAAATTGAGTCCTTTTGTCAAATATATTTAATTTAATTTAATAAAATATTATCAAAATGTCGAGGTACAGAATATAGAATGTCCTAAATTTCGATATAAAATCACTTTTAAGTTGCTTCTGCAACTTCTTCGGCGCTGCGGGAAGTACAACCCTTTCCTTCCGTCCTTACGTAAGAAAGGATAGGCACCCATGCGTGCCGTAGCGGCTGAGGCTGGTCCAGCAAGCAGGTGCTGTGGAGGTGAGCAGCGGGCGGGGGCTGCCCTCCCTTCGCCCTCCGGTCTTTTATATACACTCTAGGGGTAGTAGCCAAAAGTCTTCATGCAGTCGGGGTGCCCCAATTCAGATTTGGAACAGATCGACCTATTTAAACTTATTTACTATTTAATGAGTTTCGTTTGTATTTTTGTTGATATTTTGAACCTAGGTATAATGAAAATCGGCATTTTTAATCATTCGATATTTAAATCACTCGGCATTTTAATCTTAGACATTTTAAGCTTGGGTATAACAATTTTCGATATTTCGATACAAGTCTATATGTAAATTTTCGATGTTTTGAACATTGACATTTTACTCGTATGTATTTTAATTTTCGACGTCCAAACTTGTACCCAAAAAAATATTTATGCTACTCCAAATTGTGCCAAAAAAAATTATATCAAATGACAAATGCTAACCGTAGCATGATGCCAAAGTGTTATTATGCCATAGTATTACCATCAATACATACTCGTATAATAAATCTGTAAAAAAGTCATTTTTGTACATTGAAAATATAAAAAAAAAAAAAATAGCCACGGTGTGAAAGGATAACCAACAGAACCCATTTGCAAGCATTTTTGGAATTTTTATCTGTTTTTCTGTTTGTCTGTTTATTTGTGCACGCATCACGTGAAATATACGAAACCAATGTAGATAACTTTTATACATAAAAATTTTGCTTAACTTCAAGTATTACTTAGTTTTTGTTTCATCGCAATCGGTTCACTCTGTCAAAAGTTAGATGAATATAAAGTGTTCAAGAAGTAAAATTATCACAACACACGCAATTTAGATACTCGGACAGTTGAACTCCATATTCGACAGATGGCGTTGTGCATTTGAAGTCATTTTCTGAATGGCGGTGTTAAGATTCTCCGCGAAAGAATGATGATACTAGCAAAAAATTTGGTAGGTAGGTGTAGGATAGGGTTGGTAGACAACTGACGGGAGCGAAGCCGCGGGCACAGCTAGTTATGCGAAAACGTTATGCCAAACGATATTACGCCTAAATAAAATATGTCAAGAAGGTGATTCTCATTTATTTCATCACCACTGCTCTCAAAACTGTGAAGAAAACATCGTGACGAATTTGACGAAACCGGCATGTCCTGGAACCAAAAATTCGAAAACCATCTACCAACCCGCAATATTGGATAATAGCCCACTCCCTCTCTATATGTGAGGAGGCCTGTGTTCCAGGCCAGCAAGCCTATAAATTCTAATAAAAAAAACGCTTTTTAAACTCGCTATTGTACAGATATTGATGCTCCCTACTGTACATTGAGCAGGAACCGGGGATTTCCCAGAATATCCGGGTGGGGTCGCTGGAGCATGTCAGCTAATCATTTCGCAGCTCATTAATTCTTCTTAACAAAATTATTAGTACAGCGAATTAATTATATTGTTTAAAGTCTGCTGCTTTGCGTAAATATGCGTTTGTTATGCTTTGTTTATTATTTCAAGTTACGCAGAAAAGATTCGGTTCGGAGGGTATTTAGTTCCGGCTTCACTGCTCTATTTTTGATTGAAATTTGTTCTCTTATCTACACAAGCTGGAGACCTATCTACACACATCATGAAAGCAGTTTTGGTTTTAAGCTAGCATTGCCTGATTGCCTGCTACGGTGACTGTCGATTTTCCAAAGACTGTACCAGGCAGTTGGTCTTCATTTCTAACTGATTCTGCCCTGTATTCTGATTGTGATTGTTTGTGAGTTTATATTATGTTTGTAAATGCACCCACGATGCTGGAGTGTTAGGCAACGTTTCTTTAAAAAATCCTGAGCTTATTTGAGACTGTTGCTAGAAGCGCAACTTCGATCTCCAGTGCTCTAATTGATATCTATTAATTTTACTGTTAGATTTTCTATAAACTTTTCAGAAGCAGGTTCCCCCTTAAGAGCACTTAAACGAGTGTCTATAGTCTTGCACGTTCTTTTCCAGATATAGAGGTACGCTTTGATATTTACAATGTGAATGGTTTAAACTTAATAATATTTTAAATGGGAAAGTTTGGATGGATGTGTTTTGTTACTCAATCACACCAAAACGGCTGAAGGGATCCGGATGAAAGGCACAGAGATAGATTATAGTCAGGAATAGCACATAGGATACTTTTAATCCCGGGAAAATGTTCCCTCGGAATAATTATCGATTTTCACGCGGACGAAGCCGCTGGCAGAAGCTAGTTGTGTAATAAATACTTTGAGTCTGTGTTACATGTTTAACTTTTAAAATTATGTCCGGCATTATAGGGTATCTTTTTAGATGGACACATCACACAAGAGGTTCCATGATCACTGACTTAATTCATGTGTTGAATTTCACTTAGGTTTTTTAATAAATAAATACCTATTTAGAAATCTACATAGTAAACCGTATGTTGGTTCAGTAGGTATCTAAGCCACGATAAGGGACTGGTGAAGACATTCCATCGATATCAAAAACAATCACTTATCTAATGGGAATTTCATCAGTCATTAATTAATAAAAACCCTGTGATTGATTATGAATCACAGGGTTTTTGTCTGCTTGATTATTTACAATCTGATTACAACTAAGTACCTACTACTACTCTGTTCATTTAGGTGCGGCTTTATTTGCATAAAAAACCTATTTAACAAAAATTTGTAAGTAAAAGTTATTTTTCGCTTTGTAGGTTTATGTCCGTGGTTATGCTTTGGAAGTCGGTTTGATTTTTTTTTGTTAATAAGTTTTTTATTTATCTCTTTTTAGTTTTCGTAGGTACCTCCAATTAACATGAAAATCATTTATAGGCAAAGTACATCTTATGATGATTCCAATAAGCCCAAACACGGCTAGGATACATTGTTTTATTTCTGAGTTCCAGTGCTCCGGCTTCATCATCAGATCAGTTCGAGTTCCCTCGATTTCTCCAGGTTTCCGTCATCAGATCCTGACCTGATGAGGATGGGACCACCTGGGAAATATACCCTTTCAAACAAAATAAGAATTTGCCAAATCGGTCCAGGCGTCTTTGAGTAATCGGGGAGCATACATAAAAAAAAGAAAAAGTTTCCGACGAATTGAGAACCTCCATTTTTTGAAGTCGTTCTAAAAATAAAAAATTGCAGCCTGCTTGTAGGTTCCTACTACAGGCAAAAATATCTTCTCGTACAGAGAAGGCACGAACAATATCTAATGTGCTGATTACCAGACCTGCTCAAGGCGGATTGGCTACTTCCGACATAGATTATTAGGTAGAAAAGTACCTTACCGTATTCTTACGGTAAGTCTAGGTTTACTCAAGATGTTTTCTCATCCATTAAAATTATATGTTTATCTACCTGTGAATATTGTTGCGTTTTTCATAGCTCGATAAATGTTTTCTAGACGAATGCGATTACAACATAGATTTAGCTGACTCATTTCTTATGAATCCGTTCAGAGCGTTCACCTGTAAAACTATTTAATATTCAATGACCAAGGTAACTAGATGACTGTGGTCTATGAACAAATGTTACGAAACTATTTCCAGTTTTGGGGAGGTCAAATTATGACAAAATATATGTGATAATCGGTCTTCTCTGCTAGGGTTTCCTCCTCAGATAAGGTTCTTGACCTGTTAATGATGAATTGAGTCACTTTATTACACAGTCTTAAACAGTCATAAGTAAAATTAGTCGAAATTATAATAGGCTCGTTCCTATTATATAGGTCTGGTATAATCTTAAATATACCTGCCTAAACCTTCGGGGAATAAAAGCGTGATGTGAAAATTATTTTCTCGCGATGATCTTCGCAGAATGAATAGTAGAAACAGGATAACTGTTGCCGGGGATCAATATGAAAGGCGTGTGTTTGGCGAGGTCTATGTCCAGCTGTGGACGTCTTTCGGCTGAGATGATGATGTTGGCAGTAGGTGTTTCGGAAGTGGTCTATAATCAATGTTAAAGTGAAAGAGTTAATGAAAATTAAGGCAAATTATTACTTACGGAACCCGCAATTTTGCAATCTGATTTGCAGATAAACGGAAGGTCGAGATTTGTTTATTATCTACTTTATTCAAACAATTTGGGTAATTCCTGTTATAAGTGAATCTAGTAAAAAGCGGTACTAAATATGTTAATCCGGATGCCGTTTTGTAATTAAACAATATAAAGATATATTTTAATATTTAACTAAAGATAAAGAAGTTTGCGGCTTTTTCCTAGCTAAGTATTAGATAGGTATAAATTATTATAAATAATTATTTTTCAATGGCGAATGGCTAAAACATGCTTGATTTTAAGTAGATACTCAATTCTTTAATGCAAATACTAAAAGAATGAAGTGTTCTCTTTGATTTTAATAAGCTGTTTTCGTGGATTTACGGAAAACATGTTAGTGGGGCCTATAAAAACTTTCTAATCATATGATAGGTAACAGATTCTTAATTTAAATTTTATGGACATTTTGAATATAGAATCTGCTACACCTTAATAAGTTTCATAGTTTAGTAGCTACAATTGTTCGAAATATTTTCAAGTATTTGAAGTCTTGATTGTCCTAAAAAAGGTTTGTCCTAAATCCGGTCGAAAAAGAAACATTAGGTAGGTTTTGGTTCAAACAATTAAACCACGTGGCGTGGTAGCAATAACTTTTTCAATTCCAGCAATGAATTAAGAACTGACCGCAATTTATTTAAATCTTGGGTTACATCATCATTTTGTCATACCTACATCACTCCAGCAGATATAATAATTACATAAATAACCTATAACTTTGAGGAAAACTCTACATTATTGGAGAGTTCATTCATTGCACCATTTTAGTTATCTATGAGTCACGAACGATGTTTAAAATAGTTGTATATGAATGTGTACGTAAATCAATTAATTTACATTCCTCCGATACCACAACCGTGGGAGAAATATACTTTAAACATAAAATATAGCGAACACTAGGTTTGCACACGGCTCCGCCCGAGTATTAGGAAGTTGAAACTGAAAAATGTCCACTGTATATCTTCAAACACGTGTAAAGTTTTTATAATTTTTGTAATGCTTTTTGTCAGTCCGTGTGTTGTTATAATTTTTATAATTCACGTAAAACGGGTTGAATGGAGGAATGCAGGGTGAATGGGAACAAAAGTTTGATAAGGATTTTAACTTTGATACCACTTTATGGTTTCAAAGAAAGCATCGTTTTAACAAACAATAAAGTAGATAATAAAGTAAAAAATACAGTATATTCTATTCTATCGTTTTTTTTATATATAATTTATTAAATATATTGGAGTAGGTTCCTACTGAATAGCAGCAGTTTTATTTTCTGAGGTGGTTAAGGGACTTCCAAATAGACCACGGAAGGCTAGAAACTACGGGAAGATGCCCACTTGGTAGTATACGATGGGGTGGGGAAAAGTGTCCTGCC
Organism: Orthosia gracilis; assembly: GCA_947562075.1. Taxonomy (NCBI): domain Eukaryota; kingdom Metazoa; phylum Arthropoda; class Insecta; order Lepidoptera; family Noctuidae; genus Orthosia; species Orthosia gracilis. The sequence goes on along the minus strand of OX387271.1, from coordinate 24,289,975 downwards.
ACAGCTTTCGGAGAAATTCACACAAATAATAACATTATTTATTTAAAAACTTCCCAACTAAATTTGCAACAACCATTGCCACACGTTTAATAAAAATAACATAATAATTAAAACGGATAAAAAGTTATCAGTCAATCAACATTTTTCCGCTCGAGATTTATGAATAAAACACAAACAGGGCAAATATTCCGAAGAAACAGTATCTAACTAACTGATATTGGTTGCTAGGCCGGTTATCTTTTCGCAATAAGAAGTTCATTACGTAGTCAGTCAATGAAATGTCGTCACAGAGGTGAAGGTTATCAGACATTACCTTACACACGGATGCATTGTTAAATCCATTCTATTAGCAGTTATGTGCAAATCGTAATGTAATGACCAAGTTGCCTTCTAGAAGTCTAAAGGAGAGTTAGAAAGCAAAGAAAATAGCGTTTATATGCCCCAAGTAAAACTCAGCTGCATATTCTTAAGGCCCTTACTCCGTTTTAGTGCCGTAAAACGGTTACTTTCTAAAGCATACTCCTTATTAACGGCTAGGTTAAAATGTTTGAAAATATATATAATTATTATTGATTCATGCACACTATTTGTCAAACATGATGTTTTCGTATGACCAACACTTTAAAAATAATTAACAGCACGATATTTTTCACTTCTTTTGCATACTCCTCTAATACGACTTTGATGTTTAAACATATTTTTAAACATCCCAGCTGAATTAGCTAAATTTTATGTTTAGAACTATTTCTTAACCTAAGTACGATATAGAATAATGTAAATCAAAAAATATTTTCCAAACAAAACTGTCCAAAAGGAGGTCCAATATTGATATTCTGGCACCGAGCGGGGGCAAGACCAGTATCGCGTTAACATTGGGAAATATGTACGCCTTAAGTCGGAAACCGTAAGCGAATTTCATTGACAGTTTCAGCCTTGTGTTTGTCAAAACGTGGCCGTTAACCACATGCTAGGTTATAGTTCATTACTGTGGTGGTTGATAAGCCACTGATTAATTAAAACATAACACCACGCTTGATTTCCTTATGGAATATCTACATAACACTCACATTGCGCCAGTTAAGTTGAAGCCCCATTATAACCAGGGACGAGCTTTTTATTACCATCAACCGAGCACAACCCGGGTATCGAACACTGGACCAACAAGGCAGACTCTCAACACTCTTCTAACTCTCTTATTTTAGTGTCCAACAAACTCTATATAAAGCAAGTTAAGTAAGAGAGAGAGAGATAGATTTGAGTAAGTAGCTAAGTTGAATGTCAAAGATATTAATGTATTTCAAAGATAGCCTAATAAGGAAAAAGAAAGAAAGAGTACGTGTTTCTATTATGATTTGCATAACCTTTTACCGAAATGCAAAAATCGTTTCATTTACAACACGCTAGTCAGATCAAATCAAGGAGATATCAGAACTCACGGTGCCCACTGCCCTGAGAAGAACCGAATACAGATTGGCGTGGAAGCAGCTCGTCAGTGAATCCGTCAAAAGCTTTTCAATCGAGCGCGACTTCCAGGAATGAAAAAGAAGAAGAAAAACAACACTTACCAAAGATATCAATAATTGTAATTAAATCGACTAATAATCATAGTTTTGATGGGGGCTTGGTAATCTGTGTGACAGACTATTCTAGTGCAGATACCAGTCTCCCACAAAGGATTATCAAATAATATTGCCACAGAAGGCCAATAAATTACATGCTGGCTGTTTTAGGTACTTATCTTGTTGTTACTATTGTAACATTACATTGTATAGAAGGTGAGTTATAAGCTTACAGATAGCTTTTATTTTTTTAAAGATTAGGAAATTTCCTTGTACTGCAGTATATATAATACTATCTACAGTCTACCAAGGAAATTAGGGAAATTACTTTATCTAACTAAAAGATTTTCTCATGTGGGTCACGGCCGTGGGTTGGGTGATTCACTGACCCATATGCCTAAGACAGATCTATTCCAAGCGTGACGTGTGCCCGCAAATATTTCGAAAATGTTCCCGTTCAAGAAATATACACGATTTATGAACATTCCTCTTCTGATTTATTATATCTCTGATTAATAGAGAAAGGCGTTGTAAACTATCATGTTTTGTGTAATGTGCCTCTTCTGTTTACATACCCAATAATTACCGGCCCACATAATCGTTTTAGGGAGTTGTTTTCTTCCTACTTTTATTTTGAGGTGACCTGAAAACAGTCATATTATTTGCAGTTTATTATTGAAAACAAGCTTTTGGAATGTGTTTGTCAAAGTCAAAGTTGTTTATTTTAATCAGGCTATTATTAAAAGTCAAGAATCATAAATAGACGGGGGGTCTTTTAAATGTAATGAATTAAGTGTCATTATTATTAAAATGCTGTCCTATAATTGTGTCCTTGTGAGATAACTGTAAAACAATATTTTTGGTTGATCTTAGAGCAAATGGGGTAAAAGTACAATAAAAATAGGATAGGACCCATATTGATCCCTGTGGAACACCCTTGGTACTTCGTGCACCTACAGATATTTACAAGAGTTGGTGATTGTTACACATTTACACCAATAATAAAGCGATATACCAATATTTGATCGAATCACGTTTTACTGTATTTCAGAGATACCTGCTAATCAATTATGATAAAACTTACGTGTAGCCAATCATGCTTCATCATTAGGTTTATTGATGCAATGTTCGCATATTTGACTAATAACTAACAGAAGGCCGGATGGACTACTAGTTTTAGGTAAGTATAAAAGATAAGTTATCGGCCATTGGTATTTAGAAAATGTAAATGATTTCCTATCACTTACTGAAAACGTGAAACTCGCGCTTGCTATATATAGACACCTCATCACTGTGAAGGTGATAAAAAGACTTTTATTATTATTAATTCGCAAGTTGTATTTAGATTTCTGTGATAACAGAAATCGAAATATAAGTCAACTAGTCTAGCCTAGGCTTGTCCATCAGATTTACAAGTATTGGCTATATAGATAGTTGGACAAGTTCTGGCTTGTCACCTAAAACAGTCAAATGATGTAGCGTCATCGCCATGTGTTCTACTTATAAATGGTTTGATTTGCATAATCGCATCTAGTTTTTTAAACAGAGCACCATGACTTGCAAATTCCATAGACTAGGTGCCTAGCTTTTCCCGAATTATTTATATGTTGGAATCGGCTACCAGACTACACAGATGGTGCAGAATACCAATATTTTACAAGGAACAACTTGACCTCTACAAGACTTACGACTAGTACTCTTTGCTAGACTAACTGTTAGATATTCAGGGTTCTGACTAGCTTTATAGATACAATAAATAATGTCTGTTAAAGATCTACAAATTAGAATAGACATTATAAAAAAATAGACAGTGAGTTAAAGGATAACCAACAGAACCCATTTCCAGCATTTTTGTCTGTTTATCTGTTTGGTTGTGCACGTATCACGCAAAATGTACGAAACCAATGTAGATGTAGAATGTAAAATTTTATAAATTATGCGTAACTTGAAGTATTACTTAGTTTTTGCTTCATCGCCAGCGGTTCACTATATCAAAAGTTAGATGAATTCAAATTGTTTAAGAAGTAAAATATCACAACACACGCAATTCAGATACTCGGACAGTTGAACGCCATGTTCGATAGATGGTGTTGTGCATTTGACGTCATTTTTTGAATGGTAGTATTAATATTCTCCGCCAATGAATGTTGGAAGGTAATTAGGGTAGGTAGGTGTTGTATTGTAGGTGGGGAAGAAGGTTACTTACCTTCTTTCCTTAGGGTAGGCAGTTGACAGTTGAACTTCAGTTGTGCTATAGACGTAAATCATTTAGATCCGTTGGCAACCTGATATGTTAAAATTTATTAACCTAAGCCCTCCTTATTAACTGTAAGATAATCAGCCTATCACTGAATTTCACAATGTCTTATCAGTAACCGATGCAACTGGTGCCAAGTAGATAACAATTACTGGGAACTCGTAATATTCTCATTACAGAGGTTAGGTCACTTCTGGTGACGTAAGATAGCCTACATTATTATGTGGAAAGTTTACAATGGCAATATATTGATTTAGAAAGATATGAGTAATCTTTATGACAGAAATATTATGATTTAAAATATAGTAGGGTCTTTTGATTTGATTGTTTTACTGGGTATGAGGGATCTTCCCGCGTTGTTAAAACCGGTTAAAACGAATACAATCCATTGCACGTGACGATCCCTCACGTTTAAATAACTGGTTAAAACTAAAACATCAGTTAAGTTTTCAGCGACAAGCAATCCTTTCATTATCTCTGTGAAGAGTATTTCTGCAATTGTAAGTATATAATTAATAATATTGCATCTATCTATTCTCTAATCTAAAATCCATATTGCTATGCTCCATGGATGGTGCTGCTGTAAACACACTGCCTAGTACTTGTAATCTTAAAAGACACAATGATCTATGGGCCTTTAGCATACCACATAAGGACAAAACCCAACTCTTCTTAAACCTATACTTATTGCCATAAGGAGTTTAGGGTTTGCCAACTGGTAATCCCAAAACTCCCAATGGAGCGATAGAAAAAAAGATTTAAAATAAAAAACTTTTTTACAAAAATTACAACCGACTTCCAAACAAAAACACTACAAAGTGAAAAATAACTTCAATTTCGGAAGTCGGTGTTCCTGTTTACGTTTCTTCATTTTTTGACACCGACTTCCGAAATTGAAGTTATTTTTCACTTTGTAGTGTTTTTGTTTGGAAGTCGGTTGTAATTTTTGTAAAAAAGTTTTTTATTTTTCACTTTTTAGTTGTGGTACATAGTGGACCAGTTCTATAGGCTAGGTACCTACGCGTATAGTGCCCAAAGTGAAGCTAGAATAGATTAACCCAATAACATGAAACTTAAACGAAACCAGCAGTGCAATGAGAGTATACCAGGGTGAACTGTTCACACCTGCGTACCCCTTAAGAACGTACCAGTGTGATTTTATGTTATGAAATGGTGTAGACAATAAACAGACATGCGATTGGATCTATCCAGAGTGACTTGCCGTCATTTATTGAAGAGTTCTGATGTATTTCTCCGAAGTTCTTCATCAGATATTGATGAAAATTAAATGGGACCACATGACAAGCACCCGCTTTCAAATTAAAAAAGAATCATCAAAATCGGTTCGCCCAATAAAAAGTTCTGAGGTAACAAACATAAAAAAAAAAAAAATACAGTCGAATTGAAAACCTCCTTCTTTTTGCGAAGTCGGTTAAAAAGGGTCGAGTTCGTTTCGTCTTCTACTCTGCACCTTTTTTGATCCTTTTGTGCCTGCCGTGATATTGTTTCCTGCCGTTTGACACCGTCTTTGTTTCGTTTTCGCTGATTTTTGCCTCAAGCTCATCCGGCTCCGAAGATATGTAACTTAACCAATTCCATATAAGTAAGTTTGTCCGAAGTTCGGCAGCAAAAAAATAACGAGATTCCACATCATTAATAACATTATTATAAAAAAGCGTGTCTGATGTCATAACGGCTATCTAATCTCGATCAGTAACGTGTTACTTGATAGAGTTGATGACGTCACGCCTTACACGGATGCCCAAACGGATAGGTCGGCGAGATCAAGCCGTTGTTGTTACGTCATCGTTGTTGCGCTGGTTTTAATGACGCAATGACGGTCGTATTAAGTTGAACCAGACACAGAGCTAAGCTAAACCCAGCGTCATTTAAACGAAGTATGTTGCCAAAATGACATTGCATTCAACATATTACAAGTGCTTATCGAAAATGAGTTGACAGAAATTCAAGATTTTAAATAAGGAAATAATATTTGAGTATCAATATCAAATCATGCCGAGAATCTTGTTCGTTAAGTAATAAGTTTTTCGGCTTTAATAAATTGCGGATTAGATTTTGTTTTCATAATGTGGATATTGCCCATTTGCACTTATGTATTTACAGCTTAACATCGGATTGCGGCTAAGCCTTGGGCTGATAAGACACCAATAAAGTTAATATCGAAGAAGCCAATAAATTCCTTCCGTTTGTATTGTACTGATTATTATATATGTTTAGCTGGAGTTTTCCTACTGCAGTGCACAGTTCTCCCTTCCTCCTTTCCATTCCACTCTATCACAGATAAATCCTGCTTTTCCGCACAACGACGCAATGCAAATGTAAATGAGACCGTATTGGACATTTGATGTATTTTTATACTGTTTATTCATCATTATTATATTTTGTTGTGCAATAAACTGATAATATATGTTTTCAAATCTGTACCTACTTTGAAACATTATTTATTTTAATTCGATGACTAGCTAATTATGTATTGTGACTCAATACGTATCTGCTGTAATCTTTTCTACATGTTAAATTCAAAATAGCCATGCAATTAAATGTTTCGATTCGACTTTGCAGTTTTTACAGGGCTGATAATATCTTACAAACCGAAATTTTTAGGGCAAAGTCGATTAATTTGACTAATTTCAGAATTTACAAATACAAAATGACGATTGTGAGTTGACAAGTAGCGCCATCCTCTCCCAGCACTTTCTCCATGTTACTTGGGGTCGGCGCAACACGTTTTCTTCTTCTATCCCGTCTTGTCAACTGTCACGCAAACACTTACCCCCTTTTCTTTCATATCACACGCAATCCATCCATCTTTTCTTCGGCCTCCCTCCGTTTGTGCGAAGAAATTTCCGATCTTCTAGCTAGACCCATTGGCCCGAAAAAGAAACTAATAAAAAAATTAAAAGCATGGGCCCAGCAGTGGAACAACATACGTTAAAAATAATTGAAACAAAATCATGAGAACTCCTATATCTACTTAGGTACTTTATCTGCCTCATTTATGTAAACTGGTTTGCCCGGTTGTGAAGAAAACAATCAAAAAGGCCTGTCTCATGATGAGATCCTATTACCTTTTAGGGAACTATTTAAAAATATAAATATTATGACAGTTTCTTGCCAATTTATTTATGAAAATATTATGTATGTAAGGAAAAATTTACATCCCTTTAGTAAAGTCAGTGATAGACACAATTGTAATACAAGAAATAAAGATAAATTAGATCAACCATCTTATAGACTAGCTAAAGTAGGTACACTCATCTTTCATGGGGTACTGTGTTAAATTCTATAACAAAGTACCTTGTGATATATTAAAACTAAATGAAGGTAAATTTAAAACTTTAGTTAAAATCACACTTTGTAAACAAGCATATTATAAATTAGATGATTATATTCAAGATAAGAATGCTTGGAAACATGCTGGTCCTGCTCCATAGGGCAATCTTTAGCGTGGACGAAATCAAAGTTGTTAATTTATATTCGTATTCATAGTTATTGTATTTTTTTTAAGAATTTGACTCACGCACTGTTCCTTTGTTGTTGAATTAGGTATTTTAACTATGTTTGCAATATTTGTAAGTATGTGAGAACCATGTTCCTATTTATTAAATTAATGAATTTACCTGTTAATGCTTTTAATACTTTATACCTGTACGTAGTATAGTGTGTAGTGCTATTCTGGGTGCATCGTCCTCACATATATGAATTTATTAATGTATGTACTTATGTAAATATTGTAAAACACATATTTTATTTTAAAAGAGTAATTTTGGAGTTTCTTGTGCATTCTTCTCCATAACAAGCTACTTTTCTGAATGCACGGTAGAATCAATTTTTATTACTTTTAAATTTTAATTTTGTGTCGCTTTTTGGCCTAGTTGAATAAATATATTTGACTTTGACTTACCTGTAATTATGGTATGCGAGCATGGTAATATTGGGTATATTCGACCCTGATATTACAAATCACTGACATCACAGGAGACCCCCATCTTCACCTACCATCATAATAAGCAAGACACAGTATTTCCTTCAGTTTCCTGCAAGTTTTTCCTATTACCTTGAAAACTAGAGCCACGTGATTTCTACCACGTTTATAGCGTACGCATGGGGCTTTCTAACCGGAAAAGTGCCGGTACAGGCATGTTCACACTCTCATGTGGACGCCTAGAGGCACGGAGGTATGAACTTCGATGTGACGTCACTGATAAGGGGGACGTGACAGACGCTGCGCACGCGACTGTTACTCACTATCATGTGATTAGGTCGTGTTCGGATTTTTTTCGAGGTCGTTTTTGAGGTCGGAGCTCGGACAGGTAGGGACATGAAAGTCCAGGTGCGTGTCTGAATATAGAGTTTTTTGAGTTTTATTAGCACTTTTAAAGTATGAATGGAGTAGAATTGTGTGGGTACTTATCTTCATCTGAAAATACTGAAATCGTAACGGTTTTGTCAAACTAATGTTGCGTAAACGAGACTTGTTAGTGAACCTTTTCACATTCATGTCTTTGTGGCCAAAGGACACAACGGGCATTTGAATAGCAAATCTAGTCTTATTTATCCACTAACTAGCTTCTGCTAGCGGCTTCGCCCGCGTCATATTACGTCACATCATCAGTCTATTAATGTTCCCACTGCTGGGACACAGGCCTCTTCTTTGTGAGAGGGATTGGGCTGTAATCCACCACGCGGGCCCAGTGCGGTTTGGTGGATGTCACATGTCTTCGATTTTTTGGTTCTAGGATATGCCGGTTTCCTCACGATGTTTTCCTTTACCGTTTGAGAGTAGTGGTGATGAAATAATTACGCCTGCCTGGGCTCGAACCCACGATCTACAACTCACCGTCACCACTGCTCTCACCGCCCGCGTTAATGTCGAAAATTGTTCCAAGGGTACAAAAAGTCAGGTACGAAAATCTATCTCTGTGCCCAATTTCATCCAGATCCGTCCAGCCGTTTGAGTGTGAAGAAGTAACAAACATACAAACTCACACACACACTCACAAACTTTCGCATTAATATTAATAACATGATAGAATTTGTAGAGCTAAGTTCAAAAACCCGACCCTGACTCTGACCTGAGCACCCAAGTACAGGCTTTAGGCACAAATCAGGGCAAGGTCGGAACCTCGTCGGTCCTGAGTCCTTGACCTTGCCCTAATCAGTGCCTTCAGCCTTCAGTGGGGGACTCAAGTCAGAGTCACGGTCAATGATGGAAAATAGTAATGTACAAGGACCCGAAAGAAGGAAATTCAACTTTAACTCGTCAGAGAGGGCTTTTGATTAAGGCATGTCCTTAGTTCCTGACCTGAACCTTGCCGACAGACCATTAATTTACGTCGGATACTCTGGTCTTTAAAACATACTACACATATAACACATGTCCAACAGACAGTGGCAGCACGTGTGATAAGAAACGTGAACGTCACTATAAAATCGACCTTTCACAAAAAAGATGTTACTATAAAAACACGTGTCGACTTGTTAAGATAACTATTGAGTGAATCACGAGCGGTGTTGCTATGTGATGTGATTGTTGAGAATGATATGTATTAAAGTGTCTGTCGTAGGTCCGTAATACTTTGACAGACATTGATATTGGGAAATCAGTTGAAACACAGAGACCTTATTTCAATTTCAAAATTTAATTTACTTTTTAACAATTTCAAAGTATTTAAGAAAAAGATTTAAATGGAAAACCATCCGAAAACAATATAAAGTTTTTTTTTTATAAGCTTCATTATTTATTACCTGTCTGTATCTACAAAGACCCAGCTTTTAACAGTTTATTTTCATTGCAGTTCTCTCAGTTTTGTGCGACATTGAAAAAATTTTAACCCATTGAACGTCTAATTACACACACAATAGAAAAACAATAGCTTACGCACACATGGTATGAAAGAAAGAAAAAGTGTTTAATAGTCACAAAACGACATACAATATATACATGCTTATGCTAATTTAAACCCTTAACATTAGTATTAGTAGTACCTACTTAAAGTAAGTTAGTAAAGACGAAAAATAAATAAAACAATAATAACATTTACGCACTTTTGTATTTGCGAACGACGCGTCATGGGCTCAAAAACTTTTCAATATAAGATTTCCAATAGTTTTTCTTTACTTTTCCTCAAATTATGAAGGTACTTTCCACGACTTCATAATTATTGTATTGACCTAAATGATGTAACACCTGCACGCGTGTCTTCCTAAAAAAAAAAACGCAAGTCACCATTGTGGTCATTTTACTTAAGAATGTGTAATCCATACCGGCTGAAAAAAGAAATACATAGATAATGAGATATGTAGATTTAGTGCCAGAAGCCGTTACTGTAGCATCAAGTCGGTACTTGTCGTAACGATCTTTAACCCTCGAATGATTACGTGACTGCCGAACAGTTATCTCCTATCTCTACATGGTCGATGTACCGAATTCTGATACGTCATTTTGTAACCGACTGATTTAGTACCTTTTTAAAAAGATAATTTGGCTCAAGATCTTAGTTGAAGTGATTCTATCACCTATAAAGATTAAGAAAAAGAAATCAATCGACTTCCAAAAACACTACAAAGCGAAAAATAACTTTTATACCATTCCCCCTCTAAAAAGCTTATTTTATTCACTGAAAACAGTGAATAAAAAGCACTTTTAATCACTGTTTTGGTGTTTGAATTTAGAACACACCAATATATATTTGACCTCAATCTCAATGCAATACAACCTACTTGCGCATAAAATACTCGATACAAACTTCTTGTGCAAACAAAGAATATTCGAATTTCAAACTCCTTCGTCGATTTAATTTTGAGTTTGTTTATATTTAGGATTTTGATAATGATTTTATTTTGGTCTAGGATGTTTAGTGAATACTTATTTGCATTGTAATTTTAATGTTAATTGCATTGGTGTTTAATTAATTATAATTATGTAACTTAACGGAGATGGTCACTGACCTCTGAAACACAGGTGCTGTTTAGGTAACTCAAACTCAAAGGCTCAGCTTCAATTTACAAAAAATGTGAGGCCCTAAGGTTTCTCATTTTCTGTAAATTTTGAAGGTAATAAACCATTTATTTATTTATGATTATTCCTTGTGCTTTTGGCTTAAATCCTTCTTTTTCTCAAAGTCATGGTATAAAATATAGTATGCAACTCTTGAATAAAACGGATTTATATCGAGGGCCATGAATCACTCGCGTCGTTCAGGATTCTAACACTTGAATCACTCGCTATGCTCGTAATTCAATCATCATGAATCACTCCCTGCGGTCGTGATTCAGTTGTTAGAATCCTTCAGTTGTTCGTGATTCATCTATGGCCCTCGCTTTAAAACCGTCCTTTATTCACTAGTTGCATAATATACTATTTCATCCCCCCATATCTAAGTGCAAAAGCCGTTTTTATTCGCTAGAGGATAAAGTAAATTGAATTTAGAACATCGTGTGCACTAAGTTTGTGAATTCAAAACATCATTAAACCTATTTACTTCTACTTCCATGGTGCCGAATTTATCATACAACCTTTTTTAATTTGTTAAAAACTCAGACTCGGAACCTTCTTGGTGTACTTTATTTCTAATTTGCTTTGCGCGCGCCCTTTTCTTTTCACATCATATTGTTAAAACCTTAGGTTAAAAACAAGAAACTTGAAAACAAGTGAAAAACCTAAAATGAGTGATTCTAGCGACGAGGAAGTTTATTTGACCCCAACAGAATTGACTGAGCTTTCTTCCTCAACAATCACGCGAAAAGTATTTGAAACAGTACGATATTTTTAACACGTGGCGACTAGCTAAAGGAGCTTCACTTTCTCAGAAAATGTTTTGCTGGCATATTTTATTGAATTATCCGACACCAAGAAATCAAGCACTCAATGGAGTACTTACTCAATGCTAAAAGCAACAATAAAAATGAAAAAAGACATACATATCGACACCTACCCAAAATTAGTGGCATTTATTAAAAAGGTCTCATCTGGTCATCAACCAAAAAAATCGAAGGTTTTCACAGCATCTGAAATTGAAAAGTTTCTTAACGAAACACCTGATTCCGTATATTTGGCGGCAAAAGTAAGTCAGTTGCACATTCAATATCTACTTAAATATATTAATCAACTACTTAACATAATCTAATACGTACTTAGTAGATGTTGATAGGTTTATTTATGCATGCATATTAATTTTATTAATTTATCTACTACAATACTCTTTACGTTACAGGTTATTCATATTATTGGTATAAACAGAGCATGAGCATGCATGTGAATGAATTAACACAACTTAATGTCAAACACATTGAGAAACATTCAGATGACTTACTATTAATTAATTTACCTAATACAAAGACAAAAAGAGACCGCAACTTCGTCATTCGCAAGGAACACGTAACAATTGTTGAGAAATATCAAGCCTTACGCCCGCCTAACCCTCCAATCAATCGATTTTTTCTACAATATCGCAACGGAAAGTGTTAGACAGCCTATACATGCTAATAAAATTCGACTACAAACCACGAGAAATAGCAACATTTCTTGAAATTCCAGAACTCCTGTTGTACACGAATTTACCGAAAAACAGTACACAAGTCACTAACGCCAACTTTACAGTATTTAACTAAAAAATTACACACAACTTAACCAACGTTACTTTCAATTTTTCTTAATTATACCTAAGTATTATTTGTTATAATTTAAAGATTATTCTGAATACTTACCTATCATAATGTAGTAGTTAATACCTAAACTGAATTAAAAGTATCTTGTGATTGTAAATGTTTTTTTTTTTTTGCATTTAGTCATTTCCTCGCTGAGTTGGGATAAAAAGTTACGTGTTGCACTCGAGTGCAAAGGTTTTTCACCTCGTTCTTTTTTGGTTCCCTCGCTGACGCTCAGGATTCTAGTTTTTTAATCACTCGCTGCGATCGTGATTCAATTTTAGAATCCTTCGCTTGCTCGGTCATCAAAATTGAGCACGCGGTTAAAAAGCAACTTTGCACTCTTGTATAACAAATAACTATTGTTAACTGTTTCCGTTTCATTGTTTTTTGACACCGACGTCCGGAATAGAAGTTATTTTTCACTTTGCAGTGTTTGTGGAAGTTGTTTTTTTTTTTTTTTGGAATGATATTTTTATTTTTCACTTTTTAGTTGTGGTACATAATAGACAATTTTTATAGTATAGTAGGTACCTATAACGCACCAAGTGATGCCAGAATAGATTAACCGAATAACATGAAACTTGAACATAACCGGTGGAATGAGAGTATCTGCGTACTCCTGGAGAGCGTATTGCCGTAATGTTATGTTATGAAATTGTGTAAAAAACAGACATGCAGTTGCAGCATTCTCGAGAGATTTGCCGTCAGTTATTATTGAAGAGATCTGTTGTATATCTCCGAAGTTCTTCATCAGATCTTCACTAAATTTAAATGGGGTCAATTCGGGAACAGACTACCAAACAAAAAAAAATATTATAATCGTTCGACACTTGACGGAAAAGTCCAAAACAAACACAAAAAAAAACAAACATACAGCTGAACATAGAACCTCCTCATTTTTGGCAAGCCGGTAAAATTGAATCGATATAATAAATTATTGAGACTCGCATGTCAATTCTTTTGAAAGACTTTGTTGAAATACGAAACTCTTTTTTGTCTTTGAAGCATTTCTCCTCTCTCTCTATTAGGCCCTAAAGAAAAGCGTTATTATAATATTATGCTTCTCAAAATTAGTAAGGTCGTCTTTAGCAGATAAACATTCAGTAGCTGGCTGATGAGGTTGAAAATAAAACTTAGAAATTACCCGAGTTTTGAATATCTCTGATATGAGACTTGAGACACCTCGGGTGTTGGACTTTGTACCTTGGCTAAGCATGTCGTGGGAAACAGTTAGGTATTTGACTTTAATTACATATCTAGTGACAATACCGTCCACGTCCGGCGATTAGCATTACGTGTTTCACTACTTATCAAACGGAACCTTTTGCAAACACTGAGTATAAACTTTATTTAAATAGACAGAAGAGTTACATAGACTTTAAAAACGACAAGTCAAAATGACGTTGCGTCATTGGAAAATTGTGTAAGACTTCTCAGAAGCCACTGATAAAAATGTTCAACGTTTTGCTAAATATAGATATAGCAGTAATTATTTTTAGATAAGTTTTATGCAAATTGTCGTCATAGCTAAATTAATTGAGCAGTATTTGCGGGGGTGAAAGACAAAGATGTGGGTGCAGAATTGCGGATGACATAGAGAGTGCTGCTAATATCTGTTGTTTGTTACATCACATGCTTGCTTATGAATCAGAGAGACAAACATAATGAGAGGATGTGATTAAGAAGGCAGATTTAGTGTTGCCTGTATACATATTTGTATAATAAGAAGTAAAATATCTTCTATGTCTGCCACATGTCAGATGAGAGATGGGTGTAAAAATTCACCGAAACACAAGATGACATGATGGCAAAGATGACAGGATAACCTTGGACCCATGTTTGCCCCATGTATCAGGGGTTAAAGTATGAATTTGCCGATTTGTACTGCAAAATTGAAATAAGTTTTTTTTTAATTTCACATATTTATTTAATCAAAATAACTACCATTATTATCTATACATTGCTGCCATAAGGTCATTTATGCCTTTGCGATAGAACTCTGTTGCAAGCATTTTTTACAGCCTCCTGAGAAGAAAACTTTTTATCACTTAGAAAATTGACCAAATCACGAAAACAATGGTAGTCCGTTGGAGCAAGGTCTGGCGAATACGGAGGGTGACGTCCTAATAGCCCTTCTCCATTTCTTTTTCTTGTCACGCCTGGATTGAGACTATTTAGCCGAGGTAGATTTATTCTGGAACATAGCAAAATCCACACCTTCTAAACACAGGTTCTGCTGGCCTATGTATATTTATAAATACTTTTTCCAATTAGATAAATATATTACTGTAAATCGACACAGCCTCATTACAGAACAAAGCATAAGCGTGAATAGTTATTCAAAACTAGATACCAGTTCTGATAACTCTGAGATCTGATGAATGAGTTTTGAACCGAGATTCTGCTTGATCATTCATGTTCTTAGAATATTGGCTGCAGATTTCAGTTCATGTAAATGCAACCTACTTAATATTTTTTAAGTTCCTTGAATATGAATCATCTTGATGGCAGTTTATTAACAGTCATATTCATAGAGCGAAAACACTTCAGCCATTTTATCATCGTCATCTTCCACTTTGTGTCCCATTCCACTTGGAGACTGCCTTCCTTTTACCCATTATCATCATCAGCCTTTTAACGTTCCCAATGCTGGGACACAGGCCTCATCCCTTTGAGAGAGAATGGACCTTAATCCACCACTTTATACTTTTCAGACATAAAGAAGACAAAATTTATGCCATATTTCTGAATTAATTCTTAACACGTTCATCATTTCATAATTATCAAGGCAAACGAAGGTTTTTTCCCTTACGCAGGTTAAGAACCTACTATTTAAGGTCACATAGGAAATAGACTAACGTTAAGGAAAATAAACAATAATATTGCAAAGCTTCCGTAACTACATACAGTCTAGACAATGAACGATGCAATTACAATTAAAAGAACTAATAAGAACTGCGCCATTTTTCCTTATCTCGAGGTTAACCGGTAACGACCCGTCACCCGTCACTCTTACCATTTGTAGTTCGTAAGTGATATTTCGGAGAATAGCTTTCACTGGTCTGATGCAACTATGTCTAATGTCACGTCAAGTGTCCGGCATTGCTGTCTTCCTATAGCTAGAGTGCCGCTATCTGACAAAACCATATTTTGAGTTAAAGACAAAAAACATAAAACCGTGAAATAATAAAAACCGTTGCTGTCTATCAAATCATTTGCTAAAGTTTCGGCTGTCAAAAAATAGATATAATTGCGCACTTCCGAGGAGGCACATTGTTAGTTTAAATCAATGACTTAATCATACCAAAGTAGGTTTTTAAACTAAGCACTATGGGGCCTTTTCATTTCACTTTACTCGGAATCTATAAATAGTAAAAATATGTTGCTTTGACAGAAATATAGAGATTTTTCTCTGATTAAGGTGGCATTAAAAACTCAGCACCATCATCATTAATGTTCCCACTGATGGAAAACAGACTGCCTCTTTGTAAGAGAGCGAATGGGCCTTAGTCCATCACGCGGGCTGGGTTTGGGCCAAAATCCACAACGTGGGCCCAGTCCGGGTTGGTGGATGTCACATGTCTTCGAATGTTTGGTTTTAGGACATGCTGGTTTCCTCGTGATGTTTTCCTTCACCGTTTATTATATTAATAACTCAAAATCGGGTAAATATCAGATAGACATTCTAGCTAGCTATGGGACGCCAGATTGGCAGACAATGTCGATGTGACGGAGTAAAGGTACTTCGTCGAACTTGTGTGAATTAATGTGATTGTGACCGGCCTTGTTAACGACCTTTGGATTGGTTACGGTTACGAAATATCTTGGTTGCTCATCTTTCCTGGTATTTTGATTTTAGAAATTGTGATTTTGGTGATACAATTCAGAGTCAAGTCATTTTCGACGTGTTTCGCAAAGTATAGGAGGTGCCTTTCTCTGGAGCGTAAGGACCTCGCCCGGAGAAGTAGGGTTAAATATATTTTAGTCTCAAAAAATACAATAGAAGCAATTAGTAGGCCACCAAGCAGCTGTTCTGAGCCTCCGTGTTTCGGTTTCGGTTTCATTATTGTGGTGCTGGAGTAATTACAGGCATTTCGGCTTTGTCTCTGGAATGGCAACACACATTGACCCTCTGGCATTTTCCATTAACTATCAATATCATTTAAACAATTTTAGGTTGGTCTTTATGATGGGTCTTAGAAAGAAAACCCTATATTTTTTTACCAATAAGATGTATTTCCTAATGTTCTCTTCTTTTTTCGTTCTTGACCTACATCTCCCATACCGGGCTTCCGGAACATTTCTCTTATATCGCTTGTTGAATGGCCGGTGTCGCGCCTGCGCAAGCTGTACTGTGGAAGTGCGAACGACACGCTCTTGGCACGTGCCCGGCGAGGTCGAGTCTCTAACCCAGACCATAACGGCATAACTTACACGACACTGCAGACAAAACTCAACATTAACTTCTGAACTGTAGAGTTGAAATTTCAATTGCTGTGTAAAGAGAGCTCTCGTTTTCTTCTACTGGTGAAATGCTAACGTTAAATGTAGCGAGCTAGAGTTCTTTTTCGTTTGCCAGTGAATGATATTATAATGTTTAGTATAGTGATGAAGCGAACCGCGGTATTTCATTCATGAAACTGCAAACGAGGTCAACGTAGTACTATGTGCGTAGTTTTCGCTCAAAGATAAACTTATTAAAAGTTAGATAAGTGACGAGTGACGAGAGTTTAACTAATCTCTAGTTAGTTAGTGGATTAGTTGGGATTAAGTATTTGTTTACTTGTGTAATCTTGTTATCTTAATGCAAAAAGTAATTAATCAGGTGTCTACTTACATAATTTGATGAGGTCTGAAAAAGATAAAAATCTTATCGGACTAAGCTGAATAATTAATTAGCTTCTTAGAGGATACTACTATATTTACGGGAAACCTATTTTCCACATAATTCATTTAAGCTCCTAAATTATTAGATAGGGATTTAATTTTTCTGATGTCAGTTATTCAGAAGAAGAAACGTTTTGAAAGGATTATCTTTACTGCACTGCATTACCAAATTATTTCTTACAAATTAATGCTGTGTTTCTTGTACAACATGACGGATTAAACAATACTGATATAAAACGCAAAAGAAAAATTGAGAACCTCCAAAATTAAATAGTTTATTTCAAATAAACCATAGATACTTTTGAATTTTCAAAAAAAAAATGATGACTCTAGTTGCAACTTCGCAAGCGTCAGTATCTCCCTTTTCGAAATCGGTAAAAAATAGCCGGTGCAATCAACCCTCAGCTTTGCATCAGCCAGCACGCGAATTCAAGGCCCATTGTTACAATATAAAGGTAATTTAGTTACACTATTGCGTTAGACACATTACTCCTATTACATACGTGTTGTGTTTCAAGTGTTTGCTCAGAGAAAGTGCTGATGTTCAGTTAATGGGGTTTTTGCTACATATGTATTTATCTAGGTGACGTAAGTTCCCATGAATCTAGGTACTATGTAAAGCCAGACAGATACCAGACAGGCCGTTCTAATGTATAGTGATATATGACGACACTGTGGTTTCCGTGCGTCCTAACTAGTACCACACTAGTACCTACCTTACAAGTAGGTACTTAGGATAAAACCTGAAAGTCGGACAAACGGCGTTAGTATTAGTACTACAAGGTTCAATACCAAGAGAAGCTATCTTCGACTTATTTGTGTTGTTCATTGGTGATGGTCGTGCACGTGACTAGTCACTGACGAACTGTTTCCAGGCCACTCGGTCTTCGTCTTTCTCGGTAGCCGTGCGGTCTTTTTCTGTCTACAACCAGTTTTCCAAGTATTTTTATTTTTTTTAAACATTGATCCACACTAGGAATTTCTGCCTGTATCAGGAGTGCGTTTACAAAAGTCACATAAACAAGACACCCAGATCCGTAACAACTATCTGTGGGCCATTCAAGTATTTGTTCCGTGCGGTAATCGAACCCGCGACACGACCAAAGTAACAAATCGTGGCAAGGATAGATTGTAGGTTTAGCTTGTCGGGAATGGAATTATTAGTACGTTTTGCTGTTTGAAGCCTAAGAAGTTTGCATCGGCAAGAAACTCTACACAAATTATTTACTTAGGCGGCGGTTAGTTGCAGAATGTGTCCATTGATCTACGTAAAAACATCCCCCAAGCGTCATACGACGGATACTCAGATCAACAACACTTTGCATAATTTGACTTTAAAATACCCCTGCGTCAGTGGTTAAACTACAATTTCGTAAGTTAAAACAAGCTAGTTATTTCGGAAAACGGTCACACAAGCTTGTGTACATGCTAAGAATTAAAACCGAATTCTCTACGTCATACGGAAAGTAAACTTTAACTTAGAATGTATCTGTAACAGGAAAAAAGACTTAAGAACTTGGTGATAAAATCTAGGCCCAGTTTGCGGTCGTGCATTGCATAAAAATGCGTAATAATAAGCGAACACGTTCTTAATTTCTTTAAGAGAACTTTCGCTAGAGCTTGGTGTATGTGCAGTTTTAAAAGCCACAATGATTTGGATTCATGCAATTTTGTGATCAAGTTTTGGGTATTTTAGTTTCGATAATTATACATATTTGGTGACTGGTCTGCACTAGCAATGTGGCAAGGAGAGATGGAAGCTCATGCCTTGAATGGAGTCTAAATAGGGTTCATATTTAGCGTGTATTAAAGATTATGAAGGTCTAGCTGTCCCACGCGGCTTCGCTCCCGTCAACTAGCTACCTACCCAATTACCCTACCTACACTACAACGAAATCTCTCAAAAAGGAAAGAATTTTGCCCGTTTTTGCAACATTTTTAATTTATGCTCCGCTCCTATTGGTCGTAGCGTGATGTTATATAGCCTATAACCCTCCTCGATAAATGGAGTATCCAACACAAAAAGATAAGTCTTTCTCAAATGAAATGAATCAATTCCAACCAGTAGTTCCTAAGATTAGCGCGTTCAAACAAACAAACAAACTCTTCAGCTTTATAATATTAGTATAGATAGATACTCGTAATAACCTTATTAGGCAAATAGAGTAACATAAGTAAACACCCAATATTTCATCGGAAATTGGAAGCTTCACATCCTGCTACCTTTTTCCTGAAGTTCAAAAGACTAATATAAATTGCTTAAGAATTTGTAAAGTTATAATTCGACTACCCACCTGCTTATTTTGATAAAAAAGTCATGAGTCATACCTATCACACATTTTTAGCTGGCGTTCAAAAGCTTTGTGACTAGACGTTACGGTAATAGATGAGCCATCTATAAAGCAAACTCTTGAATTAAAAAAGTAATTATAAAGTAGAATTTCGGAGTACTAGCGTTAGTCAGCGGCTTCACCTACGTACCTAAGGTCCAAAATTATTTTATGGGGAAGTACTTATTACCAGTCTTCTACGATACAACGTCGTAGCGTTGTGATTGATTAAGTAACATCCAAACATATCCTTCATCATTTATAATATAGAAGGAAGTAGGAGAAGATAGAATAATTGTATGGTATGCATGGGGAGTGACCATAAGCTCTTAGAGTAAGGTTATTTTAAGGCCCCTGAAATGGACAAAAAAAGACTTTAAAACGGAAATATCACATTTAAACTAAAAAAAAGACAGTGCTTCTAAGTACCTACCGTTTTCAACCGACTTACCAAAAAGGAGGAGGTCCTATGTTTGACTTCATGTTTGTTTTGTTTTTTGTGTGTGTTCACCGATTCTCCGTCAATTGTGGACCAATTTTGGAAATTCTTTTTTTGTTTGAAAGAGGATGTTTCGAAATTGGTCCCATTTTAATTTGGTGAAGTTCATCACACACAGAACTCTTCACTAAATAACGGCAAATCTCTCGGGATTGCTGCAGTCGCATGTCTATTTATTCATTATACCATTTCATAATATAACATCACGCCAGTACGCCCTTAAGGAATATGCAGATCTCTCATTTCACCGGTTATGTTCAAGTTTCATGAAAATCGGGTTATCTATTCTGGCGTTAAGGTATCTTACTAAACAACTTGCCTATTAGGTAGGTACAACTAAAAAGTGAAAAATAAAAAATAAATTACAAAAAAATACTACCGATTATCAAATAAGAAAACTACAAAGTGAAAAATGTCTTTATTTTTGGAAGTCGGTGTCCATAGCGCAAAAAAACAAAACGAAACGAAATTTCAGATAACAAGTACACCGTACATGATAAATATGCGTCAGGCTCATTAAAGACTGATAAATTACTGCAGCGAAATCTATACAGATAGAATTTCTAAGAAAACCACTAAAATACAATAACTTCCATATTTGGTAACACGACGTAACACGACGATAACATGACACAAGCCGCCGTAAGATAAATATAACAACAAACAGACCGTAAAACGGATAACTAACACATGTACACTGTTACAGTGACGTGCAAAAAACGCGTGAATCATAGATTTTCGGAGTCTCGGCACGACTTGACAAAAATACGAATGAGAAATGAGATGACGCCCTGCGTGATTGTCTATGACACCTGCTTATAACTCGTGATTTTTTTTTATTATTTGAAGTGCTTGTGTAATAGGGTAACACGACGGTAGATACTTTACTGTTTGGTAAATAATGAAAAAGTCAATTTTGACACGGAAAACACAGTCATCTCTGGGGCGAGCCGAAACTGAAGCTAAAATATTCGAGAAAGTTCGGTTATGATACAGAAAGTTTGTCGAATATTTTCAGTGTCGGGTTTCAATAAAGATTTTCTTTAAACTTAATTAAATTGCCAATCAAATAAGGCTTGCCGTTTAGGACCACTTTATGTCGTCACTCGCTGTGAGTAGGAGTGCAATTTAGTAATCAAATTATACGCGTCGGCCGTCGGCCGCTCTTTTTACGCCCATGTTCACTGTTTTTTTTTTACTATACTATCTCGCCTAATGGTAAGCTATGATGTGGTCTACGGTGAAGCACGCTTACCTAGCAGTAACCTATTCCGAGGAGGCAGACCGCGTGTTTTGGCTGCATTTACAAGAATTGACAAGCTCTTACCGGGTGGACCGTTATCCTGCAGCTTTAGCATGCGAGATGAAAGACGCGATGTGGATTTCGTCAGTGTGATTGGTCGATTGTTCATACTCTTTGCCCTTTGCCTTGCCGAATTCACTTCGCAATAAGGCTGCTGGTTAAGGCTTCGGGAATCCGCTAGATATGAGACGCGCAGGACTGGTCGATGTGGCGACACTTGGGGAAGGCCTATGTTCAGCAGCGGACTTTAGCTAAAATGATGATGATGATAGACAAGCACCTGCAGTTATGTTGCCCCTGACGATGCGGTTTTTCTTTTCGGTAGCGTTGACGACGTGCCCGCCAGCTAATTTGTCAGTTGTAACCAAATCAAACATTTTTTTAATAAGGCATTCGTAATTGGAAACTACAAACGGTAAAAAGTTCGTAGAAATACAAGTATGCGTGTCTCCGTGACCTTCCCCCATTAGGCGGCTTCAAAGGTAGATGTACTTTCGGCTGTGAGTCAAGCTGGTGGGCTAGGCTGGTGAGTGGTGTTGATGTATTGCATCTAGTAGTGAGTTCGTTCAGCTTTCCAGGAAGCTGATTCATTCAGTCGCATGTAGACTTAGAGTAAGGTGGTGAAAACGGAGGTGAATATCTCATAGTCAACTGGCTAGGATATAATTTTGTAGCCGCTATGAATATAATTATCATAAGTTGATCATTATTTTTCTATAGTTAATTTCAGATACAAAACAATCATTTAATATCCATGACCGATTTTTTTTTCATTTCTTGTTTAAGGAGAATTACCTTAGAAAGCTTGAAGAGAATAAAATAAACATTTTTATAAAAAAATACAACCGACTTTGGTAGATGGCAATTTTTTTCGTTGTCAATAACGACTTCCAAAAAGTAAGTTATTTTTCACTTTGTAGTGTTTTTAGTTGAAAGTCGGTAGGATTTTGTATTTTTTTTTTTCACATTTTGGTTGTACCTAATAGTTAAGTTCTTTAGTAAGGCACGTATAGTACCAGAATAGATTACCCGTATATCATGAAACTTGAACAAAACCGGTGAAATGAGAGTGTACCAAGATGTATATGTAAACATCTGATGTTAAGTTATCAATGGCATAAACAATAAACAGACATGCGATTCTAGCAATCCCGACGGATCTCCTAAGTTCTTTATCAGATGGTCACCAAATTAAAAGGGAACCAATTTGGGAACATACTCTTTCAAACAAAAAAGTGTTCAAAATCAAAATAAGTTTCAAGAATTTTCTAAATCGGTCCACAATTGACGGAGACATAAAGAAAAAAAAACAAGCATAAAGTCGAACATAGAACCTCCTCCTTTTTTTGGAAAATCGGTTAAAAACCAGCGAACCACTGACTGCTGTGCCGAAAATCGTGTTGCCATTTCAAGTGACATTAGACATTGCTATTTATAGTGTTGCTCTCCACGATGCAAAATACAGACATAGATGGCGCAAATTAGTGAAAGAAAAGTCGACGGAATCACGATCCTTAGTAAAGAGAAACACTACGTAAATTAGATGTAATTTTGTTAGCCGTAAGCACGGTATCATCACCGTGCATGCGGATGCAACATGCTACCAAATCTTTTCCTCACTGAAACATCACGATTGCATCATTGAAGAGCTAGAAAAGAAACCATCATACGTAATTAATTAATTATGACATTATCAACGATTATAAAGTAATCAGTATCCGTAAATTAATGTCACAGAGCTATTTAAAGCATATTGCGCGTCTTTCATTATATCTCGTTGATCTATGACCGGCACGTAGGTAACCGGTCGATACCAAGCGGTATCGGTATCGCGGTATCAGAACAGATCTTTTCGTGAAAGGATTTTCCAGTCTGACACAATGATTACCAGGATATAATGGACTTATAGACAGTTCTTGTTAATACCTATTGAACCTTGAGGCGTTTGTTGAGAGAGGACTTACGTAAAAGAATAGTGAAGGCCAATCTTGAACGATCGATTGACTCTATGACAAATATTTTTAAGCAGAATTAACACTACCGCATGTAGAAATAACTCCACACTTTCAAGCATGCAGTAATTTTTAATAAAAATTGATTTTCCTTAAGATTCGGTAATCGAGACTGAACAATCATAGAAATGATGCATACTATTGACATTCTGAGTACCTAATCCATCAACATAACAGTTCAAGTCACGGAGGCAAATTTCACAGTTCGTGTTCATGATTCAATACTTATTTAGGTATAAGATAGGTAAAAGACTTCAGAAATGATGGTGGCACAGGGTTTATGGGCTGCCGTGCATAGCGAGGCTAAGGGGAGGCGCTTTTATGGCCGCCCCAGGGATGTGCCCTAACAGGCGTTGCACAGAGGGAACTCAAGGGTGGATTTTGTGGCGATCATCGGGATGGTTTTAGTGAGGTAAAAAGCCTACACCCCCTGGCCTTTTACCCAAAAGTCCAGGCACCTTTTGAAGGATACGCAGTAAACAAAAAAAAGGCATATAATAAGTAAATACATAGGCCTGAATTAACAATCCACTAACATATAAAGCTTAACAACCGCTTTAAACTAACAAGGATTTAAGTTGCAGCTCGGTTACAGTTTTCACTGATAGCTTTTCAAACATAAGCAAGCCTGAAGCTGTACGTCGTTACATCAGAAAGGCCAGGTGCGACTGCGCAGTATTCATAACCGTATGTATGACTAATCCGTATGAGCGTAAATGAAGCTAAAGGAGTATGTAAGGATCGTGGCCGGTGGCGTTCTGCAGTTTTTGCCTACTCTCATGGGAAAAGAAATGAATTTATGTATGTTTGTAACGGCAGAAAGATTATTTACTTATGCACTAAACTTATTTAAACATTGTAAGACTAAGGCAGAGGTTAGCTAAAAATTCTATTTGATTTGAGTCACAGCACACAGCTTTAAGCAGATCATGCCATAAAGAACATTGACCAAACACCATTGACAATTTTTTAGTTTACAACCAACGTTTCGTATACTATTTATATCACAAACAACTTCTTCCGCAAATGTTTTATTTTATAAAAAACTCGATTTACAAACATTTATTTGGCAAATGCTTCTCTTTAGAAATATTTCGGATGATATTTCATCATTTATACATTTTTCATTTAATATTTAGATTCTTTTGGAAAAATACGTTTATTAAATGGGATCCCTTCTTTTCGCATAATGTTCTTTATCCTAATATACTTCGGCATAACGATTTTGGCACAATTTGTTTTGGCATAATAATATTTCGGCATAATTTTTTTAGGCATACATTTTTTGTTGGCATAATCATCTTAAAGACTAATTTGTTTTGGCATAAATTTGATTCGCATAACGTAAGTAGGCCTAATGACTATTAGCATAACGTTAGTAGGCCTAATGACTATTAGCATAATAATATTTAGGCATACTATTAATATAAATAACAAAAACAATTTTCATGCAAATGATTTATTATACATAACATTATGTAACTTAAACGATTTTTCAATCGCGAGATAACTTTCATCTGAAGAATATTAGATGTTTTGACAGTTTTTGTATAAAAAAAATATTTCAATTAGTTAACTTCTATTGTGAGAAATAAATATGGCGGTTATTCCTCAGATAGAAGTTAACTGCTTGAAACAGTGGTCCTTAATTATGTATGTATTTATTTTAGGTGTATATTTTTAGCAATTGCTTGTAAATATGCTAGTTTAGAAGTATACTCATCTTTTTTACTAATATTTTTTTTTAAATTCTTTTGGTTTTGTCCGTGTATTTTTATTTTTTTTTGGTATAAGTGATTTTCCGACATCCAGTTTATCTATTTCAATGGTTTGATATTTTATTTCTTGAACGATCTTTTTTGCTAAAAAATAAAATCCAGGATGGTGTTTTCCCACAAAATATGCAATTCTATTGTGCCATGCCTCTGCATGATTTTGTGTCCTAGGTCTATTTTTCCTTTTCTAGTAGATACGTACTCCAGACTTTGGGTGGAAATGGTGGTGGTGAACTTGTAGTGCCCCATACATAATTCTGATCAAACCAATTTGCTATAGTTTCTGTAACAATAAAATAATATTGTTGGTTAAAATTTAATATGATGTGCAACAAAAGTTAGTAACAGAACCGAATTGCTGCAAAACCGACTCTACGTAGTCTTGTTTGTCCTACCCCTAGAGTGTAATTTACAATCGCGTAGGCGCGTAGGGGCGAGGCGGCCCACGGGCTGAGGAGCAGGCGGCTGCGAGCGAGGCGCCGCGGCTGAGGCTGGCCGGCGAAGCCGGCCAACAAGCCGAAGCTGCGGTGGTGAGCGAAAGCCGTCTGCGACGATTAGCACGCGTGGGGCCGCCGGAAGCCCGCAGCGCCGGAGCCGAGACAGAAACCCTGCCTGCTGCATGTTGCCTGCTCGCTTGAATGCTGCATGCCTGCTTGCATGCTGCATGCTTGCTTGCATGCTGCATGCTTGCTTGTTTGCTGCATGCTTGCTTGCATGCTGTATGTGTAAATAAATTTATGCTTTAGGATATTATGCTTAAAAAAGTTATGCTTTAGAACTTTATGCTTAATAAATTTATGCTTAAGAATATTCTGCTTAATCATTATTATGGTTAGAGAAATTATGCTTAAAAAAAATATGCGTAAGCTGTTATGCGTAATTATATTATGCGAAAATATAATTATGCCAAACAAAATTATGCTAAGATATATTAGGTCTTAAAATTTTATGCAAATGGATAGGGAACCTTATTAAATACTAAATGTAATTTTTTAATAAATTTTCTAAACCAGTCACAAAGTACTAGTATTGTTTTGCATAATGTTATTGAACTTTAAATTTTCTACTGCATCATCTCCGGCACTGCGGGAAGTGCAACCCCTTCGTCCTAACGTGACAAAGGATAATATAGAAGATTGGCACAGAGATAGATTATAGTCTGGAATACACATAGGATAAATTATAATTTCGGAAAAATGGACAATATCCGACTTTCACGCAGGCGAAGCCGCTGGCAGAAGCTAGTAACATCATAATTTGCCTATCAAATTGTATCAGTAAACCAACATGTGACGTAGACTGTACAGCCGCAGACGAAATTCTCATGATGTTTGCTCACGAGAGCGACCATTCTACTATACGACATGAATGACTGATAAGTGATAACGAGATACACACGCGACGAGCTATCAATGACAAACGACGACGTAGTAAGCACTTACAACGGTACTGATTATGTTAGCTTTACGAGATTATATCTGATTTATATACGCCGATAATTTTTGTTAGATTTATCGCTAGTATGCCTGTTGAGCGATTATAGTGGGTCGTCATGATTATGGTATGTTACTCTATCGAATGTGGTAGTTATCAATGGACAACGGTATTACCAAAAGCTTTGATTACACACGTGGCTGACCGTCACAATAAATTCAGCCAAAAGACTTCCAATACTGGATTAAGGCATCTCCAAAGCATCTACAAATCGATCGGTCCTGTGTATCTCATACATATTAAAGAAAATTTTGAAAAGTCATATGTGATTTTTCCATGTTCTGAAAATTCAGTTTTTCCAAAAAAAAAAGGGATATAACAGGTACACTTTTGGATCGGACGCATGAAACCACAAAGTAAGGCGTCCTATTCCCAACAGTGTGTGAATCCGGGGTGAACTGATTGCGATGATCAGGAGAAAGTACTGCTGCAGCGGGTGCCGAACTCTACATTTATCGACTATCCAAAACCAATGGCAATATATATTCAAACGATAGCTGGTAGCGGGTAGTAATAACATCGCGTGTTTAGTGAAAAGCGAATTGTATGTATGTTTTCCAACTAACCATTTAGTACCAGTGACATTTGGCGTGCCATCGGGGCCACGTGCTCTGCCTATGAACGCGTTCAGGCGACACGCGCTCGTTAAAAGAAACTCTGAACTGATTAGCACGTTCTAAATTCAAAAACTCTATAGAAAATTCGAATAAAGAATCTTCAGTAGCTCAACAGTCCCGAGATTTTTATAAATAAGGCAAAGTCCAGAATATTACAACGCCACTCCTCAAATTACATCACAAAACTGTAAATACCAATTCGTCTCCAATAATTTGACCCCTACCATTGAAACGGCAGGAATGTCGCTCGCCTACCCGCAGCCAGTAAACAAACATCATAAAGATAACTTCAGTCTTGTTAAAACGTGAAGACTGCAGTTACCTGTGTGAAATACCCATTGAGTCATCGTTTACGATAATTTCGTCAGTTCACGTAATAAAATAACCGTCTCCGTATATGGGCGCGTATTTTCAGAAGTATGAAAGAACTTCCTTCAAACTAAAACTCTTGTTTGGTTTTACTCATCGTTCGGTGGCCGGCGCTCGCGCCGCAACACCGTCATAAGCAGGTGCGAAATGAATGACTTTTAGATCTTTACAATTTGATAAAAAGATAAAAGTATGAATGTCTTAGGGTTTTCCTCAATGTGATTCAGGGTTTATTCATTGGTTTAGGGACTTTTCAACTCTCCTTCTTTTTTATCACGGACTTAGGCACTTAGGATTTCAAGAGAATTTTAATAGAACAGGCAAATACTGCAAGCTTTAAATAACTTACTCGTATTTACATTAACTTATGAAAATAGTAACACGTGGGTGTATTTCTGTAAAGTGAACTAAATAAATAGATAGTTAATAAAAGAGTTTATTAGACCTTTGTGATAGAATCTGCAACTTTCATTAGATATATTTTCATGTCTTTACGACGGAACTCCCACACAAGTCTAAGTTTAAAAAAGATATTCTATTCCTAGCTCTTCTAGATTTGAATGAGAGTAGTTAATTAGGAAATCACTCAGCATTCAAATGGACTTATTGAAAACATTTCCCGATAAACTGTTTACGGTCGATCAGCGTGGGAAATTCTGTGGAAAGCTGGTGTTTACGCAGAGCTATATGAACTGGTGGGTAATCGCTGAACTATTCGAATAATCCGCGTTACTCACGCTGTCGATGGTAACACTTATCACGGCATCAAAGAGATGGCTGTTTGTGCCAGACGCGAACACTAATGACCGCATGTCGACAAATAAAAATATCGAAATAATTCATAGCAATTGGCGTTCATATTTTTACATTAAATGCTTGTTCGTCGCTTATAATGCGATGCCAGAGATATTTTTGATTGTATTTTCTATTATTTTGTGACGCAATAACCTTGTCATATTTGCTGGCTCTAGATAGGTAGATACTTACGGCTCTACGAATGAATTCTACAAAAAGTATGAAGAAAATGGGGTGACAAAATTATTCTCGTTATTGCCACTCAAATCTGCTACTTTGAGACTGGCTAAATACCTTTATTATTATTAAATTTATTTCAGAAACTATATCCATACACGGTCATTATAAAAAAAAAACTGTTAAAATATTATATAGTTGCATGCAGAAAAAAATGCTTTTAATTGAGACGCCATTTTCACTCGTGCGTTAAATAACTTAAATAATACAACAAATAGCACGAGCTACAATTAACGCATTGATAATAATTAAAATACTACGTTTTAATCGTAATCTCGGTCGAGAACTACTTATTAATTAGACCAGGAAGTGATAGTTATCAGCTCTACTGTTATCAGAAGTCGAGAGTTCACAGGGGGCACGCTGATACGTCGTACTTATTGCATCCTTCCCACACCCCTTCAGTCGCACATTATAACATTCAATATTGTTAATTATTTGTGAATACCGATAGCCCGCCCACCTAGGTACTACATTTGCGGAGAATTCATGCGATGTCGCGCGACTGCCACTGAAAATATTTAAATCCTGTTGATGCAATATTTAAGTATTATTTAAAACACTAATTCAATTTAATTAAGTGTTTACTTAACGATAACATTATTTGGCGCGAATATTTATAGGACAGTTATCTCACAACAAAACATAACATATAGCTAAAAATAATACAACAGATATGTACTTAATTACTGAAAGTTCCAACTTTGTGAGCAATATAGCGCCAACGTTGCTAACTTAGATAAGTTAGTATGATAACACCGCTCTGTGAAGCAACCATCATCATCATGAGTTCAGCCGAAAGACGTCCACTGCTGGACAAAGGCCTCTCCCAAGCGTCGCCACATCGACCGGTCCTATACGTCTCCCATCCAGCGGATTCGCGCAGCCTTCAACAGGTCATCGGTTAAACTAGTGGAAGGCCTTCCAACGCAGTTTCTGTCGGAACACGGTCGGCACTCCGGAACTTTTTGGCGTCATCGAACAGCCCACTTAAGTATGGCAATTCTTCGGTCTATAACGGTAACTGCCACTCCCGCATATCTTCGATTTTGATAAGTAGACGACAGCAAAGTTACACATGAAAAGATCCTTCGTAATTTTTCCTGAGCGTGAAAATTATTTACACGAGTAATGACGAATACCTTATAGAGCATCCGTCAAAAATATAATCATCACAAATCGTCACGGCGGATGTCGTATTGTGAAAAGACCGTAAAATTGTTTTATTTTTAGCTTGTTTTGAGTTAATTGGCTGCCCTAAAAATATTCGCATCTAAAATGTTTTACACCGCATATTAATAACTAGTTTTTCTCGTGGCTTCGCTCCTGTGGCATATATTCCACAGAAACCTATTCCCCGGGTTTCACCCCCCGCAGAGTATACAGTGAAACTCAACGACAGTCTAGCATTCGAAATACTTTAGCTTTACTTTCAAGCGCCAGCCTATTGAAAAAAGAAAAAAAAAAGGCTTTCTAGATAATTTTTATTTCACAAAGAATTAGTACCTACTTCATGTGCATTTCATCGTTTACTTTCTTGTCTTTTTAAATATTCAGATTTGCAGGCGGACTGACTTGTGTGTACTCTGTTCCTATTATGATTTTAGTGGATTTTTTATTGAGATCAAAATTTGCAGAGATTGAGTCCTACCATGATCTTATTATAATTTAAAGATAAACATACAAATTTACTTCTTCATTATTAAATTAGTTTAGATATTTATGACAACCGCCCACTAGTGATGTACTGCGACATTGCGTCTATAATAAAAGTTGACGGAGTTTGTTTTGTTCTAATTTTATTTACATCAATCTACTCATGCGTCTGTCCGCCTGCATTCACATCAAAAATTGTGGAGTAAACAAGAAAGTAAAGGATGAAATGTGTGCAGATGACTTTAATTATTTTATTTACATCAATCTACTCATGCGTCTGTCCGCCTGCATTCACATCAAAAATTGTGGAGTAAACAAGAAAGTAAAGGATGAAATGTGTGCAGATGACTTTAATTATTCGTGGAGCAAGAATTACAGCTGTTAGAAAGAGAATTGGTTGACTTGGTAGGGCTGGTATGTGATGATTAAAGCAAGGCAAAAAAAATGTGAGAATCACATGAACTGAGGTAGTGTAATAATAAAAATGGGTTAAACGATATTTACAAAATGAATCTTCTTTTATCAATATCTGTCAATAAAATATTATAACTGTTGACATCAAGCACCCCACGCTTTTTTTTACAACAAAATATATTTTTTTCGATAATCACACTATTCTCAATTTAAATTTATTGAATTTTTTTTCTACTTTTTAGTTTGCTTTTCTATTAAAGCGTGTTTTTTTAAACAAATATTAATTCTTTCCTTTTTAGTTCAATCGCTAATGGTAAGGTAAGGAACATTATCGATTGGACTTACTATTTAAATTATTACATTGTCATCGGTCCTTGATAAATGTGCAAAGATTCAAATTAAGCCGACGTTTTGATTATTATATATTTTTTTCATTTGTTGTTGGATAACTGTTGTCAATTATTGAGATATTGTTATTTGCCAGTGTTTTTTAAAAGGACTTTGATGTTTACTCTATTTTACTTATTACTATCTACACAATGTATATTGTTAAGAAATAAATGACTTATGTCTTTCATGGGGGTGGAAATCACGTTCTAAG
Organism: Orthosia gracilis; assembly: GCA_947562075.1. Classification (NCBI taxonomy): domain Eukaryota; kingdom Metazoa; phylum Arthropoda; class Insecta; order Lepidoptera; family Noctuidae; genus Orthosia; species Orthosia gracilis. The sequence continues at coordinate 24,258,497 of OX387271.1, read as the reverse complement.
ATTCCGTTACATAGATCCAAGCTAATAAAAGAGTGTTAAAATCCTTGAAAAGTCCAAAAGACAGTTAACTCGAAAGTTTCTTTGTTGTCTACTAAAAGTTTATCTTATCTACGTAGGTATTATTATATTAGCGTCAGAATTTTATACACGAAATAATGGTTCATGTTTCTACGTATAAAATTCTGACGCTAAAGTCACATGAGAAAACGTAGCAACTAAACAATCCGACTTGTAAATCTTAAATCATAATCATTTATTTGCTAATATGGGTCATTACATACTACGTACGTACTACGTTTATTGTACTGGTTCATACCACGCACCTACGATGTTTTTCATTATAATCTTGCTTGGTTCCGTACCCGAAGGGACCAAAAAAAAAAAAAACCGACCCCATAGAGTGGGGTATCGTTGTTTAGAACTCATTGAGTAGATAAACGCCGTTTTCCAATATCTTTTGTTTTAAAAAATATTGGAAAACAATCACAATCAAAATGAATGAGAAGCCACCAAAGTCGACGAAATTTGGAGATAATGTTTATTATTACGTATATTTTACTAGCAAATACTAATATATTGATAAAACAGATTTTTCTTTGAAATTCCCTCATTTTTAGGGTTCCGTACCCGAATGCGGACGGGTTATATTCTACATTTGGTACGGAACCCTAAATGTGCAAAGTCCGACACGCACTTGGCCCGTTTTTAAATTATTTTAGGCAAGTGTAGGTGTTTTTTTAAATAGAACACCTTTGCAAACTATCCTTTTCCTATAATAATTAACTTTAATGTAAACAACCATGACCTAGGGTTTCATTGATTGCTATTAATTGTGTGAGGAAAACATAACAAAATTATGTTTGTCTGAAAGATTTCCTCTTCACCATTACATACTCAAGCAAAATACGCGCTTAGTCGTGGAGTTGCGGCAACCAGCCCATTTTAACCTCTTTTTTTTTTTTTTTTTTTTTTTTCGTGGAGAAATGCTCATGAATACTGCGCTACCACGGGGAGATAGCGCAGTTATGTGGGACTCTAACCCACTAAAACTCCACGGTGTCCTCCTGTGCCGCTTATGGCGGGAACACGGGAACGCGTTAGCATACAGCCGCGAACCCGCCGCGGCTGTCCGTCTCCGGACCCTCCTCTGGGGTTTACCCCTCATCACCGGCGCACCAGAACACACTGTACGCCGTGACCACCCCAGGGACCAAACCAGCACATGGGCGCCAGACGACCCCTTGTATGGCACCCTTGGTCCCCCTGTGACGGGTCAGGACAGTGGCCCCGCCACCTACCACTTTTCGGCCGCAGGAGATAGGGAGAGCGGCCAACGCTATACCGACACTCCTCCTCCCCTGCGGCCCCACCGCGTCCGCCATCAGACGGTGGCGACCCCGCGCAGGCTGCGGTGGGTAGGGCGAGCAGCGCTCCGTAATACCGGCACTCCTCTCCCGCCGCGGCCTCCAACCCTCAGCCACGATGCCTACTGTACCACATCGCGGCCCGCCTCAGTTGCGATGGCGCCCATACGCCACCGCAACCTACTTATTGGCCGCTACGTCGTCGGCTTGTCGGCAAAAGCCCTGGCGAGCGGCCCCTCCTCGGGTTCCTCTTCGCTTCACCGTGGTTATCCAAGCCACGGTTACTGAGCCCCCCGCTTCGACAATGCGGGAACCCACCGGGGGAGAGCCCATTTTAACCTAACCTAACCTACATACTCAAGCATAAATATATTAGTTGCGAATTACTTAAATATTGTCTTATACTACTTAAAGTACGTATTTAAGTAGGAAGTTTTTAAACACAGGAAAATAGAACTTGAGCTTAAGGAAAACCCCTCAATTACTTAAATGTCTCCTATAATACCTACCTAAGTAATAATATTTAAACACAAGGAAATGGAGCTTTAGGTATTCAAGGAAAACCCCTGAAAATCTGCCTCAGTACAAAAGCACAGTACATTCAGGATTTACCCAAGACATCAGAGTCACGTTAACTCTACTTAGTGGAAAACCCTGCAATCTCTACATGTAGGTGACATACTGACGAACCGGTGAAAACTCATTACAGGATAATGCAGTATTTTCATGAAGTGTATTCCAAGTACGCATAGAGGGGAATCACCTTACCCGTGCAGTCTAGGGCGGAAACTACTAAAGAACTAAGACAAGATTATATAGGAATTAAAGATAACTGCTTACAGCCTTTAAGTTATTGGACATAAACTTTAAGTTACATATTATGTCCAAGTTTTTAAAACAAAACAAACATTGGAAGAAAAAACATCAAAATCGAGAAAAATGAAAAAAATATTCCTTATACGTCTCAAGAAATTATTGGTTGATACTCGTAGATGCTATTCTACATTGAATGAATTTTTTAATGATTGCTATCGAACGTGACTATCCGGAGACGTTAACATTTGGATTTGACATGTCAACTATGGGAAGGTGTCTTTTTGAAGGTACACTTCATAATTAAATTGTATTTTTAACCGACTTCCCAAAAAGGAGGCGGTTCTATGTTCGACATTATGTATGTTTTTTTTTTAATGCTATTTTTGTTTGAAATCGTATGTTCCGGAATTGGTCCCATTTTAATTTGGTGAAAATCTGATGAAGAACTTCGAAGATATACAACAGAACCCTTCAATAAATAACGGCAAATGTCTCGGGATTGCTGCAATCGCATGTCTGTTTATTGTTTATACCATTTCATGACATAACATCACGCCAATACGCTCTCAAGGGGTACGCAGATCTCTCATTTCACCGGTTATGTCATGTTTCATGGTATTCTGGCGTTATAGGTACCTTACTAAACAACTTGCCCATTAGGCAGGTACAAGTAAAAAGGGGAAAAAAAACCTGTTTACAAAAAAATACTACCGACTTTTGGGTTTCGGTCACCGACTTTCAAAAATAAAGTTATTTTTCACATTTTACTTTTTTTATTTGGACGTCGGTAGTATTTTTTTGGAAAAAGTTTTTTTGACAAAATGTATTTTATTTTATTTTGTTGACATTGCCATTTTTATTTTTATTTTTTTATTTTCCTGCATGATTTGACTTTATTTTGAGATTCATTATTTTAACGTTGCTATTCTGTGGCATCGTTTATTTTACAATTAAAACTTACATTATAAATTCTCCAAGTTATATTAAGTGTATAATAAGCGTATGAATACCTAGCATGACTGCACTAAATTTCTGTGCTCGACATATCGACATATTATATTGTATTTTAACTTGATGACATTGCCCTTTTTATTTGATTCTTATTATTTTGATTAATATTTTACCGTTTTACTTGACTTTTGTATTTAAACTTAAACAGACATTCTTTATTTTACAATTGTTATGTTGTAGCATCATTTAATTTAATAAAAATGTTTTTTTTTAGTTAAAAAGATGCGGGTACCGGTTTAATAAAACATTGAAACTTTGTCTCCTAGGTAAACCACAAACCTGTGACCACTGGCGTTCAGGTGCTCCAATTGCTTGTTTCGTAAAAACTATCTTAACAAAATCCAAGGAAACGATGAATATATTGAATGATTATAAGGTTCGAGATGACGGCGAATAGAAATTTATTGGATATAATAAGAGTGATAGGAACAAAAGTTTCTTGAATGGCGTGATGCTTGTGACGCAACTATAATCATTTCTTATAGTCTGGTGATTGAAATAGCTTGCTACTCGGTTGTTAATTGTAGACGACTAGAGGTCATTAAAGGCTTGCAGAAGACTCATGATCACATATGATCAGATAAGGCCATAGTGTCGGTCCTATGTTCACGACGTGATTCTCTGATAGCCTGATAATCACGCGCTCCATCTTGGTACCTGTCGTTAGCAGAACTCATTGTAAATGAGCCTTTTTTATATATATCCTACACTAACTGCTAAGCCAAAGACCTTCCCCAAATACATCCAGATATAATTTCCCAGAGCCACCTCTAACCAGCCCTTACAGTAGGCGTCTACGTTGTCTTGCCAACATTTCCTGGGCTGGCTTCGGCGGTCTTTCCATCTTCAGGCGGTGGGTGCTGTATTTTCCATCAAAGAAGAGCTTTTCTTTTTCTCTAACACTCACTCAGTTAGTGGAGACTATAATAATTTCCAGCGGCCATTGCGTGTGTATAGTGTGTGTGTAAATAGGATTGACTTTTAAGTAGTCATGAATTAGAGCTGCGGCGGCGAACCCATAATAACCAAAAAGGAGTTTTATTAGAAGGGTGTCTAGTTTGCTATGTGAGAGATGAGACCGTCTAGTCGTATTTTATGCAAGGTTTCAGAAGATTTTTTATTTGCCAGTCACTATAACATTCCTATTTAGCTCCAGCTAGCAGTTTCGCCCAGTAATCCTGGGTTAAAAGTATCCAGGAAATGCTTTACCCATGTACCAAAGTACATCCAAATCCGTTCATCCGTAAAGACGTAAAAAGTTAAAAATAGAAGGACAGATCAGTTACTATCGCATTTATATAAGTACGGATATCTACCTATTTATTCATTTAGTTAGAAGTGTGGGCACAATCATTTTATTTCTGCCTTTATCTGACCCCCTGCAAGGCTATTGACAAATTAAGATCTCGAGATTTTTCTTCGTCCAAAATCAGTTTTATCATTGGGTTACATTTAGCTTTTATTTGACCTTTCTTATCAGCTACGTGATTCATTGTGGCATGATTATTAATACATATTTATGTGTATTATATAGATTACTATATGTAATCGGCTAACTGAATTAAAGTAATTGCTAAGATACCTGGGACGTGCACTAGATAAAGTACTGTTTACTTAGGAACACAAAACCTCAATCAAAGGTGACCGCCCTGTGTTGATGGGTAGGTACTTTTCCCAGACAGACACTTAAGTAACCTAAATGTTGTTAGAAATGTGACAAAAGAGAGAAGCGGGCAGCCTAGCGGTAACGGCCGTGACTTACAAGTTGTAGATCGCGGGTTCGAACCCAGGCAGGCGCTTTATTTTGTGTGAATTATTTTGGGGGCCGAGTCACCCACGTCCGTAGGAGTGTACCCTTTGATTCCCTACACGTGGTCCCCGGGTGGTGCAAATCAGGTGACATCTGGTGGTAGGCTTCGGCCGAAGGCTTGCGACCACCCACCGGGCAAAGACGTATCGCCAAGCGGCCTAGCCGTATTCCGATACGATGCTCGGTGTAGCCACTAGAGGAGTTGGGTCGAGACAGCCGTTCCACTGCAGGCTGACCAGCCTGAGGCGCGCTGTTATGGACGTATCGGGAGACTAGTCTCGGAGGGTAGCGGGATCCGAGGCACGGTGCGCCGCTGGCCGACCGCAGGTAGTTGGGGGTCCAAGTAGTGTGCCAGCCACACACGAAAGGCTGCCCCGCCAACTGTCGAAAAATCCCGGAATGCACCATCGTGCTGGTTGGCGACCAGATGGGGAGGGCCCGATGGACATTCCGGGGGGGCTCGGGCGTCCCCGCAGTCTCCGGACTAGTGCCCCAATGATAGCGTCTTTTTCAGTGCGTGTCTGTAGGTTATCAGCGTGGAACCTCGTCTCACTTCCTTCTCCTTACCTCCATTCACTCCAATAAATTTATGAGAAGGAAAAAGAAAATTGGTCTTAAACAGCGGCTGCACCCCCTCCCCCACAAAGTGCACCTCACCAACAGTCGAGGTCTGCACTCAAATCTCTCTGCAGTCCACTACCACCTGGAGGCTGAGAAACCAGCGCTGTTTTTCCTTACGGAGACGCAGATAGCAAGTCCGTCAGATGTGTCGTACTTATCTTACCCAGGGTTTACCCTGGAGCACAATTTTAAACCACGCGCGGGTGTGTGTATGTACGCCCGTGACGACACTTGCTATCGGCGTCTCCGTAACCTTGAGGACCCCAGATTCTCAACGATGTGGGCTCTAGTGGACACAGGTCTGGATAAAATTATCTACGCCTGTGTCTACCGTTCGCACAGCGGAGATCAGGAGACAACCAGGCTCACAGAGTACATCAGTGAGGCTGCTGACGCGGCACAGCAGCTGTACCCTTCCACCCAATTAGTGTTACTGGGGGACTTTAATGCCCACCACAAGGAGTGGCTCTTCCCATACCAGTGCACTGACCATGCTGGGAGGGAGATGCGAAAGCTTTCGCTTGCGCTCAACCTTACCCAGCTGGTCCAGGGAGCAACGAGGGTACCGGATGTTGACTCGCACACGGCCAATTGCTTGGACCTTCTGCTGACAACAGATCCAGACCGATACTCTGTGTCGATAGCTTCTCCTTTGGGTAGTTCCGACCACTGTCTGGTGAAGTCTGTGTCCGTCTACTCCCCGCCCGATCCCAGCCCAAGAGGCACCCGGCGGGTTTGGCGGTACAGGTCAGCAGATTGGGATGGCATGCGATCTTTCTTCGCATGCTATCCTTGGCAGCCTACTTGCTTTTCTTCGGCTGATCCGTCATCGTGCGCGGACGCCGTGACGGGTGTGTTGCGTCAGGGAATGGAGTACTACATTCTCTCTCTGACGTAACAATGCCCAGCGTTGACCGGCCATGGTTTGGCGCCGAATGTCATCGCGCCGACGCCCTTAAACATGAGGCGTACCTGGCATGGGTCGATGCGCGATCGCGCAAAGCGAGTGAGGTGGGTCAGTAGAAGAGGGCCTTTAACAGGGCTGCCAAGTCCTGCAAGTTGGTGTTGCGAAGGGCTCGGTTAGACCACCTTAGCCGAATAGGGACCAAACTTGCTTCTTACCCAGCAGGTAGTAAAGCGTTTTGGTCCCTGGCTAAGTCAGTCGAATCGAACTTCTGCCGTCCCTCACTACCACCACTGCTGAAACCAAATGGGTCGCTGGCCCACTCCGCTGAGGAGAAGGCAAATTTATTTGCCTCTCTTTTTGCGGAATCTTCGCGTCTAAATTCTGGTGATTCGCAGCCCCCTCCTCCTAATTGTTGGATGCGAGACGAGTATGTCGGACATTCGCATCCACCAAAAGGACGTCCGTAGGGTGCTGCGCAACCTCGACGTGAACAAGGCTAGCGGCCCTGACGGAATACCAGCTATAGTTCTTAGAACCTGTGCGCCTGAACTGTCTCCGATCTTGACACGCCTATTCCGCCTTTCATATGAGACTGGAAAAGTGCCGAATGCCTGGAAGCAAGCCAATGTACAGCCCGTGCCCAAGAAGGGCAGTCGAGCTGACCCGGCTAACTACCGACCCATCTCTGTAACGTCCATACTCTGTAAGAGTATGGAGCGTGTACTAAACACTAAGCTCCTGGCATACCTAGAAGGTAACGATATCCTTAGCGACCACCAGTACGGCTTCCGCCGAAATCGGTCTACTGGGGATCTTCTAGCGTATGCCATTCACATATGGAGTGAGGCCATCGAGAGGCACGGGGAAGCGCTTGCCGTTTCCCTCGACATCTCGAATGCTTTCGATAGGGTCTGGCACGAAAGCCTTATCGGTAAGCTTCCTTCATTCGGTCTGCCCGGTGGTCTGTGTGATTGGATCGCAGACTTCTTGAGTGATCGGTCCATTCGAGTAGTTATTGATGGCTGCTCGTCGGACCAATTGGATATTAATGCCGGGGTCCCTCAGGGGTCAGTACTCTCAGCAACATTGTTCTTGTTGCACATTAACGATCTGCTTAAACCCGGCACCTTTGGGTATGCAGACGACAGCACTGTTGCTGAGAGATACTTCTCCAACGCACGGGCTACCGGGCCACAGATCCAGTCTCTTCGTGAAGCCATGGTGGAGCGCTTGAACTTGTCCTTGCAGGCAGTCACCGAATGGGGTGATGCCAATCTGGTCAAGTTTAATGCTACTAAAACCCAGGCGTGTCTTTTTTCCGCTAAAAAGAGCCAATTTCACCCGGCTCCAACTTTTCGTGATGTAACCGTGCCAATAACGGACCATCTTGAGCTTCTTGGCGTTACGTTGACATCGACTCTCAATTTTGAGCCTTACATTGAGGCTAAGGCTCAGCTGGCTTCCAAAAAGTTGGGGATCCTTGCGAAGGTGAGAAAGTACTTCACGCCGGAACAGCTGCTCAACTTGTATCAAGCGCAAGTTCGATCATGCATGGAGTACTGTTCTCACCTCTGGGACGGTTCTGCCAAATACCAGCTTGATGCACTAGAGTTGATCGAAAAGCGGGCCAAGAGACTTATCGGCAATGAGGCACTGGTCAAATCAAAGCTCCAGAGCCTTGAACATCGTCGCCGAGTTGCCAGCTTGTCGGTTTTTTATCGGTTACATTTCGGGGAGTGTGCGATGGAATTGCATGATTTAATTCCGCCCAGCCCGTTCCATCATTGGACAACCAGACGCACGGCGATGCGTCATCGGTACATGGTGGACATCCCACCCATACGCACGAAACGTTTTGGGGACACTTTTATTATGCGTACAGCTAAGGAGTGGAATTCCCTGCCGGAGTCTGTGTTTCCCGATAGCTACAATCTAGGGGTCTTTAAGTCAAGAGTGAATAGGTTACTTCTGGGCAAGCGTGCTTCACCGTCGACCACATCATCGCTTACCATCAGGTGAGATAGTGGTCAAGCGCGAGCCTATTTACAATAAAAAAAAAAAAAAAATATGCCATCGTCACTAAAAAAAAACAACATCGTCACAAAAATTCAAAGACATGTGACATCCCTCCCTAATTGAGGCCCATTCCCTCTCAATGAGAGGAGGCCTGTGTCCCAGCAGTGGGAAAATTAAAAAAGGCTGATGATGTTGTTGATGATGTGCCAAAAACGCTGCATATATATATTAAGTTCTTTTATATTTGCTTTGATAACAAACATACAGAATTGTATACCAATTTCTGGTTTCACACATCATTTCAAAGCTGTTTATTTTTTCCGGGTTTTTAAAAATCAGTATTAATACTCATATAATACTCATATAAATCTTTGAGTTGAAGGTACATTTATTAGCAGATTCTAAATTTAATTGATTTGAAATTATAATCTGCTAATTATTTAAAAGCAAAATAAGCTAAATTCGGACAGCCTTGCTTACATTTTTTAATCCCCGACGGAAAAAGAGGGGTGTTATAACTTATAAGTTTCACGTGTGTACCTGTGTGTATGTGTATATGTGTATTTGTGTATCTGTCTATGGTATCATAGCTCCTAAACGGATGAAACGATTTTTTTTTTCTTTTTTCGAAATGGGACATTATCGAGAGTGTTCTTAGCTATGTTTGATGAAAATCGATTTAGCCGTTCAAAGGTTATGGACCTTTTACTGTTTGAATCGGGCGATTTTCGGCAGATATCGTGTCATAATTACGTATTCGATAAATTGTTAATCGAAGCGTGTCCACTTCTAGATAAATTATGTAGTTTAAAAAGTATGAAAAAAAAAATAACGTTTGCCTTGGAAATTTTATATTTTTACTTGTTTTAACCATAACAGTTTGAGCACAGATTTGCATATTTAAAATTTCTATGGAGAATTTGAATTAAGATCTGCTAATACGTGTTTCACTTTTTAACAGACTTCCCAAAAAGGAGGAAGTTATCATTTCGACTATGTTTGTCACCACAAAACTTTTTACTAAAGTCGTCACAATCTAAGAAGTTCGTTGAAGTTTCTCATTTTACATGCCGCGATAACTAAGTACGAAATTGAAAAATCAAATTCATAATCCTAATTAATTACTATTTTACCCATACACTATAACAACGAGTATCATTCGCAAGCATCAAGTTTAATTATTATTAAGTATTTTTATAGCTGTCAAAATGGGCCTTTTATTTTTTGGCAACCTTAGGTGAACCGATTTTGATAATTATTTATATTTATTTGAAAGCTGGTGCTTCTCGTGTGGTATCCGATATGATAAAGATCTTCAGAGATAAACAACATAACTCTTCAATTAACAACGGAAAATCTCTCGGGATTGCTGCAATCGCATGTCTGCTTATTGTTTACGCCATTTTTTTTATAAATAAGGCTCATTGGAAAATTTGAACTAAACTTTAGCTACTTAACAGCGTCGAGATTTTTATGAATAAGGGCACACTGGTTGTACGGTATTTTCCATCTAATAATGAGGTTCCTATTTCTCAAAATTTGTTCAACATCATTTGCGAATCATACTAGAATAAGTTATAAGCTGTAACCAAACTTAATGGCAGGTGCTTAATGTAGATAATTATGTAATGAAAATAATTGATAAATCAATTAATATCTGGTTTTTGACTGCCACCTGATGATTAGTGTCATTGTCTCTACGAAAATGAGTTAAAATAACAACAGATGCAATTGTTTACGGTTGCTAGGTCGGCCGTTTGAGGAATGCGTATTTCATGATAAGAGTTGTTTTTTTTGTGTACTAGATAGCTGTTGCCATTTGTTTAAGCAAATGTGAAATTCGAAAATTATCTCACAGCTAAGTACTATCGGGATAAAAAGTATCCTATGATCTAATCCAGACCATGGTCTACGTACCCGTGTTCGCAACATTCAAATAATCCAAATCTATAATGTAATAATATTAGTAAGAAGAATCTGGGACTGGGACCCTCTGTCTAAATATTCTATAGTCCCTAGTGCTTCTGCACAATTCTCTAGTCCCTTGGGATTATCTTTAGTAGACAATAGTATTACATTACTTTTTAATATCTGCATAATATATCGAAGAGAAGTATCTTAGTAACATTATTCTTTTTGTACGGCATAGGTAGAGTCGACAAGATTGATTCATAACCCATCTTTAGCGTAATTTACTAAAAAAAATCTAATACAATTAGGTCGAATTACATACATATATATTTATTATTTAATTTAAAAATAAGCTTCTGCCAGCGGCTTCGACCGCCTGAAAAGTGTTTTTTCTTATCCCAACATTATACCGGGATGAAAAGTAGCATATTTATTTATTTATTTAATACTTTAAAGTTTTAAATAAATAAATAAACAAAACACATAAACGTACAGAGGCGGTCTTAATGTCTCAGAAAAGTAGCCTATGTATTATTTTCTATGTTTTATTTATTATCTATCTATCTCTGTGTCAAATTTGATCTAGACCAGTTCAGCCATTTTGGCGTGATTGAGTAACAAACATACATTCACACTTCCACACACACATCCACCCAAAGTTTCACATTTATAATATTAGTAAGATCTATATATGTAAATATTGTAAAACACTATTTTTTTAAAGAGTTAGTGTGGCGTTTCTTGTCCGTTCTTCTCCATACTCGTAACAAGCTAAATTTGAACATAAAGTCGTTTTTTTTTTAAATATTAGTTTTAAATATATTTATTTAATCAAAGTATGTACCATTGCTATTTATGCACTTTTGCCATCTCATAGGCAGTTCATTGATCCCTTTACTAAAAAAACCATTCGGACGGGAATCAATAAAATCTTTGAAGGCGCTTTGGACTGCCCCATCGGAGTTGAATTTTTTCTCTTGCAAGAAGTTATTCAAATTTCGAAAAAATGGTAGGTACTCTGTTGGAGCAAGGTCCGGGGAGTACGGTGGATGCCTTAGACATTCCAATTGAAGCTCCTCTAATTTAGTAGCCGTCTGTTGTGCAGTGTGTGGTCTAGCGTTGTCCTGAAGCAGCAGTGGCCTAGAGCGATTGACCAGCCTCTGCTGTTTAGCAGCTAGCTTTTCCATCATGGTTTTTTTTGAGTCAATTTTCGCTTGGGGCAGGATTTGGCTGGTTCGCCAGGGTTCAGCCATTGCGATGAGCGTTTCCGATTATTGTACAGGATCCACTTTGCATCACAGGTAATGATTCGATTTAAAATCCCTTCATTATTGTGCCGGTTGAGTAATGTAACGCAGCCGTCGACGCGCCTTTGTCGGTTTGCTGCACTCAATTCATGAGGTACCCACCTTTCAAGCTTTTTCACCTTCCCAATTTGCTTCAAGTGGATTAAAACAGTTTTATCACTAACACCGCAGCCCGCAGCTCAGCTAACTCGGACGTGATTTGCGATGGATCCGCTTCCACAAGAGCCTTCAATTCTTCATTATCAACTTTGGTCTCCGGCCGTCCACGGTGCTTGTTCTGCAGGTCGAAATTTTCAGAAAGAAAAGGTTGGAATCAAAAACGCACTGTGTTTTCTTTTGCGACACCGTCGCCATACACGTCATTAATCCTTCGAGCCGTTTGTGCAGCACTGGTGCCACGATGAAACTCGTACTCGTAAATAACGCAATATTTCAAGTTTTCCATTTTGTAAACTGACTGGCGCAAAGAAAAAACCAAAAGAGGAAAAAACTAATGAGATATTTAAGAACAAAAGTTCCAAACCAAAGAGGAGATATTTGAGATCAAAGTGGCCAGTACGACAAAACGCCAATTTCATAGGTAAGGACCTAAACTTGTAAATTTAAAATTTTGAAGTTCAAAAGTGCCGCTTAATGGCCTTATCGAAATAAAGAATGTTGACTTTGAATCAACCTTTTACAAATAAACAATGATTTATATAGTGCTCAACCTGCATCTGTTTGGGTTGCAATAATTAATAAATGAAGTTTTAGTGTAGACAAAAATGTTTTAAGGATAACGTTAAAAATTTGGTCTTCTCCAAAATATTTTAGGTAGTGTAGGTATGCTGATTAACTCCGGTTCTGAGAATCTGCATACCCCAAAAGTAATTTAGAATACCCAAAAATATATATGTATATTATTTAACCGTATCAATCAATGATTTGATTTTGATTTGATCAGTTCATAAATCATCCACACCTGTTTATTTACTCCTAAATATCTCCAGATTATATTGTTGACTTCTAAATATCTTCAGATATTGATCACCCGATGAATGGCGTGACTTTAAGATATTATCCTGAAACTTGATAAAACGGCTACGTGTAGCAAAACATGACTCTTTTAGGAAATTTTCTTCGAAATGTAGGTATCAATATCAAATTGTATCTAAAATACCTACCTTGGATACTTATAATGTTTGAGTTATTGCTCCCAGCGTCCTAACTCATTGCTAAAAGTCGCGTTACTGCAAAAACCTATCGCAGGTTTTATCACTAGCTACAAAAGTAGGTCCACCAAAAACTGGCAGCTTTCGTGAATAACATCATAAAATACCAAAACCTGTTCTGCAACTGCAAGAGAAATATCAAGGAAGTCTACGAACTGAATTTTCAGAAGAAATAACCATAGAAACTTACGAGCTCAAAAATTGTTTCATTAAGTATATTGGTAATATTTTATCAGTCTTGAAAGTTTAGCAAGCTCAAAGATCGGGGCCAAAGCGATTTCAGCAACGAGGCTACAGCAATATCTAGGCCACCTGTTTGAACTGTACAATTAGCACCCAAACAATTTAGAAGTAATTACACCCTGTGAAACCCCATATTTGATCGTAAACTTCCCGTCGGCATAATAAGTTGCGTGCGAAACGACTATTGGCCCATTTAGCCTACATTTCAGATAAAGTACAAAAAAATGGTGGCTTTACGTATAAACCTGACTGGTTGAATTCATTCATGGAGTTTCAGTGAATACCGCCATGGTTTCTATGGCATGCTAGTGGTGTGTGGTACGGTGGTCCGCTACGTCATAGTTTCATGAGTGGGCAATTTTCGTGTGTCAAGGTTCTAGCCTGGCCAAGTCTTAAACGCGAGCGTTTTCAGGCTATTGACGCGATTTCCAGAAGTTTCTGTTAGCTTTTTTGGTAGATCAACAAAAGCTCATGGCAGCGTAACATGCGATATTTATTGACTTATAATTTTTCAAGTCGTGTGCCGTGTGATTTTCCTTATGTGAAATGACGAACTTCCATAAAAAAATCAAGCAATATATAACCCCTTGGGGAGATGAATTTTCAAAAAATTCTTTCTTAGTACTCATAACTTTTTTTAAATTTATTTATATTCTTTTGAACCCAGAGGCTATGCGTTGCGTCTCAGTCAATTTAATTTATTTATCAAGTAGAAATAAATCAAGTATAAAATTGCCTTGGCTTATCTAGAGACAACATGTTGTAATAACCGACCCTAATGTGAAGTCACACACCCTATCTACCTCATTAAAATAATGCAGCATCATCACAACTCATCATTACCAAACAGTCCGAAGAAATTGTCATAAATTGAGATATTCAGTCGTGAATCATAGATAACATTATGAAAGTTAAACGTAACTGATGATGAGTGTAGGTAGGAAGATAGCGTTACAGACGTTTCAGAGATATCAGCCTCACTTGCAATAAATTTTCATATTCTAGAAAGTTAATAATTAAAGTAATTTTTGTCATTTGTCATCATATCAGCCGAAAGACGTCCACTGCTGGACACAGGCCTCCCCCAAGTGTCGCCACATTGACCGGTCCCATGCGTCTCACATCCAGCGGTTTCCCGCAACCTTCACCAGTTCTTCGGTCCAACGCAACGTCTTACGAGACCACGTTTCGGTCCCTTTGTAATCCCGTATAAGATGCGCGGAGGCTCTAGCTAGACTAGTATCATTCGATGTCAGCGATGGCGATTGTCAAAATGCCAAAATGTAAGGGATTGATCACGTTACATTTCGATAGCGTTTAACATTTTGCATATATTTTTTCAATCGCTATAAATAAAGTAGAATTTAATTTGTCTAAGACCTCGGCAATGAGCTATCACGACATTTTGGCATTTCGAACATCACCATCGCTAGACGGAAAGACGCATTGCCTAGTCTAGAGCCCCTAGTGTACAGGAGTTAGCTGGATGCATGTGACCGACCGGTTCATGTGGTGATGCTTGAGGAGGTCTGTGTCCAGTAGTTGACGTAATCAGCTGCAATAATAATCATGAAAGAATATTCTATGAATACGTAGAGTAGGCCACAGTAAATTAGTTATTTAGTGCACCTTCACAACTCTACGTAACTTATGCAATTAACAATCCTATAATTAAATACTAAACAAGGAAAAGACGGAGGAATGTAAGAGCTTTCATATAAAATTGTAGAAACATTTCTATATTTCGATCATTACTCTGTACAGTTTACGTTTATTCAGATAATCGCCATTTTTAGCATACAATCACGATAGTCAAGGTAACGGGTAGGTACGCCAGACGGTCAGGACATTGGCATTGTTACAAAACTGACCATTCTTAGTACATTATATCACTAACCTGCAAACGAAGACTCCACTGACAGCCGATAGACGGCTGGCAACCGTTCAAAACGAAACTACAAAGCTTCGTTAATGAGTTATACTCACAGAAAAAAAAATTGGGCCAACGTTGTATTGGAAACTCTAAGAGATAGGGTTCAGAGTCCAACCGGACATTGGGAAAAGAATAATTTGGCACAGGAGTTGACTGAATGGCCAGTTTCTAGCCAAAAATTAGTAAGCAAGTATCAGTTCTTTTTTTTTTTGCAAGTCATCTCTGACCATGTTTAACCGGTTCCAAGAAATTTCATAATTTTTGGCACTATTTAAAAGTCTTATGAAATACCCATGGAAAAAATCTAGAAGCTATTAGAATAATGAGCTTGTATATCAATTAAAATAATCGAGCGTGCACCCAAAACCGGTTTCCTGGGTGACAAGAAACTTTTAGAGTGAGAAGATCTGGGTCACGGGCAGAAAGTAATGAATGAAACACGCAAAGCACGTCCTGACGACGTGACATACAAGTTACTGTCGTAGTTACATGGAGAGGCTACCACTTAACATCAGAAAAACGTCGTCTACTGCACCTAAGTACCATATTCCAAGCCGTGTCCTCCAACTCGACCCTACCTTGAATCACCTAAGTAACAGACTATGGTATATGGGTTTTAGATATATTTTACCGATTTCAAGAAAAAAGGAGGTAATCAATTCAACTCGTATGTATGTAATATTGTTGGAACTGCACAATATTCACATATGTGGGCTTCTATGTGGGCTTCTAAAAACGTTTTTTTTTATAAGTGCATGTTTTTATGTGTGTATGTTTGTCCTCGCATTTCTCCGAAACTACTAATTGGATCGTGATCATTCTGTTTGTGTTGGATTGAATATCTCTAAACTAAAGGAACAATACAAGTTTCATACAAATCGGTTCAGCAGTTTTCAAGATATGGAACTATTTGTCTTTGGTAGGTACCAATTTTTTTCGTAATGGATACTGACTGCCAAAAAGAAAGTTATTTTTCACTTTGTAGTGTTTTTATTTGAAAGTCGGTAGTATCTTTTTTTGAATTTTTCACTTGTTAGTTGCCTTTAGTAAGGTACCTATAATGGCAGAATAGATTGCCCGAATACCGTCAAACTTGAACATAACTGGTGAAATGAGAGTGTACCAAGGTGAACTGTACACATATGCGTAGTACCCCTTTAGAGCGTACTGGCGTGATGTTATGTCATGAAATGGTATAAATAATAAACAGACATGCGATTGCAGCAATCCCGAGAGATTCGCCGTCATTTATTGAAAAGTTCTATTGAATATCTCCAAAGTTCTTCATCAGAGCTTCATCAAATTAAAATGGGACCAATTTTGGAACAAACTAAGAAACTCTTTCAAACAAAGAAATAATTTTCAAAATCGGTCTACAATTGATGGAGAAATCGGTGAACATACACAAAAAAAAACAAACAAATTCGAACATAGAACCTCCTCCTTTTTAAAAAAACGGTTCTGTAAAATAACTTTCGTTTTGGAAGTCGGTATTGAAAAATGATAGAAACAAGAGGTACCAACGCCACCAAACGAAAGTTATTTTGCAGTTTTTAGCGTTTTGCTTTTGAAGTCGGTTTATTTTATGAGTGTAAGTTCTTTTGAAAAAAATTCAGCATGACAACGAAAATAAATAACCTCCATTAATGTTAATAAAGAACTAGTTATACGAGTAACTGACATTTTGATTGAGCCGAGTCATGGAAAGGCTTGAAGTTATGGCCATACTCGACCCCACCTGGAACCATCTGAGCGCCACAACACGAGTGAGTTGAGTGGAGGTCCATATACGTGACTGATTCGAGTGGAGGTTCTAAGTGACTTTCAATATTGGCCTTATAATAAACTAATTTAAATTGTCGGTCATTCAAAAGTTTATGTCTTGCAACATCATTTCTGAAAATCAAGCTGTAGTCGCGACTCGACGGGGGTGGTTCACATTCCGACGAGTCACCATGACATGTGACGTCATGCCCACAGTCAAGCTATGACGTGTACACGTATACATAACGCTTTCCCAGAAACTTTTTCATAAACACAGCTTTATTGGCCTTCATTAATTCCTAGAATTAATTACTAGCTGGAAGTGCTGGAAACCTAGAATCTAGAATACTCATACAAGTCCAATAAGTTCAGTAAAATCAGAAAAATGTAAGTTTACCATGAGCCAATTAACTGTGACGGAAAATATTCATAAATTCAGAATGAGTCAATATAACTTACTCGCATAATAATGTACACATACATATACATAAACTCATTTTTCACCCCTGTATTTCCAAGGGGTTGGGTAGAGGTGCATGTATAGTGGGTACCTCCACATTTCACAAGTAATGTTTAAGTCAAATGTATTTTTTTTTCTGTTTTTTTTTTTGCCCCACATTGCAATTGAAACCAGGACCTCAGGCTTCTCCGCATGCAAACCAAGGAGCAGTTTAATATTTATTCACTAAGTATTGTGAAGGGGGTAACTCAGGGAGCTCTAATAATAAGCAGAAATTACTTTTAACTTGTATTGAATCAACAACGTGCCTGCCTTCGGGCGGCTTTTACAGAAGTCCCAGCTAAACAAAAAACTACACGCGTTCGATCTATTTCAAATATTCTGTATTCGATTTCCTTCCAAACTTATAAGTCGCCAGTATTAGGTGTCAGCGGCCGAACAGGTTGCTTGTCCTATGTGGAAAGCCTCTACAGTATTATATTATAATGTAATTCAACATTTACGTCCAGGAAGTGACATAATAGCAATATATATTGTCGGACTTTCAAGATTTCCTTCCGTATCCTTATATTCATCTTAATCGCTGTTATAAAGCAGGTAGTAAATCAGGCCTTTTTCTGCGTAATGGGCTCCGGGGAAGCACATGAGATAATTGTGAGGTACAGTGACTTTCAACACTAACAACAGAGGGTATTGGGCGGAAAAAGCATACTTCCCTGAGGAACTCCTAAAGTTAAAACGATGTATTCCGGAGCTTTTAAGACTCAGTAAGGTTTGTGCAGGCAGAAAAGGGAAGGTTTAAGAATAATCAGTATGCTGGAGCACGTTCAGAAGCAGGTGCATGGAACCCAAAATTATAACTGATGATAACTTATCAGACGGCGCCGCTACAAAGAACGCGTGCGTACGTAAAGATTACAAATTAGATCATAGATCATATCTTAAATAACAATAACGTAAAGTGATCGAATACAAATAACTGATATAACTATATTTCATGATAGCCGCGTAGGAAAACCCCACATTTTTATATGTTGATCCAATCAAGACATCCTTTGGTATTTTAAGCTGCTTAAGTAATTGTGTATTAGTTTGATAAATAATAATAGATATGACATTGCAATATATTGCGTTAGTTGTAACAAAAAAAAAACAGTAAACTACAAAGCTACGATTGAGTTCCCAAATAGTGTTTGTAAAGTTGAATTAATAAAGAATGTATGTAGGTTAGTGCCGAGTGTAGGCGCAGGCGCTGACTTGTCCGTCTAGTTCAAACATATCACACGCAACATTTACACTTGTTACACTATTTGCTCCGCAACGGTAAACAAGGTATCACTGTCATGCATCGCTCTTCCTAATCTGTTTACCCCATGTTCAAAAAAGCAAGTCGGTAAGAATTGCACAATATTTTATAATCGAGCCCACTTTCTTCTCTACTTTCTCATTTCTGTTAGGACTTGTGGTGTTAAGGTCATTCTCGTCAGTTTCTGATGGACACTTGTCACTAGGTAAACCCTGCAGACGGTCTCCGACCTCAGCGGTGGAGGAAACTGCTCATGACGTCATGAAATTACCGCAACCGTCAACTTAATACCTTAGGAGTTTCCATACGCGCACTTTTCCGCTATCTCGACCAAATTATCGTGGGACTTGCTTTTTCAATTAATTTTATAGATAATAACTTTAGAAAGGATTAAATAGATAACTATTTATGATGAAATTCCATAAGATTATGGCGTAGAGACAGTATTTGAGGACTCTCTTGAGGCGAAAAATGTTCTAGAAGTAGTATTGGGGCCATGTGTAGAGTTCCGTTCAAAGTTCTTAAAATTTGGGAACAGTAGCTAGTGGTTCATGAAATTTTGGGTTGTCAGCGTGGTGACGTAGCATCAGCTGTGCTAACAGAGCACGTCGGCGGTGACGCAAGCGGCCGTGCCCTCCGCGCGGGCCCACGTGTTGAGCTGCTTTATAACAGCAAACCGGCCCGCCTTCCAGCACACGCCAACAGACCGGCAAGCGAGCAACACGCAGTGACAGTGACTAGTGCATATCTCTCGAGGTATCAGTGCCGTGCTAACAAATCGTGATAAATTAAAAAGTGATAATCAAAGTGAAAAGTGAAATTATAATAATGGCTAAAATCGTAATCTTGTGTGTGGTGTTGTTTGTGGTGGTCGCTGGACATAAGCACCACCCCAAATTCCC
This sequence comes from Orthosia gracilis, assembly GCA_947562075.1. Lineage (NCBI taxonomy): Eukaryota > Metazoa > Arthropoda > Insecta > Lepidoptera > Noctuidae > Orthosia > Orthosia gracilis. The sequence goes on along the minus strand of OX387271.1, from coordinate 24,238,915 downwards.
CAAAAATACTGAGGATTTTATCATACCGATGCCGAAGAAAGGTGAATGTTTATTTCAATTTATTACTTTCTTCATGGATTATAATTATTGAAAAAAAAAACTAGTCGACTGCAGTCGTCCAAAAATTTTTAGGATGTATGAATCCACCCCAAAAAATATTTTAGGAGGTAGATATTTTTTTTTTAATTTTTGTTCCTAACATTCCTTTTTTGTCCTCAGTGGCATGCTCTAATGACAATGAACGTGAACGTGGAAACATTATTGAACAATCTAAATGTGGAGACCCCAAAGAGGTCTTCGAGTACCTGAAGGTGAAGGCACATGAGCAGGTAAATATCACTCAGCAAACCCGATTTACTTATTACCCCTAATTAATTATGGCCAATCTGGACCCAATGGATTTTAATCAATCAATTATGATAAGACACAATTAAGTTTTCTTCACCGCATATTTTAACGTGACATTCCAATTCATTATCTTATGACCTTATTAGTACATACTACTCGTAACGATCGCGCAATTCCATCGCCACATGCCAACGACTTCCCAGATAATTATAGTTATTCGAAAACATAATCCATCCTCCCAACTCTTTATAGGCAAATATTTGCAATCAGATTACATATCAATTGCTGCACTGCGGTGACGACTCGGATTTCGTCATCAAATAAATCAGCAATGCTTAATGGATTAACATTTACCCGATTAACAATCAAATTACTCATCGACAAATATTAGATATTATTATGAGTACATCCGCGACCGTTTCGCGGTTACAATACACGGCGTGATTAGCGTCGCGTGAGAACATCCTCGACTTCATGTTTGTTGTACGATTGCTGACGAGCGTGTGTTTCCCCAGATCAGTCCCCGCGCGGTGTGGGTCAAACGGTGCGTCGGCCTCTGCGAGTACGACAACGAGGGTACCTGCGTGGCCACCGAAACCGTCGTCCGACACATTCCCGTAAGTAAATACCACCTCACCACCTTCTTATCTACACTCAGCTGATTCTCATCCATCCTTGACCGGCTTACTATATTTGTACAAGAGTACGCCGAGTTGCGTAACTATGATTATCCTTAATGATAATAGTGACATAACTGTGAACAGTAGCTTCCATGAGTCAGCACATTTTGTGGTTCATTATAGATCTTGATGTTTGGAAGTTCCGGTGTTTGACGCAGATGCTAATGATTGTGTTGTTACAGATACGAATATACAACTCGAAGACCAACAAGGAGACGTGCGCAACGTACCCCATCGTGGAGCACGTGTCGTGCGGCTGCTGCTCCCTCACGCCCGAGGAGTGCAAGGCGCCACAGTTTTACAATCCTCGTAAGTGCGCCTGTCAATGTCCCAACATGGAGGAGCGCCGCAATTGTCTCAAAAAGGTTCGTAAGATAATGGATGTCTGTCAACACTAACGTCTCGCGTCAGCACTCTCTTTTCCCGCTCTGTTAACACACGCTTCTTTTTTTTATTTCTCTTTTGATGTTGTTTATCCTTCACGATCTTTTGTGATCCGCGTGTCTAGCTGTGTTTGCACGTAGATTCAGGTCAAGTCAACACTGGCCTATGCTCAAGTAGAAGAAAAACATACTTGGTTAATGTCTGACGCCTGTTCTATGTCGACGCGTTTTGTACTGACATCCATTGTCTTTCAATCTTTTGCTTTTGTGTGCACTCTTATTTTTTCTCGCATGTGCTTGTCACTATTTTGTTTTGTTTTTATTCTAATCAATCAGTAAGAATGATCAAATTTTATAATTTTCTTGTCAATAATTGATTACACAAACCCAATGTAATCAATAGCTGTCCTTAAAGTTACAAGTAACTTTCAATCAAATTTTAAATTCATAGTGACAAACTGCTTTTTTTCCGCGAAAAGGTTAGCAATGTTTCTTTTACTTTGTTACAGCGGACCCAGAATATGAGGTGGAATCGATCTAAATGCGCCTGCGAGCCGCGGAGGAGAGAGAGAGTCTAGTGCACTCGCACTATAAGACATAACTTGGACCGCCTTGAGGCGGGCTGGTGAGACAGTGTTGTGAAACTTAGAGACAGTAATGTGAACAGAGCATGAGAAATTTAAATAGTGAGGTGACTTCGAAGAACTTTCTTCTATGGAAGCGATAGTGACGTGTGTAGTCAAGTCATGACTCAAACACAATATTTGGCGGCGATAGTCATCGGACACCGGTCACGAGGTGACATGTCTCGAGAGACCACTATACGTATACGACTGAGTGAAGTGTCTTAATTGTTCAGAATTTAACAGTATTATAGTGTTGTAAGTTATTTATTTGTTTAGTTTTAAGATCAATGGGGCCAAAAGGTGCTGTGAGTAGACATTGCTAATTTATTCCATGACTTTTTGGTTTGCTGTCTAATGTACTTAACAACGTAACTCAAATACGTATTATTTGTAATTTATTATTTATTGTAACTAGTTGTAATATTCCGTAACGGAAACTTTCAATGTAAGGATAAAGGTGTGTTGGTGAAATGCCTATTGCTACTGATCAAGCTCAATTACAAGAGCTTTAAAAGAAGTTAATTTATCCGTTTCACCTAATTCCACTTTTACCCGACCTTGGAATCAAACCTCGCACGTTAGTACCTTACGAGGCTATTTTTCATTACTTTTATATTGATTATTTATTTTTATATTAATGTGCATTTTCGCCATTCTCCGAGCGACATCACTGTTCAGTATTTTTGTAATTTTAGTATTTAATGACGAGCGTAAAGCTGATTTTGCGCAATTCCTAAATTGTGATAATAGGTATTCCATTTCTGATAGGTTAATTTTAGATTTGTTAAGTACTTAAAGGATAAGTTAAAATAGATTCTAAAGTATTTGCTATCTAGTCAAGAATTAAGATTTGTTTTAAATTTTATGTCTTAGTTTCGCTCTCTTTTTAATTAATCTAGATTTAATTATTGAATTTCAGGCACCTCCTGTACTTACTTAGGTTAAGACCTAGTCTTCTATTGTGCCAAAGGCATAGAATCTCATAGGTTGTCTTATATTCGTTTTATTATTTATTTTAATTTATTTTTACTGAACGGAGGTACTCGAGCTTTAAAAGCTACGCGACGGACATGATTAGAATAAGCTTTTGTATTTTTAGTGAATAAGTTGTAAAATAAACACTTTTTTAGAAAACAATACTTATCTATATTTATCCATTCGGAATATACCTACCATTGTGAATCCCTAATAATCTGATTTGTAAATATCAAGATCATTGGTATTAAAAACACAACCAATGAATAGAAACTGAATATTTTCTCTACCTATTCTTAAAATTAGGCTGCGTTTCCACCTGCAAGCAACTTACATTCAAGTTTTATTACATTGTGGGGCAGGATCGTGCGATTGATTAAACTTCGCTGCAACTTACATGAGAGCTGAGACTAGTGTAAGTGCAAAAGGCAATGTTTGAAGTGCCGAAAGAGGATTGACATATCGATAGCGCCTGGCATTATCATAAATTTTTGACTTTTTGTCGCTTTCGCAACGCTTTCGTTGTCGGAATGTCACTTGTCTTGAGCCTCTGGTAGCGTGTCGAAACCAAACAGTGATTTTCTAAAAGATCATGATCATCATATTATCCGTGTGGATATATCCCACTGCTGGAAATAGGCCTCTTTTCCTTGCAACCATATTGGAAGCTCTAGATAAAAAAAGTTAATAATGCCAAACGTCGAAATGTCACGTGATCAATCCCTTACATTTTTGCATTTCAACCATAGCCATCGCTCATAGGTTATACTCTGTCTAGAGGCGCTTATCCTCGCCCTTTTTGTCTCGCGACTTCAGTAATGTCGTCGACCCTATAATAGATAAACTTGGCCAAACGAAAACCTATTCCTATAATCACGCGACCATCACGAGATGATTACAAACTTATAAGTAACAATCGTATGACACATATAATACATTGCATATAATAATATTATGCAATTGTAGCATTACCTCAGCTAGAACATAGTGTAAACTGTCAGTGACATGCGGTAACACAATGATACGTATAATTACATTATTTTATTACCTAGAATGCACATTCTCTTATCGGCTTTTCATTGAATCATAATTGGAAGACGAGATCTTGATTGATTGATGTTTGTATCTGCGCTAGCGACGGTCAGTCTGTATGTGAATGATAATTTTTCTCTTCGAAACATCTGCGTCAATTTATTTATTTATTTTATTCGTTTATCATCGCACTGGAATGCCTTGCAGCAATTAAAACAAATGAGGACAAAGTAATACTAATAATTATAAGTCCAGGTTTCCTCGCAATGTTTTCCTTCACCGATTGATATCCAAGATAAACTTAGAAAGTACATATAAATTGAAAAAGTCACATTGGTACTTGCCCGGATTTGAACTTACGACCTCAAGCACGACAGACGAGGTCTTGGCTTGTATTTTGACTCTCTTGTTTTATAGCACAACTAAGATTGGATCCAGTTTTAATACGACGGAAAAAATCTGTAGGATGGTCTGAAGAACTATTTCGGATATCGACCTGAAGTTTAGTGAGGTATTGTGTTATGAAATCTAAAGAAAAGGATAAAACTACAAAGGCAGATGGTGAAAGATAATTATGGGCTATTTTGCGTTATCATGGCAACTAAGCCCATTGGAGTGGAGGAATTTTCCTTTAACAGGATCCAGAATATAAGCCTCAGAGATCAAATTGCAGGTGCTCCGTATGAGTTCTTTTATTTTAGATAAATCTCTCACTGGCTAGGACGGACTGGATTCGAAAGTCGGAGTTACGTGTTGTGTGACACAGTTTGGGGTAGGCCTTTATCCAGCAGTGAACTGTGGTAGGCTAAGTTGGTTGATCTCTGATTGTGATTACGTTGTAAGTCTTTGAAAAAGCCGAATAGATAACAGTATCAGTTATCACACACTGATCTTATCCCTGGCGTGAATCACGATAAGCCTGTACGTAACTGCGTAGCACTTGCACTGAGCGTTCGTGCAGAGCTTTGTAAAGGCGGTCATAGACTTATTTAGTTTCAGCCTATTATTTTCCACTTCTGGAACGCAGCCTTCTCTGTAGGAGAGGGATATTATTAGTGGGCCGTAATACAGCACGCGGGCCCAGTGCGGGTTTTGCCACTTCGTTCCGGATTCAATCCTTTAGAGAGAGTCGAAGCATAGCCCTTACCAAAGTTCGCAGGGCGACCTTTAACTTAAGCCCAGATTTTTTGGTTTTGGTGGCAAACAAAATTTTAAACCATTTAGTATAAAAATGCTAACCAATGGTTTAAAATTTTGTTAAAATGCGGTTTTTTTTATCAATTATTAGCCTGTCTCACAAACGGTCAAATAAGTTGGAGAGTTAATTTTATTTGAGCTAACAATAGCTACTTACAACTGATGGCTAAATGCGTTTTGCCGAAATTTGAAATCATTGGTTAGCATATTTAACCATTGGTTGAGTTAACTACGGATCAAAAATCTGGGCCTTAGTCCACTTCTACGCCGTAGAACGCACTGTTTGAAGACAGGCCTTTAGGCTCTGTGGAATACTCTATGAGAAGACTCAAAATACTTTATACTCATTCATTTTTAATACTGATTGCCACAGTTATTTTGAATAATTATGTAGTTATGTAACAAAAACTTTTGCCGCCAAGCCCTACAACTGTGTTCAATTATTATTAACCTAGATTTGAGTCAAGATTAAAGGTCGAGATATTATTCCGAATCTGCGTGTTTGTACACTTTGTATAAATAAATAAGCAAAAGAATAACCACTTTATCAGAAACAAAATCAAAATAAACTATAAATGGTACACTAAAATTACCATATACCAGGTGGAAATACCTGTGGGTATTGCAATAAAATTTTATAATACTAGAACAACTGCATATTACCAGGAAAATTGCATATTTACCTACTGATAATATGAACTTCCTAATGACGGCTAATAGCTAGGATTTACCTATATAAATAAAACTACATTCTGCCTATTGGTAGGTGTAGTTGTTAAGAAAATATAGAACAAGGACAATTAATATTAACAAGTATACGTATTATTATAACTATGAGTATCGTCATCATCATTTCAAGCGAAAGACGTCTACTGCAGACATACAAGGCCTACTCCAAGCCTCGGCACATTGCCCGGTTCTCTGTTGCTAGCGTGCAGTTTATCTAGCAGCGTTCCCGAAGCCTCGCCACATTGTCCGGTTCTGTGTTACTAGCATGCAGTTTATCTAGCAGCGTTCCCGAAGCCTCGCCACATTGTCCGGTTCTGTGTTACTAGCATGCAGTTTATCTAGCAGCGTTCCCGAAGCCTCGCCACATTGTCCGGTTCTGTGTTACTAGCATGCAGTTTATCTAGCAGCGTTCCCGAAGCCTCGCCACATTGTCCGGTTCTGTGTTACTAGCATGCAGTTTATCTAGCAGCGTTCCCGAAGCCTCGCCACATTGTCTGGTTCTGTGTACTAGCATGCAGTTTATCTAGCGGCCTTCCCCAAGCCTCGCCACATTGTCCGGTTCTGTGTTACTAGCATGCAGTTTATCTAGCGGCCTTCCCCAAGCCTCGCCACATTGACCGGTTCTGTGTTACTAGCATGCAGTTTATCTAGCGGCCTTCCCCAAGCCTCGCCACATTGTCCGGTTCTGTGTTACTAGCATGCAGTTTATCTAGCAGCGTTCCCGAAGCCTCGCCACATTGTCCGGTTCTGTGTTACTAGCATGCAGTTTATCTAGCAGCGTTCCCGAAGCCTCGCCACATTGTCCGGTTCTGTGTTACTAGCATGCAGTTTATCTAGCAGCGTTCCCGAAGCCTCGCCACATTGTCCGGTTCTGTGTTACTAGCATGCAGTTTATCTAGCAGCGTTCCCGAAGCCTCGCCACATTGTCCGGTTCTGTGTTACTAGCATGCAGTTTATCTAGCAGCGTTCCCGAAGCCTCGCCACATTGTCCGGTTCTGTGTTACTAGCATGCAGTTTATCTAGCAGCGTTCCCGAAGCCTCGCCACATTGTCCGGTTCTGTGTTACTAGCATGCAGTTTATCTAGCAGCGTTCCCGAAGCCTCGCCACATTGTCCGGTTCTGTGTTACTAGCATGCAGTTTATCTAGCAGCGTTCCCGAAGCCTCGCCACATTGTCCGGTTCTGTGTTACTAGCATGCAGTTTATCTAGCAGCGTTCCCGAAGCCTCGCCACATTGTCTGGTTCTGTGTACTAGCATGCAGTTTATCTAGCGGCCTTCCCCAAGCCTCGCCACATTGTCCGGTTCTGTGTTACTAGCATGCAGTTTATCTAGCGGCCTTCCCCAAGCCTCGCCACATTGACCGGTTCTGTGTTACTAGCATGCAGTTTATCTAGCAGCGTTCCCGAAGCCTCGCCACATTGTCCGGTTCTGTGTTACTAGCATGCAGTTTATCTAGCGGCCTTCCCCAAGCCTCGCCACATTGACCGGTTCTGTGTTACTAGCATGCAGTTTATCTAGCAGCGTTCCCGAAGCCTCGCCACATTGTCCGGTTCTGTGTTACTAGCATGCAGTTTATCTAGCAGCGTTCCCGAAGCCTCGCCACATTGTCCGGTTCTGTGTTACTAGCATGCAGTTTATCTAGCGGCCTTCCCCAAGCCTCGCCACATTGCCCGGTTCAGGCTTACTAGCATGCAGTTTAACTAGCGGCCTTCCCCAAGCCTCGCCACATTGCCCGGTTCTCTGTTACTAGCATGTAGTTTATCTAGCGGCCTTCCCCAAGCCTCGCCACATTAGCCAGTTATGTGTTGCTCGCATGCAGTTTATCTAGCGGCCTTCCCCAAGCCTCGCCACATTGACTGGTTCTCTGTTACTAGCATGCAGTTTATCTAGCGGCATTCCCCAAGCCTCGCCACATTGACTGATCCTCTTTTGCTAGCATGCAGTTTATCTAGCGGCCTTCCCCAAGCCTCGCCACATTAGCCGGTTATGTGTTGCTCGCATGCAGTTTATCTAGCGGCCTTCCCCAAGCCTCGCCACATTGACTGGTTCTCTGTTACTAGCATGCAGTTTATCTAGCGGCATTCCCCAAGCCTCGCCACATTGACTGATTCTCTTTTGCTAGCATGCAGTTTATCTAGCAGCGTTCCCGAAGCCTCGCCACATTGTCCGGTTCTGTGTTACTAGCATGCAGTTTATCTAGCAGCGTTCCCGAAGCCTCGCCACATTGTCCGGTTCTGTGTTACTAGCATGCAGTTTATCTAGCAGCGTTCCCCAAACCTCGCTACATTGACTGGTTCTCTTTTGCTAGCATGCAGTTTATCTAGCGACCTTCCCCAAGCCTCGCCACATTGACCGGTTCTGTGTTGCTAGCATGCAGATTATCTAGTGGCCTTCCCCAAGCCTCGCCACATTGACCGGTTTTGTGTTGCTAGCATGCAGTTTATCTAACGGCATTCCCCAAGCCTCACCACATTGACTGGTTCTCTTTTGCTAGCATGCAGTTTATCTAGCGGCCTTCCCCAAGCCTCGCCACATTGACTGGTTCTCTGTTACTAGCATGCAGTTTATCTAGCGGCATTCCCCAAGCCTCGCCACATTGACTGATTCTCTTTTGCTAGCATGCAGTTTATCTAGCAGCGTTCCCGAAGCCTCGCCACATTGTCCGGTTCTGTGTTACTAGCATGCAGTTTATCTAGCAGCGTTCCCGAAGCCTCGCCACATTGTCCGGTTCTGTGTTGCTAGCATGCAGATTATCTAGTGGCCTTCCCCAAGCCTCGCCACATTGACCGGTTTTGTGTTGCTAGCATGCAGTTTATCTAACGGCATTCCCCAAGCCTCACCACATTGACTGGTTCTCTTTTGCTAGCATGCAGTTTATCTAGCGGCCTTCCCCAAGCTTCGCTACATTGACCGGTTCTGTGTTGCTAGCATGCAGATTATCTAGCGGCCTTCCCCAAGCCTCGCCATATTGACCGGTTCTCTGTTGCTAGCATGCAGTTTATCTAGCGGCCTTCCCCAGGCCTCGCCACATTGACCAGTCCGGTGTTGTTTGCATGCGGCGGCTTCTCGAAACCTTGTCCGGCCTTGTGCTTCACACATACAACAGATTCCCGTGACCGTCCCCAGAGATGGCAATGGTCGAAATGCCAAAGTATAAGGAATTCATCGCGTAACATTTCGATAACGTTTGACCTTCTCATTTATGTCATTTTTAACAAACTTCAAAAAGGAGGAGGGTCACAGTTCGACTGTATTTTTTTACGTGTTATACCTCAGAATTTTAGAATAGGTGAATTAGGGTACCGATGTTAATAAACCTTGTTTGAAAGGTGCTTCTCATGTAGTTCCATTTAAAATGGATCAAGATTTGATGAAGAACTTTTGAGATATACAACAGAACTCTTCAATAAATGGCGACAAATCTCTCGGGATTGTTGCAATCGCATGTCTGTTTATTGTTTACACCATTTCAGAACACAACATGGCGTACGCTCTAAAAGGGAACGCAGATGTGAACAGTTCACCCTGGAACACTCTAATTTCGCCGGTTGTGTTCAAGCTTCATGTTATTCAGGTAATCTATTCTGGCATTACTGTGAGCATTATAGATATGTACCAGAACTACAAAGTGAAAAATAACTTAAATTTTTCCAATCGCTATGACGAAGCTTTCTTTAATAGAATGTCCCTTGTCTAGATCCTCTAGACCGGTACATGTAGCGACACTTGGGGTAGGTCTGTGTCTGCAGTAGACGTCTTTCAAGTTAGACGATGAGGATGATACCTTGTTGTTGTTCTTTATTAACATTGCATTCACGTGGACCTATAGGCAGGATGCAGTGTGATCATAGCGGTAAACCTGTATAGTAGTGTTGGTGAACGTCTATGTCTGTCTTCCACCTGAACACATGTTGCCGTGGCATATCTGTAAAAGTTTAAACAGACTCCACGCTGTGGTCGGCCGCAGCAAGGAAATAAAGCAGCCGCCTGCCCTGTTGCCTGCTCACCTGAGGACCTCAGGACAGCATGAGCGGACGGCGTTGCCGTGGGCTAAGCCTGTGTTTGTCATCGACACCCTAAGAAGTAGTGAATGTCTAATTAATTCATCATAACAAAGTACGAGTATTTCAATAAGCTCTTTCCAGTAAACTGGTTTTCTAATTAGTGTAATTTAAGTAAAGATGCGGTATGCCCCTGTGTCTTATAGAGGCTGTACATTAAGGAAGGGATCAAGGAAATTCCATACCTAAATTAACTCCATTAAATAAATTAATTTATTATTGTAGTATTATAATACGACAGTTGAATATTAAATTAATTATACCACAATGTTTGAATTTATCGTCTGATTTGCATACGTGATAAGCTTTGCGGTTTCGATGATTTATTTGTTTTCGAGATGTATAGCGAATGTCAAATGCCAAAGATGCTTGATAAAAAAAAGTTTCTAAAGCTACGGTGCGGGTATGTCCCTCTTGACTTGATTCCTTTAGTTTTACTTCTTTTATTATTTTGTAGATATTGGTTTAGTTAGCCTTTCCGAAAAGAAATCCCCAAATTGGTGAATCATTGATGATTTAATTAATCATGATTGCAGTCGTTGGTAATTATGACTTGGGTGTCTTCAAGTCATAAGTTGGTAGTTTCTAGGCAGCTGTAAAGCTGGAGGAGGAGACCAGGAACACAATATAATATAACAGGAGTATTTTTTAATTACGCCGCTCATGCTAACAGTAAAATATCCGTCCACCCGCTGTAAGACCGTTAGTATACACCTTAATATATCAATTTATCAACGATGAGTACAATTACCTCCACCTCTATAATTTGATACAAAAAATCATCTTTCTGTCCTTCCTTCCTTTTATAAGGGCGCACGGTTGGCGCAGTGGTTGAGCGATTGACTGCTGCGCTGCGTGTCGCGGGTTCGATTCCCGCACGGTACAAATATTTGTATGACCTACAGATAGTTGTTCCGGCTCTGGGTGTTGTGTATGTGAGTTTATATGTTTGTAAATGCACCCACGATACAGGAAGAAATGCCTAATGTGGGGCAAAGATTCTTTAAAAAAAAAAAAGTTACATGGGGTCGGCGCAACACATGTTTTTATTCTATGCCGTTCTACCAACCGTCACGCTACCACTGACTCCCTTTTTTTTCATATCAGTCCTCTCACAATCCATCGTCAATGGCCTTCTTCTCCGTCTCCTTCCATCCACATTTATACTTATAGCTCTTCTGGTAACTTGCTCGATTGAAAAAAAACAGGTAAAATTCGGAAGGCACATACATATCTGTCTCTTCCCTTTGAGGAGTGCAGGCGTGATGATTTTTTTTAATTGCAGGACAAATCATAAGAGATTTAAAGTCACGATGCAAGTATGTACCATTGATTACAATTAACGAATCCAAATTAAATGCTTTGTGGCGAGAGGTGGCGGGTGGCTACGAAGAGCTACGTCATATTGCTACGGCGTAGCATGTAGCAGCTTATTGTAGTCGGGCCCGTAGCCGCGCTGCTACGCGGAGCTTTCAGTATTTTGACTTTATTGTGACACATACATTTTTATAGTTTTGTCATATGGTGAGTATCTGGTGAGTACTAACCAGGAATGGTCTGACAAAAAAATACTTAAAACTTTGAACGCACGTGATTTAATTTTTTTTTTTTAAACCGTCCGATTAAATAATACCTAAATATTTGATAAGTTATGGAATCGGGTGTTACTTTGCGGAAATACTACATAGCATTACAAAGGAACTTTATCATTGCACATCGCACAATACAGGCAAAATGTAAAACATAATCCATAAACTCACAAACCGCAGTAATTAATGATTAATGTCTTAGAACAAGATAATCTCGTCATTTATCGTCATTTATTTAATATGACGTGCGATTTCGCCGTCAATTGTGGGTCGATATTGATTTTTTTTTTGAAAGAATATATTCCCCATTTAAATCTGGTGAAGATCTGATGAAGAACTAAGTAGAAATACAACAGAACTCTTCAGTAAATGTCATTAGGCTGCAATCGCATGTCCGTTTATTGTTCACACCATTTCATAACATAACATCACGCCAGTACGCTTTAAAGGGGTACGCTGATGTGTACACTTTACCTTGGTACACTCTTATTTCACCGGTTATGTTCAAATTTCATGATATTAAGGGTAATTTGTTCTGGCATTATAGGTACTATACTATCTAAGAATTTGTCTATTAGGTACCACAACTAAAAAAAATAAAACTATTATATTACAATACAACAATGTACTACCGACATCAAAAAACGAAGAAAAGAAAACAGGAACACCGACTTCCGAAAAAGAAGTGTTTTTTCACTTTGTAGTGTTTTTATTTGGAAGTTGGTTGTATTTTTTTGTAAAAAGATTTTTTATTCAAAGTTTTTTTGACTCTGCAACATAACTGACATTGTGCCCTGTGTATTTCGCAATCAATTTTGAACACATCTCGTATTTTAGGAAAATGACTACTAGTTCTAAAAACCTACATCATTTACATGAATCTAGCCTTTGTCTTAGCCCGCCTGAAAGTCGAAAATTATCCAGCGAATCCCACGATAACGTATTTAGGTAAAAATAAGATAACCTACATCCTAAACCCGGCTATGTTACAAAGTTCAGCCGTTGAGGCGTGAAAATGTAACAGACACAGACAAACACTATACTTTCGCTGTTTCGCATTATTAATATTATTGGACTTGGATTAAACACGGGATCTACCCGTGACCTATAATATTCCTCTTTTGCGATAATAAAACACTATTCATGCGGACGAAGCCAACAAATCGGACATTAGTCTTGCCAAAGGATGTTACCCAATTAATCGGTTGAGGCGGTCAGATAGATGCTTGCTTTATCTTACTAATCTAATATTTTTAATCGAGCAATTCTTGTATTATGTTATATTATACCCTGGTATATTATACGATCTGAATCTCGGAAACGGCTTCAACGTTTTCTTGAAATTTAGTATGCAGGGGGTTTCGGGGGCGATAAATCGATCGAACTCGGTTTCATTTTCTGAAATAGTCGTTTTCTCTATTTTCACCCGAGCAGAGCTCGGTCGCCCAGGTACTATTATAAATTCGAAAGTTTTGCTGGATGTATGTTTGTTTCTCAAACACGCCAGACTGCCTGAATGGATCTGGATGAAATTTGCAAAATAATGCACAGAGATAGATTATATATAGTCTGGAATAGCACATAGAATTTTTCATCCTAGTATAATGTTCCCCTGGGATAAAATAACACTTTTCATGCGGATGAAGCCGCTGACAGAAGCTATTGTAGTAAAATGGGTGTAGTAAAATAGGTACAGCTGCATACAGTTAGACTGGAAGCAATACAGTTGGGGAAAAGCAGGCAGATTGAAGAATCTCAATATACATACCTAAATGAAACCACCGAGTCCGTTTGCTCTTAAGTATAATATCTCAAATGTCTCATAATAGTAGATGATTAATGTTGTTTAAAAAAACTTTAGGAAACCCCACTTTTTGTCGCGACACGTGAATCATAATTTACTGTTAGGGGTCCGTAGTCGAGCGATTAAAACGAATCATTAAGCTAGAGATACGGAGTGTCTGGGTTGTTGACATTATTATCTGTCTTACTTTTGTGTAGCTTTATAAATCCTGTTTTATCTATGTGAACTCTATATACCAATTTGTTTCAAATAATATCTTGCTGGCTATTCAAATTAGTGATTTAATAATTTCATCAAAATTATCGAGTAAAATTTTGAAATAATTCTTAGGTATATAATATGGTAATTCTACATATGGAACCCGAACTGTATACACCACACTCACTTGACCACTTTTTATGTTTATCCACTTAATTACCTTCAAATTGTAAAGGATGCAAAGTCCGAAGATATTGACCAAAAAAACTAAACGAATTAGTTCGGGTATCGTTTTCTAATAACCTCGAAATAACTATGATAGCCAGCCATTTAAAGTTTTTGTGGGTGTAGAATACCCGGCGGAAGTGCATTTGGCTAAACCCGTTGTTTGGCCTTGATGCTGTGGTCAGTTTTTGCTGGTAGCACGTGTATTTACTTATACTGGTCATGGTAAACACTTACTTCATGATTGACGGCACGGATCTAGGTCTTGGACCAATACCTAGATAAGATTAGTGGTAGACTAAGTGGGTATCAATACTCTTGAAAGTCTAGATCTTTAGGTTAAGACACAGATGGGAAATATTGAGGATATTTTGAGAACTGTTTTGTTAATAATTATATATCAATTATTTATTACACTTTAAAGTTTTATACCGACTTCGAGGTTCTCGGTATCTGCTGGATGCGAAACGCCCTAGGATCGATCAATTTGGCTACACTTGGGGAAGGCCTATTCAGCAGTGGAAGTCTTTCAGTTAAAATGATGATGATGATATCGACTTCTAAAAAGGTTGAGAATGATCTATGGAATCTGGAGCAACAATAATAACGTAGCGCTTTTCTCACAGAAAATTAAAATAAATACGCAGTGGATTATATCAAGTCACTGCGTATGTAAACAAATAGCTATAATTTATCAACATGTAAAGCTTCTTAAGAAAATTATGTAATTGGGATTCCGTAATTGAAGTGGATTTCCTTGAATTGAGTTTAAATTTAAACTCGCACTTTGAACCTAAGAATTTGTACGTTAGATTAAATTCTGTTTTCCCACGGAATGCGTAGGCACTATTTTTACTTAACTAATATTTGTCTTTGATTTCTTTCAGTAAATATTTTTTATTTTACTTTTACTTAATTGTTAGTATGTGTATGACGAATTTCATATTTAACCGAACTTTGGAGTTGTTTAGGTATACGTTATCAACTTACATATACTCGAATATAACTAGTGCAAACGTATGATGACACTTTAAAACAACAGTTATCATGTGGACTCATAATGATGACATTTTAGAATTCCTATAAGATGATAGACACGCCTGAAGATCATTAGGAAAAAACGTGGCATAAGTTAAAGAAATAAAACCGTTTGGCCAGAGAATTTTCCTCATTTCCCTCTATGGTGTTAAGACGTGGACAAGCCGAGCATGGGACAGACAGAGGATAAACGCAATCGAAATGTGGTTTTGGAGGCGGAGGGATAGGGTGCAAAGGGTATTCTTAGGTTGTCAATTCAACTTCGCTCTTGCTGGTATAAGAGCTAAGACATCTGACAACTTAGTTCGCAGCCGAAGCCGACCAACCTCGGCATCGTGCAGCTCGGACAATTGCAAGCTGAAGGTGGCAGTCGCCACTGTGTTAGCATCGCTTCGACAACCACTTTGGGCGTGCCGAAGAAGACAACGTGAAAATAGTCCAGTTTGTAACCAACATCCACAGGCTATAAATACTGTCGATTGTATTTATTTATTTAACCATTAATTTACACACACATAATAAAGAGACAAGAAGAAGAATGAACAGAAAATAAGTACAAAGGTACGCTTATTTCAAAGAAATCTCTTCCAGCATACGAGAGGAGTTGAAAACGAAGATATGTAAACACCGTGTGTAGAGGGGAAATAAAAAGAAAAACATATCAAAAAATTCATTATAAAAGATAACTAATTAATATATACTCTCATATACATGCATATTAATAAATTAAATATTACAATAATAAACACTAAATGTTATCATAAATAATTAATGATACATGATTATTTGCAACTATGACGGAATGGAAAAAACAGCAAGAGTTTATATGTGTATTTTAAGCAGCTTTTTTCTTTTATTTATTTCTTGAAATAATTTACTTATATTTGTTACAATACCACTAGGCCACCACTGCTCTACAAACCGTTAAGGCAAACATCGTGAGGAAACCGGCATGTCCTAGAACCAAAAATTTGAACCAAAGTGTCTTCGAATTCAAATTCGAAGACACGCGATATCCATCAACCCGCACTAGGCCCGCGTGGTAGATTACGGCCTATTCTCTCTCTCACAGAGAGGAGGCCGATGTCCTAACAGTGGGAACATTTTAATGTTCCCACTGCTGATGACTGACTGATGATAATGATTTTTTGGTTTGCACCGTTTTAACTATGCACCAGCCATGTAATCTCTTCACACACACACAGTTGGTTGACTGGTAGAGAATGCTTAAGGCTGTAAGTCCGCAATTGCACTAAGGTTTGTGCTTAAAGTTTTAAATAAATCAATAAATATTAGTCAACTAGGTGGTAACCTATTGCATGACGAAGTCGCTTACCTGTGGTAGCAGTTAATGCAGTTTCAGGTTCATATAACCATGCCAAGATGCGAATAAAAACTTCACTGTTTGACTAAGGAACCCTAAACCACAAAGTGTTTTATTTGTTGATATGAGACATTTTCATTAGACATCCAATATGATATTATGTTAGCGTTACTCACCTATTACGTCCTAAATCTGTCAAAATAAACCCACGTGATGACTTCTCCCCTTGTAATATGATAACTATTGATAACGTAATCTTGGCTCTAAGCAATCGGGCACTATTTGACTGACGTGAAGTCTTGTTGATACGTGCGGTGTTTTCCATACGTGAATCACTAGCGTCTGCTAGCTGAGGAGATGAGTATTTTATTACCAGGTCTGAGAGCATTTGAAAGTGAACTGAGAGATTCTTTGTTAGTGACTGTTTCATTGCAGGTTTAAACCAATAAACAGATCTACTCAAACACCTCTATTAAAACTTCCTCTATTTCGTTTTAAAAAAGATGATAAAGAAAAGAAAGTAACAAAAAGCGTTGGGAATCTGATTCCCAAGCAAATGGTTGGTAGCCCTTTCAGAATCAGCGCGTTCAGTGCAATTTATAACAGTAACTACTTTTTTGCTATTATTCTCTTTTACTTTGTGATTGTTGCTAGACAACACTGTCTTTGGGTATACTTATTAACCGACTTAAAAAAGGAGGAGCTTCTCAATTTGACTGTTTTTCAGGGTTCTGTACACAAAGGGTAAAAACGGGACCCTATTACTATGACTCCACGATCCACCAGGCTGTATTTCATGAACCGTGATAGCTAGATAGTTGAAATTTTCAAAGATATTTCTGTTGCCGCTAAAACAGAGTGAAATAAATATTTAAGTGGGGCTCCCATACAACAAACTTGATTTTTTTGCCGTTTTTTGCGATAATGGTACGGAACCCTTCGTGCGCGAGTCCGACTCGCACTTGGCCAGTTTTTTAGTCTCGTGCTTTAGGTCCCGAATTATTATTTTTACTCTAGCCACACTTGAAATAGCCCTTGAAGGTATATCGTTGATTCGACATACAGTTGGTTCGCTGCATCCCCGCACGGGGACGCGGCGAGCGGGTGTTAGGGACCCGAACTACCTACCGATTATTTTTTCTATGGTCATACTTCCGCGGAAAATCTTAACACCGCCATTCAGAAAATAAAAATAAATTACCCCAAAACTTTTTACCTTTTTAATCCGATTTAGATGATTCTTCTTAATTTGAAAGCTGGTGCTCCTCGTGTGGTCCCATTTAACAACTGCAATCACATGACTGTTTATTGTTTACGCCATTTTATAACATAACACTACGCTGGCACTCTAAAGGGGTACGCAGATATGTACAGTTCACCCTGGTACACTCTCATTTCACCGATTATGTTAGTTTTATGTTATTCGGGTAATCTATTCAGGCATAACTATGGGCATTATAGGTACCTTACTATTGAACTTGCTCATTATGTAGGTACCACAATTAGAAAGTGAAAAATGAAAACGTTTTTTTACAAAAAAAATACTACCGACTTCCAAATAAAAACACTACAAAGTGAAAAATAACTTCAATTTCGGCACTCGGTGTCAAAAAAAACGAATAAACAAAAACAGGAACACCGACTTCCGAAATTGAAGTTATTTTTCACTTTATACTCGTAGTGTTTTTATTTGGAAGTCGGTTAAATTTTTAGGAAACATATTTTTTGCTTCCCTAACCTTTCATAATGACATAACCGACGATGCCCTGCCCATACAGGGTAACGCTCGCTCCACATGTTCCACACGCCTCTTAGATGTTCGTACGTCATCACCCTCGCCTCGTGATGTATGTACACGTTATTGTTAATGAGTCAATGTTTATGTTACCCTTGTTCATAACACGGCTTTATTATGGAGTTTAACGCAGAATGTCGGCATTCCTATAGCGTTACTCTTGCTGCATTAGTTATTATCTGTGGGCTGTATGACGTAGGAATAACGTCATAACAATGAACATTTTTGTGAGTAAAGATGTGTGTTTGATGATTACCTGGGTAAGCGATTAAAATATCGCTCCGTCAGTCGGTCTGACAACACAAGCTATGTTGAGCGGTTTAATGCTACAACCACCTTCTGAAGTGGCCGTCCGAGACTTTAGTGCCTACAGTGGCACCCAGAGTGACAGCTACAAGCTTTCGATGGGACAACTCATTGTAAACAGAGGAAACCTCAGTGGTTGATGATGAGGCTGCAATGGTAGAAAGTTCTTGCACAACGCTTTGGAGGAATGTGGAACAGGGTGTAAAGTCCCACAAACCTCCATCGAAAAGGGAGGATCCTCCGACCAGACGGGTGTTGTGTCTGGTCCGGGCAACTGCCCAACGGCTATTGTTGGACTGTTGTATGTGTTCAAATCGCGCCGGAAACTTTGCTTGCGAAATGCAGGATTTGTGTGACGTCACGTCATTTGTTAGTAGGTGACGCTATTAAGAGATATGGAAAAAGAAAATAATGTAGTTTCCGCTCAGCGCCAGAGTCCTCCGTCCAGCGGTTAAGATTGGTGCAATTCGCCAAGAGGGCTCTTGACCCAAACTCATAAAATTATAGCAACCGTGCTGCTGAGATCTATCATGAGGCAATTGAAGATAAAATTAAGTACCCTAGACAATGTAGGCTCGGTCAAGGGCAGCAATTGTATGTAGGTACTATGTGCTTAATGATTATAAAACAATATGTATCGACAACTTAAAAAAGAGGTTGCGGTGCAGCAGCATCAACCTGACTAAAACTAACACCTCCTTACTTGCCTGTAACAGTCTCGTATTAATCTGTTTGGTATTTAGGCCGTGGGAAATTAACACATTGGCGAAGGCCGGAAATCTGATGATATCGACCAGAAACCATCGAATACCAATACAGAAAGCAAGAATAGATAATGACAACTCTTGGCACGAGTTTACACATAGGAAACAGATTTATAGACGGAATTGTGTGAGAACGAGTAATGCCCATAAAAGGCTAAGAGAAGGTGAAGCACGCGGGCGGAGCGCGGATCGGGCCGGGTCGGGCGGAGAGCGGATCGGGGCGGGTCGCTGGGTGCGGGTCATTGCGATAACCGCGGCGTACGTGATGTTATTTTTACACTGCAGCTTCACATTTAGTTCAATCCACCGTTATAGCTCCTAGGAGTGTAAACACTAGGCTTTAATTAGGAACAGTTGAACGCATGCGCGTGGGCACGCGTGGCAGATTGATGCGTGCCTAGCGACGTTTGTTTGCGTTCGCGCGGGTTTCAGACGCGTTTGTTTTGCAACATTCGAATTAGTGAAAATTCACTAAGATCGCTGATAGACGCCTGTGTTAATTCAGACACATTAGCTTATTGGTTCGCGTTCAACACATGGCTTTATATAAAGGCATTCGGGACTTAAAAATAACTCTCCAATATTTTTATTCGTGGACCAAAATAGCATGTGGAATTTGTAGAAATGAGGGTAATTGCTTTTCGACTATAAACGAAACGCAAATAAATAATTAGGTATGGAAATAAGTTACGATTAGTTTATTTATGCAGAGTTAACTAACGACTGCTTGGGTGGAAACTTCTGAAGTAGACGGAGCGGATAGTATCATTCTGAAAGATCTGTTACTTACATCAGTAAATCTATGAAGTAATCATGTGTCTTAAAATAAATGGGAGAAACCAGCAGACATAAAGGAGCCCGTCGATGTTGAAGGTTACACAAGTTGTGTTATAATTTATTGTTAGGGTGGGCTTCACTACCTGAGTCATCATCATCTACTGGCGACTGCCTACTTGACTCCTATAATCCATTTTTATTCCAGATAGTGCCTGTACCTGTGTGCCTTGACAATACTCGATCGACTTGACAAGGTCGATTTTTGATCCTCTTTGCCCTTTGCTCTTTCCGAATTCATTACGCAATTAGGCTGTGGGTTTCTAACGACCCCATTAACGACTAAGCCGACTATTTAACTGGCCAATATATAGGTATTATCTGTGCCCAATTCACGGTGGGGTCTTGATTTGAAATATATGGTCAAATGAGGATAACCTAACCCTTCGAAAACTGAAAACAATTTTGTAACTAACCTCTTAGAGCTAGTTCTTACGAATGAGTCATCATAAACCCTGCCCTTGACCCATGTTTTCTTCCTCCATAACGACCTGTCAAACTTCACGCTATCACTGATTTCCTTTTCTTTTACATCACTCCTCGCACAGTCATCCATCTTTTCTTGACAGATGAGTACGAACTTTTCTGTATTGGTTACGGCACAGCATGTTTTTAACATCCTTTATCTCTCAACCATATCAATTCACCCATCATTCATTCTCATTCTAGTCTCCTTAATAATCCATTCATCGTACCTCTTTTCTTATTCACACAGCCAGATCTCGGGTATCCAAGGAAAATCCCCGGCTGGCTCACAGTTGCACACGAAAGGTGCGAAGTTGAGAACACGAAAAATACCTCTGTTATTACTCAGTACACCAGAAACGAATTCCACCAGGTAACGCGCAAATATACGTTACACCAAATTAATTTTAACATACATATCGCCCACGTAAATAGCTCTTGGGCCACGGGGTCGATCAAAACAACAAATTTTCTTTGTTGGGAAAAAGGTAAAAATAAACGAGTATTTTTAAACGGTCATGTGAAGAAATAGGGTAATGAAATCGTAAATTGTTGAGGGTGAGGAAACGGGAAAAACGTGCGGTTTATCATTGTTTTTCAATAGGTAGGTCGCGGTCTAAGACGCAGTCTTTTGATCCGTAATTAACTCAACCAATGGTTAAATATGCTAACCAATGGTTGCAACCAATGGTTTCGGTAAAACACCATTTTTATCCGACTTACCAAAAAGGAGGATGTATGTTCGACTTGGTTTGTTTTTATTTTTTCTTTTTGTGTATTTTCACCGATATCGCCGCCAATTTTATTGTGGACCGATTTTGTAAATTATTTTTTTGTTTTTTAAGAGTATGTTTCGAAAGTGTAAAATAACTTTATTTTTGGTAGTCGGTGTCCATAATGCAAAAAATTGGTACCTACCAAAGACACCGACTTCCAAAAATAAAGTTATTTTTCACTTTGTTGTTTTCTTATTTTGAAGTCAGTAGTATCTTTTTGTAAAAAAAGTTTTTTTATTCTTAAGTTGTGAGGTGGCACAAATGGTCAAATAAGTTGGAGAATTAATTATTTGACCATTTGTAAGACTAACGATTGAGGAATAAACGTGTTTTTCCGAAATTTGGAACCATTGGGTAGCATATTTATTAACTATTGGTTGAGTTAACTAGAGACTGGTTGAAAAACGTCAATTATTCAAGTCAAAAGTCAAATAATTATATAAGTCAATTTTTTTTTTTAATGATAAATGATAAATGATTTTATTTCTGTAAGTAGGTTTGTACAAACACTTTTACATGTCGATCATATTTTTTAAAACTAGATGAAGTCGGCGTTTCCTATCTGACTACTCTGAGACGAAAGGCAGCTCAACTCAGAAATTAAGGAGCTCAACGATTCGACGAACAATACCAAAGAAAGGACATTCGGGTAAGCCGCACAAACTACTCAAACTGCCAGACCATGATTAAAACTAACTTAGATAAATTAAAATTAAAAACAAACAAAAAGTATGATCCACATAGTCATCACATTCACAACAATTAAAAAAAATTAAAATAAAATAATTATAATACTTTAAAAAGTAAATATTCTTGACATTGCAAGAAAACGAAAAAAAAAACAAAATTCACGGTGCAAAATATATATAAAAAAAAAAAACAAAATTAATTGGAGCTGCTCAATCCCAAGCCTGTTTGTCCTCAACGTAATCTTTAATTGTATAAAACGCTTTCTGGCACAACTTACGTTTAATGAATGTTTTGAATTTATTAACACTTAGATCTTGTACTTGGCTTGGAAGCTTATTATAAAAGCGTACACATTGACATCTAAACAAGCCACCTATTTTCTTGAGCCTTGTTGCAGGTACTACAAATTTGTGTTTGTTCCTACTTAACTAACCAACTTAGTTGTTCTCAATTCTTTGATTGGTATCTTCTGTTCTAGACGGGTGTGACTCAGAAATTCTATAGGGCTCTAATCTAAGGCAGGCATTGGATATCACGTGTTATCAAATCGTGCGGGAGCTTGAAGATGTGTCAATAGAGGAAGAAAGCCCACAACCTAAATTTTGATGTTCAGCAATTTTCCACAACGGATCCGTGACGGATGTTTCCACCGACGTGGATTTGCTTCGCCATTGAATACTAAATGAATTACTTAGGTAGGTGTTCCTATTCATTGCAAATACCTAATCGATTGGCGCTAGTTAGTTTCGTTTTCATTGATTGTTTTTTTAATAGGATTTATCTTCGAAAAGCGGAAAGCCGTAACTGCTCCCCAAGCCGTACACCCCACAGCCGAACGGGGGACTGCACCACTTGCCTCAGTCACGTGCTTCTTGTATGTCTTTTTCTTGTGATCGGCAGGCACTTGTATTTTTTGAGTCTATTAATTACCTATCCCCAGCCTGATTCGAGCATCAGCCTGATTGCATCATCAGTGCATCATTCTAGGGATCTAGGCTCTAGCACCTAAGCTACGGTAGGTAATCAGGGAAGAAAAAAACATGGTCTGATCAGAAACATTACTGTAATCACATTGAATATTGAATGGTTTAATCTCCCATTTTATTGGATTGTGTTTGCAGCGGCCCACTCAGGTAGGTAGCCAATCGATGGAGACCTTTACATATCCCTTGTAGATCATCATCATCATTTCAGCCGAAAGACGTCCACTGCTGGACATAGGCTTTCCCCAAGCATCGCCACACTGGACACTTGTAGATCATATGTGCAAGTGCAAACAAAATTGTTTCTGGGGTTTGACGAAATCAAGGTGGTGGGTGCTTTTCCGTTTTTCAACTAAGGTTTTAAATGCGTGACTGTTCTCTTTACATCAAGTGAAACATTTATTTTCGATATCTATAAAAAAAAATAACCGTTAAAAGTAAGTACAAGCTTAGAACTTGTATTTAGCCCAATTTACTTAACTTCATAATATTTTAATGTGACTAAGTTTCTAACGACGGGGGCATATTCGGAATAGTTGGCAGGCGTTCAACCGGAAGCGCGCCGGATTGCTGAAGATCTTGTCGAACACATCACAGGGGCCGAGTTCAACGGGACGGACGGCATTCGCTCCGGATGACTTTCTCATTGCACATGAGCAAGGCAAATATTTTGTGGAAAAAGATATCCAAATATTTAAAATGTTAGTTTCAATGAAGAGCCATCAATAGTGATGACTCATTCATAATCTCTTTCACGATTTTGCTTACCATCTAGCTAAGTTATCTGGTAGAGAATTATACAAAACTGCTGTTGATCTAGCATACGCAAGCACCAAACTATATTATTTGGCAAGCACTAATGGTCGCGTGTTCGATTCCCGGATCGCGCCATGTTTATTTGGGGTTTCCATTATAAATTTCTCAGTAACAGACCGGAGTTTCAGTTGTGAGCATTAAGCTAGCCTCTATAGCAGGACCAAATGGCGGACCGCGGTCCAGATACGGACGGCCGACCTATTTTGTGTGGACCGATTAATATAATTTACTTGTGTTACTTGAGTAGGATAGGATAAATTAGATGGGTCCCCTTTTCCGTTGTGTGTGCAGGCCTCTTCTCTGTGAGAGGGAATGCGTTGTAATCCACCACCCGAGACCAGTGCGGGTTAGTGGTTGTCACATATCGTCGAATTTTTGGTTCTAAGACGGTTTTCTGACGATGTTTTATTTCACAGTTTTGAGAGCAGTGGTGATATAATAATTTACACAAAATAAAGCGCCCGGGTTCGAAACCATGACCTACAACTTGTAAGTCGCGGCCATTATCACTGCTCTTTTGTGTTACAGTTGTTCAGTATCGCCTGAGCTCACAGAAACAAAGTGCATGTGCAAAGTCAAAGTCAAATATATTTATTCAAATGGGCCAAAAAGCGGCACTTTTGAGCATCAGAATTAAAAGTAACAAATCATAAAATAAAAATTGATTCTACCGTGCATTCGGAAAAGTAGCTTGTTATGGAGAAGAATGCACAAGAAACTCCATACTTACTCTTTTTTAAAAAAAAAGTATTTTACAATATTTACATAAGTACGTGAGAGAGAGACAGCCCGATTAGTATATTTTAGCTATTTTCATAGTGTAATGTCGTACGGTATTCTGTTGTGGGGAAATGCCACCGACATCCAGACTATCTTTGTTTTGCAGAAAAGAGCTGTTCGATCGATTTATAAATTAAGCCCGAGACACTCTCTCAGAGAGAAATTTAAGGAGATTAATGTAATGACTGTGCCTTCTCAGTATATTTATGAAAATCTTTTATATGCCCATAAAATATAAAATTGTTTAAAAAATACAGTAATATATATCCATAACATAAATACTAGAAACAAACACAAATTTGTAGTACCTGCAACAAGGCTCAAGAAAATAGGTGGCTCGTTTAGATGTCAATGTGTACACTTTTATAATAAGCTTCCAAGCCACGTACAAGATCTAAGTGTTAATAAATTTAAAACATTCATTAAACGTAAGTTGTGCCAGAAAGCGTTTTATACAATAAAAGATTACGTTGAGGACAAACAGGATTGGGATTGAGCTGCTCCAATTAATTTGTTTTTTTTTTTAAATATATTTTGCACCGTGAATTTTGTTTTTTTTTTTTTGTTTTCTTGCAATGACAAGAATATTTACTTTTAAAGTATTATATTATTTTATTTTAAGTTTATTTTAATTGTTGTGAATGTGAAGACTATGTGGATTCAATTTTTGTTTGTTTTTAATTTTAATTTATCCAAATTAGTTTTAATCATGGTCTGGCAATTTGAGTAGTTTATGCGGCCTACCCGAATGTCCTTTCTTTGGTATTGTTCGTCGAATCGTTGAGCTCCTTAAATTATGAGTTGAGCTGCACGGTTATTGACAAATGCGTGCACTGACTGGACAGGTCCACTCAATCTGGCTGGTTCTTTCCTCAAAAGACCATTTCAGACTTCAGTCTACATGGTCTTCACATGATCTAACAAAGATTTTGTCTGGACCTTAAAAGAGACTGTGACCTCTGAGTTTGTTTCGGCCTTTCTTCTCAGAGTAGTCAGATAGGAAACGCCGACTTCATCTAGTTTTAAAAATATGATCGACATGTAAAAGTGTTTGTACAAACCTACTTACAGAAATAAAATCATTTATCATTTACATTAATGAATTCATATATGTGAGGACGATGCACCCAGAATAGCACTATACACTATACTACGTACAGGTATAAAGTATTAAAAGCATTAACAGGTAAATTTATTAATTTGATAAATAGGAACATGGTTCTCACATACTTACAAATATTGCAAACATAGGTAAAATACCTAATTCAACACCAACGGAACAGTGTGTGAGACAAATTCTTAAAAAAAAAAAACAATAACTATGAATAGGAATATAAATTAACAAATTTGATTTTGTCCACGCTAAAGATTGCCCTATGGAGCAGGACCAGCATGTTTCCAAGCATTCTTATCTTGAATATAATCATCTAATTTGTAATATGCTTGTTTACAAAGTGTGCTTTTAACTAAAGTTTTAAATTTACCTTCATTTAGTTTTAATATATCACAAGGTATTTTGTTATAGTATTTAACACAGTACCCCATGAAAGATGAGTTTACTTTAGCTAGTCTATAAGATGGTTGATCTAACTTATCTTTATTTCTCGTATTACATTTGTGCCTATCACTGACTTTACTAAAGAGATGTATATTTTTCCTTACATACATAATATTTTCATAAATGAATTGGCAAGAAACTGTCATAATATTAATATTTTTAAATAGTTCCCTAAGAGATTCTCGATGACTTAACTTATATATTGCTCTGACAGCTCTCTTTTGCAATATAAATATGGATTCAATGTCAGCCGCTCGACCCCACAGTAAAATACCGTATGACATAATGCTGTGAAAGTAACTAAAATAGACCAAACGCGAGGTTTCTACATCCGTTAACTGTCTTATCTTTCTAACAGCATAAGCGGCTGAGCTTAGCCGACCCGCAAGAGATGTTAAGTGAGGACCCCATTGCAGTCTTTCGTCTAGAGTGATTTCCAGGAAAACTGTTTGATTTACAAAGTCCAGCTTTTCGCCATTCAATATGATGTCGCATTCGGTCTTCTAACATTCGGTAATGTGAATCTAATACATTTGGTTTTTTTTTCATTTAGTACCAAATTGTTTGCTGTGAACCAATTTTGGACCTGAAGAATAGAGTTATTCACATCAAAAAGATTTTGTGACCGCCGATCTATTTTAAATATCAAAGATGTGTCATCAGCAAACAACACCATCTTCGGTTGATATTGTAGTAGTTGGGGTAAATCGTTAATATAAACTAAAAAGAGGAATGGACCCAATATCGAGCCTTGAGGAACACCCATTGTCATTTCAGACCCTAGTGAGTTTACGCCATTTACCTGAACTTTAACTTGTCTGGCTTTTAAATATGATCTAAGTAACTCAAGGGCTGTATGTCTAATTCCGTAGTGCTCGAGCTTCAACAATAGTGTTTCATGGTTAACGCAATCGAATGCCTTCGAGAGGTCGCAAAAGATTCCAATGGCGTCCTGTGCTTCCTCCCAGGCGTTAAAGATGTTCTTTATTAGGGTGACACCGGCGTCAGTTGTGCAACGCCCTTTGGTAAAACCGAATTGTTGATCATAAAAGATGGAATGTTTGTTAAAATGACGCAGCAATTGGTTGAGCATTATCTTTTCGAAGACCTTACTGAGAACCGGCAAAATTGACACTGGCCTATAATTGTTGGCTTCTTTGCTATCCCCGGATTAAAACAATGGAACTACTTTACTGTGTTTCATGAGGTCCGGAAAAATTCCTTGATCGATACTGGTGTTAGCTTTTTTTTTTCGGCGGTAGGTGTGAAAAGATTAGACGCGAATTTTGTACTAGTTTTTTTATAATCAAAATAAAAATATTAATAAGTATTTTTTAATCATTTTGGCCTTGGAAATAGTTTACCAGTCCACTAAATCAGCGGTACTTACGTTTGTGAAACAGTAAATGTAACCAAGCCCCTAAACTATACCACCTACCAGCGATCTCTAGTACTGAACAGATCATCACGCAGTATCACGAAATGCCTCAGCTTGAAGACATCCAATCGGCCCAGAGGAGCTTGGAGGATATTTTCCATAAGAAGATGACTGAGCTGGAGGCACAGATACAGTGTGCGGGACCGGCAAAGGACACCGTCGCTAAAATACGAGAGGAGTTCCGAACATTCCGGGAGCTTATGTTCGGGATGCTGGGTCTTCTTCGGAAGCAGATCACGGAGTGCTCCAGAGCGGTCGACGGACTGGAAACACGCACACGTCGGAAAGCTATAATCTTCACGGGTTTTGCTGAAAAGGACAATGAGGATTGCAGGGCTCTAGTGCTGAATATAAAACACACAAAGCTGGCCCTGCCCAGCATCAGTGGATCTGCCATCAAGGTTTGCCATAGACTGGGATCAGCAAACAAGAGACCCACACGTAGCCGGCCTATATTGGTAAGATTCTCGGATGTTGACCATAAATCTGCAGTCTGGAAGGCTAAGTCAGGCTTGAAGGGCTCCTCGGTGACGGTCAAAGAGTTTTTGACCAGGGCCCGGCAGACTGTGTTTAGCAGGGCGCGTCTACACTTTGGGATGTCGGCATGCTGGACACAGGACGGAATTATTGTCATCAGAACCCCAGATGGCACACGGCATAGGATTACTACTTTAGATGAACTCAATCCTTTGTTGACTAAACATCCTAAGAAGGCTGTGGCAACATCTGTTGCAACGGGAAGCACCATTGGAGTGCGTTGACCCTGAGTTTTGCTGAGGTTTACGAACTTTGTTTTTGTTATGTTTATAACTCTTATTGTGCTTGGGCGTCATATTTCTCGGTAATTATCTCACAACTTTTTTAGTATGTACACGTTTACACGCTTGCTATTAATGTATACGCTTAAATAATTAGATTTTAGTCGTATTTAATCAGTTATTTTTGGTAGTAAATAATATTGCATAACTAGAGTTTGTCATATCACAATGTCAAAGTGCATGAATTTAGTTTATACTCATACCCTGCTTTTAGTTAATGTTTGGTTTACCCCGCTATTGTAAATGTTATAGTATTAAATTGACGTCCAATATTACTCTGTTCCACGATTGTGTTGTGTGTAGTGATTTGCGTTCCGTTTTTGCCCATGTACTTTGTTATTGTTTCGTTTTGTTTTTAGCTTGCTTTTATTGTGATCGTGTTTCTGTTTGTAAATAACTAGAATCTTGATTTAAATCATTTTTGTTTTGTACTGGTTGTGCTGGTGGGTGGTGCAAGAGATAGTGGTGTTGCACCGTAAAGATATTCCTTAGCTATAGTTTATTTTTATTGTTAGTTATTTAAGTATATTATTTTTAATCGTATTTTATGTCATCTACTGATGACTCATTTGACTCTGCCGTTGAATCTCTAAACTCTTCCACTACTGAAAGTTTTGGCTCCGCGACTGACACCCTTGGTGACCTTTTGCGTCAGAGCTTCGGTCTACAGAACTGTAATTTATTTAATGTATGTCATATAAATGCTCAGAGTGTGGCCAGTCACTATAGTGATCTCTTAGACGCCTTTTCTGACGCCAATGTCCACGCCGTTCTGATTTCTGAGAGTTGGCTTAAGCCCCATCTTCTTTCTACGACTTACCCTCTTCCCGGTTTCATTCTTATCCGTAACGATAGGATTGGTAAGGGAGGAGGAGGTGTTGCTATTTATCTTCGTAGCGATTTTCCTTACAAAATCATTGCCTCGTCTCCTTCACTTTACAGTGCTTCTGCTGAGTACCTTTTTCTGGAGATTACATAAAAGGTGTGAAGACCCTACTTGGTGTGGTGTACTGTCCGCCCGCCGTTGACTATTTTCTCAAACTAGAACTGGCGCTTGAATCTGTAGGGTCAGAGTATGCACACTGCGTCATCATGGGCGATTTCAACACAGACATTTCTCATCCAACTCCTCGTTCCCGTAAACTCCTCCACATCATCGAGTCCGTTAGTATCCATGTTCTTCCTTTGAAACCCACGCATTTCAATATCCCAGGAGACGACACATGGCTCGACTTAATCTTAACGTCCACACCCTCCCTTGTTGCCTCTCATGGTCAGTGTTCTGCACCTGGCTTTTCCCGTCATGACCTCATTTTCCTCTCTTATGTCCCCCCTAAAGTTCTGCACATGCGTTGTTTTGCGCGACTGGATGTCGAGAAGCTGCGTCAGGATGCATCGGAAGTCGATTGGGGACACCTTACTGCGGCAGTAGCTGTAGATGAAAAACTGCAAATCTTCAATCGGACGGTCCTTGCTCTCTACGACAGACACGCTCCTGTCAAAAGGGTTAAACTCAGGCGTCCACCCGCTCCTTGGATGACGACAGGGGTCCGTATGGCGATGAGGCGCAGGGATCGGGCCTTTCGGAAATTTAAAAAGGATCGCAGTGAGGAAAATAAGCAATTCAAAGTTGCAAGGAATCGGTGTAATCAGGTGATACGCAACGCCAAACGCCGCCACATTCTAGAAAACATTTCTTCTTCTGCTCCTGCCGATATCTGGAAGTTCCTCGGAACCCTCGGGATCGGTAGGCCTCGTCATGTGGATTTTCCCAAGACGATTGGCCTGGATGAAATCAACTGTCACTTCACAACCACTTGCCATTTGGGATCCCAAATGTTGTCTCTGACGGTCGATTCCATTTCCAGGCTACCCAGTCCTTTCATAGAACCATTCCGATTTTCTCCTGCTACCGAGGATGAAATCAAAAAGATGATCCTATCTATTAAATCCAAGGCTGTGGGCTATGACAACATTAGTCGTTATATGGTCACCTTGATCCTTGACTTTCTTCTTCCGGCGATTACCCATATAATAAACTTTTCCCTAGATTCCGGTCAATTTCCATCCCTGTGGCGCATGGCCTATGTCCGTCCACTTCTTAAAATTTCAAATCCCTCTCTACATAATCATTTTCGACCAATATCCATTCTCCCTTTCTTGTCAAAAGTGCTCGAGGCCTGCGTTCACAAGCAGTTTTCGGGGTTCGTTCACCGTAACAACCTTGTAAGCTCTTTCCAGTCTGGGTTTAGGCCTGGGCACAGTACTGCATCCGCTCTCCTCAAAGTGACTGGTGACATCAGAGAAGCAATGGAGGATACCAAGGTTACCGTTTTGGTTCTCATTGATTTCTCAAATGCCTTTAACGCTGTCAGTCACGATATTCTTTTATCCATTCTCTCACATCTTATGGTTTCTGCCGAAGCGCTGAAATGGTTCTCTTCTTATCTTCGAGGACGTCAGCAGTCGGTTCGCGTTGACGAGAGCTCGTCGAGTTGGCGTGATCTAGGTGCTGGTGTCCCACAAGGCGGTATTCTTTCTCCATTATTATTCTCTATCTTCATTAATTTTATAACTATCTGTCTTCGGTGTTCGTATCATCTTTATGTCGATGATCTCCAGCTGTATGCGGCTGCGCGGTTGGAAGGTTTGTCGGACGCTATAGAAGATTTAAACCGAGACTTGGATGCCATTAAAATCTGGTCTGATAGATTTGGAGTGTCTGTAAACCCCTCTAAATGTCAGGCCATTTTAATAGGAAGCTCACGTATGATGGGTAGAGTGGCGGTTAGCTCTCTTCCTCCTCTTATTTTCGATGGTACCGTCATTCCCATTAGCCCTAGCGTAAAAGATCTCGGTTTGCATCTTGATTCGACACTTGGCTGGCATAGCCAGGTTGCTAGTGTCAGTCAAAGAGTCAACGGCACTTTAAGATACCTGTATCGTCTGAGAAACTTTTTGCCCGCAAAGACAAAGACTATGCTTGTGCAGACTTTAATTTTCCCTATAATCGACTATGGTGACGTGTGTTATTTTGACTTGCGTGCGGTTCTGTTGAATAAGCTTGATAGGCTCTTCAACCAATGTATTCGGTTTATATTTAACTTGAGGAAATATGACCATGTTTCGAGCTACAGGTCTGAGCTCAAATGGATGCCCATTCGCCAGAGAAGAAGTTTTCGCGCTCTAACTACGCTTTTTTCCCTACTCAACTCTCCCAACCCACCTTCTTACCTTATGTCTCATTTTCAATATTTAAGTTCTTCACACGCTAGGAATCTGCGTTCCTCCAATAATCTTCTCCTACTGTGTCCTTCTCATACTACTGATTTTGTTCACTCTTCCTTTCATATTCAGTCTATTCTTCTCTGGAACGCGTTTCCTCTCGAAATCAGGACGGCCACCAGTCAATATGCTTTCAAGCGTAAATTGCAGTTTATTTTCAACGGGGAGAGGGGACATCTCGATAACTTCTATTCCTTACTTTATTAAAATATATATATTACTAGCTGACCCGCCAAACTTTGTTTTGCCATAAAAAGACGCTACCTACCTACCCTACCTATCCTACCTACCCTACCTACTCTACCTATCCTACCTACCCTACTAACCCTACCAACCCTACCAACCCTACTAACCCTACTAACCATACCAACCCTACCAACCCTACCTACCCTACCTAGTCTCTCGCGATCCCCCTCGCGAAAAATGATTAAATTACTAAAATGGCTATTAAAAATTAGGGGTTGGTGATAAAAGGGTGAAAATTGAGGATTGTATGTATTTGTGTATGTTGTATCATAAAAAAATAGAAATTAAGTATTTTGTCTAAAAAATAAAAATTTAGGGGTGGACTACCCCTAACATTTAGGGGGATGAAAAATAGATGTTGGCCGATTCTCATAGATACCGGATAAGCACAAAAAATTTCATCAAAATCGGTCAAGCCGTTTCGGAGGAGTATGGCAACGAAAACTGTGACACGAGAATTTTATATATTAGATTATTTAGGTACGTATTATACAAATATATATGTATGTGTATTTTTAGCAACTTATTAGTCGTATTTTTTTTGTTTACTTTTTTGCTGGTCACATTTTAAACAATGCACCTGCCATGTTATCTCTTCACCACCCTTGGTTGACTGGTAGAGAATGCCTAAGGCATTAAGTCCGCCATTGTACCTTTGTGCATGAAGTTTTAAATAAATATGAAAGCTAAATAGGGTGCAATAGTTTCAATGATTTCAATTTCATTTCAATGATTGGTTTACACACTTTTACAGATAGTCCCCAAAGATCTTCTGTTGATTTAATTTTAAGATCTTTAAAAGATTTTAAAATAGCCTGGGGGTTTGTATGTTGAAACTTGAACTCCGAAGGGCACGCATTTACGTTAGAGAGTGCGGGTGAGGAGTTTAAGGCCGCTGTAGTTTTAAGAGGAATATTAACAAAAAAGTTTTCAAATTCCTGAGCTACCTCTATATCTGAGTATATGGGGCCATGTCCAGTCCCTAAATTAAATTCAGTATAACGCAGTTTTTCCCTACCTGTTTCATTATTTATCATTTTCCAGGTAGTTTTTATTTTATCGTCTGCTGATTTTATTTTATTGATAATATACAGCGCTTTAGCTATTTTGCATGTAATCTTAAAGGTTTTTGAATATTTCGCAACATATTTATCAAAACTAGTATTATTCATATGTTGCTTTAGGCCATAAAGTTCATATAGCTTTTCCCTGCTTTTACGAATGCCTGGAGTCGCCCAATCGCTAAATAGGAACTTGGTGTAAATACTTTTCGCTTTCAGTGGAAAAGTGTCATCTACACACTACTAAGACCAACCCGCCCTCGTATAGACAACTGTATGTACTTGAGTACGTAATTTAATCATTTATCCCGCGCTTTGTCTTTACTGCTGTTTCGGGGGATACAGGCGTGATACTTTGTTACAATCATAGTGCTCATCTCAACCCATCCAGTCAAGAACTGCTCTTTAATATGTCTAGATACCAACAAGAATCGCTGACTGGTTCTTTATATATTATGTGTGTTGAAAGAATAGCTAAATAAAACAATAAAAATAACAAGAAACTCATTTATTCTCTTGAAGGTTAACTATGATAAGTTACAAGTATTTACAATGTACAAAAGTATTATTATAGTCGTCTATGTATGAACAATAACTTATGTCTTTCGGAACATTTCGGACCCAAGGCATCCCCGGAGGATACCCCTGGGGGTGCCACAGAAACTTGAATTTGGACCCGTGGCATCCCCAGGTCCTCAAATCCATTCAAAGGTGTATCAGTGGTATCACGGGTTCTATTTCCTTGTTCCCATGAATCTACCAATCGAATAGATAGTAATGATACAGATGGACAACAGTGACAAAATAATTATTTAGTGTTTTTTTTAGTAACAAGTATTGCACTAATTTACCTGGGGGTGCCACGAGGCCGAGTCGAAGTTCTCTTGGCACCCCCAGGGGTATCCTCCAGGGTCGCCTTAGGTCTGGAATGAAAATAAAGGACAGTTTCGAGTGTAAATTTTGCGATCTACATGTTTTTACTCTTGCTAGTAATGTATTCTTTGTCAAGTGTTCCCACGAATCTTATGTTTGTCCGTTATACCTATTATAAGATCCGGCATCATGTGAATTAGGTAACACAATCATAGTCGTTTAAAAATAAGGTATGGGTTAAAATAACTAGGCATACCGACACTAATGTATCATCGAAATAATGGTCTCATTTATTTATTGGTTATAAAGTCATCACATTATTGGACAAAATTAAACAGCTCAATAAAATGAAAGTTAAGTGTAATTTTCGGTAGATTTATCACTATTGTGGCAGTGGAAACTTGGAAAATAGTTAGTGAAATACCGCAGAAGTATCAATATGTAATGACGAAAAAAAACCCAAACATTTACAGTACAAGTACGTTCTTAATGTTCCTCGGCAATCATCGCATTTCCGAATACAACGAATGCTAATTGCCATGTCCATCAATTATTAGATTTATCGTGTATAATAATTTTAATTCAGAACTAAGTACTTTATCGTTGTTTCGTTTTGATTTCCGTGTGAAATATATAGAGCTGTATAAATAGCAGCTGTAGCAGCTTTCCTCCCATTTTTTAAATAAATTACATTATGTTAAAAGAGTATTAACAACTCTATATGCTTCCAAATTATTTGAGGGCGTCCGGTCTGCACCAAGTGCAAAGTGCAACTAATTGAAACAAGGAGTTTGCCGAGGGACATTAACAATTTTTTTTTACTGTACTTTTAATTAACTACAGCAGACTACTGTAGTCTGCTGTAGTTGTTGTCCCCTGTAACAGGGGTAGCGACCGCTGGCAGTATATTTAAAATTATGAGTTTTGATTTTTATCACCATTATAGGGGGTTTAACTGAAACAACGCAATTCCTGAAAAGAGGTCAATACATTCGTCACTATGAACAAACAAGTAAAATTTTAAACTAGAAAAACCCCCGAAACATTTTTATTTCATGCTACTTAATTTATCTATACTCCATTTGTTTAGGTAGTTAACTAAAGGTAAACAATCTTGATATGTCTTTTTATATAAAATAAATCGTATAAAAGACCAACAAATATTATTTAAATTTAGTTACTTACCTAACATCGGTTTAAGTAAATACCTAATTGTAAACATTTTTAGATTCAATTTTTAGACATTTTTTTAGATAAAAGACATGTTAAGATTGTTTACATTTAGTTAACTACCTAAACAAATGGAGTATAGTAGTAGACAAGCTTCGATTGGCAATCTATCGAACACGTAATAAAAACACGATAACTTACGAAATTGAACGGCTGATCTGATTTTCATCAAACACAGCTAGAACACTCTTGAAAGATACCTTTCAAACTTAAAAATAAATTAAAATCGGTTCATACGTTTAAGAGCTATGATGCCACAGACAGATACACAAATACACAGATACACACGTCAAATTTATTACGTCCCTCTTTTTCCGTCGGGATTTTAAAAACCAATCTCCCGATACATACATTTATGTTGGTGTAACTCTACAATGTATTTTTTTTTTCGCGATATCCGAGTTGGTAATTTGGTAATAGGACATTGTGATACAACGGTGGAAAGTAGGTTATTACAAACGAACTGTCATTTACAAGCCCGAGCCGAAGGCGACGGTTTTTAATGACACGAGTGTATCACACGAAGTTTTTCAATATAGTTGTGGGAAATAGTAAAAACAAATCGATTAAATATGTTTTCAAAAAATGGCGCGTTTTTACAACTGGACATATTTTTTTGGAACGAAAACAGCCTATACAGCCTATTCGATTTTTGACAAATTGTTGATGTGAAAATAATTAAATTAAAACTGGTAATTAAATATATTAAACAACCATTTAAAAAACTTTTAAGAATTCAATGCTAAGACGTACGAACTCATTCATTTTTCCTCGTATAAAATCTATCCCATTTTATTCTATGTATGAAAACTCCTTGCTACTAAACTATTTAAAATTGACTTCTCAACTGCAAAAGTAATGCTCGAGCTCGTTAAAAAAAAGCCACGACCTCGTAACAGAAAGAAGCCTTTGCACAATATTTAATTTTCAAATCATAATTATAGCCTCTGAAGTACGCCATGTTTAACAACTGTATTCTAAAAGTCTTATACAATGCTGAAAAAAAATGAATTTTCAGGCATTGCGTTATTACAGTTACCCCTTGATTGATACACATCACGTCTGCAATTTGATCCTATAAAAACAACAATCGAAATAACTTATTACTCTACAGGGTTTATTTATAAGCATGGGTCTCTATGGCAACTTGGTAAATAGAGGTCCCTGTTAAAACATCACCTGTATACTTTCTAGATGGGGAGCTGCCAGGGTTTTTAAGCAAGCATTTTAAGGGCGAAAGGTCGTCTGATTTAGGGCAAGCCCACAATTTCTTTGTGAGATTTGCCTATTCGTATCATTTTGCGTCAAGCCGCATTCGATCAACAGCCCTGAACGTTACATGACCTTTGACCAAAGGGCTCCTTCTGAATTTTTCAGATATATTCTAGCTGTTTTCTCAGTAAGCCGCACCTTCTCAACTATCAACTTTTCGCCCTGAATATGCTTGCTCAAAAACTTTGCTAGTTCATCCTCTTTTTAGTCATTGGCACTGTGTGAACTTTGACATAACAATGTTGCTATAATAATTCGCTATAGGTAAACAATTTATTATTGTATCGTTTAAATTATGTATTAACTAATATTACGCTTAAGTTAAACATAAAATTAATATTATCTATTTTAGCAAAAAATAAAAATTCAGTCTTTATTTCAGCACATTTCTAAACATAATTATTTCAGGTTATTTACAGTACATTTTAGAGGTATTTTTTAGCTGATTACATCCCCAGGTAATTGCAAAAACCGTTAGTTTTTAATAAATCTCGTAAACTCTTTCTTCTAAATAAGACACGCGTAGTATCGAACATTGATGGAATTTATTGTATTTCAAACTGTTCAAAATATCTTGGGAATTCATAGTATTTCATTTAAACATTTTAATTTTCAATTTACAGACATTTCAATTTTGTGTCATTTTAGTTTTATGAATTTTATTTAATTTTTTTACATTTTAGTAAATTCTGTGACATTTTTACTTTTTGACAATTATAATTGAAATTTGAAATTATTTATTTATACTTGGATTCCTGTAATTATTATAAATTTTTGAAATTTTTTTTGTGTCATGTACTGATTACTAACATTAATTATAAGGTTGAGTGCTAACAAAAATGGAATCCAAAATTGTCTGATTTTTAAATAAATTTAATTTAATAGTATGGCAAGATATAATTATACGGTTTTGCAATAATCCGGTGACAATTATAAAGTAAATATCATCCCCTTCGGATTCTCGGTATTTGATCATTAACTTAGAACACGTATTATATAAATAGCAATAATTATTTAATTTGACTATAATTCCCCTCATCTGGTTATTTAAAAGGCCTCGTTTATTGGAGTACAAATGATTATGCTAAGTTTTGCTCGGAGATTTATTTATGCAAGTATGTATGCCTGTCATTAGTAATGGTATATAGTGCTTTCATTACAAGCAAATACCATTTATTTTAATAAATATCACTTGCATTATCAATATATTAAATAATAATAATGAACAATATTTCTAATATTATTGCTGTATTGTCCGCCTCTCGTGCTTGAGGTCGTGGGTTCAAATCCGGGCAAGAACCAATGTGACTTTTTCAAATTCATATCTACTTTCTGAGTTTATGTTGGACATCACAGGAAACGGTGAAGGAAATCATCGCGAGGAAACCTGGACTTATATAGTTAAAGTAAGTCTAAAATAGCCAAAGTCAGAGGCCTGTAGGTTTCCCAGAGACGATTAATTAATTCTGACACCAGAGGTGGCCACATCCTCACACGAAAATGAAGAATGAAGCCCCAATACCCAATAATACGCCTCAATCGCGTCTTTTTTGCGGTTCGATTTTCGCACTTATGTGTTCACATTATGGCTCACAGTACCATTTAGATGCAAACTATTATCACCCAGACATTTTGTCACAGTAAGATTTCGATATGCAGTATGACAGCAGTTAGTTATAAAAACTATTTCAATAAAACATATTTTTAGGTGTAGAAGAAAATTTTAATCATATTTCTTTCCCTTTAATTAAAGGGGAAAAAATATGATTAAAATTTACTTCTTTAAATAACTACTATTGACAAGCCGACAAGCGCAAGTACATTCTAGTAATTATTATGTTTTATTAACTAAATCGTATTCAGGATCAAAATAAATTAGCCAATTGCGTAATATCGCTAGCTTATTTAATTTGATCCTGTATGTATTAATCTTGCGTAAGACCAGTGCCGATATAAAACACAAAACAGTACAAACCTATCCTAATGTTTTATAAAATTGTATCTTTTTATTTTGCATAATTTTGGTCCTAAGTTAGAAGTTTGGTTGCCACTAATATCGCTTGTAGGCGCTACAAAGTTTCAGGAAAATTATTTTTCCTGTTGCCCGGCCGTAATATAACGTGTCAACGCCATCATGAATCCGTTGTGAAAAAGGGATGGGATGGGACTTTTTCGTCCTGTATAGCTCCGTCCCTCTCTAACAGTGGAACCATGATAATTTTTACACGTCAGAGTAAGGCCCCTGGTAACTTATTTAAACTTTTAATTATCAAAATAAATTAACATTTCTAGCAAATACTTAGCAAAAACGGGACATGGAAATCGTATTTCATATTAGCAGTCTTTCCAATTATTTAGTCTTATGATACGAAGTTATACCCGATTTTGCCTACGTAGCGTAGCGCCTGGACTTAGCAGCAGTTTTAATACTTAATATCAAATTTAGACTATTTGTTATAGCTATCACAGTTTCTCATACAGCGGGTATATTGTATAGCGCTGTAAGTCGTTCTATGAAACCGTTTTCCATGGTTTCTCCGTGGATGTCACTTCTAACCTCCCGCTCTAAATGTCTCATATCGCTTAATGAAACTTGAGAATTAGGAACTATAGTATTGTTTTTCTCTATGTGCGTATACACTTGCATCTTACCATCAGTGTTCTCAGTCCTAAACACAGTTTGATCGGGTTCCACAGTGTCACATAACACATTATTCCTAAACATCGGTCTTAATATCGCGAGTTCTCTCTCCTGAGTTTGTTCGTCTTTGTAATTTGTTATAATTTGCTTTGTAAAGGGATTATCTAACTCCTGCTTGTAATTAGGGTCACTGTACATCTCTTTAACGGATACTACGTTGAGTTTCCCGTAAGAATCTTGCCTTGTATCAAATACTTCAACATTATTAGTGTAACTTTCATCTAGTTGGTCTATGGTAACGTTAGGAGCTCCTTTCTTTACACTCTGGTTCTTTTTATTTGGTTTTTTCTTCTCGAGAACAGTTCTAAGGATATTCGGTGATTTGGTAGTGGACGCGACTGCGATTTTCTTGATGTTCTTGGAGACTTCGACATCTTCGATCTTGATGTTGGGGGGCAGTCTGTCTTCTTGCTTGATGGGTGGTTTCTTGTCTTCCTTGAGGTCCTTGAGCTTGGGCTTGGCGTCCTGCTGCCGGTTGCGCACCTTGTCGTGGATGAGCAGGTGTCTGCGCAGGTCGCCAGCTACTCGGAAGCACTTTTCGCATTGTGGGCATTTATGGGGACGGTCGCCTGGGGGAGAGAAATGTGTTATTATAAGACTGATTGAAGAGCAACACTTTGAGCAAATAACGAATAGCTGCCTTGGTCTAGTGGCTACGAATCAAGAGAAGGTTATAGGGGTTTCCGTTAAAAAACTCGTAGAGTTAACCCGGTGTTACCCGTCCAACAAGACGTGCTTGCTACACTGCTACTGGCATGCCCATGTTACGAGTCTGTGTCCAGCGCCTGTTTTTTCGCCGGAGACCGTTAGGACTATGAGAGTAACAGAAGTCGGAGTGTACCTATGTATGCGCACACACATCACTCCATTGAATTCTTGGCTAAGTCTCAATTGATATCTAATGTTATTTTATAGAATAAATAATGAATAGTTACCAGTATGTGTCCTCATGTGACTCAGCCTATAAGACGAAGCTCGGAAGGTTTTATTACAGTATTCACACTTGTAGTTTCTCTCGCCCGTATGTATGCGTCGATGCACGTTCAAAGAGTACTTCCGGGCGAATTCCTTGCCGCAAAACTCGCATTTGAACATTTTCTGTAACAAGCATACATTTAAAGTACAATTTTTTGGCAAATATGTCTAACAAAGGACGGATTAAATAAGATGAAGTCTGTTTTCTTGGACTTATAATATGATGCAGCAGCTATTACTTCATTCACTTAACATGTCTTCACTACTAAAATTATAAAATCGAAATTGAGTTTATTTATAGGACCAACACTTATAAAGGTAAGTGTACAATTGGCGGTCTTATCGCATTGGGCAATCTTTTAAGGTGCTCCTTCACCTGGAGCGTTCAATTGTAATGTAACATTTCAGATTCGATTTTGAGGATTAAATTACAATACTGCCACCACAGATAAAAATCTAAACTAAATTAAGAGATTGTACGTACTTCGCGTGTCAAAAAACGGAGTAAAACTACAATCAATTATCGTAATTAGAGCTTTTCATTTAGCATTATCGGCACCGGAAATCCACCGAAATCTTGAAAAATACCTTTTATGCCATATTTATTAGCTGTAAAGACTGTATCATTGGTAAGTAAATTTGTTTTTAAATTATGTGTGAAAAATTGGCACACTTGGTCTTCATACGGAGAGACTTGCGTTATCTAGCAAGATTTATACCTGTGCCTTTAATATTATATTAAATTCGATTATGAGCATTTATTTGATGCCACAATGTCAGACGAAACGGTCAAAATATTCAAAACATAAAAAAAAAACATTCAACATATTCACAAAATATTCTACATTATATCATCAAGTTGCACACTGTAATGCTTGGTTCTCTTCCTTCACCAATTTAATACTCGAATCTGTAAGATTACAGGTTGCGGACTGTAATGCTCAGTTCTCTGTCCTCACCATTGTAATGCTCGAATCTGTAACATTACAGGTTGCGCACTGTAATGCTCGGTTCTCTTCCCTCACCATGGTTATGCTCAAATCTATAACATTACAGGTTGCGCTCTGTAATGCTCGGTTCTCTTCCCTCACCAATGTAATGCTCGAATCTGTGACATTACAGGTTGCGCACTGTAATGCTCGGTTCTCTTCCCTCACCAATGTTATGCTCGAATCTATAACATTACATGTTGCGCTCTGTAATGCTCGGTTCTCTTTCCTCACCAATGTAATGCTCGAATCTGTAACGTTACATTACAGTCGAGTGCTCCAAATGAGGAAGCTCCTTACCAGACAACCTTTGAATGGACATTGTTTTAAATTGTGTTTGTCTGTCCTTCTTTTATTGTATAGAAATCGAAAAAAACAGATTAACAGATTATGTTTTGAGCTTAAGGTTACACTAGTCGATCATTCTTCCATACAAACGTAGTCTGGCGATTACGCCACTGTTTGACGATGCACGTTCAAAATAAAAAAATGATATCAATTTCTCTCGTCATTATCTAGTCCTGGAAATGATGAAGGATGGAAAAAAAAAGAAAAAAAATATGAAGGTTTTGAGCATTACAGCCACCATACAAGGATAGATTAGTAGTACAACAATGCAAATAATTTTATTTTGAAAATATACATTTAGTCATTTTTTCTTGATATCTAGACTCGCAAAGGTCTGTTTATAAAATTTCGCGCGCTCGTATTCGTCCTAAATCATCATCCATATCGCTACAAACTTGCAAAAGTGCTAATTGGTACGCGAACTAGGTTCGTACTGCTCATCGCAGCATCTATCTCTTTCGCACGTGTTGTCGGATGAGATAGCATGCATTTTAACCTCGCGCACAAAATAGTTCGTGCCGTCGACTGGGGCAACCTTAATGATACGTGTTTTATGTTACCCATTGTAAGTGAGTTGTGGAGGATAAATGGGCAGTCGCTCCACGTCGAATATTGCTAGTCTAAATGAAACACGTCGATCGAAGGCTTACAAAGTTGGCTGTTATCGCTCAGTTGCTTTCAGCCATGTTACAACGTTTCGTATCGAATCTCTTTCTACAATCGTTAACGCCTTCTATTTGTATGGTCTGACCACGTGAGTTAACGTTCAGATGTTTCATTCTCATACATTGATTCGTTTTCTACTAGAGCGCTTTCGATTGTAGATTGTCAACTTGGCTACAGGTGCAGTTATAGTTCAATCAATGACGCGCCTAAGGACTTGTAGAACCAATCACAATATTTTTATTATTATTCTGTCGATTTTTAAAGATGATAATATTTTAATGATTTTTTACCTGGTCGGAATGTATGGACACCTTGTGGTACTTGAGGTCGCTCCACTGGCGGAAGTCTCGGCCGCACACGTCACACTTGTAGGGCCGGTCGCCGTTGTGCACGCGCTTGTGTATCTGTGGGGGAGAACGACATGGCATCAATATAATCACTGACTTTTTACATATTAACAATTTATTTAAACATCATGCACAAAGATGCAATGGCAGACTTAATGCCTAAGGCATTCTCTACCAGACTAGGTGGTAAAGAGATAAGATGGCATGTGCATTGTTTAAACCGCGGAATGCAAACAACAAAACAAAAAATAATAAGTTGCTTAAATACACATGTTACAACAACAATTAACAATCTTTCAGGGGATGTGTACAATTATGGTTAGGGGTCACTTGACTTTGCCAGCTTCCATAGAAAAAGGTTCAAACCTTTTTATGTTTACCTTTTTTTTTGTTATTTTTTCTTTGATATAGTCCAGTGAAAATTACCTTGAGTGCTGCGACAGTGTAGAAGCCCTTCTCGCACTCGCGACACATGTGCTGCTTGCCGCTGTGAGACAGCATATGGTACAGCAGACTGTTCCTGTAAACGATCATATTTTGTTTAGGTATAATATAGGATGGTTTCAAGTACCGATTGGACGTCTTTTACGCAGTTATTTTTCAATAACTCATTTATTCCTTTCGGCGAGAAAAAAGCTTGGGGATATTCATTGATGGGAACTTCTTTTGGACTGCCCAATTACAGGAGGCAGAGCCGCAAGCTATTTGCATTTGCTGCATCTTTGAGGAGACTGCGTAAGTTTCTTCCGACTGCCACCAGGATTGCGCTTGCACAATCACTTCTTCTACATCCTTGATTACGCTGATGCCAGTTATCTTGACGTTACTCAAGAAGAACTCGATAAATTAGAGCGGCTTCAAAATATTTGTGGTTCATATTCGTTTTGCGTAAATATGCGTAATACGTGTGAAGCTCAAGTGGATACCGATTCGCCTTCGCCGAAATGCTCATATTCTTTCTCTTTTGTAATCAAGTAATGGGGCTGTCTGTGAAGTTCTGAAAACTTACCTGTGTTGGAATACTCGCTGGCACTGTTGGCACTCGAACTTCTTCTGCTTCTTCTTGTCGTCCTTCTCGTCTGCGGGCGGCTCTTCGGGCGGCAGCTCGGTGCTGTCGGCTGGGTCGGTCATGGGGCTGTCCGTGAAGTTCGGTATGGGCGGCGGCACAACGTCAGTCTCTAGGATTCGGCGGAGGACTTCGTCTGGTGAAAGACAGAACAGATTTTAGGGGAAGCAAATATATTTTTTTTAATAGAAGTGAGATACAACATGTCCATCATCATGATTTCATCCGAAAGACAGTCATTGCTGGACATAGGCAAGCAGTGG
This sequence comes from Orthosia gracilis, assembly GCA_947562075.1. Lineage (NCBI taxonomy): Eukaryota > Metazoa > Arthropoda > Insecta > Lepidoptera > Noctuidae > Orthosia > Orthosia gracilis. The sequence continues at coordinate 24,195,361 of OX387271.1, read as the reverse complement.
ATAAAAAAAAACTGTCAAAAATTTTAAGAGGTTTTTCAACTGAGGCAAACTGGGGAACTGTAAACACGGCTACTGAGGCACCTATTCTTTTAATGAAAAAATAATACTAATCTTTATGGTTTGTAGAATAGATCTGCACACTCTTTGACAAAATGAACTTTATGTATTGATATATAAAGTTGATTTGCCAATAATTACACTAGGAAACTGAGGTTCTGTTTTACGAAGTTTAAAATCTAATTGTAAATGATTTTGCCGAGCTGATTACAAATCAGAGAGCAGTGTCGGCGCAGTGGTAGCGGCCGCGACTTACAAGTTGTAAGTCGTGAGTTCGAACCAAGGTAAGGGCTTTACTTTGTGTAAATTATTTCATCACCACTGCTCTCAAAACGGTGAAGAAAGACATCGTGAGGAAACCGGCATGTCCTAGAACCAAAAATTCGAAGACATGTGACATCCAGCAACCCGCCGTGGACTCTTGCAGAGAGGAGGCCTATGTCCCAGCAGTGGAAACATTAAAGGGCTGATGATGATTACAAATCTTAAGTCCGTTTAATCTAAAAAGCGGCTCTTCTTTTTGAGATATCGATGGTATGATATTTTAACAAAAAAAAACATGAATTTCAAAATAAATCTTTTAAAAAACAAGACTAATGTGAAAAATCGTCTTTTTTATAAGATTTTGTGGAATGGGCCGAGTTTAAATTACTACTCTGAATGCTCCAGCTGTAATTAGCGTTCGTATTAACAAACGCGTCTCCACTTCGTCTCGCGAGGCAGCCTCGCAAAGTCGATACCCGGCTTAAGATATTTTTAAACGACCTAAACCACAGATATAAATCTTACTAGATGACGCGATTGTATGCCAAAAAACGGACTTAAGATTTGTAATCATCATCAGCCTTACTTCGCGTGCCAAAAAACGGACTAAAGTTACGATAAATGATCGTAATCTGAGATTTTCATTTAGCATTATCGGCACCGAAAATCAACCGAAATCTAGAAAAATGCCTTTTTACGCCTTATTGAGCTGTAAAGAATGTATAGAAAAAGTTGCCCGAGGCATTGGAAATATTATCTTTCATTGGTAGGTGAATTTGTTTTCAAATTTTTTGTGAAAAAGTGGCACGCTTGGTTTTCATACGGATGGAGGGACTTGCGTTATTTATTTAGATTTATGTCTGTGACCTAAACGAACTTAGACCACGCAGATTTTTCAAATCCTGTCATGAAGTTGATAAAGGCTTGGGCATTTATTAACTGTCTGATGTGAGATGTTTTCCTTCACCGTTGTCAGCGATGTCCAAAATAAACTTAGAAAGTACATATGAATCGAAAAAGTCACATTGGTACTTGCCGGAATTGAACCCACGACATCAAGCACGAGAGGCGAGTTCTTAGCCACTAGGCCACCACGACATAACATACATGATCTTCTTTAAACATGTACTCGCCACAAATGATACAAAAACTATTGGAAACGTTTGCATTCTTCTTCTTGATGTTGAAATCTCGATACTTTTTGATAATCTGATTGATTGATTACTTGTCTGATCGGAATAAAGTAGTGAACGTTTTGGGATCCGAGAGAGTTGACTCGTTTCTTCGACACGCGTCGATCTTTATTTTCTGAGCGCTGTTTTGGCTGTCGTCACTGTTAATTTTAATTGTCAGAAGCATATTCAAAGCATAATAACAGTAAAAGGAGTGTAGTTACCTTTGAGCAGCTTGAGGTGGTGCGAGTCGTGCGGCGCGGCGGCACAGCCCGCACAACACGACGCGCCACCTCCCCCCGGCGCTGTGACTCCACCGCCACCGCCGCCGCTTGCACTGCGCCCGTACCTGACAATAATAAACAATATTGTATACAGCATGAAACTTTGATTAAGAAATAAAAAATCAATTATAGTTGTAACAGATTCGGTGTGAAAAAAAAAAAGCGATTTAAAACAAAAATTGAGTAGAAATGGTTACCATTACGTCGAGCTCCCAGCGTTTTTGAGGAAGCATATTCTGGACGAAAATTTGATAGCTGCTTAATATACTAGCTCAAAAACCCACCAAATACATGCATTCAAAACTAAACATCATCATCATCATTTCAGCCAAAAGACCCCCTCCCCTAAGCGTTTCCACATTGATCGGTCCTGTGCGTCTCGCATCCACCGGACTCTCGCAGCCTTGACCATGTGTAACTCCACCCAGAGGGAGGTCTTTCAATGCAAAGTCTTCGCGGTCGCCACTCCAGAACTTTTCGGCGCCAACGGGCATCCGATCTGCGAGCAATGTGCCCTGCCTACTGCGAGCAATATGTCCTGAACTTAAGTTTGGCAATTCTTCGGGCTATGTAACGGTAACTTGAGTTCTCTTGCGGGTGTCTTCATTTCTGATTTGATCAAGCAAGGAAACTTCCAGCACAGCTCTCCCTCTCCATAGCCCTTTGGGTAACTAAGCCTACTGATGAGGCCATTGAGAGCGACCACGTCTCTGTCCCGTAAGTAATCACTGGCAACACACACTGGTCATAGACTTTCGTCTTGAGACACTGTGTTAAGTTGGATGTGAAGATAGCGCGCAACGCTGCACAGCCGAGTCGGATTCGACGGTTGACATCTTTCTCGAAGTTGGACTAACTGGACCATTTGTTCCAGGTAGACATATTCGTCCACAATTTCGAGTATAGAGTCTCCGAATATGATAGGAGTGGGTGCAACAATGTTCATTTTAAGACCCACTCTTTCGGAGGATCCACTAAACTTAAACAGAAAACAAGTAATTTATGATCAAAACTGAATTGTAAGCCATTTTGAACCATTTACAGTGAAATTACTTCTCCTAACATATTTAAATGGTCTTGCTCATAGTTATGGTAATGATATTGGTCTACCGCCACGTGGATGTTACACCAGGTCCTAACTCCTGATGGTGGTACTCACCAGTGCCTCACGTTGTCCTGATGAGCGTGACCGTTCTCCACGGTGAGGTGCGGCAGTAGGGAGTGCTCGTAGTGTTCCGGGGGCTCGTCCACTGCCACATGGATGCCCTCCATCAGGTCCTCAGGCTCGCTGAACTCGCCCATGTCTTCTAACTGCAAGGGAGGCTGAAGTGTGTACTCATATAGTCATACCGTTGTTAACATAAAAAAATTGGATTGAATGTCAAAATCATTTATTAGAACAACAGTTAACTCTATCAAAAGTTAGATGCATTTGAAGTGTTCTATACTCCATTTGTTTAGGTAGTTAACTAAAGGTAAACAATCTTGATATGTCTTTTTATATAAAATATATCGTATAAAAGACCAACAAATATTATTTAAATTTAGTTACTTACCTAACATCGGTTTAAGTAAATACCTAATTGTAAACATTTTCAGATTCAATTTTTAGACATTTTTTTAGATAAAAGACATGTTAAGATTGTTTACATTTAGTTAACTACCTAAACAAATGGAGTATAGTAGTAGACAAGCTTCGATTGGCAATCTATCGAACACGTAATAAAAACACGATAACTTACGAAATTGAACGGCTGATCTGATTTTCATCAAACACAGCTAGAACACTCTTGAAAGATACCTTTCAAACTTAAAAATAAATTAAAATCGGTTCATACGTTTAAGAGCTATGATGCCACAGACAGATACACAAATACACAGATACACACGTCAAATTTATTACGTCCCTCTTTTTCCGTCGGGATTTTAAAAACCAATCTCCCGATACATACATTTATGTTGGTGTAACTCTACAATGTATTTTTTTTTTCGCGATATCCGAGTTGGTAATTTGGTAATAGGACATTGAGGCAGGTAGGGTAGGCAGGAAGACAAGTAGGGTAGGCAGGAAGGCAAGTAGGGTAGGCAGGAAGGCAAGTAGGGTAGGCAGTTGACGGGGGCGAAGCCGCGGGCGCAGCTAGAAGGCAAATAGGGTAGGCAGGCAGGCAAGTAGGGTAGGTAGGGTAGGCAGAAGGGCAAGTAGGGAGGGCAGGAAAGTAAGTAGGGTAGGCAGGCCGGCAAGTAGGGTAGGCAGTTGACGGGGGCGAAGCCGCGGGCGCAGCTAGTTAGCATAAGATCAAAAGTCAAAAGCGCCTGAACATAGCCCCTTTTTTTTACCATAGTGTAAATTCAACCATATTAGCATAGAAGCAGAGATTCATGACGGCTAAAAGTGTTGACAATAATATTCAAGCATCGACAACCAATAACACGGATAATTAAAAATTTTATAAAAATACCTTCATATTAGAATGCGCCTCCTTGATATGTGCTTCACATTGCTTCTGCTTCCGAAACGATTTGTTACACTTCCCACAGCTATACAAGTCCAGTTTATCCAACGTATCGTACAAATCCGCCTTTTCAGCCTCTTGAACTACCGTCGGCGGTTCCTTGTCCATGCTTGCCATGGAATACTGAAGCTTATTGTTAGCGTAGGTATACGTTTTATCACTTGTCGTGTATAAGACGTGCTTGTCCATAGATTGGTACATAGTTTTTGGTATGGAATTTTCTAGAGACAGTTCTACTATTGAGTCTGGAATCGTTGTTACGTTATCAACGATGCATGAGTTGGTTATCTGCGAAAAAATTCAATTAGATTAATATTTTTTTAGAGTATTTTATCGAGCAAAAATTATATTAGAACCTAGATTTGTGTTAACCTAGATTTGTGACCCATTCAAATTGAAAAATCAGTCATTTGAAAAATGAGTAAATGCAATTTTTAGCTAACATCAAAATTGTGCTGTAATAAGTTATGTCACAAACGGTCCAGTTAGGTAGGTCCTACTTGGAGAAAGAGGTCAACCGTGGAATCCGACTCGGCTGAGCAGCGTTCGGGAAGTTGCGCGCTATCTTCTCGTCCAACTTACCAGTGTCTCAAGGCGAAAGTCTATGACCAGTGTGTGTTGCCAGTGATAACTTACGGGACAGAGACGTGGTCGCTCACAATGGGCCTCATCAGAAGGCTTAAAGTCACCCAAAGGGCAATGAAAAGAGCTATCTATGCTCGGAGTTTCCTTGCGTGATTGAATCAGAAACGAAGACATCCGCAAAGTTACCGACATAGCCCGAAGAATTGGCAAATTTATGTGGCAGTGGGCAGGGCACATTGCTCGCAGAACGGATGGCCGTTGGAGCCGACAAGTTGGCTGACCTGGTCAAGGCTGCGGGAGTCCGGTAGGTGCGAAACACACCGGACCGATCAGTGTGGCGACGCTTGGGGGAGGCTTATGTCCAGCATTGAACGTCTATTGGCCGAAATGATGATGAATGATGAAGCTATGTCTATCAGACAAATATTTAACTACAAGAATAACTAAATATATTACAAAGTAAATCTCAAGAAGATATGCTGTTCCTTTTCTCGCAATGTTAGATTCATAGAATGATGCAAGACGCCCAGAAGTCGCGTACAATAGGAAACGTACAGGACCTATAGGTGGCAGCACAGAAACGTCAAGGCAAATATTTAAAGGGTCAAAATTTCGAATCAACTCCGATAGAAAGCGCAGACAACGCCGTGCCCGTAAGTAAAAGAGTACCTTATCAATCCCCAGGTCCTGCACCTGCACGGGGTTTTCGATGATGATGTGTGGCTCGTAGTGCTGCTTGAGATGCTGGTAGAACTTCAGCTGCTCGTCGCCGTAGAACTCGCCGCACAGTTGGCAGATGAAGCACGGACGGACCTGGGAACAAACACTCTTATTACATGAGGAGATATTTATTTAGAAAACATGCATAAAAGGTACAAAGGCGGACTTTATGTCTGAGGCATTCTCTACCAATTAACCAAGCATGGTGAAGAGATAGCATGGCATATTTGCCATAATATGAAGAGTCAAGCAATTTTGAACCATGTTTGGTGCAACTATGAACTGAAACTTAGACTTGTTTTGCAACTAAACTACCCTACAACTCGGCTCTATGTAATGGGGAATAACAAATTTTGTGCATCTGTGTGAGTTAATTAAAACATCTTTTATACCATTCCCCCTCTAAAAAGCTTATTTTATTCACTGAAAACAGTGAATAAAAAGCACTTTTAATCACTGTTTTGGTGTTTGAATTTAGAACACACCAATACATATTCTATTTCTTCCATTCCTCCATCTCAATGCTATACAACCTCCTTGCGCATAAAATACTCGGAACTCGCAAACTTCTTGTGCAAAGAATATTCGATTTTCAAACTCCTTCGTCGATTTAATTTTGAGTTTGTTTATCTTTAGGCGTTTAATAATGATGTTGATTTCGGTCTAGGATATTTAGTGAATATTTATTTGGATTGTAATTCTAATATTAATTGCATTGGTGCTTAAATAATTATAATTATGTAACGTAACGGAGGTGGTCACTGGCGTCTGAAACACACCTAGCTCAGCTTAAATTTACAAAAAATGTGGAACCCTGAGGTTTCTCATTTTTTGTAAATTTTGAAGGTAATTAACCATTTATTTATTTATTATTATACCTTGTGCTTTTTGCTTAAATCCTTCTTTTTCTCGTAGTCATGGTATAAAGTATAGTATGCAACTCTTGAATAAAACGAATTTATATCGAGGACCATGAATCACTCGCGTCACTCAGGATTCTAATACTTGAATCACTCGCTATGCTCGTGATTCAATCATCATGTATCACTCCCTACGGTCGTGATTCAGTTTTTAGAATCCTTCACTTGTTCGTGATTCATCAATGGCCCTCGCTTTAAATCCGTCCTTTATTCACTAGTTGCATAATATACTATTCTTGGAAGGCGGGAAGGAACGTCATGTGAAGTCAAATGTTATATAAATTATTTTCAAGCTTTTTAATGGAACAAAATTTAATTATGGTTAATTGGTAGTGATTAATAAACTTCTCAATGGTCCTAAATTGCTACAAATAAACACGTATTGTGCTCCAGAGACTGTGTCATTTGCTTTTTTTCTTTCACTCTCTATCTTGTTACAGAACATACCTCATGCGTAATATGATGCGTGTCTGTAGGCATGTGCTCCTGCTGCACAAAGTTGTCGGGCAGGATCTCCTGTTCCTGGCCATGCTCCGCGCAGCTGATGCGGCCCCCCACGTCCGTGCAGCTGATAACCACTATGTCCTGCAAACCCATGGGTAACTATAGCATTATTTTCACGTTTTATTTTCGATGTAACTTACTATTCTAGGTTTTATGTTTTAGTTTAAGTCGCACGCTTCGCAAAGATTTTTAAGTATATTTTGTGCCAAATGTTGTTGGTTACTAACCGACTTCCCAAAAAGGAGGAGGTTTCTCAATTCGTCCGTATATATATATAAATATTTTTATGTGTGTTCGCGGATAACTTCGTCGTCTATAAATTTTCTGTAATGTGAGTGTATGATGATTTCAATTATTATGGATATTAAATGTATGCCAAAAGACGATTCTGACTGTGAACTTTCTGCGATATGATTGTTCTGCCTTTTTATGACTATCGATATGAAATATATGCCTAAAGATGATTCTGACTTACAAAATTCTGAGTTTTGAATGTATGATAAATGAGTGTATGCCAAACGATTTTCTGCGAAATGAAGTTTATACTATCCGTTGTTATGCAAAATAATATTATGACATAAAAAGTTCTGCTATAAAAGGTAGACCCATTTTTGATCACGTCTATAACCTACAGATAAAAAAAACCCTTTGTCCCTGAAGGAACTATGACCTCCTATTTCTGTCTGCAGGGTCTAAAGTAAACTAACATGAAGGAGATGACGGGAGCTGATTTTGCTCGCTCACTTCAGCTCCCGACACCTCATTCGAAACTAACCTTTCTGTGTTGGGATGCCCTAAGCTCCCACTGACAGACTGATTCTTTGACCATAATTATCAAATTGCCCAACCGTTACGTAATAATTAAAAATGAGGATCAAATATTATTTTTGTATACCAAATATTAATTGAGTATGTATCACTATAATACTGCCATGAATTTTTCACATATCCAAAAGCAACCATTTAGCTGGCAGCCCCCCCTGCCCCTGGCGACACTTGATAAATTACCTTGTTAATTTTTTATTTCCCAGAATCGAAAAAAAAAATGAACAATCCCGTAATATTTTTAAAGGCCTATCCAACGATACCTCACACTATGCGATAGACGAGAAAAAAAGCCATACCCACTTTACGTCTATAGGTACGCAAAAAATAAATGAAAACTGATGAAAAAATTAAATGATTTTATTTTACCACTTTGGCGCACTGATTAATATGTATATCCATGCCATGTATATACTTTCGACCTTGTTGAGTACGGAACCCTAAAAAGGTACCTAAATAATGTAGCATAAACAACAGCCCCATAAAAACCATAGGGTATTTGCCCACCAAACACAAAAACCCATCTGGTCGGAGGAATCTCCCTTTTCAACAGAGGTTGCGGAACATTCCATTCGGTTCCGTATGTTCATACCCCTCGTATAACACCAGGATGCGAAACTGAGCAAATTATACACCCTGAAGTCTACTAGCGAATCGCTTTTGTAAGTATTTTTTCTATATTAATGTTTTATTGATGCATCACGCCATACAGTTCTTAAACGAATTAGACAAACAAAAAACATTCTACACATATATATTTTGTGCAAGTCGCCCAGTATACGGGCGACGTCTCTTCGGATGACCGTCCTCTTCATGGAGGTTGCGAAACACCGGAAAAAATCGAAAGAACAATGTCGATAGTCTACGGTAGCATGAAATCTCACATAAGCGACATAAATTGTCTAACACACCATTGATCGACGAGGAACCGTGTTCTATTTTAAAAAAGGTACCGATATAACTTTCTTGATGACCTAAAATCATAAATCCCATAATATTTACAAAGATTATTGTAAAAATTCAATCACAGGAACTGACCTGCTGAGGTGTACAGTTTCCGTTATTCTTCTTGAGTTTTCTGGATATCCTCTTTTTGTGTGGCAGACTTTTCTTGCTTTGCAGTTTGTGCTGGCCCGGCGACGCTCCAGGACCGAGTTCTAACACGGGTCCGTCTGAGTCTATCATGGACGAATCATCCTATTGGAAGAGGAAAACTGCATTTATTTAATCTCATTTCATATTTATAGTATTTTATTATAGCTTTACACTTTTTATGTGCATTTCAAATACACTAAACTATTTTATAAATAAACTGGATAAGCCATTTTATAAAACCACAAATTTCAAACAATTTTTTTTTTCAGCTTTGTGTCTCACTAGAATTTTTTCCTGGCAAGTATTTTTTATTTGTATTAGTAGCGCAGTATTGGCTCCCTTCCATCCTTTCAATTTGCTCAGCCTCCTGTTGTTTTGGAACAATCCTTTGATAAGGAGTCAAGCTCATCCTGCCATCTCCTTCTGGTTGATTTAGGTATAGCAAAATAGGAGCAATAGCGAGATACTAAGTACAGCAAAATTTAAAGTTTGCTATCTTACTTTGAGTGATGGTTTTGTCTTGTTATTGAACCAGTCGTTCTCCTGACACCTCTTCATCTCCTGGAGGGGAGGCAATGGAGGCAGGGGAGGTACCTCCACCACTATTGGTTCTTGTGACTGGTTCTGGAGAAAGGACAGAATCATCATCCAACTCCCCTGCCTATAGAATATGTCCGGATTTGTAGTAATAAAACTTGATGGCTATAAAATACACCTAATTTCATCGATAAAAACACCCCACATAAGGGGTGCAATTACCACACCCACAAAGATAGAACAATTTTAATATCTGATTTACTTATCATGCTGTCCACAAAGTCTAACAACCATAACTTTGGACCTAAGTCTCATAGAAGTGTACATTTAATGTTATTTTTACGGCCATTGCATAAAGAATCTAAAAAATATCCAACTATTACAAAAAAGGTAAGATATTTTTGTATTGAGCCACAAAAGTCAATCTTTAAACATAATTTCACAAGTTTGTATCGCATTTCCAAAAATTTTACAAAATTTTTAGGAACATGTGTTATGTTTTTTTTTTGTTTGAGTTGTTGTACACACTGAGATAAGAATCACAGCTCTAAACAAATTAACTTTAAATTCATTATTGTATTATTTTTCATTATTACTGTATATTTTTTGCAGAATTTTACGAAATGCAATAAAAACGTGTGGAGCTTAAACCCTTTGGGGTCCTTTTATAGATAAAATTAAGTGTATATAGTATATCATCATCTGCCTAGCCTTTTTCCCAATTATTGTTGGGGTCGGCTTCCAGTCTTACCGGATAAGTGTATATAGTGGCCTTAAAGTTTTATTACTACAAGCCCGGACACATTGTATAGGCACGCCATTTCAAAAAAACCTGCATTGCAAATAGCCCAATGACCTTGCAGCTCTTGTTAAAGTGGTGCGAACGGGTGGCGAAAATTTTCCTAAAAACCCTCATTAATTTGGGGTTGTCACAGCATGACCAATTCTGATACAACTTTGTCAACTTACTTTTGTAACCATACTCATCTTTCACATAATTCATCCATTCTAGAGGTACCATACAAATGCATTCAGACAATCTTTCCATCTTGGACCAGTGTGTATTATATTTTTACAGCCAGCAGTTTTCTAAGATAGTTTCAGACACAAAATCTATGTTAGTACATTTTGTTCTTTTACCAATTCAATATTTACTCACCATTGGCTGGCCATGAAAGAGTCTCATGGAATTATCAAGTATAATAGATGAGTCCACATCACCCCTCACTGTATGCACCTGTAAAACATCATTAACTGTAACTATCATACTAATATTATAAATATCAATGTAATGATGGATATTTGCACTTCTAAACTCTCAAAAACTACTTAACGATTTTGCGCGATGCAACTTTTCAGTAATACAGCTCATATAAAGAAAAGAAAGAAAGATAAATGAGTTTATTGGCATTAAAAACAAAAACACCTTAATTTTTTTTTAATTTTTTTATATGTCCGAATGACACATAGGGTATAATTTCCAAAGATATTAAGTACCAATTCTGTGATGGTGGAGCTACAGACAGATAATGAAGATTATAAGCTGTAGATTGAATTGAGGAAAACTTGCTGAACAGAGTTAATTGACACCATATTTTGTCAAATATCTTTGTATGACAATTTTTTTTTTCAGACATATCTTGAATCTCAGACTCCAGAAATACTTTATTTATTTTGAGTGCTATTGTAATGCAAATATGTAATGTTATAGTCTTCTATTGACATATTGTGTTATTTAAAGACAACAATACACATGCCTTTAAAATGCATAAAATGGTAATTGCATGCCATTGTGACGGTCTCCAATCTGAAGTTTATAGTGCGAAAATACATTTGCTCTCTAACATGCATGGTAACTTCCATAATAGTCAAGTTACAGACAAGTGTATTTTTGCGCTTTTTCTAAATGGATTTCTCTAATACCTTATGGTGCAATTGCTGTTGTGGTTGCCCTCTGGACTGCTGGGCCGTGATGTGTGCCATGAAGGCAGCCAGCCTGCTTTCATCCATGATCTCATCATTCCATTGTCCCTCAACCACATGGTCGCCCACTGACACTTGTCTGTAGAAAATAAGAAGGAGTAGGTACTGGATTAGTGATTGGCATAAGTACTTTAAAAGCATTACTAAAAAGGAACTTCATAACAAAAGCAACCCAAATAAGAAATAATTATCTAGTTACAGGATAGTTTTATCTTATTTCTAATATTACAGCAAAGTAGTAACTTGCTTACTAAGCTAGCTTGCTTGCTAAATGCAAACTAACTTTGCTGTAATTACTGAAATAAGATAATACTTTTATTCCTCTAGAATAATAATATTTGAGAATATTGTGTTCTAATAAAAGATTGGCTGAAAAATACAGCAACAGTAGATTTTCAATAGCACTTCATTGTCTTTTGCAGAACATAGTTATCCAAAATTTAAGCTGAGGGGTGAAAACCACAGACATTGCATGACCATTATATTGTGTACTTTGTTTATATGTCAATAAATGTATTATTTATATACCTGCACATTGATGTTGAGTAGGTTTGTGAGTGCATGATGGCCACCCTACTGCCTCCATCATCCTGCACATTGAGGGCCAAGGCACTGCCATCAACATGAACTGCCTGAAAACAAAAAAAATACCACCAATTAGATAATTAACCTCTTTCATAAGCCTTCATTAGTGGTAATATACATACATAGCCTGGTAATTGGAATACAGGAATAAAACCATTTATCTATGTTTAAATTAAGTTTGTTAATTAAAGGTAATTTCATTTGTTAGGAATAGGTTGTCTTAGAAACTTATTAATCATCAATAGATCTAGAATTGAGGGCTGATTCACTGAAAACTCAAACAATTATATGATTGAAGCTAATTTATTAGAGCTGATTAATAAAATATGATATCAACATACCTGATCAGCTGGGTGGGAAGTTATATAGTGCGTGACGGCTTCGTCCATCGTTACAAACGGGTTGTACTTACGCAGCTTACGCTACGTACAATAAAAGTTCACAAGAAAAAAATCTTTCATCTTTCGTTTACAAAAATTGTGGTTAGGTTATTTGACAGCTGTATTGCTTACGCTCAAGGTCACAAACTATTTACTTATTTTTATTACTATAACGTTTAAACTAGCTACACTACATTATTTTTCATACGATAACTCAAAACAATATAAAACTATTTATCATTTTATTGCGTCAGAATATCCAACAATATCGTAAAATTCATTTCACTTTACAAACAAAGCCCTACCCAGGCTAGGGTTTTTTTTTCTTTTTCCGAAGTGTTAGGTTGGGAATGGACAACAGCTGGCACAGTGTAGACTAGCCACAGACTAATCTGAGATGAACTAAGTCGATTAATTGACACTTTAATACTTTTCGCATGCCGTGCTCCCACCCAGCCATTAGTGGGCTGTTAAGACAAGTTAATTAAGGGGCTACATCCGCTTTAGTGTCGTAAAACCGTAACTTTCTAAAGCATACTCTATAGTAACGGCTAGGTTTAAAGTTTTGAAAAATATATAGGTATATTTATTATTGTTTCATGTACAAATTATTTTTTATACATGGTTTTTTCGTATAATAAAAAGTTTTGCTTTAAAAAAATAATTAGCAACACGATCTTTTTCGCAAGTTTTGGATACTCCTCCAAAACGACTTGGATGTTTAAAAATATTTTTACACAGAAAAATTGATGGCTGGAATTTCTTCAAAACTAAAATAGCTTAAGTATATCAAATAATATTTTGCAAACAAAATTGTTCAAAAGCAGGTTCAATATTAATATTTTGGCTCCGAGCGGGCGCACGGCCAGTACTGCGTTAACATTGGGGCGTAACTATCGCCTTAAGTTAGTTATGCAGTCGCCCCATGCCCATACTGGCACTCTGCTGCATTCAGTTGGACTGGAAGCCGCGCTCTAAACGTAGTGTTACAAATACTCTCTGCCACCCAAAGATTACTAATACTGCTGGTGCTGCCGCCCCCAACATAATTGGGACAACGCTAGACATATTTTTTTAGGCAGATTTAAATAATGCTGTGTTGTGAGTTTTACGGAAACCATTTTAATGTCTACAGTACACTTATTATTGATTGCATACCGTGCTCCGAGTTTATAGATAAATATAGGCGATTCTGACAATTGATGTTAGAAATATTTACAAGACGTCTCCTTACTTTAGTCACTGACAGATGACAGCTGATAAATCTGATTGTTATTGTAATGAGTGGCCGTGAACAGTGAACGAAATTACAATATTCGTTTTAGGGTAAATTGCAGCACTGTGTTTACGTTTAATGTGAAAATATAAGCTTTATGTGCCTGTGAAAATGTTCCGCAACAAATTAAGGTCTTCTCTTATTTGTAGAAGTAATGACGTAAGTATCAAAATAACCCCTTTGACATCAAAATAACTTCCATAGTTTTACGCGTTGGGCTCTTTTATTCTCGTGTAATGGTGATCTGGAATGTTAGAAGGTACAAATTGCTATAATAGGGACTGTACTGGATTCTCAAAATGTTTCTGATCTAAGTTTTATATCAGTACTCAACTGGGCACAATAAAATCTGAATGTAGTTTAGTTGCATTTATTACTAATTAACACTAACTAGTTTCAGAGGTGCAAAAGTACGAGCAAACTCGACACTATTCGAGAGAAACTTCGCGAAGGACCAAGTCTAGCTGATTTTGTAGCTGAAGACCGTCCCAAGGACTGGGAGGAGTACGAGGGTAAACTAAAGAGGGAGAAGGGCGAAGCAGAACGGCTAAGGCTGCCTCCCTGGTTGAAGACGACCATACCTACTGGTAAGAATTGTATTCTATTTGTTTTAAACTGGCTGTAATGCCAAAACCTTCAATATCCCAAAGCAAGTACTTACATGTTTTTATTGTTGTTCAATAATAGAGCTAGATGTTGATGAAATCTTTTCAATAATTAACAAAATAATCAATTTAGATGAGTTAATAATATGAATATTGTGTAAAGAAGATTTGTAACAAATTCTCAATGGCCTTATCTTTTCAGTGTTAAGCTAAAGCCAATATTGTACTGAGTGATATTTAATTTTGAGATGACAACTTACATATTTGTGTCTATTGGGGATGTTTTCTTTGACAAAAAGATTCTTGCTTTGAACCATTATTTATACAATATAAAGTTTATTGTACACTTAAAAATATACAGGATAAACTTTTATAAAAACAAGTGTACCTTATGGCATGCTTAAATTTATTCTAGAAGTCTACAATGAACAAAAACAGCAAGAGTCTATTGCTGTTCTTGCAAAGAGACTAATTTGATCTTTGCTTGTATTATAGAAGTTATATTTTTTATCACAAAGTTAAATTATGAGAACACTACTCTTGTTATTTAAATGTGTAGTTGTCTTGTTCCAGGGTCAAAGTTCTCAGAGATAAAGAAACAGCTGCGTGAACTGAAACTAAGCACGGTGTGTGAAGAGGCGCGCTGTCCCAATATTGGAGAGTGCTGGAGTGGAGGCAAGCATGGCACTTCTACTGCTACTATTATGGTTAGTTTAGAACACGAATTTTGCTGCAATCCATTGAAGAGTTTAATACTTATCATCAGATCTACTTATAAGTTACTATTACTATTTCAAGATATGTTACTGCAACTTCTGAAAAGCAACATAGTCTCCGTCACAATTTTTTTCTTAAATGTGGCGTGAATAGACACACAATAACCTATGCAAGCAATAGCGTCCCATGTGTGATTTGCTTCAATTTAACCAGAGCGCAGAGCGGCAAAACCAGGCCGCCATCTATTTTTAAAAGCCTTCTATTTTGACGCAATGCTTTTCTATTGCCACAATGCTTGTTGAGGTTGGTCCATGGATGGTTGACCATATTTACATACCGAGACTCCTCCATGTCTCAGAAAGAATGTTAGTTAAGAATGTTTAGGTCATGTCCCGGCTGTTATTTTTTAGATCTTTGACAGTCATTACGGATCGTCATAAGCCAGAAAATCTTACATCTATCTTGTTTCTGGGTTGTGTAGGTAAAGGCACTCATCATGGGTGCGTTTACGAACATTTAAACTCTCTGTAGGCCATACAAATATTTTTTCCGTGCGGGAATCGAACCTGCGATACGCAGCGCAGTAAGCTGATCGCTCAACCACTACGCCAACCGTGTCGTCTAAACATAACATTGGTAGACTTCAGATGAGAATATTTTTATACTTTTTAGAGCGTGATTTTTCGGTAGTCTGGTTTTAGTTTATGAACTTAATTTTTTATTTCAAGTATTTTTGGGTTTTTGCCAAGCCTCATCACATTTTTTTCTGTTTAGGGTATGTTAACGACTTTAATTTTTTTGTTATCTGGCGGTGACTCTTAGCTGAATTTTTTATACTGGAAGCAAACCCCAAAATAGTCTTAAAAAAGCTAGGCAGATTGATTGATTGCTTTTTTTTTGCAGTTGATGGGCGACACCTGCACTCGCGGCTGCATGTTCTGTTCAGTGAAGACGTCCCGCAAGCCTCCACCGCTGGACCCCGACGAGCCCCGCAACACCGCGCACGCCATCAACCAGTGGGGTCTCGGCTACATCGTGCTCACGTCGGTGGATAGAGACGGTAAGTAGACTAGACTGGTTTACGGCAGCCTCCGCCGCTGGACGCCGCCGAGCCGCGCAACACCGCGCACGTCGTCAACCAGTGGGGTCTCGGTACAACGTGCTCACGTCGGTGGATAGAGACAGTAAGTAGACCATTCTGGTCTACTGCAGCCTTCGCAGCCAT
Organism: Orthosia gracilis; assembly: GCA_947562075.1. Taxonomy (NCBI): domain Eukaryota; kingdom Metazoa; phylum Arthropoda; class Insecta; order Lepidoptera; family Noctuidae; genus Orthosia; species Orthosia gracilis. Next base: position 24,179,114 of record OX387271.1, on the reverse strand, counting down.
CAACCAGTGGGGGCTCGGCATGCTTACATTGTTTAATAAGCTTGCCTACAATCTCTACAATGTGTTCACAAAAAATACATGACTTTCATAATGTCTTTTTACATAGACGTGCGTGCCTCGACAAATGTATCGCATCTAGCTACGTATATTATAAATTCTGGTTCTTCATTGATAGACATACCTAAAACTCTGTGTAAAAATTAATTTGAATTGATGATCAGTTTGTACATGGATTTTTCAGATTTACCTGACGGCGGGTCGAATCATCTTGCTGAAACTGTTAGAGAAATTAAAAAACAGTAAGTGCTCATTATTATAATAACCACCTTACCATATTCTTTTTTTTATAATGTATAGGCTTGCGTTTCATCACTATCTCGCCTTATGTTAAGCGATGATGTGGCCTAAGGTGAAGCACGCTTGCCTAAAGAAACCTAATCACTCTTAACTTAAAGACCCCAAGATTGTAGCTATCAGGGAACAAATACTCCTGAAGAGAGTTCCACTCCTTAGCTGTGCGCACAATGAAAGTATTAGCAAAACGCTTTGTGCGTATGAGAGGGATGTCTACCATGTACCGATGGCGCATAGCCGTACGTCTTGTAGTCCGATGATGGAAAGGGCTAGGCGGAATCAAATTGTGCAGTTCCGTCGCACACTCCCCGAAATGTAACCGATAAAAAACAGACAGGCTGGCAAATCGGCCTTGATGTTCGAGTCTCTGGAGCTTTGACGCGACCAGAGCATCGTTACAATAAGCCTTATGGCCCGTCTGTCAACCGACTCAAGTTGATATTTGGCAGATCCGTCCCAGAGGTGAGAGCAGTACTCCATGCATGACTGAACTTGCGCTTTATACAAGTTGAGCAGCTGTTCGTGAAGTACCGTCTCGCGTCTCGTCTCTTTTCTTCATTTCAAACGTCGTTTTATTAGGCGCTGCTTTCTTGGGTCAACCATAGTTTTATTTAATTTGCAATCAAGAATCCCTTCGTGGCGGAGCATCCCTGGCTCTTGTTTTATGCCTGGTTAATGTCAATAGGCTAGCCCCCTACATGAGTCATGGCCAAATTTGTACGTGCCATTCATTTTGTATTTGCATCTACCATTCTTTAGGAAAACACATGCATGCGGATAAGCAATGTTACTTTTATACTAAAATGTATTCGCTACTATAGGAACAAGGACATCCTGGTAGAATGCTTGGTGCCCGACTTCCGAGCGAACCGCGAGTGCGTCGCCACCATCGCGCACTGCGGCCTCGACGTGTTCGCGCACAACATCGAGACCGTCGAGAGACTCACGCCCTTCGTCAGAGATCCTAGAGCTGGGTAAATATGAACTTATTAACAGTGCTTGAACTGCGAGAATATTGTCATTTTACTTGCCGTTGCACTCGGTTTTACTTGCATTTTGGAGATTATTTCAATATCACCTGCCTAGTTCCCAACAACGCTGCAGTCGGCTATCAGTCTAACCGGAGTTAGTTTTAAGTTAATTAATAACAATTATCCGTTCTCTTAAACAAAGATATCTGTGCGACTATTGGTGTTCCCAATTTCATGCAAATTCGTTTAGACCTTTATGCGTAGCTTCGTGGCCCTATGAAACATGATCTATAATTTATTTCTAATCTATACTAATATTAAAAAGAGACTTTGTGAGGTTGTAGGGGTAACCTCTCGATCTACTGAACCGATTTTGATTCGAAAATTCTTTCACCAGTAGAAAGCTACATTATTCCTGAGTGACATAGGCTATAATTTATTAAAAAAAAATTGAGATCCGTATCAAAATTGCAATAATGTAACCCAATTTTCTCAGCGCACGCCAAAGAATGAATTTTGCTAAAATTCATTCTTTGGCGTGCGCTGAGAAAACTATTGATGTTGCATAAAAATGATGTACCATGTATCATAGTTAAGTCACAATAGCAGCTTTTAAATTTTAAGTCGGTAGAAACAAAAGTTGTTTACATTCTTATTGTAGTATTAATCCTTATTCAAATAAATTGTTTAACAAATTGGTAGGGAAGTAGGTAGGGTAGGGTAGTTAGGTAGGTAACCAGTTGACGGGAGCGAAGCTACGTGGGTTGGCTAGTATAATACAAACCCGTTCAGCTCTTTTTGCGTAAAAATAAAACATACTGAATTCGCATTATTATTTTGTCTGTCATCCTTTAATTTCACTTTATCATTGCATCCGTTTAATCGGTTTCCTAATAAATAATAGTATAATGAATATTATCTATCCTCAGCTACCGTCAAACCCTGAAGGTTCTGCAAACAGCCAAGGAAGTCAACCCTGACCTGATCACCAAGTCTTCAATCATGTTGGGACTTGGCGAGACTGATGAGCAAGTGGAACAGACAATGAAAGGTTAGTGATTTTACTAGTTCTTCTTCAATATACTTGTTGAGGCGATAAGGTTGAGGTTTGCTTGTTGGAGGTTTTGAATGAAACGACGTGTGGTTTGTTCAATACTCTATTGGACACTGCTTATGAGCTACGTAATGAGTAGCTAGTACACATGAATTTATACGTATGTATCTATATCTATAGGCGACAATTTTAAACTGAACATACCGCCCGCCAAAAGGGCTTAGAGGCCTTTTCTAACATAACAAAACATCATACCACTTAACAATAAAATGTAGCAAGTAATTAAATAAGCAACTTGAACGGGTACAAATTATAAATTATTGTTAAGCACAATTTAATATAAAACTTACCATAATGATTTAAAATTCAGGTGTTTTAAAACATGAATTTATGACTTAAAACAAAAACCTAACTTAAAAGTAAACTAAAGTTATATAAACATGGGCTTACACACACAGGTAATTAATCAATTTAGTCTTTAGTACTAATCGGTAACGCACATAAGTTTGAGATTGATCTCTGTGTCAGTTTACCATTGTGACGTACTGTATATACTCTAGTTATTCCATCTTGTCCAGGGTGTTTCTCCGCTATCCGTGCCAATGCCCACTTGCTAGGAGGCATATTATGTACGTTTTTAAGTAATACAATGTCGCCTACCTCAAACTCTTTTGTTCTTTTCAGCCACCTTGTTCTTTGGTTTAGGCGCGACAAGTATTCCGTTTGCCAACGTTTCCAAAATCCTTGAACCAGTCTTTGCATATGTTGCCATCTGGACAGATGATTCATATTGGCCGTGGTATAGTCACGGTCGGGTACAGTAACTAGTGCTTCTCCGACAAGGAAATGTCCAGGTGTGAGTACTTGTATGTCATCGATCAAATCCACATCAGTATTAATCGGCGTTAGAGGGCGAGAATTGAGACAGGCTTCTATCTGTGTGAGCACTGTGGTGAATTCTTCAAATGTTAAGTTTTTAGTCAATATTTTTTGTAGATGCTGTTTAACGGACTTAACGCCGGCTTCCCAAAGTCCTCCAAAGTTTGGGCTATATGGCGGTGTAAAGTGCCACTGGGTTCCTTCATTTGCCAGTTGATCAGCTATGGGACCGGGTAATTGTAATCCCGCCTCTTTCCACATTCTACATAATTCTTTGTTGGATGCCACGAAGTTCGTGCCGTTGTCGCTCCAGATCTCATTACATCTTCCTCTTCTGGCCACGAAACGTTTGAAAGCTGCGATGAATGCATCGGCCGTCAGATCGCCTACTAGTTCCAAATGTATAGCCTTTACGGCCATGCAAACAAAGATGCAAATGTATGCCTTGCGGGTTTTTGCCCCTCTTCCCTTAAAATTTAATACATATACAGGGCCAGCAAAGTCCACTCCACTTCGAGCAAAAGGACGCGAAGGAGTCACCCGCGCTTCAGGTAAGTCACCCATTATTTGTTGTCTACTAGCAGCTCGTTGCCGCGTACAGGTAAGACATCCATGAATGTATTTCTTCACCAGACGTTTGCAGCCAACAATCCAGTATTTACTCATGAGGTAAGTGATCATCAATTTTATTCCACCATGCATTGTTTTCAGGTGTGCATCAGCCAACACTAGTGATACAAAGCTGCTTTTCTTGCCCAGTATCACAGGATATTTTAGGTTCTCATCGGCGTCTGCGTTTCTCAACCTTCCGCCCACCCTGAGGATATTGTGGTTATCTAAGAATGGGTTCAGTGACTTCAGAATGCTAGTGGTTTTTACATTCGCTTTTTGTTTTATTCTTCTAATTTCATCTGAAAATTCTTCTTTTTGTACTCTTTGTATGCAAAATTCCAAAGCATTTTGCAGTTCTTTTGTTGTCATCTCCTGACCCAGTTTGTTAGGATTTCTTTTCATATTTAAAACTCTTTTACAATGTACTATTACTCTCAATAACTCAGTAAGTGTATCATATTCTTCAAATTTTAGAAAGTTCTCTTCTCCTTCTGTTACATTTACGTATGATTGTATAGGTTTCTTTCTTTCCAAATCTGTAGTTGACTTTATTGGTTTTGCGAATTCGATATTTTCTTCTAAAAGCCAGTCAGGGCCGTTCCACCATAACGTTTTCTGTTGTAGTTCTGATAAAGATGATCCTCTTGACGCAATATCGGCTGGGTTATATGCCGACTGCACATGGAACCATTGGCTACTGCTTTTGTTTTCTAGTATCTCTACTACTCGGTTTGCGACAAATGGTTTCCATCGGTTTGGTTCTCCGGACAGCCACGCTAAGACTATAGTTGAGTCCGTCCATGCGAACACATTGTGTGAAGGAATTCTCATAGCTTGACTCACTTTGGTTAGCAATTTAGCTAATAGTGTAGCTCCACTCAGTTCGAGTCGCGGTAGTGAAATGGTCTTAACAGGAGCTACCTTTGTTCTTGATGCGATGAGATTTATCTTTATATTATCTTCGCTCGTTTGTACTCGGCAATAAACCACAGCTGCATACGCCTTTTCAGACGCGTCGCAAAACCCATGTAATGTTATTTGTTCCCTTTCAGTACTAATGGTGTTCAACCAACGTCTGATTCTTAATTTATTGACATTTTCTAAATCTTTTCTAATAAACTTCCATTGTTCTTTCAGTTCGTTACTTATGTCTTGGTCCCATCCAACTCCTTCTAGCCACAATCTTTGTACTAGAATTTTTGCTGTTACAATAACTGGTGCTATCCACCCTAACGGATCAAACAATTTCTGTAAATCTGACAGAATAGTTCTCTTTGTTATATGATCTGATGATAAAGGATCTAATTGTAATTGGTAATGAAACTCATCTCTGCCGAGATTCCATGACAGACCAAGAGCCTTGATGGTGCCGTCTAGCTTCAAGTCTAGGTTAGCCTTTGTAGTGACTCTGTTGGCATCTATAGATTTAAGAAACTCGGTATCATTAGACGCCCATTTTTGAAGTTCAAAGCCTCCTCGTTTCAGAATGGTAATGATTTGCTTACTAACACGAATTGCTTCTTCTGTTGTATCGCTACCTGACGTCAGATCGTCGACATAGAAGTCTTCACGAATAATTTTGACAGCTTCAGGATATTGCTCCCCTTCATCTTCTGCTAGTTTAATTAACGTTTTTATGGCAAGATAAGGTGCAGATGCTGTACCAAACGTCACTGTTTTCAATCTGTAGTCCTTGACTTCAGGTGGTTGGCAGTTAAGTTCAAGGTTGGGTCTGACGCGGTCACGCCACAATATTCTGTGATAATCTGTATCTTTCTTGTCCACGAGTACCATTCTATACATTTTGATGACGTCACTTGCGAAACACACCTTATGCATGCGCCATCTCATTATTATACTTCGCATGTCTTCTTGTAGTACCGGGCCAGTCATGAGCTCGTCGTTCAAAGATAAGCCATTATTTCCTCTGCATGACGCATCAAATACGACTCTGATTTTCGTGGTCTCTTTATCTCTTCGAACTACGGCGTGATGTGGTAGGTAAACACACCGGTTGTTTGCTTCATCCTTTGGAACTTCCTCCATGTGTCCCATTGTTAGATATTCTTCTAGTACCTTGTCGTATTCTTCTCTTAGTTCAGGTTCCTTTTGAAGTCTTCTTTCTTGTTGAATCAAGCGACTCATTGCAATTTGTCTCGTGTTCCCATCCGCTACTTTTGGTTCACTGGTACGGAATGGGAGTCTCACAACGTATTGTCCGTTGCTGTTTCTTCTGTGTGTATTTTCATAGAAACTTTCACATAGGTTTTCTTCTTTTGTATATGACCTCTTCAAATCTGGTTCTATCTCCCAGAGGGTTTTCAATAAGTCTTCTCCTATGATTTGATGATGCATAACTAGAACCGACTCTGTTTGTTGTTTTCTATCTTCTACCTTGCCGAATAAAATCCAGCCAAGGTTTGTTTTATGAGCACATGGTGACCCTGGCGGACCTTTGATTAACTGGTTCTGTACAATTTGTGCATACACATCAACACCCAGAAGCAAATCAATAGACCCTGGCTGACAGTAGTTAGGGTCAGCCAGGACTAGCCCTTCTAGATGAGGCCAATAGTGTGTGTTGATTGTGCGGGATGGTATTTTAGTAGTCAGTGGCTTCGACATAACATATGCTCTAACTTCCAAGTTGAAATTTTCACATCTTGATTCTAAATTGATCTGAACTACATGTTTGATATCTTCTTTCGTTGATCCCACGCCTACAACTGTACCTTTGATATGATATCGCTTGGCCATGAGTTGTTGTGCAGCTCGCTCGCTAATAAAACTTGCTTGTGAGCCTTGGTCGATTAAAGCTCGTAATATCGTTGTGTGGTTGTCTTCACTTCTCACTTTTACAATTGCAGTTGCCAGCAACGATGTGCTTTGTTTCGTAGAAACGTGTGATGTCACCATTGTAATGTCCTTCTCTGCTTCTTCAATCTTCTCCACGTTGGCATGTAGTGCCACTTCGGGTTGTTTTGTTTCTTTGCTTTCAGTGTTGCCCGTTGTGGTTGGTTTTATTGTGGTATCTTCCTTATTTTCATGAAGAAGTGAATGGTGACGTCTTCTGCATATTCTACAGCTTGTTGGTATGCGACAATGCCTCACAGAGTGTCCGGGTGCAAGGCAGTTGAAGCAAAAATTGTTGGTTTTGATAAACTCGCTTCTTTGTGTTGGTGATTTTTTTCCAAACTCCTTACAGTGGCTAAGTGTGTGGTTTTCTTTACACATTTGACATTTTTTGCTATTCTCCACATTAGTTGCTGCGTGAAATGACTTTTCTCGAACATTAACTGAACTTGCCTTTTGTTTTGTTGGTTCTGTAAGTTCTAACGTACGAAATCGGCATTCCAGGAATTTACGAAACATTTCGAGGGAGGGAAGGCTGTCAGGTTCCTCACAATTGCTGCTCACATAGTCTTCCCAATCTTTGTGGGTTTCACAGTCTAGTTTTTGCACTATGACGAATATTATCACAGGATCCCAGTTAGCAGTCTGCACATCCATATTTTTAAATTGATGTAAACATTCAAATGTTGTATCTAATAAATTCTTGATAGAACTGGAATTACCCACGTTCATTTTTTTCAGAGAAAAGAATCTTTTCATAACTGCGTCGACATTTATACGTTTGTTGCCATACCTTGCTTTTAGGATGTTCCACGCTTGTTCGTAGTTCGCATCTGTCACTTGGATATGTTTTAATATCGATGCGGCTTCTCCACTAAGACTCGTTTTTAAATAATGCAATTTTTGTACGTTATTTAATGACTCGTTCTTATGCACAAGTGTATTAAATAAGTCATGGAACGATAACCACTCTTCATATTGTCCACTATACGTAGGTAGCTGAATTTTCGGCAAAACAACTCGTGTTTGTTGAATATCACTAGGTATAAGCACCGAACCACCAACGTTAACAGGTTGAGAAACCAACAAATCCTTTAAGTCTGTCATCAAACTTAAATACAGCTCCTCATGTTCAAAAAATTCTTCATTTACTATGTAAGGTATTTTGTCGCGCTTCTCCTTCGGTACGCTTCGCATTATTGCACCGTAAGCTTGTTTATATTCACGCCAGTAATCTTCTACACACTTGATGCGGGCTTCAACATAATTTTGGGTTAATCTAGCCTTCGGGCACTTCTTTAGATTGATCTGGGTCTTCTTCAAAGTATGTGCAAGGTTTTCCACTATATTCAACGCTTCTTCCACTTCCGTAGCCATCATAAGTATGTAATAACTTCAATCGTATCAACGTAATGAAATGAACAAGTTTTAATAATTCAATTCTTTTCACTAAACAACTCGAACAGTTGGGTCTTCTTATCTTATCGCACGATCTCTTTGTTCTCGGGCGGCCGGCGATGTCGGCAGCGAGGACTGGTATGCGGCTCGATTATGGACCATATGTTGAGGCGATAAGGTTGAGGTTTGCTTGTTGGAGGTTTTGAATGAAACGACGTGTGGTTTGTTCAATACTCTATTGGACACTGCTTATGAGCTACGTAATGAGTAGCTAGTACACATGAATTTATACGTATGTATCTATATCTATAGGCGACAATTTTAAACTGAACAATACTTTTGTATATACCTCTCTCACAGAGACGAGGCCTGTGTCCCAGCAGTGGGAACATCTGGTGATGTTGATGATGATACTTTTGTATAGAAGAACCCAGGCATATCATACAACCCAAAGCTGTAGGCCAATTTTAAAAGTTTAACCACTCTGAATTACACTCGGTACAATATTGACTGATAAAAAGTACCATTCACCTTGAAAATCAGAAAAAAGCACTATTTAAAAATTCTTTTCAAAGTACGATTTCATCTACGAATAAATTGTTCTTTTTCTGTCAAATTAAAAATGACAGAGACGGGATGATGTTTTAAATAGGTTTAGCGTTAATGAGGGCTACCGTTTTTGTGCGCACCAGGTAGCGCCACTAGCGAGTAAGGCCCTTAAATATAGCTGTTAAACGTTGTTATTACGCGCACGGACAAAAAGTTTGAATTAAATTAGTTTCTAATGCTGTAGAAAATATAACATCGATTATGTAGAATTTTTTCGCTGACACTTTAACAAAAAAAAAAATGGAATAACAAAATTTTCTGAAACGTAAAACTCTTTTAAAGGACTTGTTGGTAAACCCTGTACCTACCTGTCTTAAACTTCTATATTAGAAAAATATTCAAAACGGTAAAAAAGTAATACATAATACTCGTGCTAAAAGCCAAAAAACTATGACATTTCAAATGTTGAAGACCTCACTCTACACCAGCGCCTCTAGCGGCAAATTGAAATGAGATAGCTCTCTTTGAATTAAGTTATCTGATTATAGATTTTAGTTATCTAACAAACACATCAGCTCAAAATATATCGTATTAAAATCATTTAAAATGATAACAACTATTGATGGTGTTCTCAACAGATCTACGCGAGGTCGGAGTGGACTGCTTAACACTAGGCCAGTACATGCAGCCAACGAAACGTCACCTCAAAGTGTTTGAATACGTCACTCCCGCCAAGTTCAAGCTGTGGGAGGATCGAGGCAACGAACTGGGATTCCTATATACAGCCAGTGGGCCCCTAGTACGGTCATCTTATAGGGCGGGAGAGTTCTTTATTACTAGCTTACTTAAAGACAGGAAAGCCAAAAGCTTGTGACCCGGGACATAAGCTGTTTTTTTTTGTTGTATCTAGAGTTTTATTTTGTGATAACTATAGCGAGATTTGTTTTTTATGCAAGTTAGATGTTGATTTTAGCAGTGGTGTAGATTTATTTGTTTTTATATGAATTGTTAATTTTTGGCTGTAAAATAATATGGTTGATCCGCCAGGCCAGTCTTTTATATTAATAGTTTTTATAGCCAAGCTTATCTGTAGTTATAACGACACTGACAAACCTTTTAAAGGAGGTGCAGATGTTTTAAAGCCCGGAATGGAGGGATTCCCAAACTATTTTGGCCAAGAGACCCCTTTTCGAAAATGAACTGATACCTGAGACCCCCATAGCCACATAACTTTAAAAAATCCGCTTGCTGACTTGCCGAGTTTTTTAAAAGTACAAACTACTACCCGCCTGGTGAAATCGGCTCTAACTCGATTACATAGATTGATGATCTATAAAAAATCGACGCAATCTTTGTTTTTTTTTAAATCAGTTTTTGTTTAACAGCAAAATGTGGTATATTTCCTAGTCAGCGACTTTCAAACACCTCTAATTCGCTCAAAGAGTGAATGTAAATACATTTTTTCGTACACACAAGTCTTGTTAAAACCACTGCTACTACTGTTTCATGTTTTGTACATGTTTGTATATTATGGATCTGCATGTTAGAGCTAGAGAAATCATTCATAAGTAATTTATTGTAAAGCCTTTTGTTGTTGTTGTTAATAAAATAATATTTTCTCAATGTTTCTTTGTTTTCTTTATTACTTACTACACTTACTACAAAACCGATAAGGTTTAATTCTTTAGAGATAGGTAGGTACCTACCTATCATACATTTTCTAGATATCTGTTTTTTTGCTGAGCGTCTTTATCTCATTATTAAGGCAAAAAGTGGAATAAATGTTGACTGTATTTTGCGAAATACAACGATGCAGAATTCACATTTAAACTGGTATAAAATTAATTTAAACCTTATCTTAAATGTATAAGATTCAATTCGGTCTGAGAGTCACAAGACTGCAGAAAAACTTTTATTAACTAAGACACACTTGCACGAAAAATTTAACTCAGAGTTAGTTGCTAATACGAGGTAAAATTGACAGTTTATCATATAATATTGACAATTTAACCTCGTGTTAGCACCTAACTTTGAGTTAAGTTTTTCGTGCTAGTGGGCCGCAGATTATTGCGTCAATGTCCTAGTGGGTGAAGCTGCATGCCAAATTACAGACTCAACCTAGTTCGGCTGCAGAATTCCCCTCTGACGATTGTAATTGTACTTAGTTGTAAGTCACTAAAATCCAAATGATAAACCTTTGCTTATTTCAATAACTTAAAGGTATATACAGCGCTACGGGTAAACACGTACAAAAAAAAAAACAATAATATTTAGAAAAATGTCTGCGACAGTCATGCTGCAGATCTGCTTAAAAATATCTGTTTCTAAAGTATATCAAGCTAGGGTTTTATCAGAATTCTTAGAAGAAGACTATGATGAAAGGCTCCTAGTTGATTACATTCTGTGTATAAGATAAGTTGATTTATTATTATCAACACTAAAATTGCAGTTAGAAGTAACCTATTCACTCATGATCTAAAGACCCCCCGGTTGTAACTTTCAGGATCAACTCTTGTATGTCGTCACTTCACTTGAACTGATGCCTCATCTGCTGCTCCATGGACTACTTGAAGCAGCCCGGCTTCCTCGCCGTCTTGCCGATGAAGTTGAAGGTGCAGGAGCAGTTCTGACCTCGCGTTAGCTTAGTTAGAACTTATTTTGAGTGAATATTTTGGCCCAAGTGGGCCAAATACACACTTGGTTAAAAATAACAAACTCGTCGCAACGACACCAATAAAACAATTCGACGAAAAAAAAAGTACATCTTTATTCTAAACAGTTAATTACTAACATGTCTTAAGAGCCCCTGCAAACTACAGATTTGTTATCGGCCGATTGAAAATTACATTATTTACCGAATCGTTACATTGTGCGCACTTGCATACTTCATCATACTGATTACGGGCCCGAGCAAACTATCGGGTCATAAAAATTCTGCAGTTTGCGGGAGCTCTAAGTCCTCACTTCCCGAACTGATGCCTCATCTGTAGTTCCATAGACTGGTTGAAGCAGCCCGGCTTCCTCGCCGCCTTGACGATGATGTTGAACGAGCTGGAGCTGTACTGCAGCGGCGCGTACGCTATCGTGACTACGTTCGTCAGCTTGTTGAAACTTACGCTAGGTTTTGATATCGAGTTCTGGACCTGAACTCGCACGTATTCCACTACGTAGCATTGTGGCGTCTGGAAGAAAATTCAATTAATTTATTTCAATGAAACCATTTAAAAGGTCTTTTGAATTGTCAATTAAAAGAAGAATCTAGTTGCACATTCGCAAGCATCAGTAGGTCTCTATGAAGAAGAACATGCAAGAAACTTCACGGACATTCTTTCCATCATGAATGAATGTCAAATATGTTGTTGAATTTAATACGGTCTCTCTGCTCATAAGAGCGACAAGAATTTCCAGGGCTAGTGTTCCGATAGGTGCAGGAAACATTGTTGCTTTCGTAGATCTCTGGCTGAGCCTGGACCCACCTGGCCGTAAGAACCTTTAGACAGCATGTCCTGATCTGGAACTGACTGGATATAGAGCGTCAGCAAGATAGTATTTACCAACGAGTGATAAGTAGTAGGTACAAGAGCAGTGGTGGCCCAATGGTAACGGTCGCGACTTACAAGTTGTATGTAGTGGGTTCGAAACCAGGCAGGTGCTTTACTTTGTGTTAATTATTTCATCATCACTGCTCTGAAAACGGTGAAGGAAAACATCGCAAGGATACCGGCATGTCTTAGAACTAAAAATTCGAAAATATGTGACATCCACCAACCCGCACTGGGCCCGCCTAGTTGATTACGGCCCATTCCCTCTCACAGAGAGTAGGCCTGCACGCACAACGGGCCTAATAGGAGTCTAAGTAAGGAAAAGAGGGTCTATCTATCGTATCCTATCCTAAGTAGATATATAACAAAAAAAAATATACACAAAAAATAAAAATTGGCACGTACATTAACGCACAATTAGAGGTTACATATATGAATGACGACTTTGACGCTTTTGAATTGTTAAAGTCTAAAGATATTTGGAAATTATTTAGTCCCTCAAGTAGCTATTTGTTCTACACGTGTCATCATCATCACCTTCCTGCCCATGATACTTTTTATCGGCGCAACACGTTTGCTTCTTCCATTCCCTGTTCTGTCCACTGTCTCGCTATAATTCACTCATTTTTCTTTCATATCACTCCTCACGCCTCGCAGCTGAGCTATGAGGCTGTGTTACTTTAAAACCGGTGGTCCATCCATCTTTTCCTTGGCTTTCCTCTCCCACGTGTAATTTCGCATAAATTAACTTATAAACCAAACTGAACCCTATTCGGTCTTACAGCTACTCACCCTTAGCTTTATCTCCTTAGTCTTCTCGAACAGCGAAAAGTCATCGTCTCTATGATCAACTATGATGCTTCCTGGAGCATCGACTCCGAACTCCCATATATTGCCCAGGACATATTGTGTAACCGACAGAAGGACACAGAATATCAGTGATGCCCGCGGCTCCATGACTCACAAACCACTAGTTGCATCGGAGAGCAAGATTCGTCGCGCCAAACTTTACAAATTCTTTTTAATTTTACTTGGTGATTCCTGTAGCGACACATTAATGTTAATTTCAATACAATGTAAATGTGTGTCAAGTTGTTTAGTGCATATTGAATTGATATAAATTATTGTTATATTCAATTTAGTTGTATTGTGAGTGGTTTTTCGGTTTATCGTGTTAAGACACAGATACCCGTGAGTAGCTGATTTTAAAATGAGAATCATGTCTAAACGGCTAGACGTAATTTTTGGTAAAAAATATATGTTACATTAGACCATTTCCTAAATAACTTGATCTCAGAAAATTATGAGTTTTATTCGTATAACATGGTGTAACTAATTTGTAAAGTTATGTATAAAACGGACATAAACAGGACAATCGGACCAAAACCGCTGGGCATATTTTAATGAAATTATCTCAAAGACAATTTAACTATCTACATTTTGATCTGAAGTTTTTTTTTAAGTCATTGAATAATAACTACTAAACTTTGGGTCGCGCGGCTGTAAAACGAGTTAGTCGTCGCCTTAAGTAGGTACTTAATAGACGTAGGATCGTCTCCATTTAGGTACATGGTGAACGCGAATCTTGACATGTGGCATAAATACACATTTGAGTAAGTAAATACTCTAAAAATACCAGCAGACCAAAATAATGAGGGAAGTATTTTTTCGGCTGGAATCATAGCAGCAGACTCAAAAATTACAAGGATGCATTTCAGAGATAAGATACCTTACCTACTACGTTTCCAATTTGTCTCTGACGAGGGAAAATTCTACTGGTCACTAGTAAAGCATTTGATTAGTTAAGTTGAAGGTAGTATACTTAGTTACCATTTAAGTAATCAATTTAGTCAATTTATACTTACATATTGGTACGATATCTAAAAAACCAATTTTACTATTGTAATCTACAACCGATTTAAAATAAAATTTAAGAGTGTTCCGTCTAGAACTAGGTCATACCTTGATTTCTGATCTTTCGCCTTCTCTGTTAAAGAAGCGTCTTAACTTCGTAATCCCAGCATGAAAATTAAGCCCTACCATACCTCAAAGTATGGAAAATTGGTACCTACATGCAATCTCATGAAAATTGTTTTCCATGTAGCGATTATAAATTTTACTAAAAACATTTTCTTTTGATTGCTTTTAGTTTTTGCCTTGATTGTATTAATGAGGTAATGCGACAAACATTAGGCGATATTGCTACCTAAAATACCACGATAAGGCTATACAGGCTAGGCACTATTTTCGAAAGATGATGTGTATGTGTAATGTGTATGGTATGCCCCAGATAAATTTGAAATAGCGGTCATTGACCCATCTATCGATATTGATATTCTTATTTTTTTTAAGCGGCTAAGTGTGTGTCGGGCCACGCACAGGGATGGGTTAACTGGTCATTGGACCAGCCATGCCTGTCGAATGAGTGATAACCGACGGGGCAGACCAACTCCTTGAATGCAGCTCGACCGCCGGCGGGTCTCTCATGACGCCCGCCGGTTTGATAGGCCGACGACTGCCCTAAAAAGGTACCAGCTGGTATATGTTAGATGCTTAACGGTTTAGAGCTACGTCCAACATCCCTCCCGCGCCGTCAATCAGGTTCCAAGATGGCGGCGAGCCGTTCTTAGACGTAAAGTATGAGGTAACACCTCACTTCCCACTATGTGATGAAGGCCTGCGGAATTCAGGCTGGCACTAGTCCAGGGCAGTGGAAGTCACGAAGGCATCCGCAGTCCCCGACGCAAGTGTGCTAGAGAACACCAGGGCGGTTTTAGTCAGTAAAAGTCTGATAGACCCCTCCACCTTCCCCAGGGCGGAGGACATCTATGTAAAGATTCCACTAAGGAAAAGAAAGCGCTACGTCCAACAGTAAACTGCTAAAAGCAGAGTTAGTTGATGGATTATTATCTACTATATGTTAAAAATCATCAGTTAGGTACTACAAGGTCGTGTTTTGTGTTTTTATTTTATTTAGCCATTGCTGCGCAAAGACCTCCCTCAGACCAGGCAAGACCTGCAGCCTAATTGCGTTTAAGGCCGATTTTTTAAATTTAATTTTATAGGTAGGCTCGCGCTTGACCACTATCTCACCTGATTTACATCAGACGAGCGCATGCTCATTCTATCCCCACTCTATTAGATTATTTTTAACCGACTTCCCAAAAAGGAGAAGGTTCTCAATTCGTTGTCAATGTTTCTATATTTTTGTATGTGTATTCGGGCATAACTCCGTTAAACAGATTTGCAAAATTATTTTTTGTTCGAAAGAAATTTATTCCGAAATGGTATTCAAATTTGGTAAAGATCTGATGAAGAACCTCGGAGATATACAACGGAAATCTTCAATAAACGAGGACAAATCTCTCGGAATTGCTGCAATCGCATGTCTGTTTATTGTTTACACCATTTCATAACATACCATCACGCCACTATGCTCTACACGGGTACGCAGAATACATCTGCGTACCCGTTCAGTTCACCCTAGTACACTCTTATTCCACCGGTTATGTTCAAGTTACTTGTTATTCGGTTAATCTATTCTGCCATCACTGTGGGCATTGTAGGTACCTTAACATAGAACTTGTCCATTATGTACCACTAAAACGTGAAAAAAAACTTTTTACAAAAAAATACAACCGACTTCCAAAAAATAAAAACACTACAAATTGAAAAATAACTTCAATTTCGGTGTCAAAAAATGAAGAAACGAAAACAAGAACACCGACTTCCGAAATTGAAGTACTTTTTGGAAGTCGGTTGTATTTTTTTTGTAAAAAAGTTCTTTTTTTTCACTTTTTTGTGGTACATAATGGACAAGTTCTATATTAAAATAACTATTTTAATCAGTTCCAAAAAAACAGGTTGAAAATATAAACTGTTAATTTACGTCAACGCCTCAATGGATTATTTTACTGTGATTTTATTCATTTCTGAGAATCAACTAGTTTGCGAAACGAATTCTTCCGAACCATACCGAACATATTTACCATACCGAACGTGGTGGACCTCACTCGTATTTCGTACGTGTGAGCGAGACTAGCAAGCTCAATTGTGTTAATAATGTTAAGATTTTTATATTTAGTGTAATGTAACAACAAAAAAACAATGTACCTATCTATATAAAATTAATGTTAATATAAAATTGATTTGAATGTATATAAAATAAAATGATCTTTTAAGTACGCCTGGATAGGTACTATTTGTACACAAGCCTGAAAAGAGTACGAAGGGAATGTCATTATACTTTTTAATTCTTATTTCTTACGAAATCAATAAATTATTTGAAACAAAATAGTCATTGATTGAAAACGTTGACATAAATTGACGCTAAACGCTACCGGTTGAACATTCAAAACCTGTTAACAATTTAACAGCTTTAATAACCTGTTAACCATTGATGATTAACAGTTAAATTACATTAACCCAAAAACCGTCAATGACCCATGACTCGCTCGTTTGATGTAAACGGCACTAGAACTTACGACAAGTTGCTTAGAGTGTTTTTGCGTGTTCAGATGTGCTCCCCGAAGTGGTATCTTCAAAGCACGGAGCATCAGATGCTCCGTGCTTCAAAGCGTTCTTATGTTCTAGCGAAGTTTTGGTATAAATGTTGAAAACAAGCTTTCGTTTACACTAAAAGATCAACAAAGAATTAATCTCTTGTTCTAGATCTTTGTTCGTTTGGTTTAAACCCACCTTAAGTGAATTCGGCAAGGCAAAGGGTTTGAGCCTATGAAAGAGTATGACAAATTCTCTTTAATTAATTAGGTATTGCCAAAAAATATTGGAAGCTTCTATTGGTGAAAATACTCTTTTCGAAAGGGTACAATGATTTTTGGCAATACCTAATTATTTAGAGAGTATTTTTCATACTCCTTCATGGGGCTAAACACTTTGCCTTACTAGAATTCACCTACGCAATAAGGATGCTGGCTCACGTGAACCCCTGTATCCCATTTGAGTTTGGCAACCGTTATATCTCCTTTTTGTTAAAACGAAGTTGTTGCAACCTGAAGAAAAATAAAATCGCCGACAGATCGACAGTCACATGGTCACATGGGACAGTCAATCGATTTTCAAATGACTTTCAAATTGTTCGGGTGACTTTTCTTGTCAGATAATATTGAAATTGTATTACCGCCGTTTATTAATTTAGTATTAATTATAAAAAGCATTAAAAATAGAACCGGAATGAGAAGTAGCGGCCTGATATTGTTTGCGTGTGCTGGTCTGCTGCTTGTAAGTATTCCATCACCATCTACTAAATTCATGGTACATTGTCTCTTTGGCATATTTGGACATACAATCCTCATTTTCTAATGAGTCTACTGTTTAAAAAGCTACTGTTTAGACTGCTACTGAGCATGAGGACTCGAGTTCGATCTCCAGATCTGGCAAACCGTTCTCAGCAGTTTCGACTACTGCTGAGAACGGTTTTGATTTGTGTCCGGTCAATGGCAATAGAGCGGGCCTCTTTCTTTGGAACTTTACATAACTGGCGAAATATGGTGTACCAGTCATCCGCCCATTCCATTCAATGTCAAATTATTGCCACTGATGTGCTGCTGCCTTCCGGGGAAACTCTTTGCCTATACTTACTATGTTTATTCAAAATAATTTTTGCGTACATAAAAATAAAATATTAAAAGTCGAGTCTTCAAATCGCCAGTGCTGTACCTACATTCGTGAACTGTAACTGATTTTGTTCTGTCTTGGTTTAGAGCGGTGGAGCGATCCTCGGAGGGTCGGCAGCATGGAGTCTGCTGCGCATGTCTTACTACTTCTGGACGTCGGACCTGGGCGTGGAACTGAGCTGCAGTGTACTCCTCATGGCGGGTGCGCTGCTGTGCCTGCCCGTGTGCTGGGTGGCCACAACGGTCCCCTACCACACCAGGTCTTTGTGGTTGACTGCCACGGTAAACGAACTTTATAATAATAATAATTATTTATAAATATTATTTAATAATAAGTTTATTTTAAAATCATTAGGTCAAACAATAATTGCTTAAATCTATGTCAAGTTCACACGTGTTATGTGCCTGAACTAGGTAATCCTGTGTTTCAGGCGAAAAGAGGTACATATTTTTTCTAAAAATCACTGAAAATCAAATATAGGTAATAATATCTTAGGTAATTTTTTTTAAGGGTGTAAATAATATAATAAAATTCTTATTTTCTAACATCTTAGATACTAAAATTTTAAAATATATAAAATACACACAATACCTATTTTAGTAAAAGTAATAACTTCTCTGTGTCTTCATAAGACTTACTTTGTAGAGTTTCTTTAAGAATTTTCTTAGTTACAATAATTTAGGGAATAAATGTTTGCCGTTACGTTTAATCTATTGTAGAGTAGTGGTCCGAGGAACAAATACAATTTGTCTGTGAATGCATGTATTGTACTTTTTTGAAGGAAGACTATATCTCTCCGTTTTTTAGTATATTCATTGCGATAGGGGAGGCTTGCGTGTTGTTTTAATACGATGCTCATTATGAATAATTGTCGAACTATTAGTACTTCACAAGATTTATAGAGGAGGTAAGTGGGCAATAGGAACGGGTGGAAAGTAGACACCTTGAGGATCGCTCTCTGCGCTCTCTCGATGGTTAGTAACAAAGTTTTACCCACTCCACCCCATGAGGTAATGCAGTAAGTCAAAATTGACTGACATGCATACAACGTTGGACAATATTAGTTGTTTGTTTGCGCATCGAAACCTAATGTTTTATTTTATTAGTCTTATCTGCATTTAGTGTTAGTGAGAATGTTGAATCCAATTATTTACAATATCGAATCCATGTTGCGCAAGTTTGTACACTTCATTTTCTGAGTCTGCCGAAAAAAGTAGGGCAGTGTCATCAGCGTAAGATACAATTATGCCGTGTTCTAGCTTTAGATTACAAAGGTCATTTATGTATATAAAAAACAGAAAAGGCCCTAAAACACTTCCCTGGGGAACACTAAATGACGTTTTTTTCTTATCAGCGCTGAGAACATTGCCCATCTTAACGCATTGGGTACGGTCCTTCAAATAACTTTCGAGTTTCAGCTGGGTTCCTCTTACACCAATGGTCTCAAGCTTGTGCAACAGGATGGGTATGGAAACTGTGTCAAAAGCTTTGGCGAGATCCAGGAAAATAACCCTGAAGGAACCCCGGGAAGGGTACCCTTGTCAAGTCCCTGTGCTAGATAGTCAGTCAGATGATGTACGGCATCGGCCGGCAACTTTAGGCCTAAATCCAAACTGGCGCTTGGATGAACAATCTTTTATTGATATTTTTTTCTAATATTTTAGACATACAAGGCATTATAGAAATAGGTCTATAATTTGTAACTTGCTCTTTACTGCCTGATTTATAGATAGGAAGAACTACTACTTTTTTAGGCATTCGGGAAAAATACCTGAAGATAAACAAATGGAAAATATAAGTCAATGGTGGTACTAAAATATGCCTGAATTGCTTAATAATTCTATTGGATATGTTATCCCAACCAACTGCACAGTCATTTTTCAAAGTCGTTATTATGCTTTCTACGTCAGTCTCATCAGTATACGAGTAGACGTTTTGCTAAAGGGACGTTTTGCTAAAGGGACGTTTTGCTAAAGGGGCATTTTGTGAAAGGGTCATTTTGCGAATGGGAAATTTCGCGAAAGGGACATTTTGCGACTAGGGCATATTCTGCGACGAGGGGACATTTTGCGAAAGGAACATTCTGCGACGAAGCCCTCACAATTTACTGATTTTGACATTTTCGCGCTGTCGCTATCTAAATTTAAAAGAATGGTTATTCAATTTCTCGCAAGTCGTCCATAAGATGTAGGCTCTTGTCATCCGCTTCCTTCGATTCGTGTATACAGTATTTTTCTGCTAAATATTATTATTTTTTCTCATTTAACATGCGTTCGTTATCATACTCGGAAGTCTCTCTGTGGACAATAGTGTGGCTTATACGTTTTCTCGACTGTAAAATTACTACTTTTTATACATGCTGTATTGTATCTGTATCTGTGTTTTTTGGCCCAAATAAATAAAAAATTTATTAGGTCTATTACTTATCTGGTGTTATTTTTGTCTCCTAATCTTTATTCTTGTAATTTCCTCTGAAGCTGTCAGACCCTTTTAAGTATTATTTCGTACTGCCTCTCGGCCATGATCCTGTTACAGCTGATGGCTCTGGTGTCGGTGGCGATGGTGATGGTGTCAGTGGGCATGTCCTCGCTGTCGGGGCTGTCGCGGGCGCTGCGCGAGCCGGCCATGCTCAACAACAGCATGCTGCGCGCTATGGCCATCGACGCCTTCGACCCCGCTGTTAGGAGCTCCTTCGCGGCTATGCAGACTGAGGTACGTACTCTTGCTGTTTTGTTGGCAGGCGATATGATCAGGATGACATTTTGATGACAGAACATAATTTTTTTGTCATACATAAT
This sequence comes from Orthosia gracilis, assembly GCA_947562075.1. Classification (NCBI taxonomy): domain Eukaryota; kingdom Metazoa; phylum Arthropoda; class Insecta; order Lepidoptera; family Noctuidae; genus Orthosia; species Orthosia gracilis. The sequence continues at coordinate 24,158,467 of OX387271.1, read as the reverse complement.
GAGTTTATATAGTAATAAGCCCCCGATATCGCATTGTTTATTACTGCTCACAGTGGTCATCTAGCAACACCAGCTATTTAAAATTACTTACCTATTCATCGAGCAACATGTTGTCACCTCTGACCTAGACTAGAGTCAAGAGCAAACCCATCATGAATAAAAAAAAAACATAGTTCACACAACAAAAATCGAAAATATTTAGCTAAAATATGTTTCAGACTGTCCAGAGAAGATGCATTTTTGCGCACGACAGTTGAGGAACTATCAAATCTGGCTTTGAGCGAACATACAAAACGTTGAAGTTGCAACAGCGCCCAGGGCCCGCCCACCTACCATGTCGTGTCAAAACTATCATGGTTCAACAGTGAGAGAGGAACGGAGCTAAACAAGACAAATAGCACTGTCCCTTTTACACAGTCGCACTATGAAAGTTTTGACAGGTCATGGCACGGCCCCTGAAACCGTTGCCTTTGAAATAATAGTGAAATAGGAAGCCTGGCGGAGGCGCAAAGCGCAACTCTGATCAATGGGGTGATGTTTGGGCCAGTAGCCTAATTGCGTAAGTGAATTCGGCAAGGCACAGATTTTGACCATCAATCGACCAATTACATTGACGGAAATCTACATCGCGTCTTTCATCTCTCGTGTGATTGGTCGATTGATGCCGGTCAAAACATGTTTCTAGCCGAATTCACTTGTGCAATTAGGCTGCAGGACTACATTCAGTAGTGGACGTCTTTCGGTTGGAATGATGATGAGAATAAGATCTTTTTATGACTGTTTGGCTATATTCCAGTTGAGGTGCTGCGGAGTGCAGTCGTATGCCGACTGGTACGCGCACCGCCGCACTCTGCCTCCTTCCTGCTGTGGTCGCATGTGGAACGGAAAGGTAATGCCAAAGCCCCATCCCTTTACTCCTTCCAGCTTTCGTGAGTCAGCGCTTCCTTCCTTACCTATATTGAATCTGTTCTTGTTGTGTTGCGAATGTAATCTCCCCGTTCTTGATATTCTCTTAAAGGGTACTAAACCTAAGCCATCTTATGTCCTATCCACCTTTCACTGACAATGGGGGTTCCCGCGCATGAATTCGCCGCTAGAGGCGCTGGTGTAGCGTAAGGTCTCAGATATGTCAGTTTTTGGCTTTCAGCGCGATTATTTACTTACTTTACTGTTTTGAATATTTTCCAAATATGGCAGATTAAAATAGGTTCGGGATTTATCAACCACTGCTTTAATAGGGTTTTATGTCATGTACCTACACAGTTATTTCGCAATCACACTTACTTAGCCAGATAGACTGTTTGGAGAGAGTGTGATAATTATGTAATGTATGTGTGGCTACTTTCTGACGACCTATAGATTTATTCATTTTTGTTAACCTGTGAACAGTGCTATGGGCTGCATTAATACGTATACAAAACTATTTTATATTTCAAATGTTTTATCCTATAATGTAGTAGTTTACTGTTCCTTATTTTCATAAAGTAAAAAATATGTTTCGGAAAAGTTTATTCTCCCTTTTTTTTCGGAAAAAAGGATCTGAGCGAAACTGCGGCATTCTCGTTTTTTTATCGTACTTTTACGGGATTAGAAATGAATTTTAATTCAAACTTTGGTTTCGTGCGCGTTCTAACAATGTTTAACAGCTAAATTTAATGACCTTAGTAGTTTAAACTGACTTTAATCCTCATAGCGTGCGTGTATGACTAGGCGTAGGAACGAAGAAGTGTGTATGTTTGCATGTATAGTAGCAGGTGGCGTTCTGAAGCTTCTGCCTCTCCATGGGAAAAAGGCGTGAGTTTATTTATGTAGGCATGGACTGCGATAACCTAGTTTTCTGTATGGTACATTTGCAGCGAGGAGAAGCGTGCGAAGTCCCGCTGTACAGCACGGGCTGCCTGCGGCCCGCGCTCGCCGAGCTGCGCTACTTCGCCAACTCGCTTTCGGCGCTCTCCTCCGCCATCGTCATCGTCATGGTAAGCATGAGTGCCCACACAAATGCACCATCGAGGACTTAATGAACGCCACTGATACCGCTATTAATGTAGCAACCTACTGGGTCCAAACTATGTAAGGGTTAACCGTCGATTCGAAAAAAACATGAATTGAATAGCGGTTTAGTCACATCTTATTATTGTCATTTGTTCGCAAAGAAGCTGGGCACGTGATAGGAGCTATTAACAGGCATCGCAAGATAAGTTTCCTAAGTTTGCAATGGAATTTGAGCTTTGGCTTGTAATATTGAGTTTGTTTTTCCAAAACATGATTTGTCGTGGTTCTGAATTCAAAAATATTGTAAAATTTTCATCCAGTTTTGTTCAAGAAACTTAGCAACCTTTTCATTTAAAATTAGAAGATCAATGTTTATCATATATCTAAATAAATTATAAATTACTCTCTTTTCTCAATTTTGATTTTGTTTTCCAGGCTGTGACACTGTTCGCGACAGTGTACCTCCTGGCCACAAGCGTGGTGGAGCGCAGCGAGTTGCGCCTGTCGAAGCCGCCGCAGTCGCTGCGCATCGCGTGCCTCAGCCACCCGCCGCCGCCGCCGCTCGTGGCGCTCACCTCGCCCGCCCCGCTGCCACTGGACCACCCCATGTAAACGCTACCTTAGTCTTCGAGCAGAAAGCGAGTGACCACCACTCCTTCGCCGCTAAAAACTGCATGTAATCGCTACCTTAGTCTGCGACTACCGCCCCGCTGCAGCTAGATAACCCCATGTAACCGATACCTTAGTCTTCGAGCAGTAAGCGAGGGACCACCGCTCGTTTAACGCTCGACCATCTCATATAAACCGTGGCTCCCTTAGTGCCGCTAGACACCCCATGTCAATGCTACCTAAGTCTTCGAGCAGTAAGCGACCACCACTCCTTCGCCGCTAAAAATCTGCATGTAATCGCTACCTTAGTCTGCGACTACCGCCCTGCTGCAGCTAGACAACCCCATGTAACCGATATCTTAGTCTTCGAGCAGTAAGCGAGCTATTATCGCTCTTCTGCCGCTCGACTACCACATCTAAACGCTACTTAAGTCTTCGAGCAGGAAGCGAGCGACCGCCACCTCTCTGCTGCTAGACTACCTCATGTAAAAGCGCCTTAAGTCTACGACTACAGGCCGGCTGCCGCTAAACTACCCCATGTAAATACTGCCTAAGTCTTCGAGCAGGAAGAATGACCATGGCTCCTCTACTCTAGACAATCTCATGTAAACGCTTACACCTTATAACACCATGCAAGCTACCGGAACGAACAGTATCTAGAAGATAGCGTACTGTTTACCTATTATGACGTATTAAAGTGAGAGATATGGAGCTATACAGGACGCATTGCACTGTATATTTTTCATAACGGTATCATCCCAGTCCCAGTTCTTTCACAGTTATGGTCGAAACACATTGGTAAAGCGTCATTCTTAAAATTTGCATTGCTTGTTGATGACCATCAAATTCCGTTAAAGCTCTTATATTTTTTTTAACTTATGTTAAATGGTTTACGTGGTTCGTGGTCGTGGAGATAGGAGTAAATTTTTAGATTGACGGTTCGACTCTGCTTCAGTGTACTCTGGCCCATATTTTACAATTGAAAGCAAACAAATAGGAGCTACATGCAAAAAAGAATCACTGTGTTACAAAATCAGAATCACTGTGATGCAAAATTAGAATCACAAATTACTGTGAACACTGTACCTGACGCTGACAGTTGTGAGTTGGCGCCACTTCTAACGATCTGCATTCCACCTAGATGACTTATACCGGAAACGAAGGAGGCAAATAATAATACTGATAGAAATCATCGCAAGCTCGTTCGTCTGCACACATAGTACTTTAATTCGCCCGATCCGTTCCCGGCATAGTTTGATTAGTTAATAAAATAGTCGCCGTGTGTCCATGTGTCCTTTACAGAATACAAAAGCAACATACATGACACTACTTATAAATGTGCACAAGAAGTACTGCAATTCCATCTTTAAGAAGAGTTGGGCGTTCTTTGATGTTATGGGTATGGTTTACAAGTCGTGTTATATTCGTAAAATATTCACTAATTAATATGTATCCCATATCAGTAGACAGCTTAACTTTGTTCGGAGTGCGTTGCCATCTAATCAAAGTGTGTGGAAGCCTGTCGGGTACCTAAGCGTTCTCAAAGTAGTCGTTGAGTCTTTTGATTGGTCTGGAGTCACACAGTCAAACTAATAAAAACCCTATTGAGACAACTGACTATTTTCTGATCTCGTTGCTAACCGTGTTTCACGTTGCATGCAGCTTTTACTGTTCTGCAACTTCTCATTTTGAATTCTGATCTGTTCCGGTGGTGAGCTATTACGGGATATCGATGTGTCGATGTCAAACATACGAGTAGTAACACATTCCCCACATGCATATAGCGATAACAGTGGCCAGGTGTTGTATGCCAATTCCATATAACAGATTATAATAAACATAAGTTTCCTATTAGAAGGAAACTGTCTTGAATTTGAATTATAATGACAAATGTCCTTTAAAATTGTTTAAAAATCGTATGCATGTAAATGTGTAAAATAAAATGTCTTCGTTGACAATATTTGTTTGCTTTTCGATACACGGGGCACACAGGTAGGGCAAAGGGGATCAATTAATAAAATCACAAGTCGAGGATATCTTTTTAATCGTAATTTTTTGAACACAATACAACATGCAAGCATTAAAATGCTTTATGAAAATCAAAAACAATCATATCTTTTTCTATATTTGGTACCTATTTTTGGTTACTTTCAAATTATACAAGAAAAACGATCTCTATATAAAGTCAAACAAAAACTATAATATATTATGAAAAATTTGGTACAACAGTGCGCGGGTGCGCGGGCGCAGGCGCCGAGCGAGCGGCCCGGGGGCCCGCGGCCCGGGGGCCTCAACATACTACACTATACAAACGTACGCACTATGATCACTCAGTCGCTCTGTGGGCCCCGGCCGCTCGGCAACACTGTACAGTCGGCGCCGCGCCCGCCCCGCGCCCCCACACCCCACCCCTCGCGCCCTCCGCCGCAACAGCTAAGTACTCGACGAGTCTAAGATAATAATGTGAAGCGATCGACTTACGTTAAATTTAGAATTGGAAGGAGCGGCGCGGGCTCGCGGGCGCTCGCCGCGTAACATTAGATCTATCTAGAATAAATAGAGGGAGCCTCTGTGCGCCGGGCGTGCGCGCGCGCCAGCGCTCAGGGCGGCTCTAGCGCCGCGCGCCGCGGTGCTTGCGGTGCGCCGCGCGGCCCCGCCCCCACCACAGCACCAGCAGCGTCAGCAGCAGCACCGCCCGCCGCGAGCTGCACACACACTTGCAACGTCACTCACTCCCCCTATCCCTGCCCGGCCGAGCATTGCAACCACAAAATAGACATGTCGGTCTGGACTCACAAACACAGACACGTTCCGATAGAGATCTCAAGCTATGTCTAGCATATGCCAGTGCAAGCGCATTCGCGCGCTTGTCTCGCTACACGTGAACGCGTGTGCGTGCGTTTCCACTCGTCATATGGAAGCGACCTACTGGTACCTATCTGTTTTGTGGTGGCGCACTGCTCAGTCAGGTCAGGTCATCAGATTAAACCTAAGTTAACTTTATATTTTCAACTGTCTATGACTAGCACTACACTGTACAGATATACAGATTTTTGATAGGTTTACAGAACATTTTGAGAATGTTGTGAACTGATTTGAATAATTACAAATCGAATTCTATCTAATTTCTAAACTAGTGGGGGAAGGTGAAACATAAAAGAAAATCGATTGTATAACTCGTAGATGCAAAACTTAAAAGGGAAGTAAATTGTCAGCGTGACGCATTCAAAATGCTCAAATAATATCGAAGCAAGAAATAACGTGGTTAATGAGTAAATAATAAAACATGCAACATAAAATGATTCTAGAATGAATGTCCTCAATTTAATACATGTTATACTTTAAGATGACAACCCTCTCCATTACTGGCTAGGGATTACCACGTCAAATAATACTTTACACAAACTACAATGTGACAGCTAATGACTCTAAATTAATAGAATTAAAAAAAAAAATAGTTTGAATAGTGCCTTTTCAACTGCTATGTTCAGAGGTCTGTTGACTGAACCGTTCTGGCAGCGGTGGTAAACGGTGGTTATACAAGCAATAAGCTGTATTTAAGGAGACAATGACAGTAATTCCTCTGTAAAATCATAAAACAGTTACTCATTGGGTATGCGCTACTATTTTTTAACCAACTTTTCCAGAGGAATCACGTAATTTCTCGACCCCTTAACTGCCTGTATTAAAACCGATGTAATTAAATCAAGGACTCAAGCTAAAAACACGTGTTAATATAGCAGATGTATGAATGAATAAGAAGAGTGGGAATGGTTACCGATGCACACAACACGCGAGATTGCTCACCAAAGTAGCACACTGGCTGCCCTGCAACAAGCATAATGCGATCACACTCCGACACCGCGCCGTCCAATGACACCACCAAAGGATCCTCGAATGTTATCAAAGGGAATCGGTATTCTACATGTCACTGACCTTTGTTGACAAAGGGAATTAGTATTCCACATAAACCCAACTAGTAGTGACCAAAGGAATCATTATTCCCTTTGACCTTTACCAGTGGTGACAAAAGCAATAATTGTTCCTCATGATCCGAAATACTGATGACAAAATGAATTATTATTCCACATGACACGAATTAGTTGTGACAAAGGGAATCAGTACTCCCCATGACACTAGCATGTCAAAGAGGATCAGTATTCCCATTGACACTATTATTAGTGATGATGTCGGGACGATAGCATCGGGCTGTATGAAGCGATTAGTTAAAGCACTGAGCACGAAGACCCACGGGTTTGATGAAGCTGGCAGGGATTAACAGTATTTTTGTGATACAATGGCCGCCACAGTTGAGAAGTTATAAATTTAAAATCTCTAAATGCGTAATCAATAAATGAGGAAACAAAAAATAAGAAATACTCTAAAATAGGAACCAGGGACCTATTCCTGAAGATGGAAAAAATGTTCAAGAAGAATTTTTGGTGTCCTGCCAACCTCACATCAAACCAGTTTGTCAGTCTTATTAGCCGGTACTCTACGCACCGTGCAGGCAGCGCAGTGCGGCGGCGCGCAGCCGCCCAGCTCCAGACGGCGGGGCGGCCCCGCCCCTCCCCCCCCTCCCACAGTCTGCGCGCCCCCCACGCAGCACCCCGCGCCGCTCTCCCCGCACTCCGGCTCCCAGCAGTCTACCTCACCAAGCTGTAAGCAGACATTCACAATGCTCAAGGCAACAGATTTTTTTCCAAGGTTAAGGAAAAGACAGACTTGATGTGAAGCTTCAAGACCAGATTCAATAGTCTGCAGTTGGCCTTGTCTTCTTAAATTTAACGTGCAAAAAGGACAAGTCAGCATAACATACAAAGACAAGGAAGTGCAAGGTTGATATTGTTACGGACCGACACCGGCGATTAGCACTGCTAAGTTAAGCCATGTTCGTGGATCCAAAACTACTGGCTCAGCCATTATAAAGTACAAATGGTACCGCTTCTTCCTGCGTGTATTCGATCATGAATTATGACGGCGCTAAAGACTGTACACGCACAGATACTCACGAAACACCCGCAGATCTGGCACTGGTAGAGCCAGTGCTCCCCGCTGCTGAAGGTGACGTGGTGCATCTCCTGGTAGCGGCAGTGGAAGCACGCCTCAAAGTGCGGGCAGAAGACTGCATACGCACAGATACTCACGAGACACCCGCAGATCTGGCACTGGTAGAGCCAGCGCTCCCCGCTGCGGAAGGTGACGTGATGCATCTCCTGGTAGCGGCAGTGGACGCGCGCCTCACAGTGCGGGCAGCAGACGGTACACGCACAGATACTCACGAGACACTCGCAGATCTGGCACTGGTAGAGCCAGCGCTCCCCGCTGCGGAAGGTGACATGGTGCATTTCCTGATGGCGGCAGTGGAAGCGCGCCTCGCAATGCGGGCAGCACGACGCTGGCGCTAGTGACGGCAGCGACGTGCTCTGCAGCTGGTAACAGAAGAATCAATCAGAATATGAAGATGGAGGGAGTCTTAGAGGGCCGCCATATCCAGTATAACATGGAATAAAAGTATTGAAAAAGCTGGTGTGCAAGTGAGCAATTTGTTGTCAACAAATGACCAGGTTGATTACTGGCAAGGCCGATGGCAGGAGACCGAAGAGTTTCAGCCCGATTAGATGATTATTGCACGGATTTGATCAGACCATCTGAACGGGAAAAGCACGAAATTGACCAAATTGTATGATGCATTCCATGATGCCAAAAACAAATACAGATGGAGAAACATTATCACGAAAAAGTTAACCTCCCGTCGGAGAAATCACGCCCCACAGTAATAAAAGGAATACGACGCGAGGAGGAGGAATGAACAGATAATCCTTGCCCATCCAAGAATTCGTTTGCGACTCTTTCCAAGCTAGACCAATTTTGAAGGAAGTTCTGGAAAAACGCTATTAAAGACCTGTTCTAGCTAATGCCATACCGTTATGTTTATGGACTACTCACCAACTCGATTGGTCTGCAAGCTTGTCGGCAGCGGGGGCAGGAAAATAAACCCCCGCCTTTCGCAGAAGAGCACTGTTTGTATTTAACGTCAGTGTAAGTGCCATGGCGATGCCCGTACTTCAGGACCGGGGTCCAAATTATACACTATCTGGCCCTATATGACAGGGATCTGATTATCTATCGTAATGGCACGATGCTGCCTTAAAAAGCTGGTAGATAGAATGACATGAATTATTCCTCCCGTACACAAAATACGCGCTTGGACGTGGAGTTGCGGATGTGCATCTGGACTGAGGGCCCATTTTTCAAATCCTTGCGGAACGAAATAAGACTTATAGGGAAATTAGTTAAAAATAGTAAAAACTTAAAGCAATGGGCCTAAAATTTGCATGCAGCACCACAGACGTTGCAATACGCTAATCAATCAAATTCATTTCGATGAATAAAACACAATCGGTATAAATTTATGAAAACTATTTACTTCACTTATATTATGTAATCTAAAAATAGTCTGATATCGTAACATCAATTTAATTACAAACTATTTGTTACTATTAAAATAAACGGTTACGATCGGTATAAATATAAGAAAACATGTTTTGCAGATTCCTCGGTAAAGACATTAAAGGATTGAGGGCCATAGATATATCGCCATAAATCTGTAATGTCTTATTCTACAGATTTGGGAATTTCTTAAAATATTTAAGAAATTCTTAACTAAATGCCTAAGTTAAAATTATTAACCCAGAGATAGTACTTTCTGAGATTTAGGCTATGCCAGTTTATGCAAGCGTCTGGATTGAGGGCCCAAGTAATTTAATCATAACAGTTTTAATTCACGTTTAAGAAATTTTAGGCCCATTGCTTTAAGTTTTTACTATTTTTAACTAATTTCCCTTTAAGTCTTATTTCGTTCCGCAAGGATTTGGAAAATGGGCCCTCAGTCCAGATGCACATGAGTTGCGGGAGTACCAGCCAACCATTATACATTAAAGCGTTAAATATTCTGAAGTTGATCTCCACTCACAATCAGTCTAGTGCGAGCGATAGTTACCGCGGTGGTGTGGTTATCGAGCAGGTCGCAGGCGCAGGCGGCGAGCCGGCAAGCGGCCACGCCCGCCGCGCACGCACAGGAACGGCAGCCACCCGCTTCGGACCACGCCGAGCCGTCCGACATCATGCGGCCTTGCCAGTTACAACCTGAAAAAATTGAAGTACAATGATAAGAAAGAAGAAGCCCATAAATTGACAAGAAGTCAGCAGCGGTATGACTTATTCCAGGACGCTCATATTTGAATGGTCAAATTTAAAACTGTTAGCAAAACCCTGACCCTCTGGTGTTCAGTAAGCACAAATAGGTCCAGAAAGAGAACCTAGGGGTCTTCAAGTCAAGAGTGAATAGGTTAATTTTAGGCAAGCGAGCTTCACCTTCGACCACATCATCACTTAACATCAGGCGAGATAGTGGTCAAACGCGAGCCTAAAACAAATAAAAAAAAATAAACAACGCAGAATAGAGTTTTTGGCGCAGACTTACAAGGAGACCCGACCGCTAAACTGGGCAGAGGTCTGGGTTAGGGATGTAACGAGGTTCGATTCCGAATCCAAAAAGTCGATATCGAACTTCCGATTGTTTTTAAATCTCCGATTTCGATTTGGATTCCGAAACTTTTAAATCGGAGGTTATCGGAGGTCGATGCACAGCGGCGGCGGTGGATAGATAACGCGTACAAATTTGTTTGCGATTTTAGAAAACATGTTTGTTTTTTTTAACGCCTTTTAGGTGTTAGGCAGATTAACAATGTATATATTATTTTATTTTATTAAACCTGCTTTCTCTTAACCCATTTTTTTCAGCCTACGCCTCCCATTTCGATTCCGGTTCCGATTCCAATAAACCAAACTTTAAACCTCCTCATTCCGACTTCGGTTACGATATCATCACATCCGTAACATATCTAGTTTGGATAAAGAGAAGAAGAAACAAAAAAAAATATGAAGCTTATTAGTTTCAGGACCCAGCTAAATATTATGAACATTTATATGCCCAATGATGGTATCCAAAAAAACTTGTTACTTCGGAATCTTCTGTCACTTCCAGCTCCTCAGTTCTTTTTAACCGACCGAACCGACGATCATTTACGAAGGAGAAAGCCTTTATCATAATTTCAGCCGAAATACGTCCAATACTGGACATACGCCTCCTTTAATTGTCGCCACACAGACTGGTCCTGTACATCCACATCGTCTCATACCAACACGGGGCTTGCAGAACTGACGATGGGTCCTATGTATATGGGCCAAAATGCAAAATTACAACTTTACAGGAGAGGCTTCCAAAGTTTAAATTTACTATAACTTCAGATTGATAAAACCGAACTTTACGATTATTTGCTCGTTTGCTAAGACAACTATCCTCCTCATTTATACTATAGTATTTTATACATACATATATAGGTTTTTTTTTACGTCACATTGGCTCTTTTACGTTAGTTTTTGTTTAAACTATTTTTCTTTAAAAACATCCTAAAAGGGCCAATGTATCATATTGGTCATTATACGCGTATTACGCTAATTCTGTGCAATGTTATTTTCATTTCCCAATGCCAAATTCACTAAATTGTGACTCCTAGACAACTTAGTGCGATAATTGAATGCCATCTTTTAATTATTAAACTAAGTTGTAACCCAAAAACACAAGAAATTACATTATGTATTCATTAATGTGGCCGTTGCTCTGTTCAACGTATAAGTGTCAAATCAGCTGATTGGCCCAAACTACGAAACAAACGCGCGGGAACTCCCCACGTATAAGACTCTAACTACTCTTAGGACCTTGTACGTTTAAATTCACGTTACATATGCCGTTATACTGTAATAAAAAATCGTATTTCTATGCAGAAATATTTTTTTTTAATAGATCCTAATTAATTACATCTATAAGATGCGTTTACCATAAAAAAGTAAAAATGGCCAAATTGTTAGTTTGGCCCATATACATAGGACCCATCGTGATAGTCGATAGGATCGGTCACAGTGGCGGTGTCCAGAAACTGCCACTTAAGTTCGGCATTATTTTGGGCTATGTCGATAACCTTGGTCGGCTGCAGATATCTTCATTCTTTAGGAAAGAGAAAGCCACGCTCACTTAATTCACAGTTTTCTTCCGAATCACATTCACATCTGAAGCCGCCATCAATGTTGACGCAGCGCGCGCTGTGGTGACATGTGTGGAACCCCTCCGCGCACTCGTCTACATCTGAAATAAAACACAACAACTTCAGTAATTAAGTATGAAGGCTTAGGTTGGTCTGAAAATGAAGGCTAAAACCGCATTTGCGCCTGCAGTCACTTTGCGGGGCACGATCTAGCGGTTGATCTACATTGTACCTCGGTTGCCCGCAATGTAATGCATCTTGCATGCGAATTGGTTGCAACTGTAAACGTGGCTTAAGATATGAGAGCGTGTATTAGAGATGAGTTTGTTGTTGTGGATCTATAAAATAACAATTAAATATGGCCAGTGTCTAATAGTGCCAAATGAGTTCATGGCAATAGAGCTGTCTGACTTATGCGGCAACTCATCATTGTCATAATCATTTTGGTGATACAACTGGCGAAAAATGACGATTCCCCAATAAACTGTATTCTTCTGTCATACGGTGAATTCCTGCGAACGAATCATTGGACACCTACTTGTAAGCCTCGTTAGCGGTGGCGAGTTGGGAAATCATCCCCATTATGTCAGATCCTGCAATGTCGACTGAGTTTTCTCGGTTTCACAAAATCGAAGTGAAACGCAAGCAAGACGGGGGATGTTACCTTGGCATGTATCCAGCACAGCATCCCTGGTGTAGCCGGGTGCGCACACGCAGTAGTAGCTGCCGGGCGTGTTGACGCACTGCGCGTGCGGCGGGCAGGCGGGCGGCGCGGGGGAGGGGGAGGGGGGCGCGCGGCACTCGTCCACGTCGCGCTCGCAGCGCGTACCACCGAAGCCGGGCGCGCACGCGCACAGCTCGCGGGATACGCACACACCGCCGTTCAGGCATCCTCCCGTGCAGATTGCTGTAAGAATCCCATGTTTCAAAGTTAATTTTATATTGCAATTAGACGCAGAAAAACAAGATTGCAAAACGTTAAAACAACAATGCCTATGGGTCTTCATTTGCTCATGTATGGGACTGTTCTGGTTGCTATGTTCTTTGTGTTGGTGTTCGTCTATTGGCTGCCACTCCAAACTTTAGAATTGAATAAGAAGACCGAAACGGATGTTATCTTACTCAGATCTCTACAATTACATACGTGAGCACTCGTATCCGTCTCCGGTGTAGCCCTCCCGGCAGCGGCACGTGTATGAGCCGGGCGTGTTGGTGCACACGGCATGTGCGTGGCAGCCGTGTGTTTCTCCCGCGCATTCATCTACCTGGAAAAAAAATTACAATTATTATTAACTGTCTTACCAATGGCTGAATTTTCAAGAGAGACGAGATCAGACATAATAATAAACTTATAGAAAGATATCTATTTTGATGACAAATTGGACTAAAAATCCATCAAAGTGAAAAAAGACTACAATCCAAACCTTTGGCAGAAACAGAATCTGTGACCAAGGAGGGAAAAAGCCAACATCGAAGATTGGACTTGAAAGCCGGTGAATTCTGGATGAAATCACGATTTAGAAGATCCAACGAGCCACGCACACTACGCGCAGTCTCGACCACGACTTGTCGCGCGAACGGCTGCATTCCTGAACCAAAGTAGTCGGACCATCGGTCGCTCGTGCGGCCAAACTTTCTACTTGGTTCTGCAGCCAAGATTGCAGCTGGTCGTGCGACAAGTCATGGTCGTGGTCGTAATGATATGATAAATATCTCTGCACAATTCAACTACATTTTCTCTCCCCGGTAGGCACTGACACAAGTAGCCACCCACCACGTTGATGCAGCGCGTGTTGGAGTGGTAGTGGTGCCCGTCTAACCATAGTTCAGCATACTACGTTAAGTCTTACCTCTACACAATTAAACTTGTCTCTCCGGGTGTAGCCCGGCAGGCACTGGCACACGTAGCCTCCCACCACGTTGACGCAGCGCGTGTTGGAGTGGCAGTGGTGACCGTCCAGACCGCCCGCACGCTGGCATTCGTCCACATCTGGAATATAAAACCATAAATATTTTACAAATATTTCATGCGATGGGCTGTTAATATTAGCCGGCAAACAGATCGTGATGACCGTTGGGCTCATGGGACATGTTCTTTTGACTTTGAAGGTCAACAATCAATTGATTCCCGAATTGATGAAGAAAGCCTTGCAGGTTCAGTTTCGAGCAAAAAATGGAAAAATATAATAGCAACCGCTGAATTGTACACACATTAAAAAGTCAATCATACAGTGGATACGTTGCCTAGAACTTTACACATCTACAGTTGCATTTGGTTGTTGTAGAAAACGATTCACAGGAAGACATCCTGATAACAGCTGGACAACAGTGGGAGTAACCGACAACTGATCGTGTATTAGCAATCCACTGCTGTGCATAACCCTCCTTGGTGGTCCTTTCTTAATTAAGCATAAGATTAATTAAGAAAGGACCACTGACACACCGCTTTAAATGAAGGATGTTTACCTTGACAAGAAAGTCCGTCGCCTTGGAAGCCCTGGTTGCACTTGCACGTGTACTTGGTGTTGAGGTTCATGCACGTCGCGTTCTCGTCGCACGAGTGCCCCATGCTGCAGTAGTCCACGCCTTACAACATAGAATGACTTATCATTTACATACACATCTGGTTAATGGCGGTCACACAAATCAAGCTTAAGCCAGAGCTTAAGCTGGTGAGTCTGCCCTAGGGTGCTTGAGAAACAGTAGTAATGGCCCGCTTTAAATCTGATTGGCTAAAATCTAAAAACTCATAAATATATGCAAGTGTGGTAATAGAGACAGCCAACTTCGATTGAATTCAGTCAGAGTTTAAAAGAGATCCATACAAATAGAGGAGTTCGGCAGGGTTCGGTAGTGTCCGGTGAGTCACTCCTCCCCGGTAGACACCTTTAACATGAAGAGGGGTGCTTTTTATTCTCGTTCTCATTCTAGAGTCAACACATTTGCAGAGTCTCTAAAGGGTTCCCCTCTGATCCTCGTTGTATCTCTCACCTGGACAGAACTTGCAGCACTCGCCGGGCACGGTGAACTGGTCGGCCACGTCACACGGCAGCGGCGGGCACGCCACCTCGGGGTCGACGCGCGTGCACTGCATGTTGCCGTCGTGACACACACACTCCGCGCATTCCTTTGGAGCGAAACGCTCTCCGTGTTCGTATAATGTTCCTTTTAGAAGGCACTGTCCTGAAGAAAGATAGTCGGCTGTTAGATAGATTGTTGAACAGATCCTCCACAAAAGTAACATTGCTAAGTGGTTGGTTATAGGCTTCTGCTCAAAAGCTCTACACAAGTGATATTCTACCAACGAAGGCTCGCGATAGCAATTGCTTAAATGTCCGAAATGTATGGGATTGATAAGCGCTATCAAAATTTCATGTGATCAATTATTTTAGCATTTCGTCAATCGCCATAGTTGACAGAATGATGCTAATGGAGTTTCTCGCCCGTTCTTCTCACAAGCAAATTTTCCGAATGGACGGTAGAATCAATTAACTTTAAATTTATATTTCTAAAGTTCGAAAGTGCCGCTTAATGGCCTAGTTGAAATAAAAAAATGTCTGTTTGCCCGACTGCCGAAGGAGGGTAATGTGTTTATCAGTCTATGTATGTATGTATGTTTGTTACTATATGGCGTTCTAGAGACCAAATGCGTCTGCGAGTGTCACTGGCTACATTAAAATTGGAAAATAGAAAAATGGCGGATTTTGGGCGCCATATTGTGGGAGCCCAAATTTTTCTTTTCTTCCAAACCCATCGCGTGGGGTATCAAAATAAAGGGTTTCAAGAGGTGTTTGCAAAAATATATAACACTTATATATTTAAATGTAACTAATTCTAAAAAAAAAATAACTAATATGTTATAAAAAAAAATAACAAAAATCCCGACTGCTTTAAAAGCGAACTAAAAAGACGTATACGAGAAGAAAATCATGCTGTGCAATCGGAGGATACATCTGGTTTTGGTCAGCCAGCTCGCGCATAATTATGTATCCTCCGACTGCACGAAATCACTAATTTACTAATTACACTGAGGCAACGGTGTTTCTGTCAAAAATAAATTAAGTTCACATTCTTCACAACATTAAGACAGGTGACCTAGACAAATGAACTACTTTAGTACATGCCTCTTACCCTGTTAGTTTGGTTGTAGTCACTACCAGTACAAAGCTATACTTACTCAAGCATGTTGGACAACACTCTCCCGGGTGTAACACCGGATTCTTGCACTCTGCTCTATCGCACTCGACTGGCCTGCACGTTATTTCACCGTGCTGGAAAACAAATAAACTTTTTAGTAATACAAGTTTAAAAGAATAAAGACTATAAGTAACTTAGTTGGGCCCATGGGCATCGCTAAGGGGGTAGTGACTGTTGCTATATCCTAGAGATTACAAAATTTTAAGCCAAATGCAAAGAAATCAAAGTCGTTGATGTCCTAAAAGAGACAAAAACCTTCTTGCCCGAAACGGGATAATTTTGATCACTCTACCGTTCGACTACTTAAGATATTATTACAATGTTGTAATTTTAAATGGACCATTTGGTTGACTCCAAATTCTTTTTATTATTTTATCCTATATTTTGTCCCAAATTCTTTTTATTCTAATATAGGTATATAATAACTTTGTTTACAAGTATTGTATATTGTAAGGTCAATAGCTCGTGGACCTACACATTGCACTTTGGATCGTTTTTTTCTCAATCGCCCGCCGTAGCCGCGTAGGTATAAAACTCGCACTAGCAGTGCAAAGCTTCATGTGGTTTTCAATTGTATTTAAAATCCATGCTATTCTCATAGTCCATATATCAACTTGTCCCCCCTGGGCCACAGACAGGCGACGCCCTTGGGTGGGCCTCGCCAAGTCTGTAGAAATCTGTACGGAGACGATAAATAATAAATGCTCTTGAAAGCAGTCTAATTAATTACTGCCTGCAGCAATTTGTTAAAAAAATACAAATATATAAAATCACATCAAACGAGTCAAAGTCAACTCGACGCCAAGTTAGGTCAAAGTAAAGGTAAGTTTGATAGTATTCAAGTATAGTGATTGTACCACACAGGAGCAGCGATTGCAGTCCCGTTGCCACGTGGCGCCGTCGGCGTGGACTGTGCCGTTGGAGAAGCACGACTTCTGACAATCACATTGTTCCAGTCGCGCTAACCTTGCCTCCGTGCCAACCAACTGGAACACAAACATCACTCTATTATTTACCGAAGGGGTTGCCAAATGTGTACAGCACCTACAATCCTAAACATCTCCTGCAGGTTGTTCAAGTCCCATGTTCCACAAGTAATATGGGGCGAACCTGTTACCATAAGCCGGTACAATAATTAGCCCAGACAAATAAGTCCCATATTATGTAACAGGATGGAAACCCCAATAATACTATGCCCAATCTGAGCCAAACAAATTATGTACGAGTAACAAACGACGAATGGAACTTTCTCTTACTACACTTCCTCAGTATTTTAGACACGTGAAAAAGTGTTCTGTGTTTTGTTTGTGTGACAGGGTATGAACAGCTACATATTATGAAGAAAGGAGATACTACCTTGAGTGACAGGTCATGGATATGTGTAGTGAGCTCCTGCACGGTGGCTTGCAGCAGCGCGAACTGGCCGCACGTGGGGCACTCGGAGTCCAGCCCCGGACACTGCGCCAGGTAGCCGTGCGGCCCGCTCACCAGTCTTACGTCTTGTAGTGTACCCTGAAAGTAATAGTGGGGATTATAAGCGTAAAGAACAGCGGAGGAGTTTGATAAAGTATAAGGTTTACAAATAGTTGGTACATACCTTAAATAAGGAATGTTTGCTATTCCGCTGGCCCAGCCAGAGCGCCAGCTGCGGCTGCGTGAAGTTGCGGTCAGGTGGCGGGATGAGGCGGCGGTAAAGCGGGTGGCAGTCCAGCAGCAGCGTGGCCTGCGAGCCCGACACGCTCAGTGCTAGGCGGTGCCACGCGCCGTCAGCCACGCGCGCCGGGAACGATTCCACGCGCGCCGCGGCGCCGCCCGCCGCCACGTAGTGCAGGCGCACCTCATCACGCCGCCCGCTCGACTGCACCTCCAGGTACCTACGCAAGCACACCCGTCACTCGCGACACCGCGCCGGCTGCCGGCGTAGCCCGCCCGCCGACACTGTTCCGAGGTACACATAAACAAAGCAAACAACACACAGAGGCAACGCGCGACGGACGCCGGCGCGCGGCGCGAGCGGACCTCGGCTCGCTCTACATCTCAATATCGTCGGCCAGGGGGACCATGTACCTCGGAACGAATTGCGTTCGGTGACGACAGAGACGCCAGGTGTCTGTTAGTAGATCCGGGCGCGCGGGCTCGGCCCGGCTCGCGGTGTCCGCTTACGTAGTTAAGGGAGAATTTTTGACCGAACAGTTAGTTACGAGTTAGCAAAGGCGCAGAGACGGCCAGTGCGCCGCGCGCGGCTTTAGACACATACGAGATAAAAAGGATTCCCATGTCGCTTGGAATGCAAGTGCGGAACATCTCGGCGTCCCCTCGGGTGTCGGGTATCGGGTGGCGTGCAGCGCGCGGCGCTCGACAACAACATCCAGAACAGAACATCTAACGAGGATCGTGGGGGGCGGACATATACAGAACACAAAACGTCAAGACACAGAACACAAGACGGACGGCGAAGGGGCGCGGGGCGCGGGGCGCATGCAAGCCGGCCGGCGGCCCGTCCGCGCACAACATCCATGCAGATGTACAGGAGCGCAACCAGCTCAACGAATGGGTCGAGGAGGACATTCCGAGGCACAGGACATTCCAAGATACATGATTCTCCCCGAGAGCGCGCGCGCATGGCGCCGGGGGGCAGGCATGCGCGCGCGGCGATGTTGAGATCTAGAACTCACCGTCAGCGCTGAGCCGCCTGGCGCGCCGCCGCCGCCCGCCGCCGCCGACCCCGCGCGCCCTCTGCGCGAGACCGGGCGCCATCCACTTCCACTACTCGGTACCAGATGAATACATAATTAAGTCGTGAAATCGGGACTTCAACAAATTAATTATCGAGACATCGAAACACATCGGTTGCTCCCAACTCTGTGGTCGCTACGAGCTGTGCTACGCCGCGTAGCACTTGCTACGGCAGGTGCTACGCATTCTGTTATTGATTCTTTTGTGCGTATTTACGTTTAAAATTGTTTATTTAATAATATTAATAATTAAAATTAAATAAAATAAATATATATTTTTATGTCGATTTAAATGATTGACCCACCACATTATTTTCTCATTAAAACCCAAAATTCTTGATATCAACGTCTAAAATAACAATATAACAAGTAAGCGGAAAAGTGCTACTAATCTAAGATTAAAGTAATTACGAGTACGACAACATCTATAACAAACGGGCAGTACCTGTTGTATCCATGCGAGAAGGACAGGATGGTACCCGAGTTGGCGGGCTCCTGGCGAAGCGAAGCGAGCACGGTGAACTCGGGGGAGCGGCGCAGGAGCTCGGCCGCGCGCTCGAAAACTGCGCCCTCCACTTGTAGTGAACGAGATTCTCCTGGGATACACATAAAACTGAATACGTAAACACATAAATCAATAAGAAATACATAAAATTCGGTTTTTCATACATTTGTAATTTTACTTTATGCGACTTTTCAGGATTACCCGTCCGTCCATCTAAAGTTTTTACAAAAATGTAGATATTTTATTTTAGGTATTGCTTTTATACGAATGCGGTATAGATTTTCTTAATATCGATGCAAAACTCCTGATTATTACAATGAAAAACAATATTTTACATTACAAAAATTGCCTACAAGTGAATCACGAATTATGAGTAGGCACCTATAAAGTGATATAAATAACCCTATCGCAGTCAAATAAACCAGTCAGCTGTTATCGTAGCCTATATAATGTACTGTAGCCTACCTCTATGTGTGTGTCAGCCTTTATGTGTATATGTATGTGTGGTCTACATGTGTATGTGTGTGTACTATCGTGATCTTGGAGTCCTTGACTAGTAACGATCGGGGCGCGCTGGCTCTCTGCCAGATCTATTATCTGGATTCACTGATTTCTCCGAAGATTTCCCTTACTTGATTGCTTTTCAGATAATTCTAGAATTAATTTTCTCTATAGCCACTGAAACTCTGGAACAATCTGCTCGCTTTGAATTGAATATGCGACGATGGTGAAAGTTTGAATTTCAATTGGTCGAGTTTCGCGAGCTTTGGTTGAGACTAAAGTGTATCATTCCAAACCGAATCCTATTGGAAATTAATTGGAATATAGTCTGAAGTAAGTTGTATAGTGCCGTAAATTCAGATTATTTCAAAAGGTTGTAGCGCTGACATAATTTTTATTTATTTAGTCCCAATTCACAATGGAAGTCTTTCCTCATTCGTAATTGCAATCACCCGGAGCCATTTAAAAGTTTATATAAGGTAATCAAAAGCATTACCTACATATGAAGTTGCAAAAATAAACTTTGATTTTATTATAATAAAATGTTCTACTTAAAATGGTACCCATTTCATAGGCACTATTAAACCACGCACAGTAAAGTCCAGGTTTATTAAGTACAGTATCAGATGATATTTAAGGCTATTGACTAGAAAGTCCAAGACATCACCTGCTCACACGACTTGCAAGCTGTACTTATAAATCGAGCTCCACGTTCGATTGTCCTAGCCGCAGATAAAATAATACTAGCGCCTAGCTATCGTGCTGATTGAGCTAGCTGTCAGTACCACGCTGGTGCTGTTTTGAAACCAGACATGTTATTCTACCACCATGTCACTTGTTTGCCACCATTTGATAGGGACCGTTCTTACCAAAAAGACGTCATGCTTCTAATGTTATAGAGAGACGGAGCTATACAGGACGAATACCATTATCTCTTTTTAACACGCTTTTATTACCTTGGTATGTATCTATGTATGTATGTATGTAACGGAATCTTTGAACGTGGTTTTCACCCCCTTAAAAACGTCTGATTAATTTGAAACTTTGCAAACTTATCAAAGACTGATGAAAATGCAATAATTAAAATAGTTTGTTCCAATACCCTTACCAGGATCTTAAGGATTAGCGATCGAACTAAAAAGTAAAAATAAATAGTAGTTACAAAAAAACTAAAAAACACGTTTTAATAGAAAACCAAACTAAAAAGTAGAAAATATTTTTCAATAAATTTATATTAAGAATTGTGTGATTAACAAAAAATGTAAAAAAGCGTGGGGTGCTTTTTAAGATATTTTCAAAATGCCTGTACTTTAACCAATACCTGTCAATAAAATATAACAATTGATATCAAGCACCCCACGCTTTTTTACAATATTTCTTTTTGTGAATTTATTACACAATTCATAATATAAATTAATTGAAAATTATTTTCTACGTTTTAGTTTGGTTTTTTATTAATGCGTGTTATTTAGTTTTTTTGAAACTACTATTTATTTACAACGAAATCCTGATGTCAATAAACCGGTCGTAGGGTACCAATGGTACCAGTAGCAAAACACTTCAAATATAGGACGGGTATTACACGCGTATATTTGTTACAACTTGACATTTTGATTGCAAGTTTCTGAAGTCGTTTATTTTCAGTGGGTAGAATTCTATTTGGAGATAAAAGTTCGACTTTATTATCTGATATATTGTTACTGAGATTTGAAAACTGGAGCCCCATATGTAGGAAGATAGATTTTATCTAAAACTCTTGAATGTATCTGTAACCGGATTATTGCAGAGACCGTAAGTTTGTAATTAATTTGCGAGATTATAAATTCTCGATATATTTTGAATAGAATATTTAAAATACAATCTAATCCGATAGTTTAAAATATGTTATATACGTGTCTTATTGAGAAGAAAGAGTTTACAATATCACGCGATTCATTATACATACGGTATTTGCAATAATCCAGTGACATAAAAAATAAACAAACTACATCAAAAATACGTTATTATGGCTATGGGTGAAAATAGATAGGAACAAGAGTCGTTTAAACATTTCCATCAATAAATTCGGGAAATCTAGAATCTATTATAGAAACGCTATTAAATCGAGGTAATGCTTTATTGGCATTAGGCAGAAATACCTAGTGTAGTTGCCTATTTGTGTACAACAGTTTGCCAAGCCGAGATTACCGCAGTTGTGACTGATTCGCATTCGCCGTGCAATGCTGCATTGCAGCAGAAAAGCGGGAGAGAAACTATAAACTAGTTTCGTGATGCAGATTTATTGCAGATACAATTCTCAAAGCAGTATCTAGGTTATTTGAAAATACATACACTTCGTTATTAAATGACAGTTGTTACTTTCTTAAAATAATTAAAGTCTGTGGATGTTAACGGACGGTCGCATGGCATATTTGATAAAACTTTCATTAGATACCTATTCCTATAATTATGTTTGTAATTTCCTGTCTGGTAAAACCCATTATTTTTCCAGATCTATCAAGTAGTATCAAATTCCAAAGCAACGGATCCAGACAATACTATGCAATTTATTGTAAATCTGTATTACTCAAATCATATTAATTGATATGATCCGTAGCGCAATGAATACAGCCTTGATGCAGCTCAGAATTAATAAAGCTTTCAATTGAAAACCCTTACAAATCAACCCTTAGATCTATTCGATGGAATGTGTCAGCGAAATCACACTCAGGAATCACGAGCGGCAAATAAAGTGTGCAACACAGAGATTTAAATCACACGAGGGTGGAATGAGAACGAGATGACGAAATAATATTGCGAATGAATGACGAGCAATCCCCCCGCGGTGAGCGCAGTCGTTCGGAAGGGTGGCACGCGACCCGCCGACCACCGACAATATATTTTACGGTCTCAAATCAGAATTCAAACTAATAAATCTGTCATTCATTGTATCTGTACTGTAATTGATTCAAGAACAAATGATGCGTGTTTATTTCGATGATTTACTACGACTGTTACTGTAAGACGTCGCGTCGCGTCTAAGACAAATTCGTTTAATAATGTTCGCTTTTTATTCGTTCCGAGCGTAAAAAATGGTCATCCGGAGCCGCACGCGTGCCTTACGCGGGGTGACGTCTACGTTGACGGTCACGTGACCGTCTGTCACGAAGATGTCAGCCCTAGGGGGTTGCACGATCATGAGGGACGTTTTTAACAAGCAAGCATTTATTGATTAGTGCCTAAAACGTGAGTAACAGCGGTGCTGTTAATCAACACCCTTTGCGTTCGATTTTGAAACTAAATAGTTTTCAAAAATCAGTCTATAAATCTCTATTCTTAACTTTGCAAGAATCTGCTCCCCTTCTTCATTCGAAAGGTATTTGAATTTAGAATACAATAGAATATTCAGTCGGGTTCACTCGCAGCTCAATCTCGGTATCTCAAGTAGAGACGATAAACGAGAAAGTTTTCCGAGCTCAACCCCCGGAGTTCGATGACTCCTCGCAGACACACCTACGATATTATTGATAAAGCCGTATTCCCACTGACCGAGAATTGTTGATGTTTCCCGAGAAAGAGGAAAGATTTTCCTTGAAATCTGTGTTCGTTGGAAAAGTTGCCTTAATGACTCTACATACAGGATATTTTCTATTAGGAGGAGAGAGAGACGATATTTAATTGACGGAAACTTGTAAATGGCAATGGTTTGCGCTAATTGTGAATAATCTTTATAGATTGAAGACTGTAATCATCATCTTCATATCAGACGAAAGTTGAGTTGTTGTTGTTGACAACTACATTGACCAGTCCTGTGCGTCTCGCATCCAGCGAATCCCCTCAACCTTAACCAGGTCATCGGTCCACCTGGTGGGAGGCCTTACAACGCAACGTATTCCGGTTCGCGGTCGCCACTCCAGAACTTATCTGCCCGATCGGCCATCCGTTCTGTGAGCAATGTGCCATGCCCACTCCCACTTAAATTTGGCAATTCTTTGGGCTATGTCGGTAATCCTGGTTCTCTTGCGGATCTCTTACATTTCTGATTCGATCACGTAAGGAAACTCCGAGCATAGCCCTCACCATTGCCCTTTTGACTGTAAGCTTTCTGATGGGGCCCATTGTGAGCGAACACGTCTCAGAGCCATAGGTTATCACTGGCTACACACACTGGTCATAGACTTTCGTCTTGAGACACAGGTAAGATGGACGAGAAGATACCGCGCAACTTCCCGAACTCTGCCCAGCCGAGTTTGATTCGACGGTTGACCTCTTTCTCGAAGTTGGCCCTACCCAACTGGATTGTTTGTCCCAGGTAGGTATAGTCGTCCACAACTTACGAGTGTAGAGTCTCCAACATTGATAGGAGTGGGTGCAACATGGGCATTCAACATCACCTTGGTTTTCCCATGTTTTGTGTTTTTCATCAAAAGATCCACTCTTTCGGCAACTCTACGCGAAGACTATAGCTTTCTGAATAAAAAATAATATAAATTAACAGATTTCCAGTTTTTCTTTAACTTTAGCTTCGTTGAATTTTTACTCACAACTTAAATACTCCAGACTTCTCAGGGCGACCAATATTGCCCCATAGTGAATACTTCGCTTTATACACCCGTGGTATTGCACAATATTGAACAAAAACAATAGAGGGAGACGATTGCCAGAACACTAAACAAGCGACGATTGCGAAACCCTTTCGAGAAGTGACGAATCTGCTAATGTAAGTGGATTGAATAATACGATGATATATTAAGCAATGAATAACATTATACGGATTTGATTTCATCAGAAAATACGGTAGAATATATCTACTGGGTGACTTATAATTCATTGGCAGCCTTTCAGAGCAAGATAGTATTCGTGATTATGGACAACTTTCACTATGGGACCAACTTTTAAGAAAAACAATTTTTTTTTCAGGGTTGATCGCATTCTGAAAGGTGTTCTAACAGCTTTTGTGAAAATCATTAAACATTTTTCAATCATCTCTAAAAGAATATTAAAGTTATAACATTTAACTTAGTCTGAAATGTTTAGTATGTTTAGTCCTTAGTGTTTCAGGTGTACATACGTGGTGGTAACCACTCTCCATTAGGCGACACGTGGCTTGTTTGCTTACAGCCCACATTGCCTACCCTTTACATAAAATATTGTAAGTCATTTGTATTTTGAGGGACATGTACACGCCAGTTAGTTACTTTAGTAAAATGGGCGAAAAGCTTTTTGAAAAATTATAAGATACAGTATTTAACAACTACAACTTGGGAGAGTGAACATATTACTTATAGGCAAGCTTGCTCTATCGTCGACCACGTCATCCCTTACCTGGAACTCAAGTTATTTATTTCAATTAAACCATTAAGGTACTCTTGAATGGTCATGGTCAAGCAGTCTATCAGTCCAAAAGATGAAGCTAGTTGCAATTCGCAACCATTGGTTACCTCTAAGAACGAGAACGTGAAAAACTTTACTTAAGTTGACAATCTACAATCGATACCGCTAGTAGAAAACTAATCAATGTATGGGAATTTCTCATCTGAACTTAAGTCACGTGGTCAGACCATACAAATAGGAGGCGTTAACGATTGTAGAAAGAGATTCGATACGAAAAGTTTGTAACTTGGCTAGGGGGGCAGGTGAGATAGTGGTCAATCGCGAATAATAAAAAATGCTGTAAGGCATTCGATTAGTAAGTTATGTTTAGTTTAGTATGAGCACGATGACATACAAGCCGTATCTATCTCACTGAAAAGGACGTTGCTCTAAAATTTTCCACACATTTTCATACTATATAACAATCACTTTTAATTGGTAGTTATCCACTAACTGCAGCCCTATTTAGCTGTCAGAAAACATGACGCTAAAACAACCAATGTTTACGTATGTGCCTCAAGAAAAGCAATTGACTAAATTGCTATTTTCTGAAGAAAAACTTTCAGTAAACCGGTCGCTGACTTCACCAAATTTCAAGGGTTGTTCGAACATTGATGAGGTTGAGAGAACATAAATATACAGCGCTTTACTGCTTTTAAATGGAAAGAATCTTGGCCAAGGGTCCCTAAACCTAATTGTTATTGTAACATTAATATTAAGAAAAAAAAACATTCTAAAAATACAACCGCAATATATCAGGAGTCCTCTGAAAACAAAACGGAAAAACATATGTTTCCCGAGCCACGCTTTCCACAAAAATATGAATAAAACATTTTCGGCCCCGCAGCCCCTTGGTGACTCCCCTTAGCCTCAATTATTATTTAATATCAATTAGACAGCACCGCTGCAGTCAATAGATAGCTTAAGAATCAACCAATTTCACAAGAACCTTTGATCCTTTATATTAAAAATGGCCTTGAAGCAAAAAAGAGATCTCTATAATTTGGTCGAACAACCCTAGTCCGGCTTACGAGGGGTTAGTGAATCTTATGCACTGCTTCATATTTCATTTGTTTGTCGCTGAAATAACATAAGGGGAAGATTCTGTATAATGCAAAGATTTTATTATTCATGTTGGTTTATTAAAATATTTGCAAAATACTTCAGATCTTATGGAAATTATTTTTTATGGTGAAGTGCTGTATTTTATGGGATGGGTGTTATTCAAGGTATACCAACATGATATGACGTAGAACCCTCGGTAGCACGTGTGGGTACCAATCATTTTTCAGGTTTATGAGTTTTGTAACGACTGCCCACAAAGCTGTCGCTTGGGTGGTCGTAAATATTTCAAAAAGCCGACATTTAAGGCTGTAAATAATAAATTCAGGTGTTTTTAGTGAGTCTACGGGTACGACGACAGAACGTGGGTGTCTCTTCAGCTAGTTTATTGTATGTACCCTTTTTTAAATATAATCTATAGACTGTCTCGTTGTTCTTGTTGCCTTGGGTTCGATTTCCAAGCTGAGTCGGGTAAGGTGTTATTATGTTTTGACATAAGGCAGCTTTAAGTTCTTAGTAGCAGCCTTAAGTTCAGATATCTTGATGGGTGTGCCTGGTTGATGGCAATAAGTTGTGTTTGAATTTAGTTATATAGAAAATCGAAATCGAACCGATTTACGAAATAAAAATGCTTCGCCCCGCTATCAGTTCGCTGTCTATTCGACGAGGCCTTAGGTTCAGATGTTTTGTTACAATGATTCACAAAAGTATAAAACACACCAAATTTGTTGCGTATTGGCCCAAATTACCGAAATAAATCCGTATCACAATTGTAGGTTTTAAACAAAGCTTAAAGCTCTATAAAGGTATTAGGGATATCCCGAACACATTCGGATTTAATTGTAATCGACCCTCGCCAGTTGATGTACAAACATCGAGTCTGCTTTGTGTAAACACTCATTGTGTGGCAACATAATGTCATGTGGCAATGTTCGTGGCAATGGATCTATTTTATTGGAAGTCGTTTGTCACTTCCCACACGTGCCGAGGTTTGTTTGTCTGTGTGGATAAATAGATTGTAGGTTTTAATTAAGCTTTAGGGTAAATTGGCAATATATAAAGTATGTGTCTTGTACCTACCCCTAGTTTCTGAATTAATTATTTGAATTTAAGTACCTATTTGTCAAACTCGCCTTCTCAAATCCGAAATCGAAATAAAAAATCTTTTTTACAAAAAAAATACTACCGACTTCCAACTAAAAACCCTACAAAGTGAAAAACAACTTTCTTTTTCGAAGTCGGTGTCTTTGGTAGGTACCTATTTTCTTCGTTATGGAAAGATTTTTTATTTTTCACTTTTTAGTTGTACCTATTAAGCAACTTGCCTTTAGTGAGGTACTTATAATGCCAGAATAGATTATCCGAATGCCATGAAACTTGATCATAACCGGTGAAATGTGAGTGTATCAAGGTGAACTGTACACATCTGCGTACCCCTTTAGAGCGTGCTGGCGTGATGTTATGTTATGAAATGGTATAAACAATAAACAGACATGCGATTGCAGCAATCCCGAGAGATTTGCCGTCATTTATTGAAGAGTTCTGCTGTTTATCTCCGAAGTTCTTCATCAGATCTTCACCAAATTAAAATGGGACCAATTTCGAAACATACCCTAATAAACAAAAAAGAATTTTCAAAATCGGTCCACAATTGACGGAGATATCGGTGAACATAAACAAAACAAAACAAAAAATAAAAAAAAAACAAACTCGAAGTCGAACATAGAACCTCCGCGAACATAGAACTTCTTGGAAAGTCGGTTAAAAATATAAATATGTACTTGCAAATGTAGATTTTTAACCGACTTCCCAAAAAGGAGGAGGTTCTCTATTCGGATATTTCTATTTTTTATGTGTGTTCTTGCATAAGTCCGTCATTTAAAGACGGACTTGTAATTCTATTCATGTTTGAAAGGGTTGTTTGTTTCGAGTTGCAAACTTGCAAACGTAGTATTTTTTCTTATTAGAAATTTTGGACAACATAAATCAATTCTTATAAACCAAAACTTGTAAGCTTTACATGTTCTTTTTTGTATATCAAACAATTTATTTACCTCCGCCAAACATGTGAGATGCGGGTCAGGCAAGCTACCAGCTGGTGTTACTAATGTAATGATGAACTTAAGTTACAGTTAAGTAAAATCAGAGTGGTGTAGTATCTGAGACCGTGAGAACAACCAACTATGCGAAAATCTTTTCTACTGTATAGGGATATCAAGAGTAGATACAAATGATTAAAGATTTAAAGGGTAATTTTTGTGAAGCATATTTCGTATTGTAACGTGTCCTTTACAATTTGCCAACAATTTTTGTGCTTCAAAAGAGATTTTAATGGTTCATTTGCAGCTTTGAAAATTGGTTTTCAAATAGACCACATAAAAAAATAACATCCGATTGAAATTGTTCTTTTGGTCAGTAAGAATTTTCATGTTTTTCTGTGAAAATTCTTGCCGACGACGTGGTGGCATTTAGTTCCGCGCTAGACTTGGTATAAGCCGACATTATATCGTGAGTAGTACACGCAAACCTAGTGATTTACTACTCCCCTTTATCTACATTCGGCATTTTACATTAAAGTTAAAAGTACTTGAACTTTTGATTATAATGGTTTCATTTCGAACAGTTAACACTTTGGTTTACGATGCATAAGTGAAGGTCAGTATTAAATCTATGATACTTGGGTAACCTGGAAGACAGTACCAATATTTTAGTTATTGACATTTTGATTTATTAGATTTTTTAATTTTATAATCTGACAATTGAAAGTATAGGAATGCATCAATATTGTTTTGGTTTGGTCTGTTTTTTTTTAACTAATGTTTACAATTTTGTCTTGGGTATGATGTCTAAAAACTTAATGACTTTATTATTGAAAGTAATTTGCACGCTTGCTTGCAGGCAGAATACAATGACTTTAAGGCTATAAGATCTTTCCTTGTTAAACAATGTATTTTCTTGCAAATAAATATTTTGATTTGATTTGATTTCGACTCTTCTTTCATCATTATTCCCACTTATTTAGGGTCGGCGATACATGTCTTCCTTCTTCCTTCCATACTTCTCTATTAAATCGTCATCTCTAGATGGAAGGCGGACTGTGTTATAAGTTCATAGGGCTTGTCTCCATCACCACGTCACGACGTCGTCAACGTAGAACGGTGCGGTATCGTAGCGCGGCACGTAGGCTTGGCGTGCAAATGTACGTAACCGTGTTGTAAAACAAACGTCACGATGGCGATGCCGCAAAGTAACACGATGTCGTACCTTGAATAATTCCGATACATTTTTCAGCATTTCTGACAGAACGAAACAACGTTTGTTTCGTTTCTTGTAATTTCTGACAGTTACGTCTTTTTTTCACAACTAATCGCTAATACATTTAAAACATCAATTAAGCGAGCGCATCGCCACGTAGCGCTTCCGACGACGTACGAAGTGTCGTTCCGCGGATACGTTGCCGTACCATGTTTTAGCACATCATTTCAATGCACCGCTCCGCCACACCGCACCGTACCACGTTGACGACTTCGTGGCGTGGTGATGGGGACAAGCACTTACAAATAAGGCTGGATATGTGCTACAATCAGACATATCCAACACCCCAGCGTTATTTAAAAAAACTCGCTAGCCATATGATTAGATTAAACAGTGGTTATTATCCGATACTAAATTCAAACGCCCCATTTAGAAGTAAGAATAGAAAGTTTTTATAAATAAGTCTCATTATCTTTACACTGTCCATCCATCAGACAGCTCTTCTGTTCACCAAGTTAGATTATCAGATCAAAAACTTGTATAACGATTACGGAAACACTTTTCACAAGCAAAACCTCAAAGAACAGACTCCCCTGTTGACTAGCTTGATATTATAACTAGGCCAAGTTCAGATGAAAAGTGAATGTTTTCATAAATTAAGCACGCATATTCACGTGATTGAGCTTCAAGCGCCGTGTTGAACGGCTCGTTGAACAAATAAAGATCAGTGCACACCAGTGGCGCGTGTTAATATTGTAATATGTCTAATAAAAAAAAATATCGCATAATTTTATGGATGCAAGGGATTCCATGGCAGAACAATGGTCGTGTTATTGCACTAATTGTCGCAATTCCATAGGCCGAGAGTGGGGTTCCGAGCGTGACATTAAGATCTCACTGATCATATTTTAGCAGTTTATACGAATTTTGCTTTAACTGCCTGTAATTTTAAGCAATGCTCTCGAGTCATCAAAAAATTACAGTACGCTAGCGGGACTGTTACTGTAATTTTCTGTATTAACTTAGACGTTGTTGTAGCTCAGAAGAAAAAGTGGCTCAATAAACTCCCCAGTAACACATAATTATGAATGTTAAGTTAAAAGAACTTGAAGCTTAGTGACTAACTTAGATGCGTTCTTAACCAAACTAGAAACATATCACAGTTGATCCCCTGTCATCCACAAAGCACAGTCTCTCACACCAAAACAACCCCGTCTATTATTTATTTACGGACTCTGTCCTTGACGTGCGACCTATCCACCATTATGACATGCATGCATATCATTCATAAGCCTAGCAGCCTGTCTGACACACGCCTTGTCTGCCTGGGACAGCTTTGTGTCACTAAACAGACGACCATTAGCAGAAAAGCTTGCTTATTCGGGTTCCGTCGTCAAACAGGAAAATCTTTTGAATTCTACGCTTTATAAAATGGGTGCCACAAGGTGCTACTTTTTCCGCGCTCCCCGAGTTCTTGTAAATTGGTGTACCGGCAATTTTTCTAATTGCATGATATTGCAAAGTTCGAGAACACATTCGTAAGAAGTTGGCAGTAGTATCGTCACAGCGCTAATTTATTTTATTATTTTTTTCTCCATTGTCTATTTCAAATAATTGTTAAGTGGTACCTGTATTTAGTTTATTTGTTTTAGTATTTATTATATAATTGAATTGTATTTATTTATAGCTTACATTTAGACCTTATATTCAACTCATTTTACTGTCATAATTGCACCTCCCACTATTTGTTTCTCCATCACCCAAAGGTTGACTGGTAGAAAATGCCTAAGGCATTCAGTCCGCCTCTGTACGTTTATGTGCTTAAATTATTAAAAAAATAAATATTTCCTTTTTTAGGCTTCCGAACCCGTAGGGTCCAAACGGAGCCATACTGCTGTCACTCACGTGTCCGTCTGTCTGTCCGTCGTCTGTCGCACGGATTTTACAGCCAAAGGGTTAGAGCTAGTCTTCAAATTTTCACAGTATAAGCATCTTGTTGACCCAATGCCATACAAATTTTTAACATAAATTTAAAAATGTTTTTAAGGGGGGCTTCCATACAGCTAAAACTCGTTGACTAGATAAATACTGTCCTTTTTGTTTTAAAAAATATTGGAAAACAAAGGAACGAGAAGCCAACAAAGTAACCTTTAAAAAAAATTGCTGCTAAGAATTTTTGTACATCTCATTGACCTATGAACTTTAAATTTGGTGATAATGTTTATTATTCCGTATATTTTAGTAACAAATACTAATATTTTGAAAAATCTGATTTTATTCTTTTAATTCTCTCATTTTTCCTATTACAACCAACTTAATGTTGTGGTTTGGTACGGAACTCTAAATGTGTGAAGTCTGTCACGCACTTGACCGGTTTTTTGGTTCCACTATGTCCATCTGATCAAATGTGGCAACTGGCAGCCGTGGCAACTCATAAATCATTAGTATTATTTAATTGAAATTCATCGAAGATAGGTATTCCTTACACTTACTTCGTAAAAATGGTGCCTCCATCATAAGTAAAGTGGAGGTAAGAGGCACTTATTTCGGATTTAAAAGTTATAACGGCTTAATAGGCTACTAGTTCATACCATAGTTGAACAACTACCTGGGTAATAGGTAGATGTTAAGACCGTAAAAGCTCTTAACAAAATGACTTTACAATCACCAAGATAATTTATACGATACTATAATTCAAGTTATTTATAAACCTATACTGACTACGGAACCCTTACTCTACCCGTGATACATCACACACATGGCGAATTCCTAACTTATTATCTTTTTGTCACCACTCAGTCAATGAGGCAAAGTGTTTTAATGAATGGTCCGTATTTACGACAATGTCGTACCGTCCCTAATCCGACGCTTTTGGTGTTTGACACTTGAACAGCACCGACTCACGAGACAATATGGCGCATCCCCCACAGGGCTCGCAATTAGGGTGCACACCCTTCGACAATTACTCGGTGCGCGCGAGTCGCTTAATGGCCGGGATTAGGTTACGCGTAAGTGAAATGCGAAAACGGGAATCGTAGGGCTGCCCGAGGTGCCCGAACATGAGACAACTATCTATTGTGACATATTTTTTAATTATAAAATTGTGTTTTTTTAACAAGGGCTTAAAAAAATGTAGGGTTAGTTTTATTAGGGTGCTTGTGATTGTCAAGTTTGGGTATTCTTTTGATGTTTGATAGTTGTTGAATCTCTATTAGTTTCTTTTATCTTTTCAGTTTCCATTGAGGAATAATCTATCATACCTATTCATATTTATTTACTAGCTGTGCCCGCGGATTCGCTCCCGTCAACTGCCTACCCTACCTTACTTACCTATACCTACCCTACTTACCTATCTATCTAACTTACTTACCTTGCTACCTACCCTACCTACCTACCAATTCTTTTTCTAGAGTCTTTCTTCCACGGAGAATCTTAACACCGCCACTCAGAAAATGACGTCAAATGCACAACTCCATTTATTGAATATGAAGTTCAATGTCCGAGTATCTGAATTGCGTGTGTTGTGATATTTTTCTTCTTGAACACTTTAAATTCATCTAACTTTTGATAGAGTGAACCGATTGCGATGAAACAAAAACTAAGTAATACTTCAAGTTACGTATAATTTAATTGTATAAAAGTTATCTACATTGGTTTGGTAAATTTTACGTGATGCGTGCACAACTAAACAGATAAAAAGACAAAAATTCAAAAAATGCTGGAAATGGGTTGTGTTGGATATCCTTAACAGCCTGGCTATTTTTTTTGGAAATATTTTCGACATACAAAAACGACTTTTCTACAGATTTATTATATGTATTGATTAAGGAGGTGACTATTGAGATGGGCAATAGAGATTTATAGATGAAGAAGAGTTGCCTTTGTACATAAGCTGTCCTACTGTATTTGTATATGTATGTTTTGTGTACAATAAAGAATATGAATATGGAGACAAGCTACGTCGCCGCACCAGGCCGTGGCTGAAATGAAATGGTATAAGGTTTGGAGCTTGTTGATCCAACTTATTATTTAACATTTTGCGAATTCTTTCATCTTGCGTACAGCTGAGGTGTGGCATTCGGAGTCTGTCGGAGTCTGTGTTTCATGATAGCTACACCCTAAGGGTATTTAAGTCAAAAGCGAATAGGTTACTTCTGGCTAATCGTGCTTGACCTTCGACCACATCATCGCTTACCATTAATGTAAATAAAGTAAAAAACTTTTGCAAAGTGAGCATCACATGATTTCGTCCTTGCTTTCAATTTCAAAACTTTTCGCCCACTATTTCAAAACCACACACAAATATAAACCATCCACCTTCGATAGCCCTGTGGGTTTGCAACACAATTCGGCGCGATTTAGAGGTCAGTTAATCACCGGTCACGGCAGGGGAGCCGTACAGACCCCGTGTCGCCGGTAATAGCCAGCCGTCCGGTCCCGGACCGGGTGGGTGCCGTTGCGGTCCGGATTACAATCAATTAACATCATCAACTTTGAACTGACTGAATCATTTTGGGTCTAATGAATGATCTACTAAATGGCTCCCTTGTGAGGTGCAAAGTTAATTGTAATGGAGTGATCAATTTTGATTGCTAGCTTATTAAAAAATACCATTTATAAGGTGCGAATATAACCCGTTGAAAGGGAATAAACCTGATGGAGTATGTAAGGATGACATAAGACTCGTAGCACGAAACGGTTAGATTTAGTGCCATTTAAACATAAATCTGTAAAATTATTCTCGTAAATAAACGAGAATTCTTTAGGTATTGTAGGTACAAGTATTACCCATTTTTTATGTTAGCCTGTCGTAAAGGGTTGATTCGAGGTGACTTAGGAAAAGAAAACTAAAATAGCATAACTAACTGCGGTGAATTGTGAACGTTATTCAAACGATATTTCATATGTGTATGTTTATGACTTTATAATAAATCAAACTTCATAATATCCAAGTTCACATCTCTAACGATCAATCTTTTCGTCTCAAAAGTAACAGGGGAGGCACAAAGGTTGCTCCCCTAACAATAACATTCACGGAAATAACATCAATGGTACACTCCCACCAAATATACGAGATTATTCATATTTTAGAAGGTGAATATCAATCGATACTTTTGCAAGAAAACTTTACACAACACAACACCCTAAGGGGTGCTTCACTAAAAACTTTGGTATTTAAACTTATTCGCACCCATTATTTATTGCACAAAAAAAAAAAAACTTTATTATTATCGTCTTCCTACCCTTGTCTTAAGTTACTTGGGAGATTCTACAGTATAGATAAGAACAGTTGGAATTCATTGAACATCTTGTACAAATAAATTAACTTGGAGTAATTGCGACTGCAGTTTTAACTGTATGAAATTCGAGCTTAACCCTGAATTTGGTTTTCGAACAGCAATCCTTAATGCTATACTTATACTTATTTTTACCCTGTCCTACAGAAAGTAGTCTTGATAAACTGTAGGAACAACCAACTTTTGTTTGTTGGCACATATCCCAGGGTTAGCACTTTAAATTGACATCTAGCCCCAATTTCTAGAAACAGAGCACTCTTTCCGAAAAAATCTGCTGACGAAGGTTGTAAAAACATTAATTTTAATTACTCAAAAGTAGTATACTCGTAAACTAAATGTAGGACAACTAGCTTAAACTTTCAGCTTACTGACCGACTTCCTGACAGTTTAAAAGCTTGACTAAATGGCTTAATTCATACAAATGGATTGAAGCTTATACCCAATTCTGATTTCATCCAACTTCTAAACTAAGAGTTGAGAACTTGTCAACCCCTACTTTAATGCTAAGTTTTGACAACTATCAATGATACAGAGGATTTGACAAGTTCATAACTTCAAATACTCAATTCAAAAACCGAGTGTTTACCTTGTACTACCCACAGCAAAAGGCACAATTTAGAGCCTTTATCAAACAATTATTTGCACCAAAACAAAGTAATTCAATCCATTACAGACAGCATATCCTTATCAAAATAAACCACCTACGATACCGCTCAATCCATCGGTAATCAAATAGAAACCGATACCACTATCCGATACCAGACGTAAGTCTTACCGTACGTAGGGTAGACATTAAAGAGGCGCACCTCTAGTGCCACTAATGGACGGCTCCTAGAGGGGGAAATGGAATTGCAACTGAAATGTATTGCATTCAACGATGACAGTGTTTACGCTATTACCGAGGCGTATGTTACATGGTACCGTCGGCAAAGGAGAAAAGTTACCAGACCAAGTCTAAAGATCTTTTAAAACGCCTTATGAGGAGCTAACTAGAACTAAACATTTTGCATGACTTTTCCTACTTTCCTGAATAGCAACAGATCGGCCCGTGTGATGATTTAGATAAATTAAAATTAAGATTTTGTTTAAGGGCTAAGATTTCAATAATCAGTTGACAAATTTTCTATACAAAAGCTGTCAAACCACAGTTTTTATCCTCAGATAAAAGGACGATAAAAAAATCGTCTCTTACCGATATTAATAATTAGCTAAAAAAGATCATAGGACACAATTAAACGCAAATAGACTTTTGTAATGGAGTAGAATGAAAAGAGACGGTGAAGTTTCTGGAATAGGTTTTTTTGTCTGATAGCTAATAGGTACCTAATTGTCAGCTAGAAACCCTTGCCCTCGAAACCTGTCATTATTAATTTAGACTGCGACATTCTATGCATCCAACCGTTTTATACCGGCAATAAATTTCAAATTAAGTGCATTTACAGCATCCCTGAGGAAGGTAAAAAGAAATGAAAATCTTCATCATTACCTTAAAATGAAGTTCGTCACCACCATCATCACCATCATTTTGATACAATTAAAAAGACTACTGAACCAGAACTGAACATGGTAAACATGTTTTTTTGACTTTCTTCTGCCTGTTTTCCCGGAATAGATCGTCTCGTGTCAACCTCGTGATAGCAGACTCCTTGACCTGCGGTTGCTAGTACAACCGCGTGTACAACGCTCTTGACCCTTCCGAAGGACGTCTCAAAAGGTCACTGGAAGTACTTCACCGAGTTCCCGACATTCCCTTTACTTCCTTTTCACATGACTGATCGCTGAAGTTATGGGCAAGTATAATTTAGAGGCAGATACTTTGAATAATCGTCTATCGAAACAGGGTGTACATTACCGGAATTCTTTTGATCTAAGGCCTAAGCTGGTTGGTAAATGTTTATAAAATAATTATTTATTTAGGTATGTGCAAGAGATTCTCGTGTCTTTTTGTTTACTTTAAATTACAAAAGAAACAAATAATTAAAATACAATTATTGTGGATTATTTATTGAAATAAGGTTGGAATAAAAGAGACTGGACTTTTCATAGAGTCTGAGCGCCGATGCTGACAAGTAAATATGCCGTTTTGAAGTGTACTACGTCCTTATATTGTGTCTCTCAGTATACCGACCTATCGTGTACGAGTATTACAGTATAAAGTTATACCGACGACATAGTACACAAAATAACGTATTCTATTCAGACTTTGTATGTGTACCTAACAGTGAGCGCTAGTTATCACCCCGCCTCCCAGTCTAACGAACCTATATTTGTTTAGTTCCACGACCACGCGTGGAATGAGGACACTGACATTATAAATTTTGTGTGTAGATAGAACGAATGTACTCGAATACCTACAAAATATTGAGGTATAATAACGTATTAAATGTAGTTCGTTAAATTTCCCAACTTGAATTCTGTGCGTTGTTAGTACAAAGCTCTCCGAGGTTTCTTAGTGACTTTCAAGTTCTTCTCGGGGAATTATTACCACATCTCTGACGTGAAAACGAATGTTTTTGCACACCATTTTATGGTCTGGGCCATACTGTAAAAACTTCAAGTGAAGTGTTTGTGAGTAGACCATGCAACGCTGTACCCAATCGTGTGTTTTAATTACTCGTAAATTGTCAAGGAGAGACTGAAGCAATGTAATGTAGTATGCCTAGCTGTTTTGATGGTCCTGACCAAACCTCGTTATCTGTAGATATATCCTGTTTCCCATGATGTAAGTAAAAGAAGTATGAGACGTACCTTGTAACGTATATGCTGTGCGCTGCGGCTGCATCCCAGGCGCGGCGGTGACGCCAGCGCGTGACGTGTTGTGCAGCGACAATGCGCCTAGCAGATCTAGCTCGGTGGCTGCAACAAACAAGACATGATGTTCAAGATTTATGGTCAACAAAACATGGCATAATACATGACATTAGCGACCTACCCCGGCTTCGCACGGGTTAAATTATATACAGAAATCTTCTTCGTATGTTGCTGTTTGTATTAATGAAAACCGTGGCGGAGAAACAGAAATGTCGTCGACTATTTAGAGTTAGATGATCTAACAAACTGTCGCTGACCGAGTTATGTAATACTTGCATTGGTACTGGTGACATCAACAAGAATGCAGTCAGACAAACAACTTTTCACTTTAACCCCCGTTGTAACATCTGGGTTAATATGTAACATGTAAAAGCACTTATTTACTAGCTAACAACGATGCCGGTAAACCTATATTCCATCTAATAAAACTTGAGTGTTAACAGTAAAAACTCAACAACTTTACATTCTGACTACACGCAAATTGTCCTAAAACTTCTTGAAAATATGTCAAAAAACGATAACAATAAATAATTCAAGCCACGTTTCATGTCATACATATTGGAAAACCTCTAAACAACTTATTGGCAAGAACATGCATGTCGCCCGCGTAAAATATTGCTTCGTAAGGTACGAAGCAATATTTTTTTACTTATTCTCCAGACTCAAGACACGTTTTCAATTACCCACGGTAGACACATAAAGCCATAATATGAAGCAAAAGACAATATTAAATAACATATTCCTTTACTAATACCCGAGTGCTAATGTGCAAACGTTAGTGGCATAGAGCTTTTAAAAATGCTGTCACCAAAGTATGTGCGACAGAAACACTCTTCTATACTAATATTATAAAGAGGAAAGATTTGTATTTTTGTATGTAACGAATAAACCTAAAAACTACTGAACTGATTTCAAAAAATCTTCTACCGTTGGGAAGCTACACTATCCCCGGGTGACATAGGCTACTTTTTATCCCTGTATTCCCACGGGAACGTTAACTACGCGGGTGAAACCGCGAGGCGTCCGCTAGTCTTAAATAAACAGTCAGCAAATTAATAAACAGCCAAATGGACCGATCGACAAGACTTAGCAAGATTTGCCGAAAACCGTCGTGGGAAACCATTTATCACATACCGACACGAGAACCACTCTTCACCTGGATAACTACGTGAAACCGTTAGTCATGCACGGGTCACGGCGGTCTTTTGCAGATTTATTTATTTATTGTAAGGCATATTGTACACCTTAAAATACAATTATAAAAAGAAACTTAAAACTAATACTTATACAATGGGCTGCCTTATGGCATTCCGCCGTCTCTGCCAGGCAACCTGCTTTATTGCGTAATGAATTCGGCAAGGTAACAGGCAAAGATCATGAATAACCGACCAATCTCATAGACGGTAATCCACATCGCGTATTTCATTTCGATTATTAGATTATTATTAGATTTTCGAGTTTTAATTTTTTTTATGAAAATGCCCAATTTTTCGGCTATTGAATTGAATATTCAATAGCCGAAAAATTGGGCATTTTCATAATAAAAAATTAAAACTCGAAAATCTCGAAAACGGTTTAGTTTAGGATGGGGGGTTCCATAGTGAAATCATTCAGAAATGATGTGTACTACACGCCCTTAACGGATCTAGGTCGACTTTTCCTGTAACCCTGTATATGTCATTGGTTGATTGATGTTGAAGTCTGACAACCAGTGTTACCAACTGGAATCATGTTCCTCAGTAACTGGGTTATTGGCTAGTTATTTTATACCCTATACAACATTGTATATTAACACCCCACGTAAATCGCCCTTCCTTATTCGGTTGTTAAATGCTCTGAAATTCAGGACAGAGCCCATAAAGTCTGTTTTCGGGAAATGATAGATCAGTATACGTTATTGTTTTTCTATATGCAATGAATATTTATGACCTAATAAAGTCGTAATGGCCTACATTCGTACAATCAATATGGACGAAGGAATGCGAAATATTGAGGGAGCAGCGTCGGGTGTATCGAGCGGGTACACGTGGTTTTGACAAGTTAAATAGAAAAATAATGAGGTTTACGTTGCCTTGGTGGTAAGAATACATTTAAAAGAACTTTATATACCGTGCTGTTATTGACATGTCTATAAAGCACGGCAAAGTTTTAGGAGATTAGAAGGAAAGAAAAAATAAGTACTTAATGTCACAGAAACTGACATGAGCTTAAACTGAAATTCTTAACGATAGTATTATTAGTACTAAAATTATTATATTTGTTCGTTTTTGTTTGATGTGCAGTGGTGGCCCAGTGGTATCGGCCGCGACTTACATGTTGTAGGTCGTGGGTTCGAGCCCAGGCAGGCGCTTTACTTTGTGTAAATTATTTCATCACCACTGCTCTTAAAACGGTGAAGTAAAACATCGTGAAGAAACCGGCATGTCCTAGAACCAGAAATTCGAAGACAAGTGATATCCACCAACCCACACTGGGCCCGCGTGGTGGATTATGGCCTGTGTCCCAGCAGTGGGAACATTAATAGGCTGGTGATGTGATAATGTGATGTGTTTGATGTTCCTTTTAATACGGGTGAGCACTTGGGAAGGATTTTTGAATATTCCTTCTCTAAAAGGGTTACGGAGTGTGTGGTTTTCGTAATTTTGTTCAATGAAAAATCGTACCAGGTACACAGCTGCTTTCATTCATTTACTGACTGTCAACGCAGTCTAAACCAATGGATTTAAAATAATGCAATGCGCAAAATGTTATTATACAGGGTGTCCCAGAAATCGACGTCAAGCCGTAAATGGGTGATAGACCAAGTTATAACAGTTCTCAGAAAAATACGTAAAAAAATCTATCTCATGTTTTTAAAAAATTATGTTCACTTTAAAAATTTACTAAAAAAATCAATCCCTGTAATGGTTCTTTAACTCCAATTGCTACAAATCCCATAATTTATCTAATTTTTTTATTATTATGTAATCTTGAATAATGCTTGTGTAGATTTTTGCCTAAAATTTAAAGCCAACTCCTCCTACTTAGAAGAAAATTAAACTTTTTCAAAACCAAATTATTCAAATTTACTGTTTCGCCCAACTTTAACAGACTGTACTGAAAAAAAAATGTACTACGCTAGTTTGGCAAGTAACATGAAAAATTGGCGCATTTAATAAGGATTCAAAAATGGTGTAACACTTGCTAGATTACGTTTTCAATAATTGGTCGAATATTTTTTTGTAAATAGCCTCGGTTTTTACACAAAATGTCCATACTTCCTTAAAATGACTTTAGCTTACCTAAAGCTTTGCTAAACTCCGTTTCTAGTTCGATAGAGACGTTACGTAATTTAAGAGCAAAGTTATGATAGTGACTCAACCTTTTTACTTTAAGTCAGGACCAGTTTTCTCATCTTAGAAAAAAAAAACAGAAATCGACGTCAAGCCGTAAATGGGTGATAGACCAAGTTATAACAGTTCTCAGAAAAATACGAAAAAAAATCTATCTCATGTTTTAAAAAAAATATGTTCACTTTAAAAATTTACTAAAAAAATCAATCCCTGTAATGGTTATTTAACTCCAATTGCTACAAATCCCATAATTTATCAGAACAATAACTACTGCTAATAGAAACGTAGTTTAGCAAAGCTTTAGGTAAGCTAAAGTCATTTTAAGGAAGTATGGACATTTTGTGTAAAAACCGAGGCTATTTACAAAAAAAAATTTGACCAATTATTGAAAACGTAATCTAGCAAGTGTTACACCATTTTTGAATCCTTATTAAATGCGCCAATTTTTCATGTTACTTGCCAAACTAGCGTAGTACATTTTTTTTTCAGTACAGTCAGTTAAAGTTGGGCGAAACAGTAAATTTGAATAATTTGGTTTTGAAAAAGTTTAATTTTCTTCTAAGTAGGAGGAGTTGGCTTTAAATTTTAGGCAAAAATCTACACAAGCATTATTCAAGATTACATAATAATAAAAAAAATAGATAAATTATGGGATTTGTAGCAATTGGAGTTAAAGAACCATTACAGGGATTGATTTCTTTTGTAAATTTTTAAAGTGAACATAATTTTTTAAAAACATGAGATAGATTTTTTTTCGTATTTTTCTGAGAACTGTTATAACTTGGTCTATCACCCATTTACGGCTTGACGTCGATTTCTGGGACACCCTGTATAAGGAGGGAATTTTGAAATTTCATAGCCTAACGGAAGAAACCTGAAACTCTTATAATTTTCCTCGTATCACAAAATTACCTACAATATGCAATAGCTTTATCCGTGGTTTAAGTATAATTTTCACGCTGATTGTGACAAGAGCGTGATGGTATCCATCAGCTGTTTTTTATCACCCCGCGCGTGTAATTGGTTGAAGTTCACAGAAAGAGAGGGTTGTATTATAATGTAATTTTGCTAATACGTGTTGGGTTGAATAATTTTCATATTAAGGGCACTTCAAAGTCTCGAAATGGTCTTGTTGAGCAATAAAATAAATTGAGTAGTGTTCATAATGTACCTGATGTAACATGAGTATCGAAACTTCCAAATAAAATTTTCGTTTTCTGCCCTAAATTATCGTATCAACGTGGTTAAAACTTTATTATATGTCTAACCTATTGTTTCGTCCCGTTTCTGGGAAAAGTCTTTCCTCTCACTTTTCTACACCATTCCTATATTTATTCATTATTATCATCATTTCAGCCGAAAGATGTCCACTGCTTGACATAGGCCTCCCCCAAGCGTCGTCGCCACAGTAATCGGTCCTGTGCGTTTTGCATCCACCGGACTCCAGCCGCCTTGACCAGTTCGTCGCTCCACCTAAAAGGAGGCTTTCCAACGCTGCGTCTTCCGGTACGCGGTCGCCTCTCCAGAAATGTTCGGCCCCAACGGCCATCTGTTCTGCGAGCAATATAATAGCTCTGCTCACCACTTAAATAAATAATTTAAAAAAACTTAAGTTTGGCAATTGTTTGCGCTATGTCGGTAACCCTGGTTCTCTTGCGGATCTCTTCATTTCTGATTCGATCACGCAAGGAAACTCAGAGCATAGCTTTCTCCATTGCCCTTTGGGTGACTTGCGATGAGCCTTCTGATGAGACCCATATTTATTAACAAAGTATAAAAAAAATCAAGTCTTTTCGACATTTTACACACACTCATAGATATTTTACGAGTAGTACTTTAATGTCCATAAATCTTCTCCATACAAACTAAACTAGTATTTAAGCAAATTGCTAGCCTTCCTAGGCAGAATTGGGTAGCGCAGGTATTTCGCAGACGCAGCAGAGAGCCATCTATCACAGTAACCCGGTCACGTAGCGCCGCGCCGTGCTACGCCGCGTAGCACTCGCTACGAACTACAATTAGGCTACCGCTACGAAACATAGAGATTTTTCTACTCCCAAGCAAGTTACGTTTTAAAACAGTAGGTTAGTAGTAACGTTTTAGGACAGTAGAATCAATATTTTAAATTGTTGTCATTGTTTTGTAACTTAATTTAAATAAATTATTAAAAAAATCCGGCTTTAAATTTCAAGGTAACTTTTACATACACATACATAAACTGACACCCTTTTCCCATGGGGTAAATTTTAATTTCATTATTTATTTAATAGGCTCGCCTACTATTCTAAAAACTTTTTTAATATTACAGTACTTAATACTAACAGAAACTCATTCAGGGTATGTGACTATCATCATGGGATCAACCCTAAAATTGCTATAAAAATCAGCTGGTCCTTACATTTCTCGAATTATTAGAATATTAATTGATGATGGAAGTAATTAACGTCTTCAAGTTATATTACCATTATAGAAAAGGTATTGATACAATAATGTACTATGTATTATAAAAATATGAACCAAGCAGATATTTTCTTATTGCAGTATATTGAATAAAAGCTGGTATATACAATAATATAATAAGGTAGCGTGGGAACAGATTGCCTATTGTCTACCTTCCCAGATATTTAATTAATTTTGTGTGAACAAAAACGGTTCTCCCGCCCGGTAAGTTAAATTTTATGAAAAGGCAAAGTTGCTCGTTTGGGTGTTCGTAACAAAGTTATGATAAGCTTCAACTAATTACTTTAACTTTAGGCTTTTAATCATAATTTATTAACGTTTTAAAATTGATGCGAGAGCCTTGAATAGAGGTAGCTGGCCAAGTAATTTATATGCATGTAGCCGTACGTGGTATTGTTAGCAGTAAAATACATACATTGAGATCTGCGGTTAATTGCGACTATCGTGTCGGCTGGTTTCAACCAATCAACAACTACAAACGTTACTTAAAAGAATACACAGTATAGAAATAAGGGAAAAAAATGCGCTAGCAGCACCGTACACGTGATATTAATGAACTTCTTAACAAATAAAGAATGACAGAGAGATTAAGCGTGAGAACATGAATTAGTTAGGTATATCTTTCTTTTTTTCTTCTATTTGATACCCCCATTGATTCTATTATATTTGAAAAATATAACGGTTTATGAGTAAATGTAAACATCGTATTACCAATGTATTTAAGTACGTGTCGTGTCAAAAGAGCTTAGTGCCACGCGTAGCTTTAAGTGGCACTGACGCTTGTGAAGTGGCAATCGTTTAGGTTGTAGCTTATCCCGTTTTGGGGGAACGTGGGTTGATATGTGAAGTTGTGGTAGTTGTTTTAACGCTAATAGGAAACTTTGAATGGTTCTACGATTGCGTACCATCTAGATAATATACGATTTAAGTAGATAGAAAAATCACTTATTTAGAACAACAACAAAAAAAACATAACACACAAAAGCACAGTTAAACAAATTAATTTTTTAAACCTCGGTGCATTTTAACTATCGTTTCTAATTACAATTTAATGTACACCCTTAGTATGGAGCCATAAACTTTATGGGTAACACAAGGAGCTTTTTAAGTTATTATAATTTGGCCTTCAATGGAACGTGGAAGTAATAACATCAACAATTGGCCTCAATAGGAAACGAAAAAGAAATTACATTTACAAGTAAAATTATCCAGACATAATTTGACAGCCCTGAAAACATTACATTGACGCCCTATAATCTTC
This sequence comes from Orthosia gracilis, assembly GCA_947562075.1. NCBI lineage: Eukaryota > Metazoa > Arthropoda > Insecta > Lepidoptera > Noctuidae > Orthosia > Orthosia gracilis. The sequence goes on along the minus strand of OX387271.1, from coordinate 24,113,991 downwards.
CAACAAAAATATAACTTGGAGTACATTTTCACATGAACACGGCTCTCGCTTAATTTGTACTTGAATTAACAAGCGCCACAGATTGTGTCAAGGGTCCTCTCTCAACAGAAGCTCCAATTTGCGACGCCTGTGTCTCACAGCATGTTTTACATTTAAAATAACTTAACTTCACGCCTTTATTGTACAAAGGGGTAGGTGGAGACGTGGGATGTAGGACGGTCATTTCGCCAGTTGTGACTTCGATACTAATATTGTAAATGCGACAGTGTGACTGCCTGTTTCGTTTTCACGTCTAAACCGCTGAATGAATTTTGATGAAACTTGGCACACGGATAGACTAAACCTGAATTAGGACATTGGGTACTTTTATAATGGTAGGAAGTTCCCTTAGGATTAAAAAACACTATCACAATAATATTATAAAGGCAAAAGTTTGTGTGTGTGTTGGTTACTTCTTCACGCTCAAACGGCTGAACGGATCTGGATGAAATTTAGCACAGAGATAGATTATAGTCTCCTACTTTTTATCCCGGGTATATATTCCCTTGGGAAAATTTTGGAAATTCTCGCGGGTGAAGCCGCTGACAGTAGCCATTAATTAATATATCTATAACTTGCCATGAACTGGATCCAGATTCCAAGTTGCTGTAATAAGAATGTTGCTAATGAAAAATCACAATGACATCTTTTCCTAAACCGGAATCGCGGTTACGAACCCTACAGAAATACGAGACCGTCAGGGAAAACTCATTCATTAACAATTAATGGTAAGGGTGAAAATCTAAAGGAATATAATAGAAAAGAAATCATTTGTGACATCTCCAGTCCATTAGATGTCCCAAGAAGAGAAACTAAAGCCATTACCGGGAGCAGTCATAAATTGTAGGAAACGGATATATCAGCCAGGAAATATTAGTCCGAGAGAAACACTAGACTTTTTCAATTAGGTAGAGACAGATTTATGAATTATACGCCGTAAACTAGATACTGTTTGATTGTCAAAATAAAAAGTTGGATTCTGGAGATATTATCAACCGATGTGAGTCAAGCTTGCATAACCGTCCGTAAGGGCCCGTACGCTATTTATTTTAAAGTTATTTAGGACCTCTTGGATAACAAGTGTTCGGAAAGACGAATAAGTGCGGTCCATCTAATGACGATCATCACCGGACCAAGTGGTACAACAGGACAACGAAAGCCGACTCTGAGTAACAGGAAGTCGGGAGGTGGAAGAAGGAGAAGAGAGATAGTGGTCTTAAATCAACGGAAAGTTGCAAACCGCAGTTTTAATCTCTTAAAATACTCACATTACCTTGTCTTTACATATACGAGACCGCATTTTTCGTCAAGAAAAATTGTGAACTGTTTAAAAAAACTTCAGAGCACCGCTATAGATCGACAAGACAAGAATATCGTCACGAATTATGTCTAAGAGCCTCAAAGACCGCCCTTACGCACAAATGCATCCTCTGCATGGCTTCGAAAATATTCAATAAAATATCAAATGAAATTAAAGATTTAAACTTGACACAATTTAAACGGAGACTAAATATTTTTTTTATTGAAAAATGATGCTATACCATTGACGAATTTCTTCTTGACAAAATGTAGTAAACTAAATGATAATTATTTATTTATGCTTGTCAATTCATAAACTTGACTTATTTGAATATTTATTATAATAATTAATTGTATTCTAAATATTTATTATAAAAATTTATTGTATTGTAAATATTGAAATTTTGTTAATTTTTATAAAAGATCGATTTTAAATTCTTGTATTGTTAAATTAATGGGTAGTTTTTTGAGTCACCATAATCTAACTATAAGATTGTGTATCACCAAAAAACACACTAGTAAATATTTTGATTTTGACTTGACTTTGACTTTGATAATGTAAAAGTTTTGCCCTAAGTACAGACCATCATAAGCCTTTTAATGTTTTCACTGCTGGAACACAGGTCTTCACCTGTGAGAGGCAATGGGCCTTAATCCATCACGCGGGCCCAGAACGGGTTGGTGAATGTCACGTATCTTCGAATTTTATTTCTGGGACATACCAGTTTCGTCACGATGTTTTCCTTCACCCTTTTTTGAGTAATGGTGATGAAATAGTTTACACAAAGTTAAGCGCCTGCCTGGGTTCGAATCCACGGCCTCCGATTTGTAAGTAGCAGCCTTTTACCACTGGGCCACCACTGCTCTATAGATAGCTCAATTCAAATTCTAGGACTATCAAACCCATCTGCAACTTATACAAGCCCACTCAAATTCCTAGAACTTTGCAACAATTCTATGACACAGACTTTATCTACATCTCCTTTAATAATGATAATCAGCTTCTCAGTGCATGATTTATTTCAGATTCTAGAACTATCTAACCATCCTGCATCTTATACAAGCCCACAAAAATTCCTAGAACTCTGCAACAATTCTATGACACAGTCTTTATCTACATCTTCTTTAATAATAATAATCAGCTTCTCAGTGCATGATTTATTTCAGATTCTAGAACTATCTAACCTTCCTGCATCTTACACAAGCCTACACAAATTCCTAGAACTCTGCAACAACACCATGACAAACTCAAACAAACTCAAATCATTTATTTCAAATAAACTATTTGAAGGTATACTTTTGAATTGTCAAGTAAAAGCTTGTATATAGTTACACTTTCATACACTTCAGGGGGTCTCTATGGAGAAGAACGTGCAAGAAGCTTCACGGGTGGGCACTCATTTCAATCAGTAAGTAATTATTATAAAGTATTTGGTATTTGGACATAGACTTGATCTACATCTCCGTATAGCTTCCTAATACAGATAGTTCAATGCCGATTCTAGGATTATTTATCTACGCAAGCCGTTCCTAGTTTAGCCGTTCCTAGTTAGGAATTTATCGTAGAAGTCTGTTTGATTTCTACAACAAATTCCTAGAACTTCACAACAACAGTATGACACAGACATGATCTACAATTCTACATCTCTGTTTAACACAGCCCGTCAAACCCGTCGGCAGCCGACCGGGGCGCCGTCGCGCCGGCCCGCCGCCGTCGCCGGCCCGTCTACCCCTCCCTACAGCTCGGCTCCGTCACAGATACGGTCCACATAAAAAGAGCTGCTCCAGATTGCCTCGTAAACTGTCATTGTGGACTCTCCGTGTTTGCAGCCGACCCATAACTGTTTCACTGTTTGATGCATTTGTTTAGCCATCGGAATGAATGTGGCTTTGATAATAGGTTTTATGCTTTATCAATGCAAATAATAGACTTGGTTTCTGATCAAAGCTTCGATGGTTTAGTTATCTAGAACACGGCTTCTTTAAATGCGAGTTCATCCCCTAGAGAATTGAGATCTATTGATATAAGAGCGGATATGGAAATATTTTCATAAAACTACGAACTTGCGTTTATAACGACGTACAAACTAAAACGAAAGCAAAAAATTTTTTTTATTTGTTTTTAAATGATTTATCGGTGTCCATGAAGCAAAAAATTGGTACCTATGAAAGACACCGATTCCAAAAATAAAGTTATTTTTCACTTTGTAGTTTTTTTATTTGGAACTCGGTAGTATTTTTTTGTGAAAAAGGTTGTTTTTTGTGTGTGTAATTTGTGTGTGTCAATAAATAAATAACTTAAAAACAAATAAGATACATATTTTGCTTCATTTCAGTTTGTACGTCGTTATACAACATGCTTTGTCAAACAAAAAAAGAATTTTCAATATCGGTCCACAATTGGCAGAAATATCGGCGAACATAAAAAAACAATGATAATGTCGAACATGGAACCTCCTCCTTTTTGGAAAGTCGGTTAAAAAAGTAAGTAAGGATATAGCAGATCGTTCTGTAGTTTATGCCTATCATCCTGGTAAAAAGGCTTATGTACAAAGACTAGTTTTTGTTAAATCAATTTTTCATGGACACGACTTGAAAGTTGAACTAGATATTTTTCTCTAAAATAAAAGAAGAAATTGAGAGACAAAATACAATGTCGTATCATTAAGTACCGTATGCCATAGCCAACTGTAACATATATGGCTATACTCCGTACTCCGAAGCGCTATCGTCTCCATTTCGCGCACTGCTTGCTGAAAGCCGTAAAACGTATTTTCCAGGCGATCGTAAACACTTCTATTCCCACACTAGTTTATAGTACATGGCTACTAGATACAGTAACGACCAGATAATGCCACAATACATTTCCACAATGCTACAGAACTATCACCCTTATACCTAAAGAAGTAAGGAATGAGTTTGGGGGAACTAAAATTCGGTTTACGAGAAATGCAGTTTCGTGCTGCATCAAACGCATTTTATGAGTCGGAAATTGCGATTGGCATTAGTAGTTGTAGGACCAGACGATAACGGTTTAATACACTTTAATTATTTCGTAGTTTTGTTACTTTCCATCGCAAAATTCGCAGTTGTAAGAGAATCTTTCTCGTAAGCATATATTATACCATTGCCATAGGAAATGGCATAATTTTTTTAAAGAAGATCTATAAGATTATTTTCTCGTTTTTCAAATGTAATTTATACTAAAAACGTAACACTACGACTTAGTTTATATCGTGTATAATAATAACATCAATCACAAATAAAAAATGAAGATTTTCAAATGGTGTTCTTATCGCAGAAAGGCATCGCTTCCAGACAATTTATGTAAGGAAAAATGTTTGAAAAACTAGGGCAGACTATGCTACTTTTCACAAATATCTATAAAAATCTACATAATATACCTACCAAACTATAATAAGATATCTTATACATAAAATCACGGCTTATATACGTGCGACTGGTTGGTAGAAATCCTAACATATAAATTTATGGAATCGATCACAAACTCTATATTATATAATCATTTAGAAAATTCAACAGAGTTCATTGAGAGTTTTACGCTGTCTAGTAGACGGATTTTGAAACATGCAAACATGAAGACGTTGCATTGGAAGGCGTCCCACTAGGTGGACCGATGACCCGGTGAAGGTTACGGGGATTCGCTGGATGCGAGACGCACGGGACCGGACAATGTGGTGACGCTTGGGAGAGACCCATGTCCAGCAGTGGACGTCTTTCGGCTGATATGATGATGATAATAAAACATGCAGCACTGATTACAAGCAAAGCACGTTCTGTGAAGTTGCGAACCCATTTCGCAGATCAATTCGAATAAAGAACTATTTGAAAGATCAGTTGAAAGGAAAACTGTAAACTAACGATGGGCGTATCAGCACTTACGGCTATAAATTTCATACCCACGTAATGTAATTAAAAACACATTAAGATTTTCAACAATTAATTAAAAAAGCGTCACGTATTTAATGAAGCCAAGCAAATTAATTAATCAAAAGAGCAGTTATGAAAAGTCCTTACTTGGTAACTTAAAAACCGTTGGTATGCAGACAATATCAATTATTTTTATGAATCGACCGCCATGATATTGTGTTAGACCACGAACAAACGTTTAATACTGCAGTGAAAAAGTCCTAATTAATTAAAAAAGCTATATTTTCGGCCATTTACTCGATCGTGTGGATAAGATTAGCAATATGGTGGCCTAATTGAATGGAAGGGAGTCACGTAGGATCGAAGTTAGGATTTCTTCGGAATTGTAAGGTCATGCATGACTAAAAGATGATATTAATGCGTTTACGATTCATCCCTTGCACGAAACTTTTAGTTGCTATTGTAATATCGCTTCATAGTAGCTGTAAACTTTATTCTTAGGAATAGCAGTGTACCTGCATAATTAGTAGACCATTTTCGCGGCCTTGCGACCGTGGCGTTTATTTTTTTCTTCGGCAAAAAGTCGCCATTGGGACTCAGTGAGTATTTAATTTTCTATCGGAGGAGGAATTCGCGTAATCGGATTAGTAATTTTAAAGGTTAGTCTTACAAACAATTTATTTCTTTAGAAAATCGGATAAACAGCTGAACTGACTTGATTCATTCTCTCTGGTCTGGTCTCTGGTCATTGCAAACAGTATAGGTCCCTACCTATACCAATGTTTGAAACACTCTTGCTGGAAATCGAATATATTGAATTTGGCTGCACGCTAAATGGGATTTCTGTGTCTAACACACAATCGCTCTTTAGAAATCCAACAACACCTATATAGCCACTCCGACTGGATAGTATTGTAGACTTAATGGGGTATTCTCTAGACGAACTTGCGCGATGAAATGCCTGTGGGATGTAGGTGTTGTGTGTATTCTCAGGATTAGTTTCAGTGTAAAAAAATAACTTCCGTCTGAGTGACTGCGAAAGTAACACGCTAAACAGTCGAAATTATGTAGAAAATCTTTAGAAGAAAAGTCAAACATGGGCCTCAGCCATGCCTGCAGACAGGTCTATCTAATTAATTCCTGCCTTTACATGACTGAAACCCAATTCCGCGGATAATATTTATCAACTAATAACCACTGGATCGGAAGGTGATTAATTAATTGAAGCTCCTATGAAACGTGAGCCGCGGCACGCGCTGCCAACCTGCGAGCTTGTTGGCACACGGCCATATGGCCGGTGACTATACCGTCCGGAGGCAATACCGGCAGAATAATAAAATGCTAAACCTCAAAACACAAGGGGTGATGGTCTACATAAAAATTTGCATTCAGAAATAAATATGTTGAAACAATGCAGATTTAAGTTTAATTGTGGCAGAATCTTCATAGGAGACAGGGTCGCATTTATTGATTGTATTTCTGATGAGCGTCCTAATAATTTATTTAAGTGTACGTAGTATTAATTATCACTCACCTATTGTTCCAAATTTTAGGGTATAAAGATAAGCCAGCTATAGCTAGAATAGGATTAGGTACCGAGATGAGGATAAGTTTATAAGTAGAGAAGTATGAAAGTAGATAACTGCGACCAATATTATCCGGCCGGTGGCAATACCGGCAGGATAATAACAGTAATTATGTAAAACCTCAAAACACAAGGGGTGGATATACACGGTACACCCTCTTGAAGGCATTTCTTGGAACACTTGTGGTCGGCACGCGTCTTGTAAATTATAATTACCGTTAGCCCGTGTCCGCGACTCCGTCCGAGTGGAACTTGGAAGTAACTGCACCTTAATTGCTTAACACAATCGAAGTATCAAGGCTGGCAATATTACAAATACATGATTTTTAAGAAACAACTGTTTAAAAAAAGTTAGTTAAAAATCAAAAAAGGTTAGTTTTTAATTAACTTTTTTTTATTTACAACTTATTAGTTTTTTTTTTTTTTAATTAAGTACTTTTAAATATATAAGTGTTATATATTTTTGAAATCACCTCTTAAAATCCTTTATTTGGATACCCCCAGGATGGGTATGGAAGAAAAAAAATCGTCCAAATATGGCGCCGGAAATCCGCCATTTTTTCTTTTCCAAATTTAATGTAGCCAGTGACACTATCAGGGTTAAGACGAATCGATTGATATAAAAAATATAAGTCCAAATAGTATGGTCTCTAGAACGCCACATAGGAACAAACATACATACATATATATATATACATACATACATAAATAGACCAATAAACACATTACCCTCCTTCGACAGTCGGGTAAAAAGGACATCAGTGCTTCATGGTTTTCATATATTTAGTCGTTATGAAACAGTCTTAGAACGGTTTAACGGTTTCAATTAAAGACCCTGTTGGGCACAGCAAAATTTAGGCGGACTTCCATAAAAACTAAGTATGTATGTAATGACAACGCAATATATCACTAATAATTTAAACATAAAATTAACGTTTAGCTGAGTCATTCACCCTAAAACCCTAATAAGGGCAAATTACGGAACCGCTACAAAAACGAAGGTTCAGTGGGCTGTGTAGCTGTGTTGTACAAGGGCTAACCTGTGACTTGCGACATATGTCAGACGGTGGCGCGTGCGCCGCGCCCCTTGTCTTGTAAAGCTCCGCTTACATGAGGAAATTAAACACTTCTTGATTATTTTAATTAAACGTATAATCAGCATGTTTGTGTTGAAAAATATATTCACGGGAAAAATCCAAAACGACATATGTCAAGAAGTAACAACATAGAACTTCATGCATTCAATAGCCATAATTGAGCCTTGTCCTTATACTGGGTTTTCTTTTGAAACCTAACTCTTACCAAAATAGACAGTGATAGTGACACGCTATGGTAATGTCTTTATGACGATTTGTCATGTAACATATCTAGCAAATAGAAATTTAAATTCGAACATAAAGTTCGGTAGCTAAAGCTGAATTAATTTAAAGCCTTGCACGTTTTGCTATGTAGACCTCGCTTAAAAGTTAATTTTGTGTGTTTGCGCGTAGCTAGCTAAGCTGTCACAGTCACCCACGCTAAACCTAAATAATACTACATAACTCTTTGATAAGCCTGAAACAGCCTTGACATTTAGTTTGGTATTTATTGATCTAACTACAGGTCTACTAAGTCTACACTACCTATTGTCTATTTTGTAACTAAGGGTTTACTAAGTTCAACATAGTAACATAGGTAACCGGTTACCACCTAGAATCTTCAACATAGTAACACAGGTAACCGGTTACCAACTAGAATTTTCTTAACTGATTGTGTACTGGAGAAGAGTATCTGGAAGAACTTGGAAGAGGCCTTTGCTCAGTTGTGATCAGTAGCGGCTTGACAAAAAGGTTTTGTATGTTGTATAAGTTGTAAATCAATAATCTGGAAAATCATCTGGAGGTATTGAGTATAAGGTCTTTTTTCTTTTTTTGTCGGTATGGCTTGTCAGACTTTTACTGACTAAAACCCACCCGTATTCCTTCAGTTGCTTGAGCCAGAGCCGCGGTTATCTCTTTCAAATTTTGCCGCGACCCTGACATGAGTATAAGGTCCTGGGTTCGACTCCCGAGTCGGACAAAGTGCATTGGGTTTTGCATCTGGGATTTCACAGTAGCAGGCTGGTGTCGAGATTTTTGATCAGTTGATGGCAACAGGCTGGACCTAAAACGAGGGACCTAAAGATGACTATCGAAATGTGGGTGTACACAGTGTCTAACCCTTCGAGGAATAGAGTCGTGATGTTATATTAAGATTGCCCTAGTCAGTCATTCTAGCATACAAACGTAGTATGGCGATTACTCCACTGTTTGACGGTGTACGCTTAAAATAAAAATGATATCAATTTCTCTCATCATAATAGCCCCTGTATGGAAAAAAAATGCAAAAAAATGTGTATTTTGAAAGTTATGAGCGTCGAAAGTTCCATATTTCAAGACTAAATTCAACGCATCTTTGGGCAGAAATATATTTCACAAAAAGAAGGAAAATTACAAAACACCATACGGCGATATATTAGCAGTTAAAAAATGAAAATAATTTTATTTTAAACAAATACATTCAGTAGTTTTTTCATGATACTCATACTCCCAAAGGTCGGTTTATAAAATTTCGTGCGCTCATTTTCGTTCTAAATCATCATCCATTTATTGTTTGTACCATGAGTGTGTATTCGTACGCGCACTAGCTTCTTACTGCTTTTCACAGCGTCTATCCCTTTCGTACGTGTTGTCGGATCAGATAGCATGCATTTTAACCCCAGCCACAAAATAGTTCAGTCAGTAGTGCCGTCGACTAGGGCAACCTTAAGAAAAAGATCACCTACTAGAATATTTAATAGAGTTGTAATATACTAATGACATAATATCGTAAGTGGTGGTACTCCATCAACACTATATCAAACTTATCGACAGCTACTGTCCCGATAAAGCTATCCGACTAAGTTGAAGAACTGGGTCGAACTATACAAAAGAGACTTTCAGTGCAAGTTTCTAGTGGATCTAATTCAGTTCTAGCAAGTTTTATCGTCTAACAATGATCTTTTTTCGTTTAAGGTTACTAGGTATTGGACGTAATAAAATACGGAAACCGACTTTTAAAAAATGAGGAGGTTCTATGTCCAAATGTACGTTTTTTTCTTAGGTGTCGAAAACGAAAAACAATCGGGTACCACAGACATCGATTGCCGAAACGAAAATTGTTTTTACTTTGTTGTGTTTCTTTTTTGGAAGTCGGTTTATTAATTTTTTAGGGGTTTTAAAACATGGAGTAGGTGTTTCCTATTTCATGACTAAAGATTGGAAACAGACTCTGTATCGGTGAAGACACAAACTGAGAGGTCACAATCTCTTCCAAGTTCAAATATTATCTTGGTAAGATCAAGACCATGCAGATTAGTTTCTGAAATGGTCTTTCGATAAAAGAAAACACAAAGATTTGAGTGAACCAGTCCAATCTGGGGATCAACTGGGGATCTTCTAGCGTATGCCATTCACATCTGGAGTGAGGCCATCGAGAACCACGGGGAGGCGCTTGCTGTCTCCCTTGACATATCGAAGGCCTTTGACAGGGTCTGGCACGAGAGCCTTATTGGTAAGCTTCCTTCCTTCGGTCTGCCTAGTGGTCTGTGTGACTGGATTGCAGACTTCCTGAGGGATCGGTCCATCCGAGTGGTTATCGATGGCTGCTCGTCCGGTCAGTTAGGTATTAACGCCGGAGTCCCTCAGGGGTCAGTGCTCTCAGCAACATTGTTCTTGCTGCACATTAATGACCTGCTAAAACCCGGAACCTTTGGGTATGCAGACGACAGCACTGTTGCTGAGAGATACGTGTCTGACGCACGGGCTACTGGGCCTCAAGTCCGGTCTCTTCGGGAGGCCATGGTTGAGCGCTTGAACCTGTCTTTGGAGGCAGTCTCCGAATGGGGCAATGCCAATCTAGTCAGATTCAATGCTGCTAAGACCCAGGCGTGTCTTTTTTCCGCAAAAAAGAGCCAATTCCACCCGGCTCCATCCTTCCGTGGTGTAACCGTGCCGATAACGGACCATCTCGACCTTCTTGGTGTTACGTTGACATCGACCCTCAATTTTGGTCCTTTCATTGAGGCAAAGGCTCAATTAGCTGCAAAAAAGTTGGGGATCCTTGCAAAGGTGAGATGGTACTTCACGCCTGAACAGCTGCTCAACTTGTATAAAGCGCAAGTTCGGTCATGCGTGGAGTACTGCTCTCACCTCTGGGACGGATCTGCCAGGTACCAACTTGACGCACTTGAGTCGATTGACAGACGGGCCAGGAGACTTATCGGCAATGATGCGCTGGTCGACTCAAAGCTCCAGAGCCTTGAACACCGACGACGAGTTGCCAGCCTGTCGGTTTTCTATCGGTTACATTTCGGGGAGTGTGCGATGGAACTGCACAATTTGATTCCGCCTAGCCCTTTCCATCATCGGACTACAAGACGTACGGCAATGCGCCATCGTTACATGGTTGATATCCCACCCATACGCACAAAGCGTTTCGAAAATACTTTCATTATGCGTACAGCTAAGGAGTGGAATTCCCTGCCGGCGTCTTTGTTTCCTGATAGCTACAACCTAGGGGTCTTCAAGTCAAGAGTGAATAGGTTACTTCTAGGCAAGCGTGCTTCACCTTCGACCACATCATCACTTAACATCAGGCGAGATAGTGGTCAAACGCGAGCATATAACAAATAAAAAAAAAAAAAAAAAAAAAAAAAAAAAACAGTATTAAAGCGTAGATATGTCCCTTAATTAAAGTAAAACATCGTAAGAGATTGTCGAAAACTTAAAGCAATTGAAAATATCGCATCAAATTAATCAATACCGTCAACAATAACTCATTACGAAAAAGCACATCAATCTCGTGGTATCTTCATCAGCACAAAATATATCGTATGATTTGGTCACACCATACAAATACATCATACGATGATATTTCTCACGTTAGCAGAATTATATTTGACACCATCACACTTGTTTTAATTTTAAATAATACCTAACTCATAAATATTTGCTGACTTAATAAAACTCTGTCTAATCCAAATTCTAGGAAATCATACGATAGAACGCTCTATTTACTATATTTTCTAGTGAACAAAAATGTTTATATCTAATTTTAAAGCAAACTACGATCCGTCTTTTTCGCTGTCGTTGTTTAATGTTAGGAGCAGTGCTGGCCCAGTGGCAGCGGCCTCGACTTACAAGTTGTAGGTCGTGGGTTCGAATCCAGGCAGGCGCTTTACTTTGTGTAAATTATTTCATCACCACTGCTCTCAAAACGGTAAAAGAAAACATCGTGAGGAAACCTGCATGTCCTAGAACCAAGGCATGTGACATCCACCAACCCGCAATGGGCCCGCGTGGTGGATTTTGGCCGACTTCCCCTCACAGACTGGAGGCCTGTGTCCCAGCAGTGGGAACATTAAAAAGGCTGATGATGAGTGCTAGGGCCCCGCGAAAGACAACGATGAATATGACGTCACGTCTAAGATATCTTATTTGACCAGAAGAAGTGCAGAATCCTGACCAGTGCATGTGATGGGATTCCCCACATCGCACTGGCACAGATACCCTGAGTATTTGCCCAGCAGTGAGACTGGACGTGCTTAATAAACCTACCTAAGAATTATTATCAAAATTAAAGACAGAGTTATTGTTACAATCAGCACTTAGTTCGTTAAAATTATATTATTTAAATTCCATTTCACATTCTGTACCCGTAAGTCAATCAAAAACTCAAAAATCCTGAGCTAATTTAGTACAAAAACACGCAGGATTTTGGAATATAAATTCAGTTAATAAGGCGGCGGGGGCGGTGGTCGAGGGGTTGCCGGGAATCGAACCGGTGCGCTGACAGGTGGCCGACACGCGCTGTTGCCCGCGCCCGCTGCGCCACCGGTGCACCGTGCCGTGTGCCCTATCCGAACGAACTGACACTTTTAGGTACAAGAGACAATCATTGACTATGAATATCTTTATAAAATATTTTGACAATACTGAATCAAAACTCTAGAACAAAAGTAGACTTATAGTGTTGATTCACTATGTGATCCAGAAAATTTTATATAATACGGGGATCCCATTGCAACCGTCCTCACACTATTTCTTAAAGTTTAGATCAAAAATGAAGTGACGCTACTCGGAAATAGATTTTTTTATCATAAAGACTGCTGTTCATTGCTCATCATCATCGAAGGGAAAAAAATACAACAAGACAGAGAATCACGAAAAACTGTTTTCCACCACGTTTAATGGAAAACACAATATCATTAGGAAATATTTACATTATAGACAATTCAAATATAAGCAATAAGATCTCGGTACACAGATTCAGCGAGGACTTTTTGCCATGATGTCACTAGGCTTGCCGTATAATTAAAAAATTTGATCATTCATTGATCTAGTTTTTAACCAAAATTTCGCCATCCAACTAGAATTTTTATCCGTAGTCGTGTCGAATGACTTAGCTAACTTTTGTGTTACGCTTTATTTTAAATCTAACTCAAACATACGCACGAACCTAATGCGAAAGCGAACTCAACCATCGCAGATGCACATCTTGAAACAGAACTAATTTCTGTTCAGTCATCATCATATGACATATCCGCCAGAAGCTATCCATTGTTAGACATATGAAGACTGCTCCCAAGCGTCGCCTCATAAACCGGTCCTGTGCTCCTTACATCCAGAGGCCCCAAGGCAAGTGGTGTTTAGAAAATAAAGATAGTGTGCTGTACCCTATATATTTAAAAGAATCAAGGCTAGTTCAAGTGTGAATGGTGTGATGTTGGTATTTATTCATTGACTCCATAATTTAAACAAAACTCGGCGCCTTACTGTATAATAATCCTGTCTGTTACAGCCCATTCATAATTCACTATTATGTGTATTTTCCGCAATTCTAACGCCTTATTTGAAATTCTGATACGAGTGTCCTTCGGGTACCCTTTGGTACTGAATGTGTGCAAATAACATCCGGTGGGGTACAGACCCGATATGTTATGCTAGTGTTAGGATATGGATTTGATACCTAAGTCTAAGCTGTTGATAGCATTTGTAAACATACATCTAACTACGGACAGTGATAATGGTATGTTACTGTAGTACACTAAGAATCATAGCCATATTATTTCAAAAAACGTGAGAAGTGGATTCGTGCCAGCTTTTAGTTGTGGATGCCCGTCTGTTATTGGTCGATTGATGGCGGTCTAACCCTTTGACATGCCGAATTCACTTGCGCAATTACGCTGCAGCTTATAGCACAATTTGATTTACAATCAGTCGGTACATAGTCCACATATTTTATATTATGTGAACTGGCCAGCGAGGTAGACGCACATTATTCGCAAGCCACTGTTCATAAGTAGAGGATTATCGAGAGTAAAGCCTGCTCGAAATATAAACACTCCAGTATACACACACGATAACGAACGTAAGAATTTACTTGTACTATGTTAATAATATAGGTGTATGGTCGACAAAGGAGGAAATACGGACTAAATTATAAAAGGTAAGTTGGCGTCAAACATCATATTTACTGCACTTTGTGAAATTAGAACATGGTCAGAAGAACAATATCAATATTAAAATTTTGCATGTCAGAAGCCTTCATTATCAGTTCATCTATCACTTTTGTAGACTCTATCTCCCACAGTGAAATGACTTCATGTAATTCATAAAGTAATTTCATCATCAAATACTGTTGCAGCACCTTATCCTGTGTTATGATTAGCAATATTATTAGTTCGTAAACTAAACAGAACTCAGGTGATTGATCAAGTTACGCAAATGATCATAGAGTTCAATCTGCCGTGCACAAACAAAATATCTAAAAAAGTATATTCAAACAAATAGAGAATAAGCTCTCATTAAATGACATAAGTTACAAAAGGTAGCCCCCATTACGTCAAAGAAAGACAACAAATTCAACAAACGTCCCTGCAGGCGGGCAAAACCCAATCTATTTCGGCATGGCGATGCGATGGCGTAACCTTCGATAAATTCGGAATGTCTTTGACATTTTGAACTTGACAGTGGACGGCGGGCACGGCGCGGGCGCGTCTAATCCTGAGCACACAGCACGAGAGATAAGAGCCGCACGTGTGTACAGGCCGCTATTATATGAGTTATACGACTTGTACACACTGGCCGCTTCCTGCACCTTGACATCCTCACACTGGGATATTGGACACCTCATTCATGCTGTGCCCTATATTGAAGAACCTTGTTAAAGAAATCATAAAGAGCTTGAGTATTTCTGATGATGATAATTTTATTACGCAATACGTATAATGTCTGGATAATGCTACTAATGTCAATGTGGAGAAGCTTGGCTCATGTGCAGCACTGGACGTCTTTTGGCTGAAATGATGAAGAATCTACTAATATTGCAATTTCAAATATGTACATGTTTTTCGTTTACAAACAGCGCCTCAACGGCGTAGCATGGCCTGGACAAGGCTATAATATGATACTTTTCACACCGCCTGCTCGACAATGTCCAATTATATATCATGCAATCACAACGTAACTTACAACGCAACGTAGCTTTACCTTTCAAGAGAGGTAAAGTTGTATGAAACTCCCAAGGGTACTTCCTTTGATTTGAATTTGGAACGTCAAATTCGTGTGGAAACTCGTGGAAAATTATAAGTAAAAAAATGCGCATTATGGCATTGTAAAGAGGTTTGTTCAAAAATCGAATTGGTCACCATAAGCAGAATCAAAAAAAAGAAAAATGGCACGATTTCAAAGAATGTGAAACAAAAGACGGGGTTTGGTGCTGATATTAATATTAATATAAATTAATATCTCCATAAATTAATTATTAACTAAATAATTAATTTATGGAGCCCTGGTTTTTTATGGTCTCGCAGTACGTGTAAAAAATAGAGTATGCTCCTCCGGGATAAAGCCTGTCTTCATCTTGGGCAGCTTGAACCCCTCGCTTCTCATAACTCCAATAGTTACACGTTACGCCTGTGACGTAAGACTCTCATCCCCTTGGTGCATAATCTACTTTTTTTTCCACAGTTTCCGTTTGATGATTTTCAACATACACGTTGGCGAAGCCGTTAGCAAAACTTAGCATTGACATAACCAAAATTTACCAAGTGTTACCAAGCACGCAATTACGTCAAAACATTTATTTTTGTCCGAATCAAAACGCCTAAAGTAAACTATCTGAAACATCGCGTGGTGGCCGGCCATTACAGAACTGTAACAGCAAATAAAGTAACGTCCAGATCGATACCGAGTTCAATGTTACTGTGAGCGATACAAATTAACTCGAGATCAGATACATGGATATGTTCGTCTGATAGATTACATTTGAATACATTTGCCACCCCAGGGAGATATTAAACATAAACCATGATCATTACGGCGTGGTTTATTGGCAGTCGAATAAAATGTAGCGGTGTGTATTGAGCAAACATTTGATACGCTCGGTCTGAGGTAAGTATCGTCGCCGAGGGGTGGTTACAACCTGTCGGTTTCGGCTGCAACCCTCTGTGAATACATTCCAACCCTCACCGCACCGAGCCAATTGGCCAAACTCATTGCTGCGTTCGTAAAAGTAAATTTTACAAGTGTAATAAATCACTTGGTAACAATTATAGTCGTTACAGTTACAGACTCCCCTTCATATTTGCAAAATCATTTAGTTTTATAACTTCAAGGAAATAACGACGAACAGTAAAACTGCGAAGTCTAATGTAGTTGGTACGGTTTCGATGAATAAGCCCTGAAACATTTGTATAAGGAAGACTTTATTGAGAGGGAACAAAAATTAAATAAATTCACCGTCGACCACATCATCGCTTACCATCAGGTGAGATAGTGGTCAAGCGCAAGCCTATAACAATAAAAAAAACTCATAAAAGTATTCACATAAAACGTGGTTAACTACTTTTTTAACCGACTTTCCAAAAGTAGGAGGTTCTATGTTCGACTCTGTTTTTTTTTATGTATGTACACCGCTCTGATTGCTCCATCAATAAAATTGTGAACCGATTTTGAAAATTATTCTTGTGTTTGTAAAAGTAATTTCCCAAGATGGTCCCATATAGGTTTGATAAAGGTCTTTGGAAATATACAATAGAACTGTTCAATATTCAATAAATGACGACAAATCATATGTCTGTTTACATTACTATATAACTTGCCCACTAACAACTAAAAAAAGAAAAATACAACCGACTTCTTTTTTTCCCCTTACATGCTTTAAACAACGACTTTAATAAAACCGTCTCTAACTAAACAAATACCGTTATTGGCAGACATCAGCTGTTTATCTATCCGTACATCTTTAACGAGGTGGGAAGGCGTCCAATGTTCACGTTAGCAATCAAATTGATTAAGTTGTTTAGTGTTAATTACTTGCCTAAGCGGTAACTTTGTAGTTCCTAGATTTTACAACTTTTATTAAATGCACAATATTGCTGCCCGCAAATACTAGCGTCTGCCCGCGGCTCTGCCCGCATAAATAGTGTTTTATAATACCAATAGTTGTAGTGTTTTATACTACCGAGATAAAAACTATCTTATGTCCCAGGGTCTCAAACTAACTCCATACCAAATTTCATCTAAATCGGTTCAGCGGTTTAAACGTGAAAAGGTAACAAACAGACAGACAGAGTTACTTTCGCATTTATAATTATTGGTATGGATGAGCCTATCTCTTAACTGTCTCACTTAGGATTTTATTTAACAACTGATAAGCAGGTTCTAAATTAAAATTCTCTACACATGAGAATTAATTTCCTTTGTTATTAAATAAAAACCGGCCAAGAGCGAGTTGGACTCGCGCACGAAGATTTCCGTACCATTTACGAAAAAAAAAGTTTTTTGTACGGTAGGGTGAAAATAGAGAATACGATGTTTTCTAAATCGAGATTTTCTAGATCGATTTATCGCCCTCGAATCTCCCTGCATACTAAATTTCATGAAAATCGATGGAGCCGTTTCGAGATTCAGAGAGACAGACAGACAGATGGACAGTAGAGTCTTAGTAATAGGGTCCCGTTTTTATATTTTGAGTACGGAGCCCTAAAAACCACAAAGATGAAGTTAAGTGATGAGCAAGATTTATACGAAATATACATTATTAGGTTTACCTAACCCACATTATTCCCCTAAGGGAGGCAACCTTCCTCTGTCTGACATGTTATTGTGATCCCTTTTCCTTCCGACGCACGTTTGTCATTAAACAGCTATCTCAAGTTACAGTAATATATTTAATATTATTTGGGAATCCGAGCAAGAGGTAGCTGTCAAAAGTATACATTCTTTATTGTATTCCAAAAAGGGTACCAATAAGACCTACCTAAACCGGTTTACATTTCAAGATATTTATAATCCTCCTCCCCTTCATCCATCTCGCCACTTCCCTTTGCTTGGAGTCGGCTTACCTGGTCATGAGGCGCTACTTGTTCCATTGATAAGCAACGTCAGTAGATAGACCGCAGCGGTCTACCTCTCCCTCCCTTTTATATTTTTTGTATGCGGGACTTTTTCACTGTTGTTATCGGGTCGCCACACTACATGACCGTACCATCTTAATCTGGATGCGGTTAGTTTTTCTGCGATATGTGTAGTCATAATTAACATAAAATAAAAACCCCTTTCGACCCTTATATGAACAGTAGTCATAAAATAACAATCAGAGTTTTACATCCCTTTCAAAACAGAGAATGTCTGGCATTTTCCCTTCAGAATTTCAATTAGCTACACCTACGTAGAATAGCATTCCGAGTTTTTAAACGCAATCAAATGAAACATTTCTTACATACCAGTACGGTAAACCAACATTATGGTGATCTACCCAGCATTTTATACTACTAAGTAAGCGTCGGATCAATTCTTTCAGAGATTACCTCCTACAAAAAATTATATTTTTATCTCTTTATTATAATATTAGTTTTGAAATATTCTAGTAACATAATTTGTTCTTTAAAAACTTTAACTGAAACTTCTGTTCGGCTTTTATAGCTTTCTGGGCAGAATATAAGAAATATATAGAAGAATACTTAGATTCAAAAATCGGAGACAATATTTCTGCCTAGGGTTTGTATTCAACTATGTAGGGGTCGACTTCCGGTCTAACCGGCTTCAGCTGAGTACCAGTATTTATACATGAGCGATTGCCTATCTTATCTTGACACCCAGTTACTGGGTATCAAGATACCCTTAGCAAGACTGGTGTCAAATTTTATGGCTTCTGACTACAAAAACGACTGCTAAAGATCCGAAAATTTGAACAATTGGGTTACAAACTAATATTAACAATAAGACAGTATCCAAAACGATACATACAGATATCAAGCGGTGACGATACCCTGATAAAACTATTACACGTACAAATAAACCATATTGTCAGACAGACAGACACATTGGGGAATAGCCGGATAGACGCGTCGGCCTTGAACCCCGCAGGGAGCACACTCGCTCCATTTAGCGACTACGGTGTTCACTACAGTTTTGTGGACACTTCACACATAATCATATCGATCACCTTATGTGTGACGTCACCTGATAAGATTGCCTCGGGAAGCTTTTGGGCCGTTTTATGATAAGATAGTGCTAATTTACATGCAAGTATTTTAAATGATTGGAGAGCTCAAAGTGTTTTATTAATTTTAGCATATATTGCATCAGCTTTGCGAAAATCAGCCTTCTGTGTAGCTTTTTCGTTAGGTTTCAAGCCGCTGTAAAATGGTTGATTTTTTTTTTGTAGCAAAATAGAATGCCCTACAACTGTGTCGCATTCACACACAGACAGTGGTTAGACAGTAATAAAAATTAAACCTAATAAAATTTAGGCCCAAATGAAATATAATAAAGATAGAATTTTACTAGACAAATAGGATACGCTCTAGATTTCATAGAGCGGCAAAATATAAATGTACCTATTCAAGGTAAATAAAGTTAAAGTAAATAAGGCATTGTAAACAGTGGTAAGTAAGGCAACCTAATTGTGGGCTCTACCCGTCCATAATTTAACTGTAGGTTGCCATATATTACGCCGTACCGTTTTACAACTACCCACCCGCAGTATGCCTGAAATATAAGTTACTGAAAACTCAGTTTCAGATGAATACGTAGTGTATCGTTTAGGTTAAAAGTTTTATGTTTGTATGTTTTATGTATATGTGAATTATTAATATTTATGTATTAATTTATTTGTATATGTGTATTCCTAATATTTTTGTACCCATTTCACAAAGTTGTCCTTTTTAACCCAATGGTTGACTGGTAGAGAATGCCTTGTGGCATTAAGTCCGCCTATGTACCACTATTGTACATGAAGTTTAAATAAATAAATAAATTTCTCAGAGCTGAAGCAACAATTCGATTTTTTTAAGTTATATTATATTCCAGATTTTTTTCTACAAATTGTACAAAATAACTGTCAAATTACTAATTCTGGTCAGTTCTTAACCTACGTTTGTAGAATGTGTTTTGCCTGTTTTGCTGACCGTACAAAACCAATACACCTCATAACTTTAGGATACACTTAATTGCGTGGTCGATGTTGTACTTTTGGGTGGTAGCCGTCGCCTGGTAACCAGGTGGTAAATAAAAACGTGTACTTTTTCCGAATCGAATCGGAAATTAGTAGGTAATAGATACACAATCATTTGGAAAGGCTTATTTGATTTAATTAATGGGCGCCATTAATGAAATCCAATCGCTTTTAAAGGTGTGATTCAGAAATTTTTTGTCAGTTTCAAATAAGAGTCATAAAAAAAAACTTAAGAACTGATGAAGAACTTCGGAAATATACAACAGAACTCCTTCAATAAATAACGGCAAATCTCTCGGGATTGCTGCAATCGCATGTCTGTTTATTGTTTATACCATTGCATGACACACATTTTTACAAAAACAATATTATCGAATACAATAGTCGGTGTCTTTGGTAGGTACCAATTTTTTGCGTAATGGACACCGACATCCAAAAATAAAGTTATTATTTACTTTGTAGTTTTCTTATTTGGAAGTCGGTAATATTTTTTTGTAAAAAAGTTTTTTTATAATATTTTGATACAAGCTTTTATTAACCTAACCTAACCTAATAGGCAAGAAGTTAAGTAAGGTACCTTTAATGCCAGAATAGATTAACCGATTATCATGAAACTGGACATAACCGGTGAAATGAGGGTGTACCAAGGTGAACTATCCACATCTGCGTATCCCTTTAGAGCGTACCGGCGTGATGTTATGTTATGAAATGGTATAAACAACAAACAGTAATGCGATTGCAGCAATTCCGAGAGATTTGCCGTTATTTATTGAAGATATCTTCACCAAATTGAAATGGAACCAATTTCGGAACATATACTTTCAAGCAAAAAAAAATAATTTCAAAATCGGTCCACAATTGACGGCGATATCTGTGAACATACATAAAAAAACAATCATAAAGTCGAACCTCCTCCTTTTTGGTAAGTCGATAAAAATATTAATCTAAACTTCGAACGGTAGATTTTCATCTATTATGTTTATACGAGTATTATGACAAGGAGTTTAATAACTTCTAATTGAAGTTTTTGGGGTAACGACGATAATCCAACAAGTCATTTCTCTTACTAAAAAAAATAAGCTGTATTAACATTCCCCTTAGTAATATTTTGGGGTTACCTTGACGGTACAAAAGCAGAGTGTAAATGCGGAGCCGAGTGGCAAGCTATACTCCACCATCTTGTTCTCTGTGCCCCAAATCATGCAGTCAACGTAACCCACTCTCTGCTACCGACGATCCCGTAGAAATAACAAAGTTATGCTCCGAAAAAATCTAAGTAACTGTCGTGCCGGCGACAAAGAAGACGAGCAAGTAATACTTAATAACTACAGCTCGAAAAATAGGTAATTCCGTCTTGAAGAAAATGAAAACTATCGCATTGAATATTTAATCTAGTGAAAAACGGTTATAAGTTAAAAGTATTTGCAAGATGGCCGTGAAAGTGAGGTCAACTAGATTTAGTGGAAGAGCCGCATTGCGCTCACTGCGACGCCTGCAAGCTGAGCTGCGTTATCTTACTGCCAACAACACATTTATTTATGTATTTACTAGTCCTACTAAATATTATACAATCTGAAACTCATACAAGTCAAACATCCAAGGCAATATCATCAATCAAACATTCACGCCTAAAAGGCTCAACGGATTTGTATCAAACTTGCCATATATATAGACCAGAGTCTGGATTTGGACATAGGATTCTTGTCATCGTGAGTAGAAGCTAGTATTATATAATGTGAAATCTGCTACAAGATACCTTTTTATCCCGATAGAAGTTCCCTTGGAATAATTTACGATTTTCATGCGAGCAATGTCGCTGGCACAAGCTAATTTAGAGTAATATCACTAGAAAAGAACAATAACAACATTTTACCTTGGCGTAGTAGACCATAAAGCCTAGAACTTACTACAACTTTAACAACAGCAACTTTTTTATAAAATACTAGCTTCTTTCAACGGCTTCGTCAGCGAAAAATTATATTCCCAAGTTTTATCATCCCAAGGGTACATTATATCGGGTTAAAAAGCTTATGTGTTATTCCAGACTATAATCTACCTCTGTGCTAAATTTCACCCAGATCCGTTCAGCCTTTCTAGCGTGATTGAGTAACAAACATACATCCATCCAAAGTTTCACATTTATAATATTAGTAAGATTTCACGTGACTCCGCGTGACTATACTCATAAACATTAATCCCATAGTAAAACAAATAAAAACAAGCAAATAGAAATATGAAATGCCACAGAACAGCGAAGGTTAACCGACACCATGATTACGGAACTTGAAGGAGCATTCAATATGCATGGAAATTGCTGTCGTCGAGTACTGGAGCCAGCCAAGGTTCTCAACTGACACCTGTCTCTACTAGCCAGGAAATATACCGCCATTACGTCACCAGGCAGATTTTCTAAGAAAATTATATTCACGGTGATTTTTCATGGAAATGTGAGCCACGGCGCCGGTTGGTTTCATTAAATATTAAAAGGCAGGTTCGCTACACTGAAATGTGTCAATGCCAAGGATTGAATAAAATAAACATACATGCATTAATACATTTTGCAGATTATAATATGCCCGAGGGTTCAGCAGTTATGTTCTGTAACAAACCACCGGGTACGAACCACTTTTGGGATTATGTTGTGGGTTAAATAATCCCTGTAGGTTTACATGGGCTTATCATACTAACCGTGCAATTTATTAATGGCAACAATCATCGGATATAACCCTCGGCTTGGCATAAAAAGGCGAGATAAGTAAGCAAAATAAATTAGAAATATTTTTGGTGAAAAAAAAAAACTTGATTCAATTCACGTCACTCACTCAATAAGTATAATAAGTATGTAATCCCTACTTTATATTCTAGTACTCAAATAGAAATATGAAATATTGCCTTTTACTAGTAAGACCTATTAATCAAACAAACAAGATACGCGTAGTAAACACACCTGATGGAAACGAAAACAATTTCTATAAAAGGAAATCCATAACAATAGCTACAAAAATAACCGTTCAAACCGTTTGATTGATCGACATCATAACATACAATAAAATTTTTAAATAATCACTTTACCTTCCGTGACCCACATTTAGCTAGGCAACATGTCAATCATAAAAAATACGTAGGAAAACCGAATATTCGTCTACAACGATAATAAAGTCATGAAAGAGGCACGCGTTGTACAGTAACTTGGTCAAATTGCCAAACTTGCTTAACATGAAAATTATAGTTTGTTAGTAACTTTGTCCATAGACTCAGTACAATTTGCCCAAGCGCGACCTACCCTGTGAATATTTTACTGGCTTACTTCTACGTAATAAATGCCGAGAAACAGTAAAATATTCCGCGGTATAAAACTTGAGGAATTACTCGCATTATGGGATGTTTCACCTTTAGCAATAAAGAGCGATACAAAGTTAGCGGTGATGGTGCCTTCCGGAAATATTTGGGTAGTTTCAGACGTTAAAGAATCCATCTACAAAGCCTACATGTATTTACATGGGAACAGCTAAAACAAATTCAGTAATTTTATGCCGCCTACGCGCTACGGTGATACGAGCGCCTACGAACGCGACGCTACAAACATTGGGTTTTGAATTTTGTTGACTTAAATTATTTTAACCTGAACTAAAATTATAAAGAGGTAAAAGTAAAATTGTCTTTTTGTTGTTATTTTTGTAAAATATAAGTTCTGGAAGTTCATGTCCAATTGCGAAAATCCTACAATATAGCAAGGAATATCCTACTAGCCATGAGTTTCTTTACATCCCGAAAAAATGCATAGTTCCTGTGAGATATGCAGTCAGGGGAGCTGAGTAAACGCGTAAACAAACTAGTATATGTATGATTCTGGCTATTATCTTTCTTTCTTTATTTTTTTAAAAGAAACTTCCTCTATCGTGGGTGCGTTTACAAACAATTAAACTCACATACACAAGACACCAGGCAATGGTTACTTAATGATTTACAAATATTAAAATAAATTCCCCGTACATAAATAAAATGTTATTTCTCGAAAACACCTTGCTTTCCTACATAATAATGTTCGTGTGATATGCAGGTACAAGAAGTTAGCAGACTCCAAGATAAGCTGAAAGTTTGAAGTGAACATTTTACATATTTAACGTAACATTAGCATAACACAGGCGTAACATTCAGTATGGAAGTTTGTGAAGTAATGTGAAGCCAACTAAAAAAAAAGCTACAAAAGGTCCTATCATTTCGGTTCATAAGAAATGACCTAAAACTTACTAACCCATATAATATTTCAAGTCATGTCGTCCGACTTGACATCATTTTGGATCATCAATTTGACAGTTATAGCGTGTTAGTTATCTAATCTAATCTTAAAAACCTTAACCTTTAAAAGAGGAATTCTTGTATATATATATATATATATATATATATATATATAATCTGAATCTCGGAAACGGCTCCAACGATTTTCATGAAATTTAGTATGCAGGGCCTTTCGGAGGCGATAAATCGATCTAGATATAGGTTTCATTTTTAGAAAACGTCGTTTTCTCTTTTTACCCGAGCAGAGCTCGATCACCCAGGTACTTGACATTAATCGAGGATTATTCCATTGTCATAGCGACTACGTCGAGTAGAGGTCCTTTATACTGACTTGGAATATGGACCTCATTTTTTGCAGTAAACTATCTAATAAACGCAATCCTTAATTTCCAGGACCCATTCTTAACCTATCTTTCACCTTTGGAAGTGTAACTTTGGTCGATTATAACAAGAAAAAATGTGTTCCTATCACACACGCTTCCGCAATATTTTATTGCAGTTCTGGATAAAAAATTGTATGTTTTCCTATCACAAAACACATACGTTTTCATCTCCGTGACATTTTTCGTAGTTGGAATTATTTCATCATATTTTTTTATTGTTTCGTGTGCACTGGGTATTCTGTCCGCATCTGTGCCATGGCGTCTCAGACCGCAGACGGTGCGCGGCCACAGGGCGGGCGGCACGCGATACTTTTCATTTTATTTGTATTACCCAACCATAACGAACGATGAACTTTTACATTTTACTTTTCGTTTAGAAACTGTTACGTCACCGTATTAAAATTGAGTCTTGTTTCGGGTTATCTGTCACGAAAACTGTCCATCACATTTTCTTCGTTCAGTCAATTTAAATAAAACGACAACCTCAGTTGAAAAGAACGAGTTCAACGTTCGTAGATAAGACTGAAACATTTCTATTCATTTGAGAAGTGAAACAAAAAGCGTTTACTGTCGCAGTTACTGAAATTTATATAAATTATGCTCAAACTTAATGTTTAGTATAAGTGGAGAAGTGGGTATATATGTATCTTATGTAGGTACATTTGTTATTTATTTAACGTAAAATAAAATATTTTAAAAGTTACCTAGTGTCGTTTTTTATCGTCGTTTTTCCATAGCTACAGGTCTCTGTTGGCTCCAATTTAGCATTTTATTGATATTGAAGGCATAACGGGGAGGGTTCCCAAATATAGGCATGTCATTCCGAATAGGCCGTAGAAACGTTCCCTGTTTTTATAATAAATTATGAATATCTGACGCAATTTACTTTGATTAGAGACAATAAAAGAAATGATAAAATGCGGAAAAAAACAGTACATATTTGTAATATTTCCGCTAAAACTCTTTGGCTCCCAAGACACATGGAGTTTGTAGTCACCAAGGCTCATCACAAATAGATAAGGTTAATATAGGTACCCCTTATACAGAGCAATACATACTTTTCCTTCGTTTTATTAACGAAACACTATGACGATCTCTTATGTAGCGCCGAACGAAGTTCCATCGCTTCCTTTATCATATTTCTTTAGTAGACTTAAGTACTTTACTTTAGTTTGTAGATGTAAATATCAAACCAAGATCTAAACTATTATTATAAAGAGGTAACATTTCTTGCTTGTTGTGTTGGTGAAAGGTAATTTCCTTGTGGAGGTGCTGTTCCGATTTCACAAATTATTTCACTAATACAAAGGTACATTATTGCTGAGTATCATAGACTTTTTACTCTGGATAAATGCATAGTCCCTGTGGGACATGAACGCGAACGAAGCCGCGGTAAAAGCAAGACATTCGTAAAATGCGTTTAGTTACCAACAAAGCAGTAACAACAGTGTAAGTATGATTACAATCCAGCTCATTTGTTTTATAATTACTTTGTTTGAGAGTGACCTAGCTAAAATCGTAAATTAAAACTTCATAGTTTCTGGGAAGTCAATAAATAACTTTCTACTAACTAACGTTTAAAGTTCCTTGTAAACGCTTAAATACCTTGTGGTATACGCGTGTATTCTTAAATAGTGTGAGATTAATTTATTGATTTCTTCAAGAGGTAAAAGTTCTCATGAATTATTCTGAAATATGAAAAAAACAGCTGTTCAGTGCATTTATATTTGCATAACTCAAGAAAATGACTAATGGTTGACTGGTAGAGAATGCCTTGTGGCATTAAGTCCGCCTATGTACCACTATTGTACATAAAGTTTAAATAAATAAATAAAATGTAGTTAAAGCTTATCAATTTGTGTATTATTCAGGCACTACAACGACTTATTCATTAATTCTTACACAAACAGAAGTTAAATACAGTTTTAGACATAGTGAATTAATGACACTCGCAAAAATGCGTGGCACTGGCACAAAATATGAAGATTACTGGACATATTATCATAGGATTTCGTCTAGTCATAAGTTTTCGTCACATTTCGCTTCAGTATAACGGCCTTTGGAAGAGGGGTATCGTGTGTCAATAGGTGACAGCGGTCAATACCGACCGACACGCGTACGTATTTGTTTTTGTCAAACGTTCCCACGCCGAAAGTTCCGAGAACATGTGTATTTAAATAACTTGCTTCAACTGAGATAAATGATGCAGAGTTTGAAACATTTATTGAGACTCTTAACATCGATCGATTATGTTCCAAAAACCAGGCTGAGATTTTTTAACAGACTTTCCAAAAAGGAGGAGGTTCTATGTTCGATTTTGTGTTTGTTTTTTTTTGTGTTCGTTCACCGATTTTTCCGTCAATTCTAGACCGATTTTGAATTATATTTTTTCGTTGTTTATGTTACGAAATTGGTCCCATTTTAATTTGGTGAAGATCTGATGAAGAACTTCGGCGATATACAACAGAACTCTTCAATAAATGACGGCTAATCTCTCGGGATTTCTGCAATCGCATGTCAGTTTATTGTTTATACCATTTCTTAACATAAACATTACGCCAGCACGCTCTTAAGGGGTACGTACTAAATTAAAATGAGACCAATTTCGAAACATACGCATTCATACAAAAAATAACTTTCAAAATCGGTCCACAATTGACGGAGATATCGGTAAAAATAAACAAACAAAAAAAAAACAAACATGAAGTCGAACATAGAACCTCCTCCTTTTTGGTAAGTCGGTTAAAAAAATACTACTGACTTCCAACTATAAACACTACAAAGTGAAAAATAACTTTCTTTTTCGAAATCGGTGTCCGTAACGAAAAAAACTAACTAACTAACTAACGAAAAAAAGTTTTTTATGTATTACCTACTTACTGGATTGTGGAAGTCAGATAGGCAGTTCCATGAAAAATATTGCTGTAGCTGTATCCGGTTGGACTGGTATGACTGTAACGGAGGTAGGAAAACCGAGCTAAAATGATCATGATGAAGCATGCTAGGGTTACCAAATATTACGAAAGGCCTTTACGTCACTCGATAAATGTAAGGAAATATTACAAGTTTTTGAAAGTAATCAGTGAGAGTTTATCCGCGATAATATTCTTTAATTTTATGACTTTTCGGAACTTATAGGTATCTTATTAGGGAAAACATTCATCATAACCTAAAGATAGAGTTAGAATTTCGAACAGGTAAAATTTACTGTAACTAGGTAACTTTGACACATTGTTAAAAAAACCCACGAAATACCATGAATGGGTTATTGCTAATACATTTGTCGATATCCTCTTATTGACCTACATACTCCATTATAAAACATGTGATTTGGGGCATAACGAAAAACCAAAATGTTTACCTACCTAGGGTAAAACCAGGATAGTTGTACCAGGGGTATAGTTGCCCCGATTGTAATTAGTCTAGCTTCGCGAATGAATCGCATGCTTCGTTATTAATCTATAGAAAATTCTCTAACTATCACTAAATTAACCGTGTGTCATGTCTCTGTGCGATTGCGTGGGAAGGCAAAATGTGATCAAAGTTTTTGCGGGATACATGTCCCGCTTCTCGTCGGGGCATCTATCCTAAATGTATCCCCTATGTGAGATAGATGTCCCAATTTATAGAGATCCGCAAAAATTGCTAATATTTTGGAAATATTGAAGATAATGTTGTTTAGATAAAAACCAAAGTACCAGCCAGTTTTACAAATAAAGTATTTTGCTTTCTGTACTGAGGGATATAGAGTAATTGGATGTAGAGTTAGTTCCTATTTACCCCTGCATTCCTATTCACCCCGTGTAATAGTACTTGAATATTATGTAATATACACGGTACTAAATAACTCTCGTTTTACGGCGGAATACAATACTGATAACAGTGGATTATTCTATCCAAATAGATTTAGTTGATAAGATAAGCGAGTACATTATTAACTGCAGACTTTACTATTACTAAGCGATAGCAGAATTAACAAAATTATATCATTGCTAGTCATGCTTATAAGATAACCTAAATATTCCAAGCCAGGCAGCCGTGTGCTAATTAAATTTAAAAAAAAAGTTTCCGACACAAACACCTCTAAAAAGCAAACAACAAGCCTCGTACTCGCGTCGGGGAACCGCTAAGAAAATAAAATAAACTGCTGTAAACGTTGGCGGTTCCCCGAAGCGAATACGAGGCTTATTTTTTTATTATTAGAGGTTTTTGTTTCGCAGGTTTTTTTTATTTTAAATTTAATTTCTATTTTATGCTTTTTTAAACTACATACAATATACCTAATAGTAGACGTTTTCAACAGCGTTCTTTGTGCGCTTCATAACAAACTGAAGACGCCAACCCGCCTGACAAGCGTGGTGATTACGGCAAACCCCTCCCCTTTCCGCGCAACAAAAAATTGGCCACTATTGCTCGGCAGCCCGTCTACCCTCAACTACTTAGCTTTTGTGTCGGTTGCTTTTATTTTTTTTAATTTAATTAGCACATGGCTGCCTGGCTTAGAATATTCATCTTATAAGCATGACTACTAATGATATCAATTATGTTATTACCGCCAAAAGGAGGGAGATCGAGGGGTTCTATGGGCAGTTGTACACGTCAATCAGCAAGCCCGTTGTGAATCTAGCAAACGACCCAAGAGCTAGATTGACCCGACACTATACCGGAGACATTCCGGATGTCAGCCTCTACGAGATTAGGATGCTTATGAAACAACTTAATAACAACAAGGCGCCTGGTGATGACGGAATTACGGAGAGGGCTATGCTCGGAATTTCCTTGCGTGATCGAATCAGAAATGAAGACATCCGCATGAGAACCAAGGTTACCGACATATCCCGAAGAATTGCCAAACTTTAGTGGCAGTGGGTCGAAAAGTTCTGGAGTGGCGGCCGCGTACCGGAAGACGCAGCGTTGGAAGGCCTCCCTCTAGGTGGAGTGATAACCTGGTCAAGGCTGCGGGCGTCCGGTGGATGCGAAACGCACAGGACCTACCAGTGTGGCGACGTTTGGGGGAGGCCTATGTCCAACAGTGGATGTCTTGCAGGTGAAATGATGACGAATGATGAACCAGTGTTCCAAGCAAACACTACCCTACACCGTAGGCTTCCCCCTGTTTTATTTTAAGATCTTCAAGTCCATCCAAAAGTTGTCTGGTAGATATCGCTGTCAGCGATAAGACCGTTGTATCCATAGTATTAAGTTGTAAAATATAGGTATGTGTAATTTCTTATTTACAATAAAATTTATTTCATTCTATTCTATTCTACTCTTATCCGGAATTAAGTGCTAAAATAACTTAATTATCATCTCCTGTAATCTCGACACCCACATTGCACATTAAAGACATTCTTACAATGTTACAAATGCCCTTTTAACAGACAGGGACAACATCAAACCACAAGGCAACATTGAGTAAAATTGCATTCGAAAACGCACTTAAAGTTTTAAAAGTAAAATATAAAATTATGGAAATTACGCCCCACGCTTGCTGTTCGGTGTGCATCCTTTGCCAAAAGTTAGCAGAGGCGGAAATAAAATTACTCTTTGTTGTATTTTGAATTGCTTATTGCCAACTTGTAACCTAAATCGTACTCGTAACACTATACTTTTGACGCAGATGAAAATGCTACATTTTCATATATGTCCTTTTTATCCGACTGCCGAAGGAGGTTAATGTGTTTATCCGTCTATGTATGAACATAAGTATGTTTGTTTCTATGTGGCGTTCTAGAGACCAAACGCATTGTCCGATTTTGATGATTCTTATACTACATTAAAATTGAAAAAAAGAAAAATGGCGGGTTTTGGCCGTCATATTGTGGGTGCCAATTTATTTTTCTTACGATCCCGTCTTGTGGGGTATCAAAATGAAGGTTTAAGAGGTGATTACAAAAATATATAACACTTAAAAAGTTTAAAAGTAATTCGAAAAAAAAATAACTAAAAAGTTATAAATAAAAAAGTTAATTTAAAAAATCAAAAACCCGACTGCTTTAGAGTGAACTATTTTTTTTTTCCTTTATTTAAACAATTATACAAAAGAGTAGGTACACAATTATTTGTATTAAATAGCAACCAAAAACCACTAAGGTTTAAACTTGTGCTATCATGAGTCTATCAAAGTGAAATAAAAAATGCTAAAATCAAACTACATACCTACTATCGTTACAGCATTCCCTAAGCAAGAAAAAGAAAACAAGAAGAAAATTATGTAGTCGAAGGTTACAAATGACTTTGGTCATTCAGCTCGCAATTATATTGCAAAGAAGTTCTTAAGCCCGAAAGGTGGTAGAAGCCAGTATCAAGGAAGGGCTTATTGTCTAGAGCCCTCTCACTAGTTTGGCTTATTAATGTTTAGATACTCTGCAAGCAAACTTTCAGATCTCCTAAACAAAAAAAAAATCGCCTAATTTTTATTTTTGGCAGAACTGGGCAATATTTGAACGAGAAAAGTAAAAACAAATAGATATATGCTTCAAATAAACTAAGAAAGGCTATTGCAAACAAATAGAGAAAAGTTAAAACGAGAATCTTTCTTCATCTTTAATCATTTTCACCCAAAATTCGTGTTAGCTCGAGCTTAGAACTTTTCCTACAATACAGAAGCAATAAAAGTTGAATGAGATGGCTCGAGGCGGGGCCCGGAGCCCCCAACAGGCGGACAAAGAGCAGATAGTGAAACTTCGATGAGAGGCTTACGTAACGACTGAGGAACAGAGGTGAGGTAACATCACAGGTAATCTTATGAAAATTTAATACAGAAATTTTGTTCTACTTACAGCTCAAATATGCTGTATATACATATTGCTTACAGGTGTAAAATTAATGACCTCTTTCAGTCTCCAGTAAGGCAATCTTGTATAAAATGGAACAGTATTTGAATGAAATTTCCGAACAGATTACCCGCAACTGATCCGGTAAGGCAATAAAATATTAAACTTTAACGTTAAATGTGCAAGATTGAAATTGATATACTTTTAATATTCTGGCAACTTTATTGGTTACATGATTTACCAAGACGATGGCAAATATTACTGGAACTAATTTAGAGGATTTTCTATTGCAAGAGTGAGAATCGCATTTGTTGATTGAAGAATTAATTTTACACATAGATACAAGTCACCAACAGATAATAAAGAAGAACAAGAGTCTTAAATATTGTATCTGTGTTGCTAGCTAGTTTTAAATACTTTAAATTGTAATCTGTGGAGAACGTAGACGTTACCATAATTGTTGTAAAATGTAAAATTTAAGATATTATGACTATTAATTATTGTGTTACTGTTTGTTTTTCATTAAATAAAAAGTAATAAAAGCAGGGGAAATCAAAACTAGAGGACTATCTTAAGAAAATCTCCACGTACCAAATCATTTCATACCATAGATAATGAAGAATTTCAAATCTCACACCAAGAATATCTTAAGAGAGTCTGCACGTTTCGTACTGTGTTAGAAAGATAAGTCAGTTAGCAGCGTTGGCAGACGAAGTTGGTCGAATTGAACGAAGATAAACGATTACTTTAACCAAGACTTTGACGTATCGGTCTTCTAACTTCGGAAACTGGGTCGTTTATTTCAAAGTCGGGCAACTTAATGTGAAAGAAACTTTATCTTTCAACTAGCTGTGCATACAGTTTCTCGCTTGGCGTTTTTATCAGAGCAAACCGTCACCTTCAAGCTGGTATTTTAACCTGACGGTCCGACCCACTGGTCTTAAAGTCCTAGGTGCCTAACCACGAAGTCTGTAGTTTCGGCCTTCGTTACGGGCGTTTCCTACTCCGTATCACTTACGGATGGATGATTCGTTCGAGGCCCGAACTAAAAATTTATGAAAAAACAATTTGGGAAAAAGCGGTGAGTTTATGTATGTTTGTATGTACAATTTGACAGTTATACCTACTTCCAATGTATTTTTACTGTACTTTCGGACCGGGCCCGTAACTCCGTTGACGGAGATAGAGAATAGACCTCCTAGATTCGATTTCTGAGTCGGGCAAAGTGTTATTGGATTTTTCTTTCTGGAATTTCTCAGTAGCAGTCCCGAGTTTGGATTTGTGCCCGGTTGATGGCAATAGTAGCGGACTGGAAGACTTTGGACCATTGGAAGGCCTCCCACCAGGTCGACCGATGTGACCTGGTGAATGTTGCGGGGATCCGCTGGATCCGGGACGCACGGGGCCGGTCAATGTGGTGTGTTTGGTGGGGGAGGCCTATGTCCAGCAGTGGACGTCTTTCGGCTGATATGATGATGATAATGATGGCAATAGACTCGCCTCCTATTACACGCGACTTAAACATATCTGGTGAAATGTGGGTGTACTATCCGTGCATCTCTGCTTAACCCTCCGCGGAATACTGGCGTGATGTTATGTTGTGTTATAAAAATATAGTTATATTTCTTTTAAAATCAATACTTAGATAAGTCATAAATTCTCCAAAGACAATGCAATCATTTCATGTCAAACTAAAGTTCGCATTTTTTACTTGCATAAAAATGTCACTGAAAATGCAGCGTTTTTATGAATTTATATTTTCTGGAGACACGCTTGACATTGATATAGATGATAATTATGTATTACCATAGAATCAGAATGTATTTATTCGAATATTTGCTTACTGAAAACCTACCGTATAATTTCAGGCGATTTCAACTACTATTTAGGTACCTATTGTAAACTTTCATTGCACAATGTATGTTATTCTCGTATATAAAAACGTTGAAATTCAAGTCGCAACCTCATCTCGGCGACAGAAATGTTTGAACAGAAAATGCAGGGAAGAATATCGTATCTTTGGCAGATTTAGACTGAGATTAGAATGTCAACTTTCAATGCTAGTAAAAACAGCATAAAAACCACAAAGATAAACAGAATAAACGAAAGCGTTCTAGACAATCAATCTATCTGCATTTTCTCAACTATGTTGGGATCAGGGGTCTACTCCCTAACCACGAAGTCCGTAGTTTCGGCCTTCGTTACGGGCGTTTCCTACTCCGTACCGATGGATGATTCGTTCGGGGCCCGAACTAAGAATGAATGACAACAAAATTTGACAGTTGTACCTTTTTTTTGGGTTGCGAAGTCGTCCAATTACTTCTCCCGCTCTGGGTGAAGCGGGAGGGCGTGTCAGACTTTTGCTGACTAAAACCCAACCGTGTTCCTTAAGTTGCTTGTGCCAGGGCTGCGGTAACTCTTTTTCAAATATATCCGCGACCTTAACCTTACCCTTCCGAAAAATTTAACTTAGCACTTGTTTTTTACGGACGGGGTCCGTAACTTCGTTGACGGAGATAGGGAGTAGATCCCCAGTATTAATTTTTTACCGGTTGTAGCTGAATATCAGTATTTTACATGAAGCGACTGCCTATCGGACGTCCACAACCCAGTAACTGGACTGCTGTCAGACTTTCTGACGTCTGACTACCCGTAATGACTATCAAATTACTACAAATGACAGCCGGGACCAACTGCTTAACATGCTTTCCGAGGTACATAGGAGTCTCGGTGTGCTGTCTCGGGTGGTCATCGAATCACGAATCGGTTTCGACAAACATTGCTTAACCTCATACCGTGCGGCTATTACTAGATACACTTCATCTTAAATGGGGTTGGTAAAAAATCGTAGATCGAACGAAACAGGGCGATTTGCAGTAGGTACTAAAGTAACATTCGAAGACATATGACATCCACCAAACCACACAGGGCCCACGTGATGGATGGCGGCCTATTCCGTCTCACAGAGAGGAGGTCTGCGTCCCAGCAGTGGGAATATCAAAAAGGCTGATGATGTTGAAGACTAAACTAGCAAAAATTTTTTTTTTACTACCTTTGACCCCAACTAACGCTCTATTTAGTTTGATTCACGATTTATTCCCACCCTGTATATTAGGGATCTTACTGGGCTAGATAAACTCATTGCTCACTTACAGTTATTGTTTCAAATAATGATCGATCATGACTAAGAATATTTTCTTTTATTTCTCTTGTGAAGGCAGCTAAAAGCTTTTCTCCACCACGATCACAATATCGAAATCTACTTGGTACCGACAGGAAAAGTGATTTTTTTTTATTAGCTACTTCTAGCCGTTCGAGTCTTTTCTTTCAATATGCACCAATATCGAGAAGAATAAGTAAGTGAGAGTGTGACGGTGAGGGCTAGATAGTTTGTCGAGGGTAATATCAGAAGAAACTATTGATTGGTCCTATAAAACTTTTGCTTGGAAAATATTAGCAAAATATCATTAGGGACCAGTGAAGAGAGTTTTGTTCTAGATCTCCAAAACAACACAAGACGACACCTACAGAAAAAAAAATAGTTGCCAGTAGTTAATAAGTACTACTAGATAGAAGTTTCACAAACCACGCTGTTCTACGCCTAGAGTACTCCTATTTTTGCCTGAAAATATGTAGGTAAAGTTACGTTACGTGCAAAGAGATGAGAAGATACTAACTGAACTAAATTTTAATGCAAACAATATGGTAGACAGAAAATTAGTTTTTGTCCTTCAGGTAGATTAATAAAAAATATTGGCCACGTATTTTTTCTTTTGCTACGTAAACAAAATATTACGTCTATACAGTGCGTTGAAATATCGTGTGACGTCACGGTGTGCTACACTTACTGACAAAGTGACATCACAACCCCCACTCCTGACTTTTGATGCGCCTTATCTTTGTCAATTTTGATTTATATAATAAGGAAAAAAAATACGTTTAACGTATTTTTTTGCTATTTAGTCCGTCAGTGAGATTATCAAATATGATAATCTCACTGACGGACTAAATAGAATTATCATTTTTCTACCCTGGAAACATCCCTATTATGGTGCACAGAGGCAAAATGTATGTGATTGGTCACGTGACACTTCGATATCGATTGGCATTCTCATACATTTATGACATTTTTCCAATCGCTATCGCAACGCTCTCATTGATAGAATGTCACTTGTCTAGCCTCCGTATACAAGTCATATACATCTGTCCCTTACACACACACTCAAAATAACCTTACTCTAAGAGCATTTCACATGCCTTGACAACTTTGTACGTAAAATCAAATCCATAATCTTAATTAATTACTATGTTACCCATACACTATAACAACGAGTATTATTCGTAAATAGTAAGCATCAAGTTTAATTATTATTAAGTATTCTTATAGCTGTCAAAGCCGACTTCTTAGATTGTAAGTTGCCTTCCTAATCGGTAATCGGCTAATCGGTACAGTTAGCAAAAAAAGTCAATTAAAACTGCTTATTTTTTACATCTAAATTTAAACACAAAATTATTCAATGATATGCTATAAGAGTTTGAATTCTTTAAAGTTGACTTCAGTTCCGATTAAGATTTTAAAAACTAAAGTGTAAAATTTTTTTGTTCCTGATCGTACTAAAAATACATACGTAAAATACTGATTTTAAAATTGACAACATTTTTGGTAATTATTTTATTTTTATGAATATCTAAACATGTGCAAAATGCATTTAGGTACGTATTTTTCAATTTCAAATGTTTTTTTTTAAATTCCATGTTTTATCTTATGTTTTGTTTCCTGATTTAATTTTAATTAAATTACTTGTTCAGCTTAGATACCCAAAGGACAACATGATATCACTACAAAATTTTAACTTAGCGCGTTGA
This sequence comes from Orthosia gracilis, assembly GCA_947562075.1. Lineage (NCBI taxonomy): Eukaryota > Metazoa > Arthropoda > Insecta > Lepidoptera > Noctuidae > Orthosia > Orthosia gracilis. Next base: position 24,077,332 of record OX387271.1, on the reverse strand, counting down.
AGTCTTTTAAAAGGGATTAAATTTTAAACTTTACAATATACACATTTGCGTAATTTTTTTTTTAAAGTTTACGCTTATTACAATAATGTGTCGTAAAAAGACGTGTAACCTTCATTTGTAAGTGGGATAGCGACAGATAGTGTATTCAAGTCTCCCCCTAACAGTAATAATAAGATGTGCGCGTGTGACAGTGGGTCACTGTCGCCACTAGGGACACTGGGGACTCGCCGGCAGGTGGGTCGTCTCCCTGCACATCCTCACTTCCTCAAAGTGGCGTGATTACGACAATATTGACGCAGATGTGTCACCGGGCCGCATTACGTAATAATATCAACGTTTGTTTAGCAGTGGTCGCAGCAAGGACGACTGAACGGCCAGCCCGACCGGCCTGCTCAACACTGCGCTGTGCCGGCTGGCGACGACCCCGCCGCTGCATGCGACACCACATTATATAATAACCTTACCCCTAGTCAAACACCATTTAAATCAAGCCTGCAAGGGTTGCTCACTAACTTCTATACGTAACAATTTAACATAACCTTAAGAAACTAGAAGACAGACACCTTAGACCAATTAAATTAATTTATAATCGAAATATCGCATCGAACCTTCACGCGATATCATTAAAAATTAACAATAGGGGGTCGCTCGTCAATAAATCACACACAGAACACTACCGTATCGTGAAACTGCTACGAAAAGCATGTAACGTACGCAACACCGGGGGAAATCGTGAAAAGTCATGTGTCGACGAAATCAGCCGTTCTGGAGGTCACGGCGTGCGGAACAGCTGATCGCGTGGTCTTTCGAGCGGGGAGAGAGGGAAGAGGAGGATGGAGTACTCACCGGCTGCGGCCATCAGCCACCACCAGCAGCAGCAGGCGGTGACGAGCGCCCGAGCGCCGGCCATTTCAGCGGCAGCGCATGACACGCGCGCTCTCGCCGGCCGCCCCGGCGGACTGAGCGCGGCTCGATCGATGCTCGCTCGCGCCTCTCCCACACGCACCCTCCGGCAGCAGCCCCGCCCCGCCCCCAGGCGCCCCCCTCCCCCCCCGGCACCGCGCGCACCCTCGCCACCATTTCCCGAGTTTCCTCAGAGAGCGCGCGCGCTGCCCTCTTTCTGGCGGATCGCTGACCGCCCCTAATTGATTGAGCCTGTTCACTTGCCGAACACGTTTTAGGTCAGTTCAGCCGCAGAGCCTCGCGCCCCGCGCAGAGCTAGATCTTAGCTGTGGCCGGTGAAGAGTTGTGACTGAACAGTGGGATCAGCTGAATATAGAGACAGTTGGAGCGCGTTACTTATACAATATGTCAGAATAAATGCACAACCTGAAAAGGGGTGATTGTTCTCATTATTATGAACAACTTTTACTTTGGGAGCACACATGAAAGTGCAAAGTAAACCGGCAGCCCACTACATTTATGTTCGTAAATTAACTCGACAAATTGTATTAAACAGCTGATTTTTAACCGACTTACCAAAAAGTAGGAGGTTCTGTGTTCGACTTTATGTTTGTTTTTTTTGTATTTTCACCGATTTCTCCGTCCATTGTGGACCGATTTCGATTTTTTTTTGTTTGATCGAGTATGTTTCGAAATTGGTCCCATTTTAATTTGGTGAATATCTGATGAAGAACTTCGGATATATACAATAGAACTCTTCAATAAATACCAACAAATCTCTCGGGATTGCTGCAATTGCATGTCTGTTTATCGTTTATACCATTTCATAACATAACATCACGCCAGTACGCTCTAACGGGGTACGCAGATGTGAACAGTTCATAGGTACAACTAAAAAGAAAAAAAACTTTTTACATTTAATACTACCGAATTTAAAATTAAAAAAAACTACAAAGTGAAAAATAACTTTCTTTTTGGAAGTGTCCATAACGCAAAATATTGGTACTTACCAAAGACACCGACTTCCAAAAAGAAAGTTATTTTTCACTTTGTAGTTTTTTTTATTTGTAACTTGGTAGAATTTTTTGTAAAATAAAAAAATATTCTTGGCGACCCTCTATTTCAGGTTGTGCATTTATTGTATTAGACATACTTAGGAAAACACACGAACTGGATAGACTACAGTTTTATTTGTTATCTACTGAGAATAATGGTAGAACTTTTGAAAATAAACATTTTAAATAAAGTTTAGGTGAACTTTCGACCGCACTATCAGGCTCTCGTTGCGGCACATTATTTCTCTACGTATCCCCAAAAACTTTTTTCATTTACTATGCTTGGTTTTTGCTCTATTTTATAACCTCGTAGTTGATAACTACTCGGAATATCACTTATTTTATAACCTAATCCTATGAGCTACTTATTATTTTTCCTAAAACACAAAACATTTACCTTAATCTTTTCCAATACCTATAGTTTTGCTGATTATGACGCAAGAACTAATAGCTCGTGCCTAGTTTAATTTACAGGATTATAAAATACGGATTATGCGAGAAGGCCTTTTCCTGATGGCGTGACGCAATCTAAATTGCGTCGATAGGCGATATCGCGCACGTATTTTTTAAGAAAATTTCAAATACGTGTCGGTCGAATCGCATCGCATTGCGTCCATGTGAACATGCTTGCAATATCGCTTAGTAAAAGTTATCGGTGTGATATTAATAAAATTGCATCGCGTCATCAGGAAAGGGCCTTAGTGTACCTGCGTACTTACTACTTCTAAAACATCAGCCACCAACGTTTTCTATCCGACTACCACTGAGAAGATCAAAAGAAGCACCGAAACAAAGTCTAAGGTCAATGTCCCTTTTAAACTCCAGACAGTTCGTATTATATCATGGCTTACGCGGCAACAATGTAGGGTAATGTATCAGATGGCTTTTTGAGCAAACGCTATGCAGATTTAATTGGTCCTATCCCAACAGTTGGTTACTGACTTCGGTGGGTTGACTGGATTCATAAATAAACCAGAGCCCGACCGTTTTTAACCGACATACCAAAAAGGAGGTCTATGTTCGACTTCGAGTTTGTTTTTTTTTTCTTTATTTTCGCCGATATCTCCGTCAATTATTGTGGACCGATTTTGAAAATTCTTTTTTTGTTTGAAAGAATATGTTTCGATTTTGGTCCCATTTTAATTTGGTGAAGATCCGATGAAGAACTCCGAAGATAAATGACAGAACTCTTCAATAAATAACGCCAAATCTCTCGGGATTGCTGCAATCGCATGTCTGTTTATTGATTATACCATTTCATAACCTAACATCACGCCAGTATGCTCTTAAGGGGTACGCAGATCACTCATTTCACCGATTATGTTCAAGTTTCATGAAATACGGGTTATCTATTCTGGCGTTCGTTAAGGTAACTTACTAACAAGTTGTTTAGGTAACCTATTAGGTTGATACTAAAAAGTGAAAAATAAAAAACTTTTTTAGTCGGTCGGTGTCTTTGGTAGGTACTATTTTCTTTGCGTTATGGACACAGACTTCCAAATTTAAAATTATTTTTCACTTAGTAGTTTTTTCATATGGAAGTCGGTAGTATTTTTTTGTAAAAAAGTTTTTTATTTTCAAAAACAGATCGCAGCAGCAGTTCTGCAGTTTCATGTAAAAATGGACTTTGTTACTTTTACCTAAAATTAATGCCATTTTTATTAAAACATTTTTTGCCAAGGACCCGCCTCGCGCGAGGCACAATGGCTTTTTAGTTGTTTCAGTAATTACGCCTACGAAGGTTTTAATATCCTGCAAACAGTTCACTGTTCAGGATATACCAGATGATTTATGTAGCGAGCTTATGTTTCACCTACATTAGCTCAAGTGTTCGTCATCCCTTTTTGTTGGCAGACACTGCAGAACGCCACGTGATTTGATCCTTACAATGTACTCGTTTTGCTTCGGTCACGTTCATACCTTTGGTCAATATGCCTCGGCAACCTTCTCCGCAGTTGTGTAGTGGTCTAGCTTTTGCGGGAAACCACACACGAAACACCCGTAGTACATTACCTAGCCAGTGAGTAAGTACGCAGGTACACTAAGGCTCTTTGCTGATGACGTGATGCAATGATATTAATATCACACCCATAACTTTTGTTAAGCGATATTGCAAGCATGATCACATGGACCCAATACGATGCGAAACGCACTTGAATTTTTCTTAGAAATTACGTGAGATCGTTACTCTAACCTACTTACCGACACTCCTCACCATTCGACCTACTTTCTTTTAAAATAAGTCCCATTTCAATATTTCGTTTCTATAAAGATCCATGTCCGATTTGGTTTCATATCAAGAAATGGATGGTTATCTTAACAAATTGTGAAAAGCTTTTCAGGCTACTACTCGTTAGTATTAAAACGTTCTTAGAAATATGCAATAAAATTACAAACGAATTGCATTGCGCGTTACTAACACAGTCTTTACGCGGCGTAGGCGCCTACGAATCTATGATACGGTCCTACGCCAAGCCTACGACACCGCTACGCTGCGCCTACGGACCAACGCCAAGACCAGACAGACACTGCTTTGCTGCGCCTACGGGCCTATGTCAAGACTACGACACAGCTACGCTGCGCCTACGAGCCTACGCCAAGCTTACGACACCGCTACGCTGCGCCTACCGGCCTACGCCAAGCATACGATACAGCTACGCCGCGCCTAACTTCGATAATCAAACTCACTGGCATCTATAGCAGTTTTGAAAAATGAATAAAGTAGGCAGTATCACGCGCTTCATTGCCGTCGTTGAGGAACGAGTGACTATGTTACCTATAACTCCATTATTTCCTTTATTTTCTGACCTCTTTATGTGAAGCTTTGACCTGCAGTGGGATAATAACATAACCTTTTATTTTGAAGTCAGTTAAAAAGTAGTAAAATACGCGTCGAGTACGCGTTGCCATCACATCGTACACTTTAGACCAGGTATGGATGGTAAACGTAAATGGCACAAAAACTAGTATAAACCTCGCCTTCTATGATACGGTACTCCGTACTACGCCGTACTACTCCGTACTACTCCGTACTACTCCGTACTACTCCGTACTAGCTGAAGACCAAATCGTTGCCACTGACGTTAGGTCGACCAACATGACTACACTATGTTGACTTAACAAGTCTGCGGCCATATAACTGTTGTTGAACGGTCGCGCTGTTTGATTAGACCACATCATCATCATCATTTCAGCCAAAAGTCGTCCACCGCTAAATACAGGCCTGCCCCAAGTATTGCCACATTGACTCGTATCCAGCGGGTTCCCACAAGCTCTATGAAAACACAGTTAATGCTATGAAATACATAAAAGCACTTTTACCGGTCGGTGCAGTCGATGGTGACTCATGATCTACCCTACAGGCCGGGTCGACTGTGATAACTTGCCGATGCTGAAACACGCTCAACTTATCACTGTATTACTTCAATGCTATTTTAGCTCCATCTTTGTTGAAATTGTATTAAAGTTTATCTTCAAATCATCGATATTCGTCGGATGGCAATGCAAATATTATAATTTGAAAATAGCTTCAAATTATCATGCCATTGCTACCACAGCAGCCGATTGTAATTGGACGTAGTTAAGCAGGAAGGACTCAATCCACAATAAGTCACTTTAGAATTATGGGCGTTCGAAGTTTCAGCTGCAATTTCTCTAAAAAAATGTTAGATTTATATTTTTATTTTTGCCCGTTATTATTAAGATGATAGTTTATATTTTATTTGTCCATCAAAATAGATTTCGAGATTTAAGGTGAAATGTTGGTTAAGTCCTTACAATTAAACTTAAGTTTGTAAAGCCAGGTATTTTTTTCGACTAGAAAATAAATTATTAAAAAAGTAAGTATTATTATAAAAAAGATATACATTTATACAACTTAATCAAAAACTTGACAAAATCACGTAAAAAGTCATTATTAGAATTTAAAAAATAGAAAAACAGCGCAATAATGAGCGCTCATATTGATTTCCGTCATCCTCCAAGTCAAAATCAAGAGTTGGCCCGTATCCATCAACATCCTCGTTGATAGAGCTGCTTCTATCTTAAGACGACGACTAACGCCAACGACCTTGAGGGAACAAAACGCGCACTCGTTTCACACCCGCGCGTCCCAAAATTTAGTAGTTTTCTGTACTTTCCTTTTTATTCCATAACTTAAAAAAAAAAAGCCTCAGATCAAAATGTAGATAATTAAATTGTCTATAAGATGGTGTCAATTTCATTAAAATACGCCCAGCGGTTTTGCTGCGATTGTCGTGTTTTTATCCGTTTTAGACATAACTTTACAAATTAATTACACTATTTACTAGGAATAAAACTTAAAATTTACTTAGATCAAATTATTAAGAGAATAGTCTAATTTAACATATATTTTTTCCAAAAAATTACGAATAGCATTTTAGACGTGATTCTCATTTTAAAATTAGCTACTCAGGGGTAACTGCGCCTTAAGGCTATTATAAAACGCGTGACAGTCTTCGGGTATTAGAGTAAACACAGATCTGAGATCTTCGAGCTTTGCTGAATGGCTTTTACCTGGGGCCAAAGAACTTCAAAATCTTCTTCTGAAAATTGGATTGTAATCCCTTTGTTTTTTTTTTTCGACAAATCCAGTTTTTGACTTAAACGCCATAGTAATTAAGTATGGATCTTCTTTTTTCAATAAAATTCGTTTAGTTTTCAGACAGTTTTCTTTATCTTTTTATGTACATTTTTTTTTTTGTACTTAAAAAAGCAGTGCAGTGTTTTCATCCTAGTAACTTGAAGAGGGTGTTTCTTTTTACAGATTTTCATGATATTCATGTATTCTTCTGCGGTGTAAATTCGATCGACAACAGAGATAGATACATACAGAGAGATATAGAGAGAGAGTGAGAAATTTTCTGTAAATATAAAAAAACAAATTGCTCATTCTATAGTCCCTCAAAATTCTCTAATTTTAGTTTAAAAAAATTTGAATAATCGCCAACGCTTCCTTTACGATGCTTACATCATATTTTCGGGCTTTTATGTACGCGTCTGCGGCACTGAGAGCTCATATAATATTGCTAATGCAAATCAATTAATCAAACAAAAATTATCGTAATAAAAATACATTCATCAAAATTCTTCAACAGCGTTGCCAGAATGTAACTTTTGTTACATTTTACGTAACTTTTGACCTTTTCATGTAACTCCCATGTAACATGACTCAAACTGTAACTTTTACGTAACTTTTAAGACTTGATAAAAATGTCGATATATTTGCCAGCAAACAAAAAAATATCGTGAAACGGAACGCATCTATGGAAGTTTTCGTTCGTCGTGTTGTCGCACCTGATTGTGTGACACAAAAATTGACGTAAGTATTGCATATTCACTCACTCACTCATGTATATTTTTAAATGAGAAGTAATTATATGTTTAGCAATTATAAAATTTGGTGAGCCACAAAAAAACAGCATTTATATAACTTGGTACAAAGATTTTGTTTGCAATGAAAAAAATTAGGCAGCAATCCTTGTTCCACAAATAATTTTGGTCAAAAATTAAATCATAAATAGGCAGTTTACATTATCATGAGTTTGCATAATAAAAATTCAATCCGCAAAATAACTACTTTGTCAGCAAGATCTCATGATTGATCAGCAGAGAAAACATGTCTATACGCAGTGTATTTGATTGGTATGCATATTTAAAACATGGTGAGCAAAATAACTAGTTGGATTGTGTTTTTGTTGAAAAATCGGCAATGTGCGTTAAAAATGGGCGGAGTAAGAACAGGCGCGTGACACGAGGAGCCAATCCCGTGCGAGTATTGTCATTCGATGATTATGCGGCGATTATTAGCAGTCAAATTGCAGTGGTAACAACGTGTTTTAAAGAGATTTGTGTGGTGTTTGGTAATTTTGCGATTGTTTTACGAGTAAAATGGATAATATTTGTAATGAAGAAGGAATAAAAGTAGTTCCTGACTACGAATCGGATGCGGAATGCTGCTTTGACAATGAAAAATCGTTTACCTGATTAAAAAAAATACCTGGCTCCCAGGGCTAGCAGACAGAAAGGAGCGAGCGCAGTATAGCGCGAGCGACGACATTTTTGCCAGAAAACGAGAGACAATTAAAAATGCGAGCGAAGCGAGCGCGAGCGCAACGAGTGCAGCGAAGAGCCAGAAAAAAACATATAATCATAGACAAGTAAAGTATTTTTGCTACTTTTATATGCAGCTCAAAATGAATTTTTTTGCTTACCCTCTGAGTGCTCACCAAAATTTTATTAAACAGGAGCAGCTCATTGCAGCTTATATAATTAATATGCTGTACAAAAATAATTACAGCCATCCAGAATGACATAAATTGCTGATTGATTTTGGAATGTTTGCTGGCCATGAGTTGCTGATCAATTAGCTATTTCTGCTCAAAGATTATATTTTCTTCTCACAAAAACACGAATACTATGCTAACCATTTAAATAACACCCTTTTTAAAATCTTCCATTCCGCTAACGCCGGCGAGCGAGTGAGCGTATTAGTGTTGTTATCCACTTAAAATAAGGTAATCTAACTTTTCTCATGAAAATGTACCTTTTTGAGATGTCTCATGTAATATTTGACTATCTGCCACTGGCAACACCTCAGTTTCGTTATGTCAATGTCAACTATTCAAAGTCAGATGGTTCTTCCAACCAAAACAAAATCAAAACTGGTAAACAAACAATTTTTCTTTAAAATCATGTTATGTAGAAATCACATTAGCTAGTTTTTGGGTATTTCAAGTATTATGTTTAGAAGAATTAGTCAGGCTAAATTTTGATTTGCTATCCAGCTATTTTTACCAGACGTCAAAAAAAAAACAACAATCAAATGAAAGTAAAGCGTGGTTATTACGATATTTTCGTAAATACATGTGCCAAATACCCGTCCAGCGTCGCCGTGAGACATTACGTGGATGATGTTTACAAGAACTACACGTACTCAGAGCTCTACGGAGTGTGCGAGTACATCTCACAACAGCTGCAGTTTCGACAATGTAACAAAGGCGTCATTGGATTAGTATCGGAGAGAAACATCATCATACCATGTGTAATAGCCGCGTGAGTACCACCAGGCGCCCTTCTGTAATTGTAGTGTAACTACTCATTCTGTTATCTTTAAGCCATGTTTTGTTTTTTACAGAGCTCACAAAAGCTGCACAACATTCATGTTTGTGGATCCGGCGCAGGATGTAGAGGCAATAGCTAGAGATATTAACTTTACAATCATAATGACCATCAAGAACAAGGACAATGATTCTAATTCAGAGCTATTTGGTAAAAAGCCTGACCAGACTGTTTCAGTTTTTGATTTGACAATTAGTTTTTATGACTTTGATGGTATAAATGAAGCACACTATAAGCATGTAGCCCAGCACTCATTTATAGCAATGACTTCAGGTAGCACCGGTGAACCTAAACATATACAGGTTCCCATTCAATGCATACAGCCTAACATAGATGATTTAACCAAAATGTTTAGCATTACATCTAAAGATGTCATATTCTTCTCTACACCCCTCACTTTTGATCCTTCCATGATAGAAATATTACTGGCATGCATTAATGGTGCCTCCCTACTTATTGCACCAGACAGAGCAGATGTGTTGTTCCCAGGGAACAGAGCTAGTTCTGTCACAGTTTGGCAAACAACACCCTCCAAGTTTTTACAGTATTCAAATGCTGATATTAAAAACAAAATTTTATGTAAAAATTCAACCTTAAAAATATTAGCACTGGGTGGAGAACCTTTCAATGGTATCAAAAGGATAAGAGAACTGAAGCACTGGGAAAATAAGACTCGTATATTTACATTGTATGGAGTCACTGAGATGTCATGCTGGGCCTGTGTGGCAGAACTTGATGTGAACAAGATACAGAATGACAGAGAAGTACCACTCGGGAACTGTCTCTCAGAAACAGAACTTGTGATTCACCGTGTGCAACCCAAAGATCACACTGGAAAGATTATGTTAGGTAAGTTAATAACTTGCTGAAACTTGACATAGTCAGCAAGTCTCTTTAATGATACTCACGCTTTACAATTGTATTTCAGTGAGCAAATCAAGAAAGTGTGTTATTCTAAACAAGTCGTGCGGCGCTGAGGAGCAAAATTCACTAAAATTTGTATTTGACACTGGTGACATTGGAGAAATTAAAAGTGGTACTGTTTACTACAGAGGACGCAAAGATGATGTTATCAAGAGATTTGGACATAAAGTTAATTTAGCAACAATAGAGACTACTATAATGGAATGTCCACGAGTGAGAACTTGCTCATGCCTCTGGCTACCAAAACCAATGCTCCTGGTTGTGTATTTTGCATCTGAGAATTTCAGCAGCCAAGAATTATCAGATTTTCTAAAATGCAAACTTGATGATAAACAATGGCCTGATAAAATTGTGAGGGTAGATAATTTGCCCACAAATCCTCATGGGAAAATATCAAAACAAATATTATCCAGGATGTTTGAAAGAACAGTTGCACCACAAACTGTAGATTCTTTAAAAATGATATTCCTGAATGAGCTTAATGCTGTTACGTCTGAAACCTTCACTTATGAGCAAATATCAGATAAAAACTTCTTATCTTTGGGAGGCACCTCTTTCCTGGCTATATCTATGTGCAATAAAATATGTTTGACATGCCCACAATTTGGGAAGTTGATCATGCCTTACCTCATGTCACAGAAAAATACAGTTGAAGAGATTATGCAAATAGCCTTTAATAAAATATGTCTACAAAATGTAAAAGCTAAGAAGACCGTTAAAAGATCGAGGACGAACAGCGAAGTAAACACAGTTATCACAGACTTTGCTGTGTCTAGCAAAAGAACAAGTGCCATTTCCTTCAGCAACGCTGTCGAGTTCAATGTGGTGTGGAGCCAAGATACTGGCAAATGTGTGGACGCCTCGCCAACATTGTTTCAGTCAAATTTGTAAGTATTGAGCTCACATCAGAAAGGCGTTAAATTCTCCGGCAGATAACAAAAAAATTAAAGTCATTGATTCGACTTGTACAAATAAATATAATTACCTAACTTGAAAACATTATTTTTTGTTTATGGAAATAGTTTGATAATTTTGGCCTCAAATGAAAGGTACAGTCGTAGAACCATTTTATCCGTTTAAATCATGTAAATCTGTCCACGCGTTTATGAGATATTAACTCATTGCTGAATGCCAAGTGCCAACTGAAAGGGTCAAGAACTGAAATGTTTGTTTGATCGTGTTAGCGACACTGCCTTTAATTTTTTTTCGTATCGTTTTGAAATTTGGAATACATTGGAAGACAGGTGTTAACGACTTTTTTTTTTGTTATCTGGTGGTTACTTTAGGAACCGCAGGACATTAAACGAAACAATCTAGCTCTATACGCGTTTACTACTCGGCAAAATAACTGTGCACCTGGCGCTGTCACGTCACTCGTTCCACGCTATTGGCGCACGAGGCGGTGGGGTACGAGGGTAGGATCGCATTTCAGCGAGGTGTACTATGTAGTATCCTGCAAGACTCGGTTCAAACGAGAAAAAGAAACTGTTACTGTACTGTAACAAACAAACTGTTACTGTACTGTAAATTCAAACCACCAGATAACAAAAAAAATTAAAAGTCGTTATCAACTGTCTACCAATGTATTCCAAATTTCAATAATCACAGATTTGAGTTGGCTAGATACTGCATGTTCGTTTGATAATATGAAAACCGATCGTGCCATCTTTTTAGGGTTCCGTACCTCAAAAGGTAAAAAAAGGAACCATAAAAGATCACTCTCTCGTCCGTCTGTCCGTGTGTCACCACCGATTTTCTCAGGAACGGGGGGACCAGATACTGAGGTCTATAGTCAAATTCAAAAACAAGGTCCTGTATTATTTATCTTCTTAGGCAGAAATAAGAATTGTATTCCTAGCTCAAGTTTTTCTATCAACCACGACCTACACTACCACACGTTAGCAACTCAACCATTACAAAAGTCGTTAACAAAAGTAATAAGTTTAAATACTGTTGTATTCTCATTCCTCTGTCATCGTAGTTTGTTTTAGATAGCTGCTTACATTCTTATTCGGATATGCTGTTTCACATAATCGTCTAGCTTTTGCGATTACAAAATCTTCATTTTTAAAATGTATTAAGCAAAATTGTACTATATTTTTCTTTACAAACGGGATTTCGCGGAAAGCTCACAGTTTATCTGTCGTTTGTATAACATTGCGTATAGACAAAGCGCCCAATGATAATCCCTCAAATCATTGACAGCAATGTGACATAAAGAGTGTGAAGTAGGAGTTTATCTTAGTAGTGTAACTTGAACATCACAATAAATGATTTTAAAATTAATTACAGCTATTTGAGCAACAAAATTACTTACCGATGGTAGGTAATACCTCCATTGACTCGATTTACTACCCTAAACTCCATTTGAAATAACATTAGACATGTTTCCAAATCTTTTTACAGTCCGTTTAACCGATTTTGAGTTCTATCCCGTCAACATAAGGATGACATAAAAAGCATAAACTTGTTACCAAAACCAACTATTTACAGCTGCCATTTGTCGTATCACCAAAGCAATTGAAGTCAAAATCGGTTGAACGAGCTGTAAAATGGGCTAATTTAAACGTCTAATGTTATCGCAAATAGAGTATAGAAGAGTTTTTACAGTTTATAACGGCACAATTTGGCATTTGTAATTCCTCGACGACACAACTCGCTACTGGCGCGATCGAACACAAACTAAAGTAGCAGCGCGCCAAGTTTGTGCTATAGCACAAACTTCGGGCACGCTTGGTCGGACGGCTTTCTATGGTTAAAGTTGTTTCCTCCTCTCCTCTTATTCCAAATCTTGTTACCCGTAGTACCCACAAATACAGCAGCGCTATTTAGTTCTGATTTAAACACTTAATTTAAGACACTAATGTTCCACAGCGGGACAAAGACCTCACCTTCTTTCATCTTTTTTAGGGTTCCGTACCCAAAGGGTAAAAACGGGATCCTATTACTAAGACTCCACTGTCCGTCTGTCTGTCTCACTGTCATCAGGCTGTATCTCATGAACCGTGATAGCTAGACAGTTGATTTTTTCACAGATGATGTATTTCTGTTGCCGCTATAACAACAAATACTAAAAACAGAATAAAATAAATATTTAAGTGGGCTCCGATACAAAAAACATGATTTTTTTGAAGTTTTTTGCGAAAGTGTTACGGAACCCTTCGTGCGCGAGTCCGACTCGTACTTGGCAGGTTTTTTTCTACTTAATTGCTAAAAAATCCAATTCAACATTTTTCAGCAATCTGTACGTCACAGTTGGCAGTCACTCCGGCAAGATCATAATAGTGGATGCAATAAACGGAACGCTTGAACGCACGCTCGACTTGAACACGCGGATAGAAGCCTCCGTGCTGTGCTACCACGATGTGAACATCATGTGCCCCTTCGGAGTGGTCGGGGGCTATGACGGCACCGTTATCTGCTTCTCACTGGAGACCTACGAAGAGAACTGGAGGATCAACGTCGGACACATGATCAAGAGCAAAGCTGTCTGCTGCAATGGGCAGCTGTATGTTGCCGCGTATGACGGCAATGTGAGATGTATTCATGTTGCGGTACGTTTTTTTTTTAGTGTTGATATATACAGGCGAGTTTTTCAAGTGGGCGTGGACTTTCAAGTTGAGTTTGAGTTTGCCGAACGCCATTGTTACTGCCCAGAATTTGATCCTTAATAGCGACACTATCAAATGATGTAATAATACAGCATGTGTATTTTTTTCATAATTAACGGGTTCGATTCCTGGCTAGTTATATTCATTTTTCAAAAATCTAATGATGTAGTTTTGGTTTTAATCAAAATCGACCTCGTGACTCGTTTGTGTTTTTCGCTATTCCTCATAGTTTCGGATTTGGCCATCCACGCCCACTTGAAAAACTCACCCTGTATACTCTTACAAGTCTTTATGCAGGCATTGGACTTACGACTACTGAACAAAAGAAAGCTCTCACTATTTGATAGATATTTTGCTAAACCTTTCTATAGCTTGGCAAATTCGTACGTGTCACCACCCCTGCTGCCTTACGTGCTACCACCCCTGCTGCTTTACGTCCCCCGCTACCCGCGCGGACCATGGGATTGTCACGTACGAATTTCCAAGGCTATAGTTCTCGTGTAAAATGCTCATGAATGATCTCCGCCGTAAGGAGGCGTTTGGAGCGCCTCTCTGGTGTGTTTGGAGTGCCTAGTTATGCAAAAGTCAAGTTTTAATCTGTAGCATTCATCTTCCTTACTTACGGTAGGGTAGGAGGTCCTATACACGACGATTCGAAACAATATCATTCCTCTGTACCTACAACTGATTTTTAAACAACTGTTTAGAAAGATATTTATGGTAAATAAAAATGACCTATATAGCTACAGAACAATTTTTCCGATTACCATATAGGTATACAGTGACGCGGGCAGTTATTTCGTAATTAAATTATAACCGGTCATCAGTTTTTGTAGGTATGACTAATTTTGTTTCGTAATCATGCTCCTAACGATTACCTACTATCTGTTGTAGAGAATTTTTTTAAAAATTAAATATGACAAAAGTAGTTTAATATTTAACCTAAAACATTACCCGACTTTTTGAGCGTTCGGGTAAAAGGACACAGCCATGATTAACCTCTTTCCTGTCCAATGAATCGTATATGACTCACGTGATTGTTTAAGTGTCTGCTATGTGAACAGTGAATCTGTTAACATACTCAAGCCGAGTCGATTTTACTGCGCTGCTGCAGGCACTCTGTCCACTCACAAGATAAAATTGACATGATATTCATATTTTCTATACAATAATGTTAACAACGTGACATTTCTTTTTCAGTCCGGGTCCCTGAAACTCACAATAAATATCTGCAAAGAAGCCATATCTGCCGACCTAGTACTTGCTAAGAAGGAGTTTGTCCTGCTGGGTACACTATCGGGAGTGTGCGCATGTATCCACACGATGACGAACACGATCCTATGGCGCGGAACGCTGTCCAGCCCGGTGTTCGCGAGCCCAGTACTGTACGACGATGATAAGTACGTCATATTCGCTGCAGTTGGCGGCGACTTACACTGCAGAACTGTCGAGAAGGGTATCAAGGTAACGACACCTTAGTGCTGCAGCCATTAATAAATATATATGGCACAACGAGAGAAGGCCGTAGGAGAACTGGCTCTTTGGTCTAGTTGTCGCAAGTACTTCTGCTAAGCATAAACCCCCTGGATTCGATGCCCGGGTCGGGCAGTGTTTTTGGGTTTTTCTGTCTGGAATTTTTCATTAGTAGCCTGGAGACGACCGGTGCCTGGTTGAAGCCAATAGGCTCACCCCGTATTAGCTTGTTTTTTTTTTTTTTAAAACGTTACCCCACACTAGGACTTTCTTCCTGTATTGTGGATTTGCTTACAAACATTTCAACTCACACACCCAGATCCGGCATACCTATCTGTAGGCCTTTATTTATTTCTTTAGGAAATTCAACAGCTTATTACTAATTTACATGAATAGATGTTCACCTCACTGTCAATGCCTAGTGCAGTTGCATCAACGCAACGTTACAAGCATATCAGTAAACACACACACTGCACAGTGACAGCGAGATGATGACAATTTTCTCTTAAGCCAATAACAGAGTTTTATGGCATGGATAAAGCTAGGTTAGGTTAAGTTAATTAGCTACACACAAGTGCAGCTATTAGTGATCATGTGGGATTGAAGACTCATTGATCACATTAATCAGAGTTAAAACTAATTAAATATGTAAACATGCAAATATGGCTATATTAATTAGACAAAGGGAAAAACCAGCAAAATATTAGCGAAATCTAACATCATCAATATCATGCTTAGTCGAAATATATCACACATAATCCTGAATCCTAAGAGTTAAGACAATCAGTTCACTAACTAAACAATCAATTTACTAAACAATATCTGCTTGACTTTTCTCCGGTATGATTGTTTGGATAAATGAAATATATGGACGTTTTCAAAACTCTCAGAGTAGATGCGAGGCAGTCGGGTCATAACAGCATTTCTACCGTATTTTGTGCGGTAGCCAGGGATACTGAATAATGTTGTATGTCTAGTCACAGATAATATAATACTAGCATATAGATGCCTCATCCCATACAAAGAAACCGTGCCGACGCGTAACTAGCGTTTTCCATCTGATTATACCGATTATTTTTTGTAAATCGCTCGCGTTTCCGTTCCACGGCGATAGATAGATCACCATCTATCGCACTGGGTTTATTATTTTTATTTTTTATTATTGTTTGTGTTTTGCTTATCTCGTGTTGCCTGTGCGGGGCACAAATAAATAATTTTTCTTTCATTCATCTATATCCGTGGAACGGAACCGAACGCGATCGATGTACAAAAAATAATCAGAATAATCAGTATAGTACGTCGGCACAGTTTCTTTGTATGGGATGAGACCCCGCTGGTCTGGTACGTGTTGTGCCTTACAAATATTTGTTCCGTGCGGGAATCGAAACCTCGACACAGCGCAGCAGTCGATCGCTCAACCACTACGCCAATCGTTTAGTCCTGAAACTTAAACATAACTGACGAAATGTGTGTGTACTGTAGATGAACCCATGCCTAATCTTTCTGGTAATACGGGCATGGTGTTGTATCGGTTATGAAAAGAAAAGGTAAGGGAGAGGTTGTCACTGATAATGACTCACTGTACAGAGACAACGCTCTACAAAGCCAAACCTTATCTAACTCGATGTGCCATATTAGGTGACGGCCGGGCCTCGATTGCCTATTAATTGCGCTGCGAAAGCGTTCATAAACATTATCTTTTTGTTTTTTAACGTTATCGACATTTATTTGCTTTTCCGTGATAAGTCATTTGCATAAATTGAACAATTTTTTTTTACATTTTCAGATCTGGGAATTCTCAGGTGCAAAGGGAAATATATTTTCTTCAATCTATGTAAAGCCAATAAATAAACTGACATGGCAGATGGTATTTGGTTGTCACGACAAAGCAGTGTATAGTCTTAGAGTTAAGAATTTTCAACCAAGCTTGCTTTGGAAGACCTATCTTTCTGCCCCAGTTTACTCTACACCTTGTGGCTTTAAGGGCAAGTTGATATTAGCTGCTTCAAATAATGGAAAACTATGTGTTCTCGATGCAGAAAATGGAATTATGTTAGAAGAATACAGTTTACCGGGCGAAGTATTTTCTTCACCAGCTGTATACGGCGACTACATATTTGTCGGTTGTAGAAATGACCATCTGTATTCAATTAAATATATTTTAAACTTGTAAATTTTGATTTCATCTAGTCGAGAAGATAAATTGGTTTTAATTAAATTAATTAAAAGTTTAAGTATAAATTGCATAATAAGCATAAGGAAAAATATGTTTTGTTGTTAATGGCTGTACCTGATTTTGTTTCAAAATAAAACACATCTCATATTATTATAACTTTTATTCATGATCTTACACAACATATAGGTATAATGAGCATTCATAAATTTTGACTTGTTACAAGTATGATATGGTTACAGAATCAAACAATTACCAAATTGGAATGCATAACATCTGGTACAAATAACCTACCACTTGTGCAGATCACATAGCTTTGTATACTTAAAAGCAGCTTTAATTATAGTATAATTCCTTTAAATAATGTTTTATTTTTGGCAATAAAATGCATAAAATCAGTTTTGGAACCACTGGGAACATTGTACATACATTAATACTTGATCTACTGCCAATCTAAGCTCTTAAATTGATAACCCAAAATCCCTAGAGTATTGTTATTGTTGCCAGAACAGTTCTTAAACAAATATAAAATTAACAAGCAATGTACATAAACATTATATTATAACATAATTCACTGTTCCTCTTCTCCAAGCTCTACCTTTACTTTGGAGAAGTCAAACTCTTCACCCGTTCCATACTTGTATATTTTAATCACATCTAAACAAGTTGTCTCAAAATGCGTGGTAGCATCATAAGACTCGGAAACGAAGATCTGGCTCTGAGTGCCATCATCAAGGGGCTCATAGTAGTCTGTCACAGACACAAACTTCTGTCGGATAAGTCCAAGCAGATCCAAGCCAGGCTTAATCTCGCTCTCTGGGTCATTGGTTTCAACAGTGGTAGACACCATGGCAATGAACCAGCCTTTGGCAGCAACCTGGTGTGTGTAGGACACTACAGAGATGTAGATGTCAGAATGCCTGCCTACTTGCTTTTGAGGAATGATTATTTGGGTGGACAAAGCATCCTTTGTATTTGGTATAGGATGATCCAATAAGCAAATGCAACGGATCACCTGAGCCTTCTTGCGGACACGGTCAGGTACGTAGCTGGGGTCGCAATACACTTGTTTGCACTTGGCGATTTCATTGCCAGAGCGTACTCCAATTACCTTGCCACCTTCTCCAAGGACTATCTCATCTATAGGTTTATCCAGCATATAGGTGCCTCCATAAATAGCAGAGAGGCGAGCAAAGCCTTGAGGCAACTCTCCTAATCCATACATAGGGTACAAGTATGGAGACTTGCCATATCTTGCAAGAGAGTCTGAGTACAGTTTAATACGATGGATGGTTTGTATAGCTGGTTGCTGGAGGTAGTTATCATTGAGGTAGAGGGCCAGAGCATGCCCAGTGAAATCTTGAGTGTTCTTATCAAGGCCAAACTTGTCATAGAGTGACTGCATGTTGGCTGTACTCGGGTCCAAATCTTTCCAGGTCTTCGGATCATCCTCTTGGAAGTCTTGGACGTAAATAAGGAAGTTTCGGAAACGTCTCTTTTCGAACATCCCCATCAGATCCGATGCAAGAGCCTCCTTTTGGTCGACAGGCACTTTTGAAATCTTTCCGCCTTTGTAGACATAGCTGCCCTCGACGGACTTGAATTCCAAGTATCGAGTCACACCCGTGTGAATGAGCAGTTTTACAAGAAGCCCATTTGCCATCAACAACTTGGGAATCAAATCTACATTCCAGTCGCGACCTCGGCCGTATGTTTCGTCGGGTGTCGGTGCGTTGAACTTTGCGAACAATTCTTCTAACGGGGTAATTGACGCAGATTCACCACCGTAGTACTTATTACGATCAATGTGCAATACCTTTTTTCCGGATACGGAGAGCATTCCACTTAGGATGCATTCCTTCAAACCCGTTCCCAGAACTATCGCGTCGTATTCTTCATCCATTTTCAAAGATTTAGAAGAAGATTTTTCTTATACGAAATTGCAAACCGGGTGGTAAACTAAATGTCAAAATGTCGGAAAGAATATGGCCGACGTCGATGACGACGACGTGTGAGCTAGTGTGGTGCAACTAATTATTTACTAAAATAGTCGATAATTTAATTTGATTAAATAGCCACTGTTATTTTTATTCCGATTTTGTTGCAGGCATTTCGTGATATAGAACAAAAAAATGAGTGGGCAGATCAATGAAAAAAAACAAAAACTAACTGCTGTGACTTGCTACACGAGGTTCCACTATTCCGTACATCCCGATCTCATCACACGTCACAAGAGGCACTCGGGCACGCGAAGTCAGTTAAAATAAAACAAGGAGTTGATATTACACAGCCTATCATCACGCCCGTGTTGCCTGAAGGGTTAGGCAGAAGTTCACCTACCTACACGCCTACATTTCGCAAATTATGTTTCAGTTCGTTGTAATAGGCAAGGTTGCGAGCCTATTGCCACCAACAAGTTCTGAGTTGCAAAATCTGGGCTGCTACTGAGGAAACCGCAGTAAAACTTTCCCCGACCTGGGAATCGAACCCAGGATCTCATCCTCGTCAGTTGCGCTTGCTACCACTAGACCGACGAAGCAGTCTGAGATTAATATCTACAATGTAGATACCACTTCTTTGATATCAATAGTTTCTTCTTGCAAGTGCATACATCCCCAAGTTATGCTATTAATTATTCGGCTATAGTAGAAATTATTAAATATGTATTATTTACATTTTTAATCTTGTTATGTTCGTTCTTGCACCCAGTTTCCCTAACTTCGCCAGCTTTTTTGCTTTAGTCAATAAAGCGATGCTTTTTGTAAAGTCGGAACCACACTTACCTGGCGTGACGGGTCATGGCGCCTTCCGACGCAGTTGACTGGCTACAAAACTCGTTGCGTTATCACGTAGGCTGGAACAGAGTCGTTTGATTGGTGGATCCCGCGCCACGCCACGCCACAACACGTAAGTATGGTTCCGACTTAAACCTCGCACGGGTGCACATTCGCGTACCTTTAATGAGCAACCCTAAATAGCGCAGCCGTAAGACAATCAGAGATCTCACTGAGCGATGACTTACCGCCGAGATGTTGTGAAGATATAGGCTTTTTGGAAATAATGCCACGGTGGCGACGTTTCTGCTGCAAAGAAACGCACTCACACACAGAGGCAAGTTGTGCGATCGCACTTGCCTCTAGCCAGGCCTAAATAGTCTATCACAAAATCGAAAGAGCGGGTAATAAGCCTGACTGTATCCCGCCTGTCGTTCCTTCTGTCGTGACTACCTCCTACTCTCTACTCTCCTACTCTACTCTCTATTCTCCCACTCTACTCTTCTTCAGGGGTTTCGACCTAGTGTATTTATATTGCGATCGTTAAGCGGCCCAGACCATAAATAACCGTTCTAAAAGGCTGCCATATTTTTGGCCTTTAAATGACATCGTCGCTTAAGTGATTGGGTGCTGTTCTCCTGCCTGTTTAATAACATATTGTAATATTGAATGAAGGTAATAGTTTCGGTTTTGGCCATGAGTACAGATATACAACAAAAACAACCATGCAAAGAAATAAGGAGGTAAAAAAAAGAAATAAGGTAAAAATAGGTTAAATACTTATTTTTTGGTTGGCAAACCCAAATATATATTGTCAGTTCTAGCGACAAGCAAGCAAATGAGAAAAAGCGCGGGAAATTCATAGCGAAAGGGCGCCTTTTTTTAAAACAAATTTTTAAATAATTATTTTATTCATTCATAAGTCTATTTGCTTGCTTTTCTCATGTTGGGGAAGAAAGGGAATCCTAAAAAAAGAAAAAAAGAAGATAGTTCGTCTACTGCTCCACCGTTGGTGTCTTCTGAAGATGACGGTGGAGCCTCAAGCTCTTCAGAGGAAGCTGTCCCTGTAGAAAAGGATAAGTATCGGGAATTCAGGGTTCCCGACTACATTAGGTCATATCCTGAAAACGGAGGCAATTTTGAATATGTCGTATTTTTAGAAAGCATTGATTTAGTCCCGATTGGTGATAGAGATATGATGTCTCTTTCAACCAGCATTAAAAAATACAACAAGGGTGTAAAACAATTATTACGGATGAATCGTTACAAAATTGGTGTCATTTTTGAACGTCCTGGTTTGGCCAATGCAGCGCTAATGAATAGAAAATTTCTGGATACTTATAAATTGAAAGCCAGTATTCCTGCAGCCGCTACGGAAAATACAGGTGTTATCATGCATGTTCCCATTGACCTTAGCAATGAACACATCTACAACGCAATAACTAGTACAAAGAATATTATTTCTATTAGAAGATTTATGCGTCGCACTATTTCAGAAGGAGGGGGGGTGTCCTTTCAGCCGACGAAGACGGTGTCCATCACATTCTCGTGTGCAGCGATACCCGATAGTGTAGACCTGAACAGCTGGCGGTTCGAAGTGCGTCCGTACATTCCGCCGGTAAAACAATGCTTGAAGTGTCTAAGGTATGGCCATATAGCTAAATTCTGTAAGAACTCCCAAAGATGTTCCATATGTTCAAAAGACCATAATTATAAAGAATGCCAAATACCATCAACGGAGGCAACATGTTGCCACTGTCAAGGTAAACATGTAGCTATTTCATCACAGTGCCCAGTCAAACAACAAAAAGTGGAAGAAAACAAAAGCAAGATTAATAAAAAATCATATGCAGATTTATTCAATGAAAAGTCATTTCCATCTCTTTCAAAGGCCAGTCCTGCTAAACAATTACAATCATTAGTTGAAACAGAACCAATTTTAAATATTTTAATACAGACAATAGTAACATTAATTTCTCAAAATAAAAATAACGAAAAGAGTATTTGCACTCAAAGCATAAAAGATGTTCTATTATCAAAAATTCAGAATAATATAAGTAAACCTTAATTTTATGGATCAGCTAAATATAGTACAGTGGAATGCTCAGAGCATCAATAGTAACAAACATGCTTTTTCATATTTTTTATATGAGTATAACATACATATAGCTTTATTGTGTGAGACTTGGCTCAAGCCTCACATGAGATTTAGTATTAAAGGATATAATATAGTAAGATTAGACTCAGGTAATACACATAATGGTGTAGCTATTTTAATACATAACAGTTTACAGTTTAGTAAAATAGATACTTTATATGATGATTCCATACAAAATATAGCGATTCGTTTAAAATATGGCAATAGTAAAGAAATTTCATTAGTCAGTTTTTATAGTCCCGGAAACGCTCCATTTACTAAGTATAAATTTGATAACTTAGTTCGCAATATTCCTGGTCCTCTCTTGATTGGTGGAGATTTCAATGCACATCATTCGGCTTGGGGATGTAACAGTGTGAACATTCGCGGCCGAGAGGTGCTTGAAATCATTAATGATTATAATTTGGTTTTATTAAATGATGGAGAAATGACTACTGTAGGCTCTGATAGGTGGCAAAGAAATGCACTTGATTTAACTGTAGTATCAGCTTCAATATCATTGTCTTGTAACTGGTCTGTTCATGACGATCCGTTAGGTAGTTACCATTTGCCTGTAATTACAAGGGTACATATAAATAACAATTATAATATCTCACATGATGCAGAAACTTCAAATTTACCAAAACATGTTAATTTTAACTTGGTTGATTGGGTATTATATAGGAAGAGTGTTGATAGTTTGATAGTGGATTTTAAAATTAATCAAGATAACCCACTACAGTCATACAATGACTTGATAAAGTTGTTAAATTTAGCTATTATTAAATCATCACCCTCAAATTTAAGACCTGCTACATCATTTGATACAACATTAGTAAATAATAATCGTAAAAAACGCATCCCATTACCATGGTGGAATTTGAATTGCACTAAAGCAGTAAAAGACTCTAGGAATGCCTATAAAGAATTCAAGTACAATCCCACATTAGAAAAATATATTGAGTTTAAAAAATTACAAGCACTGAAAAAGTTAGTGTTAAAAAGAGAAAGACATTTGAGCTGGATTTCTCTATGTGAGTCATTTAATAGAACTACTCCATTATCAAGAGTTTGGCAAATTTCAAAGAGATTTAATAAAACACATAAACCTCCAAGTAATAATATTTCAGCTTGGGTATTCGATTTTCTTAAAAAATATACTCCAGATACAGTTGAGAGGCCATTTCAATCAATTTCTTATGAAGTAAAAGCTTCAGGACAATATGAGTATCTGCTTAATCCATTTTCTCTTCAGGAATTCAAATCTGCAATATCATCTAGACGTGATTCAGCTTTTGGCCTTGACGGAATACCCTATAAAATGTTGAAAAATGTATCAATTAAGGCACTTTCTGACATACTAAGTGTTTTTAATCTACTTTGGCAGGAAATAATCATCCCTAATGAATGGAAAATAGATTGTCTCATTCCAGTACTTAAACCTAACAAAGAAAGACATAAAGCAGAATCATATAGGCCAGTAGCATTAACTTCATGCATGGGAAAAACTTTTGAACAATTAATTAAACAAAGGTTAGAATTTTATATAGA
Source organism: Orthosia gracilis (assembly GCA_947562075.1). NCBI lineage: Eukaryota > Metazoa > Arthropoda > Insecta > Lepidoptera > Noctuidae > Orthosia > Orthosia gracilis. Next base: position 24,053,591 of record OX387271.1, on the reverse strand, counting down.
AAGTAATAGTCTATTACCATCCAATCAATTTGGCTTTCGACGTGGTTACTCCACTCGAGATAGCATTTCTCATTTGCAATTAGATATATACAATTCTTATAAAATGGACAATCATTTTGTTGGTGTCTTCTTTGATATAGTGGGTGCATTCAACAACATCAATCTGCACATTTTGTGTGGTGAACTTCGTGCCCTTGGTATTCCTGAAAAAATTATAATATGGATCTTTAACTTTTTACATGGTAGAGAAGTATATGTCAAAGTAAATAAACGTTTAATAGGGCCACGTTTTTCATACAAAGGGGTATGTCAAGGTGGCATCCTCAGTCCATTGATTTACCTTCTTTATTTACATAGACTTAACATTGTTCTTGGTCTTGAAGTGGCAAATTTGCAATTTGCAGATGATTTGGTAATCTATGCTTCAGGCTCAGATATAAGTTCTGTTGAAAGTACTTTAAACACAGCTTTAACTCGGCTAAAGAACTAGGGGCTGGTCTGCATTGGTGCTTTAATGGTTGCAAAACAACTCGCTTGGCCAAATGCTTTGCTTGGTAGTATAGATGCAGGCCTACCTTGCCTCCTCCCTCAGAGGCGGTAAGGTGGCGTGGTTTTGAGGGAGAGCGCTACAGTCGTGTAGATCCTCAAGGCAAGCCTGGTGGTTTTCCTTCACGTGGTTGCCGCCCTGTTATTGGTCTAATTCCCTAAGAAATAGACGTAACTGAAACTGCCAGACGAACAAACGCAGGGGTGGCGAGGTCATGCCCCTGGGTGTCCACCATCAAACAAGACCAGATGTTGGATAGCAATGACCTCCCGCGTGTTTGTGCCGTGCGCGGGGACCCGTACGGAGGGATGAAGGAATCCTGGTGATTGAGTGGAGCAGGTCTGCACACAACACATCACTTTGGTCTGGATTTCCTCTCACACGGGTGGTCGTGGGGTAGCTACCCACGATCAATCGGCTGAGGCATCCCATAAGCGGGTTGTCATGCGAGGATCGGTTTGATGGGGGTTGGCAGCCGGCGTGGCGTGGGGTGGCGGGATGAGCTGCGACATAGTCTCGTGTCGTTAGCAGTTCCGTGGCCCTCCGCTGCGTGCGGGCTCGTCATATTTTCATCAAGCTGGTCCTATACCGAAAGAGTAGCTCTGACGTCACTCGTTGAGCGAGTGACGTCCCCGACTTGAGGGCTCCGTGGCGGGTGGAGAGCTCCGACGGTGAAGTTTTAATTATCAACAAATGGATAATGAGACAAAATTCTTTTCTAAAAATAACACTCGGGCTGCGTCCTCGGATGCGCCTACCAACACCAACACACTGGCTGCGTCCTCGGATGCGCCAACTAACACCAACACCACTAGGGCCGCGTCATCTGATGCGCCTATTATAACAACTGTGTCTCAGGATGCGCCCAAGCGACAACCGCCGAAGGCTGCGTCCTCTGACAAAATCAACAAGAAAAAACGCTCAGCTGCGTCCAAGGATGCGATGAGGAAGGCAACCGCCAGGAGCGCGCCAAACCAGGCCGCGTCCCAGGCAACGTCGACCCCGTCTGCATCCAAGGAAGCGCTTTCCAACACTGCCCTGAACACAGGACTAAGGGCAGTTCTTGATCATGGCGACTCAAAGAGGCCTGCTGACGAAGATGCGCCCACAACCCGGGCTGCATCAACGGCTGCGGCTTCTGAGAGAGACCTGACAAGTCTGATCGAGGCCCCAGTGACAGGCACACAAACACCAAACACAACATGGCACACGATCACCCGTAAGACGTCTTCTAAGAGGCGTCTATCAACACTCGTCGAAGCCGGGCGACAAGACGTCGTGGCGGACACCGGGGCACGCGGGCAACCAGCGGGCTCCGGTCACTGCCCTGCAGTTGTCTCCGAATCAACCGGGACGACAACAGGGGCGGGTGCCACGGCTGTCAAGCGCAAACGTGGCAGAAAGTCGAGGGGCGGGAAAAAACTGGCGAAAACCGGAGGAGGAACTCTTGCCCGGGCGGAGAAGCGTTCGCGACCCGAGGATTCCGTCACACCAACGGGGGTAGGCAAGAAGAGCAAGACTGCTCGCTCCCCCATGGTGGAAGGGTCCTTGGTAACCTACGCCGAGGCTGCCGCGGCGTACAAGAGCAACGAGCTGTGCGTCGCCGTCATGACTGAGCCTTTCCAGGATATGACGCAAGAGCAGGCAGAGAGTATCCGACTCAACATCGAAAACCAACTGCGGGCACTGCTCATGGCGGACCCTGACCCAACTAACCCATCACTGAACACCGCGATCCACTTTCGAGGTAAAGCCCACTTCGCAGAGGGCGTACTCAAGACCTGGTGCGAGGACAACTTCACGCTGGCCTGGCTAAAGAGGATCACAGACATCATGACGTCCCCGATACCGGGGACTAAATTAACCGTTCGGCCTCAGGCGGAGATACCCAAAAAGACGCTGTGCATGCTGTACGTGCCGGAGAACACAGAGGACACTACAGCACTGGTAAAGCTCCTGTCAAGGCAGAACGCCAACCTAAAGATTAACACATGGACCCTGACACACGGGAGGGTCAGACAGGAACCCCCGGGCACTTGTCTCTTCTTCCGTGTGCCGGAGCCCATAGTAAAGATCATTAAAGATCAGCAAAGGCGCGTCTACTACCTCATGGGGAGCATCTACATCCGCTTCCTGGAAGAAAGTGTTCCCAGTGGGGGTGACACAGCGCCATCAACTTCGTCGGCCCCCGTCGCGCCAGGACTGATGGTAGACACACCACTGCCTACGCGTTCCTCGTCGCCTCCTGCGATGGAGGGCGTGGAGGATCTTGTGGAGAAGGCGACTACCATGGCGATAACGGAGGTAGAGGGAACCACAGATCCAACACAGGATCCTGCCTCGCCCGGGTTAACATCGGACGAGGACTGCTTTCCAACGGGGGAGGAGAGGGAGGAGAATGACAGCAGCCTCTGCTCTTCTCCCTTACGGGACATGTAGGATCCTACAGACCAATCTCCAGCACAGCCAAACTGCGTCGGCCACTTTGCGCAGAGTGCTGGAAAACCAACAGCAAAAGACCATCGCCCTTATTCAAGAGCCGTGGATTAGGGCCGGCAGAATATGTGGTCTTGCAAATATCGGGGGTAAGTTGCTGCTTGACACCTCCGTAAGTAACCCAAGAACTTGCATATTTGTTCCGAAACATGTACCCAACTTACTAATTAACGAATTTTGTTCAAGAGACCTTACAGCAACAAGGCTTCCCAGAACAGACCAGCAACTCCCGGACATCGTACTAGCCTCGGCATATCTGCCAGGCGACGAAGACGTGCCTCTGCCTGAGCTCGTCTCACTGGTGGAGTACTGTGAAAAGGAGAAACTGGAGTTAATCATCGCGACAGACTCCAACGCGCATCACACGCTCTGGGGTAATGTCAAAACCAACAACAGAGGTGAGGAAATGCTTGACTTTATTCTTAAGTATAATCTTGTCTTACTTAACAAAGGCTCAGAGCCCACCTTCATTAACGCAAGATCACAAACAATAATAGACCTAACAATAGCAACCATAGGCATCGCTAACTCCATACAGGAATGGCAGGTCTCCAACGAGATATCATGCTCAGACCACAGATGGATCCGGTACACCATTAACCTTAATCTACCTAAACCACAGCCAAGAAGGTCCCCTCGAAACACAGATCAGTCTAAGTTTTTGAGGCTTGTCAAAGCAGAGTTAGGAAAATTACCTGCTTTACCGGCTGAAATACCTGTAACCAAATTAGACGAACTTGTAAACAACATGACATCCATCCTTTTATCTAGCTACGAACAGTCTTGCCCCCTCACCATACCTAGGCAGGGTATTAGGCAATCGTGGTGGTGTCCAGAATTGGAAAGACACCGTCATAGGCTGAGAAGGCTGTTCAACAGAGCTAGGAATACACGGTCGCCAGAGGACTGGGACCGCTACACTGATACCCGTAGAAACTATAAAAAACTAATACGCCTCAGAGGTAGGACCAGTTGGAGACGTTTCTGCACGAACATCGAAAACAACAACCAGGCCATTAGGGTCAAAACCTGTCTTGCTCAAGAGACAGAACACTCAATAGGATGCCTGAAAAAAACAGATAACACATACACAACAAACGACACGGAAACTAGCGAGCTGCTTCTGGCTACCCACTTCCCAGGTTGCCGGATTGCTACCCAGCAATGTTGGGAACCACATAGGGACAGGGACACGAGTAGCTTAGACTGGGAAGTAGCTTCAGAAGTTGTCGACAAAGATAAATTAACATGGGCAATCAACAGCTTCTTACCTTTCAAGGCAGCAGGGCTAGACGGCATTTTCCCAGCTCTGCTTAGGTGGAGCGGTGACTTTCTGGCGGAATACCTCGTCAAGGTATTTCGAGCATGCCTAGCGCACCGCTATATCCCCTTGAACTGGCGCGAAGTAAAAATCATCTTCATTCCGAAACCGGGTAGGGGTGACTACACCCAGCCCAAATCTTTCAGGCCCATTAGCCTCACCTCGTTTTTCTTGAAAACACTAGAGAGACTGGGGGACAAGGAGATCAGAAACCAAATTTCGGAAGTGTTTCCCCTACACCCTAATCAACACGCCTACTGCGCAGGTAGATCAACCGAATCAGCACTCCACTGCGTAGTCTCACGTATCGGAAATGCTCTCAAAACCAAAAATCCAACCCTTGGCGCTTTTATTGATATAGAAGGTGCTTTCGACAAAACAAGCTTCACCAGCATCGGGCAGGCACTCGCCACGCACGGTGTTGCACCAACGCTTATAGAATGGATTAATAACATGCTTAAATACCGCGCTATTCAATTTTCTGTGAACACCACCACACGCGGTGTCGTGAGTAGGGGCTGCCCACAGGGTGGGGTGCTGTCACCACTACTGTGGAATTTAGTTGTGAATGAGCTCATTGCAGAGCTCAACGCTAGCAGCCTGTACTCGGTGGGATACGCAGATGATATAGCAATTCTAATCTCTGGGAAATTTGAGGGCATCTCATGTGATCTCATGAGAAGAGCTTTCAAAATAATCGAAGTTTGGTGCACTAAGCATGAACTATCGGTTAACCCCTCGAAAACGGAACTAATAATGTTTACAAACAAAAGAGTTCTAGGACCCCATAGACTCCCTAAACTTTTCAACACAGAACTAACTCTTAAAGACGAGGTCAAGTACTTGGGGGTGATCCTTGATAGCAAATTGCTCTGGAACAAGCATCTTGACTACAAACTTAACAAAAGTACAATCGCACTTTATCAATGTAAAAAAATGTTAGGTAAAAAATGGGGGCTTTCTCCGAAGATCACGCTGTGGCTATACACAGCAGTGATCAGGCCAATGCTGGCTTATGGCGCTCTGGTTTGGTGGACAAGGACAGAATTGTCTACCACCAGTGCCAGACTCCAAAAGTTCCAGAGACTGGCCTGCTCAGCTATCACCGGCTGCATGAGGACCACACCGACAGCAGCCATGGAGATAGCCCTACAACTAACTCCCCTTGACCTATACATACAGCAGGAGGCAGCGCTAGCTGCCATCAGGCTGTTGCATCTGGGCATATGGGGTAAGAATCTCACCAGCCCACACGCTGCAATCCTGGACCGGGCGATTCGGAACCAACCCCTCATCGCCGCCCCGTGTGATAGAACACCAAACCAACCAATGTTCAACAAAAACTATAGCATACAAACTGTAGAGGAAGACAGGGATCAGTCTGGAGCTAATGAAGTACGCATTTACACAGATGGCTCAAAAACAGACAACGGTTCAGGTGCTGGCGTACATTCCCTTGACCTCAACATTAACTTTCACCTACCCCTTGGCTCACACAGTTCAATCTTTCAATGTGAATGTGTTGCCCTAACACAGGCCGCTACTGCTGTAAAGCGTTTAGGTATCCATAACTATGGAATCAGATTCCTATCCGATAGTCTGGCAGTGCTCAAAGCCCTGGAAAACAAACAAACCAACAGCAAACTAATCTTTGAATGCCACCTTGCCCTGGAGAGTATATCGACATCCAATCGAATCACCCTACAGTGGATCAAGGGACATAGTGGGTCTTTAGGCAACGATGCCGCGGATGAACTTGCAAGGAGGGGTTCTGAGATGATAGTGCTAGGCCCGTACCCACTACTCCCCCTGCCTTTCTCACAAATTCGTGCATGGATCTGCCAAAGATCGATCGAACTGCATAACAACAGATGGTCACGGGCTACAGACTGTAGACAGTCAAGAACAGCCCTACCGAATGTAAACCCGCGATTAACCAAAAAACTTCTTAGCTTAAGTAGAAATAACCTCAGAACAATCATAGGGACAATTACGGGTCATACCCCTCTTAACAAACATCTTTTTAACATAGGCGCCACAGACAGCCCACTTTGCAGGGGCTGTTTTAACGCCGAGGAATCAGCTGCCCATGTCATCCTGGACTGCGAGGCCGTGGTTTCCCAACGTGAAGAAATCCTCGGAACGGTGAGGTCGCTCCGCGAAGCCTGTGAAGCCCCCAGGAGGCTTCTGTGCTTCTGGACGGAGCTAGGCTGGCTACTTTAGCCGGTAACCCCACGCACAACGGACCAAATGGGAGTCTAAGTGCGGAAAAGGGAGTCCCTCTTCATTCATTCATTCATTCATATGTTGACTATCTGTTAGGTAAAGCTAATAAAGCATTTAATTTTATAAAGTCACTGTCATTTGCAGCTGATCCTAAAATTTTACTTATGCTATATAAATCTTTAGTTCGTAGTCATTTTGACTATGGATTTTTATGCTTTGGGTCTGATCAGAGATTGGTTCACAAATTAGAGATCCTTCAAAACCACAATCTTAGATGTGTAACTGGTGCAATGAAAACAACTCCAATTAATTCACTTCAAATTGAGTGTAACACACCTCCTATGAATATAAGATTTCAGTTTTTAAAATCCAAGTACATTCTCAAACTTTTATCTTTCGAAAATCATCCTCTATTAAAGAAAATATTATTTTATCATAGAGTATACAGTCCCTCAAATTCCGTAAATGTCCCCTATATATTTCATGACTTTTCTAATATAATCAGTATTGATGATCAATATCAAATTGAGAAATGTAAAGACAGATGGCCATGCTACTCTGGTAATTATATCAGCAAATTTTGGCCCATGGACATTTATATTAACCGTGACCTACGGAGTAAAGAAGAGGTCTATCAGTTAATTTCAGAGTTCACTGGATACAGGCATATATTTACTGATGGATCCAAAAACAATAGAAATGTTTCGTTAGCTATATATATACCTCATATTACTGTTGGACATGGAGTTCGGTTACCTGGAGCCATGTCTATATTTACAGCAGAATCTCTAGCCATTTTATCAGCTTTGCAGTATATACATGAAAAGAATCTTGGGCACACAGACTGGCTTATAGCGACTGACTGCATGAGTGTTCTCATGGCCTTACACAATCTGAAACTGGACGCCAATACCGGAAATATTTTATATGAGATTCGGGCTTTATACGCTGATCTTTGTTCTAGAGGATTTACGATATGTTTATTATGGACACCCTCCCACATAGGAGTAGCAGGAAACGAAAACGCAGATTATCTTGCAAGAGTTATTGTTGACGTTGACATCCCAGAGACGAGAAATGTTGCCATACCAAGTTCCGACCTGCTTACCAAATTACATGAACAATACACCTTTACTTGGCATGAGAACTGGCAAGAAACACTAAGAACTAAAGGAAAATGGTATGCGAAAATAAATCGAACCATTGGTTCTATGCCCTGGTTCACCAGATCTGTTATTCCTAAGAGCAGAAAATTTTATACAATTTTAAATCGTCTTAGACTTGGACATGGAAGATTCAATGCACATTTAGCCAGAATGAAAATGATAACATCGCCTGTTTGTATCAATTGTGACATAGGAAGTGATCAGACTCTAGATCATATAATTTTTGAATGCCCTGCTTATGACTTACAAAGAATTCATTTAGTTGATAAATTATTGGAAATATATAAAACGCCTGCAAGCATCCCGCGCGACACTCAAGGTTTGCTGGAAAATTACAGTACATACATAGCACTGTATAAATTTATTGACAGCACTGGATGGGCAATTTGACCGTTCGGGGCGACTAGAAGGATATGACTTTACTTCACAACATGATTATGACCAATACACGGATATGACCCTACTTAATACTCGGATATGACAACATAATATATGATTTTAACTATATAATAAATACTGAAGACGTGGCTCTGGCCTAAAATAAATATTAAACAAGGAATAAACTACTGAGGACGAGGCTTTGGCCTTACTTAAAAATCAAGAAAAATAATAACACTGAAGACGAGGCGGTATGGTCCAAGACCTTAGCCTGCCTGAGAAGGGCGAAGGAAAAAAAAAAAAAAAAAAAAAAAAAAAGCAAGCAAATGAGGAGAGCGCGGGAAATTCATAGCGAAAGGGCGCCTTTTTTTTAAAACAAATTTTTAAATAATTATTTTATTCATTCATAAGTCTATTTGCTTGCTTTTCTCATGTTGGGGAAGAAAGGGAATCCTAAAAAAAGAAAAAAAGAAGATAGTTCGTCTACTGCTCCACCGTTGGTGTCTTCTGAAGATGACGGTGGAGCCTCAAGCTCTTCAGAGGAAGCTGTCCCTGTAGAAAAGGATAAGTATCGGGAATTCAGGGTTCCCGACTACATTAGGTCATATCCTGAAAACGGAGGCAATTTTGAATATGTCGTATTTTTAGAAAGCATTGATTTAGTCCCGATTGGTGATAGAGATATGATGTCTCTTTCAACCAGCATTAAAAAATACAACAAGGGTGTAAAACAATTATTACGGATGAATCGTTACAAAATTGGTGTCATTTTTGAACGTCCTGGTTTGGCCAATGCAGCGCTAATGAATAGAAAATTTCTGGATACTTATAAATTGAAAGCCAGTATTCCTGCAGCCGCTACGGAAAATACAGGTGTTATCATGCATGTTCCCATTGACCTTAGCAATGAACACATCTACAACGCAATAACTAGTACAAAGAATATTATTTCTATTAGAAGATTTATGCGTCGCACTATTTCAGAAGGAGGGGGGGTGTCCTTTCAGCCGACGAAGACGGTGTCCATCACATTCTCGTGTGCAGCGATACCCGATAGTGTAGACCTGAACAGCTGGCGGTTCGAAGTGCGTCCGTACATTCCGCCGGTAAAACAATGCTTGAAGTGTCTAAGGTATGGCCATATAACTAAATTCTGTAAGAACTCCCAAAGATGTTCCATATGTTCAAAAGACCATAATTATAAAGAATGCCAAATACCATCAACGGAGGCAACATGTTGCCACTGTCAAGGTAAACATGTAGCTATTTCATCACAGTGCCCAGTCAAACAACAAAAAGTGGAAGAAAACAAAAGCAAGATTAATAAAAAATCATATGCAGATTTATTCAATGAAAAGTCATTTCCATCTCTTTCAAAGGCCAGTCCTGCTAAACAATTACAATCATTAGTTGAAACAGAACCAATTTTAAATATTTTAATACAGACAATAGTAACATTAATTTCTCAAAATAAAAATAACGAAAAGAGTATTTGCACTCAAAGCATAAAAGATGTTCTATTATCAAAAATTCAGAATAATATAAGTAAACCTTAATTTTATGGATCAGCTAAATATAGTACAGTGGAATGCTCAGAGCGTCAATAGTAACAAACATGCTTTTTCATATTTTTTATATGAGTATAACATACATATAGCTTTATTGTGTGAGACTTGGCTCAAGCCTCACATGAGATTTAGTATTAAAGGATATAATATAGTAAGATTAGACTCAGGTAATACACATAATGGTGTAGCTATTTTAATACATAACAGTTTACAGTTTAGTAAAATAGATACTTTATATGATGATTCCATACAAAATATAGCGATTCGTTTAAAATATGGCAATAGTAAAGAAATTTCATTAGTCAGTTTTTATAGTCCCGGAAACGCTCCATTTACTAAGTATAAATTTGATAACTTAGTTCGCAATATTCCTGGTCCTCTCTTGATTGGTGGAGATTTCAATGCACATCATTCGGCTTGGGGATGTAACAGTGTGAACATTCGCGGCCGAGAGGTGCTTGAAATCATTAATGATTATAATTTGGTTTTATTAAATGATGGAGAAATGACTACTGTAGGCTCTGATAGGTGGCAAAGAAATGCACTTGATTTAACTGTAGTATCAGCTTCAATATCATTGTCTTGTAACTGGTCTGTTCATGACGATCCGTTAGGTAGTTACCATTTGCCTGTAATTACAAGGGTACATATAAATAACAATTATAATATCTCACATGATGCAGAAACTTCAAATTTACCAAAACATGTTAATTTTAACTTGGTTGATTGGGTATTATATAGGAAGAGTGTTGATAGTTTGATAGTGGATTTTAAAATTAATCATGATAACCCACTACAGTCATACAATGACTTGATAAAGTTGTTAAATTTAGCTATTATTAAATCATCACCCTCAAATTTAAGACCTGCTACATCATTTGATACAACATTAGTAAATAATAATCGTAAAAAACGCATCCCATTACCATGGTGGAATTTGAATTGCACTAAAGCAGTAAAAGACTCTAGGAATGCCTATAAAGAATTCAAGTACAATCCCACATTAGAAAAATATATTGAGTTTAAAAAATTACAAGCACTGAAAAAGTTAGTGTTAAAAAGAGAAAGACATTTGAGCTGGATTTCTCTATGTGAGTCATTTAATAGAACTACTCCATTATCAAGAGTTTGGCAAATTTCAAAGAGATTTAATAAAACACATAAACCTCCAAGTAATAATATTTCAGCTTGGGTATTCGATTTTCTTAAAAAATATACTTCAGATACAGTTGAGAGGCCATTTCAATCAATTTCTTATGAAGTAAAAGCTTCAGGACAATATGAGTATCTGCTTAATCCATTTTCTCTTCAGGAATTCAAATCTGCAATATCATCTAGACGTGATTCAGCTTTTGGCCTTGACGGAATACCCTATAAAATGTTGAAAAATGTATCAATTAAGGCACTTTCTGACATACTAAGTGTTTTTAATCTACTTTGGCAGGAAATAATCATCCCTAATGAATGGAAAATAGATTGTCTCATCCCAGTACTTAAACCTAACAAAGAAAGACATAAAGCAGAATCATATAGGCCAGTAGCATTAACTTCATGCATGGGAAAAACCTTTGAACAATTAATTAAACAAAGGTTAGAATTTTATATAGAAAGTAATAGTCTATTACCATCCAATCAATTTGGCTTTCGACGTGGTTACTCCACTCGAGATAGCATTTCTCATTTGCAATTAGATATATACAATTCTAATAAAATGGACAATCATTTTGTTGGTGTCTTCTTTGATATAGTGGGTGCATTCAACAACATCAATCTGCACATTTTGTGTGGTGAACTTCGTGCCCTTGGTATTCCTGAAAAAATTATAATATGGATCTTTAACTTTTTACATGGTAGAGAAGTATATGTCAAAGTAAATAAACGTTTAATAGGGCCACGTTTTTCATACAAAGGGGTATGTCAAGGTGGCATCCTCAGTCCATTGATTTACCTTCTTTATTTACATAGACTTAACATTGTTCTTGGTCTTGAAGTGGCAAATTTGCAGTTTGCAGATGATTTGGTAATCTATGCTTCAGGTTCAGATATAAGTTCTGTTGAAAGTACTTTAAACACAGCTTTAACTCGGCTAAAGAACTATTTTCATTATTTAAACTTGGATATCAGTCCAGAAAAATCTAAAGTTATAGTGTTTGGAGAGTCTGAAACAGACTTATGTATTTATTACAATAATAGTGTTCTTCCAATAGTAAATGAAGTAAAGTTTTTGGGTATAATTTTTACAAGCAGCCTCTCATGGTCTAAGTATGTTGACTATCTGTTAGGTAAAGCTAATAAAGCATTTAATTTTATAAAGTCACTGTCATTTGCAGCTGATCCTAAAATTTTACTTATGCTATATAAATCTTTAGTTCGTAGTCATTTTGACTATGGATTTTTATGCTTTGGGGCTGATCAGAGATTGGTTCACAAATTAGAGATCCTTCAAAACCACAATCTTAGATGTGTAACTGGTGCAATGAAAACAACTCCAATTAATTCACTTCAAATTGAGTGTAACACACCTCCTATGAATATAAGATTTCAGTTTTTAAAATCCAAGTACATTCTCAAACTTTTATCTTTCGAAAATCATCCTCTATTAAAGAAAATATTATTTTATCATAGAGTATACAGTCCCTCAAATTCCGTAAATGTCCCCTATATATTTCATGACTTTTCTAATATAATCAGTATTGATGATCAATATCAAATTGAGAAATGTAAAGACAGATGGCCATGTTACTCTGGTAATTATATCAGCAAATTTTGGCCCATGGACATTTATATTAACCGTGACCTACGGAGTAAAGAAGAGGTCTATCAGTTAATTTCAGAGTTCACTGGATACAGGCATATATTTACTGATGGATCCAAAAACAATAGAAATGTTTCGTTAGCTATATATATACCTCATATTACTGTTGGACATGGAGTTCGGTTACCTGGAGCCATGTCTATATTTACAGCAGAATCTCTAGCCATTTTATCAGCTTTGCAGTATATACATGAAAAGAATCTTGGGCACACAGACTGGCTTATAGCGACCGACTGCATGAGTGTTCTCATGGCCTTACACAATCCGAAACTGGACGCCAATACCGGAAATATTTTATATGAGATTCGGGCTTTATACGCTGATCTTTGTTCTAGAGGATTTACGATATGTTTATTATGGACACCCTCCCACATAGGAGTAGCAGGAAACGAAAACGCAGATTATCTTGCAAGAGTTATTGTTGACGTTGACATCCCAGAGACGAGAAATGTTGCCATACCAAGTTTCGACCTGCTTATCAAATTACATGAACAATACACCTTTACTTGGCATGAGAACTGGCAAGAAACACTAAGAACTAAAGGAAAATGGTATGCGAAAATAAATCGAACCATTGGTTCTATGCCCTGGTTCACCAGATCTGTTATTCCTAAGAGCAGAAAATTTTATACAATTTTAAATCGTCTTAGACTTGGACATGGAAGATTCAATGCACATTTAGCCAGAATGAAAATGATAACATCGCCTGTTTGTATCAATTGTGACATAGGAAGTGATCAGACTCTAGATCATATAATTTTTGAATGCCCTGCTTATGACTTACAAAGAATTCATTTAGTTGATAAATTATTGGAAATATATAAAACGCCAGCAAGCATCCCGCGCGACACTCAAGGTTTGCTGGAAAATTACAGTACATACATAGCACTGTATAAATTTATTGACAGCACTGGATGGGCAATTTGACCGTTCGGGGCGACTAGAAGGATATGACTTTACTTCACAACATGATTATGACCAATACACGGATATGACCCTACTTAATACTCGGATATGACAACATAATATATGATTTTAACTATATAATAAATACTGAAGACGTGGCTCTGGCCTAAAATAAATATTAAACAAGGAATAAACTACTGAGGACGAGGCTTTGGCCTTACTTAAAAATCAAGAAAAATAATAACACTGAAGACGAGGCGGTATGGTCCAAGACCTTAGCCTGCCTGAGAAGGGCGAAGGAAAAAAAAAAAAAAAAAAAAAAAAAAAGCAAGCAAATGAGGAGAGCGCGGGAAATTCATAGCGAAAGGGCGCCTTTTTTTTAAAACAAATTTTTAAATAATTATTTTATTCATTCATAAGTCTATTTGCTTGCTTTTCTCATGTTGGGGAAGAAAGGGAATCCTAAAAAAAGAAAAAAAGAAGATAGTTCGTCTACTGCTCCACCGTTGGTGTCTTCTGAAGATGACGGTGGAGCCTCAAGCTCTTCAGAGGAAGCTGTCCCTGTAGAAAAGGATAAGTATCGGGAATTCAGGGTTCCCGACTACATTAGGTCATATCCTGAAAACGGAGGCAATTTTGAATATGTCGTATTTTTAGAAAGCATTGATTTAGTCCCGATTGGTGATAGAGATATGATGTCTCTTTCAACCAGCATTAAAAAATACAACAAGGGTGTAAAACAATTATTACGGATGAATCGTTACAAAATTGGTGTCATTTTTGAACGTCCTGGTTTGGCCAATGCAGCGCTAATGAATAGAAAATTTCTGGATACTTATAAATTGAAAGCCAGTATTCCTGCAGCCGCTACGGAAAATACAGGTGTTATCATGCATGTTCCCATTGACCTTAGCAATGAACACATCTACAACGCAATAACTAGTACAAAGAATATTATTTCTATTAGAAGATTTATGCGTCGCACTATTTCAGAAGGAGGGGGGGTGTCCTTTCAGCCGACGAAGACGGTGTCCATCACATTCTCGTGTGCAGCGATACCCGATAGTGTAGACCTGAACAGCTGGCGGTTCGAAGTGCGTCCGTACATTCCGCCGGTAAAACAATGCTTGAAGTGTCTAAGGTATGGCCATATAGCTAAATTCTGTAAGAACTCCCAAAGATGTTCCATATGTTCAAAAGACCATAATTATAAAGAATGCCAAATACCATCAACGGAGGCAACATGTTGCCACTGTCAAGGTAAACATGTAGCTATTTCATCACAGTGCCCAGTCAAACAACAAAAAGTGGAAGAAAACAAAAGCAAGATTAATAAAAAATCATATGCAGATTTATTCAATGAAAAGTCATTTCCATCTCTTTCAAAGGCCAGTCCTGCTAAACAATTACAATCATTAGTTGAAACAGAACCAATTTTAAATATTTTAATACAGACAATAGTAACATTAATTTCTCAAAATAAAAATAACGAAAAGAGTATTTGCACTCAAAGCATAAAAGATGTTCTATTATCAAAAATTCAGAATAATATAAGTAAACCTTAATTTTATGGATCAGCTAAATATAGTACAGTGGAATGCTCAGAGCGTCAATAGTAACAAACATGCTTTTTCATATTTTTTATATGAGTATAACATACATATAGCTTTATTGTGTGAGACTTGGCTCAAGCCTCACATGAGATTTAGTATTAAAGGATATAATATAGTAAGATTAGACTCAGGTAATACACATAATGGTGTAGCTATTTTAATACATAACAGTTTACAGTTTAGTAAAATAGATACTTTATATGATGATTCCATACAAAATATAGCGATTCGTTTAAAATATGGCAATAGTAAAGAAATTTCATTAGTCAGTTTTTATAGTCCCGGAAACGCTCCATTTACTAAGTATAAATTTGATAACTTAGTTCGCAATATTCCTGGTCCTCTCTTGATTGGTGGAGATTTCAATGCACATCATTCGGCTTGGGGATGTAACAGTGTGAACATTCGCGGCCGAGAGGTGCTTGAAATCATTAATGATTATAATTTGGTTTTATTAAATGATGGAGAAATGACTACTGTAGGCTCTGATAGGTGGCAAAGAAATGCACTTGATTTAACTGTAGTATCAGCTTCAATATCATTGTCTTGTAACTGGTCTGTTCATGACGATCCGTTAGGTAGTTACCATTTGCCTGTAATTACAAGGGTACATATAAATAACAATTATAATATCTCACATGATGCAGAAACTTCAAATTTACCAAAACATGTTAATTTTAACTTGGTTGATTGGGTATTATATAGGAAGAGTGTTGATAGTTTGATAGTGGATTTTAAAATTAATCATGATAACCCACTACAGTCATACAATGACTTGATAAAGTTGTTAAATTTAGCTATTATTAAATCATCACCCTCAAATTTAAGACCTGCTACATCATTTGATACAACATTAGTAAATAATAATCGTAAAAAACGCATCCCATTACCATGGTGGAATTTGAATTGCACTAAAGCAGTAAAAGACTCTAGGAATGCCTATAAAGAATTCAAGTACAATCCCACATTAGAAAAATATATTGAGTTTAAAAAATTACAAGCACTGAAAAAGTTAGTGTTAAAAAGAGAAAGACATTTGAGCTGGATTTCTCTATGTGAGTCATTTAATAGAACTACTCCATTATCAAGAGTTTGGCAAATTTCAAAGAGATTTAATAAAACACATAAACCTCCAAGTAATAATATTTCAGCTTGGGTATTCGATTTTCTTAAAAAATATACTTCAGATACAGTTGAGAGGCCATTTCAATCAATTTCTTATGAAGTAAAAGCTTCAGGACAATATGAGTATCTGCTTAATCCATTTTCTCTTCAGGAATTCAAATCTGCAATATCATCTAGACGTGATTCAGCTTTTGGCCTTGACGGAATACCCTATAAAATGTTGAAAAATGTATCAATTAAGGCACTTTCTGACATACTAAGTGTTTTTAATCTACTTTGGCAGGAAATAATCATCCCTAATGAATGGAAAATAGATTGTCTCATCCCAGTACTTAAACCTAACAAAGAAAGACATAAAGCAGAATCATATAGGCCAGTAGCATTAACTTCATGCATGGGAAAAACCTTTGAACAATTAATTAAACAAAGGTTAGAATTTTATATAGAAAGTAATAGTCTATTACCATCCAATCAATTTGGCTTTCGACGTGGTTACTCCACTCGAGATAGCATTTCTCATTTGCAATTAGATATATACAATTCTAATAAAATGGACAATCATTTTGTTGGTGTCTTCTTTGATATAGTGGGTGCATTCAACAACATCAATCTGCACATTTTGTGTGGTGAACTTCGTGCCCTTGGTATTCCTGAAATAATTATAATATGGATCTTTAACTTTTTACATGGTAGAGAAGTATATGTCAAAGTAAATAAACGTTTAATAGGGCCACGTTTTTCATACAAAGGGGTATGTCAAGGTGGCATCCTCAGTCCATTGATTTACCTTCTTTATTTACATAGACTTAACATTGTTCTTGGTCTTGAAGTGGCAAATTTGCAGTTTGCAGATGATTTGGTAATCTATGCTTCAGGTTCAGATATAAGTTCTATTGAAAGTACTTTAAACACAGCTTTAACTCGGCTAAAGAACTATTTTCATTATTTAAACTTGGATATCAGTCCAGAAAAATCTAAAGTTATAGTGTTTGGAGAGTCTGAAACAGACTTATGTATTTATTACAATAATAGTGTTCTTCCAATAGTAAATGAAGTAAAGTTTTTGGGTATAATTTTTACAAGCAGCCTCTCATGGTCTAAGTATGTTGACTATCTGTTAGGTAAAGCTAATAAAGCATTTAATTTTATAAAGTCACTGTCATTTGCAGCTGATCCTAAAATTTTACTTATGCTATATAAATCTTTAGTTCGTAGTCATTTTGACTATGGATTTTTATGCTTTGGGTCTGATCAGAGATTGGTTCACAAATTAGAGATCCTTCAAAACCACAATCTTAGATGTGTAACTGGTGCAATGAAAACAACTCCAATTAATTCACTTCAAATTGAGTGTAACACACCTCCTATGAATATAAGATTTCAGTTTTTAAAATCCAAGTACATTCTCAAACTTTTATCTTTCGAAAATCATCCTCTATTAAAGAAAATATTATTTTATCATAGAGTATACAGTCCCTCAAATTCCGTAAATGTCCCCTATATATTTCATGACTTTTCTAATATAATCAGTATTGATGATCAATATCAAATTGAGAAATGTAAAGACAGATGGCCATGTTACTCTGGTAATTATATCAGCAAATTTTGGCCCATGGACATTTATATTAACCGTGACCTACGGAGTAAAGAAGAGGTCTATCAGTTAATTTCAGAGTTCACTGGATACAGGCATATATTTACTGATGGATCCAAAAACAATAGAAATGTTTCGTTAGCTATATATATACCTCATATTACTGTTGGACATGGAGTTCGGTTACCTGGAGCCATGTCTATATTTACAGCAGAATCTCTAGCCATTTTATCAGCTTTGCAGTATATACATGAAAAGAGTCTTGGGCACACAGACTGGCTTATAGCGACCGACTGCATGAGTGTTCTCATGGCCTTACACAATCCGAAACTGGACGCCAATACCGGAAATATTTTATATGAGATTCGGGCTTTATACGCTGATCTTTGTTCTAGAGGATTTACGATAT
This sequence comes from Orthosia gracilis, assembly GCA_947562075.1. NCBI lineage: Eukaryota > Metazoa > Arthropoda > Insecta > Lepidoptera > Noctuidae > Orthosia > Orthosia gracilis. The sequence continues at coordinate 24,035,427 of OX387271.1, read as the reverse complement.
GTTTATTATGGACACCCTCCCACATAGGAGTAGCAGGAAACGAAAACGCAGATTATCTTGCAAGAGTTATTGTTGACGTTGACATCCCAGAGACGAGAAATGTTGCCATACCAAGTTCCGACCTGCTTACCAAATTACATGAACAATACACCTTTACTTGGCATGAGAACTGGCAAGAAACACTAAGAACTAAAGGAAAATGGTATGCGAAAATAAATCGAACCATTGGTTCTATGCCCTGGTTCACCAGATCTGTTATTCCTAAGAGCAGAAAATTTTATACAATTTTAAATCGTCTTAGACTTGGACATGGAAGATTCAATGCACATTTAGCCAGAATGAAAATGATAACATCGCCTGTTTGTATCAATTGTGACATAGGAAGTGATCAGACTCTAGATCATATAATTTTTGAATGCCCTGCTTATGACTTACAAAGAATTCATTTAGTTGATAAATTATTGGAAATATATAAAACGCCAGCAAGCATCCCGCGCGACACTCAAGGTTTGCTGGAAAATTACAGTACATACATAGCACTGTATAAATTTATTGACAGCACTGGATGGGCAATTTGACCGTTCGGGGTGACTAGAAGGATATGACTTTACTTCACAACATGATTATGACCAATACACGGATATGACCCTACTTAATACTCGGATATGACAACATAATATATGATTTTAACTATATAATAAATACTGAAGACGTGGCTCTGGCCTAAAATAAATATTAAACAAGGAATAAACTACTGAGGACGAGGCTTTGGCCTTACTTAAAAATCAAGAAAAATAATAACACTGAAGACGAGGCGGTATGGTCCAAGACCTTAGCCTGCCTGAGAAGGGCGAAGGAAAAAAAAAAAAAAAAAAAAAAGCAAGCAAATGAGAAAAAAGCGCGGGAAATTCATAGCGAAAGGGCGCCTTTTTTTAAAACAAATTTTTAAATAATTATTTTATTCATTCATAAGTCTATTTGCTTGCTTTTCTCATGTTGGGGAAGAAAGGGAATCCTAAAAAAAGAAAAAAAGAAGATAGTTCGTCTACTGCTCCACCGTTGGTGTCTTCTGAAGATGACGGTGGAGCCTCAAGCTCTTCAGAGGAAGCTGTCCCTGTAGAAAAGGATAAGTATCGGGAATTCAGGGTTCCCGACTACATTAGGTCATATCCTGAAAACGGAGGCAATTTTGAATATGTCGTATTTTTAGAAAGCATTGATTTAGTCCCGATTGGTGATAGAGATATGATGTCTCTTTCAACCAGCATTAAAAAATACAACAAGGGTGTAAAACAATTATTACGGATGAATCGTTACAAAATTGGTGTCATTTTTGAACGTCCTGGTTTGGCCAATGCAGCGCTAATGAATAGAAAATTTCTGGATACTTATAAATTGAAAGCCAGTATTCCTGCAGCCGCTACGGAAAATACAGGTGTTATCATGCATGTTCCCATTGACCTTAGCAATGAACACATCTACAACGCAATAACTAGTACAAAGAATATTATTTCTATTAGAAGATTTATGCGTCGCACTATTTCAGAAGGAGGGGGGGTGTCCTTTCAGCCGACGAAGACGGTGTCCATCACATTCTCGTGTGCAGCGATACCCGATAGTGTAGACCTGAACAGCTGGCGGTTCGAAGTGCGTCCGTACATTCCGCCGGTAAAACAATGCTTGAAGTGTCTAAGGTATGGCCATATAGCTAAATTCTGTAAGAACTCCCAAAGATGTTCCATATGTTCAAAAGAACATAATTATAAAGAATGCCAAATACCATATACCATCAACGGAGGCAACATGTTGCCACTGTCAAGGTAAACATGTAGCTATTTCATCACAGTGCCCAGTCAAACAACAAAAAGTGGAAGAAAACAAAAGCAAGATTAATAAAAAATCATATGCAGATTTATTCAATGAAAAGTCATTTCCATCTCTTTCAAAGGCCAGTCCTGCTAAACAATTACAATCATTAGTTGAAACAGAACCAATTTTAAATATTTTAATACAGACAATAGTAACATTAATTTCTCAAAATAAAAATAACGAAAAGAGTATTTGCACTCAAAGCATAAAAGATGTTCTATTATCAAAAATTCAGAATAATATAAGTAAACCTTAATTTTATGGATCAGCTAAATATAGTACAGTGGAATGCTCAGAGCATCAATAGTAACAAACATGCTTTTTCATATTTTTTATATGAGTATAACATACATATAGCTTTATTGTGTGAGACTTGGCTCAAGCCTCACATGAGATTTAGTATTAAAGGATATAATATAGTAAGATTAGACTCAGGTAATACACATAATGGTGTAGCTATTTTAATACATAACAGTTTACAGTTTAGTAAAATAGATACTTTATATGATGATTCCATACAAAATATAGCGATTCGTTTAAAATATGGCAATAGTAAAGAAATTTCATTAGTCAGTTTTTATAGTCCCGGAAACGCTCCATTTACTAAGTATAAATTTGATAACTTAGTTCGCAATATTCCTGGTCCTCTCTTGATTGGTGGAGATTTCAATGCACATCATTCGGCTTGGGGATGTAACAGTGTGAACATTCGCGGCCGAGAGGTGCTTGAAATCATTAATGATTATAATTTGGTTTTATTAAATGATGGAGAAATGACTACTGTAGGCTCTGATAGGTGGCAAAGAAATGCACTTGATTTAACTGTAGTATCAGCTTCAATATCATTGTCTTGTAACTGGTCTGTTCATGACGATCCGTTAGGTAGTTACCATTTGCCTGTAATTACAAGGGTACATATAAATAACAATTATAATATCTCACATGATGCAGAAACTTCAAATTTACCAAAACATGTTAATTTTAACTTGGTTGATTGGGTATTATATAGGAAGAGTGTTGATAGTTTGATAGTGGATTTTAAAATTAATCAAGATAACCCACTACAGTCATACAATGACTTGATAAAGTTGTTAAATTTAGCTATTATTAAATCATCACCCTCAAATTTAAGACCTGCTACATCATTTGATACAACATTAGTAAATAATAATCGTAAAAAACGCATCCCATTACCATGGTGGAATTTGAATTGCACTAAAGCAGTAAAAGACTCTAGGAATGCCTATAAAGAATTCAAGTACAATCCCACATTAGAAAAATATATTGAGTTTAAAAAATTACAAGCACTGAAAAAGTTAGTGTTAAAAAGAGAAAGACATTTGAGCTGGATTTCTCTATGTGAGTCATTTAATAGAACTACTCCATTATCAAGAGTTTGGCAAATTTCAAAGAGATTTAATAAAACACATAAACCTCCAAGTAATAATATTTCAGCTTGGGTATTCGATTTTCTTAAAAAATATACTCCAGATACAGTTGAGAGGCCATTTCAATCAATTTCTTATGAAGTAAAAGCTTCAGGACAATATGAGTATCTGCTTAATCCATTTTCTCTTCAGGAATTCAAATCTGCAATATCATCTAGACGTGATTCAGCTTTTGGCCTTGACGGAATACCCTATAAAATGTTGAAAAATGTATCAATTAAGGCACTTTCTGACATACTAAGTGTTTTTAATCTACTTTGGCAGGAAATAATCATCCCTAATGAATGGAAAATAGATTGTCTCATCCCAGTACTTAAACCTAACAAAGAAAGACATAAAGCAGAATCATATAGGCCAGTAGCATTAACTTCATGCATGGGAAAAACTTTTGAACAATTAATTAAACAAAGGTTAGAATTTTATATAGAAAGTAATAGTCTATTACCATCCAATCAATTTGGCTTTCGACGTGGTTACTCCACTCGAGATAGCATTTCTCATTTGCAATTAGATATATACAATTCTAATAAAATGGACAATCATTTTGTTGGTGTCTTCTTTGATATAGTGGGTGCATTCAACAACATCAATCTGCACATTTTGTGTGGTGAACTTCGTGCCCTTGGTATTCCTGAAAAAATTATAATATGGATCTTTAACTTTTTACATGGTAGAGAAGTATATGTCAAAGTAAATAAACGTTTAATAGGGCCACGTTTTTCATACAAAGGGGTATGTCAAGGTGGCATCCTCAGTCCATTGATTTACCTTCTTTATTTACATAGACTTAACATTGTTCTTGGTCTTGAAGTGGCAAATTTGCAGTTTGCAGATGATTTGGTAATCTATGCTTCAGGTTCAGATATAAGTTCTGTTGAAAGTACTTTAAACACAGCTTTAACTCGGCTAAAGAACTATTTTCATTATTTAAACTTGGATATCAGTCCAGAAAAATCTAAAGTTATAGTGTTTGGAGAGTCTGAAACAGACTTATGTATTTATTACAATAATAGTGTTCTTCCAATAGTAAATGAAGTAAAGTTTTTGGGTATAATTTTTACAAGCAGCCTCTCATGGTCTAAGTATGTTGACTATCTGTTAGGTAAAGCTAATAAAGCATTTAATTTTATAAAGTCACTGTCATTTGCAGCTGATCCTAAAATTTTACTTATGCTATATAAATCTTTAGTTCGTAGTCATTTTGACTATGGATTTTTATGCTTTGGGTCTGATCAGAGATTGGTTCACAAATTAGAGATCCTTCAAAACCACAATCTTAGATGTGTAACTGGTGCAATGAAAACAACTCCAATTAATTCACTTCAAATTGAGTGTAACACACCTCCTATGAATATAAGATTTCAGTTTTTAAAATCCAAGTACATTCTCAAACTTTTATCTTTCGAAAATCATCCTCTATTAAAGAAAATATTATTTTATCATAGAGTATACAGTCCCTCAAATTCCGTAAATGTCCCCTATATATTTCATGACTTTTCTAATATAATCAGTATTGATGATCAATATCAAATTGAGAAATGTAAAGACAGATGGCCATGCTACTCTGGTAATTATATCAGCAAATTTTGGCCCATGGACATTTATATTAACCGTGACCTACGGAGTAAAGAAGAGGTCTATCAGTTAATTTCAGAGTTCACTGGATACAGGCATATATTTACTGATGGATCCAAAAACAATAGAAATGTTTCGTTAGCTATATATATACCTCATATTACTGTTGGACATGGAGTTCGGTTACCTGGAGCCATGTCTATATTTACAGCAGAATCTCTAGCCATTTTATCAGCTTTGCAGTATATACATGAAAAGAATCTTGGGCACACAGACTGGCTTATAGCGACTGACTGCATGAGTGTTCTCATGGCCTTACACAATCCGAAACTGGACGCCAATACCGGAAATATTTTATATGAGATTCGGGCTTTATACGCTGATCTTTGTTCTATAGGATTTACGATATGTTTATTATGGACACCCTCCCACATAGGAGTAGCAGGAAACGAAAACGCAGATTATCTTGCAAGAGTTATTGTTGACGTTGACATCCCAGAGACGAGAAATGTTGCCATACCTAGTTCCGACCTGCTTACCAAATTACATGAACAATACACCTTTACTTGGCATGAGAACTGGCAAGAAACACTAAGAACTAAAGGAAAATGGTATGCGAAAATAAATCGAACCATTGGTTCTATGCCCTGGTTCACCAGATCTGTTATTCCTAAGAGCAGAAAATTTTATACAATTTTAAATCGTCTTAGACTTGGACATGGAAGATTCAATGCACATTTAGCCAGAATGAAAATGATAACATCGCCTGTTTGTATCAATTGTGACATAGGAAGTGATCAGACTCTAGATCATATAATTTTTGAATGCCCTGCTTATGACTTACAAAGAATTCATTTAGTTGATAAATTATTGGAAATATATAAAACGCCTGCAAGCATCCCGCGCGACACTCAAGGTTTGCTGGAAAATTACAGTACATACATAGCACTGTATAAATTTATTGACAGCACTGGATGGGCAATTTGACCGTTCGGGGCGACTAGAAGGATATGACTTTACTTCACAACATGATTATGACCAATACACGGATATGACCCTACTTAATACTCGGATATGACAACATAATATATGATTTTAACTATATAATAAATACTGAAGACGTGGCTCTGGCCTAAAATAAATATTAAACAAGGAATAAACTACTGAGGACGAGGCTTTGGCCTTACTTAAAAATCAAGAAAAATAATAACACTGAAGACGAGGCGGTATGGTCCAAGACCTTAGCCTGCCTGAGAAGGGCGAAGGAAAAAAAAAAAAAAAAAAAAGCAAGCAAATGAAAGAAAAAGCGCGGGAAATTCATAGCGAAAGGGCGCCTTTTTTTAAAACAAATTTTTAAATAATTATTTTATTCATTCATAAGTCTATTTGCTTGCTTTTCTCATGTTGGGGAAGAAAGGGAATCCTAAAAAAAGAAAAAAAGAAGATAGTTCGTCTACTGCTCCACCGTTGGTGTCTTCTGAAGATGACGGTGGAGCCTCAAGCTCTTCAGAGGAAGCTGTCCCTGTAGAAAAGGATAAGTATCGGGAATTCAGGGTTCCCGACTACATTAGGTCATATCCTGAAAACGGAGGCAATTTTGAATATGTCGTATTTTTAGAAAGCATTGATTTAGTCCCGATTGGTGATAGAGATATGATGTCTCTTTCAACCAGCATTAAAAAATACAACAAGGGTGTAAAACAATTATTACGGATGAATCGTTACAAAATTGGTGTCATTTTTGAACGTCCTGGTTTGGCCAATGCAGCGCTAATGAATAGAAAATTTCTGGATACTTATAAATTGAAAGCCAGTATTCCTGCAGCCGCTACGGAAAATACAGGTGTTATCATGCATGTTCCCATTGACCTTAGCAATGAACACATCTACAACGCAATAACTAGTACAAAGAATATTATTTCTATTAGAAGATTTATGCGTCGCACTATTTCAGAAGGAGGGGGGGTGTCCTTTCAGCCGACGAAGACGGTGTCCATCACATTCTCGTGTGCAGCGATACCCGATAGTGTAGACCTGAACAGCTGGCGGTTCGAAGTGCGTCCGTACATTCCGCCGGTAAAACAATGCTTGAAGTGTCTAAGGTATGGCCATATAGCTAAATTCTGTAAGAACTCCCAAAGATGTTCCATATGTTCAAAAGACCATAATTATAAAGAATGCCAAATACCATCAACGGAGGCAACATGTTGCCACTGTCAAGGTAAACATGTAGCTATTTCATCACAGTGCCCAGTCAAACAACAAAAAGTGGAAGAAAACAAAAGCAAGATTAATAAAAAATCATATGCAGATTTATTCAATGAAAAGTCATTTCCATCTCTTTCAAAGGCCAGTCCTGCTAAACAATTACAATCATTAGTTGAAACAGAACCAATTTTAAATATTTTAATACAGACAATAGTAACATTAATTTCTCAAAATAAAAATAACGAAAAGAGTATTTGCACTCAAAGCATAAAAGATGTTCTATTATCAAAAATTCAGAATAATATAAGTAAACCTTAATTTTATGGATCAGCTAAATATAGTACAGTGGAATGCTCAGAGCGTCAATAGTAACAAACATGCTTTTTCATATTTTTTATATGAGTATAACATACATATAGCTTTATTGTGTGAGACTTGGCTCAAGCCTCACATGAGATTTAGTATTAAAGGATATAATATAGTAAGATTAGACTCAGGTAATACACATAATGGTGTAGCTATTTTAATACATAACAGTTTACAGTTTAGTAAAATAGATACTTTATATGATGATTCCATACAAAATATAGCGATTCGTTTAAAATATGGCAATAGTAAAGAAATTTCATTAGTCAGTTTTTATAGTCCCGGAAACGCTCCATTTACTAAGTATAAATTTGATAACTTAGTTCGCAATATTCCTGGTCCTCTCTTGATTGGTGGAGATTTCAATGCACATCATTCGGCTTGGGGATGTAACAGTGTGAACATTCGCGGCCGAGAGGTGCTTGAAATCATTAATGATTATAATTTGGTTTTATTAAATGATGGAGAAATGACTACTGTAGGCTCTGATAGGTGGCAAAGAAATGCACTTGATTTAACTGTAGTATCAGCTTCAATATCATTGTCTTGTAACTGGTCTGTTCATGACGATCCGTTAGGTAGTTACCATTTGCCTGTAATTACAAGGGTACATATAAATAACAATTATAATATCTCACATGATGCAGAAACTTCAAATTTACCAAAACATGTTAATTTTAACTTGGTTGATTGGGTATTATATAGGAAGAGTGTTGATAGTTTGATAGTGGATTTTAAAATTAATCATGATAACCCACTACAGTCATACAATGACTTGATAAAGTTGTTAAATTTAGCTATTATTAAATCATCACCCTCAAATTTAAGACCTGCTACATCATTTGATACAACATTAGTAAATAATAATCGTAAAAAACGCATCCCATTACCATGGTGGAATTTGAATTGCACTAAAGCAGTAAAAGACTCTAGGAATGCCTATAAAGAATTCAAGTACAATCCCACATTAGAAAAATATATTGAGTTTAAAAAATTACAAGCACTGAAAAAGTTAGTGTTAAAAAGAGAAAGACATTTGAGCTGGATTTCTCTATGTGAGTCATTTAATAGAACTACTCCATTATCAAGAGTTTGGCAAATTTCAAAGAGATTTAATAAAACACATAAACCTCCAAGTAATAATATTTCAGCTTGGGTATTCGATTTTCTTAAAAAATATACTTCAGATACAGTTGAGAGGCCATTTCAATCAATTTCTTATGAAGTAAAAGCTTCAGGACAATATGAGTATCTGCTTAATCCATTTTCTCTTCAGGAATTCAAATCTGCAATATCATCTAGACGTGATTCAGCTTTTGGCCTTGACGGAATACCCTATAAAATGTTGAAAAATGTATCAATTAAGGCACTTTCTGACATACTAAGTGTTTTTAATCTACTTTGGCAGGAAATAATCATCCCTAATGAATGGAAAATAGATTGTCTCATCCCAGTACTTAAACCTAACAAAGAAAGACATAAAGCAGAATCATATAGGCCAGTAGCATTAACTTCATGCATGGGAAAAACCTTTGAACAATTAATTAAACAAAGGTTAGAATTTTATATAGAAAGTAATAGTCTATTACCATCCAATCAATTTGGCTTTCGACGTGGTTACTCCACTCGAGATAGCATTTCTCATTTGCAATTAGATATATACAATTCTAATAAAATGGACAATCATTTTGTTGGTGTCTTCTTTGATATAGTGGGTGCATTCAACAACATCAATCTGCACATTTTGTGTGGTGAACTTCGTGCCCTTGGTATTCCTGAAATAATTATAATATGGATCTTTAACTTTTTACATGGTAGAGAAGTATATGTCAAAGTAAATAAACGTTTAATAGGGCCACGTTTTTCATACAAAGGGGTATGTCAAGGTGGCATCCTCAGTCCATTGATTTACCTTCTTTATTTACATAGACTTAACATTGTTCTTGGTCTTGAAGTGGCAAATTTGCAGTTTGCAGATGATTTGGTAATCTATGCTTCAGGTTCAGATATAAGTTCTATTGAAAGTACTTTAAACACAGCTTTAACTCGGCTAAAGAACTATTTTCATTATTTAAACTTGGATATCAGTCCAGAAAAATCTAAAGTTATAGTGTTTGGAGAGTCTGAAACAGACTTATGTATTTATTACAATAATAGTGTTCTTCCAATAGTAAATGAAGTAAAGTTTTTGGGTATAATTTTTACAAGCAGCCTCTCATGGTCTAAGTATGTTGACTATCTGTTAGGTAAAGCTAATAAAGCATTTAATTTTATAAAGTCACTGTCATTTGCAGCTGATCCTAAAATTTTACTTATGCTATATAAATCTTTAGTTCGTAGTCATTTTGACTATGGATTTTTATGCTTTGGGTCTGATCAGAGATTGGTTCACAAATTAGAGATCCTTCAAAACCACAATCTTAGATGTGTAACTGGTGCAATGAAAACAACTCCAATTAATTCACTTCAAATTGAGTGTAACACACCTCCTATGAATATAAGATTTCAGTTTTTAAAATCCAAGTACATTCTCAAACTTTTATCTTTCGAAAATCATCCTCTATTAAAGAAAATATTATTTTATCATAGAGTATACAGTCCCTCAAATTCCGTAAATGTCCCCTATATATTTCATGACTTTTCTAATATAATCAGTATTGATGATCAATATCAAATTGAGAAATGTAAAGACAGATGGCCATGTTACTCTGGTAATTATATCAGCAAATTTTGGCCCATGGACATTTATATTAACCGTGACCTACGGAGTAAAGAAGAGGTCTATCAGTTAATTTCAGAGTTCACTGGATACAGGCATATATTTACTGATGGATCCAAAAACAATAGAAATGTTTCGTTAGCTATATATATACCTCATATTACTGTTGGACATGGAGTTCGGTTACCTGGAGCCATGTCTATATTTACAGCAGAATCTCTAGCCATTTTATCAGCTTTGCAGTATATACATGAAAAGAGTCTTGGGCACACAGACTGGCTTATAGCGACCGACTGCATGAGTGTTCTCATGGCCTTACACAATCCGAAACTGGACGCCAATACCGGAAATATTTTATATGAGATTCGGGCTTTATACGCTGATCTTTGTTCTAGAGGATTTACGATATGTTTATTATGGACACCCTCCCACATAGGAGTAGCAGGAAACGAAAACGCAGATTATCTTGCAAGAGTTATTGTTGACGTTGACATCCCAGAGACGAGAAATGTTGCCATACCAAGTTCCGACCTGCTTACCAAATTACATGAACAATACACCTTTACTTGGCATGAGAACTGGCAAGAAACACTAAGAACTAAAGGAAAATGGTATGCGAAAATAAATCGAACCATTGGTTCTATGCCCTGGTTCACCAGATCTGTTATTCCTAAGAGCAGAAAATTTTATACAATTTTAAATCGTCTTAGACTTGGACATGGAAGATTCAATGCACATTTAGCCAGAATGAAAATGATAACATCGCCTGTTTGTATCAATTGTGACATAGGAAGTGATCAGACTCTAGATCATATAATTTTTGAATGCCCTGCTTATGACTTACAAAGAATTCATTTAGTTGATAAATTATTGGAAATATATAAAACGCCAGCAAGCATCCCGCGCGACACTCAAGGTTTGCTGGAAAATTACAGTACATACATAGCACTGTATAAATTTATTGACAGCACTGGATGGGCAATTTGACCGTTCGGGGTGACTAGAAGGATATGACTTTACTTCACAACATGATTATGACCAATACACGGATATGACCCTACTTAATACTCGGATATGACAACATAATATATGATTTTAACTATATAATAAATACTGAAGACGTGGCTCTGGCCTAAAATAAATATTAAACAAGGAATAAACTACTGAGGACGAGGCTTTGGCCTTACTTAAAAATCAAGAAAAATAATAACACTGAAGACGAGGCGGTATGGTCCAAGACCTTAGCCTGCCTGAGAAGGGCGAAGGAAAAAAAAAAAAAAAAAAAAAAGCAAGCAAATGAGAAAAAAGCGCGGGAAATTCATAGCGAAAGGGCGCCTTTTTTTAAAACAAATTTTTAAATAATTATTTTATTCATTCATAAGTCTATTTGCTTGCTTTTCTCATGTTGGGGAAGAAAGGGAATCCTAAAAAAAGAAAAAAAGAAGATAGTTCGTCTACTGCTCCACCGTTGGTGTCTTCTGAAGATGACGGTGGAGCCTCAAGCTCTTCAGAGGAAGCTGTCCCTGTAGAAAAGGATAAGTATCGGGAATTCAGGGTTCCCGACTACATTAGGTCATATCCTGAAAACGGAGGCAATTTTGAATATGTCGTATTTTTAGAAAGCATTGATTTAGTCCCGATTGGTGATAGAGATATGATGTCTCTTTCAACCAGCATTAAAAAATACAACAAGGGTGTAAAACAATTATTACGGATGAATCGTTACAAAATTGGTGTCATTTTTGAACGTCCTGGTTTGGCCAATGCAGCGCTAATGAATAGAAAATTTCTGGATACTTATAAATTGAAAGCCAGTATTCCTGCAGCCGCTACGGAAAATACAGGTGTTATCATGCATGTTCCCATTGACCTTAGCAATGAACACATCTACAACGCAATAACTAGTACAAAGAATATTATTTCTATTAGAAGATTTATGCGTCGCACTATTTCAGAAGGAGGGGGGGTGTCCTTTCAGCCGACGAAGACGGTGTCCATCACATTCTCGTGTGCAGCGATACCCGATAGTGTAGACCTGAACAGCTGGCGGTTCGAAGTGCGTCCGTACATTCCGCCGGTAAAACAATGCTTGAAGTGTCTAAGGTATGGCCATATAGCTAAATTCTGTAAGAACTCCCAAAGATGTTCCATATGTTCAAAAGAACATAATTATAAAGAATGCCAAATACCATATACCATCAACGGAGGCAACATGTTGCCACTGTCAAGGTAAACATGTAGCTATTTCATCACAGTGCCCAGTCAAACAACAAAAAGTGGAAGAAAACAAAAGCAAGATTAATAAAAAATCATATGCAGATTTATTCAATGAAAAGTCATTTCCATCTCTTTCAAAGGCCAGTCCTGCTAAACAATTACAATCATTAGTTGAAACAGAACCAATTTTAAATATTTTAATACAGACAATAGTAACATTAATTTCTCAAAATAAAAATAACGAAAAGAGTATTTGCACTCAAAGCATAAAAGATGTTCTATTATCAAAAATTCAGAATAATATAAGTAAACCTTAATTTTATGGATCAGCTAAATATAGTACAGTGGAATGCTCAGAGCATCAATAGTAACAAACATGCTTTTTCATATTTTTTATATGAGTATAACATACATATAGCTTTATTGTGTGAGACTTGGCTCAAGCCTCACATGAGATTTAGTATTAAAGGATATAATATAGTAAGATTAGACTCAGGTAATACACATAATGGTGTAGCTATTTTAATACATAACAGTTTACAGTTTAGTAAAATAGATACTTTATATGATGATTCCATACAAAATATAGCGATTCGTTTAAAATATGGCAATAGTAAAGAAATTTCATTAGTCAGTTTTTATAGTCCCGGAAACGCTCCATTTACTAAGTATAAATTTGATAACTTAGTTCGCAATATTCCTGGTCCTCTCTTGATTGGTGGAGATTTCAATGCACATCATTCGGCTTGGGGATGTAACAGTGTGAACATTCGCGGCCGAGAGGTGCTTGAAATCATTAATGATTATAATTTGGTTTTATTAAATGATGGAGAAATGACTACTGTAGGCTCTGATAGGTGGCAAAGAAATGCACTTGATTTAACTGTAGTATCAGCTTCAATATCATTGTCTTGTAACTGGTCTGTTCATGACGATCCGTTAGGTAGTTACCATTTGCCTGTAATTACAAGGGTACATATAAATAACAATTATAATATCTCACATGATGCAGAAACTTCAAATTTACCAAAACATGTTAATTTTAACTTGGTTGATTGGGTATTATATAGGAAGAGTGTTGATAGTTTGATAGTGGATTTTAAAATTAATCAAGATAACCCACTACAGTCATACAATGACTTGATAAAGTTGTTAAATTTAGCTATTATTAAATCATCACCCTCAAATTTAAGACCTGCTACATCATTTGATACAACATTAGTAAATAATAATCGTAAAAAACGCATCCCATTACCATGGTGGAATTTGAATTGCACTAAAGCAGTAAAAGACTCTAGGAATGCCTATAAAGAATTCAAGTACAATCCCACATTAGAAAAATATATTGAGTTTAAAAAATTACAAGCACTGAAAAAGTTAGTGTTAAAAAGAGAAAGACATTTGAGCTGGATTTCTCTATGTGAGTCATTTAATAGAACTACTCCATTATCAAGAGTTTGGCAAATTTCAAAGAGATTTAATAAAACACATAAACCTCCAAGTAATAATATTTCAGCTTGGGTATTCGATTTTCTTAAAAAATATACTCCAGATACAGTTGAGAGGCCATTTCAATCAATTTCTTATGAAGTAAAAGCTTCAGGACAATATGAGTATCTGCTTAATCCATTTTCTCTTCAGGAATTCAAATCTGCAATATCATCTAGACGTGATTCAGCTTTTGGCCTTGACGGAATACCCTATAAAATGTTGAAAAATGTATCAATTAAGGCACTTTCTGACATACTAAGTGTTTTTAATCTACTTTGGCAGGAAATAATCATCCCTAATGAATGGAAAATAGATTGTCTCATCCCAGTACTTAAACCTAACAAAGAAAGACATAAAGCAGAATCATATAGGCCAGTAGCATTAACTTCATGCATGGGAAAAACTTTTGAACAATTAATTAAACAAAGGTTAGAATTTTATATAGAAAGTAATAGTCTATTACCATCCAATCAATTTGGCTTTCGACGTGGTTACTCCACTCGAGATAGCATTTCTCATTTGCAATTAGATATATACAATTCTAATAAAATGGACAATCATTTTGTTGGTGTCTTCTTTGATATAGTGGGTGCATTCAACAACATCAATCTGCACATTTTGTGTGGTGAACTTCGTGCCCTTGGTATTCCTGAAAAAATTATAATATGGATCTTTAACTTTTTACATGGTAGAGAAGTATATGTCAAAGTAAATAAACGTTTAATAGGGCCACGTTTTTCATACAAAGGGGTATGTCAAGGTGGCATCCTCAGTCCATTGATTTACCTTCTTTATTTACATAGACTTAACATTGTTCTTGGTCTTGAAGTGGCAAATTTGCAGTTTGCAGATGATTTGGTAATCTATGCTTCAGGTTCAGATATAAGTTCTGTTGAAAGTACTTTAAACACAGCTTTAACTCGGCTAAAGAACTATTTTCATTATTTAAACTTGGATATCAGTCCAGAAAAATCTAAAGTTATAGTGTTTGGAGAGTCTGAAACAGACTTATGTATTTATTACAATAATAGTGTTCTTCCAATAGTAAATGAAGTAAAGTTTTTGGGTATAATTTTTACAAGCAGCCTCTCATGGTCTAAGTATGTTGACTATCTGTTAGGTAAAGCTAATAAAGCATTTAATTTTATAAAGTCACTGTCATTTGCAGCTGATCCTAAAATTTTACTTATGCTATATAAATCTTTAGTTCGTAGTCATTTTGACTATGGATTTTTATGCTTTGGGTCTGATCAGAGATTGGTTCACAAATTAGAGATCCTTCAAAACCACAATCTTAGATGTGTAACTGGTGCAATGAAAACAACTCCAATTAATTCACTTCAAATTGAGTGTAACACACCTCCTATGAATATAAGATTTCAGTTTTTAAAATCCAAGTACATTCTCAAACTTTTATCTTTCGAAAATCATCCTCTATTAAAGAAAATATTATTTTATCATAGAGTATACAGTCCCTCAAATTCCGTAAATGTCCCCTATATATTTCATGACTTTTCTAATATAATCAGTATTGATGATCAATATCAAATTGAGAAATGTAAAGACAGATGGCCATGCTACTCTGGTAATTATATCAGCAAATTTTGGCCCATGGACATTTATATTAACCGTGACCTACGGAGTAAAGAAGAGGTCTATCAGTTAATTTCAGAGTTCACTGGATACAGGCATATATTTACTGATGGATCCAAAAACAATAGAAATGTTTCGTTAGCTATATATATACCTCATATTACTGTTGGACATGGAGTTCGGTTACCTGGAGCCATGTCTATATTTACAGCAGAATCTCTAGCCATTTTATCAGCTTTGCAGTATATACATGAAAAGAATCTTGGGCACACAGACTGGCTTATAGCGACTGACTGCATGAGTGTTCTCATGGCCTTACACAATCCGAAACTGGACGCCAATACCGGAAATATTTTATATGAGATTCGGGCTTTATACGCTGATCTTTGTTCTATAGGATTTACGATATGTTTATTATGGACACCCTCCCACATAGGAGTAGCAGGAAACGAAAACGCAGATTATCTTGCAAGAGTTATTGTTGACGTTGACATCCCAGAGACGAGAAATGTTGCCATACCTAGTTCCGACCTGCTTACCAAATTACATGAACAATACACCTTTACTTGGCATGAGAACTGGCAAGAAACACTAAGAACTAAAGGAAAATGGTATGCGAAAATAAATCGAACCATTGGTTCTATGCCCTGGTTCACCAGATCTGTTATTCCTAAGAGCAGAAAATTTTATACAATTTTAAATCGTCTTAGACTTGGACATGGAAGATTCAATGCACATTTAGCCAGAATGAAAATGATAACATCGCCTGTTTGTATCAATTGTGACATAGGAAGTGATCAGACTCTAGATCATATAATTTTTGAATGCCCTGCTTATGACTTACAAAGAATTCATTTAGTTGATAAATTATTGGAAATATATAAAACGCCTGCAAGCATCCCGCGCGACACTCAAGGTTTGCTGGAAAATTACAGTACATACATAGCACTGTATAAATTTATTGACAGCACTGGATGGGCAATTTGACCGTTCGGGGCGACTAGAAGGATATGACTTTACTTCACAACATGATTATGACCAATACACGGATATGACCCTACTTAATACTCGGATATGACAACATAATATATGATTTTAACTATATAATAAATACTGAAGACGTGGCTCTGGCCTAAAATAAATATTAAACAAGGAATAAACTACTGAGGACGAGGCTTTGGCCTTACTTAAAAATCAAGAAAAATAATAACACTGAAGACGAGGCGGTATGGTCCAAGACCTTAGCCTGCCTGAGAAGGGCGAAGGAAAAAAAAAAAAAAAAAAAAGCAAGCAAATGAAAGAAAAAGCGCGGGAAATTCATAGCGAAAGGGCGCCTTTTTTTAAAACAAATTTTTAAATAATTATTTTATTCATTCATAAGTCTATTTGCTTGCTTTTCTCATGTTGGGGAAGAAAGGGAATCCTAAAAAAAGAAAAAAAGAAGATAGTTCGTCTACTGCTCCACCGTTGGTGTCTTCTGAAGATGACGGTGGAGCCTCAAGCTCTTCAGAGGAAGCTGTCCCTGTAGAAAAGGATAAGTATCGGGAATTCAGGGTTCCCGACTACATTAGGTCATATCCTGAAAACGGAGGCAATTTTGAATATGTCGTATTTTTAGAAAGCATTGATTTAGTCCCGATTGGTGATAGAGATATGATGTCTCTTTCAACCAGCATTAAAAAATACAACAAGGGTGTAAAACAATTATTACGGATGAATCGTTACAAAATTGGTGTCATTTTTGAACGTCCTGGTTTGGCCAATGCAGCGCTAATGAATAGAAAATTTCTGGATACTTATAAATTGAAAGCCAGTATTCCTGCAGCCGCTACGGAAAATACAGGTGTTATCATGCATGTTCCCATTGACCTTAGCAATGAACACATCTACAACGCAATAACTAGTACAAAGAATATTATTTCTATTAGAAGATTTATGCGTCGCACTATTTCAGAAGGAGGGGGGGTGTCCTTTCAGCCGACGAAGACGGTGTCCATCACATTCTCGTGTGCAGCGATACCCGATAGTGTAGACCTGAACAGCTGGCGGTTCGAAGTGCGTCCGTACATTCCGCCGGTAAAACAATGCTTGAAGTGTCTAAGGTATGGCCATATAGCTAAATTCTGTAAGAACTCCCAAAGATGTTCCATATGTTCAAAAGACCATAATTATAAAGAATGCCAAATACCATCAACGGAGGCAACATGTTGCCACTGTCAAGGTAAACATGTAGCTATTTCATCACAGTGCCCAGTCAAACAACAAAAAGTGGAAGAAAACAAAAGCAAGATTAATAAAAAATCATATGCAGATTTATTCAATGAAAAGTCATTTCCATCTCTTTCAAAGGCCAGTCCTGCTAAACAATTACAATCATTAGTTGAAACAGAACCAATTTTAAATATTTTAATACAGACAATAGTAACATTAATTTCTCAAAATAAAAATAACGAAAAGAGTATTTGCACTCAAAGCATAAAAGATGTTCTATTATCAAAAATTCAGAATAATATAAGTAAACCTTAATTTTATGGATCAGCTAAATATAGTACAGTGGAATGCTCAGAGCATCAATAGTAACAAACATGCTTTTTCATATTTTTTATATGAGTATAACATACATATAGCTTTATTGTGTGAGACTTGGCTCAAGCCTCACATGAGATTTAGTATTAAAGGATATAATATAGTAAGATTAGACTCAGGTAATACACATAATGGTGTAGCTATTTTAATACATAACAGTTTACAGTTTAGTAAAATAGATACTTTATATGATGATTCCATACAAAATATAGCGATTCGTTTAAAATATGGCAATAGTAAAGAAATTTCATTAGTCAGTTTTTATAGTCCCGGAAACGCTCCATTTACTAAGTATAAATTTGATAACTTAGTTCGCAATATTCCTGGTCCTCTCTTGATTGGTGGAGATTTCAATGCACATCATTCGGCTTGGGGATGTAACAGTGTGAACATTCGCGGCCGAGAGGTGCTTGAAATCATTAATGATTATAATTTGGTTTTATTAAATGATGGAGAAATGACTACTGTAGGCTCTGATAGGTGGCAAAGAAATGCACTTGATTTAACTGTAGTATCAGCTTCAATATCATTGTCTTGTAACTGGTCTGTTCATGACGATCCGTTAGGTAGTTACCATTTGCCTGTAATTACAAGGGTACATATAAATAATAATTATAATATCTCACATGATGCAGAAACTTCAAATTTACCAAAACATGTTAATTTTAACTTGGTTGATTGGGTATTATATAGGAAGAGTGTTGATAGTTTGATAGTGGATTTTAAAATTAATCAAGATAACCCACTACAGTCATACAATGACTTGATAAAGTTGTTAAATTTAGCTATTATTAAATCATCACCCTCAAATTTAAGACCTGCTACATCATTTGATACAACATTAGTAAATAATAATCGTAAAAAACGCATCCCATTACCATGGTGGAATTTGAATTGCACTAAAGCAGTAAAAGACTCTAGGAATGCCTATAAAGAATTCAAGTACAATCCCACATTAGAAAAATATATTGAGTTTAAAAAATTACAAGCACTGAAAAAGTTAGTGTTAAAAAGAGAAAGACATTTGAGTTGGATTTCTCTATGTGAGTCATTTAATAGATCTACTCCATTATCAAGAGTTTGGCAAATTTCAAAGAGATTTAATAAAACACATAAACCTCCAAGTAATAATATTTCAGCTTGGGTATTCGATTTTCTTAAAAAATATACTCCAGATACAGTTGAGAGGCCATTTCAATCAATTTCTTATGAAGTAAAAGCTTCAGGACAATATGAGTATTTGCTTAATCCATTTTCTCTTCAGGAATTCAAATCTGCAATATCATCTAGACGTGATTCAGCTTTTGGCCTTGACGGAATACCCTATAAAATGTTGAAAAATGTATCAATTAAGGCACTTTCTGACATACTAAGTGTTTTTAATCTACTTTGGCAGGAAATAATCATCCCTAATGAATGGAAAATAGATTGTCTCATCCCAGTACTTAAACCTAACAAAGAAAGACATAAAGCAGAATCATATAGGCCAGTAGCATTAACTTCATGCATGGGAAAAACCTTTGAACAATTAATTAAACAAAGGTTAGAATTTTATATAGAAAGTAATAGTCTATTACCATCCAATCAATTTGGCTTTCGACGTGGTTACTCCACTCGAGATAGCATTTCTCATTTGCAATTAGATATATACAATTCTAATAAAATGGACAATCATTTTGTTGGTGTCTTCTTTGATATAGTGGGTGCATTCAACAACATCAATCTGCACATTTTGTGTGGTGAACTTCGTGCCCTTGGTATTCCTGAAAAAATTATAATATGGATCTTTAACTTTTTACATGGTAGAGAAGTATATGTCAAAGTAAATAAACGTTTAATAGGGCCACGTTTTTCATACAAAGGGGTATGTCAAGGTGGCATCCTCAGTCCATTGATTTACCTTCTTTATTTACATAGACTTAACATTGTTCTTGGTCTTGAAGTGGCAAATTTGCAGTTTGCAGATGATTTGGTAATCTATGCTTCAGGTTCAGATATAAGTTCTGTTGAAAGTACTTTAAACACAGCTTTAACTCGGCTAAAGAACTATTTTCATTATTTAAACTTGGATATCAGTCCAGAAAAATCTAAAGTTATAGTGTTTGGAGAGTCTGAAACAGACTTATGTATTTATTACAATAATAGTGTTCTTCCAATAGTAAATGAAGTAAAGTTTTTGGGTATAATTTTTACAAGCAGCCTCTCATGGTCTAAGTATGTTGACTATCTGTTAGGTAAAGCTAATAAAGCATTTAATTTTATAAAGTCACTGTCATTTGCAGCTGATCCTAAAATTTTACTTATGCTATATAAATCTTTAGTTCGTAGTCATTTTGACTATGGATTTTTATGCTTTGGGTCTGATCAGAGATTGGTTCACAAATTAGAGATCCTTCAAAACCACAATCTTAGATGTGTAACTGGTGCAATGAAAACAACTCCAATTAATTCACTTCAAATTGAGTGTAACACACCTCCTATGAATATAAGATTTCAGTTTTTAAAATCCAAGTACATTCTCAAACTTTTATCTTTCGAAAATCATCCTCTATTAAAGAAAATATTATTTTATCATAGAGTATACAGTCCCTCAAATTCCGTAAATGTCCCCTATATATTTCATGACTTTTCTAATATAATCAGTATTGATGATCAATATCAAATTGAGAAATGTAAAGACAGATGGCCATGTTACTCTGGTAATTATATCAGCAAATTTTGGCCCATGGACATTTATATTAACCGTGACCTACGGAGTAAAGAAGAGGTCTATCAGTTAATTTCAGAGTTCACTGGATACAGGCATATATTTACTGATGGATCCAAAAACAATAGAAATGTCTCGTTAGCTATATATATACCTCATATTACTGTTGGACATGGAGTTCGGTTACCTGGAGCCATGTCTATATTTACAGCAGAATCTCTAGCCATTTTATCAGCTTTGCAGTATATACATGAAAAGAATCTTGGGCACACAGACTGGCTTATAGCGACCGACTGCATGAGTGTTCTCATGGCCTTACACAATCCGAAACTGGACGCCAATACCGGAAATATTTTATATGAGATTCGGGCTTTATACGCTGATCTTTGTTCTAGAGGATTTACGATATGTTTATTATGGACACCCTCCCACATAGGAGTAGCAGGAAACGAAAACGCAGATTATCTTAGAGATGAAGCGTATATACTAGAATAGATCCAGGGATTAGGTATTTAACGAGACTAGGCTGCACCTATTCTAACTTTTAAAATACTTGATCCACCTAGTCTCACTGTGCCTACGCAGTGCACGGCACCCACGGCCCGCGCGAATCGAAGTACCGACTGTACTGGACTATGCTGCTATCTCGCTTCACCGCGTCCCGACGACGCGGTGAAGCGAGATAGCAGCATAGTCCTAGCTCATCCATGTTTGCCAAAATCATTCGTGAGTCAGTCACTTAAATTTGAACCTTAATTCAAAAGGCATAAAAGTAACGCGATGCGCACTCGTATTTACATAGATCATACGTGTGCCAGTCGTTTGAATTTGAACCATATCTCAATGGCATAAAAGTTACGCGACGCGCACCGTGTTGTAGAAGAATATATTCTGTCCTTTTTTAACTACACTATTCCGCAGTCTTTCCATCCTTTTCTGTCAATACTCGAGATCGAGACTAGTCGGGACTAGGCACTAGGCAGACTTTAAGAATAGGTAGAATAGATACTTTGACAATACTCGATGCGAATGAAGACTATATGATGCAGTCGAGTATCAAGTACGGACTCGTGCGAATGTGATCTCGATTTTCTGATTTTCTACGTGTATCTTAAAAAACAATGATTGTAAACAGTTACGTGATTTAAAAAATAATAAACAATGATTGTAAATAGTTACGTAATTAAATAAAACAATGATTGTAAATAGTGCGATTTAAACAAAAACAAAAGCAATGATTGTATATAGTTACGTGATTTAAAAAAAAACAACAATAAAGCAATTATTGTATGTAGTGTATAACAATGATTGTAAATAGTTATGTGATTTAAAAAAAAAACAAAAGCAATGATTGTATATAGTTACGTGATTTTAAAAAAAAAAAACAAAACAAAAAGCAATTATTGTAAATTATGATTCAAACAAAAAAAAAAATATGAAGTACTCTGAAAAAAGAATTGAAATCTTTTAAATACGCCAACAATCTTCAATGTAGATAAATCTATACGTTGACAGTCCTAAGCCTGTGTAAAGTATGAAGGGAAGATTACAATTCATTACTGCGTACGTAATACGTACTACACGTATCGTTGTTACGCAAAGACTAAGCATCTATAAAGTATGCGTATTTCATGGACTAGGTGGAACAGGTATTTGGATCGAGTATTTGTACGGACTTGGACTAGGTGCACCTAGTCCAAGATTTGCCTAGTACGACCCATCTCTAGATTATCTTGCAAAAGTTATTGTTGACGTTGACATCCCAGAGACGAGAAATGTTGCCATACCAAGTTCCGACCTGCTTACCAAATTACATGAACAATACACCTTTACTTGGCATGAGAACTGGCAAGAAACACTAAGAACTAAAGGAAAATGGTATGCGAAAATAAATCGAACCATTGGTTCTATGCCCTGGTTCACCAGATCTGTTATTCCTAAGAGCAGAAAATTTTATACAATTTTAAATCGTCTTAGACTTGGACATGGAAGATTCAATGCACATTTAGCCAGAATGAAAATGATAACATCGCCTGTTTGTATCAATTGTGACATAGGAAGTGATCAGACTCTAGATCATATAATTTTTGAATGCCCTGCTTATGACTTACAAAGAATTCATTTAGTTGATAAATTATTGGAAATATATAAAACGCCAGCAAGCATCCCGCGCGACACTCAAGGTTTGCTGGAAAATTACAGTACATACATAGCACTGTATAAATTTATTGACAGCACTGGATGGGCAATTTGACCGTTCGGGGCGACTAGAAGGATATGACTTTACTTCACAACATGATTATGACCAATACACGGATATGACCCTACTTAATACTCGGATATGACAACATAATATATGATTTTAACTATATAATAAATACTGAAGACGTGGCTCTGGCCTAAAATAAATATTAAACAAGGAATAAACTACTGAGGACGAGGCTTTGGCCTTACTTAAAAATCAAGAAAAATAATAACACTGAAGACGAGGCGGTATGGTCCAAGACCTTAGCCTGCCTGAGAAGGGCGAAGGAAAAAAAAAAAAAAAAAAAAAAAAGCAAGCAAATGAAATGTCATGTCAGTCAGTCAGTTCAGTCATTGAGTTTGAGTTCAGTCAGTTACTTGTCTTTTTGCTTGTTTTTAAGTTTCGTACTCTGTCGTGTTTTATCGCTCCGTGGTGGTCAAACAATTATTTTGAAAGTTCTAAGAATATGTATACACGGGCTAATAAAAAACTTATTTGTTCATCGAGTGATTATTGGAAATAATTAAGTTAGTGATGTGTGAATCTGTGAACGGATGACTTCCTACCATATGTTTGGTTTCGTACGGCACATTCTCCCTCAATCACCTTCAACAAATACATCTAAACGGTGTGACGACACGATAGTTTTAAATGAAAGGTAAAAGTGGGGTGAACACCGTTCAAATGAATAAAAATGTCAACAGAAGGCAGTGGAGAGACACCTTCTACTGTGCCATGTTTACCCGGGGCACCGGAACAGACTTACTTGTTTCCGAAAGCGAAAGGACACTCGAGGTCTGTAAGTCATGGAGGCACTCCTATGCTGGCGGGGAATCCCACGGTGCCGCGGCCGTCCCTCAAATCGGCGATGCGCGGGCACCAGCGCGCGCTGTCGCACGGACAAATCGGCGAGGGCGGGCGGCCCAGCAGTGGGCCCGGCCACAGCCGCGCCGGCAGCCGCACGGACTTCATCCTGCCGCCGGGGCACCGAGACGCGCCGCCCGCGCCCGCGGCTCCGCGCCTGGCGTCCGTGCGCATCCACTCGCGCCAGGCCTCGCGCTCCGACTCCATCTACACCATCCGGCGCACGTCCGTGGTCAGTCCCTGGCGGCGCGCCGCTTTCTGGCTTCTGCGGCGCCAGCAGCCCGCCATTGACAACCGCCACCTCATAGTCACGCCCAACCACCTGGTGCCAGATAAAACGCCACCCAAAGATCACCCTAATGGGAAAAGATGCGACAATAAAATTAGGACTACAAAATATACTTTATTATCATTTTTACCCAAGAACTTATTCGAACAATTCCATAGGATTGCAAATGTGTACTTTATATTCATAGTGTTGTTGAACTGGGTGCCCGCGATCAGTGCGTTTGGTAAGGAGGTGGCCATGCTGCCCGTATTGTTTGTGCTTGGTGTGACAGCCATTAAAGACTTGTTTGAAGACCGCAGAAGACATAATTCTGACAGAAGAATAAACAACTCATTTTGCAGAGTCTTCAAAAAGTGAGTATTCTTTTTTTTGATAGATTAGCAAAAGTTAAACATATAATTTTCCTTAGTCAACTTTTAATTGTGTTCATAACCCATAAAAGTTTCAATCTCACTTCAATAAAATCTTCAGTTTTATAAATTCTCTCTCATTATATATATTATACAAATCCTTGGACAAAATTTTAGTGGACAGAATTATAAACTGCAAATTATGAATTATTTTGCTATAAAAATCCAGATAATTATATTTTAAAACTAGCTGACCCGGCTAACTTCGTTCCGCCTAACAAATTTCTAAAAAAAAAGAATTTTTCTAAAATAAACATAGCCTAAGTTACTCCTTATTACATCATCTACCTGCCAATAAAAGTCCCGTCAAAATCGGTCCAGCCATTTCAGAGATTAGCCCGAACAAACAGACAGACAGACAAAAATTGTAAAAAATGTTATTTTGGTGTATATTGTCTGTTTTTTACTACATGTATTCATATACATGTAGTAAAAAAACAGTTATTTCAATATTAAAAACAAACACTCAATTTTATTTATATGTATAGATAAATGGGTTGTACTTCACTCAGTATTATATCATAAAACTAGGTACCTATGGCAAAGTTTAAAATTGCAAAGAATCATTGTAGGCTTATTATCTTACGTACAGTTAAAAACTATAAAAGTATTTTATTATCATAATACCCAAGTAAGTTATTTTGTTATGAATATTTGCACATTATTGTGTATTGTAAAAGTATTTACATAATGTAGTAATGAAAAATCCATGATAGCGTGATGGTGGACAGGGCGGTGTATGGAAGAAGAAAACATGTTGGTGAAAGATGATGATGAATACTGAGAAATCCTGAAAGTCAGTCTTATCAAGAGGTAATATTTAACTAGAGAGTAAGTTAAACTAGAAGTCGACTCCAACATTCTCATAGTTGAAAAAACACAATGCAAAAATGAATAGGTACTAAATAACAATAATAGCCTTCTATTCAGAATACCGTTCCTTCCATTTTTTATAAGATTTTTCGTAATTCCGTGTGCCTTTTGGCATAGGCCTCCTCCAACCTTCTCCATTCTTCTCTGTCCAGTGCCACTCTAGTCAATAGCGGTTCTAGGGTCAGTCTTAGGTCATCCTCCCATCTACTTCTCAGGTGTCCCGGTTTTCTGGTGCCATCTTTTGGATACCAGAGGGTGACCTGTTTGCTCCACCTGTTCTTCTGGCAATGCAGCATGTGGCCAGTTCAATGAATACTAAATAGTGAAGAATATTATGTGGCAGGTTTTTGATGAACTTACAATAAAAGCGATAATATTATGATTAAGACAATACAAAAGTATCCATCCAGATAGGTAAATTGCAACTTAAAATTTATGACCAACTTACAAATTACATATTGTTCTGTAATTTGTAAGTTGGTTAAATGATATTTACTAAGGGTGTTTCATTATAAAAGTTTCAAATTACGCATATTCAATTTAATCAAATCATACAAAATCAAATCATAATTATATTTCTTTGAATACATGGATAATTGATACATAGATGTTCTTTTTTACATAATAAAGTCCTCCATGATCTACCATCGCATGGGCATGCAAATAATATTCAATTCTAAAATTAATTCAAATTTAAAAAAAATATGATATGTTATTGAATAACGACTAATTATTTCAATCAATCAATCTATGCTCCTCCAAAATGGCACCCAGTACTCAGCCTTCTTCAACCAACAAACCTCCAGCTATTTGTACCAGCAACCTTGTTGGTACACGTAGCTGAGGAGCATCCCAATATTATTGTCCAATAAATAGCTCTTTCCCTTGAGAGTAGGTAGAACCTACAAACGCCACCCACTATGATCCATACTACTCCTAGTCCTTATGCTTCGTTTACGTTCATTCATCTAGTCATACACGCAAGCCGGTTATGGTAAAACGTATCTTGGCCTTGCCTACCTATTATTGTCACCTACATGAAATAAAAAATACTAAAAAAAATATATAAAAATACCTAGTAAAAGAATAACACATTAATATTAAATCAGTGCTCATAGGTGTCATAAAGTAGGTAGATAGTGTTGTCTAGTATCACGCGTCAACTTTCGCTGGTCGATTTTTATGACTTGTGTGGGAAGGTAGTCATCATAATCGGTGAAACGCAAGCATAAACTCGAAATTGATTTATTGCACCAAAAAATTCAAAGATCTCTAGGTACTGAACGTAATTATATTGAAAACTGCCCTACTTATTGTAATCGAAGTTTTATGACATACCTTTCATTCGTATACCTATGATAGTCATTGGTTTGTTTTGAAATAAGTTATTCATTAAAAAAAAACTTAAAAAAAAATGCTTTTTTCGTATTCTTCTCAGCAAACTCTTTCATTTGATACCCATATCATGGCAGTGCACAAAAAATTACTAGACCGCCATCTTGGGCCGTCCGCCCTATTGGATTTGAAATGATGTCACTTAGCTAACCATGCATTGTCATCCAAAAAATAAAAAAAATCACCTTAATCGGTGGAGGACAACTGCTTTAAAATTGAGCCGAACACACTAACATACATACATACACTGCAAGTTAAATAAAAGCTTGTACAAAAATTACCTATTAGTAGTATTTAAAACTCGAACACCAAATATGTTCCCAAACAAATAACAGGAATTTAGTTAACTAATTAACATATAATGGTTTTCCTGCTGATAAAGCCGTTGTTAAGGGATCAGTAAAGACTCAATAAAAACAACTTCTTAAAAAAAATAATCGCATGCCCAGGAAACTCCGAGAACGCAATTATGAACAATATCGCACGCGCAAGGTACTGTAAATAATGCCGTCTTATCTTGAACAATGTTAATACCGAGTACTTATTAAGTTCATACGGCAAAAAGTATTCGATAACCTCGTTATTTTCCTACTGATATGACTAAACACGAGTATTTACCGTTTTACTGACGCGCTTGGTTTTATCGATGGTGTGGTAGCGAAGTGATCAAACGTTAGTCTTTATGTAGAACAAACCACGAACCACGCTCTGCGGTGGTCAATTTGTAAGCATACCCAGAGTGGCATTGGCGATAATGCAGAGATCTTCTAAAGGCGAGCCGGAAAATGTAAACTCTTCTATAGATAAGTCTGAATACAGCATGAATATCGGTGAATTTTTTTCGGAGACACCATTACTATTGGATGGCCTCCTCGTCCTGCCCGAGATGGAGATTTGATCCCTTGGTGTCGTCGATTTTCTCCTAAACATAGCTTACGAAATCAAAAAGCAGATCCAAATTTGGCGGTTCGAACCTACATCTAAATTTACTTACTAATGCCCTGAGTGACAAATAGCTTAAGCCCCACTAATAATAAATCTAACCGAAAGGTCTATCAGTCTATCCTCAAGGTTGTGAAGGCCTAAAAGCGGACAAAACGGACGATACAGTAGGGAATACGTTCGAGGACATGTAGAAGGACTCTAAACTCCATATCCCCATGGGCATTTTAGAATGCTTAGTTAAGCTGTTTGGGTAGTAAATATTGGCAAAAGAAGCAATATTTTTCCTCTTATTAGCCGTACCTTTTTTAATTTTTATTTGTGATAGGCTAGCATTTGACCACTATCTCGCCTGATGTTAAGCGATGATGTGGTCGACAGTGAAGCACGCTTGCCTACAAGTAAAAATTTTTTTGCTTTATTTTTTTAGTGGTATCTCGCAGTTCAACCAAGTGATGCCTACTGCTTAACAGGACTTTCCTTGTGAAGACTAAACTAGAGTCTCCAGCTAGACACTCCTAGAAGTAACCTATTCTTCTTTCTAGTAGGGAGGTTGTAGTTATCAGGCAACAAAGACTCCGGCAGGGATTTCCACTCCTTAACTGTACGCACAATGAAAGTATTCGCATAACGCTTTGTGCGTATGGGTGGGATGTCCACCGTGTACCGATGGCGCATTGCCCTAACTCTTGATGATGGAAAGGGCTAGACGTAATCAAATTGTGCAGTTCCATAGCACACTCTCCGAAATTTAACCGATAACTGTTAGTGAGTATTGTTCTACTCCTTGGCAAAGACCTCCCCCAATTTCTTCAAATCAATTTTCTGAGTCACCCCGATCTAGTCCTTGAGGGACGCGTTTAGGTCGTCTCGCCAAGAAAATAGTTGGTGCAATGATGCCTCTTCTAACAAGCATGTCATTAAGGACTATTATGTCGTTAGTTTAAAAGACCGTCGATCTGTCAACCGTTGGTCATTTTAACTTATCAAAATAAGCACTAAACCATTTATAATTCCATTATACAACTTATGTGTGGCTATTAACTTCGTTGATATTTATTATTATTGTCGCGTTGACGTTTTATTTTAGTTTTAAATATGTATTATTTGTTGGCAAACAACCGATGTTATCTTACGTCTGCATTTATGAAGCGAAGCGATCGATTATTCTGATACATTGCCATTCCAGACTTGGGTGAAATTCTTAGGCATGTCCAACGTTGCCCTCCGAATCCTCTACTAATTTGCTTCTCTTCCGTCAGTCCCACATATTACAGCTAGCTAACTCGTCAGTCCTATCTCCATTCTTTTCACCGGTCACAATTCTGTGCTACTTCTTACCAATGATTGAGGAAGACATTCAATTCCACCCGCCAACTTCTTCGTTTTCTACTGCGTCCCATGTAGCTGGTTCAGAGATTAATCCTGTGATCTACGATCCTACAGCTCGTTCGACATTTTCGGAAAAACCTTGATATTACATAGTACACCTATCTACTTATTTACAAGGTGGATACAGCCTTTCGTGACATAATTGAGGGCAAGTCCTCAGTGCCTATAACGCAGCACATAAGTTATTCATTCAACATGTTCGTATTACAGTGAATTTCTTATGATATTTGCTCTACCAAGTGGTTGGGCGGTTCGGCCACTCGACTATAATAAGTTACCCATTAATGTTACAAGCGTATGATGGGAACTGAGCATGTTTGCCGGTAAATAATCCGGTATTTATTTATTAGAGAGTTTATTGCTTTTCTCTTCCGAAGTTTGTTTCGTTTACTTTTTGATTTTCTACGAATAAGAATCTCATGTTCGTGGTTTTTGTACGAATCTTGTTAAGGATCCTAAGGGGAAACATTCTACGTAATAATTACCACGCTAATAAGGAGTATAATTGAGTTTTACCTTGCTATGAAAACAAAACAATTTGATCTACAAACAGGTGAGTTATCGCGGAAGTAGCACTTATGCGATTTTTCAATTGATTTTCCATGAAACACTGTCTGCGTAATAATTTGAGCAAGAACTGAAGCTTGGTTTCCGTTTGGCAATAAAGGTACATCAATAGATCATAAATATCAACAAACTCCGTACCTACAACAAAGACTGCGCAGAAGATTAAAATTTTATGGACGTGTGCATGTCATACATAATTTTAGTCAGCGCTAAAATGCCAAATGCTACATTGTCGTTAATGGCACTGAGCTTGGGTCTTGGCTAAAACTTCCGTGTCATGGATAAAATGGGCATATGTAAGGCCAGAAAGAACAGGCTCCCTAGCCAAGTTACAAACGTTTCTCATCGAATCTCTTTCTACAATCGTTAACGCCTTCTATTCGTATGATCTGACCACGTGTCTTAACGTTCAGATGAGTCATTCCCATATATTGATTCGTTTTCAAATAGCTTTATCGATTGCAGATTGTCAACTTGACTACAGGTGAGACCTTTACGTGCCCCTTCATCGATGACAATTTCCAAATATCTTGGGGTCGGCTTCCAGTCTTCATAACCGGATTCGGTTGAGTCCCAGTGTTTTACATGGAGCGTCTGCCTATCTGACCTCTACAACCCAGTAACTGGGTAACACGATACACCTTGGCAAGATTGGTTCCAGATTTGCGACTGGCGACTGTCAACACCACCAACGGTTTAACTTGCTTTCCAAGGCACGGATGTGTCTCAATAATTATGTAATGGATGGTCACCCATCCACGGACCGACCTCGACAAACGTTGCTTGACCTTGAAGATCGACCCGTGCGGCTAATACTATTTAGCCTCGAGCTCGTCTGCCCCTTATCGATGACACGTCAAAATATTTCACAGTAAGTACGTGTTGAACGACAAACATGTTGAAGTTGAGCTTTCACGCGCACACCTCGTTAACTGTAATTTCGATTGATTTTGTTGAGATTGCTCGACTGACAGCCCCAAGGTCATTCGCAATCATTGTGCTACAATATTTATGGCCTACTACACTTTGTTGGTAAACGTTTCCTGATTTCTAGACAAACGAACTATAAATATTTATCTGACACGAAACTAAGCAAAAACTCCATTCATCATAGTCATAATTTCAACGGAAAGACGTCCACTGCTGGACACTGCTAGAGCTCTTCAAAGTGTCGCCAAATCGATCAGTCCTGTGAGTCACGCATCCAGCGTATTCCCGCAAGACTTTGGTGCACCTGGAGGAAGGCATTCCAACGCTGCGTCTTTCGGTACGCGGTCGCCATTCCAGGTCTTTTCGGCCCCACCCATCGACCATCCGTTCTGTCTGCGAGGAAAGTGCCCTGACCACTGCCGCTTAAACTTGGAAATTCTTCAGGCTATGTCGGTAAACCTGGTCTCCTGTGGGTATCTTTATTTCTGTTTCAAGCAATCAAGGAAACGCCGAGCATAACCCTCTCCATTGCCCTTTGGGTGACTTTAAGCGATGAGATGAGGCCGATTGTGAGCGTATCCAAGGGTTCTATCAGACAGAGCGCGGTCACGCGGTCAAGCATTCAAGAGATCAGTTTTGCGTTAATTGTGTTGTATTAAGTTACATTGATATACCCACACAGCAGGCATTCTGACCGTCTCGGTCAACTAGAACGTACGCGTTCGCGCGTTCACGGCTGTTTCGGTGACCTATTTGGAAGGAAAATGGAGACAGAAAAGCTAATTATGTTAGTAAGTGGAAGGCGTTTGTTATACGATGCGAAGGATAACGATTATAAAACCCGAGGAAAAGTAGCAGAAGCATGATTGGAAATTGCCAGAGAAATGGGTACCGAAAATGGTACCTAAGTCATAAAATAGTTATTTGTGGAACATATATTTTTTGCCATTCGTTGAGAAACTGCCAAATTCAATTTGTTAAGAAAATATAAATTCAATAATAGGTCTTCGAATGAAAAAGTATCGTCAAATAACATGGTGACAATAGTGGTACCGCGTAGACCGTCCAACAGCGGGGTTCGTGAGCAACAGACCGCTCGAACGCAAAACTGACCTCTTGATCGCTTGACCGCGTGACCGCTCTCTGTCTGAAAGAACCTAGTGCCTTTAAACTCCATTATATATTTTAAGGCACTATTAGATAACGTTCTCAGTTAGCTTATAGCACTTTCACACCTACTCCGTGTTGATAACGACTGTGGGGGGTTAAATATTATTGACACGCAAGTAATTGTTTTATACACAAACCCCGTTCGTCATCACGCACCGTCCACACAAAGAAGAAAATTGACGAATACTTTACAAATTACAATACGGCAAACTAATCTGTCTTGGGTGGAAAACCTTCATTATTATTGATAGCTACTCGTTAATTAAATCTCGTTAATTGATTCTCTTTCGTTGCATCGGTGAATTTGTTACTAATTGATTATATCGTATTCTCTATAGACTTGAGCGTTAAATAACTTAGCCAGGGCTTAATTGATCGACTATTTCGTGCTTTTGTTCTATAATATTATTAATATAGTTAAACATTTTAATTAACCTAACATATCAAGATTTCGTTTTCCTCTTACAACCACAGAGAGCCAATTAGATGCAGAGATATTTGTACTAGATTTAGAATCGTTATTCATAGTCTAGTTACTGCAGTGTGAACGTCTATGAACTGAATGTTGTAACCTAGCAACATCCACACATTACATCACTCATATCATGGAAAGATCTTTTGCTAAGTGCCTAGTACTTCATGCTAAGTATTACTGCAACATTTTTCCATAGGTATGAAAAAGCCATTTGCTTCATCAGACTTTTCCTTCATAACAATTTATATAGGACCCATAAACGGTGAAATTACAAACCCATAATATGCGATAGTTAACATATTTTGAGGAAATGTCCTGATTTCATGCACAGTCATATCCTTTTTATTTCGACCATTATCGAATCGTGGTTTATTTGTAAGCGTTTTCCCTGTTTTTTTTAACGGGTAGAAACATTCAAAATGCTGGACTTTTGGGGAAAAGATCAGGGTGTGTGGGATTTTAAACCTCGTTAAAACCACCCCAGTCATCACTACCAGCACATCAAATATCCGTGCGTTCAAGCGTTTTTGCCGTACCTATTATTGGAAACAAATATAGCAGCTCACATGTTAGGACCCATTAATACTAATGATTATTATTAATTTTTATCCGTGGTGCTAGGCAACTGGGCTTATCCCATTTGTAAACGATCCTTTGTGCCTATTGGCCTTGTTTGTTCTGTCTCCTGCTTGATATGGAGGGACGAGGAAATTTGTATTTTTTCCTACTCCTCCGTTATTCTTTTCTAATTAATTTCGTTGCGGGTTCCAAGACAGTTAAATTCCTTCTCCGGGACTTCGTCGAGCTTCATTGCCTCGGCGCTTTTCTGGTGGTCGCCACTGTTGATTCTGGTTTTCAGGAGTTGCAGAAGTTTGAGAAGAGTGCTGTGGGATTGTCCCAAAAAAAAACACCATCGGCACGTATAAGAGACTCCGTAACCTCTTGTAAGACCACCCCGGAACCCCCTCTGTGCAACACCTGTGTTCTGAACTTTGCACAAAGTTAGAATATTTGTGCTAATTTCGAAGATTTTGTACAAGCCTTGGTCTGTCTGAGTTTATAGACCTCAGGCTCATTCTGTCTAATTAATATCATTACAATGTTTCATTAGATCTTTCTATTAGTCCTTCAAACGGATAGATTAGATCGATAAAGGAATGATTTATATCCAAGTAACATTAGAGTCAGGCTATGACTATTTTATGATGCAGTAGAATAAGTGGAAGCCTTCACGAGTTCCCATTAGTGGGGACAGTGATTACGGACCGAATCAATGTGGAATGAGGGCGTTGATATGTCGTGTACAGTCGAAAAATGAGATACCTAACTACGTGTAAACAAGTAAAGCTAACTTGGAAAAACTACTTTTAAATGATGTTGTGCATGGGATGAATAGTCAAGGCATTAAAAATTGCTCTTCAAATGCCGCGTCTTGAGTCTAAACTTGCGAGTGATGTAGACAGACAGACTGGCAGGACACCTTCCTCTTTTTTGGGTAGATGGAAAATTCTTTAATTATTTTGAGCCCTTTAGGTGGTCACCTAAATCTGTATTATTCTATCAACTTAGACTTTAACCCACTACTGTATTATTATCACATGACCTGTATAGGTGACCCCTATAGTATATTTTAAAGACGACCTTGACCTCAGAATTTATTTAGTGTGATCTCATAACAATCACCGACCTCACCTAACTTAAAAAAAAATATTTTTCACAAAAAAATAAACCGACTTCAAACACTAAAAAGAGCAAAAATAACTTTAGTTAAAAATAACCTCTTATTTTTTTATCGTTTTGTGACACCGACTAACTAAACGAAAGTTATTTTTGCTCTTTTTAGTGTTTTGCTTTGGAAGTCGTTTTATTTTATGTGAAAAAGTTTTTTTCTTTTTAGTTTTAGAACATAATCACTAAGAAGTGACTAAGTTCTTTAGTAAGGTACAGAAGGATTGACAAAATACCCAAAATAACACAATTTACACATTCGTGCCGTCTGTCATTAAGGAGTTCGGTTATAATATGTTTCTTATCTTGAAAACTGCTGAACCGATTTTGATAAATAAGTTGAGAGATACGTAATCCAATAAATAAAGAATGATCACGATCCGATTACTAGTTCGGAGAAATGCGTAGACAAACATACACTTATGAAATTTGGCACACTTGTTTAAGGTGTAATATTCCCCAATGTTAACGCAGTACTAGCCGTGCGCCCGCTCGGAGCCAGAATATCAATATTGAGCCTACTCTTGGCCAGTTTTGTTTGCAAAATATTATTTGATTTACATATGCTATTTCAGTTATGACGAAACTAGCCATCAATTTTTCTGAAAAAAGATATTTTTAAACATCTAAGTCGTTTTGGAGGATTATCCAAAAGAAGCGAAATAATATCGCTATGCTAATTATTTTTTTAAAGCAAATCTATTAGTTACACGAAAAAAACATGTTTCACAAGTAATGTACATGAATCAATATTTTTTTCTTTTTTTCTAGCCTTTTAACCAAGCCGTTACTAAGGAGTATTATTTAGAAAGTAACCGTTTTACGGCTCTAAAGTGGTGGAAGGCCCTTAAGAGTGACATTATGTGAATATTGTGCAATTTCAATAATATTACATACATACGTGTCGAATTGATAACCTCCTTTTTTAAGAGTCGGTAAAAAAACATTTTACGTAGAGAATAAACACCATTTAATATTTACAGAGTAGGGTATCAAAATATACATATAACAGCGTGTAAGAAAAAAGATGACAATTATTTATGCCTGCACAACCTAACCCTTATGTTGACTGTACTGGCCGAGCTGGAAACGCAACTCTTCTCAAAAATATATGACGTGTAAAAGTGTACAGAATAAACACCATTTTAATATTTAAATTCAAACGGAAAGATGATAATTTGTGCCTGTACAACCTTACCCTTTTGTTGACTGTACTGATTGGCCTGGACACGCAGCGCTTCCAAAACTGGGTCATTGGTCAAGGTCTGGCGGGAACACAATGTCTCTCCCCAAGTCCTCGTAATAATATGTCCATGTACGTGCTTGACAGGCATTATTGTTACCTTAAGTTGTTGTTAAGGTTTAAAAGGTTACTGTGAATACGATTTGGTTTGTTTCCGAATGTATTATTTTTATTGATGGGAGCTCGCGTTTGACCACTATCTTACCCAATCGTAAGCGTTAACACGTTATCGTTTTTTAATTTAGTAGTTCCATGATTTTTAAGCGTATTTTTTTGCATTTCTGTCGTCAGATTGATGTACTAAAACCTTTATCGTACTGTTCTCAGTACGATTAAGTTTTAAGTAACTTGTCATGATTACTGAAATGGCGAATAATAGAGAAGAATGGAAGAAAAGTCATGTTGCGCCGACCATATTTTTTTACCCGTAGGGTCCAAACGAAGCCCTATTACTGTCACTCACTTGTCTGGCTGTCTGTCTGTCTGTCCTTCGTCTGACACACCGGTTTTACGGCCAAACGGTTGGAGCTACAGTCCTTAAGTTTTCACAGTATAAGCATCTTGTTGAACCAAAGCCAGGCAAATTGTCAAAAAATATTATTTTATGTTTTTAAGGAGCCCTCCCATACTGCTAAAGGGGTCGTTGCTTAGAACTCGTTGAGTAGATAAATACTGTATTTTGTTTGTTTTTTTTTTCTTTTAAAAAAATATTGAAAAACAAAGGAATGAGAAGTCACCAAAGTCAGCTTTGCCCATATTGTTCCGAAGAATTTTTTGACTTCGCATTGACATCTTGAAATTTCATCATCACGGATCTTGAAATTTGGTGATAATGTTTATTATCTATCTATACTATAATATTATAAAGCTGAAGAGTTTGTTTGTTTGAACGCGCTAATCTCAGGAACAGGTTGGAATTGAAAAATTATTTTTGAGTTGGATAGTCCATTTATCGAGGAAGGTTATAGGCTATATATCATCAAGCTACGACCAAAAGGAGCGGAGCATAAATGAAAAATGTTGCAAAAACGGGCAAAAATATTCCTTTTTGAGAGCTTCCGTTGCGTGCGCTGCGTAGGCGGTTAAAGTTACGCAACAATCATGTATGTAGTTATGTAGTGTAGGTACGGTAGGGTAAATGGGTAGGTAGGTAGCCAGTTGACAGGAGCGAAGCCGCGTGGGACAGCTAGTTACGTATATTTTACTAACAAATACCATTTTTTCTTTGATATTCCCTCATTTTTCTATTACAACCAACTTAATTTTGCAGTTGGTACGGAACCCTAAATGTGCGAAGTCCGACACGCACTTGACCTGTTTTTTATTAGGGTTAGAGCAGGAGTATGCTCATGATGATGATGATGACGTAGAAAATTCAACATTGTCGTCTCCAATGTGTGTAACACTAATTAATGATTTATAAACTAATCTATGGAAGGACCCAGTTTAATGTTTCTAACTCAAGCCACGAGAAATCGGCTCGCTTCATATAATGACGTACTATGATGTATGGTCTGATAACGGTATCGCTGCGCCGGTGGACGCAGATTATCTCAATGGGTTGATTCACCGTACGGTGAACGTATTTTATCAATTATGATAGGATGATGTACAAAAAAATCAAGGTGAGATAACTCTTGTTGGTTTATTCGAAGTGCTTCAGAGAAATCCCCGAGCGATGTATCTGTTTGAATTGTTGGAATGTTCGTGAGCTCATACATGCTGTGTTTTTGCAATTCTTCGATGTTTGCTCAGATGCATCTTATTTTAAAGCTTAGTTATTTATTTTATGATTCTGATTATTGACCATTTAGATATAAGATAAATGGAACCCATAAGGAACCCAACATTTTTGCCGATAGATTTATTGAGATTAGCTTCATCATTTCAGCCGATAGACGTCCACTGCTGAACAAAGGCCTTCCCTAAGTGACTCCACATTGACCGGTCTTTTCGCAGGCAGATTCCTGCAGCCTTAACCAGACAACGTCCCACCTAGTGTGACACTCAACACCTTATTCATGACTATATTCAAAGTTTTATAGACAGTCACGTAGTCACAACTCCATAAAAAAGAAACTGTTTTTAGAAAGTAATATTTCCACTGCTCATTAACGAAATTGGCAATGTATCTAATCGAACGTGGTCATTTGTAGTTACATCTGTACATAACAATAAAACAGACTGTTGTTTTATGTCATTTACAACATGTGTAATTAAATCGCCAGCCAAGTATAATGGGTACATAAATAACAAGATCGGTAAACCCCGGTTCCACACCATTTGCGTGGTAAAATCCAAATCTGGGTGTAAAAATTAATACTCAACACATGTCAGTAGTACAATAAAATTAATACAATGATGTTCAAGGCAAAAGGCGCCCACCACAAAGACTGATTGGTGATTTGATGACAATTTACAACTTTTAAACCAACGTTGTCTGCGGGAGCCTAAAGAAGGTTGCATGTTTTTTTGTCAAAGACGGTGGTAACTCTAACTCGTACCTATGAAATAAGCATACGTTTTTAATACTTGAAGCTATACGGTTTGTAGTCTGCTTTACCCCTTTTAACTTAGCAAGAAAAACCCAGTAGATAGTTTAACCGCAGCTGGACATTTCCTAACTTCCAAGAAATAATAAAATTACAAGTTACAAGTCAGCTTGTTTTAATTGCTCAACAAGTTAAGAATATATACGTGACAAATCTCAATACGGAATTAAATATTAATTTACAAACAAATAAAAAATGTACAACTCTGTTTCACAATCCTCTCCATCTCACCTGTACCTAAGCGATGATGTCGTCACGCTTGCTTGTCTAGAAGAAATCCATTCACTCTTCACTTAAGGAACCCCAGGTTAAACCTATCAGGAAAACACAGACTCCGGTAGGGAATTCCTTTTCTTAGCTGTGCTGAATGCACAGTGAAAGTACAGTAAAATCAGATCTATTTGGCCGGGCTGAACGTAGGTTTTCCGATGCGCGTGGCACAGCGCGCTGCTGTTTTAGTATGAGATTTACTACTATGCAGCCATTTGTAGCCAACTTCAGACCGGCCAAAAAGATTAGGGATTACTGTAAATAATGCCCAAAATAAATACCCAAAATAAATGTAAATCTTCCCAAATACAAAAAAGCACGATTTGGTATCTCTCTATCCTAGGTGTGCCCGTTTGTGTCACATTTAACCGGTTTGTGTTTAGATGATTATTTATTTATTTATTTAAACTTCATGTACAAATAGTGGTACATAGGCGGACTTAATGCCACAAGGCATTCTCTACCTGTCAACCTTTGGGTTAAAAAAGACAACTTTGTGAAATGGGTACAAAAAATATTTAAAAATTACAATTTGTATACGGAAATGTATATACTTACATAAATATTAATAATACACATATACAAATAAATTAATACGTAAATATTAATAATACACATATACAAATAAAATAAACTAATAAATACCAATAAAAAAAGAAAAAAATTAACCTAATTAGCCCTTATGTTAACCTTCTTTTTTTAAATAGGTAGACGATTTTCTGGAAGAGCCGGTCATTGCACTGGGTCCAAGTAAATGAGGACACAAGTGCTACAGTGTACCAGGAAAATGTAACAGGAATATACTTTTATATGTATTTTGCAGACGTCATGTGCATTGTTTTGTGCTGGGCTTTCCGCAAACGAATCATTTTGAACCGCCACTGAATATGGCGTCTCCATATTCGTTTTAATTGATAGAGTTATTTTTAAAAACAGTTGCATTTACCAGGAACTCCATGTTCTTTCCGGTTTAATTTGAAATTTCCCTTGACGGGTTTTTACAAATTGATCCTTAATCAGATCGTTAACGCAATAAACACAATATTCGCAGTAAACGTAATTTTCATAGACCCAAAAAGTTACTCCAAGAGTCAATAGATGAATAGAGAAGGCAGTCTAGCAACTCTAAGGAGGAATTAAAATGTTAAAGTCGTGAGCTCGTGACAATCTAAGAATTCAGATTTGACAGCTATAAAATACGGTGAATAAGTTAAACTTGATGTTTACAAATGATACTCGTTGTTATAGTGTATGGGTAACATAATAATTAATTAGGATTATGAATATGATTTTTCGTAGTCGTTCATACAAAGTTATCGCGGCATGTAAAATGAGAAACATCATGGGCAGTCTTAGATTGTCACGGTTTTAAGCATCTGTATTCTGTTGGTAAATTTTAACTCGCACGGTATTATTTCTCCTACTATTTTTACATACTGGCAACATTTTAAATGAAAATGACAGTTCGTTAAGATGGCCGTTACGTGGGAAAGGAAATTGATATTTGCGTTCCTTGAATATACAATATTTTTGATAAAAATATTTTTAGGTAGTCCAATAGATATTTTAATCCTCCGAGGGAGCGTCATCCACAAATACATACCTACATCAAGTATGTAAAGTCTACATGGCAGTACGTGGGTAGTGTAGCCTTACAACACTTGTGCAAACTTCGTAGTCAACGTCATCACTTCATGACAATCGCCGACACAGTTTCAGTTCGGTTATTCGGTATCGTTATCGTACAAATGCATCCTCGCCAACAGTCATTCATTACTATACTATAAACATTTATTACGATTGCATATATTACTGATAAGTGCTAATCATGTTATGTCTGTTAAAATGTAGGATATAAACATAAGGCGGCCATTGTTTTTAGTTTTCCTTTATAAATGTAACTAGTGTACAATAAAGTATATATTAAATAAATAATATCACGCCTGTGTTCCCCGAAGGGTTAGACAATGGTGCAACACGGGCGCAGAAAGGTTGCCGATGTCGTTATGACGTCACTCTGACGTTCGATTCTCGCTATTGGTGCACGAAGCGAACGCAGGTCTCCGCGCGGTTGGTCGGGAGGGAAGGGTAGAAATCAGCAATCATTCGGTGCCCGAGTAGTATAGTAGACTCATATTGCGCCAGTTATGTTAAAGCACCGTGTATTAGGGAACGAGCCTATTGCCATCAACCGGCCTCAAATCCAGACTCCGGGGCTGCTAAAGAGAAAAACCAGATGGAAAAAACCCAACAACACTTTGCCCGATCCGGAAATCGAACCCAGCAGCCGTATTGCGTAAATGCGCAAAGAGTTCAAACTCTATCCAACTTACCAAATCGGCCAATCACACAAAACGGAAAACTACATCGCGTCATTCATCTCGCATGTGATTGGTCGGTTGGCTAGAGTTTGAACTCTTTGCGCACTTACGCAATACGGCTGCAGGACCTCATGGTCAGCACTAGCGCATGCTACCACTAGACTAGACCAACAACGCAGCCATAATTATTACAGGCAAGGCAGCCATATTATATCATACATCCGACTGAATATCCTAAGTAAAAAGTAATCATTTGAGTTTTGGCTCTCGCCTACTTCATCCTCTAATATAGGAACAATTAAAAAAAAAAATCCATAAACTGAAAAAGAAAGATATACATTTACACTGTGCCCCTATGTTTTCCTTTTATTCAAAAAGGAAAACATAGGGGCACAGTGAATAGAAGCACAACATAATTATATCGTTTTTATTAAATTTATGTGTTTTTGGACGATTCGCAGGAATTTAACTCGCCTAAAAATATTAAT
Source organism: Orthosia gracilis (assembly GCA_947562075.1). Lineage (NCBI taxonomy): Eukaryota > Metazoa > Arthropoda > Insecta > Lepidoptera > Noctuidae > Orthosia > Orthosia gracilis. The sequence goes on along the minus strand of OX387271.1, from coordinate 23,994,494 downwards.
TTTAATGTGGCGATTCGCTCGAAGTTAATTTATCGGTGTACAAATCGACCACTCCAAAATTTTGTAGTAGGCGATTCGTACAATTCGTACGCTTATAATGTTGACATTACCACCTAAAGAAATTATATTTTTATCATGTTATTAAACTCTCTAGTGAATTTAATCGAATCTTTGATTTTTATGTCCTAAAAAATAAACGTCCCAACACTAGTAAGAACCTACTGATCAATAGGTGCCATTTAATTTTGTGGAATAAAATTGCGAAAAATATCAATAGGAACCATATGTGGCATACATCAGGTGCCATTCAACTAGTTTCCGTTCAATTGGGTGCCCAATGTGGAATACGTCCTCAAATCATATATTAGTTAATTTAATAAAGACATTGTTGTTTAATTAACTTCGGGCGAATCGCCACAGAAAAATTAATATTTTTAAAAGTGGTCGATTCGCACTTTTCAGGCGATTTATATTCGTGCGAATCTTCCAATAGCCCAAATTTATATAGGTACTATCTTTTAAATTTGTCCAATACTGGAGGAGAAAAAAGGCACGAGCCAAACCTCGAATTATGACTTTTTAATATGGAAATTCACTCGGAGCTTTCTGCTCGCATTTCCTCTTATTATTGTAAGTATTGTTCTAAATAAAATATACTGGTTTTTTCCTGTTTGATTCACTTCTTCGCGGTCTGACCAAAGGGTAGTAGAACATTTCGTCTGTTTTAGCAGTAGTATACAATACCACAACACAGGATCCGTTTTCGGGCTAAAATAGCCTATGTTACTCAGGAATACTGTAGCTTTCTACTTGTGAAAGAATTTTCAAAATCGGTTAAGCAGTTTTTGAGTTTATCCATTACAAACAAACTTACAAACAAATCTTACCTCTTTGTAGACCACTAAAGATCACAATGGGTCGAAGTGTCCGTGTTATTTCTCGGCCCCTCCACAAGATAAGATACCTCTTTGTAGATAAAATACCCAATACTACCTTCCTCTCCCAATATTCTTTCTACTTTCTTTCGAATTAACTATGTTCTAATAAACGATTTCTATTTCTACGACGCGTCACTTAACTACATTTGTCTAGGCTTTAAGTTAATCATCATATTCATCATGCATTACGCACGTAGTATACAGTATGTAGGTGCTTATCAAATTTTTCTTTTCTTTGTTGTTGCGGTTTTTGTGGTACCTAATCTAAATAACGTAAACAAATAATGGCCTAGGGCACTATGACGTCTTAAATCCTCATGATTCAAATTTGAGATAGAGACGCAGCTCTACAGAACGAATAGTAGTATACCCTTTTCACCCGACTGCTGAAAGGGGGTAATGTGTTTATCAGTCTATGTATGTTTGTTCCTATGTTCCCTTCTAGAGACCAAACGCGTTGGCCGATTTTGATGATCACGTCAATCGATTCGTCTTAACCTTGCGAATGTCACTGGCTACATTAAAATTGGAAAATAGAAAAATGGCGGCTTTTGGGCGCCATATTGTGGGGGCCCAAACTGTTTTGCTGCCAAACTCTTCGTGTGGTGTATCAAAATAAAGGGTTTTAAGAGGTGATTTCAAAAATATATATCACTATATGTTTAAATGTACCTAATTCGACATACATTCAACACTTTCGCCTTTATTATGTTTAGGATAGATCTGGTTTTGGTCAGCCAGCTCGCGAATATTTATCCTCCGAATGCACAGCATGATTTTCTACTTGTTTATTAGTTCTCTTCTTAAGCAGTCGGGTTTTTTGATTTTTTGAATTATCTTTTTTTTTGGATCTAATGTCCCCCATTTATGAGTGGTTCATCTACCAGGGCGGGCACTATAGGTACTTGCACCAGTTTTCCAATTACTCGTTTTATAGATAAGGGTCGCTGTAGTGTTTGACAACACTTAAAAGGACGGTTTTATAGGGCAAGCTGTGATTACGTTGGTGAGCGGACAAATCGTTACCCAGAAAAATTACAAAAGCCAAGAAGAACCCGTTCATTTTGTTTGCTCTTTCATCGGTCATCATTGTTAAATCGGCTTACTGAACCAAAATAATTATTTAAATTGTTTAAATCCAATCAATACGAACCGTATTGCCGATTGTACATACTCTACCATATTGCCGAAACGATATCGGTCATTAACGACTTATTATTAAACAATCATGCCTTGTTTGTTTAAACTATTAGTTTGGTGATTGCTCAATGTTTATCAGGACAATATATGAATGTTTAAATAAAATTGTACATATTACTGTACATTGTACAGTCAGTTAAATTGATTTATGGGCAGATTGACACTTTGTCAATTTGCCGTGTTATTTATCGTACGTATAGGAGATGATACGTAGAAATGCGATAGTGAATATAAATTTAATGGATGTCGTACATTTTGGGAAGTGAAATATATGTTCATGAAAAGCAGTATATTGTTCAAACTTCTTAACAATTATGTCTAGCTCTATTGGGCAACCAATAAAATGTTAGTGGGGGAGAAGTTTGAAATGGTTCGTGTGAATTGAATACATAGATATAATTACAGTTTAAACGATACATTTCAAGAACGGCATGCGTGGATTGGAGAAATTTTGAATATGGTCGGATTAAAATGCTTGGTTATTTAAATGTAATTAAAGAATTAAATAATGCCTAACAAGGTAGACCGATGACCTGGTGAAGGCCTCGAGAATCTACTGGACGCGATAAACACATGACCGGACGATGTGTCGGCGCTTAGGGGGAAATCTGACACGTCCGGTATAGTTCTCGACAAAATTCTGGGCCGCCCTGAAATTGGCTTTCCGGTGCGCAAGGCACGGATCACTCCTGTTTTTTTATGAGATTTATTACTGTGCAGACATTGTAGCCAACTTCAGGGCGACCAAGAAGTTTGGCGAGAACTATTCCGGTATTGGATGGCTTTCGGCTATGATGACGATGATGACCAACTAAATGCCCTTAATTGTACCGATTGTACTACAGTTACTCGTAGTGTATTCCTATTACTACAGTACAACATCATAATAATATTATAAATGTGAATGTAAGTTTGTTTGTTACGCTTTCACGCAAAAACTACTGAACCGATCATCATGAAACTTTGTACATATATTCTTGGAGGTATTAGAAGTAACCTAGGATACCTTTTACTAAAATTTTTTATTTTTTTAATGGCTTTTCTGCGAGCAAAGCCGCGGGTAAAAGCTAGTACATTATAGTTGATCTATCTCACGACGGCGGGTTGGTCTTAGTCGTGTGTGTGATGCACATGCACATTGTTTCTGTGTGCGGAAAGGAAGCGCTCAGTATCGCCTAAGCACACAGAAACTGTGCATCTAGACACACGACTAAGACCAACCCGCCGTCGGACGTGACTCGTGATATACAACAACTGTACCCACATAGTTACACACTCGAGACAAGCAGTGACCGCAGCTCCATCCGTCATAAAGAAGGTTACCTCGATACCCAGATGTTTACAAATTCATTTTAATACAACTGGTTATGCTAAAGCTACATTTTCTATAATGCAAATTAAGCAATGAAATTTCGGAATTCTACTTATATTGATAATTCGTCCATTTAAGAGGAAGGAAGGCTAAATAAATGTACTTACAATTGTATTTCCCATTGAGCTGGTGGAGCTGATGAATATCATTACATATTATAAAATGAAGTCCCCCGCCGCGTTTATACGCGATAAACTCAAAAAGTACTGAATCCATTTTCATGCGGTTTCCACCAATAGAAAGAGTGAGAAACGAGGAAGGTTTTTGTCTATAATTTGTCGCGGGCGAAGCCAGGGCGGGTCTCTAGTTAATAAATATTATGAACTAGAGCTAATAATGCTTTGGCAAATTCAGCAGAGCTTCAAGCTGACTCTCTGTATATACACTACCACAGGAAGCATTATGATCATCAGCAGTATCCATTTTCCAACTATATAGGTCGGCTTCCAGTTTATCTCAGCTGAGTACCAGTATTTTACATGGAGCGACTGCCTATCTGACTTCCACAACACAGTAACTGGGTAACATGATACGTCTTGGCTAGACCGTTGTCAGATTTCCTGACTTCTGACTATGCGTAACGACTGTCGAAGTTCTTCAAATAACAGCCGGGACCAACAGCTTCTGAAGCACGAAGGAATATTGCTATGTAAAGATGGTCATCCATCCACAGACCGACCTCGGCAAGCGTTGCTTAACTTTGAAAAACTGTTATTTAGCCACAAGCGATCTTAATCAACAATAAAAATCATATCCAATCATTCGATATCTACTGCGCGTTGCACACCTAATTAGCTTCTAACATCGTTCAAGTTCAGTCTACTACTCAGCATTTTCTAGTATTATGAACAATAATTGAAATAAGCACTGGGTGTTAATATGAAGCCTAACTAATGAACCCACTAATTGCGTGCTTCGGTTCGGCCTTGGCAGCATGACCTTAGCGGCCTACGGAGTAAGGCCATTGGCATTTACGTTATATGTAAAACAGTTTTTATAAAACTACTACGAAAATATTGTATGAACTGAATATGAGCTGTCATTTATTGTTATGGAAAGATTAAACGTGTTTTGATTAGCATTCTTACATTTTAGAATAGAATATAATAGAAAACCATTATATTCTTCACTAAAAACGGGTAAGGAAAAAATCGTGAGGAAACAAAAATTGCCCAAACCAAAAATTTGAAGACATGTGACATCCACCAATCCGCACTGGATCCGCATGGTGTTTTAAGGCCCATTACCTCTCTCACAGTGAGAAGGCCTGTGTCCCAGCAGTGGGAACATTAAAAGGCTGGTGATGATGATCATATCAAATCATAACAGCAATAAACACAGATAAGAAAAGTAACAAAAATAAGTAAAAAGTACAGATTGAGCTGAGCGTGCACATACCGAAAGGGTTACCAACTCAGCATTTGCTGGGCGTCGGATACCGGGTACCGTTAGTAGTGGGGGGGCAATAGTATAATACTGTCTTATATACCTGTCTGTCCGTCTGCATGTTACATTGGCTCAAAATATTGAAAATATGTGATTGTTATGGTCTGGTTGCCTTGCTGTGACCTTCAGAATTTGACCAATCGATTCCTTTTTCCTGGTTAACTGTTTTTCAATTTAGGTATTATGTTTAATTAAAGTTTGCTCTAATATAATATAATTAATATTATTATCCAATTTAATAATTTCCGTGTATTTTATCAAATGCATTGTGTGTAAAGATAATGGAAATATTTTAGTTTGAATTAACCCTTTTAGTTAAAGGTTTTTTTTATTCAGTTTTTACTCCCACTTGGTCCAGCTGTCGCAAGTGATACCGCTGGACAGAGTTCAATTCCCGGGTCAAAAAAATGTAATTAGGTTTTTTCATCTGGAATTTCGGAGTCTGGACTTGTGCGGTGTGCCCTGTTGAAGGAAATAGAGTCGCCCCATTACATGGCACTTAAACATCACAACCTAAGCGAAATGTCGGTATACTTATGTGCACCTTTCTACATACCCTTTCTATTGCCACAGGCGAGATGTTATGTATTTTAGCCTGTACCTATATATGCTACTGCTTGGCAAAATACAGGGATTCTTTTCCCGTGCCATCTCGTACCTGAGAATTTTTCATTATATTGCAATAATTATATTGTAAGTTGTTTTAAAATACACAATTAACACCAGTAAAAATAAAGTGGCTGATGTAGCATCATACAGGTTATGATGCTACATCAGCCACTTTATTTTTACTGGTGTTAATTGTGTATTGACTGTACGTTAATTGTTTGCTCGCTCGTTGCCGCTAATTACTTCACATTCTCTTAATATCTTTCCGTTAAACACAATCGCTCCTTAAGTCTTGTTCGTTTGTATAGACTGCCATGTTGGGTTGCAGATTCAACAGTTTTAACTGACAAGTAAATTATTTAAAACAAAAAAAATCGCATACATAGGCCAGTTGACAGGACGGTGTGGAAGTGGAACACGTGTTGCGCCGACCCCAAGTAGCATGGAATAAAGGAAGGAAATGATGATGATGATAGAGCCAGGCTCTAAGAGCTTATGGTCACCCCACCGTAAGCTCTTAGAGCAAGGTTATTTCTAGTGTGCGTAAGGGACAGATGTATATGACTTGTATACATATGTCCCTTTTGCCCAGTCGCACCATAAAACTTGCAATCAATGAACAGTCAAAGAAAAGTATTCTTCAGCTGATTGCCTTACTAGAACTAGATTCATGTTTAGTTTGACAATTCAAAAGTACAGTACACACATTTTCTTAATGTCCCTCGGCAAACTTCTTGTTTCGCCAGTCATGAGCTTTCTATCAGTTGCCCTTTGCACTTGGTGCAGACCGGAGGCTCTCAATCAACTTGGAAGTATATTTAGTTGTTAGTACTCTTTTAACATAATTTAATTTATTTTAAAAATGGGAGAAAATCTGCTGAAGCTCCGGATTTTTAGCTCTACATATTTTACACGGAAATCAAAACGAAACAACAACAAAGTACTTAGATCTGAATTCAAATTATTATACACGATAAATCTAATAATTGATGGACGTGGAAATTAGCATTCGTTTGTATTCGGCAATGCGATGACTGCCGAGGGACATTAAGAAAATAGTTGTACTGTACTTTTATATGGTTTATTCACAGATAATATAATACTGGCATACAGATGTCTCATCCCATACAAAGAAACCGTGCCAACGTAACTAGCGTTTTTCGTCTGATCATACTGTTTTTTTTTTTAGATTAGTACTATATTACCTGTGGTTTGTTTGAAATAAAATATTTTTGTTTTTTTTTTTACGACAACTAAGATTGACAGTCATGATTTGATGATAAGGACAATTTAAGTTGATTTTGTTAATAGTCTATTAGCCAGCAAAAAAACATTTTTCTTAAAGTACTTAACAACCTAATGGCAATGCCATACCCTAAGCAACTAACATCTTAATCTTGAGCATTTCTATAACTATGGCATCCATGACCCGCACGCGCACCGTCGTCAGTGACGTCACAATCGAAATCCGACGGTATGAAGCAAAGCTGTCTGTAAGAACCTTGTCTAACTATTTCACCAAGTGTACTTAGTCTGAGACACTCTGGGGCAACGTACTATAACATTCACAAAAATCAGAGCAAATACATAGGTACATTTATTTATGCGTCATCGGCGAAAATTTCTTGTTATTCACATGGCATATGTCTAGTCTAAAAGCTAGAACTTAAAATCTTAAACGTGAAAACAGCTATAAACGGTCAGCACTCCCTTGGAATATGGCGGTCACCGCGACCTTTGTCGGAGGTATGAGTCTGTCTGGCATGGCATAGTTTAACGTACGACTCCGTCTATGGATTTTGGCAATAAGAAATAACCGGTACATCGTGTCGCAAGTAATAAATGTTCGTAATGGAAAGCAATGTCGCAGAATTATTTACTTGACTTAGGGCCTATTTCACCAATGATACTAATCGCGATTAGTTCAACTAAACTCAGTTTATGCAAATACGGCGTTCTGATTGGGAGAACTCTTCTCAGCGGTCTTAACCAAGCAGGACGCTGTATTTGCGTAAACTGAGTTTAGTTGAACTAACCGCGATTACTAATCGGCCCGAAATGTCCCCTAGATGGGGCAGAGGGCGCCCACAGAAGTCCGCCATTGCGAACGGACTTGAGCTTCACGTTGTAGGGTAATCAGAATAACATGTAGATGGTCCAAGAATTTAACCTTGTAGATGCGAGAACTACAAAGCGCTTTCAAGTGTATATTGGATAATTACTACATTTACTACCGAAAGATATTTTTTACTAAATTAGGTCTTGTCTTCTGTTCCGTCTTGGAATATGAGGATCGAAGCAAGTGGCGTTGTGTAGTATCTGCGTACCCCCATGGGAAAAACTGACGCCGTTTATGTATGTGTCTGAGATTTTTAGTGCACAAACGCGTTCCTTGACCCCGAAGCCGTAGTCTGGAATACGAGAATAGTTTAATGATCCCTATGCTCCTGAGGTGCTTAGCCTCGTTGGGGGTTCTCGCGATGTCACCCGAATGACGTTATCTGCAGATCCACGTCACCTTCGCTAAGCCTTGCAAGTCCTTCGTAAAGAGCTGCTTTGTCGTGATGTTCTGACGTCATGCCGCGCCCATGTTGTTTTAAGTCTAGCAGAAACAAACGCGAATAACGATAACTTGCTAACAAGTGGGCGTGTTTATACTACAGCTCCTTATAGTCTAAGAGCCCACTGCGGACATCTGCAAGTATTTTTGGTTTTTGATTATACTTGGTTTTAATGAATGATACTTGATCGCAGAATAGATTGCTGTAGCCTGGAAATATCCAGCCGCTATTATCTTCATAAAATAAATTTAAATTACAAGTTTTTCAAGTGAATCCAACGTCATTTGAAAGACAGTGGTGTAGAAAATAGGAAAAATAGATTTGCCAGCTCCCAGTTAGCCGCAATCTATGGTTTGCCAGTTTACATGCTATAAAACTGGCAAGTAGCGTTCATAAAAACTAAATTTGATCAAAAATAAAATATATGCAGATTTTTGCAATGGGATCTCGTACTTACTACTATAAGAAATGGAAACTGCTGCGGTGATACCTTTTATAATCGTGACAATCTAAGAAGTCCCATGACGTTTCTCATTTTACATGCCGCGATAACTTTCTACGTAAGAAATTGAAAAATCAAATTCATAATCCTAATTAATTACCATGTTACCCATACACTATAACAAAGAGTATCATTCGTAAATCGTAAGCATCAAGTTTAATTATTATTAAGTATTTTTTTATAGCTGTCAGATCCAACTTCTTAGATGGTCACGACTATAGGTTGAATGAACGAGATGACATGATACGTATGTTATGGAAGACAATATTTATATTATTGATTATGACTTTTCATAACAAAAGGTGACCGCATTGGATCAACAATAAATCGTGATCGAAGGCGGTGTTCACTTTTGATATGTTTCATACGATTTTTTGTCGAGCCCTCTGTTATAATCGGTTTCATACAAAGCAAGTGTCATGGTTAATTGGTTGATACAAAAATGTCTGTTGTTTTCCGAAATCGAGTTGGTAAATGTTTGATAAGTGGTTTGACTGATAACAATCTGTCTGAGGGGCGGTGCTGGGTGGTACAGTAATTATAATGTTTATGACAGATGTCATGATGATGAGAGCTCTCTATCCGTCAATCGGAACCGAAAGGAATACAGCACATTCATAACGGGCACATAACTTTTTTTTTATATTACACTTTCTTTTTTGTTTTGTCTATTATGAGTTTACGATGAATCACTGCCAAATATATTTTACTCTCATTATGACTCATTACATCAAAATAAAATAGGTAATCAATACTTACGATGTGCCACCCCACTACAAATGAGAGAAACTATACTCTCAGCCAAAGTAGGTCATCCCCGTGATATGAAAAGGCTTATAAATAGAGGCAAATGTCCTTGATCTAGTTCTAGATTATAAATGTTACCGTTCATTGTTCGCTGCCGTCCTATCCTATACGGTCTTATTATTTCGTCCATAGAGAACCAACTAGAGCTAGTTTACTTCAGAACCGACTGAGTCTGGCTATATAGAACCAACTGGAGCGAAAACGACACCCATGACTAAATGTTGGTAAAATTCTGTCAGCGTCATTTTGGATTTTATTTTGAACCCTTATTCGTTATCATCAGCGACCCTATAACCCACGATAATGACACCCATGATGAAAGGTTGGTATTTTTTTGTCATAGGGAAATAAAATGGAAATGATAGCCGTCTAAGCAAACAACATCAGTAATTAAATTAATTGTCTGTATTTATAGAGTCGAAAACTGCTTTATCCTTTAGCAGCATAATCAGTTATGAGCACTTTCCTTCGTAGCATACAAAATGCAAGACAAAGGAAATAGAAATCTTAATTAGGTAATTCCAAAAATGGTAGCCAAAATTAATTACGTTAATACTGAAGTGGACACTACAGTATTAATTTCTATTGACTTTAGAGCTAGCACCGTCACGGAAAACTGAACCTTGAATCCACCCAGACAGCACTGCCTTTTTCCGTGTCTACATTATGAACGATTTGATTAACGGAATTGATTGACTTTCTATAAGCGTTGAGTATCTTAGCAGTGCACGCTAGCCCCATAAACAATGTATTTCGATTGTGCTTTAATCTGAATAAATAAACAGTAATGACGAATGTTTGTTCCTCGATTTGTAGCTCGCATGTCTGCCTGAAAGCGTTCACCCTTAACCTCCAGATAATGAAATGACTCATTGTGTTTTTCCTGTACTAGAACTTATTGATGCTTTATAGGTTTCTTCTTACTTAGTATATCCACCCACATAATTATGATATATATGACTGATCATGCAGAAGTAAATGTTTCAACAGGAGACCAAGTATGATACCCTGCGTGCACCGACACAAATCATGATTTAACCTTGAATCAATGTTTAGTGTTTGCTATAGAAAAAATGCCATCATAAAGCACCCAAAACAAGCCGGTCCCGCATGTTTTCATCCTTCAGGTCACGGTCTCGCAACTGAGCATGACGGTCATATTCAGTCAAACGCTTTTATCTCTACGGTCTAGATGCGGTATAAACACGATTGTGCCTAGGACAATTGTGGGACTTTGAATGTTAAAAGTGCCTTTTCAGCTCTAAATTGCTTCGACAACAATAAATTAAACCTAATGACCTATTCTCAAGTTTCAAGATAAAACGTCGACGTGATAAGCAGCTGACGAACTCATGATTGTTACTTTTGTCGTAAAGAGATTTATTATTAATTCCACCCATTTTAAAGATAACGTTAATAATATTATCTTTCAATCTAACGTTAGTTCCTTACGTCAGCTCCTGATAACGATACTTTGCACTGATTGTATTACAAAAAACTAAAACGGTGATCTCCATCGTATCGTACTAGACTAGAATATTCATGACAGTCGCCGCATGCGGCAAAGAGAATGGTGACCACGAATCACGATGCATGGTCAATGTCAATCGATACAGTAGCGTGTACAACGAAGCCTGGATACGAACGACGCGACGTATCCGGGTCACCTATAAGCTTTTTACTGTCCGGTTCATGTCCAATCATAAAATACGAGCTAAGAAAGGCTAATGCGCCACAGCCGTCACTAATATTACCATTGTCAGAATCGCATTTCAACCTTGATCTTGTTAAACTGTAGACAATTCCGCAAGTTTTTCGTTTACTCGCTCAACATCATTGTGTGTTCCACTTTCGCTGAACTGCTAGTTTTGTAACGGTTTCCAATCAGCGCGGTTAATAAAGTAGCCATTAACAGTAAACACCTGGCTCGATTTAAATGAAGAATATCCATTAGCTCCTGTCTACAAGTCCGATTCGATGCGCAAAACATTGTCCGAAGTAAAGATTGGCGCTAGGAACTGTCACGCCGAATTGCTTTAATTTAGTGCACAAGTTGTTGAAATTGGTATTTAAATGGCATACTGTATATGAATAGTAAATTAACGAGCTGAATCGCTGGCGAAGGTCTTCCGTGCCTTGGAGCCGGGGACGACACGGGGCAAACTAATAAAATGTATATTGACGCTTATATTTATGAGCTCGACGCCATTGGCACTCACTGATTTTGATGTGTAACGACGATCGGGATGGTACGACCTTCAATAAACTCGTTGCGCTTATTAAAAACCAGAGGGATGCACAGAACAAAGTCTTCGTATTCAAGGAAAACAATTGGCCCAACTCCAATATCGAACCAAGATTGGTCAATCTATATGCAGATTTATCATTCCTTGGAGCTAGAATGGGTATAAAAATCTCGGTTTCTTAGATAAACAAGCTTAGCATACAAAGTTGGCTATGTTCAGTTCATATCATAACTCGGTATGACTTTGAATTGCATTGGAGAATTCATCAGATTTTTTAGTTTGCATTGTTTACGTAGTTATTGTTACATTTAGGTATAACAGTCTCTATTGTAATAGTCGGAACTAGTTCCAAGTCCCTGAGGTGGTTGAAGGTTGGCTGGCATCCGGTTTTAGTCGGTGGTACAATAAGTCTCGCGAGGCATAGCTCGGAGCTGTTTTTTCTGCGGGTGCGACTGTGAGTTTACCGAGGCCAGTTGAGACGTCGACCGGCCTCTTACTTCCTGCTGGCTACTAAAGCGTTCAAATGTAAGTGCTTGCTCTCCTCAACCTCAAAGATACACAGATCTCGCGGCAATGACCGAGCAACATTGAATTTCGCTCATAGGTCACAGAGTGCGTCAGAGTTTACAATGGCCAGTTTAATCGTTTTCAAACATTTGTAGACTTTAGAGCTTTGTTTAACGACAAGCTCAATTTACTGGGCGTTGCCGTTGGTACGATTTTCCCGAGAAGAAAATTCAACGTCAAGTTGAAATGTATCGTTCAGTTTACGTAAACAATGTAAACAATACACCTGACTCCATTAATAATGTCACAACGGAACATTAACTTTCGACTTCACTTAAGCTATTGTTTGATTGCTTGTGAGGCAAAAACCTTAACCTGAGTAATGGCTTATCATTTTTATCTGACTTTCCGTTTCATTTATCTTATTTTTTCTGTTGTGTTGGTTCGTTAGTTGTATCTGTTGAAGTGGTAATTATTTAACATGTGAACTGTGGCCCTTTCTTGTTAAATTGTAGGTAAGGACGCAATGTTATCTCGGTCAAAAGATTTCCTTTGAGGAATTTCATTCATAACTCTTAGATTTACGCCAGTAGGTACTCTAAGATATAACAGTATCTTAGATCTATCATTGACTATAATACAAACAATGTGGTAAACTTGATTGTGTAACTCAAAAAAAACATGTTTCCCTTCATTCACCATGTAGTTGTTCTGCGAAATCGTTCCGCATATGTTTCAATCATGAATTTCTCCCGGCTGCGCGCGCGCAGGCTCTCGTCAGAAAAGAAAGCGAATAGGTAACGGTACTGCGCGACTCAGCATAATTGCTGAGTGTTTTTTTAAACCATGGTACCTTTGTACTTTAATCTACCTAACTTTCATGTCAAGAACCTATCTTTTCTTCTTTTCGTGTTCTTGGTGTTTACGTCTACATATAACATTGTCTGGGTCCAGTAAATGGCTACATTTAGAGCACCGTCTGAGGCGTCGATCAGATCACTGAGGATGCAGGGAAATGGGCATTCGGGACACTACAGAAAATGGGTTATATTTTGATTAAGAGCTCGTACTGTGCCCATGATTCAGCGTTATTGAAAAAACACCACCACAAATAAAATAAACAAATAACCAATTGTGATGTTATTTAGCCAAGACTCATTAAAGGTATTAATTTTCCTCTTGTCCTTATTTATTGACAGCTGTATATGGAACTTGGACTAGCGTAAGCGTAGGTTTATTATGAAATCACGTCATCTAAACTTAGTCTCAAGGTGCATGCCCAGTAAGAAGTCATCGTGTGGGCTGAAGGTTAATACGATCCAATTTCAGTTAAGTCAGTTAATTTAATCAACTGGGCAATATCTATACGAACACAGCTACTTTTGTACAAGTGTAACTCCAACAGTCCATATTTAATATTATAAATGCGAAGGTAACTCTGTCTGTTTTTCCCTTTTAACGTCTAAACAGCTAAATGGATTTGAATGAAACTCTGCACACGGGTAGACCATGCTCTGTATTAGGACATAAGGTACTTAGGATAATTTTCTCGCGGCGGAAAATGAATCTGTCTAGCATTTTCCAAACTAGGCTGGGGTCGGCTTCCAGTCCAACCGGATGTAGCTAAGCACCAGTAAGATGGAGCGACTGCCTATCTGACCTTCACAACCCAGTAACTTGGTAACACGGTGCTCCTTGGAAATTCTGGTGTGATATTCTATCGCGGCATAAACTAGTCGTTTAATACTCGTATATCATCAAATAGTGTGCTACAAACTGCAATGTCTGGCAAGTAATAAATGTTTAAAAGCCATTAATTTAAATCGACGACGACTGTGCAGTGACGTGACCGCATATATGCCATGTGACCCAATATGAGCGAAAGTGTCAAATCTTTGACCCGCAAATCGGTGCGTGCGCCGAGTAGATTTGTACGACTAATTCACGCGCTGATCGTTGCTTAACTTTTATGTACAGTTAGGGAAACAGATTGTATAGAAAATTAAACAATAAAAACTATCCGTTTATTTAAATCACAACTGCCATCTTTTGTCATCATCCGCCGCTTGTCACCGCCTTGTGGATGTAGTATGAATATACTGCTGAACAATTATTTTCTCTAACTGAATTTAGGTTTTTTTTTGTGTGGGTTCCACGTACCATATTGTACATGTCAACATTATAAACCTTGCGACACACACTTAACTACTGTGTTTAAGTAAGATATTTGTGAAACCAATATGTATTTCCCACCACATATTAATGACCTCGATACAAAATACCTATATTATTGTAGGTATTTTATGTTAATTCGACAACGGTGAACCTACTTTATCTGTCTCGTACCAAGACCCGTTCGTTTGGAACTCCATTAGAATTTTATTACGAACAGAACGTCACTGTTTCTCGTTGGTATAGTGGCAAACGCTACTGCCGAGCAAAAGAAAGGGGAAAAGTGGATTTTCCAACTGAAATTACTCCTCGTATGAAGAATCCTCTAACTCATGAGGGTTAGAACTGGGGTTTGTATAAAAAAAATGTTTCAGTCTGTACTTAGGAGTGTGGATCACTGAAGCCGACACTTTGATCCCCCAGTATGAATTATTCGTAGATGTAATGATTACACCATATAACACAAGTATTAGTAGTGCAAATAAATACTTAATCATAGACAGAAATCGATCGAAATTGGACAACGCCATCTAGTGACGAATAGAATAACAAATTTGCATAACGATCGCGGTGTTTTGTCGATATACTTGCAGTGCGGCTAGACACAGTAGGAGTCTGGATTTGTGCCCGGTTGATGGCGATAGTCTCGCCTCTATAACATGCGACTTAAACATAACTGATGAAATGTAGATGTTACCATAGGTGCACCTCTAGCTATCCCTTCGGGGAATACTGGCGTTGTGTTAATGTCATGAACGTCACAGACCCGTCGATAGTAGGCAATTGGTTAATTTTCAAGCACTGGTAACAAATTGTTACAATCAGATCTCCAACTGTCGATTGATTGCCAATTCATCTAAATCGTTTTGTTGACAAACTCAAGCCTTGTATTTTTAGGAGATGATTGATTCAAAAATAAATCGTCTCGTCTATGTCCTTTAGCAATAAAGGACACGAATTAGAAGAGAGCGAGAAAAGAGACGTAGAATGTGGATCAATGAAAGTTTGGTGACATATAATCCTACAGTCTGTATGGTTGTTAAACAATCACGCCTAAATTGTTGAACGGGTTTGGATAAATCTTTGTACACATCTTGTGATCTCTATCATGATCTACTACTAAGACCTAGACTGCAAAATGATATTTTAACAGAACAATTTTTATTTCAGTGAGGAGCTCGTGGCTAAATAATAACAGCCACTTGGGTCGATCTTTAAGGTTAAGCAACGCTTACCGAGGTCGGTCCGTGGATGGGTGACCATCTTTGCATAGCGGGTTTCTTTCGTGTCTCGGAAAGCTAAGTAAACTAAGACGTTAAGTCGTTGGTCCCGGCTGTGATTTGAAGGTCATTGACAATCGTTACGGGTAGTCAGATGCCTGTTATCTGACACCAGTCTCGCCAAGGCGTATCATGTTACCCAGTTACTGGGTTGTGGAGGTCAGATAGGCAGTAGCTCCATGTAAAATACTGATGCTCAGCTAAATCAGGTTAGACTGGAAGCCGAATTAATTTACTTATCATGCCAGTAATTTCCGAAGCGATGTCGCTAGCAAAAAATTGTCCATGTAGGTATACTATAATTTTTACTAAGAAAATTTTATAAATGCGTTGCTCTTTTTTTCTGGTTATATATCATACAATTTAGATTAATCAAACGCGTTCAATGTCGCAGAGTCCCCTCTGTTCCTCGCAATATTCCCAGTTGTCTATTGAAACTCAATTCACTTAGCAAGCCTTCACGCGCTTGTGTCATGGCGGAGATAAATGATATGGCCGTAGTTCACTAGCTATTTGTACGTAGGATTGTGTCTGATAACATCACAATTTGATTTATTTTCGTAATTTCTAATTTGTTTAGTCGCCATTCCTTTAGTTTCCAATTTGACATTATTTTGTCTACTTATCAAGCATTCCAGGGTCTAGGGAGCAGGGACAGCCTGACGCGTAGACTGACAAATTGAACAAATGACAAGTTCTACCAATAAACAGGATTTCACCATTGCCCTGTAAAATGAATCATGTTTGTTATGCTCAAGCCCAAGTTACCTTGTAATTTTACTAAAATATTCGCCTTAGAATAATGATCGATTTCTGAATTGAGTATTTTGGGTTGGGATCGTGTCAAACTATACAGTCAGTCGCAAATTTTTACAGTTTTTCAGGCTTAAGTAGAGATTGACAAATACTTCAAATACATACATCAGAAATCAGGGGTAAGTCCCTAATTTCTAATTCGACCGAAAACAGGCTTTAAACATTGCCCTTTAAAATGTATCATGATTATCTGTTATGATCTCGCCCAAGTAATCTTGTAATTTTACTAAAATATTCACCCGAGATAAATTGCTAAACCGCTTGCTAAACCGGTCAAATTGGTTACATCAGATAACCCACCCATACACATTACCGCGGGTCGTTCAACACATAACTTTCTAATGGTGGAAAGTAAAAGTGAACCATACAAACGAACCACAAATGGAATAATATAAAATGATGTCGAATGACATCAGCATGGTATATGATCCAAGACAGAAATATCGCTCCATATTAAGAACGACGAAATTAAAATAGAAACTAAAGGAATTAAAGATGACTTCAAAAATAAGAGTGAACAGTTTGCACAAAAACAAATTTGGAAAAGGTGGCGAACAAGTTACTGTTATTAAACTAGAAGCTTTAGTCCATCTAGTGTGTGTGTTTGTATCACTCAAGTCGTCAAAATTCTAGCTGTTGGTGGCAACTGGCGATGGCACGGTTGTAGGATCGTTCGATTCTCCAAAATGCTTGACTGATTGAATGATGGCGATAAACTCGACAAGCTCGTGTACGCTATCGGTTTTGAACTGTACCTTGAATCCGACCATGAGTTATAAATTATCAAGTTCACCAACAGATTAGAGTAATGTTTTTTAACTGGTCAAAAAGCTGTGATCCCATACTCATATCATCTTGTGGCAGTACAAAAATAATAATGGTGTAATTGCAAATAACACAGCTAAAATAATCTACACCCACAAACGACGTTCATCTCAAAACATATAATTTTATCTTTACACTCTTGGATAAACCGTCCATCAGCTATCTCAAAGAAATGTCAATATTTTGCAAAATATTAATTGCGCTGTTCTAGAAATGTCCAATTTCAGGTAAAATACTTCACTGCGTACTATACATATTTACTGCGGTTATAGAAATTACATTATATTGTTCCAAGCATAGTAATTATCAAGTATTTCTCAGTATTAGCGTCAAGGCTAGTATAATTAAATTAGCTAAAATAAATAAGGCTGAACGTATTGCAACACGTGTACCGATGGAAATGAAACGGGTGCGTTGTTCTTCATTTATTGTTCTTTAGAATGTTCGACTTGCATGTCCTTGCCAAATCTCGGATATTTGATACTACACTTGCCTATTTTTAAAGCACATATGTTCTGTACCAAAATACTAACTTATTAGAAGTGAAAAGTACTGATTAATTTCATTGTGTACTGTAAATTTTACTCGAAAATGTTTTCCCTTGATTCTTAAAAGTGTAACCTATAACTTCTTTAGTTTCAGTTGTAGTTAGGACTATAAATTAGATGCCGAAACTAAAGTGCCTGAAGTTTATTAATTTCAGACCGCTTCATAGTTCTTTTGTTCAGACCCAACATTTCGCAATAAACGTAGTAAGTATAATACGTATTGACAAATATTGTTTTGTTAGCCAACAAACTGGAATCCAAACTAATCGTCACTTTGACAATAATGCACTTTACTTATTTATAAGTATGTAGGTTCAGTGTCTGTGCCGCGTCAATCATGAGTTTTATCGACAGTCGTTTATGCATAGTAACAATTTTCTATAAGTGTTCTGATGACTAACTCTTAACCATAAACATTAGCTGTGAGTTCCCTGTCAACGTGTTTAAACTAAGTATGCTATATACACAAACGTTCGACCAATGACTGTTAAAAAACTAAAGCAATTTGCAAATTATGCAAATGTTTGTCCACCATATATAATTAGCAATTAACTGAAGACAAAAAGCCATCCAATTCCTTTCGCAATAAGTGTTTCGTGCTCTCCGGTGACAACTGATCAACAAAGCATGATAATCGCGCGTAATTAAAAAGGCTATTTAACTAATGAATGACTGTTAGAGAAGAGGCAAGCTGAAGGCGGAACATGGTAGGATTGTCTGAATGAAGATAATGATATGGCTAGGAAGGAAATAAACATAGAGATGACGGGTGGTAAAGAACGATATATTGAAGAAAATTACGTGTTGTTTATCTGCAGTGATCCCAATTTAATTACAACAACAGCAGAATGATGAGGAATTGAACGCAATTAAAACATTATAATTCCCATTTTACCTTATTAAACATATATATGGTTATAGCGATTAATAACAATATTACAATAATTGAATCGTGTACGCAATTGTTGGAAAATGAAGCCATAAGGGCTATCATCACAGATATGCATGGAGGCATTGATCGGTCGGTATTGAATTTAAACAGACCGAGGCCACTTTCTTTTAAAAGTATAGGAGGATAAACAGACGACAATATCAGCGCAACTGGCAGGCATGGAAATACCAAGCAAGGTTACAATTCCGGAAAACAAATATTTACCAGTATTTGGTAGGTTTATAGGGGTCGATGGAAGAGTATTTTCGGCGATCGGAAAGTCGATTAGCGTTGAAATAGAACATACAAATAACACGTCATCCACTGAGTTAAGGATAAGGATTCCGCAAGGAACTATTTTTGGCCCCGTGCAGTATTAACGGCTCAGATTTTTGAGAAACTTCAGTGGTCACAAGGTTTGGTATACTACTATCTGCCTGCATGTGTAGTTAATTGCTCTTAAGTAATCTTGTACAGGTAGTATAGTTCTCGCTAAACTTCTTGGCCGTCCTGAATTTGGCTAAAAGGCTGCACTGTATTAAATCTCATACAAAAACAGCACCGATCCGTGCCATGCGCATCGGAAAGCCAACTTCAAGGCGGCCAAGAAGTTTGGCGAGAACTATACCTACAATGGCTATAACTAACTAATGATAGATAACTTTATACGAGGGAATCATGGGGATTCGACTTAAGCGTTTGACACCTTTTACCAGTGCTAATGAAAGTTTTCCATTTTTCTTTCTTTTAAGATGTCGTAAACAATGTCTATGGCCAACTTGCCGTCTCTGAAGTACATATTTATGTAACAACCAAACCTTTTAATTAAATTTGCAAGAATCATAAAGTTTATTTTCGATCGGAAACGACCAATTAAAGTTTGCACGCTTGCACGCGTTCACAAAATTTTCGCCTTTTTGTGTGAATATGCGACATCATTTTCGTGAAGTACGTTTTGTAATTACGCGAGATTACCGACAGGTTTTTAAGGCCAATAGTGAACGTTTCGACCTTCACATTGCCTGTACTGACCAGCCATGTCGTCACTCGGCTTTCGCAGACTTAACTGTGGAGTCTTGAAGATTAACAGAATATTATACTCGTTTTATGCCTTGCCCTATAAAACTATTAGAAAATAACCTATCGACCCAGCACGTTTTGGAGGTTTCATAAAATATAACAAGGTTGTACAAACAAAGAATAATGAATCCAATTACTCTGTAGACACAAAATCTTTCGATAAAGATTTCTGCATGAATATTAAACTAACAGGATTACGATCGGTATACACAAGTTTGATGATATGTAAATAGTAGGCCTCTGTATTTCCAATATGTATTTATTTTGATAGCAAAGTAAATTCTTTATGTTTTAATTGTGGGAAGCTTTTGTTTGACCTTTGTAATATCATCTCTTTTATCAGAATAATAGTTTTAGATCGTTCATATTAATGACTAGCTTCTGCTCGCGGCTTCGCATGGTGTTTTATTTTCCCAAAGGAACATTATCCTGTTTTGAACTGTGTGCAAAATTCCATCGCGTGATCAAAACACAAACTTTCACGTTTATAATATTCAAAACTTTTGCAGACATTATCCAATAGAAATAACAATCACATTGCAATGCGAGGAATCTTGAGCGTTATAACAGCATTGACTGTCGGTACCTGCAGAGGCAGACAGAGCTGAGATGTTTCATTCAACGCACAGAGATAAATTGCACGTCTTACGAGGCAGTCGCCGCACGGCATTCTACAATAAAGATATTGCTATTGTACAATCATTTTTATTATGTTTTTAAAGAATTTTCCTCTGGTTTTATCTTACATCTTTATTCTAGTGTTTGTGCAGGTTTTTATCAAATGTTGATTAGGATTTGATGCTCTTAACGCGGAAACATGTTTGCGATAACACTATGTAGAAAAGATGCCATTTATCTCTTTTGTTCTGTACAGAATTATATCATCATCCATAAGTCACCTACTATTTCATATAAGAGTACTTGTATGAAACTGATACTTTCTTCACCGTGACAGTGATGGTCCCGTAGTCAAAGTTGAATATTGATGAGTACCTCACTGAATCTCTTATCACGAAGCTTAAAATCTATGTGATAGAGTACTGGGATGATGAATTTAGTTTTCGGTAGCAGTCTTATCTGTGAGTCAGACTAGCCCATCCTCTTTGGGCTTAGCTGACTCATCCAACTCATTGATAACGTCTCATGTTTAGGGTTTGTTTCGTTACAATTTTATACCTTTATCCGCTGAAATATCGTAGCTACTTATGATTTTTAACAAATCTTTCCTTGATTCACAATTTTACGTACAGTTTCTCTCAAATAACATAAAAAATATTTTGGCTGAATTGTTTTGCAGAAAATCTAGAATGTAACAACCAGAAAATAAATAGTAGTAAGCGTGTTTAGATTAAGGCGTACACGTAACTGCGTAAGCCCCTCTTGGCTTTGTTTTTCTCGAAGTCTTGTAACTGCTGTGCAAACACTTGTAATGTTCGTACAATGATTCATGCATGTACCTTTTAGTAGTTTACAAATTCGTCTTTGATGAACCTTACATCATCGATAAGACAATATTCGATAAACAAGCAGGTTTTACAATTTCCGCCTCGTAATTCTGTGAAGGTTGGAAATGTTACCATCATACTTTGTTTTACACAACTTTGCAAGTTTATTTATATCAATATAGGTACCTAGTCAGTCAGCCAGCAAGTGCGGCCGTATACTCATTGGACTCATATACACTTTATCATCGTCGTCTTCGCAAAGGAGGATAGGAGTAGGAGAAGACTCTGCGATATGTCTGACATAGGGAATTCCGTGTGCCTTAGCTCAGTTGCCGTGTTACGCTTTGCCCTTAACCCTTATATTCACACCCGGAAACGCATAAAACATTTAAATCTTATCTTTATGCAATAGCAAATATTTCGGTATCGATGTTCATTAGCTTCGGTGATCACTGATCATGGCTTACCTATCTGAAAAAGAAAGAAGATAAATTTGCTTAGCACAAACTTAGAGCTGCATGTGTGCTATCCACCAACATAATTATATATATACGTAATGGTACACTTACACGTATTCGTTTGCTTTTACTTCAGCTACACTTGCCACTATGATTGTTTTATAAGGCCCACAATGCTTTGCGTTGTTGTTAAAATAAACATAAAGCTCTGTTAATAGTTGCATTGTGTCGATGACACAGATTCCCAGGCGTCGTTACTCCACTGCCACGCACGAGTATGCCGCCACATTTCAAGTATTATTGTTTATAATTTTATTTATTACTGTATTGTTTCTTTTTGTTCCAAAGGCTTCATGTGCTACTTTATTTTTAGCAGTAGAAGGGGTCTCTTTTTTAAAAGGAATTTGTCCGAGTTTTACAGGTCCTATTTCGACCGATAATCAACTTTGCTATCGTCATGCTCTATGTAGGCCGTGTTAATATATAATAGAAAGAAATAAAAAGATATTAGCGCCTCGTAAGACGCATACCATAAAAAAAAACTTACACACAAATAGGGAAAGTATGCGTCACAACCGCACAAAACAGCCAGCATTGCTCAGCATAATGCTCAACAATGGCCATCATGGAATCATTAACCTTTCTTTGTTATTGTATACACTCTTAAGATTCGGATTGCCGGCGCCAGCGATGAGAACCCGATGTCGAAAGTCCACTGGCAATGAAGATCACCATTATCGTCGTTTTGTCCCATCCACTACTAAAAGACCTCTGCGTCTCATCCAGGTCTTACCCGGTAATTTGTAGGTCACCCACACATTTTTGCATTCTCTGCAAATACTTCTTGTTGCAAATTCCTCTTGACAAAAATTCTTAGCGGGCATTGTACCGGTACTTTGAAATCTTTCTCAGTTCTTACCCATTTATTTCCAGAAGGACTGTGTTAAAAGGAGATTCTCTGTAAACTCTAACACTCTGTTTAGCCACTCGGCATTGCATTACTTTTGTCTACGGCATTTGAGACGTGCTTGTTCTCTATGGAGTATTGTACCGGCTGTGAGTGCTGTGTCTATGACTCAAGTACCGGGTCACCACAGCATCAGCTACACTTTCCAATGTTACTTCATTGTTGTTTAGCTACAACAAATACTTTAGGAGAGATGTACTATTGTGTTATTGCAGTGTTTGGTAATACCTACTTCCTTCATTGAAAATTAAGTGCTTGCAAATGAATTTTACATCAATTACTTACATTAATCTACCAAAATGGGGGTCCCGAAAAATTTACGGCAATATTAGGAAACCCAGGCGAAGATGACGGGGGAGTTACATGCAGCACTGGTCTACACTTGCCCAAAACAGGCAGAAATTGAAAGAAGAAAGGCAGGCTTTAGGTTTATAGTGGAACGACCCAGGCTAAAAATAAAAATAACTTAAGTGGAAATGTTTATTGCTGTGTCTAAGGTGCAAAGACTTTTTTCATTTTTCAAAAACCACAAGTATGGCGTGACACAGAAAGTCAGACGTCTGTAGCTATTTCTGTTTATTTATTATTATGGCACTGCAAAGGATTGTTCACAGAAACAATGACAAAAATAATTATCTCAATTTTAGTAACTTCTAGATATTATAGATAATTAGAAAAAAAAATAAAGATACGAAATAAATATTAATTAGTCAATAATCATTAATTAGAATAATATACAAATTAAGACATAGAATTGATTAGTAATCAATTAATAATAAAAATATACAAATCTAAACACATAGTTAATCAATAATCATTAATATTAAACAAAAATCTGCATCAAAAATAAAAATCCGTTCTACTATAATCATTGAATGAGTAAGCGTGACTGTAAGCAATAAACTCATTGTTATTCTAACAAACAACAACATAAAGACAAGACAGTAATGTCGGAAAGTCAACTTTTATCGCGAAATCATCTGTAAAGTTCATTCAGAGCGTAGAAAGTATTGCCCGAGGGGGATATCGCGCCACAATCTCTAATCGCGACCTGTTGCTTGACTCACGAATTTGGCCGAACAACTTACAAGTTGGAGTGACTTGGTCAGTCGGCAGTGTTCGCTAGTTCCCACCGACAGCAATGACTAGTCACTACAATGCCGTTGAAAATAACAGTTTAGAACCACATTATCTTTGGGAATGCAGTGTTATTTGTTTATACTTAGTTTATTGTACACCAGAAAAAAAAAGAATATGTGAAAACCCTTTGAAATGCAAAAGATTTCATCTTAGTTCTCTATTTTGATACGTCGGATTTCTCAGTAGTGGTCCGGATCTTTGGATCTGGATTTTTGCCCAGGTGATTGCAATAGGATCGCCTCCTATAGCATGGAACTTAAACATAACTGGCGAAATGGGGGGGAAATGAGGGAAGTGTCGGGTCCGTTGGGGAATTCGTGATTTTATGTTATGTTTGACACGTGCTTATATATTGTCACTGACTTTAAACCAACAGTATAACACTGGCATATACTAGGAGTGGAATAAACGCAGTCAAATATGTGTGGTATCGCTACTAACTGTACTTACTTCCGACGTACTTATGTACTCCGATGACGTACTTGAGCGTAATCACATTTCACTACTGCTCTCGAGGTATCACGGTAATACGACATTATAGGATGCTAAGTTATGTCTACGCATGCAGTTTACTATTGATAGGCTCGCGTTTGACCACTATCTCACCTGATGGTAACTACGATGGTGGTCGACGATGCAGCACGCTTGTTTAGAAGTGCCGTTTCACTCTTGATTCTGATCCCCATGTTATAACTATCAGGGGCCGTACTAAAACGGATCAACGCCATCATGAATCCGCGGTGAAAAAGGGAGAGTGGTCTTCGTTCTGTATAGCTCTCTCACACATAGTGGAAGCATGACAGCTTTGACTGGTCAAGTCCCCTGGAAACAAGCTCCGGCAGAGAGTTAATCTCCTTGCGTATAGTGAAATCATTCCCAAAACGTTTTGTCAAAGTATTGGAAACTAACTTCATTGACTAAACATACGACATTGATATAAAACCCATGCATTACGTAATCCATAAATATTGACGTGATGCTAACGATTATGATGTAACTGCCCTGTAAGATTTTGTCACGGTAATTTTGCAGCTTCAGTATATCTTGACGCAATCGTCACAACTGTCGTATAATGATATAAGTCAATCTTCAGGTCTTTGGAGATGGTTGAAAGTTTTAGCTATAGTCCCGTCACTGAGTGTTTGAGGTCACAGCAAGTGTAGACGGGGAACAGAATCATCATCATCTTCCAGCCCTTGTCCTATGTTTCTTTGGGGACACCGCAACACATTTTCGTCTTCCATGCCATACTGAAAACCACGCGCTATAGACTCCCTTTTTACCCGACTGCTGAAAGGTTATGTTTAAGGCGTATCTTGTATATTTGTTTGTATGAATGTAATATTCTTTATTACCTTATATCTTTCAAACCGGATTTACACAATTATTCTTTAGGTACGTCTTGACCGCCCAAGTGTTCTTAGATAGGTGAAGTTAGAAAAACAAAAATGGTGGTTTTTTTCTTCCAAGCCCATCGAGTAGGGTATCAAAATGGAGGGTTTTCAGAGATGATTACAAAAATATATACCAATTATATGTATGTTTAAAAGTAATTCGAAAAAAAAAAATAACTAAAAAGTTGTAAATAAAAATGTTAATTTAAAAATCAAAAACCCAACTGATTAAGAAGCGAACTAAAAAGCTGTAAACAAGAAAAAATCATGCTGTGCAGTCGGAAGATCAGGGGGTCAGTTAGTTCGCGAATATGTATCATCGCATGACTGTTTCTTGTTTATCTTTCATATCACTCCTCACACAATCCATACATCTTTTTTTGGCCTTCCTCTCCCTCTTCATCCATCCATGTCTATATTCATAACTCTTTTAATGAGAACAGAATAAATTCGATTTGTTCGCTATTTCTAACCCGGAGGCGTGAAACGAGAACAACAAGCGTCAGTCTCACGAAAAACACGTGTAATGTCTATACCAACAACTGCATCACACATCACACGGACGAAAATCTGTTGAGCTCTACATAAACCATTATTGATTGTTTCTATTTCTATCCCTCAGATCAGCGGAGCGGTACGTACGAGTGAAATGGCGAGACGTGCGCGTCGGGGATCTAGTCCACTTATCGAACAACGAGGCTGTGCCGGCAGATATTGTGCTGCTGCACTCTTCGAACCCCCTGGGCATCTGCTATCTGGACACCTGCAACCTGGATGGGGAGACCAATCTAAAGCAAAGGCTAGTGGCACCTGGATTTAAGGAAAAGGTAATAAACAAGGATATTAAATAGGGTACCCAATTCTTATATTCCACTACCCTAAGGGTCTTTAATTTAGAAATTTTATTTTAAGGCGTATATATTCCTGGCCGTGCGCCCGCTCGGAGCATCAATTTTGCACCTCCTTTTGGACAGTTTTGTTTGCAAAATATTCTTTGATTTACATATGTTATTTCAGCTATGAAGAAATTCTAGTCATAAATTTCTCGGCATAAAAATATTTTTAAACAACCAAGTCGTTTTGGAGGAGTATCTAAAAGTAGCAAAAAAGTGTTGTTAATTATTTATTTAAAGCAAAGCTATTAGTTACGCGAAAAAACCATGTTTCACAAATAATATACATGAATCAATAATTTTTTTTTTCAATCCTTTATCCTAGCCGTTACTAAGGAGTATTCTTTAGAAAGTAACCGTTTTACGGCACTAAAGCGGAGGGATGCCCTAAGGCCGTTTGTTCACGACACGACAAAATGTGGCCACGATTCAGAGCTCCATATATTTGTATTGACCGTTTGTTCATAACACGACATCGCACTACACGCGACACGTTTTCCGGCTACGTCGTCGTTACCGCTATGTCGTCGCGACTTTTTTGCAGTGACGGTTTGGCGGCTGTACAAAACAAATATGAGCTTGTTGATGACACAACACACGGCACCACACGGCTCACACGTGGTTCATCATTCACGCGCTTATAAAATAATACAAGTGCACCGCAGTGTCGTTGCAGAATCGTGTCTAGTGACCAAAGATCGTCTGCAGTGTGCTTTATGTTAAATATCGTGACTGCTTATCGTGTCGTGCGGTGCCTCGGGAAAGAACGACTTTAAAGGAAAGTCGAAAGAAAGAAAAGGGACTCAGTGATAGTTTGACAGTTGACAGAACGGAATGGAAGAAGAAAACGTGTTGCGCTACCACAAGTAACATGAGTAAATGAGTATGTTCATCATCATCTTCCTGCCCTTCTCCAATGTTACTTCTCGCAACACTTTTGCAGCCTCCATTCCTTCCTATCAACTTTGATTCCCATTTCATTATTTCGACTTGCCAGTAAATTATATTCCATACAGTAAACACACAAATGCTTATATTTCAAAAAGGTAACAGTGTAGACTGTTTCGAGTAATATAGTATAAACGAGTAAATGCAAAATCGGTAACTGCTTTTCTGGCGAAACAATCACGGTTAATTTAGGGCATCATACCGGATTTACAAATGCCTGAAGTTCTTTTTACTCGATTCCATTTCCGTTTAACAAACTTAGCTGCTAAGGTAGAACTTGGCAACAGAAAATACGTTTTAGAAAGAATTACGAAGGTTTAAAAGTTTGTTTAGTTATAATTCAAGCTTTTTATTAGGTCTCTGCTCCCGGATTAGATTGCGAAGCTCAATAGCTTCAATCTTCTAAATTCATCCGGTTTACTTATAGTGTCACTGGGTCGGTTTAAAATTGGATGAGCATCATAACGCTGTTTTTAGTTTTTGTTTGCTATGCGTGCAATGCAAACCACCGAAAAAAACAGAGCGTGGGAACACTTTCTCGAATACTTATAGAATCACAATGGTCGTTGTAGTTCCGCGACCCAGTTTACTAAATCGTTTGTTTGAACCTTACTGTAACCTTAGTATTAATAAAAAAAATATTATTTTTCAGCGAGAAGAGTTCAGTCCAATGAAGTTCAGAAGTTCTGTGGAAGTAGAGCGGCCGTCTACCAAAGTTTATAGGTTTACGGGCTGCATCTCACACCCCAACGGAGCGCGAGTGCCGCTCACCTCAGAGAACCTTCTCCTGAGGGACTGCACTATCAAGAACACAGACTATGTGGAGGGCATCATAGTGTACGCCGGCCACGAGACCAAGGCGATGCTCAATAACGGAGGACCAAGATACAAGTGTTCAACCTTAGAGAAAAAAATGAACACTGATGTGATATGGTGTGTCTTAGTGTTACTATTCCTTTGTTGCGCCGGAGCAGTCGGCTGCAAGATGTGGCTGGACAAGTATTTCGTTAACTCATTTTCATATAACGCCCCATTCATATCTAATGTGAGCAAGCCAGCTTACGAGGGGCTGCTCATATTCTGGACTTACATCATAGCACTGCAAGTAATGATACCGGTGTCATTGTATGTGACGATAGAAATGACGAAGCTGTTGCAAGTGTATCATATACACCAAGACGTTCAGATGTACGATCCCGAGACGAACATGCGGACGGAGTGTCGCGCGTTGAATATTACGGAAGAATTGGGCCAAGTGGCGTACTTGTTCACGGACAAGACGGGGACCCTGACGGAGAACAAGATGGTGTTTCGGAGGTGCGCGGTGAGCGGCGTGGACTATGACCACCCGCCCGGGCCGCCCGCCGAGCCAGCGCCTGAGCTGCCGCCCGTCGTCACGCCCATCACCAGCGTGTCGCCCAACAGGAGGATGCTGCAACATCTACTAGACGATAACGATGCACAGCATACGCAAAGGGTAAAGACGATACAATTCTATCACATCAATGCACACTCAGGGGAACGGACTGTTCAATAAATTGATAATTTAGTGATCGCAGGCGCTACTGTTGAGCACGAGGTCCTGGGTTTGATTCCCTGGTCGGTCAAAGTCTTATTGGGTTTTTCCATTTGTAATATCCCAGTAGCAGCCCGGTTGATCGCAATAGGCTCGTTCACCTATTACCTACATGTACCCTGACGAATAATTCTGTATCCATGAGACAACCATAACAAAATTTCAGGTTCGCGAGTTCCTCCTAATCCTGGCTGTGTGCAACACCGTGGTGGTCAGTCAGCCCCACGTGGACACCACTCAGCTGAGCGCGTCCACGTCGGGCGAACAGATGTCTACGTCGGGGAAGGCCACCCGCTCCAACGGGACCCTGCGATCTAACGACAAGTAAGTAGCTAGTAAGTCAACCATCTTAACCTTTCATTATTATATTGTAGTGTTTTTAGTGAATGCCAGTTGTGATGTGTTCTAATATTGATCATTGATTCATTAAACGGTCTTAGTAATGATACTGAGCCTCATCATGTATTAGTAATTTCAGTATGCGATTATTAACCAAAAGAAAAAAGTTTTTAGAGTTGGGTTACGATCCGTCCGAACATTTGGCTTCCTGTCCGGACTTGGCTAGCCTTCTAATTCGTCCGAATTTTTTGCTTGGAAGATATTTTTAGGGATCCGTACCCTAGCTCGCCGTCTGATAAGGACCAGGCCCGAGTCGACTACGGCGCGTAGTGTTCCACGCGCGCCTCAAAGAGATGTCAGCACAACTGACGGGGTCCGCTAGGGCCGATGCCTGTCTGGGTCGCGGATAAATTTGAAAAAGAGTTACCGCGGCCCTGGCACAAGCAACTGAAGGAACACGGGTGGGTTTTAGTCAGTAAAAGTCTGACACGCCCTTCCGCTCCACCCAGAGCGGAAGAAGTCATTGGATGGTTTCCCACCCAAAAAAAAAAAAAAAAAAAGGGATCCGTACCCGAAGGGTCCAAACGGAGCCCTATTACTGTCACTCACGTGTCTGTCTGTATCACAATTTTGTTCTGAAGAATTTTTTAACTTCCCATTGACCTATGAACTTGAAATTTGGTGATTATGTTTATTATTACGTATATTTTACAAACAAATACAAATAACAGAAAAAATTGTTTCTTTGGTACGGAACGTCCTTTAGTGCTTTAAATTGGCAGGGTTTATGTGCAAACATATTTAGGGCGAAAATTGCTAAGAAAACATCGAGACTCTCAGCTATCATCTTGCTGAATAACCTTGCCAGCTCCACCTCTACTTGCATTTCTTTTGATACCGTTCCTTAGAGAATTCTAACACATTTGAAGACATGACGATTGACCAATGACTGCGGTCATTGAACAATTGGCACTCTGCATATTAATCACATATACTCGTAGAAAGCGAAAGGACTTAAAATCAATAAAGCACAGTTTCGTATAACTGATGCGTTCCAACAAACTCATAATTCTCGGCAGAGTGGGTAGTCGCTAATTAGTTTCTATTTACATAATCCTTGGCTTATGATACTGAATACTATAACGGCCCTGTAGTAAATTATTAGTAGTGAAGATAAATATTCTTCTTAGCGTGTCGGTTGTATTCTAAATTAAGTTGGCCCAGAATTTAACTACGAGTTAGCCGCCATCAGTAGTGAGCATCATTCAAAGACGAATTTTAATCTGAAAGACCTTTTAAAGGGGGAACTGGCAGGATTTTGAGCAACCATATTCAGGACGAAAAGTTGTTAGTTGAGTAGCGACTTGCTGAGGGAACACCGAGATTATATCTGAAAAAAATCAAATAGGAGCCCTTGGGTCAGAGGTCCACCTTCAGATTTTCAAAAAGGAATCTGATCGTGCAAGGCCGTTCTTTTTATTTGGTCGGGTGCGGAATCTGAAGAAGAAATTGTGGGCTTCCCCTAAATCTAACGACTTCTAATCGAATGGTTTAAATCGAATTTTTCAAAGTTGTCACTCGCCAGATTAGCTCTTCAGCACTTTAGTGATAAGGATATTTTGCCTGATAAAATATCAGTCGGTGACAGTGTCCCATACATTTATATTATACACAAACAACTTCTTGTATTTCAGATAGTGTTAAACAGACGCTTGAAAAATGAATCACTTATGTGAATAATCACACTAACTCATACATGTGGGTACCAGATCTAGAGTTTATCAATCCTTAAGAAGAATCTGTACTGACCTAGTATAGATTCTTCTGTCAGTCCGTCTGACCTCTGAACTCTTAGAGAAAAATCCGCTGCTCAGCAAATTTTTGTTCGTATAATTCGACATAATGTAGGAAACATTTATATTATTTTCTTTACTTAAGATTTTTTACATAAATCGTGAATGGTGATAATAAAAATCAGCCAGTATAACTTACATAAAAATAAGGCAGTATAATTTGCATAAAAATCAGGCAGTATAACTTGCATAAAAATCAGGCAGTATAACAAGCATAAAATCAGGCAGTATAACTTGCATAAAAATCAGGCAGTATAACTTGCATAAAAATCAGGCAGTATAACTTGCATAAAAATCAGGCAGTATAATTTGCATAAAAATAAGGCAGTAAAGTTTGCATAAAAATCAGGCACTATAACTTGCATAAAAATCGGGCAGTATAACTTGCATAAAAGTGTGCAAGTATTTGCATGCCATTGCGCCATAATAACTTCTGATAGGTGTTCATGTGTTTGATAAATAAAATACAGCGTGTTGCTTCATAGTCTGTCATGCAGAAAAAGGAAACATTACAATATGCGTGCCGATTTTAATTTTCTCACTTTTGACAGATGACATTTCAATGTCATCTGTCAAACATGACAACTTTCGCACCACAGATATAATATATCGCAGGTGTATAGACGGAAACCACACTTATGTGTCGTGGCGTGGCATTGCACTGGATACACCAATCCAACGACTCTGTTCCAGCTACGTCATAATACAACCAGTTTTGTAGGCAATCAACTGCGTCAGAAGGCGCCACGCCATGCCACGACACGCCACGACACATAAGTGTGGTTCCGTCTTATGTCAGAGTTACAGGCCTGTGTATTTTCGCCCTATATATAGTCTTGTAAAAAATTTCATTCTTCTAGACTAGTTTATAATGTGCGTTGTCTGTCTGTTTATTTCTTCGTCTCCTCAACAGATATGCTCGACTCACGGAGTCCCGGTCTACCACGCCATCGCCACCGCCATCTACCGGCTCTCCCCTCAGGATAAGACTGCCAAAACTAACCAGGGGAATGGGAAACAAAGAACCCAGTACTTCAGCTCTTGAACACTCTGTAAGTTTTTATTACAATGTCTTTTTTCAACTCGAATATATTTCTCGTCGGCACAGCCCGTCTCTTCTTATTTCAGTAGTACAAAAGTAGCCCTATACCTTTATAATTTTTTAAGCTAAAACCTTTCATTCGTTTCTTAATCTCTAAGGATTCATCCACATTTACATTCACACACACACACACACACACACACACACACATCCATATTTTATAGGACCATAGGTATTAAGAGCCTGCTCTTTCTCGAGTCGATGTTCAAACTCCTTAGATAGCTTGAGCCCAGTAGGTGGCCTCGTTAATTGAATCAGAAGAAACTGTCTATTAGGCCGGGTTTTTCACCGCTAAATTATCGCAGAGTTAATGTGACAAATTGTCAAATCACGCGTTAGCTGCTGTGATTGGTTGAATGAATGTTCAACAGCCAATTGCAGCAGATAGCCGGTGATTCTTCGTCGATTACGTTAACAGCCCGATAATCGAGTGTTGAGAAACCGGGGGTTAGTATTTTAATTTTAAATTTTTCTGTTGGGCAAAAATCACCTTCCTTCTTTCTATTTTTCTCTATCTTTTGCTACATTCGACCAATCATACTGTTAAAAAGTTGATACAAATAAGGCCCAATATATTTGTCCAGGTGGCTCGCTTCGAAGCGGAGAGTCCGGACGAGCTGGCTCTGGCCGAGGCGGCGCTGGCGTACGGCTACGAGCTGCGGAACCGCAATCCTGATGAGGTGGAGCTGGGTATCCGCGGGGAGCTCACAACCATGAAGGTGGTGCGGGTGCAGCAGTTCGACGCAGTCAGGAAGTGCATGTCGATAGCCATGAGGACAGCTAATGGGCAGGTGAGCATTAACATGGTATGCATATGAATTAATCAATCTGCGTAGCCTACAGTCACATTGGCATGCATGGTGCACCGATTAAGTATTACCTATTATTTACACTTCGTAACTGTCCAGCCAAGATGTTGATGAGCACGCTACGCTATGTAGAAAACGATCGTGAAGTAAATCACAGGTTAAATATCAGTAATTTTAATGCCATCACGTAAATTACCTGAATCCCCTTAATGTTTTCAAAATTAAATCGATCTACCTCGATTTTTTTCTAACTATGTTGGTGTCAGCTTCCAATCTTACCGGATGCAGCTGAGTACCAGTATTTTACATGGAGCGACTGCCTATCTGACCTCCACAACCCAGTAGCTGGGTAACACCGTACTCCTTGTCAAGGCTGGTGTCAAATTTTCTGGCTTCTAAGCTCCGTAAAGACTGTCAAAGATCTTCAATTGACAACCGGGACTAACGACTTAACGTGCTTGCCGAGGCGCGAAGAAAACTCGCTATGTAAAAATGGTTACCCATCCACGGACCGACCTCGGCAAGCGTTGCTTTACCTTTGTAAAAAGCTCGATTCTGCTTTTTATTATTTTTCTTAGTTTTAGTGGACTGTAGTTGATGCAGGATGGTAATTGATACAATTTGCTTGTTTTATTAATATTTTACTGTAACTTATATGAAACGTGTCGGTCATCGACCACAGGTTATAGAAAAGAGAGAGGTGACAGTTGCTTACACAGATAAAATATAGTTATAGACTAACAAACTTTGTGTTGCTATCAACAACCTTAAATATCGATATATGCATTGACATGAATCATCATCATCAGCTTTTTAATGTTCCCACTGCTGGGACACAGGCCTTCTCTTTGTGAGGGGGAATGGGACGTCATCAACCACGCGGACCCAGTGCGGGATGGTGGGTGTCACATGTCTTTGAATTGCGGGTTGCTGAAAAAAATATTACTGAAAGGTGTAACTTAATTGAGGGCTTGTTTTGTGAAAGTCCCTGCTAAATGGTAATCATAAATGATTGTATTTCTGGAAGTTGGTTCGTACAAACACTTTTACACGTCAAACATATTTTTTAAACTAGATGAGGTTTGCAACTGAATTTTAAAGCAATTATCTTCAACCAATTAGGATAAAATTTTGCATACACAATTAATTTAGATGACAACGCACGGTAAGCTAAAAAGCTTGTTTAAAAAAAATATATACGAGTATATATTGGGAAGAAATATTACCATTGATTAATAATAATTTTACCTGTGGGTATCATGACATTTGTTTTGAAAAAAAAGTCGAACAAGTCATGCATGAAATTAAAATAAATACCGGGTTAAAACGCCCCTTATCCCCTCGAACCAGCAATGCAATTATCTTTATACCATTCCCCCTCTAAAAAGCTTATTTTATTCCCTGAAAACAGTGAATAAAAAGCACTTTTAATCACTGTTTTGGTGTTTGAATTTAGAACACACCAATATGTATTTGACCTCGCATCTCAATGCAATACAACCTACTTGCGCATAAAAAACGAGATACAAACTTCTTGTGCAAAGAATATTCGAATTTTAAACTCCTTCGTCCATTTAATTTTGAGTTTGTTTATATTTAGGATTTTGATAATGATTTTATTTTGGTCTAGGATGTTTAGTGAATACTTATTTGGATTGTAATTCTAATATTAATTGCATTGGTGTTTAATTAATTATAATTATGTAACTTAACGGAGGTGGTCACTGGCTCCTGAAACACAGGTGCTGTTTAGGTAACTCAAACTCAAAGGCTCAGCTTCAATTTACAAAAAATGTGAAGCCCTAAGGTTTCTCATTTTCTGTAAATTTTGAAGTTAATAAACCATTTATTTATTTATTATTATTCCTTGTGCTTTTGGCTTAAATCCTTCTTTTTCTCGAAGTCATGGTATAAAATATAGTATGCAACTCTTGAATAAAACGGATTTATATCGAGGGCCATGAATCACTCGCGTCGTTCAGGATTCTAACACTTGAATCACTCGCTATGCTCGTGATTCAATCATCATGAATCACTCCCTACGGTCGTGATTCAGTTGTTAGAATCCTTCACTTGTTCGTGATTCATCTATGGCCCTCGCTTTAAAACCGTCCTTTATTCACTAGTTGCATAATATACTATTCCACCGTCCTTATAGCTGCATCTATGCACACATAAGAACGAATGGCCTGACGTCACACATCCTGTTTCGCGCAAGCAGA
The DNA here is from genome assembly GCA_947562075.1 of Orthosia gracilis. NCBI lineage: Eukaryota > Metazoa > Arthropoda > Insecta > Lepidoptera > Noctuidae > Orthosia > Orthosia gracilis. Next base: position 23,959,508 of record OX387271.1, on the reverse strand, counting down.
GTTTTCGGCGTGATTCGAACCTATACAACAGTCCGACAAAAACCGTCCGTCGGGTAGTTGCCCGGACGATGCAAGATTGATCTAGTCGGAGGATCCCCACATTTCAATGGAAGTTGCAGGTATTACCATCCTGTTCAGCATATCTTCAAGCTTCATGCAAATTTCAGTGTGATCAAGCGTTTTTGCCATACCTATTATTGGCATCAAATATAACAGCTTACAATGTTAGGACCCATTAATATTAATGCTAATTTTTATCCGTGGTGCTAGGCAACTGGGCTTATCCCAGTTGTAAACGACCCTTTGTACCTATTGGTCTTGTTTGTTCTGTTTCCTGCTTGATATGGAGGGAAGTGGAAATTTGAATTTTTCCTACTCCTCCATTACTCTTTTCTGATTAATTTCGTTGCGGGATCCAAGACAGTTAAATTCATTTTCCGGCACTTCGTCGAGCTTCATTGCCTTGGCGCTTTTCTGGTGGTCGCCACTGTTGATTCTGGCTTTCAGGAGTTGCAGTGGTTTGGGAATAGTGCGGTGGGTTTGTCCCAAAAAAAATATATCTTCAAGCTGGATCACGTTCGCGTTCACGGGATCTGCAGTTTGGAGGTATGCAGAACAGGGATAGATGCCGCTACACCTTTGAGTCTCGGCGATGCCGTCAATTCGTGGTGACTTTCCGGCAAAAACATAAATCATTAAAGCTATTCATATTATTTTGTCGTATTTGCAAACATTAATGTATGTAGCAGGTTTTTTTTTGCGTTTCCACTGTTTTTCCCATAGTAAAAATTGTTCATAATGATGAGTGCAATGACCCCTTTTCAAGTGTTGCGATTATCTAATGTAATAACTTTAAACGAGCTATTCTTGTATCGAAACGGCTCCAACGATTTTCATGAAATTTAGTATGCAGGGCCTTTCGGGGGCGATAAATCGATCTAGCTAGGTTTCATTTTAGAAAACGTCGTTTTCTCTATTTTCACCTGAGCAGAGCTCGGTCGCCCAGGTACATCATCGTTATATATATGCGGCGGTGCTACACAGAAACATTACTCTTACTCCGCCTTTGCCTCGACCTTTGCGAAAATATGCAAAACAAAAGTTTTGGCAGCGCACTGTGAATGTGACACATCGCGTGTATAGATAACTAGCTTTCCCACGCGGCTTCGCTCCCGTCAACTGGCTACCTACCTACCCATCTAAACCGTTTACGCAGCGCACGCAACTCTCAAAAAGGAATATTTTACCCGTTTTTGCTACATTTTTCATTTATGCTCCGCTCCTATTGGTCGTAGCGTGATGTTATATAGTCTATAACCTTCCTCAATAAATGGGCTATCCAACAAAAAAATAATTTTTCAATTCCAACCAGTAGTTCCTGAGATTAGCGAGTTCAAACAAACAAACAAACTCTTCAGCTTTATAATATTAGTATAGATGTAATACTTTCTATGTCACGGACAAACGGACAATTCTGTTTGTGCCGGTTACACGCGCCGCCGCTGGCTATTTCGTTCTCGGTGCCGTAAATACATAAAAAGAGGTGCTCATAGCTAAGTAATACCAGCCGCACGGGTACATCTTCAAGGTTAAGCAACGCTTGCTGAGGTCAGTCTGTAGATGGATGACCATCCATTACATACCGAAACTCCTCCGTGCCTCGGAAAGCACGTTAAGCTGTTCCCGGTGGTCTTTCCCGGGTGTCATTTAAAGATCTTTGAAACACGTCCTCTGCTGGACATAGGCTCCCCCAAGTGTCGCCACATTGATCGGTCCTGTGCGTCTTACATCCAGCGCCTACCCGCAACCTTAGCCAGGTCATCGGTCCGCCTAGTGGTTGGTTCTCCTGCGGATATCCTCATTTCTGATGCAATCATGCATGGAAACTTTCGGAAGTCAGAAGTCATTAAATCCTACACCAGTCTTGCCAAGGGGTATCGTACTACCCAGTCACTGGGTTGCGGCGTTGAGATAGGCACTCGCCCCATGTAAAAAACTGATACTCAGCTTATCTGTGGGTCTACTCCCTAAGCACGAAATTCGTAGTTTCGGCCTTTGTTACGGGTGTTTCCTACTCCATTGCACATACCTGATTTGTTCGGTACCCGAACAATTAATGAATGACAACAGAATTTGACAGTTGTACCTACTCCCGAAGTGTTTTTACACGTCCGAAAAATTTAATCATTAAGTACTTTCGGACGGGCTCGTAACTTCATTGACGGAGTTGACCCCCTGATTTAACTCAAAGCTTTCCCTTACTTATGTGGGGAAAAGATGAGGCAGATTGATTGCCGTAACTACATAATCAAGTAGGATTGTGAAACCATACGGGTTACATATAATTTTACATGATGGCTTCAAAATGACTGTCAATTTAACCGCGATTTTCTTCACGTGATTATTCCACATAGCGTGCTCATCATAATCTTGGCAGGACAGTTACGAAGTCTAAATAATAGGTAACACTTCTTAAATCCATACACCGTGCATGTATAAGTGGCCCTTAACTACTATTCATTTTTGTATTATGATGAATCCATTCTACGATATTGATTTTTATAAATACTGTTGTGCGACAATCGATTAATGACCTGTAATGCAGATAATCTAAATAAATAAATTAGAGAAAACTGCTACTAAAACTAAACATTCACCATATAATTCTATACGTGAGGAGGTCCCAACAAGGTAGTGTTTTGACTAATTTTTCGATGCACACCTTACATGTTGAGGATTTTCTTAAAATCGGTATTTGAAAATATCAGTATTACTGCGGCGGTATTTTTATATCAATCTGTTCTCACATTCACCAGATAGTCTTATACGTGAAAGGCGCCGACACCACCGTGTTCGGGGCGCTGGCCCCAATGCGCGCGGGCTCGGCCGAGTCCGCCGCCTACGAACGAACCCGAGCGCTGCTAACCGAGTACTCCCGAGCGGGCCTGCGGACGCTGGTCATGGCAAAGCGCACCATGATGCCCACCATATGGGAGGAGTGGCTCGCCGGACACAACCGCGCCATGGATTTTGGAGAAGGTTAGTTCCTCTGTCAAGAGCAGTGGTGGTCCATTAGTAACGGCCGTGACTTACATGTTGTAGGTCATGGGTTCGAGCTCAGCGGGCGGGTGCTTTACTGTGTGTAAATTATTTCGTCGCCATTGCTCTCAAAACGGTGACGCTCGCCATGGACGAACCGCATGGTGGCGGATCGATGTTTAAGTAGTATCAAAATAAAAGTCTTGTATTAATATTTGACTAGCTATACTAAGCTAGAACATTTTGAGTTTCTTTTTAAAATCAGTCCCCCAAACCGCCTGTCTGTCACCATTTCCTAGTGTTTCTTAGTGCTGGTATAAAAAATTTGACATTCTTAGTGGCTATTTGCTAACATTTCCTTTTTTCTCAGGCCGAGAAAAACGCATACGTGACTCGTACGCACGGCTCGAAAGCGCACTAACGCTTGTAGGCGCGACAGGCGTGGAGGACAGGCTGCAGGACGCCGTGCCGCGCACCGTGCGCGCGCTGCTGGACGCCGGCGTGGTGCTGTGGGTGCTGACGGGTGACAAGCCTGAGACCGCCATCAATATCGCCTACTCCGCCGCGCTCTTCTCGCAGAGCGACCGGCTCATGTACCTTATGTCGAGGGACAAGGTGAGGACACGACACGCTAACACACAAATAACTTATTCATTCCATTTTTCATTCATTATTTTGTATTCCTCTCAGCAAACTCGGATGAATTTAGAGTGGCGTCATAGTTAGTGACGTATCTATGTATTCCCACAGGAACACGCAGAAGCCACAATAAAGAACTACCTCGAAGGCGGCGCTATCCCCATAGGCGGGGGCCGGGCGCTGGTGGTGGACGGGCGCACGCTGACGTACATCCTGGACAGGCGCTCCGGCCTGGTGGCGCCCTTCCTGTCGCTGGCGCGCCGCTGCTCCGCCGTGCTGTGCTGCCGCGCCACGCCGCTGCAGAAGGCCTACATTGTGAAGGTATTACTAACAACAACCGAGTATGGCATACGAACTACAAAAATACCTGGCGTTACCAGCTCGACAACATTCATCGGGCATTTTGCGGCCGCCTCGCGTCCAGCATGTTCGCTTACCGATGTGTCTGCTAAACTACCCCGCCCCCACATCAGCTTGCGACCTACCGCCCCCACCTACCCACCACACTTGACGCCTAGCGAGTGACCTCCAGCTATACGCGACTCCCACAGCACACAGCTCGGCTGTCTCACTGTCTGTCGCTTGTCTCCTGGCGGGGACTGACGGCCGAGGGGTCGTCAAAAAGCGACGCTGCTGCTGGTTATCCTGCTATACGACAAATTGCAAACATGCACTTGTTGCTCATCATTCCCAAGATAGACAACCAAATGAAATGCCCGACGTTATGGGAACCAGCCGATACCACAAGGGGCGAAGCTCCGGGTCTCGCCGCTACGCCCTCGATAGAAGACACAGTGACAACTCTCTGGGACACACCCGTCTAGTCGGAGGATCCTCCTTTTCATTGAAAGTTACGAAACTTTACACCCTGCTCTGCACACTTCCATAATCTTTTACAGATAAAAGGGCTGTCAATGTGTTACCAATTGAATGTTAGTACATTCAATTGTTAACTCGTATAATTATCATGTGTTAAATGGCAATTGTTATGTTCGTCAGGCGGTGAAGGAGGAGCTGGGTGTGACGACGCTGGCCATCGGAGACGGCGCCAACGACGTGTCCATGATACAGACGGCAGACGTCGGCGTCGGTGAGCCTTCACTCACGTTCACCTTAGTCACTCTCATACGCTGATGATACAGCTATTGTCTTTGCCGAGCATAACTGGTCCGATATTAGGCTCAAGGCGGAGATGGGCATGGTCCAAATAACAAACTGGCTCAACAACAACCTACTCAAACTAAACACATTAAAAACTTACTGTTTTACCATCTTGTCGTTCACAACCAAATGAAGGCTTTAGCATCAAAGTGCACTCATATAATAACTGTAAGTGTCCTGCAATGAGTAAAATCTCACAAACTAAATATTTTTTCATCATAATTGATCAAAAATTATCATGATATGCTCATCTTGACTAATTTACAGGAAGAGTTAGGAAACTAGGATGAATATTTAAATCTTTACGACATGTCATCGCCACAAATATAATTAAAAAAGTAGGCTCTCATATAAATTGGATAAAACCGTTTACTTATGAAGATACAGAGGCGCTTTTGCAACACATAGTTTAACTCACCTGTTTTTCTCTACACACACACTCATCCACACACACACACACACACACACACACAAAACACACTCAGACCCCAGACACAAATACACAATCACGTGGATTATGTAATTCTTTTCATATTCATATTCTTTACTGTACACAAAACAAACATAACAAATACAGTGGGACAGCTTATGTACAAAGGCGAGCTTAACCCATAACCCTTTTCTGTTCTATTTTGTAAAATTATCTTGCTATGAAAGAGCGGAGTCTCTTAATACAGGCGTTTTTTGCCTAAAAGGAAGCTCCACTTATTTTTTTTGATTTGGTTAAGAAATAAATAATTTTGAATTTAGTATGTCATTCATCATCACCCTAGCCATGCTGGAGACGGGCGAACCAGATCATCAGCAGCGCATCTCAATACCAGTATTTTACTTGAAGCAACTTCCTATCTGACCTCCAAAATACAGTTATAGGCTGATTCAAAATGAATGACGTCTGTGAACTTTAATTTTCGCTGTGCAGTACCCCACCCCTCGACCTATCGACTCTCGGAGTGTTCAGAGCCGCCATTAGGTTTCACTGCCACAATATTAGGTATCATGATAGTCAAATACTAATTCGCAAAATGAGGGTATTTAAATCTATTATAGCTACATCTCTATGTAACCTTTCGGTGAATGTAGGCGTGATACTATGTTGTCAAATAATCAAGTGGGAGAATCTAGTTCGTGGCTCTGTAATCATTGACAAAGCGGTGTTTACGACCATTTTATTGTTATGTCTCTACACAAAGATACCAATTAAACCTTAATCACTTCATCTGTACCAATCAAAGTTGTCTAGGAACTTCGTTAAGACTTTAATTACTTAAAAATCTGTGATGACGTGAGCTCTTCTATTTAACACATCAAGAGACTTCAAGTCAATGAATTAACTCAATAATGCTTCATAAACGTGCCTGTTTGTGGACGCAATTAAATTAATAGGATAGAACTAGATAGAACTGTGTCATTCGGCAGCCTTGAATAAAGTGGTTCAAATAAATAGTCACATGAAAAATTTGCAGTCACATGATGGCAGTGTTTGACGATTTGTTTTTTTATTAAAGTCGTTAGATTTAGATAAAGCCCACAATTTCTTCTTCAGATTTGCCTATTTATGTAATTTTGAGTCAAGCTGCACCCGATCATAGGAAAATAAACGGCCCTGCACATGAAGTGTCCTTTTTGGAAATCTGAAAGTAAACCCCTGACCAAAGGGCTACTATCTAAAACTTTTCAGATATATTCTCGGTGTTCCCTCAGCAAACTGTGCCTACTCAGTTATCAACTTTTCGCCCTGAATATGCTTGCTTAAAAATCCTGCCACCTACTCTTGCTTCACTTCAAAAAATAAACTTATTTTGTTTCCGAGAGAGTATCGACACTGCCACGTTAATTTATATTCGACTTTAATGTAAGGTCTTCAAAGTTGATAATTGTTTGTCCATGTTTAAGATTGATATGTGTTCCGCAGGTATATCAGGGCAGGAGGGTATGCAAGCGGTGATGGCGTCCGACTTCGCCGTCTCGCGGTTCAAGTACATCGAGAGACTGCTGTTGGTGCACGGCCACTGGTGCTATAACAGACTGGCCAGGATGATACTCTACTTCTTTCTTAAAAATGCCGTAAGTTTATTTTTTTTATTATTCATTGGCTCGTGTTAGACCACTATCTCACCTGAAGATAAGAGACGATGGGGGCGCCGGTGAAGCACGCTTACCCAGAAGTTACTTATTGACATGAAGATCTCCAGTTTGGGCACTGATATTCAGCGCTGTGGCTCTGTTCCAGCATTATGCTGAGCAATGGGCGTTATGCGCGGGCGTGACGCATATTTTCCCAATTTGTATAGTTTATTTTTTTTTTGTTACTTGCATGTATGCAAGATGGTATGTTATGGTATGCAAGTAAACTATTTTACATCTTCTTTCTTTCCATGTGTGTTAAAGGTTGTTTTAATGTTTCCGCAGACATTTGTGTTCCTGGTGTTCTGGTACCAGTTCTACTGCGGCTTCTCGTCGATGGTGATGATCGACCAGGTGCACCTCATGACCTACAACCTCATGTTCACCGCGCTGCCACCCCTTGTCATCGGTAAGTTATAAGTCTAGATCAATATCAGTCTGCTTAGCCTATTCCTGACTGGTTCCCAACGGGTCGACTTCTAGTCTAGCCAGATTCAGCTGGATACTTAGTTAGTATTTTACGTGGAGTGACTGCCTCCGTCTCTTTTGTCTTTGGGAAACTCCGAGGAGTCTTCTCGTCGCGTATTCCACGGAGCCTAAAGACCAGTCTTCAATCAGTGCATCCTACCTGTTATGACCGTGGACAGTCGCGGAACGGCTGGTGCATCAGCTTAAGGTCGCTCACCGAGCTATGGAAAGGGCTATGCTTGAAGTCTGTCTGAGGAATCGAATCCTTAACGAATTGATCCAGCAGTGAGCCAAAGTTATCGACTTAGCTCTCAGAATAAGCAAGTCGAAGTGGGCTAGCCATATAAGCCGTAGAACCGGTGACTGTTGGGGTAGATGTGTTCTTGATTGGAGACCACGAAGGGGTAAACGATGGGCCGCCCTCCGACTAGATGGAGTGACGATCTTCGCAGGGTGACTGGTAGCAGCTGGATCAATTCCCATACGAGGTATTTAGACCGGCTATAGTTCGAGTAGGAATACTAAAGCACTCTACTTTTCATTTCGAATATAAGGAAAGCAAAAAATAGTAGTTTTTTATAAATATTTATTGATAATAGTAACATTAGAATAACCTATTTAAAATTAATTGAGAAGTTAGAACAATTTGCGAAATTTAAAGTTACATTTTTGTTCGGATTATTTACGCTGTTTGATAACAAATTTGGCTGTGTTGAATTTCTGTAAAAGTAGAAGACTACGCGCAGACTACCTTGAAGTAGTTGGTTGAGGCGAAGTGTGGTGTAAATTTATAGTCTCAGTTAATTTGTTTGAAACTTTAGTTTTATTTTGGACAGAATCCTCAATGTAGCCTTCCGCAACTACGCTGGATTTCCACCCTTCATGTCTTTTTAACATTGTCAAGTTCGCCCCATAATCGGCTAACAGTTTCGCTGACGTTCTTCTATAATACTGTTCACAGTTTGGTAAATTCAAATATGTTGCTATTTGCTACGGCGTACCTGTGATTGTATTTTTACCGATCACTTGTTTATAGCATTTTCCCTTTTGGTAGTTGAGAAAAAAACAATTCGTTTTTATATCATTAGGTCTGATTCTTTGATGTTTTTTTTATTATTTGTCTCAACTCTTCTCGTACAACAAACGTGCGCTCAATATTTGTTTTAGTCAATTTTACGAGTAATAACTGGCCTTGATTTTCAAAGTCGTTAATTGTAAAATTTGTGAGTTCACTGCTTCTGCAGGCGCCGCTTGTACCGAGTATCAACACCACCTGTGAAAAATATGATTTCTTCATTACTATCAATCTTTTAGGTACCTATTTAGATAGAATAACAAGCAGAGATCTTTGACTCCAGAAATCCGACGTCTTTATTCTCAATTTACGCAATCTGGTCAGTGTGTTTGATTAATATAACTGCCTCTTTTGTATGGAAACCTATCTATAATACATATCAGAGTAAAGTCGGTAGGATCGACGTTTATTTTTAGAGTAAAAGACCTCTCCCTACCTAGATAAACGTTTATAGCTTACCTTCACTCGCAAATATATCTCGTCTGGAGCTTCATTTAAAAATGTTTCCACTTCGTAAGAGGTGAAAACCTTAGTTTTTTGCTCTTGAACCCCTGAGACTGTCCTTTCAGAAACGATGTTAGATTATGGAATCTTTTCAAAACGACTTTGTGTTTTACTCTCAATGTACTCTTGAGCATTGAATACCTGCTCCATGGCGTAGAAGGCTTTATTTTGCCATTGAAGTATGTAAGAAATACACTTTCGGATAATGATTTTATTTTCTTATCTGCTTGCCACTTCATAAAGTCTTTGTATGTACTCGTATTTAAATATCTTTCCTTAGAAATTTCTGGCAAAAGATTTTCGATAACTGTATTTGCCTCGTCTTTAACAGAACCTGGGGTCAACATTTCAGAATCACTTGAACTCATTTTTAATAAGATATTAGTCTTAATCCGAGATTTCGATACAGCTTACACAGTTAGTATCCCGTCAAATTATATAGTCTATTAAAAATGTTAACTATGGAACACACTGCGTCAATGCTGCGGGCGGACGCGCTTAGTTTTTTTTTTAAATTCCCACTGGTCGTTCATACACTCACAAGACCGCAGCGTTTTTTCTTAATTATGTATATTAGATTTTTTACAGCCGACTGCCTAACCAAATTTAGTTCTATTTAAAAAAAAATATTCCCAATCTAGGGAGGGAAGCAATTACTATGAGTCTTTCCCGCCCAAAGGTGGAAAGTAGCATCTTCCACCCGCTACTCGGATCAAATAAAAACTACTTTCCGAGTATGAGAAATGAAAACGTTATTTCCCCCAGGCGCCTACGACCGCGTGGCGCCAGCCGGCCTGCTGTCGGAGCGGCCCGGGCTGTACGCGGCGTCCCGGCGCGGCCTGTCGTACCGGACGCACTCGTTCTGGGCCGTGCTGGCCGAGAGCCTGTACATCAGCGTCATACTGTTCTTCACGGCGCTGTACGCCTACTGGGACACTGACGTGGACATCTGGGCCTTCGGCCTCAGCTGTATGACCAACTGTCTGGTCGTGATGCTGCTATATGTCGCTATTGAGACGAGGAGTTGGGTGAGTTGATCTATGTATTTTTTTTCTATTCTGTATGGACGCTGAGAGTCGAATCAAAGTGACGCACCAATATAAAAAAAAGGAATTTATAGAATTGGTTCATAATCGACGGAGAAATCGGAGAACAAACACAAAAAAAAACATTTTCGACGACCATAGAGAACCTTCTTTTTTTTGAAGTTGTTTAAAAATGTACATAGCATATACTTGACCCCGTTTTCACTCAATGCATAACCTAACAAGGTAATCCGAGCATTCGGTCAAATCCGCCGTGAATAGACAGATCCGATATTGCGCGTGCAGTTGCACAAATAACCAGCGCACCCTAGGTGCATTTAAACGACAAAAAGTCAACTGCAAACTCCTCGCTGGAACGCTCGTCCACTCCCGTCAATGTCATGAATGCCAGTGTGCAAATAGTGGCAGTCGAACGTCAGTGACGTTACAGGACCAGATGCACAGATAAGGTGACCTTGTTATAGAAAATTCGCCGCGTCGCTTCGACGATGTCTCAGTGTGTTTTGTCCCTTTGTTATCAATGTTGCGTGATTGTTTCTCGTGTCTACAGGAGATCCAAAAAAATGTAAAAAAAAAAGAAAACCACATCAATATTCCATTTTATTTGTGTGCTTAAAACATATTTAATTTTATTTATATATTTATCGATTGATTACATGCAGCGTTTTAATACCACATTTGTAAGTGTATACTTCAGAGTTCAGAGTGTGTGTGTTTGCATGGAGTGAGGAGTTTGACACTAGTGTTTTAGAGTATAAGTACAGTCAACTGCATATACATAACAAAATGACACTACGTACGCACATTTTTCCTAGTTACTTTTTTAATCGCTATGATTAAAAAGGTCCCTAGGAAAAAAGTGCGTTTGCGTCACTTTACAGGTTAGAAGTGCAACTTCTTAAAAAAAATAAAAAATAAGAGTGATTAAATGTGAGAGCAGAAAGCAGTTATACCTTTCTTCTCTCTCAAGTAAAGAAATGTGCCTAAACGAGAGGTGTTCTTCAAATTTCACCCTCAGTTCTAGTTACCGTCTGAGAAGTCTCATTACAAAAAATGATGTTCAAGGCACTTTTTTGTCTTTGCGGTTTTCTAACAACATGTGCACATGAGTGTGCGATCTTATAGAAAACCAACACGAGTGAAAGTTTATTCCAGTATTTACAAGAAAGTTTATGCTCAAATCTATTTCCTATCATAAGGATACAATTGAATACAGAATTTTAGATAACTATCCAATTTTCAGAACTCGATGTTAAAGTTCAAATTTGTTAAAACCAAATTGGATTGGGTTACGAAGCTTTTTATTACAAACGGCCAAATAAAAATCGACTTTGGGTATGTGGTCTTATAGATTTAATTGACCGTTTTTGATAAAAAGTTGAAAGCCTAAAAAAGAGATTACTGTCTATTTATATAAGCTTGGGTATTCGAGTAGTTTTTACTAATCTATTTATTGTACTTTCATTAAACTAAAATTAACAAATATTCCAACCATGAAATCGAAAAAAAAAACAGCCGTTCAGTACATTTTGTCGAGTTATGCAAACTTAACTTTTTTTAATCTTAATATTCCATATTAATATTTAGAGCCGTTGACGCTCGGTCATGTACAAGCTGTGGTTGCCTTTAATTGAGTGTGCATTATACGAGTAGGATAATGTTAAGGTGTACCAACTTTTTGTAAAGTTTTTATCATTGTGACACTCGTCGGTGATCCTTAAATAAATAAATTAAAAACTTGAATAGGGTAGCTGATTTTTTTTCGAGATTTTTGGGTTGGTTACATAGTAAAAGTTGTTCATAATTATGAGTACAATTAATCATTTTCAGGAAGATTACCATAAGCTCTAAGAGCAAGGTTATCTCCATTGTATATAAGGGACAGACGTATACAAGAGTAGGAATCTTTATATGTTTACAAGTCATATACATCTGTCCCTTTTTCACAGTCGCACTATGTTAGTTTTGACACTTCATGGTAGGGCCCCAGGTCTATTCTTTATTTTGTTACACGTTGCATAATGGTAAATGCTGAGCTGCAGCCTAATTGCGCAAGTGATTTCGGCAAAGGCAAATAGTAAAGACGCAGTGTGGATTTCCGTCTTTGCCTTGCCGAATTCACTTGCGCATTCAGGCTGCTGGTAACCATTTGGTTATGGGTACGCTCGGCGTAATTATAGTGTATTTCTTTCCTCTTTACTTTTTTTGTTGCTGTTGTGTTGTGACTATATCGAATAAATGTTTTCTATTCTATCCATTCAGACGGTGATCCACTTGCTGGCTCTGTCGGGGTCGCTGGTGTCGTTCTTCGTGCTGACGCTGGCGTACCAGTCCATCCCGCCGGATGTCCTCAACCTGCCCTCCACCTACCACGTCGCGCTGAACACCGTGCGGCAGCCGGTGTACTGGCTGACGCTGGCACTCACCACTGTGGCCTGCTTGGCACCCAGGTCAGTTTCACTACAGTACAATGCCAGTGCACCGTTTACCAGTTTACCGACAGAATATGCCATTGGGCAGTATGCTAGTGTTTGTATAAAGTGATGGTGTACTTCCAGGATGGCGTACCACGGCATCCGCAACTCAGTGCACCCGGGCACGCTGGGGCGCGCGGTGGCGGCACAGCGGCGCACGCGCTCCTACGCTGCACACTACCGCTCGGCGCCGCCGCACGCCACGCTCTACCGGTACCAATACTCACTTTATGCTAATGTTAATTAAGTTCATTTCAGAATGATCATCAGCGTCAGACCACCACCTGGTACTGTCCATAAATGCTCCTTTTGCTTAATTTATTTTCACACATCTAGTCATACATGTACGCTGGTTATGAGTACTGCCTCCTGGTCTTTTTGAAGAATTTCCTTCTAGGAAAAAAGACGTGAGTTTATATGTGTATAAGAGATTAAGTGTGAAAGCAGGGAGGAGTTATATCTTTCCTCCCTCCCATGTAATGAAATGTGCGTAAAAATGACGCCTCTTTTTCTCATTAATTTTCATCCAAGTAACGAAAAAAGTTTCACTTCAAAATGTACATTATGTTGTAAGTGTTTGTAAACTGAGCTTTATGTGCAAATTTTAAAATTGGTTTTCATTTGCTTATATGTCTGGTATCTTAATCGTGAACACACTATCTTTCATTGGAGCTTTGACTAATGATGTATGTTATGTCTGTAGAGCGCGGGACGAGGACGGTCTGCAGAAGCCGCAGCCGGACGTGGCCGCCATCACGTGAGAGTGCGACACGTGACGTCACGTCCGCCGCGCCGCATTACCTCCGCTCGTTACACTGAACCTAGGCTGTGATCTGTAGACCTATTGTAATAGTAAATATTGTGCTGCACTACTGCAAAGCGGGACCAACGCGTCCGAGAGACGCATCCGGCTCCACCGCGCGCCGCGTACGGTGGCGTATGGCTGCGTGCGGCGGGACTTAGCTAGCATTTATCTTAGGCTCTAGACAAGTGACAGACGTCGCCATAGTGATTGGAAAAAGTAAAAAATGTATGGGAAAAAGCGCAAGCGAAATCGAATAGTCACGAGATCAATCCCTTAGGCACCATTTACATGGCTCAACAGAATGAAATGGAAGCGGATTGTTGCAAAAAAACTGCCGCCGAAAAAAAACCGCGCGTCCTCCGCGGAATTCTCAAGAATTCCCATAGCCACTGGCTTGTATTTAGTTTGTACGTTAAACAATTGATTTAAAGTTCATTATGTTGTGTACAATTTCGTTGAAAATTCACTTCCATACCATTCTGCGTCAATGTAAATTGAGCCTGACATTGTGGCATTTCGATCAACGCCATCGCCTGATACAATGACACTTATTCTAGAGTCTCTTGGCTCACATTTTTGCGAATCGAGTGAATTTATGTCGTTTCTCACATAGTGCAAAAATAGTTTTCAGTGAGTCAAGAAAATAATATTAAACTACACAAGTTGAATCTGAATTCTTTTAAATAACACTCTTCTTATTTCGTTGTAAATATTTCATCGCAAGTGTTCAAGAGATAACGTATAACCTACCATATCATCGAAATTACTTCCGATGTTGTTAGTTACCATAATTGTATGTATAACATTATTATTTGTGTAGTATTTATAGTACATAGTACTTATCGCCGCATCTCGCGGTATTCTCATAGATCTGCCAATGTTCGTGACGATATACTTGGTGATGCAGACTGTACGACTCAAGGTCATTTATTCAAGGTTTGCCAACGAATAGTACCTACATGATAAGTTAAGACAAAAATAAAAACTTTCAAAGATTCGTGCCATTCACATTCAATTTTATAGGCAACCATAGCTTACCCAAAGTTTAATTAAATCAAATATATTTGGGATGAGTGGGCTTAAATGTTGTTCTAAGATATTTAAACAATGTAAATATACAATTTAAAAGAAATAAAACCGACTGTCCCCTACATTTGTCGTATTATGTGAACAAAAATATACAGAAGAATTTGGACGAAAATCTTTTTAATAGATGGAATGTCACTTTTTCTTGTCTAAGCCATTTTAACGGTCTCCAAAAACGTATCGATATAATTATAATAATTTGGTACTGTCAGCACCACCAAGTTAGTTTATTAATCTTAATCAGTATTTTGCATGTTGATGTACTTTGATCATGGATTTGGAAAGCCTATAAGACGCATTCGGTACAATAAAGATAACTAATATTTAAATAACGATTCATATTAAGGTTGTAACTTTCACAAATATTGTATACTGCCTGAAACATCTTCCAGCGTAGGTATTTAATTTAATTCCATGACGGATACACATCAGCGAATTAACGAAATTTCTAAAGATACTTAATTATGAACCTATAATATGTTATAGTTGTTGCATTTCACGCGTCAATTATTACAATTTGACCCTTTTGCCAATGACATAAAAGTGAAATTACGAACGCTCATGACTTGCAACAGCTTCGTGTTAAAAACAACAAAAACATTTTTTCGCTGCTTGTCGTCTTCAAAAGTATGTGTTCAGTCAGAAACTTAGTTTAACAAATCAGTGTTTGGATGTTGTATTTCGACTAAAATTTCGTGCGCGCTGATGTTAACTATAGTCATAAAACGTGCGAGTAGGATTGGCAATAAACTATTTTCTTCTTTTTCTTTCTTCTAATTCTGGAATCACGTTTCGTCTTGCTCCCACTTTTTATGACCGCGCTGCGCGTTAGCGTTCAGTGGTTGTACAATAATATTAATTATTAATCAATCTACGCTTTACTACTCGTCTAATTATGAAGACTTAAGTAGGAGAGAGCGCGCAATATGCGCTGTCTCATTTCCACTTTTGACTGTAGTGCATGCAAAGTTTTTGAACGAATATACTTTTAGTACAGTATAAGATTTGCATCTGCGTGAGTGATCGCCAAAGACATAAGGACCATTTTACGATAAGACCATTAGAATTTTGTATGGAAAACTAAAATAAAAAACGATTGTCGCTCACACAAATGAAAACCTTATGTCGTTGCATTGGAATGCAGTATTTGTTGTAGGTAACACATTGACTTAAATAGGCAAGTGTTAAGTGGACCCTCGTTAGTTCATAATCTGTGTTGAAGTATAATAACCGCCAACGTTTGTGATGCGGTCATAAAACGTGCGAGTAGAATAGTGAATATTAATCACGGGGAATCAAATTATATTGTCTCGTTTCATCTCGCTCCCTCGTTCTACGACCACAAACGTTGGCGTTTTGCAAATAGACGTTATTGTTTGTATGTCTGTCTATTATAAATATACCTGGTATGTAGTACCGTGTTTTGTGGCAACGTACGACGCGATTGTGATTGTTGATGAAATCTTGTATTTTAGTAGGTTACTAGTGTGTGATAACGGTTGACTTCCTTCTCAGAAATATTTATATTTATTTATAGAGAAACGCTGCCTTGCCTGAGACTGCACCCGTTATTGGGGCAAACATTATAATCGTGGCGGGGAACGTACTCGGTCAACTGTCGCGTTCACGTTCAAATGTCCTTAGGGACAATGTGACTAGTCCTAACGTCAGGCGAGAACGCCAGAGCTTTAATTCAGTATAAAGAGTCATGGCTCTAGATTGGATCTTGGTTCTGAACTATTATTAATCAACGGTGAGAATATGTTTGCGTCTGTAAACATCTGATACAAATTTACTTTGTGTTATCACCGGTCCCTATTTTAAGTTTAATCAAGCATTTTGATATATTTAAAATTTATTTATATTCAAAATACATTGAATTCAAATATAAAGGTTCAAATAACGTTGTAAAACCTACCTATCTCCTTTTGATCCCGCACAAAGTCAATTGAATTCGTTTAATACAAGTGCCTTGAACGTCCGGCGCCGAGTGAGTCCCCCGCGACGTGCCGACGTCGTGTAGAAGATTCCTAAAGATTTAACTATTTTTACTGTCGTTTCTAGTTTTGTACATAGAAACAAATATATTTCTATATGAATGAGATGATTGTTACGTGTACAGTAGGATATTTTTATATGAAACAAAACTTTGTGTAAATAACTTTGTTCTAAGACTGTTGTTTATTTTAGAGCTTTTAGTTCGTTCAGTTAAATTTAACTATGTAATAGGGTATTGTGATGAACACATGTATTTTCCAGTCATTTTGTTATCATGCTGACCAATTATGAATAGTTCCGTAATTCCGATTTTCATTCTTGCCATGTTGTTAACAAGATTTAGTACGATTTCTGTATGTTACTACTTGAATGTTTATTTAGTACGTTTTAAAGTGATGCGTATGTAAGCGATGCGTTTATATTGCCAGTTTAAATTATCAGTTTAAATTATCAGTACTTATTGTGTTGTTCATTGTCGACGTTTTTATTAAGAACGGCCTGTTTTACAAGTACCGGATAGACTACCTGTAACAAATAATATATCTTCGTTAACTGGTATTTATCCGGGGGCGGTAGAACAAGCCATTATAGTTTGAATTTTTACTAGTCTTATCAACGAAATATAGATTTTGTTAAAACCTTTTTAGTATTATGAAAATTAAATCTTCCATGAACGTATTTAAAGGCAATTTATCAATGTACAGTACTACGAAAGTAATTATGTGCATCGAAAGTCTTTGTTTTTCCGAAGTATTCATTAAAAAAATACCGGACGATTCAGAATGAATACACATTGCTAGACGGAATCCTCTAGCAATATGTATTAATTGCGTCTAGACTTACCTAATGAGAAGGGGAGGACTCTGCTCCCAACAATTTGCGAATGTTGGAGTTACTTAAAGCAATCGTAGATTTCCGAAAATAAACGAAGATAGTCGTCGCCATGTTTAGTTTTTTAGTACTTTATGCATTTAATCTGTTGCTTATTCCATTATATTATAAATCATGTTGATTCTTTCTTATACTAATTCTAATATTGTGCATTTAGTTTTTGTGATATTATCAAAACAAAAATCTCTTTTTATAGTCGCTATATCAGAGTGTAAGCACGGCAATGACTAGAAAATACATCATATAGATGTGTTGTTTTATAATAATAACAAATTATTTAATTTCATTACAAATTTTGTTTTTTTTTCACCTCTGCATACATGTCTTTTGAATTTTACTACATTTCATTACAACAGTGGTTTGTGCAGTTCATGCTACAACAGCTAGTGTAGAAAACATTTAAAAATGCAACAATTGAAAAATCTTTACACAAAATTCTACATCTACTTATTTACAAAAGTTCCCAAATAATGGACGCAAGCGCCTATTGCGTATTTTTATTACACTCGCAACTGTCACACTCGCTATAACGACGCGACGGTGTGACTGTTGGACGAGTCAGTTTCAGCTCTAGATTTTTTATTTATTAAATAAGCCTAGAATGTTCTAGCAAAGGGTTAGACAAGTATATTGTTTTAGGGCAAGCACATAACGAATAGTTATTGTTATCAAAATAGCATCTATAATATCAATAAAAAATACACAAAATATCTGTATACTTTTCGAACTGCGCTTGGACATAGCATGTGTTGTACTTTCGAAGTTTGTCTTTATGTAACCCATAAGCTAAGCGCATCGCAAAAAGCGATGGTTCATACAAAATGTACAAGGAATTTATTTGGGCCAGCTGGCCCGGCCCTGGTTTGGGGTAGTTAGAGTATTAATCTCCAATCCACTCCACAAGCAAATTATAACTAATTATGATTTTTAACAGAAACATAACATTTTGAAGTAGAATTAAGAATTGACAACAAAATAACACAATAATCTTGAATAAAATGGAAGACGACAAGAACAAATTATATAATAATTAATAACATATGTGTGCAAATGAAGTAATTTATAACAGTTCTTTATAGTTTTCAGTTTTGTAATTAAAACAACATTAACGAAAGTACAAGTAAACTGGTCAATTTTGTATGACCAACAATAACATTGCTTTTATGTACTTTTCAAGTAGATAAGTAGGAACCTACTAAATACTTACAATTTTATAAATAGTAAATCTACTAAGTAGAATCGAAAATGCCGAGGCAAAGAGAACAAAGCTCATTATGAGTTTGACTCATCTAGGTTTGCATACATTTATGTACAAGAGAGGTATATGACCTTATGTGTGAGGCCAAACGAACGTAATTTTTGTGTTGTGAGTCGCGGCATTTAAGTTCAACTGAAACTCGGATGAGCTGCAGGACGGACGTACTTTTAGTTGTATAGACTAATATATATTGGCTATTCTAGGTTTGCACGCGGCGCTGACGCTTGCATCGCCCCCCTCCCTCACGTCGAGCGCAATTCGGTTGAAATAATGTGCGTGAGTCAGCAGAGATAACTCATTTTGCGTCGCCGTGTGGCACAAACAGGACTTAAGTATGAAACCGAATGCAGCGTAAATTCCGCGACGCGTTTAACGCAACTCTAAAATTATGTTCGTTTACCCTCACCCATTAAAGGATACAACAAAGCAATTCATGGTTTATAGTGATGCTCATATAGATAATCCCTTTTTACAGCCCATTCAACCAATTTTGATTTCTATTGCGTTGGTGTTATGAGTTTATGACAAATGTAAACAGTTGATTTTGGTAACAGGTTTATGCTTTTCATGCCATCCATATATTTACAGAATAGAACTCAAAACTAGACGAACGGACTGTAAAAGGGGTTGTTAAAAATGTCTAATGTTATCTCAAATGAATATGTTTAGTTAAAATTAACTTTCGAGATAGTTTTGAAAATATTTAAAAAAAATTACATAGTTTAGCCAGACCCCATTTTAAATCGTTATACATCACAAAAATAGCAAATTTCAATCGAATGAAAATTATTTATAATGACAAAAAATGGCTCGAATATTTTAATGGACATTAATATTACATTGATCAACGAATACGTCTTAAAAATGCTGCTGCTTCAGAATAATCGAAGCACTTTATATACAAAAGCAATCACGTAAAATATAAATAAACGCAATACGTATAACTTGAATATTATAATTATACGTATAAAATATAATCTCTAGACAAATTGGGTCTGGCTGGATAACAAAAATAAAAAGAAATATAGACTACAACACAATTGTCTAACAAGAAAACTATCACTAACAATAAAATTATTATCACTCAGTTTTTGAAAGGCTCAAACTAACGTCAAGTAATTTGATTGACTAATTTATTAATAATAATCTCCCTTAAGTTATCACTGCAGTCAGCCAATCACAACTTGAGTTTGTCAATCTGTTGTCAGCTAGTGTGAACCTTTCAAAAATTGCGCGTAAGTTTCTTTATCTACGATCACAATAAAAAATCACAGTATAAATTGCAGTATAGCGTTGACTACGTCGACTGACGGTTCGTTCACGAGAACTATGTCGAATTTATTGAGATAGTTTTTGAGGTTGCCTTCTGCGTTCCTGCCTAGGAAGCCTACTTTGACGACCACGTCGCAATGCTCCATACCTTCGGCCATACCGGCATCCCCAATGTTGTCCCCCATGAGGATGACGTTGGAGCGCTGCTGCACCATGTCATAGTACTCTGTGTGTTTGATGGCTGTCTCGTTCTTGTTGTATGTGTGAATGACCTCGCCTTTGATACCGACTATGTAGTCGTCTTCGTCCATTGCTAGGAAGTTTGATACTACCTGGAAATTAAATGTTCAAATGACCACATATTATAGATGCGACGAGCTGCTACACAACGTATTTACAAAAACTAAGTTTTGTGACCAACTGTGGCGTGCGATGGTTCATCAGAATTTGCAAGTTGATACTCATCATCTAACCTGCCACCTAATCTGCATCAGGCCTAAACATTGCCAAATTCAAGTAGTAAGAAGAACTAGTTTTGTATTCCAAAATAACTTTCCGGTGACTGCAGCTGATTACTATTATTGGCATAAATCTTTGTGTGCCATGTTTGTCCATTCAGTTGTCCACAAACGATTAGAATATTTAAAAAGGAATTAGTTACCTAATTTCCTGTATAACACAATCCCATCAAAAACATAAATGTGAAAAAGGGAGCCAAGTTCAATACTAATGATATGCGCGATTGTTGACTACGCCGACAAAAGAATTGATATCTAAATGGGTGCCAAGTTCTGTATCCTGAAATTTATTGATAAGAACATAAAACATTCTAAAATAAATTTAGAGACACAATTTCTTGCTTTTTCTGCTACAACAATATTTCCTATTTTAAAATAGAACTTCTTAAATTTGAAAATCGAATTATTTAAATAAAGCAGATAACTTATGATAAATTTTAGCTCAAGATTTGACCTGGCTGGTTTTCACAAATACTATATCGGTTTTAATAATTATTCATTGGAATATTTTAATAAATACCTTTATCAATATAATTGCCACATTATGATCAACATACTATTTATTTATTTAAACTTCATGTACAATGGTGATACATAGGCAGACTTAATGCAGCAAGGCATTCTCTACCAGTCAACCTTTGGGTTAAAAAGAACACAACAGTGGTAGTAGTACAAAATAAAATATAAAAAAGAACAATTATTAAAATCTGATATTAATAAACTATTTAACTAATAAAATACATAAATATTTTCTAAAACAATAGACTAATAAATATTATAATAAATACCATATAATTATTTTAAATGAAACAGAAATTTAAATATAATAACTATGACGAAGACCGAGCTACGTAAGAGAGGACAAGTAATAGTTCCGGATTCTACGCTTAAATGAAAATTTATTCTCAGCTTTTTTGATGTCAAGGGGAAGCACGTTCCAGAGTTTTATAGTAGAGACAGTGTAAGAATTAGATAGAAACCCAGTGCGGTGAAAAGGATTATGGAGAAGTAAGTTTTTGGAAGCTCGAAGGTTAAGATCGTGAGAACTGCCCAACACTTTAAAATATTGTTTTAAATAATCGGGAGTACAAGGATCGTTCATGATGTTGAAGAGCATGCAGAGGGATCTGAGGGATCTCCTCTGACGGATAGGCAGCCATTTAAGCTGAGAACGGAAGGAAGAAATGTGATCATATTTACGGAGCCCGAAAATAAAGCGTATACAGTTGTTAAGAAGTCGATCCATTTTGTTAAGAAGTTCTTGGGATAGATCAGAGTAACAAACATCAGCATAGTCGATTATAGGCAATACCAGAGCTTGAACCAAGGTGGTTTTAGTGCTAGACGGAAGAAAATGTTTAAATCTATAGAGAGACCGCAGTGAGAATGTGACTCTCTGGCTAATCTGAGCAACCTGCTTATTCCAGCTTAACTTGTCATCAATGTATAGGCCCAAGTCTTTAACGTGAGGTGAGAGAGGGATGACGGTATTGCCGAAAATAAGCGGCGATAGAAGGCTGGTGTCCAAGGTTCGTAGAAAATACAAGCTACCAACAAGGATAGCCTGACATTTACTGACATTGACAGCAACCCCAAATCTACTAGACCAGTCAGCGATTGCTTGAAGGTCAGCATTCAACAGTGACATGCAGTTATCCAAATTGAGAATGTCAGATTGCGCGTAGAGCTGCAGGTCATCAGCATACAAATGGTAGGAGCATTTGAGAATAGTAGTAATAGAGTTAATAAATAAAGAAAATAAGAGTGGAGAGAGTATACCGCCTTGTGGAACGCCTGTTTCCAGAGCGCACCAATCAGATAATTTCTGATCAGCACGCACCGCCTGCTGGCGACCACGAAGATATGATGAAAACCAATCCCGTGCCGACGAAGAAACCCCAATTTGAGACAGGATGGCCAGGAGAATGTCGTGGTCGACGGTATTAAATGCATTGCTATTATTAGTTGGTTGAGAGCCATCTGCCGGTGTACATTCACATCTTTTTCCAAATAAGCCTTTATTAATGGTTGGTTACATCAATGTGCAGTGTTCCGTATGGCGCCGGACGTAAAGAATTTCACCATCCCATGTCTTCCCGTGGGTGTAGTAAGAGGCGACTAAGGGACAAACCAGAGAAGGAACAGCAGCGTTCTCTGTGCTTCTATAACAACCATACTGCGATCGCCAACCCGCCTGCCAAGCGTGGCGATTATTTCAAGTAATCAGTCAATGGGCAATGGAGAGGGCTATGCTCGAAGTTTCCTTGCGTGATCACGTCAGAAATGAGGGTATCCGCAGGAGAGCCAATGTTACCGACATAGCCCGAAGAATTGCCAAACTTAAGTGGCAGTGGGCAGGGGCACATTGCTCGTAGAACGGATGGGCGATGGGGCCGAAAAGTTCTGGAATGGCGACCGCGAACCAAAAGCCATTTGAAGGCCTCCTACTTGGGTGACCGATGTCCTGGTTAAGTTTGCGGGAAGGCGCTGGATGCGAGACGCACGGGATCGGTCAATGTGACGACTTCTGGGGGAGGCCTATGTCTAGCAGTGGACGTCTTTCGGCTGAAATTATGATGATGATGATTATGACAGTGTACATTGTACACCAATTTTTACTAAGTTGATGTGTAGTGTCATATAGCATAAATTGCTTGTAATATAAAGAAGATAAGTTTAGTAGCCAAATAAGATAACTTGTATCTGAAAACAAGCAAAGTCAAATCTTGAGCTACAATTTATCCTAAGTTATCTGCTTTATATAAATAATTCGACTTTTCAAATTTAAGAAGTTATATTTTAAAATAGCAAATATTGTTGTAGCAAAAAAAGCAAGAAATCGTGTTTTTAAATTTATTTTAAAATATTTTATGTTCTTGTAAATAAATTTCAGGATACAAAACTTGGCACCCATTTAGATCTGAATTCTTTTGTCGGCATAGTCAACAACCGCGCATATTCTTAGTATTGAACTTGGCTCCCTTTTTCACATTTTTGTTTTTGATGGCATATCATTACTTTTAATACAGAAATTATTAGTAGGTACTTATTCATAATAAAATGAATACCAAATGGTTTTTGTTAATGTACTGTATTTTCCTACTGTAGAATTTATCGCTTGCTTGGTTTAGCTCTAAATTCTGGGTTGGTTGATATTTGGTTGATTGATTATATTCTGGTAGTAGATTTGTGACCACTGGTTAAATTATACGAAATTATAGGGTTTAAAGTTTATATTGAGACTGGTTATAAAATGGTAAATCTAAGCTAAATTAGCACTAAGATGGTTTGATATGATTTGGTTGAGTTACGCGATTGGTATCCGAACACGCACTAACTCGGCAATACTTGCGATACATGCATTTATGGAAATGCACGGAGACAAAAGTGCTGAGCTGTTCAGTTGCAAATATTGCATCGAACATATTCCCGAGCACAAGACGAGATAAACGGATAATAGTATGGTCATCAAATCACCTTAGTGAACAAGTGCAATGGTAAACAAATAAAATTAGGTATAAAATAGTAAACATTGGTAAAAACCTTATACTAAAATGGTAAAATAAAGAATAATGTTATAAACTAAAACAAAAGTAAAAATGTAACAAATGTTTCCCCTAAAAACAATTCTTTACACTAAAGAGTCTTCCACTATAAGCACTCGTTCTTTTCGCACTACAGGCAACGTAGCCCTTTCCTTTTTCCCCGCACTACGCATAGCACTGGGCCACCGCCTGGCAAAATATGCACTTGAACCTATGTGTTCACTCTCACTTTGCTGACGGTCAGCATTACTCTGCTTTCGCGGTTTCACTTCACTTTGCACAGTGGTTGACTCCGATGTAGTCGCCACAGACTCCTGTCTGTGGTGAGGCTCCGCCCGACTGGCCGTAGAATACGGGCAGCAGCTCACTCTCGTTCAGACCCATGCTGCTGCTGCGCATAGGACAACTCCCAACAGTATGTAGACAACGGTGTATTGGTGAATGTCATGGACTGATATATCATCGACCTCTGCTTTGGTGGATTTCAGTGTTTTGATTTGTTCTCTTAGAATGAATAGGGATCTATTCAGACTCATGTCCTCTGGTAATTCGGTTTCGGTTGGTATCTTGACGTTCACAATATGGTTTATTTGGTCTAGCTCTGGTACGAGCATGTCAGGTGAAAAAATTTATTGGTTGGATTGTTGTTGTAAAGAGTACAGTGTGAAATCTTTACTTTTAATAAAGCATTTCTGATTCATGCTAATAACCCCTGCTCGAGTCAGCTGACGAATGGTTACTTGATCGTCACATATGATTTTAATGGAATATGTGTCACAGCAAAAATAGAGGTATTGTGACGTTAAGTGTAATTCTACCCATTTATTTTTGCACACTGTTCTTTCTGTTTTGCACCTTTGGTTTATAGGGCTTGTTTCACAAAAGTTTTGGTCATTTTTCAAGTTTAAAATTGGTTTGAAGAGCTCACACATGAGAGATTCTCCGTGATACAAGCATGTGTCAAGTTCATGTTTGGTGGGTAGAAGATAAGCATCCTTTTTTAGGTTCACTGCGACGTACTCCGATATTGGTATTATGCTGGTCATACTATAATTGGTTTGTTGTGGAACGGGTATTATCCTGTATAATTGAAAACTTTCTCGTGCTATGAGCGGGAATGTAATTTCGAAGATAATATATTTTTCTGTGACCCGCGCCTTTGTTCTCAGTAGCTTATAGATATGCTGAAGGTCTGTCTCTATGTTTGCGATTGGTAGGTTTAAATCTTGAGGCATTTGGCCATAGATAATTTGTAGCTCTCGTTTGAGCTGTGCTGGTGTCAGTAGATGCAGACTGATTTGGCCATGGTAGATCTCCGATATTGTATCGATCAAAGTGTCCTGTATCCTTTTCAAGTTATGCATCATATTAGTTGTAGCTATAGAGATTAATGTGAAATCTTGTTGTCTAGTTATTACATCGATTTCTTTTTGCAGCTTACTGTTAACCTTGTCCAAGGCATTTAAATGTTTATTTATGGTTTTGTGTTGTCTTGCTATTATGTCTTCAGTTCTTTGTAGTACATTGTGCTCTGCTTCGACGATAGATGTCAAGTTCTTCCATAACTGACCTTGATGGTTTTGGTTAAGGTGTACAAGTTCAATGTCCTGCTTGTATTTTTCTGCGAAACTTTCGTCTAATACTCCGAACAATGAGTTTGCAATTGAGCCGACAGCGTTGATAAGGCCGCGTCGTGTTCGTATACGCTCGCCGTAATGCTGGCTAAGCAACAGCTGGTTGTAGTATTGCAGTTCATTGTAATCGTGCCGTATTTGTTGGAGTATCATATTACAGTGACTGGATTCCATAATTGTTTCACATGTTTTGTCGAGATAACTTGTAAAGTCATTGATGGCTTTATCTCCTTGCCAATACGGAGACATGTTAAAGTAGGTCACTAACTTCCACTTATCCCGAATCAATTGTACTTTCCCCACAGTGTCAAAGTACAAAGTTTTGTTTGTATCAAATTTTGTAATGTGGTATAAAGCTGTTGTTGGCAGTATTATACTTAAGAACAATAACAATGCCAGTACAATGTTGGCAATTTTGGGATAGGTACTGGACGTTCTAGTTTTTGGTTGCAGGTGGTTACGTGGTCTTTTTTCTGGAGTTTTTGATTGTACTGGTTCGCCTTTTGGTTTTTCTGGTATAGTAGCTTCCACCTGGTTTATTGGTAAAACTGATAATTTAACTACAGGGCGCTTCATGTAGCCGTTTTTGGTTTTTAGAGTCACTACTCTGACGAGTTCGTCTTTTCCTGGATGAACTTCCATGACACGACCCATTGGCCATTTCCCTGCTGGTAAGTTGTCGTCGTGTATCATTACTAAATCACCCACGTTGACGTTCTTCTGGTATTTCATCCATTTGTTTCTGGTTGATAGTTGAGTTAAGTACTCTGTTTTCCATCTCTTCCATAAATCTTCAAATAGTTTTGAAACTAGATGCCACCTGGTTCTGGCATCGTCTGCTGTTTCAATTATGGTTAAACCTGGTCGTGCCGATAGGAAATGAGCTGGTGTGAGGAAATTTAGATCCTCTGGGTCTTCTGATAGCGCACAAAGTGGTCGTGAATTTAGACAAGCTTCTAGTTTTGATAACAGTGTGGTGTATTCTTCAAACGTAAGTTTTTGTTGTCCAATCACGCGTTTGAGGTGGTGTTTGAGACTTCGCACGGCTCTTTCCCAAAGTCCTCCTGCATGAGGCCAAGAAGGTGCGTTGAAATGCCATTCAATTTGTAGTTCTGTTATCTCTTTATAGAATGAGTTCTTGAAAATATTTTGAAGATGGTCGTATTCTTCTTGCAGAATTCTGTTGGCTCCAACGAAATTGGTTCCATTGTCGCTATAGATATGACGTGGAGCTCCGCGTCGTGCTGCCATTCTGGTTATTGCGGCTATGAAAGCTGAGCTGGTTAAATCTGACACGAGTTCTAGATGCACAGCTTTCGTCACCATACACACAAAAAGCGCTATGTAGCCTTTGGTAGTTTTAATCCCGCGTCCTTTGTTTGCTTTCACTTCTACAAAGCCTGTGTAGTCGACGCCACAATGATAGAAGGCGCTTTCAGCGTTGACTCTGGATGATGGTAAATCACCCATGAGCTGGTACTGTTGGATGGGCTCTTGTTTTTTGCATGTAACACACTGTCGTATAACCTTCTTTGTAGCGGAATATCCGCTGATTATCCAATAATTTTGTCGGATGTTTGACAAAGTAAGACGCGCCCCACCGTGGTAGGTTAGCTCATGAACGTATTGGATTATAAGCGTGGTAATTCGATGGTTATGTGGTAGTATGATTGGGTGTTTCATCTCTGAACTTATTTGTGCGTTTCTTAATCTGCCGCCTACTCGCAGAATACCATCTTGGTCTATGATAGGGTGTAGTGGTAAAAGTTTACTTTTCGAATGTACGTTTCCATTCTTAAGTAAGCAACTGATGTCATTGGAAAACTCCATATGTTGCACACTTTTAATAATCTGCAGTTTTGCGCGACGCAGTTCAAGTAATGTGAGATAAGATTGACGGCCCGCTTTTGCAATAGTTAGACGTAGTATCCATGCAAAAACGCGTACAATTTTTGCGAAGGAATTCAATTTGTTTAATAAATGGTTAATAATGTTTGGTATGGTCATGGTTCCTTTCTGTTGTTTTTCCACAACTACTGCGTTAGACTGTCTTATCTCTAAGCTGGTTTCATATGTGGTTTGAAGTATGTCTTGGTTTTGAAATGATTGCATCCATGATGGTCCTTGCCACCATAGATCGTGGTTTTTTAGTTGTTTGGTTCTTAATCCACGGCTGGCACAGTCCGCTGGATTTTCAATGGTTTTGACATAATTCCATTTTTCTTTTGGTATTATTTTTATAATAGCTTTAACGCGATTTGAGACGAATGGTTTCCATCTCGCTGGATCTCCTTGAATCCATCCTAACACTGCTGTTGAATCGCTCCAGCAATATATTTCCTGGTTATAAGACTCTAGGCAAGTCTGTACTTTTTGCATAAGCTGTGATAATAGTTGGGCACCCATTAACTCCAGCCTTGGTATAGATATCTTTTTACTAACAGGCACTAATCTTGCTTTTGCTGCGACCAGAGTTACCTTGTTATAGTTATTTTGGGTGCTGACTTTGCAATATATTACAGCGGCATACGCCTTGTTTGACGCATCACAAAATCCGTGTAATTGCAAGCTATGGTTTTCTTTTACTCCTAGCCAACGTTTTACTTCTATGGTATTGATGAATTTTAATTCTCCCCTTAAGTTGAGCCACTTGGTTTTGATCTCCTCTGGTAGCGCGTCATCCCAGTTAAGACTTGATGACCAGACACTTTGGAATAGCATCTTCATGGTGATAGTTAATGGTGTGAGCCAGCCTAATGGGTCAAATATTTTTGATATGTCGGAGAGAAGTGACCTTTTGGTTGGTTTTGGTAGTGGTACTGGCTCCAGTTTTGAGTCAAAGATGAATTTATCCTGTTGCGGGTTCCATCCAAGCCCCAATGTTTTCGTTGAGTCTGACTGTTTAAACTCGTAAATTTGCTGGTTCCACGAATCTTTTTCTAAGTCAGCGAGTAATTTTGGTTCATTAGTCGCCCATTTCCGTAAATTAAATCCTCCCTTACTGAGTAGTTTAATTAAGTCTGATTTTAGCTGTTTTGCTTGGTCCATTGAATTTGCTCCGCCACAGTAGTCATCCATATAGAAGCACTCTTCTAACGCTTTTGCTGCAGCAGGGAAATTTTGTTTTTCCTCGCCAGCTAATTGTTTTAAGCACATCATAGCCAAAAATGGTGCAGGCTTTGTGCCATAAGTTATGGTTGTAAGTTGGTATGTCTGAATCGGTTGGTATGCTGAGTCCCTCCATAATATTTTTTGATACGACTGATCTTCAGGATGTACCATTATCTGTCGATACATTTTCTCGATGTCCGCAGTGTATACGAACTGATACTGTCTCCATTTTAAAATTAGCTCCTGCAGATCTTGTTGTAGGTTGGGACCTCGGTAAATAACGTCATTCAAGCTGAGTCCTGATAATGGTTTAGCAGACGCGTTGAACACAACACGCAACTTAGTCGTGGTTGACTCAGCACGAGTGACGCAGTGATGTGGTAGGTAGCACTCGGGTTTCGTACTTGTTGCTGACGGAATCATATGGTTTAAGTTAGAATACTCATTCATAAAGTTTGTGTATTCTGTTTTCAATTCTAAATCTTTCTGTAACTTTCTCTCTAAGTTACGAAATTGTGCCAATGCTAATGGTTTAGTGGACCCTAGCTGTTCCTTGGTTTCTGGTTTAAATGGCAGTCGGACTTGGTATCTCCCGTTTTCTAGTCTCTCTGTTGTTGATAGAAAATATTGCATACATTCATGATCTTCGGTGGACATTTCAGTCTGCTGGTTGATGTCTTCATTTTCCCAAAATCTGCGTAAATCGTTCATATTGTGTAGAACGACGTTACACCTGTATTGTGGTGTTATTGTCCCACAAAGGAACCATCCTAATTGCGTTTGTTGGGCTATTGGTTGATCCTCGCCATCGCCCCTCAAAAGGCCACCTAAAGCAATCTTGCTGTATACATCTGCTCCTAACAGTAGGTCCACTGGTCGACTGGTATTAAATTCTGGGTCTGCCAAATTAATGTTTTGTATGTGAGGCCAATTTGGTTTTATGAATGACTTATTTGGTAAACTTTTTATTAAATTGTTCATTATAAGGACCTCACTTTCTAAGGCAAACTCACTATAAATTGATTTAATTCGGATGGTCATTACACCCTTGCAGTTGTTTTGTTTTTCTCCAACGCCGAATATGGTCCCTTTGCAAGAGTGTCTTCGTATTTTTAAAACTTGTGCCGCCTTCTCACTTATTAAAGAAATTTGAGAACCCTGGTCAATCAAAGCTCTCATGGTATGGTATGTGCCATCGTATCCTGGAACTTCCACTAAGGCCGTAGCTAAGAGTGTCTCGGACATGTCATTCCAAGATACATAGGTTGAAGCTGCTGCTTGTTCATGATTGGTCACGCATGATGTCGCAAGTGTGTGCGCAGCCTTATGGTTTATTTTTGCTGATGTGTTTTGCCTATTTTTGGTTGTAATTGCGTCATGCAATAATGAATTATGTTTAGCGTTGCATTTGCGACATGTTTTATTAGAAAAACAAGGTTTATTTAAATGGTTGAATAGGCAATTCGTGCAACAATTTAAATGGTTGACAGTTTTTAGTTTTTGCTCATCTGACATTTGCAAAAATTGGGTACACATCCACAACCCGTGGTCAGCATTACACAATGCGCAGGTGACTGACCGCGACACGTGTAATGATTTCGTTTGGTTTTTCGTATTGTATGATGATTCTTGGTTTTTATTTGAGCTATAATATTTTTTCTGGTTTGCTTGATAACTTTGGTTTTGTGGTTGGGTGGTCATCTTTTGAGTATTTGATTCTAGTTTACGCCGCGATGCTTCTAAGGCGGTAAACTTGTTTTCCAAGAAGTCTAGGAATTCTTGAAGTACTGGTAGTTCCCTGGGATTCTTCACCGACTCAATGTATTCGGCGAATGACTCACTGTCAAGTTTCTGTGCTAACAAAAGTACTAACAGTGGATCCCAGGTGGTGATATCTACTCCTAGGTTCTGAATTGCGTGGAGACATTCTTTGGTAACGTCATGCAGTTTTTTGATTGCCCCGATGGATTGTTGCTGCATATTAGGGATGTTTAGTAATATGTTGACGTGAGACGTGAAAATAAGCCTGTTGTTGCCATATCTGTGGTTCAGTATTTCCCAGCATACCTCGTAATTCTCTGAGCTAATCTGAAGATGATGGATGAGGCGCTCGGCTTCTCCTGTAACTTTGCTCTTCAGAAACTGCATTTTTTGTGCATTTGACAACGATGGGTTTTTATGGATGGTTTCTGTGAATAGGTCTTTAAACGATGTCCAATGGTGGTAGTTGCCTTGGAATGTTGGAATATCCATCTGTGGAGTAGATTTGTCGCGATGAGATACAGACCACATTTTAGAGTTAATGGTTTTCTTCAAATCGTTGTACATTGCTGTACAACGATTGGAGAAAAATTAATTGGTTGGATTGTTGTTGTAAAGAGTACAGTGTGAAATCTTTACTTTTAATAAAGCATTTCTGATTCATGCTAATAACCCCTGCTCGAGTCAGCTGACGAATGGTTACTTGATCGTCACATATGATTTTGATGGAATATGTGTCACAGCAAAAATAGAGGTATTGTGACGTTAAGTGTAATTCTACCCATTTATTTTTGCACACTGTTCTTTCTGTTTTGCACCTTTGGTTTATAGGGCTTGTTTCACAAAAGTTTTGGTCATTTTTCAAGTTTAAAATTGGTTTGAAGAGCTCACACATGAGAGATTCTCCGTGATACAAGCATGTGTCAAGTTCATGTTTGGTGGGTAGAAGATAAGCATCCTTTTTTAGGTTCACTGCGACGTACTCCGATATTGGTATTATGCTGGTCATACTGTAATTGGTTTGTTGTGGAACGGGTATTATCCTGTACAATTGAAAACTTTCTCGTGCTATGAGCGGGAATGTAATTTCGAAGATAATATATTTTTCTGTGACCCGCGCCTTTGTTCTCAGTAGCTTATAGATATGCTGAAGGTCTGTCTCTATGTTTGCGATTGGTAGGTTTAAATCTTGAGGCATTTGGCCATAGATAATTTGTAGCTCTCGTTTGAGCTGTGCTGGTGTCAGTAGATGCAGACTGATTTGGCCATGGTAGATCTCCGATATTGTATCGATCAAAGTGTCCTGTATCCTTTTCAAGTTATGCATCATATTGATTGTAGCTATAGAGATTAATGTGAAATCTTGTTGTCTAGTTATTACATCGATTTCTTTTTGCAGCTTACTGTTAACCTTGTCCAAGGCATTTAAATGTTTATTTATGGTTTTGTGTTGCCTTGCTATTATGTCTTCAGTTCTTTGTAGTACATTGTGCTCTGCTTCGACGATAGATGTCAAGTTCTTCCATAACTGACCTTGATGGTTTTGGTTAAGGTGTACAAGTTCAATGTCCTGCTTGTATTTTTCTGCGAAACTTTCGTCTAATACTCCGAACAATGAGTTTGCAATTGAGCCGACAGCGTTGATAAGGCCGCGTCGTGTTCGTATACGCTCGCCGTAATGCTGGCTAAGCAACAGCTGGTTGTAGTATTGCAGTTCATTGTAATCGTGCCGTATTTGTTGGAGTATCATATTACAGTGACTGGATTCCATAATTGTTTCACATGTTTTGTCGAGATAACTTGTAAAGTCATTGATGGCTTTATCTCCTTGCCAATACGGAGACATGTTAAAGTAGGTCACTAACTTCCACTTATCCCGAATCAATTGTACTTTCCCCACAGTGTCAAAGTACAAAGTTTTGTTTGTATCAAATTTTGTTATGTGGTATAAAGCTGTTGTTGGCAGTATTATACTTAAGAACAATAACAATGCCAGTGCAATGTTGGCAATTTTGGGATTGGTACTGGACGTTCTAGTTTTTGGTTGCAGGTGGTTACGTGGTCTTTTTTCTGGAGTTTTTGATTGTACTGGTTCGCCTTTTGGTTTTTCTGGTATAGTAGCTTCCACCTGGTTTATTGGTAAAACTGATAATTTAACTACAGGGCGCTTCATGTAGCCGTTTTTGGTTTTTAGAGTCACTACTCTGACGAGTTCGTCTTTTCCTGGATGAACTTCCATGACACGACCCATTGGCCATTTCCCTGCTGGTAAGTTGTCGTCGTGTATCATTACTAAATCACCCACGTTGACGTTCTTCTGGTATTTCATCCATTTGTTTCTGGTTGATAGTTGAGTTAAGTACTCTGTTTTCCATCTCTTCCATAAATCTTCAAATAGTTTTGAAACTAGATGCCACCTGGTTCTGGCATCGTCTGCTGTTTCAATTATGGTTAAACCTGGTCGTGCCGATAGGAAATGAGCTGGTGTGAGGAAATTTAGATCCTCTGGGTCTTCTGATAGCGCACAAAGTGGTCGTGAATTTAGACAAGCTTCTAGTTTTGATAACAGTGTGGTGTATTCTTCAAACGTAAGTTTTTGTTGTCCAATCACGCGTTTGAGGTGGTGTTTGAGACTTCGCACGGCTCTTTCCCAAAGTCCTCCTGCATGAGGCCAAGAAGGTGCGTTGAAATGCCATTCAATTTGTAGTTCTGTTATCTCTTTATAGAATGAGTTCTTGAAAATATTTTGAAGATGGTCGTATTCTTCTTGCAGAATTCTGTTGGCTCCAACGAAATTGGTTCCATTGTCGCTATAGATATGACGTGGAGCTCCGCGTCGTGCTGCCATTCTGGTTATTGCGGCTATGAAAGCTGAGCTGGTTAAATCTGACACGAGTTCTAGATGCACAGCTTTCGTCACCATACACACAAAAAGCGCTATGTAGCCTTTGGTAGTTTTAATCCCGCGTCCTTTGTTTGCTTTCACTTCTACAAAGCCTGTGTAGTCGACGCCACAATGATAGAAGGCGCTTTCAGCGTTGACTCTGGATGATGGTAAATCACCCATGAGCTGGTACTGTTGGATGGGCTCTTGTTTTTTGCATGTAACACACTGTCGTATAACCTTCTTTGTAGCGGAATATCCGCTGATTATCCAATAATTTTGTCGGATGTTTGACAAAGTAAGACGCGCCCCACCGTGGTAGGTTAGCTCATGAGCGTATTGGATTATAAGCGTGGTAATTCGATGGTTATGTGGTAGTATGATTGGGTGTTTCATCTCTGAACTTATTTGTGCGTTTCTTAATCTGCCGCCTACTCGCAGAATACCATCTTGGTCTATGATAGGGTGTAGTGGTAAAAGTTTACTTTTCGAATGTACGTTTCCATTCTTAAGTAAGCAACTGATGTCATTGGAAAACTCCATATGTTGCACACTTTTAATAATCTGCAGTTTTGCGCGACGCAGTTCAAGTAATGTGAGATAAGATTGACGGCCCGCTTTTGCAATAGTTAGACGTAGTATCCATGCAAAAACGCGTACAATTTTTGCGAAGGAATTCAATTTGTTTAATAAATGGTTAATAATGTTTGGTATGGTCATGGTTCCTTTCTGTTGTTTTTCCACAACTACTGCGTTAGACTGTCTTATCTCTAAGCTGGTTTCATATGTGGTTTGAAGTATGTCTTGGTTTTGAAATGATTGCATCCATGATGGTCCTTGCCACCATAGATCGTGGTTTTTTAGTTGTTTGGTTCTTAATCCACGGCTGGCACAGTCCGCTGGATTTTCAATGGTTTTGACATAATTCCATTTTTCTTTTGGTATTATTTTTATAATAGCTTTAACGCGATTTGAGACGAATGGTTTCCATCTCGCTGGATCTCCTTGAATCCATCCTAACACTGCTGTTGAATCGCTCCAGCAATATATTTCCTGGTTATAAGACTCTAGGCAAGTCTGTACTTTTTGCATAAGCTGTGATAATAGTTGGGCACCCATTAACTCCAGCCTTGGTATAGATATCTTTTTACTAACAGGCACTAATCTTGCTTTTGCTGCGACCAGAGTTACCTCGTTATAGTTATTTTGGGTGCTGACTTTGCAATATATTACAGCGGCATACGCCTTGTTTGACGCATCACAAAATCCGTGTAATTGCAAGCTATGGTTTTCTTTTACTCCTAGCCAACGTTTTACTTCTATGGTATTGATGAATTTTAATTCTCCCCTTAAGTTGAGCCACTTGGTTTTGATCTCCTCTGGTAGCGCGTCATCCCAGTTAAGACTTGATGACCAGACACTTTGGAATAGCATCTTCATGGTGATAGTTAATGGTGTGAGCCAGCCTAATGGGTCAAATATTTTTGATATGTCGGAGAGAAGTGACCTTTTGGTTGGTTTTGGTAGTGGTACTGGCTCCAGTTTTGAGTCAAAGATGAATTTATCCTGTTGCGGGTTCCATCCAAGCCCCAATGTTTTCGTTGAGTCTGACTGTTTAAACTCGTAAATTTGCTGGTTCCACGAATCTTTTTCTAAGTCAGCGAGTAATTTTGGTTCATTAGTCGCCCATTTCCGTAAATTAAATCCTCCCTTACTGAGTAGTTTAATTAAGTCTGATTTTAGCTGTTTTGCTTGGTCCATTGAATTTGCTCCGCCACAGTAGTCATCCATATAGAAGCACTCTTCTAACGCTTTTGCTGCAGCAGGGAAATTTTGTTTTTCCTCGCCAGCTAATTGTTTTAAGCACATCATAGCCAAAAATGGTGCAGGCTTTGTGCCATAAGTTATGGTTGTAAGTTGGTATGTCTGAATCGGTTGGTATGCTGAGTCCCTCCATAATATTTTTTGATACGACTGATCTTCAGGATGTACCATTATCTGTCGATACATTTTCTCGATGTCCGCAGTGTATACGAACTGATACTGTCTCCATTTTAAAATTAGCTCCTGCAGATCTTGTTGTAGGTTGGGACCTCGGTACATAACGTCATTCAAGCTGAGTCCTGATAATGGTTTAGCAGACGCGTTGAACACAACACGCAACTTAGTCGTGGTTGACTCAGCACGAGTGACGCAGTGATGTGGTAGGTAGCACTCGGGTTTCGTACTTGTTGCTGACGGAATCATATGGTTTAAGTTAGAATACTCATTCATAAAGTTTGTGTATTCTGTTTTCAATTCTAAATCTTTCTGTAACTTTCTCTCTAAGTTACGAAATTGTGCCAATGCTAATGGTTTAGTGGACCCTAGCTGTTCCTTGGTTTCTGGTTTAAATGGCAGTCGGACTTGGTATCTCCCGTTTTCTAGTCTCTCTGTTGTTGATAGAAAATATTGCATACATTCATGATCTTCGGTGGACATTTCAGTCTGCTGGTTGATGTCTTCATTTTCCCAAAATCTGCGTAAATCGTTCATATTGTGTAGAACGACGTTACACCTGTATTGTGGTGTTATTGTCCCACAAAGGAACCATCCTAATTGCGTTTGTTGGGCTATTGGTTGATCCTCGCCATCGCCCCTCAAAAGGCCACCTAAAGCAATCTTGCTGTATACATCTGCTCCTAACAGTAGGTCCACTGGTCGACTGGTATTAAATTCTGGGTCTGCCAAATTAATGTTTTGTATGTGAGGCCAATTTGGTTTTATGAATGACTTATTTGGTAAACTTTTTATTAAATTGTTCATTATAAGGACCTCACTTTCTAAGGCAAACTCACTATAAATTGATTTAATTCGGATGGTCATTACACCCTTGCAGTTGTTTTGTTTTTCTCCAACGCCGAATATGGTCCCTTTGCAAGAGTGTCTTCGTATTTTTAAAACTTGTGCCGCCTTCTCACTTATTAAAGAAATTTGAGAACCCTGGTCAATCAAAGCTCTCATGGTATGGTATGTGCCATCGTATCCTGGAACTTCCACTAAGGCCGTAGCTAAGAGTGTCTCGGACATGTCATTCCAAGATACATAGGTTGAAGCTGCTGCTTGTTCATGATTGGTCACGCATGATGTCGCAAGTGTGTGCGCAGCCTTATGGTTTATTTTTGCTGATGTGTTTTGCCTATTTTTGGTTGTAATTGCGTCATGCAATAATGAATTATGTTTAGCGTTGCATTTGCGACATGTTTTATTAGAAAAACAAGGTTTATTTAAATGGTTGAATAGGCAATTCGTGCAACAATTTAAATGGTTGACAGTTTTTAGTTTTTGCTCATCTGACATTTGCAAAAATTGGGTACACATCCACAACCCGTGGTCAGCATTACACAATGCGCAGGTGACTGACCGCGACACGTGTAATGATTTCGTTTGGTTTTTCGTATTGTATGATGATTCTTGGTTTTTATTTGAGCTATAATATTTTTTCTGGTTTGCTTGATAACTTTGGTTTTGTGGTTGGGTGGTCATCTTTTGAGTATATGATTCTAGTTTACGCCGCGATGCTTCTAAGGCGGTAAACTTGTTTTCCAAGAAGTCTAGGAATTCTTGAAGTACTGGTAGTTCCCTGGGATTCTTCACCGACTCAATGTATTCGGCGAATGACTCACTGTCAAGTTTCTGTGCCAACAAAAGTACTAACAGTGGATCCCAGGTGGTGATATCTACTCCTAGGTTCTGAATTCCGTGGAGACATTCTTTGGTAACGTCATGCAGTTTTTTGATTGCCCCGATGGATTGTTGCTGCGTATTAGGGATGTTTAGTAATATGTTGACGTGAGACGTGAAAATAAGCCTGTTGTTGCCATATCTGTGGTTCAGTATTTCCCAGCATACCTCGTAATTCTCTGAGCTAATCTGAAGATGATGGATGAGGCGCTCGGCTTCTCCTGTAACTTTGCTCTTCAGAAACTGCATTTTTTGTGCATTTGACAACGATGGGTTTTTATGGATGGTTTCTGTGAATAGGTCTTTAAACGATGTCCAATGGTGGTAGTTGCCTTGGAATGTTGGAATATCCATCTGTGGAGTAGATTTGTCGCGATGAGATACAGACCACATTTTAGAGTTAATGGTTTTCTTCAAATCGTTGTACATTTTCTCATATCTGTTGAATTCCTCTTGGTACCAGACATCCTCATCTCCGTTTATTCCTTCTATTTCCCAGTGCAGGCTGTCTATAATAGCCCAACGACTTTGAAGAGACTTTAATGCATCGTCGAACTCCCACTTGTTCTGTAGTTGATCGATTTCTATGGTAGCTACTGTTCTCATAAAAGCTCTAAAGTGGATTGTCTGCTTTTTTATCATTCCTTCTAGTTTACTGTCTCCGCTCGTATCCCTATGTTGCTGCTGCGGTTCCTGTGAATGAGATGATTCACCTGCTTGCTTCAATGTGCCCGCTGTTGCCGACGGCTGGTGAGGTTCTTGCTGTTTTGACAACAAGTTCTCCATGGTTTTGGTAATTAACTGTTTTATTGACGAATAGACTTCCTCCGCTTTATCAAAACAATTTTTAGTGAAATACACGTGGTTAAAATCAGCAACTTCACAGCACTTTCTATGGTTGCGCTGATATTCTCTCCAATAATTTTCTAATATCTCCAACTTCCGCTTGCAGTATTCAATGGTTTTCCGCTCAGCTCCGTCTTTCTTGATGTTAGTTAGAAGTTTAACCAAGGAGTCGTAAATCTCCGTTTGGCCGAGAGCTAACTGCTCCATCATTCGCACGGTCAACTAAATTAACAAGTGAAAATAAAGTGTAGAAAATGGTTTGGTCTGACCTTATATTCTCCTTACGCGACAGCTGCCCAATTTCTTCCAAATTGATTTCACTGCCTATCTACTTTCCCTACAAACTGGTAAAACACAAAACACTGGTTGCAAGGTCCCGGCACACAAACACTTCACTGTACTTCGCGAACCGAGGCCCTTAATGCTCGAAGGACCAACAGAAAAATCGTTTACGGGGTGTAATTGCCTTTTTTGTGTTATTTTCTATATTTTCTTGTACGTTTGAAATGTTCGAGTGAATTGCCCATTCAGTATCCGGCTTCTTTTTTTTTGCGTAAACGTGAGCAAGCGGATGTACTCTACAATAGAGCTATCTTGTGCCTTGATTTGACTTGGATCTAAATTGATAATATGTACTCCATCTAAGGCTCTGGAGACTCGGAGAGTCCAACGTAAGCCTGCCCTTAAATCAAGAGAGCCTATGTCGTGAAGAGCGCTGTCAAGGCTAAGGCCTTGTGATTTGTGGATGGTAATAGCATATGCTAAGCAAATAGGGAATTGTTTCCTGTGAAAATAATACATAACTTAATATCTGAAACTTGGTCTTGACTTGTTCTTGAATTAAGGGTGGTATTCCACTCGTTATATATTCACGTGAAGACCATAAAAGCCACATAAAAACCGGCTCTCATCAATTTTGATGGCTGATTCTTACATTGCAGGCACTTAAGGTAAAGTGTTTCTAATAGAATCAATTAAATGAAAAACTTAAAATAAAATGATAAAAAATTACTATCTGGATGCCAAATTTGAACTTTCTAGGTCATCTAGAACTGGTTTAGAGTTTTGGTCTATAGAGGTCAGTGATAAAAATGACGATATTTGGATGTTAATATCTAAATAACTGTTTGAACTATATTTATGAAATTTTGGTTTATAGTTTATCTTAGGGATTTTAATACATAAACCAAATTTCATGTGTTTATGTAGTAGATTTTGAGTTATTAAGATGATAAAAGTGGCTCAAAATGGTTCGTGTAATATTACACACAGTTGCTGCGTCGCCAGTTCCTTTTTTGCTTGAACTTGGCTTGACACGCGTGTCTAGATATTACCTTAACATGTGGGAGCAAAAAGTTGGCAGCCTTCATTGCAGCAAGCACAGACTCGCCAAGTCCTGCAGAGAACACCAGCACTGGCACTTGCTGAGACTTGCTCCAATCTATCATGTCTTGCACACCTTTTCTGTAATAAAAAGTTGCTATCATGAAGTGGGAATACACAAGACAGTGAAGTACAGTTATACATAAGATAGAAAAATAATTATATTTTTTAAACTAGAATTATTGTTTTAATTCTTTGCATAGTAATCAGAACTATAGCTGAATAAAATATGCTTATTGTACATCAAAATAGTTACTCATCTCTTCTACATCATCATCATAATCATTTCAGCCGAAAGACGTCCACAGCTAGACATAGCCCTCCCCCAAGTGTTGCCACACTGATCCAACTGATCACACTCATCTCGTTTACAGAAGATATTAATTCTATTGGTACAAAGGTAGTCTTGACACTGATATCTAACAGACAACTTATGTGTGAACTGAAAGAATTATTATACCAAAAATTGAAATAGCCATGTGCTCAGCTACGCCAAACAGTTAATTATACCTGAAACATTTCACCATTTTATGTGCTGAATCCATTAACTCATTCCTTGGGAACTTCACACCTCTGAAAACAAAAACAAATAAACTTAAAATAAAATATGACTATCAGATAGCATCACCATAGTAACCAAATGTTGATAAAACATAGTATAATATCTCATTAAAATACAATAAAGATAACAATCAGAATCAATAATTATCAGATAAGAATTAATTTACACTGCCAAGACGTTATGCTATCTCCTGCTTGTTGCCATTAGCAACAAAGATATTCTATTACCAGCCACAAAGTTGAAGAATGGGTGGATATTAGAATTACAACAACTTAAAGATAAAGTATCTATATAAATGATAATTTTCTCACAGGCTAAGCTGGTGGTAAAACCTAGACTATTTTGTATGACTTATGATGATTTCAAGAGGTACTTACTTGAGTAGCGCATGTGCAGCCACATACCAATCAATCATATGTTGGGTTTTCTCCTCTATACTCATGACAGGGTCACACTCAATAGGCTTGTAGATGCTTGCGAGCCGGTTGTCTTCGTCTTTATAGTGCTGAGGTATTGATGGACATTCACGGAACATTCCTGGAATATTTAAGACATGGAACCAGTTATAGAGGCAAACACAACAAAAAATTAATTGCCATCTTTATTATTCATCAACAGATGGCTATATTCATAAAAACCTGCTGAATATTTAATTTTTTACTACACCATATTGATACATGATATAACATACATAAGAAGTCGCAAAATCGAATTCAGATTTAAATAACAAGTCTAGATAAAAAATTTATCAGCTTACCAAAA
The DNA here is from genome assembly GCA_947562075.1 of Orthosia gracilis. NCBI lineage: Eukaryota > Metazoa > Arthropoda > Insecta > Lepidoptera > Noctuidae > Orthosia > Orthosia gracilis. The sequence continues at coordinate 23,918,936 of OX387271.1, read as the reverse complement.
CTCGTGAGAACAGTGTTTCCATTATCCAGGGTGTGTCTCGTCAGAGTGTGATCAAAATCTGTTACAATCTGGAGCTTGCTATGTCCATCCTCTATCATCTTATTTAATTTTTGTAACAACTCAGCTTCATCCCTGATGTGGACATTTTCTTTCTTGAGTTCGGGCACATCATTCAAATTTGTTAGAATTTTCATATCTGTAAAAGAGAAATCAATCGGTGAGCTATAGTTGTTGTTACGTTACTATTTTTTCAACTAGTTTTATCAACAAATTCGTGCTCAATCTACGACACGTAAAAATCAACAGTAACTAGACTTAACGGATTTTAAATGCTGACCTGGTAAAGGAAGGGTTACTCCAATGGGTTTCAAAATTTCCTTATGATAGATAATTTATTTTATGCTCACGTTAAGTGATAAGTAGAGTTAATATGAGAATAAAAATAGGAGGACAAGACGAACAGCCCACGTACGACCTTGACGTCGCAAAAAAGAAAACTAAAAATTTATTGGTTGGTTCTGAAATGACATCTGTCAATGTCTGATTGTTTGTCAAGCAAACTTTTTTTGGCACATATGTCACACAAGCCTGTCAGCTGTCAAGTCATTTCTCCATGGGCGTATGCCCATGCATTTCTCCTTCCTAAAAATAGTATTAGTATAAGGTCGGATAGGTCTAAATACAGTGGGACACGGGCTCACACGGATCACCGTCACCCATGTCACCACACCAAAAAGAGTTAAATGTATTAGATTTAATGACTAAAGGCAGGTGCAGACCTAGGTGATTGACGGTTTTACTTGATAGGTGACTTGACGCCCATTCAAGGTGCCGTCAAATCCAGTCAAGTGCACATGCCACAGTCACCTACCGATCTGTACACTAATTATCTCAAATTATCAGCTTATTATATTTTTCCCCTATTTTACCAACCCTTATTAAAGGCCTACCTACTAATTATTATAATCAGATATTATTTTGATTTAATATTTCGATAAAATTTCATACGACCTAGGAAGGAAGGACCTTTTATTTTTGTCAGCATACTCCTTACTATTGACTTTCCATAGTTTAGTGCGGGAAAATCCCTGTATAGAGAGATTAGCTATAGGACAAAATCACACTCGGTATTTTCGTTGCTAAGGCCACGTTTAGGTCCTATTCGTAGTCTGCCATCTTTAATGTTGCGGAAACAAATGAAAAAAGTTTGTCAAGTCGCGTCGAGCACAAGAGCATCAAGTGCCGTCACAAATTTCTGTCAATTGCGATCAAGCCATAGACCGCTTGACGATAGCACAGACAATATAATACTAGCATTCAGAACCGTGCAGACGTAAAGATGGAACAACACTTAAGTGGCGTGGCGTGTCATGGCGCCTTCCGACGCAGTTGATTGGCTACAAAACTTGTTACGTTATGACGTAGGCTGGAACAGAGTCGTTTGATTGGTGGATCCCCACGCCACGCCACGCCACGACACGTAAGTGTGGTTCCGACTTAACTAGCGTTTTTCATCTGATTATACCGATATTTTTTTGTTAATCGATCGCGTTCTGTTCCGTTCCACGGCGATAGATAGATCACCATCTATATCCGTTGAACGGGATCGAACGCGATCGATGTACAAAAGATAATCAGTATAATCAGTACGTCGGGACAGTTTCTTTGTATGGGATGAGACACCACTGACGATTGTAATCGATCAATATTCGGTTCAATCAACTAGAATTGTTAAGTGCACTAGATCGTCCGTCAGGGAACCATTATTTTTTATTTCGATCTTACATTATAAATATGAAGCTTATCATTATAAATTATCAACTGCTCCTTTTTCAGCTCCTTTCTTCATAAAACAAATCATTAATTGATACTATAAATCATTTTTCGTTCCTTCATTTTTAAAACCATCGTCGTGCAAAGAAAGTTGTGTGTGCTATCTCTGCCCGGGAAGCATGGATCAACCAAAGAGTAATAAGTATAATAAATACGGAAGGGGTCAACTGACGAACCAATAGCGTGCGCGCACAGAAATATAATTTTCGCCAAACTTCTTGGCCGCCCTGAAGTTGGCTAAAATGTCTGCGCAGTAGTAAATCTCATTCAAAAACACCACTGAGCCGTGCCTCGCGCATCGGGAAGCCAAGGGCGGCCAAAGTTTGGCGAGAACTGACTTACTTGACTTAATGTCCTATAACCCCTAGATGGGGCAGAGGGCTCCTCGCTCCATGTCATTCCGATGCTCGTCGCTTCTGCCAACACGGTGCGACGCCAGGTTTGAACGGGACGGCCACGCTTTCTTTTACCTTGGTGATGCAAAGCTTGCTTGGGTATGTGATCAGGATCCCTTCGAAGCGTGTGGCCAATCCATCTCCACTTGCGACACTTGATCTGGCGGCCGATCGGGCTCTCATGGCATTTCTCCAACAGCTCTACGTAGGAGATGGTTTCGGGCCAGTAAATTAGGAGAATGCTACGAAGACAGCGGTTGACAAAGACTTGTATTTGGCGTTATATGTCCTTTGTGACCTTCCACATTTCGCACCCTTAGAGCAACACGGATTTTACATTGGACTCGAAGATTTTGAGTTTAATCCTTCAGGTCACTTTCCGCGATTGCCAAACAGGACTCAGCTGCGCGAAGGTAGTTCGGGCTTTGGCGATTCGTGAAGTGATTTCCTCTTAACTACCCCAGTCTCTGACACGACACTTCCGAGGTATGTAAATTTGTGGGCGCGTTCCACTGCCTCTGTGCCAATCAGCAACGGTGAGTGGTTCTTCACACCAGTTCTCATTTCCTGGGTCTTCTGAATGTACAAGATGTACAACAGTCTACAGTTATATTATAACAGACTTAATCTAAACTAGCTGTGCCCGCGGCTTCGCTCTCGTCAATTGCCTACCCTACTTACCCACCTACCTGCCAAACTTATCTACCTGCACAGAATATTATTTACTCTAGGGAGAAAAATATCGACTTCATACAAAAAAACCGGCCAAGTGCATGTCGGGCCACGTGCAGTAATAGGGATAAATAGATAGATCCTTAGTTGCATTATAATGCGGTTTATGAAGAGTGTTTTTTGTTGTTACATGAACATTAAAACGGTTTCAGCGGCTCACAACGTCTGAAAACGGGCCCTCATAGAACGATGGTAACTGAAGAAGGTGTTTTAAAATCCAACTTCACAAGTGAAGTTACAAAAAGTATTATCTATTTGAGTACCTACCACCGCGTGTAGAGGTAAGCGTTTGTAATAAATAGTTATAACCAGCATCACTTAATAATATGTGATTGAGCTTCGACCGCAGAAACGATTACAATCTCCGATGTTGGCATTCGCAACCCTGGGATTCCTTACGTTGAGAAAAAGTATAAACACTCACCTGGATAAGCAGGAATTGAAGGTATCTCAGCACTCGGGACATCGAAGTCGGCCGGCGTTGCGGATATTCAATATGCACTACAAGTTCAGGTTTTTGCTTGATTTCACTTCACAAGGAGGGTTACGAGAACCAATCAGTTAATCAATTTATAGCGTAGCCTTTTGGGTATTTATTAACCCTTTTTTTTTAAACGGACACAGCGCGGGAGCAGTTATCTGCCCATCGCAATTTTTTTTCAAGTCTTAGTTCGCACTCTCACCGCAGTGAGGCGTTAGCGTGGCGCCAGCAGGATGGCGCCAATTTTAAATTAGGAAGGGAAACAAAATTGGATAGGATATTAGAAGGATAGGCTTAATGTTTATCCATTTCCCCCCACTTGAAATCGACCAGGATTTCGCAAGTTAAAGGATTGCCAGAGTACAACTAGCAGTGCTCGAGAAATATTAAATTTAAACTTAATAAGCATAATTACCCAAGTGTCTAAACTATTTTAATTGAACAATACTGATCAATACACAATATTGTTCGAGATATAAGATGAGATAATAGTTAATTAATCGGTATCGGACCGACCTTAACTACTGGTCTGCGCATAGTTTTACCGTTTGCAGTTCGGAGAGTCACAATATATCGTTCGTATGTTATCTAATCCCGGATGGATCTGTTCTATACGAGCTAATTTCCATAGTAAAGGTGGAAGATTAGGCTCGTTAACAAGACAAGAACTAAGTCGTTTACTTTAAGGTTAGGTGTATCTTTGAACCATTTAGTTTTTTGTTGAAGCGTATGCAGATAATCACGTTGCCAAGCAAGCCAAAAACTTTGAGTTATATTCTTAAGCATTTGCCGACGAGAACGTGGACATAAGCATTCACTAACAGGTTCTTCAGGTAGTGAAACTAAAGGACCTCCTGACAGGAAGTGTCCTGGAGTCAAAACGTTCGATTCTTGCGGGTCTGGAGACAAAGTACAAAGCGGGCGTGAATTTAACACAACTTCCACTTTAGCGAGAATCGTAATAAACTCTTCCAGAGTTAAAACTTGAGCACCAACTACACGCTTAACAAAATATCACCATTTTGTAGACTTTATGCCACTTTCAAATATGCCACCGAAATGTGGTGAACCTGGTGGGTTAAATTTCCATTTTTTTTGACGAATAGCCAAACCATCTGATATTTCAGCTTGATGTTTGCGAAGCTTGCCGGTTATTTCATTAAGATATTTATTTGCACCTACAAAGTTGGTGCCACAATCTGTAATGATTGTATCACACATTCCGCGACGGGAAACGAATCTATCCAGAGTCGCGAGGAATGCTTTTGAACTCAACTCAGTGACGGCCTCCAAATGGACGGCTTTCGAACTCAAGCACACAAAAAGAGATATGTATGTTTTATTGGTTTTAGCTCCACGTCGACGACTTTCCTTTATAATAAATGGGCCACCGAAGTCAATGCCTGTGGTTTGAAAGCATCGAGAGGGCTGAAGACGAGCGGCAGGGAGCTTGCCCATCATAGGTTGATTGGACACTGGTTTTACTTTGAAGCAACGCACACACTTTGAAAGTGCGGTACGAATAAGTAGTCTCAACCCAATTATCCAGAACCTTCTTTGAATTAGGGACTGCAAAGTTCGAGGGCCGCAATGCAGATATTTTAGATGGTAATGTTCGACAATCAGCCTCGACAAAGGACTCAATTTTGGTAAGAGAAGAGGATGTAACGCAGATGGCGATCGATTAGCCTCATCGATGCGTCCCCCCACTCGTAATAAACCATCTACATCCAAGAAAGGAGACAGTTTTTGAATCGTCTTGTCGCGTTGTTCATGATTTTTCACTTGACTGACGTGAGACGACATATAATGGTCTTACGTACGTAAACTTGACTAGAATATTCATTGATTTATCGAGTTCCGGACTGCTAAGGGCGAAGAAATTTATATTTGAAGAAGCAACCTTTGCATTTGATATGAAACGGGAACACCATGCCAAAGTTCGTTGAATCTTTGTCAGAGAAGAAAACTTAGAAGTTAACGTCAGAAGCGGGTTATCAGATTCTGTAGCGTGTAGGCTGCTTGGAACAGAAGTTTTTAATTCCGGCAGTTCTGCATTTACGAGCAACATACGTTTGCAAGACCATTTATTAGGCGACATTTGCAACCAAGAAGGCCCACTCCACCAGAGTGGGTGATCAATTAATTCTGAACAGAGAACACCGCGACTACAACAGTCAGCCGGGTTATCCTCAGTGGACACGTGAAACCAAAATTCGGGACCAATTAAATCGGTTGCTTGCACGACTCGATTTGCTTCATACATTTTTAGCAAATGAGGTGCCGTGTTGAGCCACGAAAGGGTGGTGGTACTGTCCGAGTAGGCTTTCATAGAATTTATGTGAATTTTCATTTTAAGTAAGTTGTGCATGTGTGACATAACTTGTGCTAGAAGCACAGCTGCGCTTAACTCAAGCCTATTTATCGTTGTCGGTTTTAACGGAGCCACTCGAGATTTACCTATTAAAAGGTTAGTGACCGTGGTAACTTAATCCACAACAACACAAAGATAGACACAACAGCCATACCCTTTGAGTGAACCATCACAAAACCCTACCAAATGCACATCGGCAGGACTAGAGGGCATAATCAGTCTCGGTGGTGAAATATTCTGTAAATCAGATAAGTTAGCTGCTATTAAATGCCACGCCTTAGCTAAATGTGGTGGGATAGCTGTGACCCAACCTAAATTTAAGCGCCACATATCTTGTAAAAGCGACTTTGCAGAAAACACCACCGGGCTGATCCAACCGAGTGGGTCGAAAATGCGGGCCACTATAGAGAGAATACATCTCTTAGTAAATTTAACGTCAAACGAGTCTGAAAACTTGTAGAAGAAATTCTCGTACGATGGATTCTACCGTATACCTAATATCTTGACAAACTCATTTCCAGGATCATCGAAGGATTTGGAAGTCTGAAGATGGTCAGGTGGAACATCAGACAAAAGACTTGGAGTATTCGTACTCCACTTACGAAGTTCGAAATGACCCTTTGACAATAACGAGGTAACATCCTCTTTTAATTGTTTCGCTTCATCAAGAGATGAGCATCCCGTAGTGATGTCGTCCATGAATGTATCTTCACAAAGAACTTGAGCGGCGCGGCTTGAGTATTCAGAACCGTGATCCTCAGCAAGTTGACGCAGAGTGCGAATAGCTAAGTATGGGGAGCTGCTGACTCCAAGTCACGGTATTAAGCTCATACTCATTCAAAGCCTCATTAGGCTCATCACGCCACAAAACGTGTTGATATTACCTGTCCTCAGGACGTATCAATATCTGGCGGTACATTTTACAAATGTCCGCAGTGAAGACAATGTTATGAAGTCGGAATTTCGTAACTAAATTGACGATGTCAATTTGAAGTTTCGGTCCAACATGAACTACATCATTCAGAGAAAGATTATTTGTAGTCCGACTGCTAGCGTCGAAGACTACCCGGAGTCGTGTCGTAAGGCTATCTGGACGCACGTCGCAATGATGTGGAATTATATAACGTTCAGTAGTCGAAGAATCTGCAGGCTGCATATGTCCTAGTTCTTCGTACTGGTGCATAAATTCCTTATAATCAGCTTTCAGCTCGGTCTGATTAATAAGACGCCTTTCTAAGCTGAGAAAGCGGTTAAAAGACTGGCAAGACGAATCGCCTAAAGAAGGCGCATCCTTCTTTAACATTATAGGTACCACGTAACGACCTTCACGTGTACGGTAAGTATCCTGTTTATACATTTGTTCACAGAGATCATCTTCAGGACCGGAAATTTGACATTTCGGCGGTTCTTCAAAATCCCAGAACCGTTGAACAATATCTTCGAGCGTGCAAGAGGACGCGAGGAGTGACGTAACGGATTCACCGTGAATATCCATACCACCTATCACCCAGCCGAATACACTAGACAAGGCGCAAGGTAATCCGGAACCGGGAGTGAAACGTGATCCAGTGTATATTTGATCAAAACACTCCACACCTAACAGTAGATCGATCGGAAAGGATCTATCGAAGTCGTGGTCGGCGAGATCAAGATGTTTGAAATGCTTCTTGACGTGCAACGGTAACGTTGACGAAGGCAGCATGGAAGTAATTTTAGGTAAAACTACTAAAGGTAAGTCGAACTTAGGCGACTCACAAGAATGAGGTATTATTGAAGCGAAAGTATAACCTTTTATGTCACAAACATTACTCTGCCCGAGACCGGTAACGTTCAAGTTACATTTTCTTATACGTAAACTTAGGCGGCGCACGCATGCGCTGGTGATGAAAGAATCCATCGAACCGCTGTCAATAACGGCGCGTGCACACTGCAGCAAGCCGTCCGCGTGACGTAAACGAACTACCGCTGAGCCAAGAATCTTTGTACTACATTTTGGACTCGAAGTTTGTGACGTAATACCAGTAAGTATGCTAGTAACTTTAGCGGAACTTTCGTTATTCTCGTTTGAATTAACAGAAGACGTTAAAAGACTTTTATTTCCCACATGTAATAATGTGTTATGTTTCGCGTTACAAACAAAACATGTGGTTTTAGATTTGCAATTATTATTATCGTGACCGGGCCTCAGGCAATTGGCACACAAGTTCAATTTCTTAACGAATTGTTGACGCTGTTCAAGTGTCATAGAATGTAACTTGCCGCATCGGTAAATAGAATGGTTTTCATTACAATGTAAACAAGCTAATGAGCCCGAGGCATTATTATTATTTTGGTTCGTAAATGCTACAATTGATGATGACCTATGCTGACCCTTATTACGAAACTGTTTATTGTTATTAGAGGAGTTCGATGGAGCAGTCGAAACCGAGACATGTTGACTAACTTCCAGAATCTTTATATAATTTTGTAAATAAACAATTAAGTCATTGAACTTAGGAATCTCGTGAGTATTTTGTAACTCGAACCGTTTCCTAGTTTCAAGGTCAAGTGATCGCGATGCAATGTGAAATAAAATAAATTCACTAAGCTCATAAATTTGTAGAGCACGTAACGCATTTACGCTTTCATATAACGCATTGGTCAGTTCGGATAAATTTTCAAGTGACGGCTTGTTAACAGACGTTAATTTAAATAATTTTTGTAGTTAAGTATTTGTTAATACGCGCTTGTTGTCATATCGATCTAATAAAAGATTAAAAACCACGGATTAATTCGACCCGGTTATAGGTACGCCCCTGGCTAAGGTCAGTGCACACCCAGACAAACACGACAACAAATAATGAAACCTTTCCGTATCCGAAAGTGAACTATTGTCATGAATAAGCGGGATGTAACTATCCATGAAGGTCTGCCAGTTTCCTATTTTACCATGGAAATGCGGTATTTGCAATTTAGGTAATTTCACTTGAACAATAGAACCATTTCGACGACAATGTGTGGACGTATCGGCGACTGCAGGCGCGTGTGGCGCAGGCAGCGACGTCGCAAGCAAAGTTTCGGCAACTTCGATAGACGCATAATACAAATCATCAAATGACAACATCGCACACAAATCTATTTCTGACTTGGGTTTTAACTTTAACTGTAATCTATTGACATTTTCGTTAGACTCCATAAAAGCAGCCCTAATCTGATCAATCTTCTTGTATCTAGCCTTGAAAGGAGATAGCTTTGAACGATCTTGCAGGACGTCTTTAGACAAATCGTAGATAATCTGCATACACTTGAAATCATATACTTTTAAAAGACGCCTAAATCGGGCGGCCTCTGATGGCAATTCTGTTAAAATATTGTGACGAAACATGTACTCGCCCATGTACCACTTCAATTTGTTCTGACTCCTGCAGGTGCGGCAATGGCGTTTTAATTCTAGCCATTGCCGCTCTATTGTGTTAGTATGAATTTTTACCCTGACGTTATCTGTTCCATCGGAGACCGGGGTACCTAAATTTCTATGCACCGGGATATCGACAGTGCCTGCGACAAAATTTAAACTAAGGTTTACAGTATAGTGTCCCCCCATATTAAGACGTAAATCTACTCCATGATATGCTCGGTGCATATCGGGCATAATGTATGACCCTTGTCGTACATTAGCCGCCATTATAGGGTCAAGTATCTACCGTGATTTGTTAGGAATAAGTTCGACGACTATCTTTTTTGATAGGCGACTCATACATCCAAATGACCATGTCTGACGTTGCAGAAGTCGTCCCCTGTGGTATTTATTTGTGTACATATGTGTTTCATCGACTTCCACAATGTCATCAGGACCCCCTATCATTTGATGGTCATGGGCCTCCGCCACTTCACACACCTCACGCAGGTAATGATATATTTGAATGGCCGTTTTCTTTGTCAATCCCACATCCCTTGCTGCTTGTGTAACCTTATCATTTCTAAAAAAAATGATAAAGAAGTCGAAGGGTCGATAAAATTGACACCTTCGACTTTTCAAAGAAAGTACCCTTGACTGACGAAATTATTTCGTTACAGCCACGACGCCGACATCTCCAGCGGAAGCCAAACTTATTATTATAGACATATTCTGCCTACAATTAGGGCAGCGCGCCACCCTGCTTGGCATTAAAAGCCAAGCGCGAGCAGCTTCTATTGCTTGCTCTTCGTTATTGATGCTAGCAGCGTAATTCCATATGTTAAAATTACGTGCTAGAATTAAATTTATAGGATTCATGACAAAAACTAGACTACAACTACAACTAGACTATAAAGTAAAATATTCTTTAAAGCAAATTAAAACAAACCTAACGACTAATATACAAAATGAAAAATAAAAAAGTAATAACTAATTATAAAACTACAAAATAAACTAACGAACAAACAAACTACCTAACTAATAAAACAATAAATAACAATATAAAGCAGCGAAAAGCAATCCGAAACTCCGAGAATCACGAGAAATATCGAGAATTACGAATAATTCAAACAAATTTTTCCATCGGTATATTGATTGAAATTTTACCGTAACGAGAGCCGACGCAGCGGTCTCCATCGACTAAAGATTCATGCGAATTTCAAACTGCATAATACTTTTTTATGGTTCTATCATATGACATCAAAAGAAACAACTTTTCCCCATGAATTTTTTTTTGAGCTCGGGTCATGGGCCCCGCTGTAAAGGCGGGCGGTCGTCGGCGGGGGACTGGACGTAAAGGCTCTGCCAGTTTCCCAGTCCTCCTCCAATTCAAGACGATGCGGGAGTGCCGCTGGGTTATTTTAGTGGGTATACCGGATTCACTACCCCCCCATTCCCCCAATGGGTGGGTATGCGTAATGCATTTTTTCCCAGCGAGATCAAAAAAAAAAAAAAAAAAAAAAAGGAGTGGATGGCGGGGTCCAGTGAGCGAGCAAAGCGAGCGAACAGACCCCGCCATCCCCTTCGTGGTTATTTTTTTATGACCATTAAGCCCCGCGAAACGGGGCTCCGACTTTGCCCTTTAAGCAACTTAGTCCAAGAGCGAGCGAAGCGAGCTCGAGACTTGGGGCACTCCGACTTGGACAGGTTAGGTTAGAAGGGGATGGCGGGGTCCAGTGAGCGAGCAAAGCGAGCGAACAGACCCAGCCATCGGTATCCGTTGGCTGGGCGATCGAGACAGCTTGGTGGCGTTGGTGGCGCGGTCTTCTACGGACTCCCCTCCCCTCTCGCTCTTAGAGAGGGGACCGGGATACGTGGCCGCCGCGTGGGGGGACATAGCCCTCGTTGTGGTCTATTTCTCCCCAAACCGCCCTATCTAGGACTTTGAGGACTTCCTCGAGGTCCTCACCGCAGTCGTAGGGAGGGCGGCGCCGCGCCAGGTCGCCGTAATGGGCGACCTGAACGCCAAGTCGGAGGCTTGGGGCAACCCGGCTGCCTCGTGCAACGTCCGGGGACGCGCCGCCGAATTTTGGTCGGCCTCGTGTGGCGTGTCCCTCCTCAACAGGTGTGTGCGGCAACGGGGTGGGTCGGTGGTAGACGTATCATTTGCCACCCCTGCCCTAGCCGCCCGCGTCGTGAACTGGCGGGTGGAGACGGTGGAGACTTTGTCGGACCACCGACATCTCCAGTCCCCCGGGTGGGGGACGGCCCGCTCTGGCCAATCTCCCTTCCCGCGGTGGGCTCTCACCCGTCTGGACCGGGAGGCAGCCAAGGAGGTGGCCTTTCTCCAGGACTGGCTCTCGCCCCCTGTCGAGCCTGTCCTGGACGTGGACGCCGCAGCGGTCCAGCTCCGCGGCTCTCTGACTGAGGTGTGCAACGCCAGCATGCCTCAGTCTCGCCGTCCGCCTCCCCGTCGCGCCGTTTATTGGTGGACGGAGGAGCTGGCGGGGCTCCGGGCCGCGTGCGTGGCGGCCAGAAGGGCCTTTATGCGGAGCCGGCGGCGCACTACCCGATCTCAGGCCGGGGGGGACCGCCTCTACGCCTCTTACGTGGAGGCAAAGGCGGTCCTCAAGTCGGCGATGTGCGCCGCCAAGGACTCGGCGAGGGCCGAGATGCTGGAGGCCCTCGATAGGGATCGGTTTGGGAGGCCATATAAGGCGGCGCGTAACCAACTGCGCCCCTTTGGCCCCCCACTAACGGAGACCCTGGAGCCGGCGTTGCTGGATGGGGTGGTCCGGTCCCTGTTTCCGCGCAGGGCCGACTTCACCCCACCAACCATGAACCCCCCACGGGGGGTGGTAGCTTCGCCGGAGGAGGAGGTCCCTCCAGTATCGGCGGAGGAACTTCGCGCGGGGGTTCTGTCCCTCCGCGCGAAGAAGACGGCCCCTGGGCCAGATGGCGTCCCCGCACGGGTGGTGGCCATCGCGGCATCCCTCATGAAGGACAGGTTTCGGGACCTCTTCAGCGCGTGTCTGACGGCTGGGAGGTTCCCGAAACAGTGGAAGGAGGGGCAGTTATGCCTCCTCCGGAAGGAGGGACGCCCGGTGGACTCCCCCTCGGCATACCGACCCATCGTTCTGCTCGATGAGGTCGGTAAATTGTTCGAGGGGATCATCGCCTCCCGGCTAAACAGCCTTTTGCGGGCGGTAGGGCCGGACCTGTCGGACGCCCAGTTCGGTTTTCGACGGGGGCGTTCGACGGTCGACGCGTTGGCCCTACTCAGGGGCCAGGTGCAGGAGGCGGTGGAGTCGGGGGGCGGAGTGTTGGCGGTGTCATTCGACATAGCCAACGCCTTCAACTCCGTTCCCCACTCGACGATATTGGAGGCACTCCGATACCACGGAGTGCCCCAATATCTGCGGGCGATACTGGCCAGCTACTTGGAGGACCGAGAGGTCCTCCTCGTGGACAAGACGGCCAGGATCAGGCGTTACGGCGCGGAGTGCGGTGTTCCACAGGGGTCGGTTCTAGGCCCTCCCCTGTGGAACATTGGGTTTGATTGGCTCCTGCGGGGAGCCCTCCTCCAGGGCACGAGTGTCATCTGCTACGCGGATGACACTCTCCTCACTGCCCGGGGGAGGAGCTTTGGGGAGGCGGCCTGTTTGGCCTCGGCGGGCGGATCCTTGGTCGCAGAGAGGATCCGCCGCCTGGGATTGAGGGTGGCGCTGAACAAGACCGAGGCCGTGTTCTTCCACGGGCCTCGGCAGCGCTGCCCTCCAGATGCCCACATAGTCGTGGAGGGCGTCCGAATAGCGGTGAAGGCCCAGATAAAATATCTGGGCCTAGTGCTGGACAGCAGGTGGCGCTTCGGCCCGCACTTCAGCGGGCTGTCGACGCGCTTGCTGAAAGCCGCGGACGCCCTCTCATGGCTCCTCCCCAACCTCGGGGGGCCGAGCGGACGGTGCCGGCGACTGTATGCCGGCATCCTGCGCAGCATGGCCCTGTACGGGGCGCCCATCTGGGCGGACTCCCTCCAGAGGAGGGAGAATGCAACCGCCATCCGCAGGCCACAAAGGGCCATTGCACAGCGGGTGGCGAGGGCCTACCGCTCAGTGGGCTTCTCGGCGGCGTGCGCTCTGGCGGGCACCCCTCCCTGGGAGTTGGAGGCATGGGTGCTCGCCAGAGTGTACGAGTGGACGGCGCGGCGTAGGGCGCAGGGAGAGCGCCCCGCCGCAGAAGAGCGGGAGGCCGTGCGGCGGGAGGCGAGGGACGCCATCGTCCCATGCGAGGGCAGGCGAGGACCTCGCCACCGCCGCCTTTGGACGCCGGACGCTGGACGAGCTCGGGCCAGTCCTGCAGGGCTGGTTCGAGCGGCCACATGGTTTCCTCTCGTTCCGTTTGGTGCAGGTGTTGTCCGGACATGGTTGTTTCGGAACGCACCTGCACCGGATCCGGAGGGAGGAAACCCCGGCGTGCCACGACTGCGGCGCGGCGGAGGACACGGCGCAGCACACCTTCGAGGTGTGCCCAGCTTGGGCTCAGCTGCGCCGTGCCCTGACAGATGTGATCGGGCAGGACCTCTGACTTCCCAGTGTGGTCAATTCCATGCTGGGGAGTGAGGAGGCCTGGGCAGCGGTTGCCTCCTTTTGCGAGCAAGTTATGTTGCAAAAGGAGGCGGCGGAGCGGGCGCGGGAGGACGATCCTCTCGCGCCGCCGCACCGCAGGCGAAGAAGGGGTGGGAGAAGGTGGTTGTACGATCGTCTCCTCCCACCTCCTGGTGGTGACTAGCGGGCGACAGCCGCGGGGGCGCCTTCGCTCGCATTGCACGAGTCACCACCCTCGTCGGGCGGGAACGGCCGAGCACTCGCGGTCGTTCCCGGGCCCCTCCACTGAGGGAGGGGCGTGAAGGCCCCGCTGTAAAGGCGGGCGGTCGTCGGCGGAGGACTGGACGTAAAGGCTCTGCCAGTTTCCCAGTCCTCCTCCAATTCAAGACGATGCGGGAGTGCCGCTGGGTTATTTTAGTGGGTATACCGGATTCACTACCCCCCCATTCCCCCAATGGGTGGGTATGCGTAATGCATTTTGTCCCAGCGAGATCAAAAAAAAAAAAAAAAAAAAGGAGTGGATGGCGGGTTCCAGTGAGCGAGCAAAGCGAGCGAACAGACCCCGCCATCCCCTTCGTGGTTATTTTTTTATGACCATTAAGCCCCGCGAAACGGGGCTCCGACTTTGCCCTTTAAGCAACTTAGTCCAAGAGCGAGCGAAGCGAAATGGGTTTCGTAAAAATAGAAATACATCTTTAGCAGCCTTTCAATTAATAAAAGAAATAACAGACTGTATTGATAAGAAAATACCTGTTACAGTTTTGTTCATGGATATGAATAAAGCGTTTGATCACGTTTCTCATGAACGATTATTGGAAAAGGTTTCCAGATACGGAATCAGAGGAACTGCATATAACTGGCTGGAGTCTTATTTGTCCGACAGAGTACAGTCAGTGGAAGTAAATAATTATAATGACCAAACTAAAGCGGTAGAATCATTCCAATCTTCGATTATGTTTAATAGATATGATGTGCCACAGGACAGTATTTTAGGGCCGCCATTGTTTTTGCTCTACATAAATGATTTCCCAGAAGTTATAAAGCATAAATGTGTACTGTTTGCCGACGATACTACAATCATAATCAAAGGAGAAGATAAAAATTCATACGAACAAGAAATAAACATTGCTCTCAAAGAACTATAGAGTGGCTAGAGGCTAAAAATTTAAAAGTTAATATTAATAAAACAAAATTTATGCAATTTCATACCTATCGATCAAAACCGTTGGCCCTAAATATATGTTATAAAGGGGTCGCCCTGTCAGAAACTGACTCTGTTAAGTTTCTTGGGATAAATTTAGATAAATTTTGCTCATGGAAAAATCATATAAATGACATTTGTCGTAAAATAAATAACTTTATATACCCTTTGAGGCGTATTAGTTGCGAGGTATCAAGTAATGTCGCAATAACGGCTTTCCATGGCTATATAACCTCCACTCTAAGGTATGACATTATCCTATGGGGTCGTTGTGTGGAGATTGATCAAGCATTCGTAATGCAAAAAAAGTGTCTAAGAGCTATATTTGGGTTGAAGCAAACAGAATCATGTCGTCCGTTCTTTAGAGAATATAAAATACTAACTCTACCATGTATTTATATATTAGAATCCTGTATATTTGTCTTCAAACATAAGACACTTTTTCAGCAAGCGACAAGCTACTATGCCCCACGATCTATGTATTAGGTTATTCCAACCGAGGACGAATCTCACATTTACAAGTAACAACAGCTATATTATGTGTATAAAAGTGTATAACAAAATACCAAATTCTATAAAAACGTTACCATTTTCTAGATTTAAAATGAATTTGACGAGGTTTTTAATTGAGAAATGCTTTTATAGTATTCATGAGTTTTTAGATTATAAATTATAAGTTATGTAAATCGCACGTACATTTTCAACTATTATTATTATTGAGTGGCGAAACTCTCCTCTTAGTGACATTATTATTATTGACATTGATTTTTATTTTTTTGTTATTAGATTCATTTAATTCAATAATTGCATGATTATGATCATTAATTAATAAAATAAAATATGAAACTGTATTTTATATTTGCACGCCGAAATTAAAGGCAGAATAAGAGAACAATTTTGTACATTTTACCAACCTTCTGTACCTTATTTATGCAAATAAATGATTTTGATTTTGATTTTGACACCCCCTGCCTATAGTTCTCGTCAAACTTCTTGGCCACTCTGAAGTTTGCTACAATTGCTGCGCTGTAATTAATCTCATACAAAAACAGCACCGTTTCGTGCCATGCGAATCGGAAAGCCAACTTTATGGAGGCCCAGAATTTTAGCAATAACTATACCTGCCCACCCTACTTGGCCAGACCATGACTAAACGCCGACAGACATTACGCCGACAGACTGAACACCGACAGACTTGGGGCACTCCGACTTGGACAGGTTAGGTTAGAAGGGGATGGCGGGGTCCAGTGAGCGAGCAAAGCGAGCGAACAGACCCCGCCTTCCCCTTCTAATCTGGTCAAGCAATAACGGCAGATGTCTACTGTGCCGAACTCCGAACAATGATAGCAAAACTAGCAGTGAAACAGCCCCGACTCATGAATCGATCTTCACCATTATTGCTCCATGATAACGCGAGACCTCATAAAGCACGAGAAAACGTTTTAACTCTACAGAAACTGCAATTAGAAACCATTCGTCACCCTCCGTATTCGCCAGACCTTGCTCCAACGGACTACCATTTTTTTCGTGATTTGGACAATTTTCTACGTGATAAAAAGTTTTCTTCTCAGGAGGCAGTACAAAATACTTTCACACAGTTTGTCGAATCTAGAGATCACCAGAGTTCTATCGCAAAGGCTTAAATGATCTTCATATTAGATGGCAGCAATGTATCGATAATAATGGTAATTATTTTGATTAAATAGTAAAAAAGTAATAGATTAAAAAGTAAAAAAAAACTAATTTCAAGTTTTCAGTTTTCACCCCTAGGTAATATATTGGTTATACTGTTTCAATAGTTTTTTTTTTTACGGTTTAAATAGGTCTCTAAGGTCGGGAAATTATAAAAATTTTCGCTGCTTGGTGCATTTAGTCAGGCATAAGTAACTTGTGCCCATAGATAAGAGCCATAGCTTTCTACTGGCTACCCTATAACTTCTAGTGAATACGGGAACGCATAGAGTTGCCGTATTCACTTACGCAAACACAGACGGAAATCTACATCGCGTCATTCATCTCGCATGTGATTGGTCGATTGGATAACGTTCAAACTCTTTGCGTTGCCGTATTCACTTACGCAATACTGCTGCAGTACCTATATAAAAAAAACATACTTAAGGCAAGGTAAAAATTTCCAGCTCGCTTCGCTCACTCTTTCACCATTGCATCTCAAATTATTGTTATGTTGACAGAAATACCTCCATGGTAGTATGAATGGTCAACAGAAAATCTATTTAGATTGGAGGCGGGGTGCTAACATTTTTGAGAATTCTTTGAAGATTAGTCAAACCTTGAGCTAAGTTCTAAAATTTTCGAGCTCGCTTAGTTCTTTCTCGACGAACTTTAATTTTATCAAAGATTCTACTAAAACAAAACCAAGGAGGCTATTAATACGATCCGAAATGCCCTTTTTTCCAATACCAGTCTTTCGCCGTAACGAAAGAAATTTGCCCTTCCTCCCTGAGCAAAATCCTGGATCCGCGACTCGATAATTTGTACGAACAGCTTTATGCATATCGCACGGGTAACCGCTCGCCCTACGTGCTTTCTGTTACAATTTTTGATTGAAATTAAAGAGGCTTAGTAAATAATTTTAGAATTTTTTTTATTAGGTCACTCTTCTGCCACTACCTCCGACTCCAACTCCGATTCCGGTTCCAAATCCGACGTACCAAATTTAAAAACTCCGAGTGCTGCGACTTTGTTTCCAAAAACCCACGTCCGTGACGTCCCTACTTCGGAAGGCACGTTAAGTTGTTGGTCCGAGCTGTCATTTGTAGTCAGGAATTCTGAAAATTCAAAATCCATTGTTGCGTTTCAAGACATTGAAAACCAAATGTGTCGTTCTTGTTTAAATATCTACGGGCTGCCAAAAATCGAAAATTACTTACCAAATCCCATATTCTCGTTTTCAGTGTCGTCGAACCGATTGTACTTTAGATGGGCAGGATCGGACGGACTTTCAATGTTTTCAGCTGAAAGCATAATAATAAGTATGAATTACCCAGTGTCCTAATATAAAGTGATCTTTATTAAGAATTATGACTTGCCCCTTCATATATTTTGACTGGTTGCGTTCGTGCGTCATATTAATGTAAACTATCGCAAAGATCGCTTTCTACTAGGAAAAGGCCTTAGATCGAAAATGCCATGCGTGATTTTGAAATTATGATTTTAGTAAAGTTTATGCCCGGTTTTAATAAGGGCTTCAGTTTTTTATGCTCACTAGTTGGCGCCACTAACGAGTGAGGTCCTTAAGTTATTACGCGCACGGTACCAAAATTTGAATTTTAAATCATTTATAATGCCGTAGAAGTGCGATAAAAAAATATACATATTTTAGGTATAAATATCTATTTACCTATATATATAATATCGAGTATGCTGCAGTTTCGCGCAGCCCTTTCGTTTGAAAAAAGGAGAATAACATTTACCGAAACATAAAACTCTAATAAAGCAGTGATTGGTAAAACCCGTACCTATGCCATATCTATTTGGAAAATATTCATAAAAATAAAAAGATACTGAATAAATTCGATTTAAAAGCCAAAACTCTATGAAATTGGACATTTTTAAGACCTCACTCTACACCAGCGCCCCTAGTGGCTAATTCAAACGCGATAGCTCTCATGAACCCTACAGTGGTCGCGTGGATTACAATAGTAGTCCACTTATTGCAAAATTTATTCACGAGAAATTACTACGTATGAGAATCATTTGACTTTCCGAGTATGTACTTAAAGTTGAAGTTTGCGCATTATTGCATCATACAATTCTATCTACATAGTAAACACGATCGCATACAAAAATTCAAAGGTCGGATGCATGCACGAATCTTTTAATTCAAAATAACATTGTCACGAGAAACGAATAAAAATTCCTATTTTTATTAAACTCTATTTGCACTAGAATAACCGTTACCATGTACAAGTACTAAAGTACGTGTAACTTGCATTTAAAATTTGAGAAGCCCGTGGCTAAATAAAAACAGCCGCATGAATTAAGTAAGCAGCGCTTGCTGACATCAGTCTGTGCATGAGTCACAGAACAATAATATTCAAGAGTGACCATTCATTAGGTAAATAGTTACATACCGAGATTCCTCCGTACTTCGCAAGGCGAGTCACACAAACAGCTTGATTGGTCCGAGCTGTCATTTGTAGTCAGGGCACTCAAAGATTCTGAAAATTTATAAACATTGTTTTTTTTATTAGATTCAAGACATTGAAAACAGAATGTGTCCATCATGTTTAAATATCTACGGGCTGATATAGTTCTACCTGTGCTATTTCATCTATCTCTGTGCCAGATCCGTTCAGCCGTTTTGGCGTGATTGAGAAACAAACATCCATCCATCCGTTCGTCCAAACTTTCGCATTTATAAAATGAAGTAGGATGACGAGGCTTGTGACTTCACACTTGACTGATCGCGAGCGTTACGAAACGGCCTTAGATCGAAAACGCACCACTATGTGATTTCAACCTTACATGAGTTTAATAAAGTATGTTCAGTTTCAATTAACCCTGCAGTGGTCGCGTAGATTAAGTATAATAGTAGTGCACTGTTACAAAATTAAGTATTCCCGAAAAACTACGTATGGCAATCATTTGACATTCCTAGTACCTACTTAAAGTTGAATAGTTAGGTCATTGTTTGTTGCCTAGAAGAGATGGCGGAACGCAATAAAACCGCCTGTTGTAAAAATTAAAACAAACATACAACTTGTGTGTTTGTTTTAATTTTAAGGTTTCTCTAAGTATTTTTTTTTTGTCTGGGCGTACAATTAAGTACATATAGACCTCTAGATAAATTTGATAACAAAGACGATTGCATACGAAAATTCAAAAGTCGCATGCACGCGCGATTCTTTTATATTCAAAATTGTATTGTCACGCAACCTAATTGCGTAAGTGAATTCGAGCTCCTTTAGCTCCTTTAAGTTTAAATAATATCATGTTAAAGATAAATAATTGTGAATGTGGTGTTTGCCTATAAGTAATTGTTGCACTGTAAGACAAGTTTAAGCATTTATTTTTTGTTATAATTAAGTATAAACAGTTGTTGGTGAACCTAATCAAATAAATAAATAAATAAATGCAAGTTACACGTACCTACTTTATTAACTGCAGCCTAATTGCTTAGTGAATTCGGCAAAGCAAAGGGTTTGAGTATAAATAATCGACCAATCACATGCGAGATGAAAGAGGCGATGCGGATTTCCATCTATGTAATTGGTCTATTGTTCATACTCAAACCCTATGCCTTGCTGAATTCACTTACGCAATTAGGCTGCAAGTAGTAAAGTACGTGTAACTTCATTAACATGATAAAATTTAAACATAAGGAGCTAAAGGAGCTCGTGGCTCCGAGATCAGCCCAAGAATGGGTTACATACCGACGCTTCTCGCTTCTTCGGAAGGCACGTTAAGCTGTTGGTCCGGGCTGTCATCTGTAGCTGAACTCAGGAAATCTGAAAAATATTGTATATATTTATTTTAAGGAAAGCTTACAGACTAATAAACACATTTAAAAAATCGTAGGTAAGGAAAATGGCTAATTACAAGCTTCCACATGTATACATCGCGTTACAAATAATTTGCAATAATACAGCGATACAGAATAAAATAATAACAATGGGTAGTCAAAGATTGAAATAAATGGATTCGTGCAACATTTTAAAGGCGACAGTGTCTTTTTTCAATCCAGAGCGGAGCTAAGGATTCTAGAGTAGAAGCCCGAGCGTAGCGAGGCATTCTAAAGTAGAATCCAGAGCGCAGCGAGGGATTCAATATACTTCACTCGAGCTTAAAATAGTGTTGTCCCCGAGGTGGACACTCTACTTTTTATCAGTCTCTATGAGAAAATAAGTAAGTACAACTTATGAACAAGAACGTTACATTTATTTATTTTTTAATAATAATTAGAGGCTTATATTTATATTTGAACAATGGAAGTGCATTGTTTTATTAGTACCATCCGTTACAGTTGTAGATTTATTTTCAAATTGGGCTCGTGCGCGGTTTTCCAGCCAGTAACTTGTTCAATATAATGTTCCCGTGCGGTCCGAAATAGAATTATAATCGCTCATTAGCCATTCACCTCATACATTAGTCGTATGGTTTGTGATTCATCTCTTTGCTGATTGGAACATTTACTAACAATATCCACTACTACACTTTTAGACCCTAGGGATTAATGAACTATTTTATTCCCTGTTTATGAATAATAAACAAACTCTTTTTGAATAGATGTGATAAAAAAATAAACTATTTTGCACTCACTCCCTACTGTCGCCAATATATTCTCTGCGAAGGATTTTTCTAATTTTGTGTGTTATATTAAATTTAAAAACCATTGTTCAGGGCCTGCCACCACTTTAATGCCATAAAACGGTTACTTTCTAAAGCATACTCCTTAGTAACGGCTAGGTTAAAAGTTTGAAAAATAATAATATTTATTAATCAATAATTGATATTGTTTTTTGGTGCAACAAAAAGCTTTGCTTTACTCCTCCAAAACGGCTTGGATGTTTCAAAATATTTTTACAAGGAAAAATTGATGGCTAGAATTTCTTCACAACTGAAATAGCATAATTTAAATCAAAGAATATTTTTAAGCAAAAATGTCCAAAAGGAGGTTCAATATTGATATTCTGGCTCCGAGCGGGGGCACGATCAGTACCTACTGCGTTAACATTGGAGAATATATACGCCTTAAGTTATTATTTAGGAAATAGACTAATGTAATAAATAACACACGGTTGCTGCGTCGTCAGTTCCTTCTTTACTTGAACCTGGCTTGACACGCTGACGCGTGTAGATGTCTCGTTTATCTACGGGCTGCTACAGATCAACCATCACTTACCTAATTCTACAGTCTCGTTTTCAGTGTCGTCGAACCGATTGTCCCTCAGGTAGGCAGGAACGAACGGTATTTCATCAATTTCAGCTGAAAGCACAGTTAGTATGAATTACCCAGTGTTCTAATATAAAGTGATAATTAATATGAATAACTCATATCGAGACTTGTCACTTGATTGATAATGATTTTGTATTTGGCAGACATTTTTTAAGTAAAAAAAGCAAAAATTGGAAGACATGTGTCAACCACCTACCCGCACTGAGCCCTCGTGGTGAATTCCCTCTCTCACAGAGGGGCAGCAGTGAAAACATTATAAGGCAGACGACGACTTAATTCTCTAGTATGTAAAATCAATGAACCCTGATTGATTACATCTAGTTTTAGGTAGATAGGTAATTTAATTTTAATGAATTTTCGTATTCTATTTTGAGACGAGAACACCACGGGTCTCACACACAACACAATCATTATTTTTGAGTATTTCGTAGACATTTTGTATGTTGCTTTCATTTAACAAGAATAATAAACACTCTTGTTAATTGCAAGAGTGTCTAAAGTCTTATGTAAGTACTTTCTAAGTTTATCTTTTTTATTACTTATTAATAGGCTCGCGCTTGACCACTATCTCACTCGATGATAAGCGATGATGTGGTCGACGATAAGGCACGCTTGCTTAAAAGAAGCCTATTCAATTTTAAGTTAAAGGCTCTTAGTTTGTAGTTATCAGGAAATACAGACTCTGACAGGGAGTTATAAATATGGAAATATCTTGGACATCACTGACAACGATGAAAAAAAACGTCGTAAGGCAACTGGGCTTGTATCTAGTTAATATAATTTTGAAATCGCCAACCCGTCTTCAGGAAGCGTGGTGATTAATGTACTCTGTGCTTGTGTCTTCTCTGAATGGGAAGAGGCCTTTACTCTGCAGTGGGACTTTTATAAGCTGGTAAAATTGTAAATTCAAATCTCGGCCCTAAGCACAGCGTAAACAACAATGCAATACTTAGTATTTAGAGTTAGACAATAATTTATGCGTTGCCTAGTATTAGTGAAAACAGGTATTGTATTATAAATAGTTACTTACTTGGTATTTCATCGTCACTATCGAGTATATCTTTACAAGTCTTCGGGTTACTTCTTATTATACAGTACATTATAATAAATATTACGACGTTCACCACTTGTAAAATATTACTGATTTATGTTTAGAATGGTGATTTAGCGAAGTTTGGTAATAGTATTGAAACAACTGCGCTGGCGCAACAAACAAACAATACTGACAGTGACAGAATCACAGAAACACAGGGACACTCACACAGAGTAATATTGTCTGTCAACCCTCGCTACCTGCGCGCGCCGTCCTCACCGCTGCCCCCCGCGTCTGCCACCTCGAAGCACCCGATGCCTCGCTGGGGGTGGCAACGGTCACAATCCTTCGCAAATTTCTCGATGATTTTGCAGGCATAATAATACTTGTTGGTTAAGTGGCAGCAAGCGCTTCTGCTGAGCAGGTCCGGGGTTCGATTCCCAGCGTGCGGCAGGGCAAAGGGATTAAGTCCATGAAAGAGTATAACCACAGACATAAATTTAAATAGATAACGCAAGTCCCTACATCTATATGAAAATCAAACGGGCCACTTTTTCACAAACAATCTAAAAATAAATTTACTTACCAATAAAAGCAAACATTTCCAATGTCTCGGCCAACTTTTTCTATACATTCTTTACAGCTCAATATGGCATAGAGGCATTTTTCTAGATTTCGGTGCATTTCCGGTGGCGATAATGCAAAACGAAAAGCTCAGATTACGATCATTTGTCGTAACTTTATTCCGTTTTTTGGCACGCGAAGTACATACAATCGCGTCATCTAGTTAGATTTATGTCCGTGAGTATAACACATTTCCCATTAATGATTTCGGTATTGCGTAAATAATTTAGAAAGGATACGTCGTCCACCCTATGAGGTGAATTCACAAATCCTTTCCATAATCTATCCCCTTTCGAGTTTATTACGCAATACGAATGTCGTTATTTTAAAGGTGTTGTCACCCTTACCTATACGATCGCACCTATAGAATTAAAGTGACCAAATTCAAAATAAATGAATGAATGATATATTTGTTGCAAAAAATCCCAGTTTTTGTATAATTTTCAATAAAAAACAGTTAAGTTTCGTTCTGCGTATTAGGTGCCAATAACATTTGAATGGGAGTATCAAGATAAACGTCGCTTAATACAAAATTATCTGTATCGTCTTATTTTTAGAGTAAAGAAAAATGATTAATCTTCAAACATTGTCAGTAATCAGCAGCAGACGAGAGAAATTATTAGTGATAGTGCTTAAGTAATAGAAAGCAAAATAATTGAATCGACATTACTCAATGATAATTAGGAATAGGCTATTTTGTTTAAGTCTACCAATTAGGTTTTATTAACGATACCGGGCACGGTAATCAAGCAAGTTTACTTAAGCAGCGATAAACATTCTTAATGAGTCTCAATTACTCACGTTTCGAAAAGTTTAGTTAAAGAAAACATGGTTGTTAATACAAGATAATAATGATATACGGCTAATTGGTTGAAGCGACATGACATTGCATTGTGCTAGTAGCAGTTTAAAGCAAATTGTACATATTAATTGTGCATATCTATTATACATTTCAAATGTATGAAGGGACTTAAAGTTTACTAAAGGTATGCTAGTATTATATTATCTATGCTATGTTCTTGGCAGCCCTGAAGTTGGCTACAATGGCTGCGCCAGTAGTAAATCTCATACAAAAAAAATTGATTCGAAATATCTAAAAACCCGACTGCTTAAAAAGCGAACTTAAAAGACGTAAACAAGATGAAAATCTTGCTGTGCAGTCGGAGGATACATATTCACTATCTGGCTTGCCAAAACCAGATGTATCCTCCGACTGCACAGCAAGATTTTCATCTTGTTTACGTCTTTTTAGTTCGCTTTTTAAGCAGTCGGGTTTTTAGATTTTTTTAATTAACTTTTTTTATTTACAACTTTTTAGTTCTTTTTTTTTAGAATTAGATACATTTAAACATATAAGTGTTATATATTTTTGAAATCATCTCTTAAAACCCTTTACATTGTTATTCCACACGATAGGTTTGGATGGAAAAAAATTAGGTCCCCACAATATGGCGCCCAAAAGCCGCCATTTTTCTATTAAGCAATCTTAATGCAGCCAGTGACACTCGCAGGGTTAAAACGAATCGATTGACGTAAGAAACATCAAAATCGGCCAACGCCACATAGAAACAAACATACATACATACATAGACTGATAAATACATTACCTTCCTTGGGCAGTCGGGTAAAAACAGCACCGTTTCGTGCCTCGCGCATCCAGAAAGCCAATTTCAGGGCGGCCCAGAAGTTTGGCAAGCACTATATCGAAAAACGCTATATCTGCCAAAAAAAAATTCGAATCTGGATACTTACACAGAAATAATAATATACCGGTTTCGGATATGAAATTATTATAACGTGTCTCATTTAAACTCCGCCGCTATCCCAACTTATCCAAGACTTTTGGTTACGATTACGAAGCTCCTTAACATCCTTGGTCCCAACATAACAGTAAAACGTACGTGTTACCCAGTTACTGGGTTGTATAAATCAGATAAGCGGTCACCCCATCGCAAATAACGGTACAGCTACATCCGTTTGACTGGAAACCAACTAAAAACATAATTGGGAAATTGCTAAGTATAGTATGCCAGAATTAACGCTAAAGGATTGCAATAGTAAAAACTTTTTTTCAAAATATTCATATAATATGTATTTATATTTTTGTTATTTTTCCTCTTCAGTATCACAAAAGTATACAAGATTTACATTCGATTAGGTTACAATTATGCTTTATTAGTACTGTATATAAGGCTCATTTACACGAGGAGAATTTATTGAACTTTGAGGCAACATTGTAGACTTTTGTCAAGCAAGTATCGTACGGACTGTTTACAGGAGTTAGCTTTTTTGATGTTGATTATGATAAAAACTTGTCACGAAAAGGGGGCGAGCTCTTCTCGCGTTCAGTAGAGATAGTGGGACTCCCTTTTCCGCACTTACCCTCAGTGTCCCAGCTCAAAATTATTGCAGAATTAGTGTGACAAATTGTCAAGCACGCGTTATCTGTTGTGCTTGGTTGAATGAATTTTCAACAGCCAATCACAGCAGATAACGCGTGCTTGACAATTTGTCACATTAATTCTGCGATAATTTTGAGCTGGGAAACTGGGGGTTAGTGTCTCATTTGGTCCGTTGTGCGTCTCTCCTCGCGTTAATGAGCCGTTAAGATTATCGATTAAATATAAACAATATTTTTCAACAATCACAAGCACAGCCGCACAGGTAGCCACTGCGGGAATGTCTAAATTAAAAGATGAATAACACCACTGATTACAATACAGGCTGAAAAACCCAAATAACACATGAGCAGATCTTGTATGGTGTTTTTTCACCCTGTATATTACAAATGTATAATATATAATGTCTCTCTCAAGGATATAGTGCGTGCTATATATAGTTAACGTCATATTAAATTGGGGCAATATAGATTTAATGATTTTATAACTGTGTCTTTTCATTATATTTCTATACAATAAATACTTCTGATACTTATTACAACCATCATTAAGAGCTTTCTGATTCCGAATAGTTTCAACACTAAATATTATATAAAAATGATGAATTTGTAAGGCGACTCGTGAAAACCACTTGTGGTCAGAAACTGACCGTGTGCGGTTGTGAATGGGTCGTGTGCGGTTACACTAAGGCACAGTATAAATATGGACAAACAGTATGGAAACCCTACAAACACTCACACAAACATCCGCTCGACGAGACCCCTCAGCGGTTCTCGCGGTACTGTCAGTAGTGCCGCTTAGAGGTCTCGTCGATGCGCATGTTTGTGTGAGTGTGCCGTTTCGAGTGTTTGTAGGTAGTTTCCATACTTTTTGTCCATATTTATACTGTGACTATGGTGGTGTGACGTCATTGCAACCCAGCATATTGCGAACTTATCCAAATACTATAAGGCATAATGAAACAAGGACGATCTTACAACAGTATGAAACAACAGGCTTCAAACATAAAACATATATGCAAAAGTACTACTGCAGTAATACACTAGTAAATAACTCAAAGTTATTAAACTAACAAAATATAAATTAATTATTAACAAACTTATTGCTAAACAGACGTTATTAAGACAACCCTAGTAGATTTATTTGTGATTGATGTACATATCGTGCCGACGATAGGGTTGTCACATAGCAGAACTATACCATCTATGAAGATACCGTGGGGCAGTGGGTTTGATGCCCGCACGGAACAAATATTTTTATGGCCTACAGATATTTGTGCCGGGTCTAAGTGTTTGTGTATGTGTGTTTATATGATTGTGAAACGCACCTACGAAACTAAAGAAATTCTTGGGTTGGGGCAACGTTTTAAAAAATAATGAAAATTTGATAACATTTTATTGTGAATGTAAAGATTTAGCCAAGGACACCAAAAACAACGGCAAGTCAACAACGTTTACTTCATTAAAATGACGAAAAGATAACCCAGATGAAGATTGATGACTGAATCAAACCTATGGCAGCCAGTTAACAATAGGCCTGAAATATTATAGATAAAAAAAATCGTTTTCCAAAAAAAAAAAGCGAAAAATAATTTTCTTTTTGGAAGTCGGTGTCTTTGGTACCTATATTTTTTCGTTTTTGACACCGACTTCCGAAAAGTAAGTTATTTTTTGCTTTGTAGTGTTTTGTTTAAGGCGATTAAATTTTTTGTCAAAACAATTTTTATTTTTCTTGTTTTGGTACCTTATGTTACGATGAAAATACGCATTATTAAGAAAAAGTCATAAACTACTCGACAGCGCTTGATCAAATTAAAATGGGCTTACATGAGAAGCAGCAGCTTTCAAATAAAAAAATAATCATCAAAATCGGTACGCCTAGTAAAAAGTCCTGAGGTAAAACACATTAAAAAAATACAGTCGAATAGAGAACCTCCTCCTTTTTGAAGTCGGTTAAAAAGATTAAAGATAAAGATAAAGATAAAGATAAAGATAATTTTATTTTGCAAACATGGGTAACATTAAATGGTGACAAAAAAAAAACATATTGAAAGTTCAGCCATATTTTACCACGTAGGCATGCAAAAGATGTAGAACACTTATAACTAGATAGTAGGTAGAATTAAAAAACATTACACGAAAAAGTAGGTACACAAAATAAACATTATTCTAACTTAAAAAATCTTTCTCAGTAAGGTATTCACTTAAATTATAATAAGCTTTCACCACTAAAAAGCTACGAAGTCTTTTTTTAAATAAATGGACTGGAAGCCCTTTCCAACTCTTAGGCAAGTGATTATAAATAACTGGAGCCATGCAGTAGACACTTTTGCGCATGAGTGCTGTCTTAGCTGGCTCCTGACAAAGCAAGCTATTGTCGCGTCTATTGCGGGGAAACACGTCAGCTATGCGTCTGAAACGACTCGGGTTTGCCTTCACAAACACAGCTACCTCTAGTATGTATAGACAAGGTAATGTTAAAATCTTATAACTTTTAAAGTATGGTTCACAACTATCCGTGGGTTTAATCTTAAACATCGATCGAATGCATCTTTTTTGCGCCTTGAAGGCGGTTTCTTTTTCAGTAGAGTTTCCCCAAAATATGATCCCATACCGTAAATGTGATTCTACTATGCCATAATAAGCAGTAAGAAGAGCATCTGTGTTAATTATAGGTGATAATGTATATAGAGCGTATGCAGACTTACTCAGCTTCTTACATAAGGTATCAATGTGTGATTTCCAATTTAATTTGCCATCTATTTTGAGACCCAAGAACTTTGTACTTTCAACTTCCTCTATGATATCATTATTGTAGTGTATATTTAAATTAATAGTAGAGGTCTGTTGTCTAAAATGGATAACTTTAGTTTTACTCAAATTTATTTTTAAATTATTCGCGTCTAGCCAGGTTACCATCTGTTGTAAACTATTATTAATGTCATTCTCATAATGATCTATCCTTCTACAAGGTATTGTAATCGTACTGTCATCCGCAAATAGTGTTACTGGTCGATCAATAGATTTCGGTAGGTCATTTATGTATAGTATAAATTTAAAGGGTCCCAAAACGCTGCCTTGCGGTACCCCAAATAATAATTCACGCTCTGAAGATCGAAATATTTCTTCACGTTTATTAACTGTATTAACTTTATTAATTTCAGTAATTTGTTTTCTATTTTGTAGGTAAGAATTAAGCAAATTAAGGACATTGCCTCTCATCCCGTAGGCTTCGAGTTTCTTTAAAAGAGTAGTATAGTGTACATAGTCGAACGCCTGGGTCATGTCGCAAAATACACTACATACAGGATTCCGGATATCAACATTTTTTATGACATTGTATAAAAAATCATATATAGCCATATTGATAGTCCTATGCACACGAAATCCTTTCTGTTCCTCGCACAGAATGTTATTTTTTTCTACGAATTTATAAAGTTCCCTATAAATATATTTTTCAAAAATTTTTGAAATAACGGGAATTAATGATATTGGTCGGTAATTTTCCATCCGTTCTCTATTTTCTTTTTTAAATAATGGCTTTATAATCGATATTTTTAATGCATCAGGGAAAACGCCTGCGCTAATACTTAAGTTAATTATGTGACTTAAATGGCCACTTATTTCCTTAGACACATGTTTTAATATTTTTGTAGCAATATCGTCATACCCTACACTATTTGTATTGTTTAATGATTTGATGATTCTCTCAATATCTTGTGGTATACTAGGAGCCATAAACATTGTTTTATTACAAGTGTCAATTCTGTTACATTTAGGTTTGCTAGTCACATCCAGTTTCCCTTGTACTTTATCGATAAAATAATTGTTAAATGCTTCGGCAATATCGTTGGGATTAGATAGAACGCTGTTATTATTTATAATTTTAGTAATATTAGACTTAGGTAGGTTAAATTTTGCACGATTTATAATTTGCCACGTGGTTTTAGACTTATTTTTAGATGTTGTTATATTATGATTGTTCTGGGCTTTTTGTGTTAGGTGTATAATTTTTTTGTGTAAGCGAGAGTAGTTCTTGAAAGTATATTTATTATATTTGTTTGGGTTTAATCTGAATTGCCACAAAAGCTTTCTTTTTTTTTGACTGCCTAGTTTAATACCTTTTGACAACCATTTAGGTCTTTTTGTGACATCTACTTTGATCAGTTTAGTTGGAAAACACAAGTCGTAAATTAATTTAAATAGATCGAGAAATTTATTATAGGCTTCATTCGGATCGATTGTGTCGTAAATCTCACTAATCTCACCTAATTAATAAAGGTGTATGTAAGGATCGTAACAGGTGATGTTCTGTAGTTTCTGCCTACCCCATGGTAAAAAGGCGTGAGTTTATGTATGTAAACAGAATAATCCTAGCCTGTTAGGGCAGTTACGCACTACACCTCCGTGTCCGTGATCCGTGTCCGTAATTTGAGTTCGGAGTTCAAAAAGTTTTGAATTATGACGGATAGAGTTAGGATGGATAGATAAGGATTTACGAAGTACTACGGCTACTTCGGAACCAAAAATCATGTCTCACTGCGGAGTAAAAAGGCCTATTCTCTTACAATGAATTTTATAAAAAAAAAACAATATTTCATATTTATACAGCGTGACAACCCTAACGCGCGCACAGATGAGTCCAGAAAACGAAGTAAACATTAAATTACAATATTAGGTTTGCGATACAAATAAGAACTGCAAATAACGTTACTCCAAAGAATATAATTTAAGTAGTTGTTTATTCAAATCAATTGTCAGAATAGCCCAACAGACCCAACTTAACATGGTACCAGAACTTTAATAATATACAAAAAATATGAACAAGCTTATAACTGTAATCGTAAATACATATTTACCTTTTGTAAAGTCGTCTATTGCACATACAATTTTTGTCCTGAATGTATTTTGTGGTGTGCAACAAAATAAATAAATACAATGTGAAACAGTGAGCTTAGTTCGAGATTTTATTCGTGTTAGATCGCGTAAACTTTAATTTGTATTGAACTGGGAAGCGCCGTCGGTGGCAGTGATGTAAAACTTTTTGTTTACAAATTGACGTAAGAGAACCTTTACATTAGCGCGATTGAGCACAAATGAAAACTTGCACTAAGCCCACAGATGTGGTATGATCATCATAACGTTTAAATTTTGACCTGAATTTTTAGCTGCTTGCAAACTATACAAGAATAGACCATGCCTTCGCCGTAGTGCCAAGCTTGTAGTGGGACTTACTACCCGGTCAAAAAATCATGATAAATATTATGACGTGTTAAAAATCCGGTTACCCTGGTTACAGACCAAGAGCTAAGCTAAGTTAGTGTAGCCACAAATAATATAATACTAGCATACAGGTGCCTCATCCCATACAAAGAAACGTGCCGACGTAAAAAGCGTTTTTCGTCTAATTAAACTTATTATCAACTTATTGTTCCATCATCGGACAACCAGACGCACGGCGATGCGTCATCGGTACATGGTGGACATCCCACCCATACGCACAAAACGTTTTGGGGACACTTTTATTATGCGTACAGCTAAGGAGTGTAATTCCCTGCCGGAGTCTGTGTTTCCCGATAGCTACAATGGTGGGGTCTTTAAGTCAAGAGTGAATAGGTTACTTCTAGGCAAGCGTGCTTCACCGTCGACCACATCATCGCTTACCATCAGGTGAGATAGTGGTCAAGCGCGAGCCTATTGATAAAAAATATATATATATATATTGTCTAAGAACATCGATCGCGTTTGGTTCCGTTCCACTGATATAGATGGTGTTAGCAGCGACTTGCAAGTAAAATGATAAATGATTTTATTTCTGTAAGTAGGTTTGTACAAACACTTTTACATGTCGATCATATTTTTAAAACTAGATGAAGTCGGCGTTTCCTATCTGACTACTCTGAGAAGAAAGGCCGAAACAAACTCAGAAGTCAGTCTCTTTTAAGGTCCAGACAAAATCTTTGTTAGATCATGTGAAGACCATGTAGACTGAAGTCTGAAATGGTCTTTTGAGGAAAGAACCAGCCAGATTGAGTGGACCTGTCCAGGGTTTACTCGGTTCGTCAATATTTAAATAAAGCGACGATTTGTTTTAAAGTATTTTTAACACGTTTTTACAGTTTCATTTTACAAAACAAATTTTAAAAAATCGAGTGAAATGACCTCAGAAATTTAAAACCGCGACATCTATTGGAATCAGTTTTAATAATCTTTTTTAATTTCATAGATCCGTTCAAATAATCTTTGGAATGTTGGAATGTGAATTAAGAGCCCAATATTCCTTATTTTTATGCTTAGGAGAGTTAATTCTTCTTCTCTCTTTCTTTTATGATCGTTTCTAGAAAATCTTAATATTTCACAAAACTTAATAACAAATCGAAGCTTATCATTGGCCATCTAGTGCAATTTATTTGAACCAGTTTTTCTTTCTTTGTGTTGGGTGCCTGTGGTATAGCTGAGGTTTTTTTGAATAATTATAACATAGTAGAATAGAATAGAATGACTCCGTATCAAAAGGTCCTATTCGCAAAACCTCTTATGAGGAGATCGACCTATTCTCAAAATGACCTATTAGCAAAGTACAGTCATGGTAAAAATATACAATCGATTTTTCGTCATGGTTCATTGTACAATTTATTTTTAAAGTACTAATTTAAACAAAAAGAATTAAAGCAATATTTCATTTTATGGGGAACCAACCGTCTGATGATGATGTTACAAAGACTTCTGGTCTAATGAAGAGTTCTATGGAACAGAAAACTTTAATGCGGGTTCACGGTAAAAGGTGGAGGCGACGCCGACAGAAGAAGTTCTCAACCATGGTTGTGCGGCTCCGTGACCTCGTCGCGGCAGTCGGTGCTGCTAATAACAACTCGCTTACAGTCGTGTCTAGTCCATGGTCGGAAATGACAGCGCGTTTGACGCAATCGCCCCCTTTTGCGAGGCAGTTACGGTCGCAAAGGTGGCGGCAGAAACGGAACAAGAGAATACAATCTCCCAACTTATCCTTAGCAGACGCACCGGGCACCGAAAATCGCGACATGATGGCCGGCTGCCACAAGGTACGCACTGCGGGTGATAAACTTGAGGAGTTTCGCGACACAACTGAATGCGCCGTGTCCGCGCTTACCTTCCGAGAGTAACTTCGACCGTTTACGGCCACACGAGGATGGCGGGGTCCGCAACAGGTCATACGGGTCAATTCCTGGCCGGGGAAGTGTGATTTAACAGTCTCATGAAAATGTTGAATAAAATGTATGACTGCACCATTCCCTTTCTTTTGTTTTTAGGACCTTTTGCTACTAGGTAATTTTGAGAATAGGACGATATGGTCATATGTCGTTTTGCGAATAGGACGTTTTGATACAGAGTCAATAAAATATAATTTATTGTACAGCAAAAAGTTACACATCTCTCAGAACTTAATACTATGGGTATCTACCAAACAAGATGCGGATGCGGGATGTGATAGTATGCGGTCTATGTAAGCTTTTTGTCAGACGAAAATTTAATCAGACGAAAAACGCTAGTTACGTCGGCACGGTTTCTTTATATTATCTTTATATTATCTGTGGCTAAACTAACACAGCGTAGCTCTTGGTATGCAGCCGGTTTTACTCTATTGTGGAATCTAAACATCAGTGCGTGTTACAATAAAAAAAGCAGACAAAATTTACATTCATTACATAACATGAGCAAAAAGTGCCACTAAATAACAACTCAATAACTAATTCACTTTATACAAATACACAAATCATTATAATGTACAGGTAACTATTGAAATAAGACAATATTTGTAATTGGGAGACAATCAGTTGCAAATATAATTGTTTTAACAATTAATTGAGTTTAATTGATCCCTTGTAAGACATGACTACTTTTAAATACCTTGTAGTGTAATTAATTAATCGCAAATGATTGTCTTCTAATTGTCAGTGATCGTTAGCCGGTTGTTGGTTGATTGCGGGTCAGTCGTCGCTTATACGTCGTCCTCCTTTCTTCTTTTTTTTGTTCTCCATAGCCTCCATTCTCATGTCTTCTAAGTCCTCCATAATACCTGGATGAAAAATGTTAAATATTTAATGTTCCTTTTAGGAATTTCAGGTGTAGTACGATTCAAATTTAATGGCGGCTAAGAAAACTAAAGGAGGGTCGCTGCGCAAATGCAAATTCATGTGACAGCAGGAGTAAGGGGTGGGATACTGCGCAGCGAGTAGCGTACTTAGCACCCAACATCTAGTTTCCATTTAGTTTGAAACTAACTGTAATGCGTACTTGGCTATGCCCCTATTTCTGAATTAAGAATAAGTTGAGTATTGTTTTGTCAAAATCTTCTTTACCCTGTAAACCTGCCAACTTTGGTGAAAGTAGCGTTTGGCACGGTTCTCAACTCAAAATACTCAGAAACCAGTTAGACATACCTAGCCTGTATGCCTATATTTACGTTACAATCGGTATATTGTAAGACAATGAAGACTTACCAATCTTTTTGCTGATGTACTCCTCCCGCTGCTGCCGCGCGAAGCTCGACTCCATCATCGGGTCATCATCGTCGTCCATATCCCGATATCTGAAATGTTTATTCAAACCTGTCAACTACTGAACATTTAAGGGCTCTGTTTGACCGATTTTGATGAAATTTGCACTATTCTAAGTTGAGAGATACTCAATCTAACACAAAAATAATGATCACGATCCGATAAGTAGTTTCGGAGAAATGCGTGGACAAACATACATACGTGTCGAATTGATTACCTCCTTCTTTTATTTGAAGTCGGTAAAAAAGCAGCCGAATAGGCCGAATACCGAACAGTAGCCGAATATTCGTGGCATCTCTAGATTGAATACATAATGCGTAAATAGGCAGTCAGATACAAACGTGTACCGAAGACAGCACACTCCTGGTTAAATATGCTTAAACCTATGCTACCAGGGAAATATGCTTATATTAAAAACACACAAGTACAGAGTTTAACCACCACAAAAAACATATTTTGCATTACACAACTGGCACAAATCATTCCAATTTATATCTTATTGCAATGACATAAGAGTTACATTACGGACACTCGAGAATTAGGTCATATAAAGTACAGGTGTATGGGCACTTGGAGCACTCCAGTATGTGTGTCATGTTTTGTACAGGGGTGCCGCACACGCATAGTGTATCAGACCGGTCTATAAAATCTCGTATCTCCAATTATGGCTATTTGATGAGAAAAATACAGTTTACTTACTTGGACTTATCATAGCCGAATATCTCCTTGATGTGTTTAGAGTAGTCCATTTCATCATCTCCGTCATCAATGAAGTCATCGAGCTCTGAGTCGTACTCCGAATCCGAATCTAGGGCGCGACCTGTGACCACAAAACTCTTTATAAAATAAAGAAGAAACAGAATAAGGACTCATATTCATTGGGAAACAAAGTTAACCAACATTGTTTCAGCAACATGTTGCTAGAGGCATTGTGACAACACGTTATTTGCAACATTGTATCAGTAACACGTTGCTCGCAACATTGTGTTAGTAACATGTTGCTAACAAAAAAATGTTTCGTGTGCTTAGTAAACAAAAGTGCCGCAATTGTTTCTTAACTTTGTATCCAATGAATACGAAACATAAAATAAAATCATTACAGAGAAAGGCTCCAGGTATTGAGACT
Source organism: Orthosia gracilis (assembly GCA_947562075.1). Taxonomy (NCBI): domain Eukaryota; kingdom Metazoa; phylum Arthropoda; class Insecta; order Lepidoptera; family Noctuidae; genus Orthosia; species Orthosia gracilis. The sequence continues at coordinate 23,883,303 of OX387271.1, read as the reverse complement.
AGAGAGGGAATAGTTACTAACATACAGATAATGATAAAAAAGACTCAAATATAATACTAAAACTATGTGAAAATGAGACTAGAAGCCGTATTAATCAAAATATATTTTTAGAATTTATCAACTTAATACCTTCTTGGCCAGATAGACTACCGCTTAAAATTATAGCCAAGATGTAACCCTGCTTTTGACAGAGAGTGGGTCATTAATACTGGCTTGGATGACATTATACGAAAAGGAGAGAGTAAGGTTACCTCAAAGACTTTTACTTAATTTTCATCCCGCCACTATCAGTTCATCGCTTTGGAATATTTTCATAAGATATAATAAAGATCAATAAACACTTACGTTTCTTCTTCTGATCCTGTCCTTTTCTCTTGACGTCACCTGGCGGGAATTGTCGCGAACCATCCGGCTTTCTCGCACCATTCTTGCCCAAACAATTAATGTGTTTATCAAAATCAAACGTATTTGTTACCTTCGACTTACTTGGGCCTGCTTTGCCATTAGGTGCACCCACTTTCCTATCATCAGGTCTTTTTGGAGGCACTCCTTTACTGTCGGGCATTCTTTTTTCGTTTTGTTTCTGAGATCCTTCGCCAGCCCTCTGCTTCGCTAACATGGCTTTATCCTTGAAGCCATTTTGTTGCGCTTGCTCTCTTTGCTTTGGCACAGGTTTACTTTGGCTGCTGTGGCCATTCATGGTTCTACTATCAGACTGCTTACTTGCTACAGATAACTTTCTTTCATTAGAATTCTTATCTATCCTGTATGTATTTTGGCTCTTTAAATCTATGTTTTTATTAACATCTTGTTTTAAACTCTCTTTACTATTAAACTTTGATCTATCTACAGATTTGTCAACACTTTTGTTTACCTTGTCAGAAGACCTACTGCTACTTTCTAATTTAGATTTCGCCTTTTCTAATTTTTCTCTGTCCCTGTTAAGTCTGTCTATGTCTCTTTCGATGCGTTCTCTTTCTGCCTTCAACTTGTCAAGTCTCTCTCTGTCTGATCTTTCCTTTTCTCTTTCAGCCTTATCTTTGTCTAGTCTTAATCTATCTCTTTCTTTCTGTAGTTTTTCAATTTTCTCCCTCTCAATTCGTTCCCTGTCAGCTAGTCTGTCAGAAGGTCTGTCCGGTCTTTCAGAAGGTCTGTCCGGCCTGTCAGTTGGTCTGTCCGGTCTTTCAGAAGGTCTGTCCGACCTGTCAGTTGGTCTGTCAGGTCTGGAAGGACTGTTGGTTCTGTTGATAGAGTTGTTTAATTTGTCGGAGACTTTCGGGATGCGGCCGAAACCACCAATGCTCGGTTCTGGTCTTCTCTCTCTCTCTGCATCTCTTTGTCTATCATCTCTTGGAACTAAAATACACAAACATGAAATATTTAATAAACAAACAACATTTTAGAGTTCTGGATAAAACGCGAAGCGCACTTTTACGCTACTTAACTCTTAGGAAACGTGTCTCTCAATAAGTTATTAACTCGAATAGAAAACCTCTAATTTAATAACAATCCTTACCTTTCTTACCACCACCTTTCTCAGCATCCAGTCTCTCCTGGCGACGTTGTCGTCTCGCCATCTCTTCCTCATAATCCTTCTTCTGTTTCTTGGTCATGGGCCGCTCAGCTCCCGGTTCCATCTCAGCGACAGCCTCCTTCTTCTTACCAATTTCTATCGGCTCACTCTTCTTCTGTTCAGCCAGTTTCAGCAGTTGGTTGAAGTCCATAGGTGGAGGCATTGGTTTCCGGAATTTAGGTTTTTCAGGTTTAATTTCCTTTTTCTCAGGTTCATATTTAGTTGGAGGACTCGATTCTCGTTCTTGAAACAACAAAAAAAAACTATACCTAGACTTTTGCACGAGACTTACTTATTTCTAGAGCTGTCATAGAAAATTCACATGTTCAGGTATACCTTCATTAGATCACAGTCTGTTCAAGAAATACGGGTTTGCATGAGACAGGATAGATGGACCCCTTTTCATAGTTTTGGTTCTAAGACATGCCGGTTTCCTCACGAAGTTTTCCTACACCGTTTTGGGAGCAGTGCGGTGATGAAATAATTTACACAAAGTAAAGCGCCTGTCTGGGTTCAAACCCACGACCTACAACTTGTAACTCGCGGCCGTTACCACTGGGCCACAACTGGTCCTTATATCGCGGAATTCAGATATTGGCAAATCTGACTGAATTTATTGTAGAATTTCATTTTATTTAAAAACTAGCTGGTATCCAGCGCATTACTGCCGTCGTTGTACCATGCCTATATATAACCTTCGCACAAGTGCAAGCAATAAGTTGACAAACTTTTATCGCTATCGAATGAACAATATGGCAACATTATGTATAAAAAACAAACAAAGAAATAATCAATAATCTATATTTATTTAAATATGCTTTTTTCTTTCAGATTCGATGGTTAAGTTTTTTAATTATTTGCGCCCAGTACGTTGCAATCAATGGCGTAAAGTAGTTAATTAATTATACAATTCTTTGGTTTACCTCCATTTTCACCTTTCCGCCTTCTCTTGTGGGGCACAGGATCATCTTCGTGTCTCAAGGCGTGTTTAACTCGCTCCCTTGTGCCGTTCAGATCCTTTTTCACAGAAGTGTCTAGAAAAAAAAAGTGGCATGTCAAAAAATACGATAAGAAAGCACTTAAATAAGATAACATGTGACGAAACGAAATCTAGGTTGATTTTCGAAGTGCAAGTGTTAACACTGATTTGGAGAAGGCTAAAACTAATAACAATAAACGCAAAACATGAATGGGTTTGTTGTGCTCAACATTACCCCAGTATAAATATGGACGAACAGTACGGAAACTACCTACAAACGCTCGAAACGGCACACTCACACAAACATGCGCACCGACGAGGCGTCCGCGGTGCAGTCAGAAGTGCGACCCGCTTAGGGGTCTCGTCGGTGATCGTCGCTATCAGGTTGAGCATTAAGTTCAGTTATGATGATTATATTTTATCATGTTATACATAATGAAATCAGGGGAAGTAGGGAAAAAGTGTGCACCATAGATATTGGTAACCAAGAGAAGACTAAGACATATACTAAAAATAAAATTAGTGAAAAAGTTGCATTTATAAAACCAAAAAAAGTAGTAACTTGTAAAATTTTGGTAGCAGTAAGTTGAAGGTAGGGTGGCTAACTGTACTGTTAAAAATAGTATTATACTGTTTTTCACTACATTATACTTTTTACTGTTGAACATAAATAAAGTTTACAAAATACTGTTGATGTTTTCTGCATCAAAATGCCTAACACTCAGCACACACCAAGTCAGTGCAGCATAGTCACAATAGTGGTTTTTCAGTTGTTTTGATAATGTATCATCTATCAATCAGGCTAATGGGCTTTCTTTGATCTTATACTGTTGTATAAAATACTGTTTTTTTTCTTCTCAGACCTAAATATACCTTATTTCTTGTAAAGAAAATTGGCAACCCTAGTTGAAGGGTAGGTGGATTCTATTGATATTTATTTGCTTATAAAACTGTAAAACACCCATAAAGAACCAACGTTCTCTCTCTGCTACTACCATATTATCAATAGAATTTTGATAGTCAAGATTGTATTTGAAAGAAATTGCCAAGTCTATTCCCAAGTTTGCAAATGAGTGTTTATAAAAATCTTTGTGTAATCTAAACTTTACATTCAAGGATTTGATTCTTTGCAGGATATTCTATAGTACCTAGTTACAGATTATCACATACTAAATCACCCCAAAGGTTACTCTTTGAACTGGCAGTAGATACTATCTATACTTATATTATAAAGAGGTAAAGTTTGTGAGTTTGTAGGGGGTAATCTCTGGATCTACTGAATCGCTTTAGATGAAATTTGGCATGCAGATAGTTTGAGACTCTGGGGAAGGACATAAGATAGTTTGTATTCCTTTGGGATGGTAAAACACTTTTTACATGGGTCAAGCCGCAGGCAGAAGCTAGTATTAAATAAAAAAATACATAGACAACTACTGTACAGTGGAATAGTTGCCATGCAGTTTAGCAGTTTAGCTATGACCAAAACCTTATTGTTACAAGAATAAAGTAGGTAATCAAAAACAGGGTTCAATGGACTATATCAAACTTATCATAAACAATAAACTTGCCAATAATTTTAATTCTATTTTTTTATTTCTTTTGGGGAGCAATATAATCCATTTTACTAGTAAAAGTACCTCATAACTTACTGTTGCAACACACTGAGTTTATTGTCTGAATCAGGTTGTGCAAGTACAGACAAAACCAGTGAGAGAGTGGTCAAACACGAGTCTATCAACAATAATTTTAAAAAATCTATGAAAACTAATTAGATGACCTTACACCTCATAAAATATTCAAATTAGAATCTTAATGTGAATCCCATGGGATAAGTAAAATCTTTACTACACCAAAATGAATGCCAGAGAAACTCAAATAACACATGATTTCCGCGATTAACTTCTGTGAATTTGTTGACCTACATACATATTACTAGAAATAGAACACTTGTCTACTTACTTCCTACAGGGAATTTAGGTACATCTGGCATTTTACTGTACTTTTCCATCATTTTCTCATAAATAGCGGCTGCCTCCTGGGACTCATACCCATAGTCATCCTGATCAGGCTGCTCTGGCCCCTCACGAGTGACGGCAGTGTTGTCCCGGTCAATGGCATCCGCAATCACAGACTTGTTAGCTGACTTGATGACCTTTAATGTCTTCTGGATTTTCCTCAAAGCTTTAGGATCTCTCAAGGCGCTCAGCTCCTCTCGTTTCTTCTGAGCTTCGATTCTCTTAAGCTTTTCTTCCTCATCTTTCTTGGCCAAAAACTTTTGAATGTTTGCTGATAACTTATCTTTTTGCTTCTGCTCCTTTTTTGGAGGATCAAAGCGAGCCTTGTAATATGAATTATCCTGAAATCACATCAGAAAGTTAGTGATAAGTTCACATTGACAATAACAACAAAGTAAAATTTACTTCGATTCTGGTTAAGATACAGTTTGTAACGAGAGCACTTACTGTTTTTTTAAGAATATTAAAGGTCAAAATCACTCGCATTATCATCTAATGACTTATCTGATCAAAAAAGTATGCGCATAATATTTCGCAAAATATGTACTGATACTCACACATGACTTTTGTTGTTGATTTCGTTGAGCAGCTAATAACGTCTCGCGGAACTCCATGTTCTCGCAATTTAATAATTCTGAAGAGGTAAAACTTCTACTAACATAACAACATTGCAAAATTTTCACAAATTATTTTATAAAAATCGTAAAATACGTGTCATGTCCGATTTTGATACACAATCCCACCATTTTCTGGAAACGTACTGACCAGTGTTGCCCTTGCCACTTGCAGATTACCAGGAAAGAAATAAAAACCTATCTGATTGAATGAGGGTTTTTAAGAAAATTCACGCCACTAGTTGGCGCCACATTGGTGAGAGGTCTTTTACTTGGAAAATTTAACTTATGACATCAACTTGCTTGACGTCAATTTGACTAATGTCAAAAAACATAAGCATTTGACAGCAGCTTGGACCTCACGTCTCAGTGATGCCACCTAGTGTACATGATTTCAGAATACCCTCATTGTTGCAAGGTAGATATAACCTATTTGATAAGGGACGATGGCAAAAGACCGGACGGAATGCCTTTGTTTCCATGGAAGATGGGTAGGCCTTTAGTGTGGGACGGTACCTGTGTCGATACTCATGCGCTCATCACATTTTCCTAGATTGCCATGCTGTGCTGGCTCTGCCGCTACGGCTGCAGAGAATCTCAAGCGGCGGAAATATAATAATCTCATCGGTAGTTATATTTTCGAGCCCTTTGGGATTGAAACTCTTGGTCCGGGGGATCCGAGTACTCACGCTTTGTTTAAAAATCTTTCCAAACACCTAGTTGACACTTCGCGTGACCCAAGGGCTGGCTTTGACCTTTTCTCATCAGCCTTATAATGTTCCAATTGCTGGGACACAGGCATCCTCTCTGTGAGAGAGGTAAAAGGCCTTAATCCATCCAGTAGGTGAACATCACACGTCTTCGAATTTTTGGTTCTAGGACATGCCGGTTTCCTCACGATGTTTTCCTTCACCGTTTTAAAAGCAGTGGTGATGAAATAATTTACACAAAGTAAAGCGCCTGCCTGGGTTCGAGCTCACGACCTACGACACGTAAGTCGGGGCCGTTACCACTGGGCCACCACTGACTGGCCAGTTGGTTGGCCCAACCAAAGGCACTTAGGTCAGGCGGTTGTTCCGGCTGGGTAGACGGGGTATGAAAGCGACTAAAACGAATGAAGTGGATGGTATGAATATAACTTTACTAAATAGACATAAAGTTGTTTCGTTAAACTTTCAATATTGCACGTAGGTACCATTATTTTGACACTAATTCACCCAAAGGACGACTGGTACAAAATGCCAAAGGCATCAAGTCTCTGTACGTTTGTATGCATGAAGTATTAGATAAATAAATACACTCGCCCGCGAGACCTTTTAACTTGCACCTAAACAACCGCTCCCGACGCGAGTGCTGCGAGTGATGCCGTGACAAAGACGAAGTGCGAGTCATAAGAGCTTACACACTCGTCGCGTAAATCGCTTCTCTTCTCATCTCGGCATTGTATGGCTCATGAATCGTGGGTAATTAATTAATTATTCACTAATCCTCCGTCCCGTATTCAATTTCATTGGGGACAGATTTATTTGCATAGATAAAAGTGAGTTTAATACTTAAATAACTAAGACTACAAACATATACAATTGAACCAAAAACTACTCGCTAACTAAACCTAAACACTAAAAGATGGCGTTGAAAAACTCCTCCACATCGTTGTCCACTGGTAATGTACCCAAAAGACTGGCAGCATTGCCACGTTGTAGGGCATCGTTGCCGCGCTGCGCTGCGGTGGATTCTGTGGCAAAACACGGTTTTCTTGCAGTATAACATCCGCGCGATGTTATTACCGCGATTCGTGCAGCTTCTTACAATGCCATAGGTTGCAGAATGGGCGGAAAAAAAAAGGTCGAGTAATAACCACAGTGCATGCTTAGTCTAAGAAATCGACTATTTGATGGCTTTATAGCACTAGTAAGTTTATAATCATAGACCACCCATAGACAAAAAAGTGACAGTGACAGGTTGTTCCATCTCTTTTTGTCTTTTCAAAACTTGAAGGAAGACGAAAATATGGTTCGTGTTATTTTCTACGATTTTTATCTGAATATTTTAATAAAATCACTTACGAAATATATTATATTTAGCGTGTCTTCTACGTTATAAGTGATATCAGTGTTATATAGCATATTATTTCTGATTATGATGTGGAAACATTTTTGTAAATCCTATTTGTTGTTCCGCTGCAGGCCACATCCAAGAAGAAGACCAGGAAGCTACGAGGACACGTGAGCCATGGCCACGGTCGTATCGGTAAGTTCTATGTCTTATTTTTTTAATTATTGTGATAATTTAAAACGTCCCAGGCAATATTGTGATCCTAACCTATAAATTGTATGTAATTGTTAGACCGGACTCAACATGCCTCCGAAACTATAACTATGTACTTCGCAAGCTATGGCCTGGTTCTGAAAACATCTCAACGAACTGTCGTATCAATTTTAATTTCTTGTCTACGAGTATTTGTCCTACTCATGACTTGTTATTCCAGTTAAATAGTTTACCATGATGTACTATCTAGTAAACAATAATAATTATACAAATGAAGCCTAGTGCATCTTCGTAATAGATTCGTTTGGAAAGATTGGTGCGATTCATTTACTAAATTTTAACACATTGACTCGTTTCTCATGTTTCCAATTGAAGGTTTTGGATAATTACCTAACGATGTTTTTGTGACATTCCAGGAAAGCACCGCAAGCATCCTGGAGGTCGCGGTAACGCTGGAGGTGAGCACCACCACCGTATCAACATGGACAAATACCACCCTGGATACTTTGGCAAAGTAAGTGAATTGCATGCATTTTTCAGTTATTCAAAATAACGTCTGAAATGTGATATGTAAAATGTATGGAGGCATGAAGTAACTTGTGTTATTTGGAGAGGAAAGGTCAATGACATGTAAGATCATAGGTTCTTATTTCTTTATTTTGCACTTAGATAATACATTTAAACAAAATTCATGTACAAAGGTGACCGTTGAATGCGTGTATTCATACATTCCTCATTCAACTAATCACATCAAACCAAGCTATATTTTTAAACCCAAAAATTTAATCACAACCAGTACAACTACAAAACAGTGTTAGTTTTGCTTGTTAGTGTTGCTTATGTTTATGCTCAATCTTTCAAATATATTCTGATACTTGATTCAATCATAATCTTCAGCCTTTCAATGTCCCCACTGCTGGGATACAGGCCTCCTCTTTGTGAGAGGGAATGGACCTTAATCCACCACATGGTCCCAGTGCTGCTTGGTGAAAGACATGTCTTTGAATTTATGATTCTAGGACATGCCGATTTCCTCATGATATTTTATTCCATGAAACAAACAAAACATAGTATAAAGGTCAAGTCCTCTAAGTGGACCCTCTAACTGTTAAGCTTGACCAATAAAATTCAAAAACTTCAAATTAATTTATATTTTTAAGTTTCCCACAAGATCTGTGAGTAGCCTATATTTCTCTTTATAACATCAGCTACCTGCCAATAAAAGTCCTGTCAAAATCGGTCCAGTCATTTCAGAGATTAGCCGGAACAAACAGACAGACAAAAATTGTAAAAAATGTTATTTTGGCGTATGTACTGTATATATATTCGTATACATGTAGTAAAAAACGGTTATTTCAAGATTACAAATAGACACTCCAATTTTATTTATATGTATAGATGTGTGTGTACATTAATGGTTAAATAAATAAATGTGTCATATGTTTTTTCTAGCTTGGTATGAGGAATTACCATGAGAGGAAGAATAAGATTTTCAACCCCGTGTTGAACCTGGACAAGCTATGGACCCTTGTGTCTGAGCAGTCGAGGCTCAAGTACGCCACAGCCACCGATGGCAAAGTGCCCGTCATCAACATTGTCAAGGCTGTAAGTATACCGACAGTGCTTGGTTTATGCTTATAAATTTTGGTTCAAAGTTTACATTTAGTACCTGTAGAAGTTTATTTCTCTATGATAGATAGGATCATGGGCATTCTTGTGATCTAGGAGACATCCAGCTCTTCTTTTCGTTTTGATGCTGTTTGGGCATAGCAGGCAACCCAAATAATAGCATGCAAAGCATGAATCAATTAATAAACAATTAGTTTGGAGAAAAGTGGTGATGAAGTCCAATCCAACTAAACAATTGAATTAGTTAGCCATTTTGTGATCTGACAAATTTATTTGCAAATCTTCCCATGCCGAGAATTCAACATATTGTGACACAACAGTTTATGGAAGTTGAATGGAAAGCCTTGCTTTAACCTTAGCGTGCATTTAGACGTGGTGGAATCTGCGCGATCCTTGTGTACATGAGCATCTTCACATTCGCTCAGACAATATAACCACGCGATTACCGCGTCTCAACTAGCACTTAAACTCCGAGCTAATTAACTTCATTTTATTTTCAGGGTTACTACAAGTTGCTCGGCAAAGGCAAGCTCCCCAAGCAGCCCGTCATAGTTAAGGCCAAATTCTTCTCCAAGACAGCCGAGAGGAAGATCAAAGCTGTGGGCGGGGCCTGCGTTTTGTCTGCGTAATTTAAGTATACATTAAAAAGGTGAAAATCATGCTTGCCATTATTATTTTCCCCAAATCCATCTTCTCCTTACACACACTCATTAATATATCAGCCGATGCAGAGCTGGAAATCGCTGCACCAGCTGGCTCTGTGCTGTTCAGCAAATCTCGAACAATAAGGTTCAAAGTACACAGATAGTCGAAGCGAAATGACGCGTCTGTCTAAAAATGTACCTAGCATATTGGCCTTTAGCTCCGCAATGTAATGCACACATTCGTATTAAGTAAAAGAAGACAGCGGCGATTGATGCGCGCGAACGCGAACACGGTGCATCTACGCGAATCAAAATTGCTGTTGGAAGTCCCGCACTTCTGCTGAAATACGTTCGAAGACAAGCGAATGCGTGCACTGCACATCCTACAGAATTTGTCTCGTCGCTTCTGTCTCAGTGTGTTTTGACCCTAAGAGCTGAACCTGCCTTAAAAGGATGCCCGCGCGGTTCCATACAAGTGCTTCGTCGCGGAGACCACAGAGAACATTATATATACGGATAGCGGAGACCCGCGCGGGCATCAGTCCATCGACACGACTACATGCACACCGTTAAAATTTAACTAGTAACACTGCGTAAATAAAATAGTCTATGACTGCGCGCGTAGACATGCGACGAGAACCCATCTCGCCATTTTTCTATTTTCCAAATTTTATGTAGCCAGTGACACCCGCAGGATTAAGACGAATCGATTGACGTAAGAATCATCAAAATCGGCCAACGCGTTTGGTCTCTAGAACGCCACATAGGAACAAACATACGTAGACTGATAAACACATTACCCTCCTTCGGCAGTCGGGTAAAAATACGGCTCTTAGATCTTGGTTGGTAATCAAAGTGTGATTTTGGTCTGAAATCCTTCTGACCCCAAATCTTAAGAAAGTCTTAGTTGGTCAAACCCCGAATAAGGCTAAAGTAAGCCAAACCATACCTAGGGCGCCATAATTTCCGAACTCTTTCTTTCGCTCTAGCATCCTATTCTCTTATTTCTTTGCTGGTGACATACCTACATTATTATATACCTATAGGATGTTAAAACATTCGAGCTCCGTCTCACTCTATTATCTTATATTCTCAAACTTCTGTATAGGGCGATAAAGATCGGTTACGCACTGCATCCGAACCGAAACCGAATAGATAACTAAAATGCTAATAGGTAGTTAAAATATTGAGCGCTTCTTCCTTCTCCTCGACACTGACTGTATCTAGGATGTTGCTGTGCCCGACACGATCCGTAACTGTTTCTGTAACTTATATTTACCACCTATGTACATTAATGATGCAATAAATTGAATTTGAAATTTCGGTCCGAAGTAGCCGTATTAGTTCTAGGGTTACTGAATCCGAACTCCGCCCATCCGAATTCAAAACTTTTCCAATTCGGATCTCAAATCCTTCATCCGAATTGGAAAAGTTCAAAGTAGAGCGGATGCAGTGCGAAACTGCTCTTACTGTTAGATTTTTACGCAGAAATATTGCTCTTCAATACAGAAGTTTTAGAGTTTTTTTTAGAAAATTGCATTTGACAAAAAAATACTACCGACTTCCAAATAACAAAACTACAAAGTGAAAAATATCTTTATTTTTGGAAGTCGGTCGGTCTTTGGTAGGTACCAATTTTTTGTGTTATGGACACCGTCTTCCAAAAATAAAGTTATTTTTCACTTTGTAGTTTTGTTATTTGGAATTCGGTTGTATTTTTTTTTATATTTTTCCCTTTTTAGTAAGTTGTACCCTCCTAATAGGCAAGAAGTTACGTAAGGTACCTATAATGCCAGAATAAATTACCCGAATATCATGAAACTGAACATAACCGGTGAAATGAGAGTGTACCAAGGTGAACTGGAGGGTGACCATAAGCTCTTAGAGTAAAGTTATTTTGAGTGTGTGTAAGGGACAGATTTATATGACTTGTATACATCTGTCACTTACGCGATATCAAAAAAACCTTACTCTAAGAGCTTATGGTCACCCCCCTGTACACATTTGCTTACCCCTTTAGAGCGTACTGGCGCGATGTTATGTTATGAAATGGTATAAACAGACATGCGATTGCAGCAATCCCGAGAGATTTGCCGTTATTTATTGAAGAGTTCTGTTGTTTGTTTGTTCTCCGAAGTTCTTCATCAGATCTTCACCAAATTAAAATGGGACCAATTTCGGAACACACTCTTTCAAAAAAAAAAAAAATGTTCAAAATCGGAGCACAATTGACGGAGATATCTTATCGGTGAATAAAACATTAAAAAAAAACAAACAAGTCGAACATAGAACCTCCTCCTTTTTGGTAAGTCGGTTTGAAAGCCAGCGCATTGCGAAAGCGAATAGTAAAAGATTGTGTAGGATCATTACCACACCTACACTGTAGGTAATTTCGACTTTTATAACAAAGCGTTTGATCGCGCGATGATTGCTGTTTCTTGGTCTTCTAGTTGTGTATGGTTGAGGCAAAAAGTTCGCCTCACACACGTCGTTACCTGCGCTGCCTGTCACGGGTTCGATTCCCATATTGGAACAATTAATTTGTATGGCCTACAATAGTCTGGGCATGCGGTCTGGCTGTGTGTGTGAGTTTAAATATGTTTCGCATATGTTCATGGATGAACGGAAGCAATGACGCTCGGACGTAAGTTTCGAGTTGAGTGCACAGGCAATGGAGCGTCAAAATTTTATACGTATCGAGTCCTTAAATGGCCGCTCCTTAAGGCGGTTAAGCACTACACGTCTGATTAGAGTTCAGAGTTCAAAACGTTCTGAATTATGACGGATCTCTGGATGTAGTGCCTAAGCTTCCCTACAAGAAGTACTATGGCAACGTCGGACCGCTCTTTCTGGACATGGTCTTACGGCTTGTACACAAAACTGCGATGCGATGTCGCATCTTAAATATTTAAGAGCTTGTTGCTTGTTACTGCTTAGCTGTTTTCTGCTTTGCGAATTCGCATCGCGCCGATTCGCAGTTTTGTGTACAAGCCCTTACGGTGAATGTGGGTCGACGGAACCAAACTGAGTTCTACCTTCGCCCAAAACTCCTCCCTTAAGTTTAGATGTAGGTAAATAAAACAGCCTTGCTACAATATAGGGCCATATGTAGTAATACTTAAAATATGCTTGCTTAAGTAAACTTAAGGTAAAGCACAATACGTTTCTATCGGTCATGCAAGTTACTCAATACACTAAGGGCCCAAACACAAAACTGCGGTGGGACGTCGCATAGTTAAAATCTACGAGCTTATTATTGCTCAGCTGTTTTCTGCGTTGCGAATTCGCATCGAGTCAATTCGCAGTTTTGTGTTTGGGCGATTCGTAATACATTCAAATAATAAACTATATGCAGCATTTTAAATGCAATTTCTTGTAAAAGCAACACAATATTTTGTACCTAGGTACTTAATTAAAATTATTTCGAGTAAAAACACACTCTTCATGTGAGTACACATTTTAGCATTTCGATGTATTATTGTGATGTGGCAGAGCCCTAGGCGCCTTTCCCACCAGCCGGGCGAGCACGGCCTCTGTGATAGGCCTGATTCACGAATTTTATCACGGTTACTACTCCCAACCCGTGTGACTCAAGCCTGTCACAGTAGGCCGTGCTCGCCTGGCTATTCGGTGCGTTTTCATTTCTGTATAGTTCTCTCCAAAATTCTGGGCCGTCCTGAAGTTGGCTTTCCGGATGCTTGAGGCACGAAACGGTGCTGTTTTCGTATGAGATTTACTAGCTACAGCTATTGTAGCCAGCTTCAGGGCGGCCAAAAAGTTTGACGAGAACTATACCGAATCTGTACAGATTTTTTAGTGAGCCACTTGTTGACTGGCCGGTGGTCGGTTTCGGTGTGGTATCGTTTCGATTGCTACGCTGTTTGTAATTGGCTATCGCGACTTGTGCGTGTGTGAGTGAACGGCAAGGTGGGGGCGCCGTGCGAGTCGTTCGGTACAGAGACGCGTGTATGTGCTCGGTACAGAATCTGTGCCGAAACAACTTGGTGAGGAAGGTCTCTTTAATAACACTAAAAAATCTGTGCGAAAGGCTCCTTAGAGCTGCATGGTGTTGTTACAAGTATAATGCTCAAATGTGCACTCACCTTTACAATAAATGTACCTATTATTATAAGCACTGTTTCGAATTGTAAAGCAAATTATACCATGAGATCAGTAAACCAATATCCTTCAGATTTTTCTATTCTATATACTTAAATTAAAGAGATTTTCAGCAGTCGCTTATTATACAAATAAATGAAAACCTGCAAGGGGTATATTATAATATTGTGGCCATACATAGTAATAATTTTTACTATGGGACCAACCAAAAAAAACTGTTCATTTATGTGTAGGTATTTACACAATGTATTGAACAGCTGATTTTATTTTTCAGGGTTGATAAGTACAATGGCACCTTAAAGGTTTTCAGTTATTTCAATTACACCATGTATATGTTTAGTACTTTATGCTGGAGTAACACTACAATCAAAATACAAGGTATTATAAATGATTTATACACTGTTAGTTCATAGCATACGAAAACTGATTAAAGCTGTATGTAGATTGAATTTTTTCTACTGTCTTAGAAGATATTTTGGAAGATGGTTTTTTTTTCTGGTCATTGCTGTACCACAGCTGGACAAAGGCCTCCCCTAAGTCCTTCCAGACATTCTTTACCCGCGACATCTCGAACCAGCCCCCATGGTACGCATCTAAATCATCTTGCTACCTATTCACTTATTTTGTCTACCTCATATAACTTAAATGGCATATTACAGGACTTATGTTATATGAGAGAACATTGTACATCTGCAGAGCAAACACACATGACAAATATTAACTCCCAATAAATTGTGATGCATTACAAAATTCGAGATGTTTTACAATTCAGTCAGAATTAGTTATTGTGGGGCTAAGTGTATATTGTAACTGTGTGTGTCTGCCTCATCTGTGGGACTTGCTCCGGGGGAGCTTGTGATTGGATTACGTCTGCAGGTCGTGCCTGCTTGGCTTTCTTGCGAGCAGCATCACTTTCAGCATAGTACATCCCCAGTCTAGTTTTAATAGCTGCCAAAGCTGCTCCATTAATCTCATCATGGAAAATATTTGTGTATCTCCACTGTTTCACCATAGGACCTCTCTTCTTTTCTTTTTTAATTTTCTTTTCTTGTTTTGGTTCAATATGATGATGCATCAGTTCTGTGGTATGTCCATAGGGATTGTCTATAGTGATGGTGTGCTGTTGGGGCTCAGGTTTAGCTTGCAGCACAATAAATGCAGTTGTGGGCTGTGTTGGTCTCGGAGCAGCTGACTGCAGTAAGATCCCCATGCTCTGTCCCCCATTGGGAGTTTGATAAAAGTTAGTACCTGAGCTTGTGGCCAAAGTAGCTACATTGGTTTGATATTGATTTTGGAAGTAGTTCTCAGCAATGTTGACCAGATGACCACTTCCTGGATATGCAATAGTGCCCAGAGAGTCCTGAGAAGTTTGTGATTGTTGCAGTGGTGGTTCTACCTGTGGCACTATATCCATGCTCCTCTTAGATTTAGGCATAGTTGCTGATATGTTATCGGGGTCAAAAGTTTTGATGTAGTCTTTCCACATTTTGGAAATATTAATTTCTAAACCAGCAATTTTATCCAACCTGATAAAATCTTTTAAACGGTGTGTGTGTACAATAGAGTAAATATGATTTCTTATTTGGTCTAACATGCCAGATGGCAGGCGGATCTCTCCAGAGCGGCGATGACTATTCTTGCCACGATTGTCACTGGGAAACATTACTCCATCATCCATTTTCTTACAAAGAACTCTGACTTTTCTCTCAGTTATGGCATGAATGTTTTTAAAGGCTGTTTGGCACACCTGTGTCTCTCTTCCCTTTACTCTCACAAAGTATTCAAAGGTACAGGTACGGCGACTGCTTGTTTTCACCCTTTTTCTCTTAACATCCACTTGCCTCATCAGTCCAAATAAATAAGCATTTTGTTCATCATGAGTTTTCATTGAATAGAAGCCTTGAAAAGTTTTCAATCGTACGTCTTCTGGAACTTTATCGAAGCATCGTCTCCGGCAGTTACAGTCTGGACCAGGCTGTTTAGGTGGTACCACTTTTCCATTTGCATTTATGTACTCTAGTCCTGCTATTCTTAAACGCTTTTGTTTTTGTTTGTGCCATTCTGCAAATAAAAATATGCCGAATCAATAGAACATTATACATGGTATATATCAATATAATATTACAGAAACATCTAGTAAGTAAGTCACAAATATTTCGCTACACCGTGGTGTGTAGTGTTTATTGAGCGTTATTATCAAATAAAATAGAGTCAAAGCAAACAGTTTCAGAACAATCAACAACTAGTAACACAAAAATGTAGTAAGGTAGTAAGAGTCAAAAACTGGTCGAAGTAATGAAGACTTAACAATGAGAACAATGTCTTAGGAAAAGTTAAGTGAAGGATTATGTGCCTAGAAATCGATAGTCACGTAAAGAAAAAACTCACCTTCTGGATTCCTCAGACGTCTTTTGATGATTTTCCCGTTTTTTGTTAGCTTTACTTTTCTTTCATTATGTGAGACATCAGCCATTTTCGTATCAAAGCATAAAATGTTGTGCGTTTGGTTCATTCATAACCAAATCATCGTAACTACCACAACTTATGAGATGAAACAAAACGCATAGATAACAAAACGCAACAAATATATTGTGTTTAGTCTTGACGCTTATTGTACCTACTGCCTTCGGGCATTCTACGTTCAAAGGTAATTTTAACCGGATAGTTTTAGAACCAGAGACCAGCAGCTCAGGACACGTTGACTTATGTGATAGCGAGATAGCGAACATACGGAGTCACGCAATCGCAATAATACGAAGCAAACGAGATTTGGTAAAAAAAATTGGTAAATAACTAAAATATTTAGAAGTTCAACTATACTTCTAAAGTCTAAAGATTTTTTATCTAACTTTAACCGTCAAGTGGAGTTAGTTTGAGTGCAGTGGTGGCCCAGTCGTGGGTTCGAGCCCAGGCAGGCGCTTTACTTTGTGTAAATTACTTCATCACCACTGCTCTCAAAACGGTGAAGGAAAACATCGTGAGGAAACCGGCATGTCCTAGAACCAAAAATTCGAAGACATGTGACATCCACCAACCCGCACTGGGCCCGCGTGGTGGGTTACGGCCCATTCCCTCTCACAGAGAGGAGGCCTGTGTCCCAGCAGTGGGAACATTAATAGGCTGATGATGTGATGTGTGATGTGAACCGTCAATGTCAAGAGTAATTACATTAAGGTCGTTTGTTCACGAAGCACCGCACGACACACTGCATACGGTCTGTCGTCCGTTCGTTTGTTCACTAGACACGATTCTGCAACGACACTGCAGTTCACTTGTATTGTTTTATAAGCGTGTGAGTGACGAACCACGCGTGAGTGAGCCGTGCGGTGCGGTGTGTCGTGTCGTCAACAACCGCATACCGGTTTTGTTCAGCCGCTAAATCGTCACCGCAAAAAAACCGAACCGACATAGCGGCATCGACGACATAGCCGAAAAACCGTATGAAAATCGTGTCGCGTGTGGTGCGGTGTCGTGCAATGAACAAAAGGTCCATACAAATATATGAGCTCCGAATCGTGACCACATTTTCAATTTTGCGGTGTCGTGTGTCGCGTCGTATCGTGAACAAACAAACAAACGGTCTAACACTAACAGTGATGACATCATCCCTCCCTCTGTCAGGTCTGTCTGTCAGTGTCAGTACTGTCAGCCAATTCAATAGTTGCTTTGCTTGAGTTGCTTTCACGGTTGGTTATAGAGATAAACTTGTTTTATCATCAGAAAATTCATACGCGTACACAAACAGTATTGCATCGTTTAGTAGAAAAATACCTACTAGCCGTGCTTTATTTTGACTTACTTGAACATAATCGTGATTTAAGTGGAAAACAACAGTTATACCAACAGGTGAGTGAGTCAACAGTACATGAGTACAATACAGAGTACTTTAAAAAAATGAGATTGTATGTTCTTTCGAGTTCTATTCGCTTATTTTTTTATTAGTGCTACGTTTGATCGTCCTATCTTTGTATTTATTATTATTATTGGATGCAAAGGTAATACTGTATCTTCGTTTCTGTATTGCATCTGGCTGTTCCTTTTGACTAGGAAATAGATGTTTTTACACACTTATTGTGTGTATTAGGTATTGATTAATTCGTACAGATGTAATGAATTTCATATGCAAGTACGTATTTACTGAGAGAATGAATTTATGGCAGATCTTAAGTATCTCAGACACTAGTAACCAGAAGATGTACAGAAATCTAGATATTTGTTCATAGAATTTTGTATTATTAGTGTTGCATATAATAATACTTCTAAGATTTCATACAGCCATGTTAATAAAACCACAAATAATCAAATATTTTTATTATTATTTACAGATCAAGATGACATTCCAATCTCAGATGCCGAGTCGGGAATTCCTCTGGGATGTATTTAGGAGGTAAAACTAAATTTTTATTGTTTATAGTTAAAAATTCATTGAATCATGACTCAGCTTGTAGTACTTAACTAATTGTTGCACCATGTATACTCAATGTTAAATGGGTCATGCATGGTTAGGGTTATCAGTCCCACTTTTTGGGATATCCTCTGATTTGACCTTTAAAGTAACTATTTAGTGGTGGATTTAACATTATAGTATTTATAGTTCAATACTAATGTATATGTTTACTCAATCTAATAGCTAGTGAAACCAAGGTCAAATCAATAAGAATCTTTCAATTCTAAATGTTAAATCTCTATATACACAGTAGCAACACAGAATGTTGTGTTGTGAAAATAAACAAAATGTCTTCAGATATTTAATTTGGTATTATTAACTTGCAGAGTTGACAAGGACCGCAGTGGGTACATATCAGCTGATGAGCTGCAACAGGCCCTCTCTAATGGCACATGGAACCCATTCAACCCAGAGACTGTGCGTCTCATGATAGGTAAGTTTCAAGCTTATTTTACAGATATAGCTTGACTCAAAGTTAGTGATTGCTTTTCGCTGTCCAATACCCCATCTTTCACTTCACCTTCACTGTCATTTGCATTTGCTACTAGGCAGCGCCGCTTAGGGTCATCTGAGCGATCTTTAGGTGATTCTACCTGTAATGCTAATGACCTTTTCACTAACAGCCATATTATTTTATAAACAAAAACTAAGCATCTTCATAATCTTGATTAACACTGATAAGTAGATTCTAAATTCAAATTCTTCATAGAAAATTTAAAATAAACCTAACATCACACTTCTCATTTCGAATTAAGAATCAGTGCCTGAACTAATCATATGCATGGATACGGAGTATATTATTATACCATGATTTATTTATTTATTTATTAAAACTTCATGCAACATAAAAGTACATAGGTGGACTTAATATCTGAGGCATTCTCTACCAGATATGATCATATGGTTATAATATTTTTTATAAAAAGGTCATAAGTGAATAATAGCTAAATATTAATGCATGGATTTCTGAGTCTTTTCCCTTTTTGTTTTGCCAGCCTTTTCTGTCCCACTCTAGGACAAAGGCCTCCCTCCACCTTTCAAGCTTTAGCTCTGAAAATATCTTAAAGACGCACTTTCATTTTTGGGTCTCCTAGTGTTGCCGAAAACGGGTAACAGTATATAGTCTTATTGAACTGGGACAGTATGACAATAAGATCATGATTAAGTGTGGCCGACAAATAATAAAATTCTAGGAAAGTGAAGTCATTAAAAATTGGTCAGTTGATAAGGAAATGGAGTTTCCATTTTTGTTAGGAAGCCTGATGACGTATTTTGATTGGTTTACTGCTCTGAATATGTTAATAAATAATTATGCCAATTATTTTTATCATAATTTGCCACATGTTTTCCTGTGGCTTTGAGTCCCATGACTAAGGATATTTTTCCTACTGGCCCAGTAACAAGGATAATTTTATGTGAATATCTGCCACATAATCTTATGTGTTTTTTTTTTCAGGAATGTTTGACAAGCAGAACAGGGGTGTTATCAATTTCGAGGATTTTGGTGCCCTATGGAAATATGTAACTGACTGGCAAAACTGTTTCCGGTCGTTTGACAGTGATAACTCCGGGAACATTGATAAGACAGAGTTAAAGAATGCTCTGACAGCCTTTGGGTACAGATTGTCGGATGAAGTTGTGAACATCATGGTTCAGAAATTCGACAGATTTGGCCGTGGGACTATCCTGTTTGACGATTTTATCCAGTGTTGTGTCACTTTATATGTAAGTTGAAATTTTTGAAATATTTGGTACATATGGCACTAAAATAAATTTCATATTCATTAAAATTTATTAGGGGAAAAAAAAAATATTCGTTTATATTTATGTTCTTTTTATTGCCATTATTATGGTCATCATCATGATGATGATGTCACTAAAATAAATTTTATATTCATTAAGTGAAACATAATTATCTACATGATAAGCAATGCAGATTAAGAACAGAAAAACTGAGGTTAAAATAGAACTTTTAATTACTTAATTTGCCGTAAGTATACGTTTCTGATGGATTAACTTTTGGGTTTTATTGTTTTTAGACTCTGACTTCAGCATTCCGCCAATTTGATACGGACCAAGATGGCGTCATAACTATTCACTACGAACAATTCCTCAAGATGGTGTTCGGATTAAAGGTAAAAGTATAAATGTCTTCATATTGACTTAATACGACTTTTGCTACGATCAACGCTACCCATCAATTTCTATGTTCTTTCAATCACTTTTTTGGGTGACTGCGAAATATACGCCTCGCGTTGTTCGCCCACACCGTGAGTGAGCATACCTACGTATGGTACATAAAACGCAAATGCTCGTTTCACAGCGTCGCATCATAAAGCGAGGACGCACCTTAAAACAAAACCATTAACTAGCCTAGGTACAGTCGCCTATATTATTTTCGCACTGAAATTCTTTCCAAGGGGCAGTAATTACCAGAGTCGGAGTTTAACTAAATCGGAATCATTAATATGCCGGGATATAGATATTCCGTATTATCCGCTCTTTGTGCATCCGGTAAATAAAATCTTTCCTTTTCCGTTATCGTTAAAAGGTGGATTCTTTTTGTAATATTTGACTCTCGCGGTAAACGTAGCTGCTGTATGTAGAGATACCGCTTCAAACCCTCCGCATAGATGATTATTATGTTTGTTTTTCTGCATGGTAGACATATTGCCTTCAATGTAGATCTTTATTGGGCGTATCTTCTGCAGTCATCACTTATGTATTAAAATTAAGCTAATTAATATTTGTGAACAAAGAAAAAGTTAAACTTTTCAGACGATTTTTGTGATACGAGACAGATTGAGTGTTTTATAAATGTTAAGATAAAGTGTTATTTACTTGTATTTTGTATAACTGTATGGGTCTGAATACTTCTAAATGTAACTTGATGTAATCTATGTTATTATTGTGTAAAGAAACGCCGCTGGTCTTCCAACTTAGCTTACTTTCAAAGGTTTGAGAAATGTAGCTCAATAATACCTTCTCGACTTTTCTCTTGGCTTTGCCGCAAACACTATTTTATAGACTGCATGCATCATAGACAACGTTGTTTTTGATTAGTAGTAAAAACTTCAAGGATTTACTAAAGAGTAACAATAAATCTTTTTCTTTTCTTTTTGTTATCTAAAAAAAGATGTTTTTCATCATTCTTTTATGTTTTGAAACGATACCCAGAAAAGAGGCGTGCGGTCCGGGGTCGACCAGAAATTCACCACCCTCTCATTTTTCATCATAAGTCAATACAATTTGTGAAAAGTCAAATAAAAATAAATAATTTAATTAATCTAAATTATTCTCTTCAATTGTCAATTTCCAATATGAAAGGCTAATGCCTGTTTCTGCAGCGCAGTTTACTAAAACTGCGCTGCAGAAACATGCAGATTAATTGCTGTGCCTCGTCGTAGTACTAACTACGACGAGGCACAGCAATTAATCTGCTATCTCTACTCTTAGAGAACCCCCTCCAGGGGGGGGGGGGATGCAAACAAGCGTGGTGATGAAAGCTTGTGCCTTTTTTAATGAGAAGAGGACTTTGCCCTGGATTGGGGCAGTAACAGGCTGCTATTATTATTACTAATAATAGGTATGCCTACGTGTCTATTACCGCGCTTATTTATCTCAGCTTCTGGTAAAATTTATCGATCGATCATACGCCAACCCGGCGCGCCGTCCCCATACCAGAGATTTCTTTGTGGCACAGTTCAGTGCAGCGCCTAAACTAATAAAATAAAAATCACAGTCATGATAAGCCTCTGGATCCTGACTTCCTGAGTCCTTCTCTGGTTTGGCGTTCGGAGCGGCTACACTGCCCTATGGTAGACATGTCCCAGGGCACTTTAGGCGTTCCTTCGTGTCTGGCACCCTAGACAGTCAGTTATTCTCAATTTGCCGCCCCTTTTCATGCCCCCGTAGCTACGCCAGTGACTATCATGTCTGCGAAGTTCGTCCAACGAATTAAAAGTTTAAATAAGGTATCCATCGTACACCTAGGGTTTTGTTCACACAATCCTACTGCGAGTCTATTGGATACCTAAGCAGAAGATAGGTCCCTTTTAGTACTTACATATTATCAGTAACTTGGCTCACTCAACTCTTGGATGGTAGTGGAGACGGATAATATAATTGCAATTGCATGAAATCAGTTTTAGTGGCGTATTTAAAAATAACTTTACGTAGGTACACAGTATTAGAAATGTTGAGTATTTTTGGTCTTTACTAAACGAAAACGTTCGTGGCTGGCGCGGTCTTAAAACGTAAGAGGGAGACGACACGAGACTCAGTAAAAGGAAACCCCTACTAAATACTCACCCATCCCTTTCCCACGTTTGATGACCGCGACCGTCGCGAGTCGTGGCGTTTATAATAGTGGTCTTATTATGACGATGCTAAGCCGTTCAAAAATATTAATCTATAAGGATAATTTTAAATTCATTCATTACTTATTTTAGGTGTTAAATTGATAAAAATATCCATGTCTCGATGCTAATAGGAAAATTTCTCTTTCGTTCAGTGCGTGCCGTAAACATCGCAGTTGACTCCGGGAAAATGCTTTCTGGCCAACTGATACTCGCCAATTTGTAATAAAATTGCAAAAGGTAATAATTTAATCAGAAACATTATATTATCCGATATTTCGATGTATAATCTGTGAACAAAGAATTAAGTACCATGTAATAGTACCTAACAACTTTATGTTGTTCTAGTTCTATAGCTTTATAGAATTCTATAATTTCGGGGCTATTCCCAAATTATAATTTGTAGCGACTGTGCCTGTGGCTCTACTCCTTAAAAATCTTTTCTAGGTCACCAATGTAATGTGCTCAAACATAAATTAAATTTTACTATAATAGAGTTTGGAATAAGATTTTTCTTGTGGCCAGATTTAAAAATTAAGACGACTTAAACGAGCTAGAGTTGCCTTGCCAAGTAATTTAAATTGTAGATCTTACTTATTTCAGAGAGCTCAAAAATGTATACATACATTCACCTCAATTTGTTAGAGCTTCGTATACACTTTTATAAATGCAAAAGAATGGTATACTTACATATTTTAAGATTTATTATGTTATTTTTCATAACATAAGTATCAAGTTTGAATTCATCTGCTTTGTGTAACTGCTAAGATCAAAATAAAACAAAACACAACGATATTTTTAGTATAGACAAAAGCTGAAACACCCGTAAACGATACTAACGACTCATAAAAATAATTTACAGGTTTGTGCTACACTAAAAAATAACGTTGTTCATGTATGTCTATGTAAAATATATTAAAAATGGTAGAACATTCTTAAAAAAATATACAAATAAAATATAAGTACCTACTACAAACAAAGTAATTCAAGTATTTCTATTGTGTAATAATATCAAAAATAAAAGCTTTGGAAATGATATTACTTAGCAATAGGAAAAAATAAAATGTTGTAATTGCAAAGAATTTGCAACCTAAGTTCATAGGATTATTTATTACTTTTTAAATGTGTAAATCTCATTACTATAGCTTATTATAAAAGATCACATGTGCGAGAGATATCTTTTATGTTAAGGATAAACACAGACTTTTCAATAAATGTTTTTTTTAAATTAAAGAATTTATTTTATTTATAATAAATCTTGTGTATAACAAATGCGAAAGTTTGGAATCTCCTACAACTAAACCATATTTAAATGAAGAAGACAGATACCATCCATCATATCAGAGATAATTGTTCATGGTAATCATTATTTAAAAAATCCTCTAATCCGTCTTCTGACTTTTTATTTTCCACGCTCCAATAGTGTATTTGAGCCAAATAAGGCCCAAATCACAGCCCATCTGAACCCATGAAAGAACTGGAGTTACTTTGGAGCCCTCAATTTCAGTCCATCTAACAGGAACCTCCGCAATTGGAATGTCTAGTTTTTGTGCTATGTACAGTAATTCTACGTCAAAGGCCCTGGAACAAACGATAAACTTTATAGTCAATGCATATTGTTGGTATGATTCCAAACGTGGAAGGAACAAGGAAGTGGTTAAATAAATTTATGCTTATCACATAGACACATAACCTTCCTTTTGGGCTTTACTGCAGTCGGGTAAAAAACATAGTTTTTGAGGTAAAAAGAACCGGCTAAGTGCGAATCGGACTCGTGCACGAAGTGTTTCGTACCATTATCGCAAAAAAAAACGTCAAAAAAATCACGTTTCCTGTGTATAATAAAGAATAAAATAAATATTTATGTGGGGCTCCCCCACATAAATATTTATTTTATTCTGTTTTTAGTATTTGTTGTTATAGCGGCAACAGAAATCTGTGAAAATTTCAACTGTCTAGCTATCACGGTTCATGAGATACAGCCTGGTGACAGACGGACAGTGGAGTTTTAGTAATAGGGTCCCGTTTTTACCCTTTGGGTACGGAACCCTAAAAACAAGTTGAGCGAATTCACACAAACAGCGAAACAACCTTGATAAAAAGTTAATTCAAAAGATTTCAATGCATTCAGTTTTGTACTAGATACTTACCATCTATTCACATGCAGACTTTTAAAACAAATGTCAGCTGCTTTCCTAGTGAACAACTTGAAGCCACATTGTGTGTCTTTAATGCCCTTGACAGTAAACAGCCACACCAAGAAGTGGAAACCATACATCAGGATGTTCCTAAAACAAATAAAGTTGATTATAGGATTGCGTAAGTATTACAACATGTCACCGGATTATTGTGACCATCGTAAGTTTGTAATAAATCGCTCAAGATTATACACTCTTTAATTTCTTTGTCTTTTCAGTAAAACGCGGATCTATTTATAAATTATCGCATTTATATTTTTTTATTATTGATAGGCTCGCGTTTGACCACTATTTTGATAGGATTTTTGGTATTTGAATCTGAAGTTTTCTTATCACCTCAGAAAGGCCTATAGTATAGGCATTTCACAATGAAATTGTCTCTATGCATATAATTCGCATACAGAGTACATAATGATGTCATTACTATGTAATTAACTGGAGCATTTAGTTGACATCGAGTCATTGTTCGCAACATGAACATGTTAAACATTATTATCAGTGGATTAAAAGATTTCAATGGCAGATGTTTTTAGGATAGGTACATTATAATCTTGTCATACAGTTAAAATTCATTGTTAACTGGTTGACTGTTTGCTTTCAATAACAAAACAACGGTTTAGTAATGATAAGCATAAAACAAATTGCCATAATTTACATTGCCCTGACGAAATTCACATTTTGATGATTACGCATATTATTAGGCATAAATGTTTTGCCATAAATACTGTTGGCATAATAAAATGAAGCATTATTTTATAAACGCATAATGATATTTACACATAGATGTTCTTTGAAATAAAATAAACATGTTCGCGGCTCAAGGGTGGCCCAAGGGCCAAAAAAAATATAATTCTATTTAGTCCACCAGTGAGATTATCAAATATTATTGGACATGTATTTTTTGCTTTACCAAATCCATAAAAAAATACAAATGTAAAGCGCAACAAAGTTCAGGAGTGGAGGCTTGTGACGTCACTAAGTCAGTATAAAGTGTACTAACGACGTGACTTCACACGATATTTCAACGCACTGTATCGTCGTAATTTTTTGTTTTCGTGGCAAAAGAAAAATACCACGAAAACAAAAATACGTGTCCAATATCTTTAGGTAATCTAACTGACGGATTTTATAGATTTTTTCTGTCAACTACCCTATTGAGTCTAAACTTTTTTTTTTGCTTGGAGAATTGCTTATGAAAATTGCGCTACTACGGGGAGATAGGGCAGTTACGTGGGACTCCATCCCACTAGAACTCCACGGTACCTTCTGTGCCATTTATGGCGGGAACACGAGCACGTGTAAGCAGTCATCCGCGAAATTGGCGCAGCTGTCCGTCACCGGACACTCCTCTGGGGAGTATACCCATCAGGCGCGCAGCGCACCAGAACACATTGCACGCCATGACTACTCCTGGGACCAATACAGCACATGGGCGCTAGACGACCCCGTGTATGGCACCCGTGGATTCCCTGTCACAGGTCAGGTCGGTGGCCGCGCCGTCTACCACTTTTCGGCCGCACGAGATAGGGAGAGCGGCCAACGCTATACCGACACTCCTCCCCTGCGGCCATATCGCGTCCGCCATCAGACGGTGGCGACCCCGTCCAGGCTGCAAGGTAGGGTGAGCGGCGTACCGCAATACCGGCTCCTCCTACTCCTCTCCCGCCGCGGTCTCCAACCGTCAGCCGCGATGCCTCCCATACGACATCACGGCCCGCCTCAGTTGCGATGTCGCCCAAGTCGGCTTATCGGCAAAAGTCCTGACGAGCGGCCCTACCTCGGCTTTCTCTTCGCTTCACCGTGGGTGACCAAGCCACGGCTACTGAGTCCCCAACTACGACAATGCGGCAACCCACCGGGGGAAATTGAATCCTTTTTATTTTTATTTTTTGTAGCGTGGAGAAATGCTCATGCATACTGCGCTACCACGGGGAGATAGCGCAGTTATGTGGGACTCTAACCCACTAAAACAACGGTGTCCTCCTATGCCGCTTATGGCGGGAACACGGGAACGCGTTTGCATACAACCGCGAACCCGCCGCGGCTGTCCTTCTCCGGACCCTCCTCTGGGGTTTGTCCCATCACCGGCGCACCAGAACACACTGTACGCCGTGACCACCCCAGGGACCAAACCAGCACATGGGCGCCAGATGACCCCGTGTATGGTACCCTTGGTCCCCCTATGACGGGTCAGGACAGTGGCCCGCCACCTACCACTTTATGGCCGCAGGGGATAGGGAGAGCTGCAGCCAACGCTATACCGACACTCCACCTCCCCTGCGGCCCCACCACGTCTGCCATCAGACGGTGGCGACCTCGCGCAGGCCGCGGTGGGTAGGGCGAGCGGCGCTCCGTAATACCGGTACTCCTCTCCCGCCGCGGCTTCCAACTCTCAGCCGCAATGCCTACTATACCACATCGCGGCCCGCCTCAGTTGCGATGGCGCCCATACGCCACCGCAACCTACTTATTGGCCGCTACATCGTCGGCTTGTCGGCAAAAGCCATGACGAGCGGTTCCTCGGGTTCCTCTTCGCTTCCCGTGGTTGTCCTATCCTAAATTGACTCCTAACCTAACATTCAACATAAAATTATTATGATGCATAAATATTATGCAACTTCAAATTATGCCGAAACAAATTAGATAAAAAGATAGTTATGCTAACCTTTGCATTATGCTAAAGTATTATTATGCTACTAAAAGTTATGCCAAATAATATAATGCCTAAAAAATTTATGCCAAGAGGGGGATTCCCCAGAACAACTTATTGTTTAGGCTCACTAAAAGAGTGCCATGACGAATAGGTAGGAGATAAAGTTGGATGGAAAGATACTGCAGAGGTCTTTTCCCAGCAGGGGGGAAAAATAGGCTTTGTTTCTGTGGAATAGAGAGGGAAATGCAGTCGAGGAATATTACAAGTTGATAAGATAGATTTGTAGAGAAGCTAATTTTAGTTCCTAACCACAACACTTTTTTTCTGGCCACAATTGCCCCTACCAAATAAGAGGCATGTTTGATGAACAACTTATTGTTTAGGCTCACTAAAAGAGTGCCATGACGAATAGGTAGGAGATAAAGTTGGATGGAAAGATACTGCAGAGGAATGCAGTCGAGGAATATTACAAGTTGATAAGATAGATTTGTAGAGAAGCTAATTTTAGTTCCTAACCACAACACTTTTTTTCTGGCCACAATTGCCCCTACCAAATAAGAGGCATGTTTGATGAGATTGGTACAAATTAGTATACCAAAATGTATGAAGCATAATACCACGAGGAACTGCTTGTGATTCGACAGCAATAAATCTACACTAAACCTTGTGGTCAGGCAGAAATATTTTATGTAAAATACATACAAAATTTAATCTCAGGCCTTTTTCTGAAAATATTGGCAGTAACTGTACTGTAGAATGCCATTTGCTATGGCCACGTCATCCAGCTGTTCATACAGGCGCGCGCGCCGATTGTGTATAATATGCACCAGACATTTGCATCTGTTTTTAATTATTTTTGTCATCTTTCATTTATCCTTTTTCTTGTACACTTTTATTTCTGCCTCTATATAACAAAATATTAAGTATGCAAACATGCAAAAATAAAATCATGAGTGTTACCTAAAAACGCTACGTGTCGCTAAAGATTCTTTTTCTAGATGCGCCCTAGATCCTATCACAATGGCTAGGTTGTCGCTCACATCATCTGGCTGAGAGAGAGGATCATAATTTGTAAGGCCCTTCAATGCAGTTTCTAGTTTTGTTAAGTCTTCAAACTTTGATGCTCCATCTGCATCAGCAAATAATATACTGGCTCCTCTACAGCTTTCAATACCCTGAAAGATAAATATGATTAATTGTAACAGTCGTATGTGTCGTATACAAAACAAGTGATTGTCAAGCAAGTTAGAGCCTAAGCAAAAACCATATGAGTGCGACGCAAATTAATATACGGGTCCCTGACGGTAAGGAGACGACTCTGCAGCTATTGGGTAAAACAATACTACAGGTTTCATCATCATATACCTTGCCATAACACAGTTTTAACTAGCGCGGAAGGTAAAGAACTTTATTTATGTATACCGTCAATGGACATTTATCATTTGTTTAAGTTACTAGTAAGCAAGTTTATTTACAGAGTTACAATGAAATTTAGTTATACTTAATAATCGTTATCTAAGTTTTGATTTTACTGTGTATTAATGCTAGTATACCTTATAAACTTAGTGAATGTACATTAAAAACTTAGAAACTATGTAAGTACTTTAGTTATAACCACATTTTAATGTTTACTACTGGCGTACTGTATCTAAGATGGATAAATAAATTCTATTCTATTCTATGTCAGCCAAAAGACGACCACTGCTGGACATAAGCCTCCCCCAAGCGTTGTAACATTGACCGGTCCCGTTTGCCTTCTAAAAAGCTCTACATTTACTATGTGATCAATTCTGACCTACCAGCCGCACAGCACCACCTTTTCCTCTATTCTTGATTAATACAAGGCACCTCACTTTCTCACTACCATACTTTATGGCATATCCCTCAGCCACTTGCACTGTGTTGTCTCTACTGCCGTCACTGACGACTATTATTTCATATTTGTATGAAGGATGCTCTTTTACTCTTTCTTCCAAAAATTCTATGGCTTCATCAAGCATAGGTGGTACTGGAAACATTGTGTAATTGTACAAAAGTGATGTAGGCAACAAATGAATAGACATTGCTATGTATTTTTAAAGATGTATAGTTACTTATTACAGAACAAAAAATGGTCAGGGGGTCAGCTTTGTGGTAATTATAAAACACATAAAGAAGAAAGAAAAAAATCAACTTACATCTCTCTTCCTCATTGTACGCAGGCACTACAACACTCAAGTGCACACTCTGCGGCTCTGCTATGTCTGGGAACTTTGCTTGACTCTTGGTTTTAGAATCACTGTACATAGTCTCTTCTTGGAAGCGTGTCGCCACTGGATACGGGTTTGTTATCATATATATTATGATGGATATCTACAAAATACACAAATAAAACTAATCTTGTTAGTTCAATGTTCTTCATTCATAAACTACAATATATTTTAATGAAGAATTCATTCTGCCGAAGAGAATTTGAGGTTATCATCGAATATCATTATTGCCAGCAGGACAGTGGTCCACGTAATTTTTTAAATTTGTTGTTTTACTCACCGAAAGAAGTAAGGTTACAGCGGCCGCAAAACCATATAGAATGATAGTCCAAATAAATAGATATAAATCCATTGTGTACTATTTCTAACTACTAGCTTAATTTATTATATTTTTGAAATGTAATTTCTTACTTGTTCTAACACAATTTACTTGAGATTTAAGATTATTCAGAGGAAGTAAACTGAGCTGAAAATGAAAATAATGTCTGTGATGATTTTTATGCGTGACGTTTCATGAGTATGACGTTGACACTCAACGTTTAGTTCTTGCTATGGAGGTTGGAGGATAGAGCACAGGGGTAGATTAAAGTCGAAACCACTCTTACGTGTCGTGGCGTGGCGTGGCGCGGTATCCACCAATCAAACGACTCTGTTCCAGCCTACATCATAACGCAACGAGTTTTGTAGCCAATCAACTGCGGCGGCAGGCGCCACGACACGCCACGCCACGTAAGTGTGGTTCCGTCTTAAAGGTGGAACCATACTATTAAAAACCGACGCGACGCCACGCCACGCGACGCCACCCGATGCATTGCAGTACTAATCAGTCCCATATATTTAGTATGGTTAGAAACACATAGTCAACACGCCATGTGCCATCACACGCCATCACACGTATTCCCACGCGGTACCATCCAGTCGGTCAGGATCAGCGTGTTGTCACACGCAGTGTGTTTCTAGATAACACCCGACGCCACATGTCACTCAGTCGAGAACATTCCTGGTATAAAGATATTTTTTGATAATTTTAATTTAAAATTTCGGATGAACAATTAATAGAATTAGTAAAACGGTACTCAGTATTATATGATACCAATACCGTGATCATAATATTAGAAATAATACTAGAAACGAAACTATGATACTAGCGAAGCGTGTTGTAGCATCACGTGGCGTATTGTATATGTGCACGGTTCGCATCGGGTGTCAAAACGTCACGTCGCGTCGGGTTTTAATAGTATATTTCCACCTAGTATAGTTCCCCTAGACGACGTCACGAACTATTTTGTGCGCGAGTTTAAAATGCATGTTATCTTATCCGACAACACGGGCTAAAAAGTAATAATATTAGGTTGAAAATTATATTATTTTCGTCTTACAACTGAATGAAACAAATTTGTTTTAGGAAGTGACAGACATCAAAATAAACTATTCAAAATTATAATAAATATTGTCAAAATTAGCTTTTAAAGAACAGGGTACGGATTAGAGATTTTACATCAAAACTCTAACACCCTCCCTTAATCCGGCACTGTATCTATAAACCAAGATGTGACCTAAGATTGTATACCTACAGCCATAAGCTCAAGACAAAATAAAAGTTTCGGCTTCGGAACTGCTTTTGTTACTGCGTCAGCAGGCATAATGTATTTTTTTTTTCTTAGGACTAATTGCTCAACAAAGTTGGGGCTTGTTTGGCGCCTATTCTGTGCGAGTTCTTTCATTCCATTCCTCTTTCATGCCTCTCGTACTTTCATTCTTCATACCATCGAGATATAAGTACTAACGTACCTTCATACTAATTGTTCTTCTTGCTTACATCTCTTGTATAGGTGGGTCGGAATCCCAATGCCTTTAATAATGTAATTTTTTTTTTATTTAAATTCCTTTATTTATTTAAATTGGGTCAAAAGATAAATAGTGCTAATATACAATGTTTACAGAAAATTACAAATGTGCTGGAAGTGCTGTTAATAAATACAATGTGCAAAAGTGCTATTTTTCACTGTCAGAATATTACATATCACAGGGAAAAAGATCAAATTTATATAAATAATGCCTTACAAATAGGGATGAGAAGCACAACAGTGCTTTCCATCATACAGACCCCAGTGCGCCGTTCGTCATTGCAGTATTGTGCGTGCTATTCTACACCTACTTCTTACAAATATTCTAATAATACTAGTGAAGCATAGTGCCGCTTCAACTTCGGTTTCGTGTAATGACAGTGGAAGCCACATTAACACAGTACACCAGGAACTTTTCCCTGTGTTGCTTACTCATGAGCCCATGCAGGCTCTCCTTCGTCAATCTCCTGTCCAGTTCACATTCGAGTTGGTAGCGTTCCCTGATAAATAACGGGCAATCTACAAGTATGTGCTGGACAGTCTCTGCCACGCCTAGATCGCAGATGCACGATGGGCTCTCCTTACACGATTACTTCTTACGCGATTTAAGTATTCAGAGAACCCGCCGTGCCCCGTCAAAACCTGCGTGAGAACGCCTGTGGGCCGCACCTGTTTTATAAGACGGAAAGCCGCTATGGCATCCGAAAGAAATATTTTCTTCACAGAGGCTGTCTCGCCCGACACATATCTTCGGTTCCATTCATCAAGCGATTCCAAACGGATCTGTCGCTTGATAAATGACACCGGTCGTCATCGGTCGTAGTCCGGCTTCCTCCGTAACGACAATGCTGCCTTCTTTGCTAACTCGTCCGCTCGCTCATTCCCCGGCAGGCCCGCGTGGGTTTTGGTCTGGAACAAAGACCCAGCTTGAACCGCCAGGGGATGGAGAGAGCCAGGGCTTGCAAGCGTCTTCAATGCTGACATTGAGTCACTGTACAAACCATAGCTCGTCTCTTGCCGCGTGATGATCACGTCCGTCGCGTTGCAGATGGCCAGGAGTTCCGCCTGGTAGACTGTGCAGTACGCGGCTTCACTATCCCAAATGGATAATGCAGCTCCGACCTTCCCCTCAATCTTGCTGCCGTCGGTGAAGATTCGCACCGCCTGCGCATTGTTGCTGTCTGGCAACTGTTGGTCTGCCAGGCACCTGAACTCTAGGGGCATTTGTGTAGCTGGATGAGGAGCTTCTGCAAACCTTACCGCACCTTCGATCTCCCTATCTCCTGGCACAAACCGGGATGACCCTCTTCTCGCTTCATACAGGGCGGCTGCCTCCTGTATGCGCAGATCTAGAGGTAGTATTCCGGACAGTACCAGTGCCGAGTTCAGGGAGATAGTACGGTAAGATTTACAGAGCTTCTGAACGAATCCTCGTTGGACCGAGCCTAGCTTCTTCCGTATTCCCAGCTTCTTTGTAGTGGGAGCCCAGGCTGCGGCTGCGTACGTTATTATGGGCTCAATCATAGCAGTGTAGATTGTGTGTATGATCTGTGCGTACAATCCCCAACTCACTTTAGCAGCACGGGACAGCTGCTTATAAATGTTAGCTGCCTTCCTGCAGACGTTCGCGGTATGCTCGTTGAAGCTGAACTTCTCGCTTATGGTTAGACCCAACAACTTCATCTTCTTAACCATACCAATTTCGAACCCGGCCATGCTCAGCCTTGGGGTATCATACTTGCGCATTACGACCATCGCACTGATTTTGTGCGGTGCGAACCTCAGCTTGTTTCTGACGCCCCAACTCTGAACATAGGTGAGGGCTGCCTTGGCAGATGTTGAAACTTCGGTCGCTGAGTCCCCATCCAGAACCAAGACGATATCATCGACGAACGCCTGCCCGAAGATTCCGCGCTGTTCTAATTCCTGCAATAGTGGGTCTAGAATGAGATTCCACAGGATGGGAACCTATTGACCCTTGAACACAGCCCTTGCTATTCACTCGCATGCATTCCTCCTCAGCGTAACGAACCTTGACTTTCCTACTGTCGAGGTAGCTGTCTAGCAGCATTCTTATGTTCACCGGGCACTTTTCCTCAGCCAGTCTGACCTTGATGGCTGGCCACCAAGCACTATCGAAGGCCCCCTCTATATCCAGTGACACCAGGACAATTAGCTTCTTCAGCCTCAACTTGTCCTGTACGTGCTTCATTAGCGTATAGAGGGCGTCCTCATTGCTTCTCTGGGGCATAAAGCCAAATTAGCGAGTACTAAACCGCGGTACAAGCTGCCATTTTACACGCGCTACTTATACCATCCTCTCCAGGACCTTCCCCAGAACCGGCAGTAGACCTATTGGTCTGTATGCCTTGGGGCTTAAGGTAATCTTCCTTGCCCAGCTTTCTGAGGACCACGACTGTGGCCTCCTTCCAGATGTTCGGGAAGTGTGCCAATTCAAGACAATGATTGTAGAGGGCAAGGAACGCATCCAGGTCCTGGTGGATCGCTTGACTGCAGATGTCAGACATCAGTCCATCCCCCTCTGGTGCCTTTTTGGGATTGAAACCTGCCACGGCGGTCTTCAGCTCCAGCGAGGCAAATGGTGGATCATGATATTCATCATGAACCCACTCATTTACTCGACTGACCGCTTCTCTCATTCGCCTGTGGTTAGCGTTGTCCTGGTCTACTCTGTCTTCGGGGTAGAACGTATCTGCAAATAGGGCGGCCGATTCACTTGGGTTGAGGATTACACCATCGCTGCATAGGGTCAGTTTCTCCTGCCTTCTGGCGGTCCTACTAATCACCCTGCAAATCCCCTCCCAGACCCCATCCCGATCCTGTTTCCGGCAGAACTCCTTCCAACTGGCCAGTTGGGCTCTCTTTGCTAGCATCTCGTACTCCTCTTTGGCCTTCAGGTACTCGTCTACGACCATCGCTCGCCGGACCGGCGCGGGCGCGGCATTGCGGATGCGGTTCTTCAGTCTGGTAAACTCCTTCTTCTTCGCAGTGAGCTCCTCGGACCACCACGGACAATTAATTTTACTTTTTCTATTTGTTTTAGGAATGGCATCTTCGCATGCTTAATCTATAATTTTACTATATTTTACTACTATTTCTTCTAAGTCTTGTTTACTATTTATTTCTTGTATGCTATTTAAATTAACGTTACTTTCAATTTTAATTTCCCCCAATTGTACTCTAAATGTTTCCCAGTCCGCTGTTCTTGTATTAAATTTTGTTGTTGTTCTAACTATATTCATCATTTTTTCCCTTTTTACATTGACGTTAAAGAATATAGTCTTATGGTCCGAGGATGTTGCTCCTGTGTCGACCCGCCAGCCGTCCACCAGGCCAAAAAGGTCAAGCGAGCATGCCGTGACATCCAAGTGGCTTTTATACACTCGACCACCTCTGACAGTGTGAAATGTGGGAGCGTCACCAGTTTTCAGCACCTGAAGCTCTTAGTCCTCCAGGGTTCCAGACATTTCCTCACCCTTGGAGTCTTCGATGATGCTGCCCCATCAAGGACTCTTAGCGTTTGCGTCACCGCCTGTAAGCAATCTACCGGTGGCCACTTCCGATTTGATCCGGGTCAACTGGTCCAGGTATGGCCCTATGGGTTGGTCTGGCTCGAAGTAGTAAGAAACTACTGCGATCTCACAGGCTTTGGTCCGGATCCCCACCACAACAAAGTTGTTTGTGGTGAGTTTCGGTGTAGGGAATGACATCCAGGTCATCGTCAAAGACGGCAATTGCCGGCTTCACCCTCCCACTTCCATCAACCTCGCACTGGTAGATTCGCGAACCTCGGTAATTCTTCAGGTAGGGCAGGTAGGGCGGGTAGGGTATATAGGGTAGGTTGGGTAGGTTGGGTAGGTAGAGTAGGTAGAGTAAGTACGGTAGGTAGGCTAGGCAGGGTAGGCAGGGTAGGCAGGGTAGGCAGGATAGGCAGGGTAGGCAGGGTAGGCGGGGTAGGTAGGGTAGGTGGGGTAGGTGGGTTAGGTGGGGTAGGTGGGCTAGGTGGGGTAGGTGGGCTAGGTGGGTAGGTGGGGTAGGTGTGGTAGGTGTGGTAGGTGGGTAGGTGGGGTAGATAGGGTTGGTAGGTAGTACGATAGCCAGTTGATGGTAGCGAAGCCACGGGGGTCAGCTTATAATAATATCTATACATATAAATAAAATTGGAGTGTCTGTTTGTAATATTGAAATAACCGCTTTTTACTACATGTATATGAATATATAAACGGTACATACACCAAAATAACATTTTTTACAATTTTTGTCTGTCTGTCTGTTTGTTCCGGCTAATCTCTGAAATGGCTGGACCGATTTTGACGGGACTTTTATTGGCAGGTAGCTGATGTAATAAGGAGTAACTTAGGCTACGTTTATTTTAGAAAAATTCTTTTATTTTAGAAATTTGTTAGGCGTTACGAAGTTCGCCGGGTCAGCTAGTAATATTATAAAGAGGAAAGATTTTTTGTTTGTTTGTACCGAATAGGATCAGAAACTACTGGACCGATTTTAAAAATTCTTTCACCAATAGATAGCTACATTATTCCTGAGTGAAATAGCCTATTTTTTATCCCGAAAACGCGTCCTGTGGGGTGGTCCACGGGAGCAAAGCCGCGGGGACCAGCTATATAATATTATAAAGAAGTAAAGTTTGTGAGTTTGTGAGGTTGTAGGGGGTAATCTCTGGATCTACTGAACCGGTTTACATGAAATGCGCGGGCAGAAGCTAGTAATAAATAATTCAGTTGACGAATTAGGAATGTAATCTTTCTCAAATTTGTGTTTGTATTTACTTTACGAACACAATCACCAACTTTGAGTTTAGGCTTCCACTGAACTAAATCATGTTTGTTTAATATTTGCTTTGATTAATTGTTCATTGTAACATCAAAAGGTTTCAATTGAATAGTGCGATGTTTTGTGTCGTACCTAATATCTCTTCAATTTATCTTCCAATGGTAGACCTTTCCACTTATAGTTTCAATTGAGACTAATATATATATAAATATATAAATATATATATATAGTTTATTTTTAACAGTTCTAATCAGTCTTTCTGCAATTGATGCTTTTTATTAGTAGAAAACGATGGGTAATGGTAAATGTTGTGCTTTTTCATAAGCGTGTAAAAAGTGTCGTTATAAAATTCTGTTCCCATAACAGTTTGTACATTAACAGGTTTACGATGGCTGTTAATCAGTATTCGTTTAAATGCATGAGTAACATCAAGGATGGATTACCAACTACACGTGGGTATTATTGATTCTTGAGTATTTTTCTACCCACTGTCGTTGGACTCAACGGCTTGTTTTGTGTTGTTCAGAAATGGCACAAACACGGCTATTTCTACAAATGTCTTTTAAATCTGATTTCACTGAGTCATGCATTATAGTTAAATTAGTTATATGTATTTCGTTTCGTGATTTAAATATCAACCTTTTCACTACAATAGTGAGAATTGAATGTAGCGTTAAATGACTGCGAACACTTACTTATAAATTATTCACCTTCCCCACCTACAAACTTTGTAGGTAGATCCATTTATATTATTGAACATTCTAACCGCTTTCCGTTCCATTCGCAACCGAACGAGATTATAAAAGATCATACTGAGTTTTAGAACTAAAATAGTGGAATAGGCGCCGAATCTGTATTTTACTGCACTATGTATGATTTCATTTATATTATTGGGTAGTCTACTCCACCGAAAGCGACGAACGCGAAGTGAGCCGTAGGAAGCCATAGGTGGTCGACTATTACTAATAAACTTGTAAAGCCTACTTAGTTGTGATAGTTTTTTAGTTTAACCTAACACCATACTCACCTAGCCTACCTACGAGTACTTACCCAGTAAAATGCCCGGGCGTACAATCCACAACACCAAAATTTCATCGAATTCGGATGAATAGTAAGGGAACGGATAATGTATTACTATAGTACAAACAAACAATATTTTTGTATAAATAATATAGATTATTAGCTTTAATTGTGGGACTCATGTACCTACATAAAACCATCTAAATAATCAATATTCGTCTTTTAGTAACTTCGAGGACATTTGAACGAGCGCTTCCCTAACCGGTGGATTGGTCGAGGCGGACCTATTGCATGGCCACCCCGGTCGCCCGACCTTAATCCCATAGACTTTTTTGTTTGGGGCTATTTTAAAGAAATAGTGTATCAAGGAGAGAATAACACCGAACAAGAACTACGACAAAAGCTCGAGTTTGCTAAGTTACAAATTCTAAATAACAGAGGTGCATTCCGCCGATTACGTGCGAATTTTATTAGGCGGTGCAGATTGTGTTTTATGGTCACAGGTAGGAACTTTGAGCATTTAATGTAAAAATTTGTATTTAAATAAAATTACTAAGGCATAATCGTTGTTTTTATAAAAAATCTAAACTTTCCTTTAAATTTACTATTTTATTAAATTTGCACCTTGATATGAAAAAACGACCGTAAAACCAAAACTAAAGATCAAAGAGTAAAGTTTTGTACCTCATTCGAATCAGCATTAAACCAGCAAGCTTTTTTAATACAGGGTCACTTTTCCGTAATACATTTTTTTTTTTCAAATGGTGGTCTTAAAGTGAGAAGTAATTTTTTGTAACGCTTCAAAATTTACGGAAAAAAATTCATTGCTCGTTAAGTTTGATACCAAGAGCTGCAATACAATTTTTGTAGTATTGATACATAATCGAGTCATAATACAACACCTTTTGTTTTATTGTTTTTAATCAATTTAATTTTCTACTGATTAAATTGTAAAAAGTCTCGGTAGTTTCATGGAAAAAACAAAAATAATTCATATCTTTTCGTGCAATGAAGTTATGGCCATGCTGGAGAAAGATTTTTTGTTGGAAATTACCTCCTTTGTCTCCCTGTTTCATTTGATCCACGACTTTTTGGCCACCCTGATAACCCGGCAGGTGGTAGATCTCCTAGTAAGTTTAGTTGGAATGGAATATAGGGAAATAATCAAATTAAAACAAATACCATGCTATAAAAATACAATATTTATTAAATCTATTAGACGGGTACACCCATCCATTAGATGGTTCAATATTTTGGCACCCTGTAAAAACTTACATATTGTCTCCGTTCCAATTTGAGCAGGTAAAATGAGAAACAATGTTGTATGTACACATGATTGAAATTGAAAAGAAAATTGTGATTTTGAAGTATATTGAAAGTGGGAATCAAGTTGCTGATATATATTCTAAGCCTTTATTTAAAGTTAAGTTTGAAAAGTGTAGAAGTGAGTTATTTTGATTAGTACTAACTACAAGTAGAGTCAGCAAATGTTTGTAATAATTACGAGGAAGTTTTGTTTAAATGTGGTAGTAGTGATGTGACATTGAGGAAGGGTGTTGGAGTAGCAATGTCACAACACTAGTTTTCGTTGTAGTCTCTAAAGTTGTCTATGACTTCTACTACCTACGGTCCACTGATGCTGAAAGCGAGTATCTGCTATGTTGGGTAAAATTTATTAAAAGTATTCTACTTTAAAACTGTTTTCGTTTCCTCTAACCTACAATAAATAAAAGCAACAATCTTGATAACAAAGCTGCAGGGTATGACCGAGTATCTGCTGGAATGCTGAAGGACAGTGACAGTGTGGTGGCAAGGCTGTAATCGTACATTACATATACGAAAGGGCTCACAGCAGGAGTGTAAATATTACCGCGGCATTTGAGAATAAATAGAGTGGTAAAAGTGACGGATGAGCAATTGTGGGACGTGCAAGCGGGATTTAGAGAGGGAATGGGCTGTATGGATCAGATCTTCTCTTTGAGGTGCATAGCCGAAAAACATCTAGCAAGGCACAAAAAAAGTGTATTGTACTTTTGTTGACTCGGAAAAGGCCTATGGCAATGTCTGGAAGGATGAATTTGTGGTCGACGCTATCCGGGTACGGTGTGGACTGGCGCTTAGTATGGTCACTGAAATCTCTATAAAGGGATTCCAGTGATTGTGTTAGGATTAATGGGGCGTATACGGAGTGGTTTTCTATATTTGGGAAGTATGTTTACAAGGGATGGAGAGATTGAAAAGGATGAGGAAAGGAGAGTGAATGCAGGAAATAAATTAATGGTGTTATACATGCGGTTGTAGC
Source organism: Orthosia gracilis (assembly GCA_947562075.1). NCBI lineage: Eukaryota > Metazoa > Arthropoda > Insecta > Lepidoptera > Noctuidae > Orthosia > Orthosia gracilis. Next base: position 23,843,576 of record OX387271.1, on the reverse strand, counting down.
GACAAAAATTGAAAAGAGAGTGCTAAGATGATTGGCCATGTTGGGACGATGAAAGAAAGGCGACCAACAAAAGGTATCTACAAGACAGACGTGAGTGGAAACGCAAGGAGGGGCGCTCTAGAAGGACATACATACGAGTACATTAAGGACATACTTACTGGTGATGTTCTTCAGAAGGCCCAGGTGCGCAGTAGTCATAATCTCATAATAATCTATGACTAGATGTATGAACGTAGGTGAAGCAAAAGAAATATGTAAGGATCGCAGCAGGTGGTGGTCTGTAGTTTCTGCCTACCCCTATGGGAAAAAGGCGTGAGTTTATGTATGTATATTCATAGAGTCACACTGTATTCTTCGTCGGTCCACCAACATTCAACACTCAGCAGACCGACATGCGACTACGTTAAAAGAATCGGATCTGTATTATCTGCGAGTACAATGGGATTAGGTACTTATTTGAATTTGGATAGGTTAGGAAAACACATGTTATTTGCTTTGTGGCCAATTTTTATTATATTCATTCAATATACAATACTTTTATTATATATATTTTTTCAGACAAAGAACACTTAGCCTTATATAAAATCAATAGGAAATTTAAAAGGCTTTTTATATTTTGTGGATTTTAATTAAACTAAAATCAATTTCAAATTTAATTACACTGTGTTTTGATCAATATGTGCCGTATGTGTACCGTGTGGTGACGGACCAATCAATACACATTACAAAAGTTATAACTTATTTACAATAAATATTTTTAATATCGGTAGGTAATGAGTTAGTTTTGCTTGCTAACATGGGGCTTCAAGCTCTTACAATTTTCTGATACTTATTATAACCAACTACAAAAGTTTAATGATTAGATTATAAACAATAATGCATTTTACAAATATTGATTACATAAGTACAAGACACTTTTGTCGTTAGTGCAAAATCTACAGGAGTTCGAGTATTACGCGCTGTGAAAAAACTTCCAACGATACCTTAATTTTAGAAATCCGTCCTCCACCCAGCCTGTAGTTTAAAAAACAGTTTTTATACGGATTTTAATGAAATCAGCCGTTTCTACTAAATAATATTACAAACCCACATACATAGATACGCGCCTTGGTAGTCGGGTAGTAAGGATTCACTCAATTGCCAGTGTTGCCCGTGGCATATAGTCAAATATAACATGAGACATCTCAAAAAGTAACATTTTCATGAGAAAAGTAACAATACCTTATTTTATGTGACAAACGACACTAATAATATTAATTAAAAACATTTATTTCAGGTATAAACCCTTAGTAGAAAATATCTTTAAATTAAATTATTCAATCATGAATACTAAATCACACAAAGATAAATACAAACAAATAAATAAAACATTAATATAACATCAAATAAATTCAAATTCATATTCAATCATAATCATATTCATTACAGTATTCTCTTAAGTGTGACACTATGCCACTTGTCTATCACAACAGTGTCGCACATAAGGACAGTCCAACCTTTTTGCTATCATACTCAGAACGGCATTGGAGCTGCCTCGCACTCTGTGCACAAGAGACGCTTAGGACAGAGTTTCCGCATGGTCGCATGAAAACAGTCCGTGCGCGCCCATGGGAACATATCCAAAACGCTGCAGTAGCGAAGCAAACCCAAAATCGCTCTGAAGGAATTGTTTAATTGAATGCGGCGGATGTTGTAGCTTTTCTGTGTGTAAAGCCCACAGGCTGCAGGTGTATACGGAAGTGCAATATGCTCGGAAAAGAGTTATTTTCACGCCATCTAAACAACGTGCAAATTAACTATATATAACTATAATTTGGCACATTTTACAAAAAATCATCATGTTTTTAAGATTTTTTTACGATTGTTATTTAGTGACTGTAGTAAACTGTTTTCTTACAAGTATAGGCTGGGCGGAGGACGGGTTTCTAAAATTAAGGTATCATTTTAAGTTTTTTATCTGACTGGCCAAAAAACTTTTTTATTGGTGTCCGTATCATCAGTGAAAAAAAATCGAAGACTGTCTGAGTCGTCAGCAAGTTGCTGTGTGAGCCTAGTCTAGCTTACAACTTGTGTTTAACAATAATTCTGTACGAGTCAATAATACTTATACAGCAAAAGTACTCATTTAACAAATCAGTCGTAACTAAAACGCCGTCACACCCTCACGTCGCAGCATTAAGTGCGGCTCAGGTTAATAGACAAGAATCCAAATCGGTGTCCAGAAATAAACATTGCAACATAACAGTAGTTTGGTGTTATAACTTCTACAATAACTACCGCGTTACTCGTCAACCACGAGAAAACCCCAACAAATTCATACAGATATAATAAATGCATGATACCAAAAAAGGTTCTTATCATCAGTGCTCTTCTCTAACCGTCCCCGGACACTGGCAGCATTCCTACATTTTGGTAGCTACCAGTGGAAGCGCCTTTTTAACGAAACAAGCTTCAGAATAGTCTTACCAGAAGGTTCGTTGTTTAATCAATAAATAAGTATTAAGAAGCTAACGGTAACAGGAGACTGTGGTTTCCGAGGCAGGAGCAACTTAAGAAGCCATTGCAGTGGAAAGATGCTAAGCCAGAGAAACATTAATAATTCAATTTCTGTAGTTCGTCACGTCGCTCCACCACAAAAAAAGTACTAGTTATATTGCTTTACAGAGTTCCTATAAATTCGGCGACCCAACCTGTGCCACCATTGTTCATGGTGGTTACAAATACTATCTTCACAAAGTTATCGTCACTCGTGTAGTCTGCAGGCGTGTCCTCACAGAACGTCCGCACTACTACACCCTTACTGTTCACGAGCTGCACGTAATTCTGTTCGCAAGTTATACCCAAGTCGAACGTAGCGAAATGTAGCAGTAATCGTGTTTCTAAGGGGGTCTCTAGCTCCCACTCGCAGGTCGAAACCCGCCTGTAAGCGTTAGGATACAAGGGACTGGTGACTTTACCCGCAACGCTTTGCATTTTTCCACCGCATCCACGACCTCTATCGGATATCACGTAAACCAAATCAAACAGTACACGATCACCATTATGTTCGTGATTGTGAAACAATAAATATCTACCAGTGGAGAAGACAGGGTTACCCTCAGATTCTAAGAAAATTTTTGAAAGGCTAGACGCAGTGGCGTTATTGCCGTCAAAAATTTCAAGATAACACTCTTCGTTCCAGTATTTTGGGACGGCACTCAAAAAGTACGCGGATATCGTGTAGTTAACAGGAGCGGTGATCAGCGTGTAGCAGTCATGCTCGGTGTTTCCGTCAAAGTCACTTACATAAGTAGCCTGTACTCGTCCGTGAGGCTCCGTATAATTTCTGCCACAAAATCCTGTGAATACTGCTTCTATTTCCATTCCTTTGTATACCTTAGTATCGGACTCCGGTGATGTGATTAAGTTTATAGACGTTGTTCCATAGATATAAAAGTCCGTAGGCTCCTTTTGCCCGCATAACTCAAATCGATCGGGAAAGCGCAAAGAGCTGTCGTAAAAGGAATTACGGCTAAAGAAGTCATCCATACGGCTGCTTAAGATATAATCTTTTCCCAGCGTAGTATTCTGTATGCTTGGATTGCTAGATATAATCAACTTGTCTCTATTGCAGCGCTTGACGCCTGTGCTATCAGCGACAGGGGGTTGTAAGTCTAATTCTTTAACAGTGATACGTAGCAAAATGTATGGAGACGCACTAACATCCAAGCGATATACGCAATGAAGGCCGCGAGGAATGGATCCGGTATCATAACCCGGGGATTTCAAGCGTTGTGGCGTATTGCTCACTGAAATGAAGGAGGTCCCGCATACTGACGGCTGAGCTGTTAAAGTGGACACGAAGCCTTGACTGCCTATTGCACCATCCGTGGACAGCCTTACGCTCATCACATTTCCAGAAGTAATTAATTGCGGTGGGAGAATGTGACCGCAATACGTACCTATTACTAAGCTATTAGGGTTTAAACCATCTTTTATTTCAACTAAGTCGCAATCGCATTTACTGTATCCTAAAGCAGTTTGGTTGACTTCTTGGCAGGGGGCTACGTGGAACGAAGAGAATTCGATTTTGATTACAGTGTCAGGCGGTGATACTATTGACCAAAGGCAATCTAAGTATTCTTCGTATACAGAATGACCCATGAAAGGAGATTTTAGAGCTTGGGACGAAGTTGTTGTTAAATTAATAAGCCCACCACAATTTGCTGCCTCAGAATAGCTGAAGTAAACTTGAACTTTGAAACCTTTGAGGTTTACGCTTCCGTCTGATACAAACTGTAACAACGCCGTAGTCCCTTTGCTTCTGAGTGTGGTTGTTGAGTTGATATTACCACACATTAGCGCTAAGCGCTTATCATCATCAATGATATGTCCGTCGAATAACGCGATGTAATCATTATAACAATCTGTTGTGGTTTCTAAGTCAATAAATAGGAATTTCAGAACAATTATCTTGGTAGGTGGTGCTTCAATAAACCACGTGCAATTCATATTTGTTTCGTAAGTTTCAGAATGAAACGGTGTGAGAACAGTAGTTTCGTTTACTCTGCCTCCACATGAATAAATTAAATAAGCAATACTAAACCCTTTCATCTGTATATATCTATCACTTTTAAATATCAATGATATTTCGTCAGACTGAATTGTGACGGGTGGAATTTTGTCACCGCAATAAACTTCATAAAGATAGTTATAATCTGACTGACTTGATACTGTCAAATTATCAGACAGACAGTCAGGAGCAGAGCCTTCTAGTTCAAAGTCAAGGAATCTCAGTAAAACTTTATCTTTTGGAGCAGATATTTTATATTCGCAACTCATACGTGGTGGGTAACTATATGGAAAACCTGGACTATACAAAATTTGTTCCTTTTGAGTGGCTACATAATTTCCACCACAGATAGAATCCCATTCAGCTTTGAACCCATCTAGATTTTTGTCGGCATCTGTACGTAAGACAACTTTCATGCGATTAAAAGTTGAGTTATAAATAGGTGGCGGATTTCGTCCACATACCTTTGCTATTTCTATAAACTCATTGTCCTTCCAGTCATAAATTAAGACAGAATCTTTAGTGCAATTAGTAGTATCCTCAATAAAAAATCGTTCCACAAATTTAAGAGATACTCTGAAACCTAGATCAGCCCGTATCACCCAGGAACATTCCTGGTTAGGCAAATAATTACCAGGATAATTTGGCGATACAAATGTGGTTTGATATGAACGAAGAAATCCGCCGCATTGGTTAGTAACCACAGATTTAGCCAAAAGCTTTAGGTTTGTTTCGTTTTTCACATTCGAGTGATACTCAATGAGCATGGAACTGAAATGCATAGATAACGGGCTATCTAGGGGCGTTTCTTTGCAATATTTACCAATTACTTGTGCGTTTTGTCTTAAGTTTGTATTTATTATCAAATACTCGTCATCGCAATTGAACGTGAATTGCCCTTCCATTTTAATTTCATATCTATTATTCGGGCCGGTAAGAATCCAAGCACAGTCAATGGTATCATTATATGAATCTGGTAAGTTTAAAATATTAACTGGATTTTCTCCTACTTCAATAACACCACCACATGGTTGAAGTTTCCATTCTAAATTGAAGTAAAGCGAACTAGATTTACTTTTAATTGCAGAAATGTCAATTATTGGTAATGGTATTCTGTATGATACTTCGGTGTTTCCACAAATTTCCCTAGAAATTCTATATTTCACTGTCTTAATAACGACTTGCGGATCAAAATATCTACAACTTGTTCTCGCTACAGACGAATTCATCGTGGCCTTTAACATTATAGAATTGTAAGTAAGATTTTTTATGAGACCATTATAATCATTGTTTGTATTTACTTGACTATTATAATGCCATTCGCAAGTGTAAGATCGATTTAGGTCCGGTGACAGGAGAACTTGGTTCGTATCAGATAGGTCACCACCGCATAGCGCTTCTTGGTCAGAACTAAACCTAGCTTTGAAGCGATGCGAGGAAGCTGTACGATTGAGCCATACATAAACTGCCATTTTGTTTCCAGAAGATTCAAAAACATTCGTTCCAGGAATATAATCATCGCTAGGGATTGACTGAATACTAGTATGGAAGGTAACGTCGTTGAAAATACCAATTCTGTGCTTTTCTATGTTCATGTCTATTAGCTCTAAGCGCACTCTTCGAGACTTGTTAGGCACTTCTATCATCCACTGGCAGTACCTCAGTGTAGTCTCTTGAGGGTAACTTGGAGAAGTTAAGTAACCGTCTGAAGTTGTTAATAAGCCGCCACACATAGGTCGAGATGAATTAAAGCTAATTTTAAATCCTCTATTGCTAGATGTTTGATCCCATGCATCCGGCTTACCGATATAAAGTTTAATAGTAAACTCGTTTCTTGAAGTTTCAATTGGCTCAAGGGATATATCATCATTGCATATGCTTTTTATTACGGTGATAGTGTTATTGGCAAGCATAGTTTCTTCAATTGTTATCTTGGTGCCACAAGATAATTCAGATCCAGGTAACTGAATATCTTCGGGTCTAATTTGAAAAACGTGTCTTGGGGGTCCTATAATGTGCCACTCACAGACTGTTCCGAACGGAAGCATTTGCATGTGCGGGTATCCAGGTGATTTGAGTTCTCCGGCGTCGGTGACAAGAGTTCCACCACAAGTATCAATGGTTACGTTAGCTTTGAATCCATTGCGTGGATCCGAGACCTGAGTCATGTATTTTATATACATTGTATTGCCAGTACTCTTAATGGTTCCAGGTCTATCATTCCCACAATATCGGCCGTGTAGAGGAGAAAATTTCGTTGAACCAAAACGTATTTCAACGGCCTCTGTTACGCAATCATCTTCATGGTCCAAGTCAAATCTATCAATGAAATCTATTCTTAGAATTTCTCCAGGTGGCCCGCTAAATACCCACTCACATTCTGAATACGGAAATGGTACTGAAGGATAATTTGGTGAGCTTATTATTTCCCAATTGTGATCAGGTGTCAGAGACGAAGTTGAACCACATTCATAGTTGTTCTCTTCATAATGAATAACAAAATTTTGATAGGCGTATGATCCTTTTGTGTAACTTATAAATAACGTATTACTAGAAGTAATTATATCTGATTTAATTTCGTGATCGTAACCGCAATATTTTCCACTTGCCAAAAGGGGCGCTTCCTCAGAATCACCATTCCGTAATATAACGTAGGTTGGACAGTTATCATTTTTATTTGTGATATTAAAACTATTGAACTCCAATTTAATAGTCCTGCCGGGGCGCACTTTGACAACCCAGTTGCATTTAATATTGGCCGGGGGGTACTGTCGTATATATGGCGTTTGTACGTCCCACCAAGTCGGACCGACTTCACCAGACAAACCAGTCATGAGTCCTCCGCACATAGAGTTGACTTTAGCACGAAATCCTGTCCTAGTAATGGATCCATCTGTTTTAAATTTAATTTTCATATACGTGGATGAATTAAAGCCTATATTGGATGATTCTTTTGTACATATATTTTCCCGGACTGGCTTCCAATGTCCAAGAGTGTCAGATGAATAAATAGAAACTGAATCTGCAAAGCAAGAGTGAATGTCTTCGATATTAAAATCATCAAATTTTAAACTTAAATGTCTTCCCATTTGTGATTTGTAAACCCATTCACAATTTAAATCATTGGAATATGCCTTTGGATAATTCGGCGATGTGAAAGTAATCGTACCGTTTTCAGGTAAAACCATTACAGTATCATTTGAACCACAGTTTATTCTATCTCCATTTTCTGGTTCAAAATTTCGAGAAGCTTTTGTCCAACTCATATGGAATTTCGAACCCGTGTTTGATTGATCCGTTGTAAGTGTAATGTATACTACACTGGAGGAACTCTGAATGACCTTCGTTTCAACCAGTACACCATTAAGTTCTTCTATAATTGGAGCGGTTGAATCATATCCATCATAAATAGTTAACTTGTTATAGTTTACCTCGCTGTGTGAATAAATATCTAAAACATCAAGTGTAATTGATATAGTATCTGAACCGGTAACAAGCACGCGCCAACTGTATTCGCCAGAGCCTAAATATCGAGTTGGGTACAATGGAGAAGATATCTCACCACTGTCGCCCGTAATATCATTTTCTCGTTGAAATCCATAATGCAAGAGAAAGCCTTGACCATTGGTTTTGGAGTTACTGTGGAACTTAATATATATTTGTGATGCTGTGCTATGATTGCTAGGCGTTTCACTACTACAATATACACCCAATAGCCGACCAGCACCGTTAGTTTCGCGAACTTCTACGTAGTCATCGTTGCAACCTTCAGAGAATTCTAAGTCAAATCGTTCGAACTGGACGTATGCAGTGTTTCCAGGGGATGATTTAAGTATCCATTCACAATCAGTGTTTACAGGGTATGGGCCGGGGTAGTTCGGAGACGCGATGGTCCCTTCTTCTGAAGTTAATGTTCCTCCGCAGGCGTTACTAAGTGGTGAATAGTGGGCTGCGAACATTCCAGTAACTGTACCAGCGTAGGTGCCGAACTCTATCGTCAAGGCGCTACCACGGCTGACAATCATTGGCGGGACTTTGCGACCACAATATTCGCCGATTAAAGGAGCATTATTGTCATCTCCATCGAGAACCCGCAGGTAAGAGGAGGGGCATGATCTATTTGTGATTACATTACTGTCTTTTGGCAACGACATTAGAGTCAATGTTAAATATATTTTTTGATCGGGTGAATCCGCAAGTATGGTCCAAATACAGCTTTTGTTGGTATGTTGAATAAAGTTATCGCTCTCAATGATACCCTCACGTATCGCCTTTATAAGAGCACCACACGTGACTGTAAAGTTAGCCTTGAAACCTTTGGCCGTTCCATAACCATCGGTTTTGAATTGCAAAACTAAGCTATTGAATTTGCTAACAAATTGTGTTTGATTTGAATTTGGACATATACGGTACGTGTAATTTGAGGACGGTCTATAATTGCTGTCATAATCATAAATTTGAATCGAGTCTCCACAGGACCGTTCATCGAATTCATAAACAGAATAAAGATCAAGATCTATAAAGTTAAGTTCGATGCGATGATATGCGGGGACGGTTATATACCAAAGACAATCCAAATTACTGTCGTAATTCTTTGGGTAGTTCTTGGAGTATATGAGCCCAGATTTGGAATTCATAGCACCACCACATTTTGAATTGGAAGATCGAAATTGTGATGAGAAATGAACATCCCTGAGTGTAGAGTTTTTGGATAAGCGCACCAACATGAAATTGCTATCAGACTGCACGGACACGTACTCACGATGGCAAGTTTTTGTAAGCAGTGGAGCCATTGTGTTTTGACCGTTATATATTTCAATAGCATCTGTCGTACAATTAACGGTATCTGTCATATAAACCTCTGTAAATGTGATTATAATACTCTTCCCTACTTGAGTTTCTATCAACCACTCACACTCAAGCTCCTGGTCGGTAGTTTTACTTTTATCAAGGGTTATAGTGCCCATGGATTTTTTTATGTGTCCTCCACATCCATAACTGATCCATTCCAAGCGGAAACCAGTGCGGGGCATATAAATACCAGTGGCAAATTTTAATTGGAATGTATTACTCTTTGTACTGATTGGGTGCGGAGTTGTAGTACCGCAGAGTTTAGTTGAATAATTTGGATCAGATAACTCTTTTGTTTGCAAATAGTCTCGACTACATTCGGCGTTGTGTACGGGATGGCGAGCTCTACGCCAATGATGTTGAAATCGGGGGGTTCTGTAAACATCAAAGTGTATGAACGTCACATTAATTTTATTACCTTTGGGTACTGTAATGCTCCATATACAATTTAAGTGCAAGGGGTAATTACCTGGATAGCCCGGGCTCTCAATTACTCCATATCTTCCAGTTATATTATTATTACATATTGTTTGATAATTAAACAGGAATCCTTTACCACCCTGATATATATCAGATCTAAATTTAACGTAAGCGTAATTAGTTGTTGTTTCGATACTGGCTAACTCCGGTGTCATGTAACAATGCTTTCCTAAAACGTTGCTACTCGTGTCGCGACCGTCAAAGATTTCCACATAATCGTCCCTACAGCTAGGAGTTCTTTCAAGATCAAGCTCTGTAAATGAAATACGGATCCGTGAACCTTCACTGGTAACTATTCTATAGAAACATTCGGCGTTTTCGTTGTAATCATTTGGATAGTTCGGCGATGATACAGAGCCAGACGGGCTCGTCAGAGTGCCGCCGCAACCTGTTATAGTACCGTCCCATTCGATTTTGAACCCAGCCCCGGTTAAATAGAAATCAGAATGAAAATGGAGGTGCAGAGCATTGGATAATGATACGATTCGTTTTGATTGGAAACTGCCACAATACTGACCAATCAATGGTGAATTTTCGTTTGCACCATTTCTTATTTCTAAAAAGTCCCCTAGATTACATTTGTCTCGAATAGGTCGTTCGAGACTAAACTGTGAAATATTGAGCATGATCTGCTGCCCGATTGGCACCGTGATAGTCCATGTACAATCGCGATTGGGTTCGTACGGGCGAGGCCAGCCAGGCGAGTATATAAAGCCATGAGTTTTAATGTACGATCCGCCGCAATGTGTTTTTTCATCTAAAAATGTATATGACACAGAAAAACCTGAAGAACGAATACTGCCGTCAGATTCAAAATTTAACCTGAGCCGGTTAGTGGATGTGGTTAAGGCAGGAGGCGCGCGATTACTACAAAACTTGCCCAAAACATTACTTTCATTATTTTCGTCTATCTCTAGTAACTCCAGGTAGTCGCTGCCACAGCTGGGCATATCCTCAATGTCAAACCTGTTCCAAGTCAACTTAATGTGCATTCCTTCAGGAGCAATTAGTAACCATTGGCAGGATTGATAGTTTTTGTAAGTATCGTCTCCGGATGGATGATTTATTAAGCCAGTTGTGTCTCTATAAATACCCCCGCACTCTTTATCGATGGTAGTATAGTTAGCGTAGAATCCCGTTCCCGAAAGACTTAAATCTGATTTGAATCTTATGTACATATAATTAAGAGTGGATGTTTGTACAGGAGGCGCGCTAGGGCCGCAGTATCTGCCTAGTAGAGTAGAATTCTGGTCGTGGCCGTCCCTCACCTCGACGTTATCGTATTGGCAATTGGAGTATCGGTTGTCTTCAATATCAAAATCTTGGAATGTCAATTGAATTGCCTTGCCGGGAACTGTGCTGATGATATAAACACAAAATTTGTTCTCTGGGTAACTGAACGGATAACCGGGTGATTTAATAACTCCGCTATCGCCTGTAATAGTTTTCTCACATAAGGCCTCGTACGTGATTCTGAAACCCTCACCGTGCATACTCCTGTCAGTTTTGAATTTAAAGTAAAGCTCATTCGACGACGATGTATATGATTTAGGAAAAGTAGTTCCACAAAATTTGCCGACGAGTCGTGAGTTAGAAGACGGACCGTCATAAATTTTTAAATAATCGTATTGACATCGAAAAGATCGTTCGAGCTGAAATGACTTGAAGGTTATTTTTATCTTGGTATCCAAGCTAGTTTTAATCTTGTACTCGCATAATAAATTACTAAGATAATGGCCATTATAAGTAGGAGAAACGAGTTCCCCTGTGTCAGAAGTGTAGTAACCTCCACAGCCAGGAACACCTTCGACAGGCGCATAAGCGATTTGGAATCCATTTCCCGAACCGTAAGCGTCTGAATGAAAGTGAATCAAAATATCGGAGCCCGCCGACTGGACGGGCGCGGGCTGCGTCGTGTTACAGTACCGGTTGATCAGAGGATCCGTCGTGTGTTCACCGTCATAAATTGCTAAATAGTCAAAACTACAGTTTGAATGTGATTCAATATCGAGGGCAAAGAAATGTAAGTTAATCCTTTTACCGAGAGAGGTCGTTAAGTGCCAATAGCAATCACGATTAGGAGGGTACGGCCCCGGAGAGCCTGGGGAGCTGATGTGACCGTGCGTGGTGGCGTCGACCTCGCCCCCGCACACAGGGGCAATACTAGTCCAGTGTAATGCAAACCCGTCTTTAGCGACTGTTTTATCTGAATGAAACCAGAAATATAAATTGTTATGACTTGACACGATGTTACCGCCTTTAGGAAAATTATTGCCGCAAAATCTTCCTAGAAGTTGGCTAGAAGATTTTCGACCATCGTGAATTTGTAGGAAATCGTACATACATTCAGGACTTCCTTCTAAATTAAATTTACTGAACGTTACGTTAATTACTTTATCAGGAGCCGTGTGTATTACCCAAGCGCATTGAGAATTATGATTATACGTCGTATTAGTCAAAGGATAAACAATGCTGCCTTCTTCGTTATCTAGAACACCGCCACAAGACTTTGTCCTTACCTGACACAAGGTGCCCGAGTACTGCGCCGCGCACTCACAGCGGAAGCCTCCAATCGCACTGTCGTCTGCTCTGCAGATTCCTCCGTTGTGGCAAGGATTTATTCTGCAGGCGTCGGCGGCCATCTCACAGTGAGCTCCGCCGTAGCCCCTGAAGCAGATACACGTGTAGCCGGTACGCAGAGAATGGCATTGTCCGTGGATACCACATGGATTGACTTCACAACCGGCAGTGTAGTTTCCACCGCCCGTTGAAACGTAGCAGCCGCTGATTCCTACTCCATCGCCTTCCATGCCATCGGGGCATATACATTGTGCTGATTGTCCAGTTGGCGATGCGCTTTCTATGCACTGCGCGGATGGGTGGCACCCTCCATGACCGATGTTGCAGGTACCTCTCCAGGAACACGTAACTCCGTCGCCTTGATAGCCAGGTGGACATGAGCCACATATGCGGGAGCCAATCGTGTTGTGACATGTCACCAGAGGACTACAGCCTCCGTTGGGAGTAGTTGTGCATTCGTCAATATCGTAACAAGTGTATCCGTCACCTTCATAACCAGAAGGACACTGTCCACATCGGAATGAGCCCGGTAGATTGATACAGTCAACCTTGGGGTTCACTGAACACCGAGGACCTTGGTAGGACTCGCATTCGTTAATGTCGGTTAAGCAAGCAACGCCGGTACCATTCGTTGTCCACCCCTGGCGGCATATGCATTGAACACCGTCGCCTGAATTTACTTGTAGACAAGTTCCATGGCCGCACATTTCAAAGTCACCACCGGAACAATCCTGTTTTTTCCTTGTACAATGTAAGCCGAACCAGCCAGATTTGCACAAACACTCGTACGATCCTGGCCTGTTTATGCAGGTAGCTCCATTTTGACATCCGAGGTCCGTTCCAGCAAAATTGCGGCATTCGTTTACATCGACGTCACAATCTCTGCCTTCCCAGTTTGAGGGGCAAAGACAATGGTAGCCGTTCACTAAGTTGAGACAAGTTCCACCATGCTGGCACGGATGAGATTGACATTCGTCTTTTCCTCTGTTATTTAATTGGTTTTGTAAGTTCAAAACTTTCCTGTGAATACTGTTGACTTTCCGCCAAAGCATTGATATATTGAAGAGAAAGTCACTTGGCAGCGCAGAATCCTTGTTCTCCAATCTCTCAAGTCTTTCTAATATGCCGTTTATATTCTTGTCAGTGTTTTCCGTACTCGATGGCTGGTACTGCGTTCCGTCACTCGGGGTGTTTGGGTGGAGTACATTGATATCGCCAACAAAGACGCTCGATTTCGGTCCATTGGGGCGTAGATAAATATTTTTATCAAACGCAGGTTCCAGAATCAGATCTCCTCCAGATGTTTTGATTTTTGGTCGGTCTTGGTAGATTTCACAATCAAGGGGAACGAACCAAAGTACTCCTAGCAGGAAGAGACATTTTCCGAGTGTGCTGGACATGGTCCATGTGTCCAGGTAGACGGTTGTGTTGGGACTGTGCGCTGCACTGGTTTTTGGAGTGCCGATATAACTTGTGTTATCATAGGGGGCGTATTGCTGTACGCCCCTATGATGATGACTGATAATTTCTTTTTATGATTAACCAATTCGGGCCATCTGGTGTAGGAAATCGATGATATGAAATCATGTGTTTTCTAGAATGTCTGAAGATAAAGATATATTTATTTGCTCAAACACGTGTACACATGCAAGAATAAATATTACGTGCATGCAGGATAACATTAAAAAATATCAAAATTTTGGACATGTTTGCCACATACTCGTAATATGGCGTGTTAATTTTTTGAAATTTTATCATGAACATTAATCAGTGCACTATGAATAATGCCCGGGCAGTATGAATCAAGGCAAGTCAAATCGGGCAATTTTTTGTAAAGTTAATTTAGACCCTGCAGACAGAAATAGGCTTATATTGCTTAAATAATAATCGTACTTACCTATTCTATATTAAAATCAAAGTTAACGCTGAATCGATTTAGATGTAATTTGGTATAGACATAGTTTGAGGTCGTGGGAATGACATAGAATTGTTTTTATCCTGGAAATCATCCTTAACGCAAAATTTAGGACGATAATAAAGGGTGCCGTAAACACTTGTAGTTGGTTGGAAGTAGGGCTGTACAGGTAACTTTGTCTACGTCTCCACAAATGTGATCTTTTGCCAAGATTTTTCGGCAGTGGCGGAAAGGGGGATGGAAGTTTGTATACCAGCAATTTTGGACCAATAATTTTTCAAGTAAGGCAGCTCACACACCTACAATATTATTGCGCGACAGAAAAAGTTTTTCGAAGAACTAATGCTACGCACCGAAAACCAGATACAATATATAATACAATCATAGATATTAGTTAAAAAAACATAAAATATTTATTCAACGGGTGCAATCCCAACACTTTCATAGATAGAGCAGTTTTATTCGGTATCTGACTTAAGCGCTTATTACACTACCCGATATTCAGGGCCCTGTGGCAAGGGTGAGCATGGCCCCTAAACTGGGAAGCCTCTTTTTTCATCTGTAATGCACTAACAAATGATATACTGATATACAATCATCAGGAACACAGTAGTAACATTGTTTTTTTTATTCATTATATATATTGAAACACAAGTACTAAATGGAGATGCACATCCTGGTACTTCTCAAGACTTCCTCGTAATAGAAGAAGATTTGGTGTCTGACACCTAATCAACTTGTTTAAAAGTTGAATGTTCCAATAGGCCTATTTCACCGCTCCTGATGTATTTTGTAAGCACACCGAGAACAAAGAAAAGTTTAACTGAAACAAAAAAAAAACATTTTTATAATCTCAGCGTGTCTATAGTAAAAAGAAAGAATCAAAAGCAAATTAATGAAGATGAACTAATAAGCAAAAGGTTTGAAATATAGGAGATTCAACGACAATAAGAAGTAATATAATTAGAAAATAATAATTTTATATTAGAAAAAACTAAAATTTTACTGGATGTTGATATTGAATTAAATAGAACTCTTCTAGAAAATGCAAAAATAGACCTAGAATACAAAAAAAGAATTTTAATCTATAAGGGTTGTACACAAGTATTGATATTAAAATTCTTCTTTTTAAATTCTAGGTCCATTCAAGCATATTCTAAAATAATTCTCTTTAATACAATATTAATCAATGAAACTCCCATATTTGTATCCTTTTGGTTGCTAGCACATCTTCATTTTATAACTTGAAATACAAAACAAATATACTTATTATAATCTACCATTTGTTTTTTATTTGTGTTCCCATAGTAAGCACAACATAAAATTTTGCCGTGTAAATTTATCTTAGGTAAAGATATTTATATAAGAAAAACTTTACCAACTTAAAATATTGTTCCAGCAATAACCAACGAAAATGGTTTCCCTCAGAGGAAAGGGGTCGTTCAATAGATTCTGTAACAATATCTTCTTCAGGAGTGAGATCAATTATTACTGTGTCATTTTGCTGTAGAGCTATATTATGTAGCACAGCTGTTGCAACAATTACAGCTAATGTGTAATCTAATTTTAATCTTAATTTTGGAGAAAGGCATGCAAATCTTCTTTTTCACACACCAAATGTCCTTTCAACTGTTTTTCTGGTCTTGATTTGTGCTTCATTGTAATTTTTTCCGCATTTGTAGCTGGATTTAAAAATGGCGTCATCAAGAATTATCCACAGGGATAAGCTCTATCTCCCAGGAGATGACCATCTCTCTAATTGTTATCCAGCCGTGCTTGCAGGAATGAGTTATGATACACATTACTGCCATGTGTTGATCCATACCAGCGAACATCTATATCATTCAGATTTGTAACTTTGCATCACACACAACTTATACATTAATATTTATTTATTTGGAACAAAAAAATTTATACAATTACATGTTTTTGTTCCAATAGAAAAGGAACCTTTTCTATTACTAAACAGTTCTGCTTGCTTACCTCCAGGAGATTGAATGGGTATGTGGGATCCATCTACACAACCAATTACATTTGGAAATCCACTTATATTAAAAAAATGTGCTTTGACTTCTCTCAGATCATCAAAATTTGGCATATCTATATAACTTATTGCCAGCTTGGCTATTTCCTTGCTTACTTTATACACTACTCTTGATACAGTGGTTTTGTGAACGTTAATGTCATCATCAATTACTACTTGAAAAGTGCCTGTAGCGTAAAATCTTAATGCGATAAAAATTTGTTCTGAAACAGACAATGTATATTTGTGATGTGTGACGGGATAGACCGATAGCGCTAGGTTTTGTGGTTTCAAAAATATTAAAGTTGTTCGTTTTTCGCATATAGTTGCCTGACCATTTGCACAACCTAATACATTAGTTTGTGTCGTCCTAGGTATTTGCATAGGTAGAAATTTAGGTATTTGTATTTTCGACCAGTATTGGAAGAAAAGAAAATTAGAGATGAAAATGTTACTTTCATGATATTAACGAAGTAGTAACTGATGTACATAGGCATTTTGTGTCATCTCTGTCCACGAGAATCCTAGTACTTAACCAGTACCTAACACATTGCCCAACTAGCTCTAAAAGAATATTATAATAGGTTAAATAGGTGTTACGCGTTTTAGAGTACTGATATCTGTTGTTCAAAAGATTTTGTGTCGAATTCATCCACGACTTTTATAGATATTATATTTTTTTATTACAACACCCTGTAAAATCCACAAAAGAAAATGCAAGTTATTTTACGTTATTGTATGAGTTTACGTGTTTTTGATTATTATGGTGTAACAAAACACTATTCATAATTTGTGTTGTTTTTATCCACGGAATCTTATTATTTAAGAAAAATACTAGACTTCTTCGCACGAAGGGCAAGCGCGGGAAAAAGCGCGGGCGCAGGCGGTGGCTGCCGGACAGCCAGACGCGCGGCGCCTTTATTTGTTTACATTCGGTCTTTGCAAGTTGCAACAAACAAGTGCGTGCGTTATTTGCGATGTATTTGATTGATTAAAGCCCACTTGCACGAAAAACTTATCTCAGAATTAGTTGCTAACACGAGGTTAAATTGACAAATATTGTATAACAAACAGTCAATTTAACCTAGTGTTAACAACTAACTCCGAGTTAAGTTTTTTGAGCAAAAGTTAGTTATGAAACTGCGAAAGACAAAATTGGAGGTTAAATATAATAAATGTGTTATATCGAAACCCAATATGAATAACATTGTAACTCAATATGGCATGGTTTTCAACACAGTTTTTTTTTTCAATTTTTATTACTGATTTGCAGCTGCAGGCATAGGTTTAGGTTGGCTGTATAATTTTAGGTTTCATGTCGTTATTTTTATTGATAAAATTAACAAAAAAAAAATGTGCTATGTTACAATGTACATATTTTAAGCATTTTTGAAAAGCATTGTAACTACCGTAACAATGGGGTCATGAAAACATTTGAAAGATTTTTCCTGTGAATATTATCTTATTGTACGATTACGAATTATATCGACAAAAAACATATGTGATAAATATTATTGTAAGCAACCATTACAATGTATGTCAATGTTACATTCGGATAAAAATACATGTTAAGGCGCAGTTACCCCTGAGTAGCTAATTTTAAAATGAGAATCACGTCTAAAATGCTAGTCGTAATTTTTTGGTAAAAATATATGTTAATTTAGACTATTTTCTTAATAATTTGATCTAAGAAAATTTTAAGTTTTATTCCTAGTAAATAGTGTAATTAATTTGTAAAGTTATGTCTAAAACGGACAAAAACACGACAATCGCAGCAAAACCGCTGGGCGTATTTTAATGAAATTGACACCATCTTAAAGACAATTTAATTATCTACATTTTGATCTGAGGCTTTTTTTTTTAAAAGTTATGGAATAAAAAGGAAAGTACAGAAAACTACTAAATTTTGTATATGTATTTATTTATATATAAATAGTACACCAAAGACTACCTACAGTGCTGTTTTTCCTTTCATTTTTAAAATCCATCCAAAGGTTGTCTTGAAAAGATCGCTTTTAGCGATAAGGCCGCCCATTGTGTCACCCAGTGTAATGTTTACTTCTTCTATACTTTCTGTAACTTTTATGGTGTACATAATAAAGAGTATTCTATTCTATTCTATTCTAAATTTTGGGACGCGCGGGTGTGAAACGAGTGCGCGTTTTGTTCCCTCAAGGTCGTTGGCGTTAGTCATCGTCTTAAGTACGCTAACATGTATTTTGAAGGGCTATTAAAACTCGCTTTTTACTAATTAATGTAATTCAATTAATATTCACAACGCTTTGGGCTCTGGTGGATATAGGTCTGGATAAAATTATCTGTGCCTGTGTTTACCGTTCGCACAGCGGAGATCAGGAGACAACCAGGCTCACAGATTACCTCAGTGAAGTGGCACATGCGGCACAGCAGCGGTACCTTTCCGCCCAATTAGTGATACTGGGGGACTTTAATGCAGACCACTAGGCGTTTGCTCTTCCCATGCCAGTGCAGTGATCATGCTAGAGGGGAGATACATAAGCTTTCGTTAGCGCTAATCAGCCAACTGGTTCAGGGGGCAACGGCAACGGGGGATGTTGATTCGCATACGGCCAATTGCTTCGACCTTCTGCTGACAAAAGATCCAGACCAATACTCGATAACTGTCGATAACTTCACCTTGAGTAGATCCGAGCTCCGACCGCTGTCTTGTAAAGTCTGTGTCCGTCTATTCTCCACCCAAGAGGCACCCGGCGGGTTTGTCAGTACAAGTCAGCAGATTGGGATGGGATGCGATCTCTCTTTACATGCTGTCCTTGGCTGCCTACTTGATTTTCTTTGGCTGATCCCTCATCACGCGCGGACACCGTGACGGATTTGTTGCGTCAGATAATGGAGTACTACATTCCGTTCTCTAACTTAACAATGTCTAGCAAAGGCCGGCTACGGTTTCGCACCGATTGTGATCGCGCAGACGCGCTTAAACATAAGGCGTACCTGGCATGGGTCGACGCTCGAACGCGCAATGCGAGTTACGTATCTCTGAAAAGAAGGCCTTCAACAGCGCTGCCAAGTCATGCAAGAAGATGTTGCAAAATGCTCGGTTCGACCACATTGGCCGAATAGGGACATAAGTTGCTACTTACCCAGCCGGTAAAAAAGCGTTTTGGTCCCTGGGTAAATCAGTTGAGTCGAACTTCTAGCAACCCCTTACTACCACCATTGCCGAAACCCGACGGGTAGCTGGCCTGCTTGGCTGAGGAGAAGGCAAACTTATTTGCCTCTTTTTGCGGAATCTTCGCGTCTGCATTCTGGTGATGCGCGGCTCCTTCTTTCTCCTGATGGATGTGAGAAATATGTCGGACATTCTCATCCTTCAGAAGGTCATTCGTAGGTTGCTGGCAACCTCGACTTGAACAAAGCTAGTGATCCCAACGGGATACTAGCACTTGTCCTTAAAACTTGTGCGCCCGGACTGTCTCCGATCTTGACACGTCTACTCGTATTTCGCCTTTAAAACGCATGAAACAGAAAAAGTGGCGAATGCTTGGAAGTAAACTAACGTACAGCCTGTGTCCAAGAAGGACAGTCGAGCTGACGCGGCCAATTACAGACCCATCTCTACGTGTGCTTAATATTAAGCTCCTGGCTTACCTAGAAGCTAATGACATCCTGAGTGATTGCCAACTGTTCTACAGGCCTTACTCCAAATGTGAATACATTTGGAGTAAGGCCATCGAGAGGCACGGGGATGCGCTTGCTGTCTCCCTCGACAACTCTAAAGCTTTCTATAGGGTCTGGCACGGAAGCCTTATTAGTAAGCTTCCTTCTTTCGGTCTGCCTGGTGATGGTATGTGTGATTGGATTGCAGATTTCTTGAGGGATCGGACCATTCGAGTGTTTATCGATGGCTGCTCGTCGGACCAATTGGATATTAATGCCGGGATCCCTCAAGGGTTGGTACTCTCAGCAACATTATTTTTGCTTATATGATCTGCTAAAAACTTGGGTATGCAGATGAGAGCACTGTTGCTGAGAGAGGTACTTGTCCATCCTTGTCCTTCGAGAGGCTATGGAGCGTTTGAGCGTCTCCAAATATGGCGATACCAATTTGGTCAGGTTCTATGCCGCTAAAAGCCAGGTGTGTCTTTTCACCGTTAAAATGAGCCCATTCCACTCGGCTCCGTCCTTCCGAGGTGTAAACGTGCCAATAATGGACCATTTTGAGCTTCTTGGTGTTACGTTTAACACGATCCTGAAGTTTGGTCCATACATTGAGGAAAAGGCTCAGCTGCTAAAAAGTTGGGGATCCTCGCAAAGATGAGACGGTTCTTCACGCCAGTATAGTTGCTCAAGTTGTA
This sequence comes from Orthosia gracilis, assembly GCA_947562075.1. Lineage (NCBI taxonomy): Eukaryota > Metazoa > Arthropoda > Insecta > Lepidoptera > Noctuidae > Orthosia > Orthosia gracilis. The sequence goes on along the minus strand of OX387271.1, from coordinate 23,822,838 downwards.
TCAAGCGCAAGTTCGAATACTGTGCTCATTTCTGGGATGGATCTGCCAAATACCAGCTTGATGCAGTTAAGTTGATCAAAAAACGGGCCAAGAAGCTCATCGGCAATGAGGCACTGGTCGAGTTAAAGCTCCAGAGCCTTGAACATCGTTGCCGAGTTGCCAACTTATCGGTTATTTATCAGTTGCATTTCGGGGATTGCGCAATGGAATTACATGATCTAATTCCGCCTAGCCCGTTCGATCATCGGACTACAAGACGTACGGCAATGTGCCATCGGTCCATGGTGGACATCCCACCCCTACGCACAAAACGTTTTGGGAATACGTACATTGTGCGTACAGCTACAGAGTGGAATTCTCTGTCGGAGTCTGTGTTGCCCGATAGCTACAACTGAAGTCTTTAAGTCAAGAGTGAATAGGTTACTTTTAGGCAAGCGTGCTTCATCGTCGACCACGTCATCGCTTACCATCAGGTGAGGTAGTGGTCAAGCGCAAGCCTAACTAAAATAAAAATAATGCATTCCCCCTATTGCAATGCTTACCACGCAGTGGATAGTAGAGCATAGAGCAGTGATGGCCCAGTGGTAATGTACGCGACTTACAAGTATGATCGTGGGTTCGAACCCAGGCTACTTTGTGTTAATTATTTCATCACCATTGCTCTCAAAATAACTAAGTAAAAAAAAAGCTAAGACATGTAACATCCATCAACCCACAAAGGGCCCGCGTGGTGGTTTACGGCCCATTCCCTCTCACAGAGAGGAGGCCTACACGCACTATGGACCAAATGGACTCCCATTTGTCCACAATGCTTTTGCTCAATCTTTCCCAATAACCACTTGCCGGGAGGCATGTCATCCTCTTTCACTAATTCTATATCGCCAACAGATGGTCCTGGAATTTTATGAGCCCACTTGTGCCGTTGCAGAAATTGATGGAGATAATCATGCGACCACCGTCGCCAAAACTCCTGCATCATTCTCTGCTGGAGATGCCAACGTTGTAAACTATTATCATTAGAGCTTTCATAATTTGAATCCGGAACCAAAACAACTGGCTCTCCAATCAGAAAATGACCAGGTGTTAATATTTCAACCTTATCATGATCCTCAACATAGGATAATGCTTCGATTTGAGCCAGCACAGTAGCCATCTCTTCGTACGTCAGAGTGGTGTTTCCTATGATCCTCTTTAAATGGTACTTGGTAGACTTAATTCCTGCCTCCCAAAGACCTCCAAAATTTGGCGGGTGAGGAGGAATTTAGGTGCCACTTAGTGCCAGGTTTTAGTAGCGAGATACTCTGCCAATTCCGAGTTAAAATTAGATTTTTCTTCATTATATAAATGAAGCAATTCACGTGCAGTGCCCATAAAATTAGTACCATTGTCGC